>OU343163.1:81014953-83414953 GCA_910595825.1 Philhelius pedissequus
GTATAAGTGTGTTCCATTATCACGTCGTGTCGTGACGCTGGGCTTCGTGTTGGCCTGAATTCAAATTCAGCCTATTCCAAGTTTAACTTATATTTTTATCAGGAATGCTTAATTTGTCGCATCCTGCAAGAGGTTAATATATGATTAGGCACTTCCCTTCATAACCATTCCGTTTTGGTGGAAAATTGAGCGACGCTTTTATTCCTCCTAACTATTCTTGATATGTGTGGCTCCTGTAATTTATTTATTTATTTTCAATACTTCGAGAAAAATCATGTAGGAATATCTTCTTCCTCTACTGATATACATATGTACACTTATTGATACTTTTGTAAAAATATTAATTCCAGTTTTTTTTTTCACATTTGTAGGCAAACATAAATGACAAACAATAGCTTAAAAAATATCGTCCCGTCGATATTGCACATACGATACTGTTTAACAGCTTTTCTTTTAAAGTGAAGTAAACATTTTTATGGTAACCTGAATCTTGTACATATATCGTTTTCGATAAAGAAAACGATATTGTCAGCCTTAGGGGATGATGGCTGTGCTCCGAAACAGTCATGCTTTATCATCTATTGAGGTGTTACAGTGTTCCTCGTCAAATCAAATGATCCCTTCTTACTGACCTAAATTCCAGGTGTGCTTTTTGTTGCGATGTATAAAATCGAGCTTGAGATCAAACTTGACACTGCGATGATAGCGAAGACGAAAAAAGTGGGCCCCCCAATTCCGTCTGTCTGTCTATCCAACGATTTAAAAAAAAAATTATGTACTTATGTACCCGCGCCAGGAGTAAAACTTCCCTGATTAAAAAAAAAAATTATTCGTAATTCTATGTCAGCTGGAACTTATTTACATTTCATGGAAATCGGATAAAGATCAAAGTTGACATATTTCGATAACGGCCCCGTACTTGCATAAATACATTCCCCATAACGACCCTATCTTCCAATTGCACAAACGTCTCCGTCGTTCGAACATTGATTCATAATTCAGCTATTTTACATTACACATTACACATTATACTACTCCGTATATATGTATAAATCTACGAAGCACATATCCTGAGGAACTAGCAACGAGACCATCAGCTTAAACATTACACACATTAATACAACATAGAAAGCCATAGAAAGAAAAATCAATATTGTGGGTACACATTTTTTGGAGCGATAACCTCTTATGGGAGGGTAAACCGCTTCGTTACGTAACGCGATACGGCGCCAGTGTGTTTGGCTTCCCTTTCTCTCACGCATACGCAGAACTTTTGAACATTAAAAGAGGACTATTCTATTGGACCTGATGGAAGACCACCTGCTGTATTAAAAAAAATGTAGGTCCATCTTAGCTCTTCCTCAGAGTAATATTTTTTTACTATTTTTAAAATTAGGTAAATTTCCTTCAGTTTGGAAGAATGCATTTATAACCCCAGTATTTAAAAAGGTAGTCAAAACCAATATTATCAACTATAGACCAATTTATAATCTTTCTTGCAATCCAAAGTTGGTCGATAGTTTGACATTTATATGTAAAAATATTATCTGCAACCAACAACATGGTTTTATGCAGAAATGGGCTACTGTTACTAATCTAGTTGTATTTTTGAATAAATGTTTAAACTTCCTAGAAAGTGGTCATGAAGTTGATTGTGTATACACAGACTTCTCGAAAGCTTTTGATCAATTGTCTCATGAGATTATCAAGTTTAAACTTAATTCATACGGGTTTCCTCCATCTTTCATCAAGTGGATATCCTCGTCAAATTCAGAAATTCTTACTCAAGACCCTTTATTGCCAAATCAGGTGTTCTGCAGGGAAGCCGTCTTGGACCAGTACTCTTTACATTGGATATTAATGATGCTCCTCTTTGTGTACGCAATAGCGAAAATCTTATCTTTGCAGACGATATGAAGATTTATAAAAATATATCATCTCCAAAGGATCGAACTCTATTGTAAGAGGATATTAACAACTTTGCCTTGTGGTGTGAAAATAACAGTTTGAATCTTAACCCGACAAAATGGCAAACAATGACAATTTCAAAAAAAAAGTTCTCCTTCTTCTCATGACTATGTTATCTCAGGGCACATTTTAACTCGTGTTATAACTGTAAGGGACCTTAGAGTTGTCTTTACGCCCAATTTATATCATCGTTAACAAAGCCAATTAAATGTTAGGTTTTATGAAGCGTTGATCCAAAGGATTTGTTGATCCAAATGTTACCCGTGCTTTATACAACTGCTTGGTTCGTCCCCATCTTGAGTATGCATCGCAGGTTTGGACTCCTTTTTACGATATTCATATTGAGAGATTAGAATCTCTTCAAAGAAACTTTACTCGTTTCGCATCGAAAGGGCTTCAGTGGAGTGATCCTTCTAATGCCGTCCCTTATGACCAACGTTTATCTATTCTTCAAATGCAAATACTTTCACACTTTCACAGACAAGAGCAAACAATGATTTGGTATTCTTCCACCAAATAATAACAGGTGTCACAGATGCACCAGACCTGCTATGTTCAGTTTTTTTTTAATTATCGGGGTGGAGGTTATAATCTCCGTGGCCTCGACTTGATTAAAGTCCCAACACATCGGACCAACTATGGAATGCACGAGCCCTTGACACGTATGGGTAGACTTTTAAATTGGAATGCAAACGTTTTTGATTTCAATAACAGTAAAATTAAATTAAAAAATCTACTCAAAACCAGTGTTCCACGCTCCTAAATGTTTTTTTGTTTATTGTTATGTTCTTGTTTTGTATTGACGAAATATTATTTGTTATTCGTAATATGGTTTGCCTACTAACAACTAACACTGTACTAAATGATGAGCCGGTGGTATAACACAGTTTTCTGTGTTGACAAACCATTGATTGGTCGCAAGACGGAGCTTGCTATAAGCTCTCTTCGACCAATTCTGATAGTGTGAAAATTAATCAAATTAACGAAGAACTTTTGAAGCTTTTCTCAAGTTAAACAATTTCAATATTAAATAGTTAGTTCAACTTAGATTAGTATAACTTATCACTTCTGTAGAGCGTCCCAAGACGCACATGCTTTTTTTTTAGAGAGCGTGTCGTGTTTGTCAGGTAGTGTCATATGCCAGTCGGTTTTGCAGTTCCATAGACATTTTTTTAACCCAATGACGCAAAAGAAGTTTAACTTAAAACAAAATAGTGAAGGGCAATTTTTGGTAATTTTTGTTTTGATAAAAATGGTTATATTTGGTACCTCTATTAGAACAATTTTTTTAGTTTAAAATTTTCTGGAAAAAGTGTCATCTGATTTGTTGAAATTTCTTATGCAGAAGCTCCTAGAAAGTTTAACTCTAAATTCAAGAAATCAATCGATTTTTTCGAAACCTCGTATTTAACATTTTTTTTTGACATTATCTTGTATAGTTAAAAAATTATACTCCTAATAGAACTGACTACCATACAAATGTAAAAACGCAGTTAAGAAAAAAAAATTATATGTCCAAAACGGCTTCAAGAGTATTTATAAAAAAATGTATGTGCTCTTAAATTAGTACATTCCACTTTTCAGTAAAAAAAATATTTTATTTTGCGTACTTATTAACGGTACTTCCAATAGAACCACCTTTTATATATTCCACTATTGGATAACCCGATTTATTTAATTGGACTTGTTGAATTATTGATTCAAAATAGTTGTGTAGTGTTGTTCTGATGTTTTTTTTTTGTGACTTTTAAGGCTTTCGCGGTTGTTTACATATGACGTATTTAGTTTTTAGGATAAGCCACGTTATAACTATTTAGTATTTATCGAGTTCAATTCTGTACTCACCCCGAACGTTTCGCTACGAATTACATCGAGCGTGATCACCGGGAAACTGCCAAAGAGATGTTAAGAGCGATTTAGGCTATGCAGGTTGTAACGTTGCGCCGAAGGTCCTGTCTTTTGCTGATTTTGTTGTTTGCTTGCAAGCTGGGAGCAAACTATGCTCACTGTATCCGCGTTAGTGTGTAGCGGCAATTGGATCGACCTTGTGGCATTGATTATGGGATCCCATGTTTTCGACATTGTCACACGTCTCAAAGAACACATCAGCGCGTTTATCAAAAAGCAAAGGGAGAAGTCCGCCATATGTGAGCACATCGTCGACCATCCAGATGAACACCACTGGATCCACTTCGAAAAAGCCAAGGTTCTAGCTAACATACCTCATTATATCCCTCGTCTGGTGCGCGAAGCGATTGAAATTAAACGACACCATAATTTCAATCGTGACGACAGTTTTTTTTTTGTCAAAAAATCCATGTAAGTTGAACTGAGCTTAACAAAAAGTGCTTATTGGTATAAGGCGTTCACTAGCCAACTGATGAGTCCAAGTGAGATCGCCGGAACGAAACGCAAATTTTGTGGACTAAAGGCCGTTAAGATATTTTGAATCAATAATTCAACAAGTCCAATTAAATATAATGCTAAGTCTTGAATGAATGAATGAAAATTACTATGGGGTTGTTGCACTGCGACTTTGAGATCTATTGTGCCCCGCCTAGAGCTGGGTGAGGATAGCTGATTTTACAGCTCTTCCTCCAAATTTATTTCCCTTATGAATTTGAGTATTTGGAGTATTTTTAGAGATGCTAAATCTCTTTTTTCCACCTGGTATTGTCCAAGGTGTTTTTTCCTTTGATGAACAAGTGCAACACAATTGCCCAGAATATGGGCCGGCGTTTCCTCTTTTGTATCACAGAATCTGCACGTATGGCACTACTTACTAAGCCAAGGATGTTAAGATGTCTTTTTAATTTACAGTGTCCTGTAAGTAGACCCGTTATTATTCGGGGGTGGTTTCTGCTAACGTTATACAGTCTGTGAAATGTTGTTGGTTATAATTCCCAAGTAGTAGTTTAGACTGTCTCAGTTTGGGGAGTTTTTTTCCAATTGTTGGATCTTATGGCCTCCTTTTTTTTATGCATATTGCCCCCATGATTATAGAGTTATATGCATATAGCTTTCTACCCATCTACATCCTTCACTTTCTTTTTTAAATGTACATATTTACATACCTAGGTTCCATCTATGTAGGTAGGACAATATTACCCTCCTTGCTTACATAATTAAACTCCATTTAAATATACATTTGTAGGTAAGTACCTAGATCTAACTATTCCTTGTATCATCCATTCTACAATTAATTATAAACAGTGATTTTTTAAGAGCTTGGTTTTTGAAAATTCAAAAAAACACAGAAACTTGTAAAAAGTGAATAAAATTTTTATTTGGATCGATAAATCAATTTCTGCCATTTACTTTTTAAAAATAATTTCACTTAGATGTTGCCCGCTGTTACGCTTCAGGTGATCCATTCTGAAGGTCCAATTTTGGCAAACTTTTTCACACATTTCGGCCGGAATCTCACCAATGACGCGTTCAATGTTGGCTTCCAAGGCAGCAATCGTGTTTGGCTTGTCCCCATAGACAATAGACTTAACATAGACCCACAAAAAATAGTCTAACGGGGTCAAATCACATGATATTGGTGGCCAATTGACTGCGCCAAAACGTGAGATCAACTGCTCACCAAATTCGCCTATCAATTGATGCATGGTTTCGCGTGCAGTGTGGCATGTGGCACCGTCCTGTTGGAACCACATGTCGACCGAGTTCAATTCTTGCATTTTCGGCAAAAAAAATCTGTTATAATCGAAGGGTACCTTTCTCCATTGACCGTAACCCTGCGGCCTTCATCGACCTTGAAGAAGTACGGCCCAATGATGCCGCCTGCCCATAAACCGCACCAAACAGTGCATTTTTCGGGATGCATTGGTAGCTGCTGAATTGCCTCTGGCTGCTCTTCACTGCAAATACGGCAATTCTGCTTATTCACGTATCCATTTAGCCAAAAATGAGCCTCGTCGCTGAAGACAATTTTGCGATAAAAAAACGGATCATCATCCAACTTTTCTAAGGCCCATTCACCGAAAATTCTACGTTGTAGTAGGTCGCCTGGTTTCAATTCTTGCACCAGCTGTATTTTGTATGGCTTTAAACCAAGATCTTTGCGTAAAATCTTCCAGGTGGTCGAATAACACAAACCCAATTGCTGCGATCGGCGCCGAATGGACATATCGCGATCTTCAGCAACACTGGCGGATGCAGCAGCAATATTCTCTTCGGTACGCACTCTACGGATACGATTTGGTGGTTTAATGTCCAATAAAGTGAAACTGGTGCGAAATTTGGTCACAATGAGCTGAATAGCCTGCTCGGTGGGTCGATTATGACAACCATAAAACGGACGTAGCTTGCGAAACACATTTTTCACAGAGCACGAATTTTGATAATAAATTTCAATAATTTGCAAACGTTGTTCAGGCGTAAGTCTATTCATGATGAAATGGCAAACAATACTGAATCGAAATGTCAAATGTTCGTGGAAATTGTCATGTGTGGTCTGTCAAAAATATAAACGTCAAAAACCAAGTAGCAAAAAAATCACCCGTTACTAAAAACGTTGTTCAGGCGTAAGTCTATTCATGATGAAATGGCAAACAATACTGAATCGAAATGTCAAATGTTCGTGGAAATTGTCATGTGTGGTCTGTCAAAAATATAAACGTCAAAAACCAAGTAGCAAAAAAATCACCCGTTACTAAAAACCAAGGCTACACTTACCTACATAGGCTGTAAGCCTGTATATGATAAATAGACTACCTACCTACTAACACCATCAGTGTTTAGCGACATTAAAGTTGTTAGCTACAAGAGGAAGTTCGTATGAACCAGTCGCGTATTTTATTTTTCTATGCCTATGTCCCAAAGATGTAGAATATCATAGAGTTATGTATTTTGTAAACACATAGAAATTAGTGTTATTTCAATTTTGAAATTTTGACGAATACATAGTGAAAAAGGGTGATGTATCCGAGTTATTATAATCTCCAAACCAAGTTAACGAAACTTAAATATCCAGATCGGAAATCTCTAAATCTCTTCACACAAATAAAATTCTTAAAATCGTAATCCTGAATTCAAATATAAGCACAGAATTGCGATATTTCAAATAAATTTCAAGAGCTTACCCAGAATCTAAAAACAAAAAAATTAGAACGTAATATCCAGAATGACCAAAATCTAGAAATAATATGAATTTTTTGAACAGTGTTTAAAAGTAAAAAAATATCAATGTTTCACTAAACATTTTTGCCAATTTTGCCTGACGAAAAATGAGTTAATAAAACCTGACGGTAGTAGAGTCCTTTTGGAATGAAGGAAGTAACAATATGAACGCTGTGATATTTGTGTTCTTTACAGAACCATATTTTTTCATCAAGACTCTGTTGTTGAGAACTACCATCCAGTATTTATTGTTCGTCCAAAGTAAACTGCACTTTTAATTAAAAACAATCACAACACAATGGCTTAGTTTAGATCACCGCGAAAACAATAACACCACAAAATCCACATTTGATCGTCAGTTCTAAAAATAAACAATCAATATTTAATTTGATAATCATAGACTCCAATATAAAGTCTCGAATTTGCCGGCATACGTGCGTCGGTCGGGTACTGTGACTGTGTTGACGACAACGCACAATTACTCTCAAAACAATTAATAAACTACACCCATTCGACCCCAAATATAATCCATAGCTCTTTTCTGTATTTATTTTCAGTGGCTGATCTGTTTTATCCCATAAGTTTATTTTTAAAATCATCCGAGGGTAACGACTTCCCCTGACCCCTGTACTCATCACACTGACGAAAAAAAAAATACCGCCAAAGGCTGTAAACCAGGACTGATCAAGCAAACTATAAGAGTAGGCAAATCTCTAAACAGTAGCTTAGAATAATGTTCTTGACCCAGTTTATTTATTCATTATGTACGAGAATATCTCTAAGTTCCCGATTGATGATCCATTTAATCAACAACAACAACAATAACATCAACGAAATTTGTAGATCGCTAAAACTTGACATCATCCCACCCAGTAGCACAAGAAAACAAAAACCTCCGACACTCCCCAAATTCTCAATTAAAAAACAAAAACAAAAACAAAAAAAAAATGTCGATCACTGATCTACGATTTAGATATTAGCAACAAAGTTTAGAATTTTATTTCTCCTTTTTTGAACAAACCCATGTGTGCAACTATGCCAATGGTGACGACATACAGATCGGCATGTGACTGTGAGAGGGAGTCCCATATTAATCGCGATCTTCACTATTGACTCCGATCCTCACTTCAACGAGTATAATCTATGAAGATCGTTCCGGTACAGCCGGCCCCACACAGAAGTTCAAATAAGTCTATGTTATATATTTTATATCGAAATTGCAATCGTCCGTAACGGGATTGACTTTAAAGCCTAGCATTAGTATACTCAAGACTCACATGTTGAATGACAGATGCAGGAATTTATAATTTTCTGAAGACCTCCATGCGAGGGATGGATCTTCTTGTGTTTTGCTTGCCAATTAAGCTTGAGTCGTGACTATTGACATAACTGACCCGGTTATCCTCCTATATTTAAATGGCGGATGTTTCTGAACTGAAATAATAAATATTGTCAAACAAGCGCCCGCAGTTTTATTCAATAAATTTTGACACTTTACAATTAGATCAGATCTAAAGAAAAGGGGTGCCCTTGCTCTGGTAAACCAGCGCATTTAAATTGAAAAAAAAAATCTAATTCCAAGCTGTCACCGAAGCTGGTTTCCATCAATCAATTAGTTACAGAAGAGAGAGGGTTACAGAAGAAAAGAGAAACACTCAAGCTCGACTGTAATCCTATAATGAGCAGATGATTAATGACTTAGCTGTCAATATGCGTTTCCCAATTCCCACGGAGGCACAGTCAGTCAGTTTTCTATTGTTAGCAACATTTTTTTTTGGTTTGGGGGCAAATTCGATAATAATTAAAAACACTAAACCATGTCATCGCAGATCGTCGAAACTTAATGACAGTTGTTAATAAAATGTTAAGTTTTATTAACGTTTTGTACTGGTAGCTGAAAGGAAGCGCAGGTATATACATGTAATCATGTTGTTTATAATATTGTTACCAATTGTAATTTTTTATACAATGCGATGTTCCCAAATGACGCAAAACTGTTTCTATTTTATCAGATGAGTCACTGTTTCGAATTGGATAATTTGAAGGTGTTTAAATATTGGCATGTTGTCTTGAAATTCTTATCTTTTGTCGGAGTTTATTATGTATGTACTTAACAAAAACCTCAATTATGTACTTTATGCTCGATGGAGCTTAGGAAAGTGCTAAAAGGTATAAATGCGAAGCTTAATACTTATCAACCATTAATCAAACTATACGAAATAAGTTTTGATGAAAAGTAGGACAATGTGCATGATAAATTATAGAATTTCGAATTTTTAACTTTCAAATTTGAGGATTCATGAGATTTAAAAATTAAGCTAGAAGCAAGCTGAAATTGTAGGCTCTAAAATTTGTATTTATTTTAATCTTTAAATCTAAACATGGCCATCTTCTTTTGGGCAGTCAAGTCACATTGGGATTTTGATTAATGGCTGTTTTCGCTTAAATATTGGTAAGTTCCACTTGTATCATATCCACCATCTTGTAAGCAAATGAATACTTCCGAACAAAGCTCTGCTCTGTGCTTAAGTTGCAAATTGCTGTATAGGTACTCCGTCCAAGAAAAATAGTAGTAATAGGCACGATATGACGTTTGCTTCTCATTCTGGCTAGAGTGGATTGCATAAATCTGTCAGTAAAACAAGCTCTCACAGAGTTTTCGTAGTGTTTATTTTAAATGGACCTAAATATGAAAGAATAATATGTAGAGTTACCGCCTTTTTTTTAGATAGCAATTTTTATTTGCTTTATTTATAAAAATTAAAACCCATTTACCTTTCTCAACACGACCATGAGGTAAGATAAAAGGCGCGTTCTTGATTTTTTTTATGATTTTTTTTTGTCGCGTCAACAATTTTTTTTTTAAATCTTTTGAAATCGTCGAAGCCATTTGGAAATAATTGCACATAAATAAATAAACCTATTACAAGCGATTCTTAAAAAAAACTACCCGTCTTAAAAACATAAATTTCGCAAAACTTTAAAAATAAAATGGACGACTGGGATCGCACGAACTTGCTCATATTCATTCGATCACACCGTATGCAAAAGATTTCTATTAAAAATCTAAATATATTTTTAGAGTTGTTTTTTACTTAATTTTTTATATACTTATACAAATTCTTTAATATTTTTCTAAAAAACTGTCCGTACGCAATTTTTGAACACATTCTGCAACATTACCATGATTTTCAAAGTAATGTCGCAATATTTCCCAGCAAAGGAAGGATAAAACTAATTATCTGTCAAATCAGACATGAGCTAAGTGTTACCATTCACGAAATAAGCACTAGTTGAAAAAAAGCGTTAGATCGCGGACCCTTTACAATTCACATGATTGACCGCGCGCTACAAAAATCTAAGCAAATATTGTTCTTCTTCAAAGAAAAGACCTTAAAATTGTGTAACTGCATTGTAACGTATTTTCCAAACATTTAACGAAATGCAAAAAATGAAAACACCACAATAACACTCATCATTAAAAACTTTTTTTTAAAGCTCTCAAATCAAAAGCTCCTCAACAGAAACCCAAGAAAAAAAAAAAGCTGAACCAGTTACCAAATGGACACGTGTAAATCTGAATGCACATCAATATTTGATGGGGGTTGAATAGCAGTATTCAGCAGCACGCTATATAGGCCATGGCAAAAGCAATTCGGTTCACACTCAGATGTGGGTTCAATAATACGTTTTGTCTGCGTCAGATGCAATGCAATGTATGGGCGGGCAAACACTTTTTATGGAGGAGTTCTTCAAATTTAGTATTGTGCATAAATATGATACGCTACTGATTTTGAAAAAGCTTTTCGATAAGACGTGTATTGTCTATATTTCTTAGGCAGAGCATAGTCAGCGCAGCAAAATTTCCTTTGGCAAGCAAATACAATAAATAAACCAGCAATCTAGTGTCGACAAATATGAGTATGTTAGTAATCTACTGGATATAAAAGCGAAGTTACAGGGAAATATAAAACGAATTTGAATACAAAGGAGATTTTATTCGAAAATTGTACTGCACTGGCTAACAAATCTACAAATAAAACACTATATTATATAGCATTTAGTATGCCATATATCATTACCAGTAGGTATACAATGTAATAGTTCTGAACTCGTGAACTCAGAATCGCAACTGCTACTATTCCATCCCAATGGAAATGGATGCTAAATGCTGAAAATCGGCTGAAAAATAAAAATCATTTTGATAATGATTTTTCCACTTTCAAATACCTATAGGTATAATAAACTATGTATATGTATACGCAACTCATACAAAAATTCTTATATTTATAATAATAAATATGTATACTATTTACATCTTTACAAACCAAAAATATAATGGGTTATCCATTTTATGGTTTCAAAAGTAAACGTAAATAAAACACATATAAAATATTTTTTTCATGATAATTCTTTTTTATTATAAAGTTTGAACGTTGACATTATGTGTGAAACAGTACATCATTTAAATGACCACCACGCGAATTGTTGCAAGCATCGATTCTTTTGAGGTAATTTTCGACCACTTTTTGACACATATTGGGCCGTGTTTCAGCCATAACTTGACGAATGTTGGTTTTCAAATGCTCAAGAGTTAAAGGTTTATCTGCATAAACACGATATTTCGCGTAGACCAATAAAAAAAAAGTCCAGCGGTGCCAAATCGGATGATCTTGGTGGCTAGTTGATATCGCCACGACGAGAAATTACGCGGCCAGGAAATGTCTCTTGCAATAAAGCCATATTCGCTCGAGTTGTGTGGCATGTGGCACCGTCTTGTTGAAACCACATATTCTCTAAGTCGTATTCTTCAATAGCAGGAAAAAAAAAAGTCGGTTATCATATGACCATAACGCTCCGAATTGTCGGTGACAGTCGTTCCATCGTCGTTTTCGAAGAAGTAAGGTCCAATCACACCTCCGAACCAAAGGGCGCCCCAAACAGTGACTTTTTGTGGATGTAATGGCCTCTTTTCAATTACTTGAGGATTCTCAGAATCCCAAATACGACAATTTTGTTTATTAACATACCCACCGAGTGAGAAACGTGCTTCGTCGCTGAAGAAAATTTTGTTCGAAAAATCGCCGTCCACCGCCTGTTGTTCAAGCACCCATTCGACGTATCTACGACGTTGTGAATGGTCAGCTGGCTTCAGTTGTTCTGTGAGCTGAACTTTATATGGATGTAGGTGTAGATCCAAATGCAAAATACGCCATTATGTGCCGTAAGACAGTTCTATTTTTGAGAACGACGAGGAATCGACACATTCGGGTCTTCGACAACACTTTCACTTACAGCAGCGATATGTTCAGTGTTACGACCGAAACGATAATGCACAGGCCTTACAATATCTGTAACCAGTCCAGTCTCTTCAAATTTCTTCACAGTTTTGCCAATTGCTTGCGTAGTTGGACGATTATGTAAGCCATAATCTCCTCTTAAAGCACGATATGTGGATGTGGCAGAATCACCATTTTTGAAGTAGGTTTTAACAATTTTTGTGCGTTGTGCGATAGTTAAGCGATCCATTTTCGTAAATGTCAGAATTTTAACTCAAAAAAAAAATAATTGGTATAACAACTTAGTTTGACAGATGTCGAATTCCAGTCCTATACTTTTGAAACCGCAAAATGGATAACCCTTTAATTTAAATATAAAAAAAATTTCAACAAACAAAGTGGCATATATTTCGCGTTTTACAAATACAAGAATACCAATTTCGAGCCTGAATACTAAATATACAAAATAATTTTATGTCAATACTCATCAGAACACATAAGAGACAAATTACTAACATTTGAAAAATCTTACAACCTTATAAAATTTGACATTGATTAATTTCGAAAAAAAGTAGGCTTTTACTCCGGGTGTGATAACTCGCACTCTGATTCTGGTACATTGCCTAATTGGTGCTTGAATTTGGATTCCGGAAAAAAAAGTCGTAAATCTAGGCGACACCGACAAGTTTGACAATAACACACGAACACGCATTAAGGTGTCAGTGATCTAATAAATTCACAATAAAAAGGTCAGAAAGGTTTACCGGAAAGCTGTGTATGTTCCAATCATTGATAATTTATTTTTTAAAACTCACTCCCAAATTCACCCATCGGCCTTAATCTTTAACTTATTTTTTTTTTTATTTTGAGAGCAATAAACAAAAGCCATAAACAACAGTCTTGAGAGATGAAACATTTTGCGCCCAAAACTAAATCTCATTCATGATTTCATATAAGTATTTTTAATTAGTGAGCTAATTTTTAGTGAAACTCAAAAGTGATAAAGAATTAACTAAAAAAAAATACAAAAAAAAAAACAAATACAACAAAGGAGGAGGAGGATACAAAAGCGAATTACAACTACAATTTTTATGAATGAATTGCGATAATCTTATTGACTGGACATTATGATGCTATTAATCAGGTAAGTGACCCAGTTTTAATTTATTGTGCCTTATTTATGTAAGCCTCTATTAAGTCATCATCGCTCCATAAATCAATTACAAACACCCGTCCAACGATAAGTTCCACATTAATGGGGGAACACCCCCAAATATTTTAATTCACTGGATGAATTATGTTGTGGTTGATGCCATGAATTTGTTCAATTGGGTTTAATTAGATGAACATTTTGTTCCAAAAACGTATTTTCTTTTTGGAATTTTTAAAATCTTGGGGAGCGCACAGAAATATTATTGACAATACGCGCGGTTTCATTTGAAAGCCATTAAACAACATGCCCATAACAGTTAATTTCTGAAATTAAGTTTATTGCTTGTTTGGTATAATTTTTTAAATATTAAAAAAAAAAAACTAGATGCCATATAAATTTATAAGGCTTTTGGCATTCATGAAGTGGTGGCGCCATTCGCAAAATATTTCTGTTGGAGAGAGATAGGCAAACAAATTTTGATTTAAATTTTATGATTTTAAATCAGTAAATTAGTGTATACTCAATTAAAAATAGTCTTACTCATGCTATGAGTAAGACCTAGACCTATGGAGAAAATGTCTACGAATTTTGATTTCGGAGGGTAGGTTTTGACCAGAAAATAATTCATTATAAAATTATTCTGTAGTTTTGGATTGTTATCTTTCACTCGGTTTTCCTTTTACAGTTTTGGTATAAGCCTTGATCAATCTTTCCTTGCTAAACCAAGAAATTTATGTGGTTGTAATGAAACTTAAAGCGTTAGACATGCGCCCAAATAAAAAACAGTTCTTCAGATTTAAACCGAAATAACTTGGTCCTCAAATCCGACATTCAGTCTTCCGCCTCTCTCGAACCTTTGTGCTCGGATTCGAAGACTGTCTATGCTCGTAGTCACTGCATTATACCAGTGGTGGAACCAGGATTAGGTCAAGGGGGGTTCCAACGATTTAAAGGTTAGGATTTTCATAAATTTTACCGAGGTAACTAAATAGTTCTTATTACGTTAACTTTGGAGCTATTTTGTCTCAAACCAATCCTATGAAAATTCGAGTGTGCAACAACAGCAACAAATATTTGAAACAACTTTTTGATAATAAAAATAATAAGGAATACATGGTATGATATTCACATTTGGCCTACGTCACTTGGTGACAAAAATGCATACAAAACAAATTCATAAACAAAAACAAACGTGGGGTGAACTACTTCTATACGTCGCGGTCGGGCGGACTATAGTAGCAGTATTCTTTATACCATTACTTACTAACTTACTTACTTTGGTACTCGGACCGCTTATGTCCGTGAGGTTCTCCTTGCGGCGCATAGGGTCTCCACTACTCCTACGCGCCATCGTGTACTGTTTCTGGAGATGTACTTCAGCTCTCTCCAACTCTTCCCCAGTTGTGCTGATTCCTCTTCGACCGTCCTTCGCCAAGTACTTGTAGGTCGACCCACATGTCTACCTAACTGCGTGATGGGGGTTCCATTGCATCGTCTGACTCGCAATGCACTCTTGACCTTTTCGAAGCGTATGTCCAATCCACTGCCACTTTCCTTTTCGTATTATAGAGTCGATGGGTTCCTAACCTGTCCTCGCATGAAGTTCATCATTGGAGATATGGTTTGACCAGAAAATCCTCAAGATATTTCACAGATATCTATTCACGAACGTTTTCCAAGTGCTGCACCCATACAGAAGCACGGACTCAATATTGGAGTAGAACAGTCGTAGCTTGGTCTTAAGGCTTATAGAGTTGTTTCTCCATATTTTGGACAGCATTCCGAATGCAGCCTTTGCTTTCCCGATTCGACTTGTTATGTCTTGTTCGGTACCGCCATCAGTAGAGACAATACTCCCAAGATATTGAAAACTCTTTACCATCTCTACTGGTTGTCCAGAAATATCTATTTGTGTAGATGATGAAGTTCCAAGGCTGATCCTTTTTGATTTTGCCATATTGATCTTAAACCCGACGGTTTCAGCTTCTCCCTCCAACCTTATTGTCATTTGATGGAGATCCATGATCCTATGAGACAGTAAGCATACGTCTTCCGCGTAGTCCAGATGTTTGAGGAATGATTGCAGATTCCACTGAATTCCTCCATTTGCAGTCGAAATCACTTATCACCAACAAGAACAGTATTGGTGACAGTATACAAGCCTGTTTAACCCCACTTTGGATTTCAAACTCCTCTGACAACCTTCCTTTATGCAGCACGTGACATTTGGATCCATCATACGTAGCCCTAATAATAACAATCAATTTATCTGGGATTCCCCTCCTGCGCAAAGCAAGCCAGATAAATTCCCTATTAACACTGTCGGTGAAGTGGTGATCGATATTTAACAGACGTTCGATGATGATTCGCTGTTGATGTGGTCCACACATGAAGATCCAGAGCGGAATCCTGTTTGGTGGGCGTCAAGTGTTTCTTCGAGGTGGTCTTTTATTCGCTCCAGGACGATTTTTGCTATTACTTTGGCTACTGCAGGCAGCACGCAAATTCCTCTCCAGTTTTTGCACTGCGTAAGGTCACCTTTCTTTGGGAGCTTCACAATCATTCCCTTTTTCCATTCCTCAGGAAAACTCTCTGTTTGCCAAACTATCTCAATGAGTGGGTGCAGGAACTCACTCGATCTTGTTGGCGCTGCTTGTAAGAGCTCTGCGGGAATACTGTCAAGTCCAACCGCTTTGTTGTGCTTCAGTGCTTTGATTGCGCTTAAGATTTCTTGCCTACTGGAGGATACGGTGCGTATTCCGGAATTCGTTACTACGGACAGGTCATTGCGTGTTGGGATACCTTCACTATTGAAAACGCGATTTAAAACCACAGAAAAGTGCTCTTTCCACCTTTTGAGCCGGTCCTCATCCGAAACCAGCAGTGACCCGTCTATATCTTTTACGAGGTGTTGTTTGGAGCTTCGGACACCTGCCAGCTCTTTAGTAATTCTGTAGACGCTCCTACTGTCTTCTGAACTTCTCTCATCTTCATGCGATACGCAGACTCTAGATCATTTCTTCCTTCAGCTGGACCAGCTGCAATGCGAGTTTGATCTGTTTTCTTTCTTTGATCCTGGTCCAAGTTTCTTCGGTAAGCAGGCACTGCTTCCTCTTTGCGACCGACCGACTATACTTTCAGCACCAGATATAAAAACAATTTTCACAGCACACCAATGGTTTTCGATACAGGTGGGTTCCGTGCTACTGATAAATCAATTCTTTTAAAACCTAGACATATAAGATGTTGACACAAGTTTCTCACTTCTTTGAGCTTGACCAAGTGAATTTCACATTCGTCGTTTACTGTAAGGGATTTGTAGCTGTATTTGGTGGAAATGGCTTAAAAACATTCGCGAGATGTTCAGCGGAGAGATCAGCCTGTTGGTTCTGTAAATGAATAAATACATTTTTTCTTGCGATATAGGTATTAGGTACTATAGGGCAAGTTTTGCATTTTATCAAAGTTTAAATTACGATGATAGAGAACACTAAAAAAGTGGGTCCAGCAATTCCATCTGTCTGTCTGTCTGTAGAACGATCTACAGCCTAAACGGCTAAACCGATTTTGTTCAAACTTGGTGCTTAGGCGTTTTAGGTGATTGTCCAAAATAGATTTTTGGATCGTTGTTTTAGACCCAAAATTAACGGCACTTGTCACACAAATTTCGCTACCATCCTATATTGTGGCTCAACGGATTTCGACCAAAATTTGTATACCTACAGGATCTGCTTCGAATTCTAAATAATATTGTATTTCAAACAATATTTTTTTTTTTGAAAATTAAATATTTCGAAAACGAAATTTAGTTTTTAAGTTTATATTATAAAATATTTAAAATTATCATACCAATTTTGTTTGAGAAAAAATTTTAAAAAAATTATATATAACAAAATAAGTGAAAAAGGACTTTAAAAATACTTTTAGCCTTTAGGGGTGGCCGTGGCGCGATAGTTGTGTGTTCGCCTGTCAACCTCATGGTCATAGGTTCGATCCCTGCCGTAGTCTATGTCCTCTTACTTTTCCATTAAAAAAAAAAACAATTCTAAAATAAATGTCATACGAGTGGCTGGCTTACTCATTATATGCTGTTTAGACATATAACTAACAATATGTGATTGAGTAAAACTAGTATACTGATAAACATGACAACCAATACAAAAATAATGCAAATTATAAGGGACATAGATAAATAAGATACG
This sequence comes from Philhelius pedissequus, assembly GCA_910595825.1. Taxonomy (NCBI): domain Eukaryota; kingdom Metazoa; phylum Arthropoda; class Insecta; order Diptera; family Syrphidae; genus Philhelius; species Philhelius pedissequus. The sequence goes on from OU343163.1 coordinate 81,032,683, forward strand.
GAAATTTCTCCGCATTAGTTCAGCCGCCATCCCTGGAGATAAAATCTGAGACAACAACCACATCCAGTCTCAGAACAACGCGCCACACATCTTTCCTATCCTTCTTTCTCTTCCCAGCCTAACGCCCGCGTTGTGTTGGAACATTTAAAGGGTAGTAGATTATAAAAAAAAGCTATTTCCATTATGAATCTTTTGCATATAATGTGATCGAACATAGGACAAGTACGTGCGATCCAGTCGTGCATTTTATTTTTTCTAAATGCAAGTTCAAAATTCTGTATTAACATTTTTTTTCTTGCGTTGGGCTCATAATTTTGTATGTTCCGAAATTCGTTTGTATTTCAAAATTGTTTAAGTCTAAGTCATAGTTTCAAAAAATATGTTAAACTAAAATTCTGTTTTAATGGGTAGCTCCTAGGCGACTGAACACATCTAAGAATAAGCGGGGCAGACTTCACAAAAAGGGAATTAAAATCCATAGAACCGGCGAAGAGGACAAGGCACACATAATTTTAATCAAAACAAATTGTTTAGATTGGCTTCTACCAATTTATAGATGGTTGGAAACCAAGGGCATTGCCTGCCCTGTTCTTCAAAAAGTATCCCTTTTTTCCATGTCAAATAATAAAGCGCTTTTAGTTAAAGCTAAAGTAAACTTTTCTGCAATTAAAAATCTTATAACATGCATTTAATTAAATATGAAATACTTATACATATTATTAACTTTTTATAGTATCATACTAACTCCATTTTGTAACTTTGACTGACACTGTATAGTTTTTTTGAAATACATCGCGCTCTCTGTAACTAGATAAAAAGTGTTTAAAATTAACAAAAATTATTAAATAATTAATTTTGTCTGTTTAAAACTGTGTGGCTTTGTGATTTGGTCTTCTTCAATAAAAATCATTATTTAGCTTGATTTCTTCAATACGCATCTGGTCTAAATATGCGGGCGCCTTGACAAATTTCGCTTAAGCTTGGTAGCTTCCATATAATTATAAATTTCTCTTTGTTCATATAAACAATAACATTAAAATACATATTTGTTAATAAGATACTCTGTTACCTAATACTATTACTTCGACAGAATATAATAATCAATCACTGGCCGTTTCCACCAAAAAACGCAAGCTTTCCAGATAGTTCCATTATTGAATTTAAACGCCCTAAGCATCCCGGAGGCTTATTCATAACAATTTATTAAATTTTATTTATGTTCATTTATTATTTAAGATATTTGTTTTTGTGTATATTTTGTCTAAACTAAACTAAAAAGTTTTTATATTTTTGTTTGAAACGCGACAATTCATAACCTATAAACATTAAACATTCTCTAAATGCAATGTTAATGGAAGTCTTTATTCAAGTGCGAACAACTATTTCCATCCACATGAAAGATGAAACTCTTCCACGAAAAACTCCAATATCTATCTTTCGTCAGATACTTATGCTACATCCCTTTCCGTATATAGATCGTCTTATAAACAGCTAAAGAAAATGCAAAGAGTTTTCTAAGTGCCGGAATCCACACATAAAATAGTGACGAAAGAAAAATTATGCTCATGCTCGAATAAAGTTAGCTTAGATGCAGACCAAGCGCCAAACACAAAATACAAAAAAAAAAAACACTTCAAGACCTATCTAGGTCGGCGGTGGCCTATTTCTCATGCCACAAAAAAAGTGATACAAAATTAAAAATTATACGATTCGCATTGAAATTGAACTAAAGGTTCTGTTTAGAAGATTGTTGTTCCTCTTTTATTTTTCATCCTACTTCCTCTATAAGTTGGTTTGTTCTATCTTTTTATGTTGTCAATTTAAAGATACTCTACTCCTCTCTTCACTTCGATGACGATCATGTTGACGACGACGACGACGCGACGAGGCTCGTCTCTGACACTGACAACTTATGTACTTTTCTAAAGATCTCGACGACGACAATTCTGTTGCGTTCGTGCGTCGGTCGGTCGGTCGGTGTGTCGGCATAATGTTGCTGCTATCTTATCAGCTCTAAGCGTAATTGAGTAATAGCTTTGTTTGAATGTGAACAATCGAAACAAAGTTGGGTATGTTATGTAGTTCTTGTAAAAAAAATCAGTTGTTTTTTGATAGTTTTAACTTTTTTTTTGTGATCTTCTATACCACACTAGTGTTCCATATTTATCTACCTTGTACATGTCTTTGGTGTTAAGCAATGTCAGTATTGTTTTCGCCATTTAATAGAGGAAGGTCCTCTTTATCTATCTGTATACCTACCTATTTGTGTTTTTTTTTTCAAAGAAAGATTACAATTCAAATAGGACATAGCAAGAATGCGCGTATATGAACATTTTTAGAAAAGATTGCTTAAAGAGATATTTGTGATCGTGACATTAATTGTGATAGAGACTAAGTTTCAACAAAAGCTGGTCCAAAAAATTTGCTCATCACTATAATCTTAGAATCCCTTTCGGTAGCCCTTCTCAATTAATATTCCAGCCAAGTTTATTCACCTTTTTATGACACGTTTGTACTTAGGTATATAACTTACCTTGAATAAATGAATAATACAATCATTATGTAAGTAACATAAACCACATTAAGGGCACTTTTGATATTCAAAAAAAAAAACTTAAAAGATTTAGATGAATATCCTTTTTATTGAATACCATAAACCAGAGATATGGCAAAAAGTTAACAAGAACTTTTAAAGCGTTAAAGCAAAATGTTAACACATAAAGTCACTATCTCGGACTTTGAGAATTAGAATACGTTTTTGACTAATAAAGATTCGGTTCATTTATTGACGAAATGCAACTAGATTTAAAAAAGTTTTATCAAAAACTTGCGATTTCAATGTCGATTTTTAGTTTTGTGGGAAAAGTCTACTTAACATAGTAAAGAAGAATGTAAAAAAATGTCAAAAATAGTAGAGCCGAATTTGGAATATGTATAACGTTTCTAGAGGGACTGTGATATACACATTAGAAAACGTGCGCAAATTATATGGTGGGGTATCGTATAATGTATAAAGAAGTGGGCTGGGAGCATGTTGTGGTTGCGTATACTATAGTAGACATACTCTTGTTATCCTATGGAAATTCTAATAAAACACTCGGTAAGAGTCGGTAAGAATCGGTACCAAGTAGTCCCAGTGGCGGATGAACCTTCTCGGCGCCCTGAGGCACGCTCAGTGCCTACCGCCACCTTTTTTTTTTTAAACTATGCAAGGATCGTATTTGAATGGGCTAACATCGAAAAGTTATGGGACACGGTTGTCTTTTTGGGGGTGAGGAATTTGAATGCGGCGGTATTTAATAAATTTGATAGAATTTTTGTAAGCAAAATTGCATTACTAAGTATTTACTATACTTGTATGGCGAAAATATATTTTCTCTTATATTTCAACGTTAGTTTTACAACTGGAAGCCCGTCAAATATTTTTTATACTGCAAAGGGTTATTGCGTATAGACTATTGCAATTAATTTAATAATACGATCTAGTAAGATATATGTAAGAAGTTGATTTCTTTTGTCCTTAAATTAAATGGTGTGTGTCTTAATGCCTTTTATTGTTTTCTCTTAGAACTTTGGGGGCTCATGACCTCATGACCCTCCTTCTGGAGCCGCGCTTGCGCATTACATGGTGGCTTAGGTCTTTGGTAGTATTATATTGGAATTAGCATTGGTATATACAGTTTGTTATAAAAAAAAATCCAAGCACTTGTTGAGTGGAACATGAATTTGGTGTGGGAGTAGATAATTTATTTTAGTTAGTCCCAAAAGTAAGTGTAGGAAGAAATATCAGTTCGGAACAATTTCTCTCCATTAAAAAAGACAAATAATTTTTGTATATAAATTTTAAGAATTTCTTATTTTTATTTAAACAACAGGTATTTAAAATTTTTACCCATTTCAGTATAAAATATTCAGCCCAATTCTAAATATGCCCCTGGAAAATTACTCTCCGGGAGATGTATTCTGCCGAGAGTAGTATTCTCCAATTATGAATTCCCCGGGAAACTATTTTTCCTTTCAAAAGCGTGAAAGAGAATTCTGAATTTTCGACTTTAATCTCTTTCTTTGTGGCTTTGCGTAATATTTTTGTTGATTAAAATAAAATATAATACAAAATTTGCCGCCCCCTACAAGTTGCCGCCCTAGGCTCGAGCCTCACGGGCATAGTGGTTAATACTCCAGTGAGTAGTGCTGGACTCTTACCGCGCTAAAACCACCGGTAGATCAATCTATGAACAACCACATTGAGGAAAGTTTAAATACTTACATATAGGTTTGACCTTCAGCTCATGACTCTTAGGGCTTGGTTCTTCTTAATCTCCGAACATTGTCTCGTACCGTTTTAAATGGTCTCCATTTCAGAATTTGTATGACCTTAAAGCCGCTGGTTGTGTGACACAGCGTGTTTTTGAGTACTTCTGTAAGGAACCATTCCAATTTGGCGGCCGCGTTGCAAATCGCTAAAAATAATTTTAAAAAAATTAAAAATAATTAAATTACCCTACCCATTTTCTTAAATAATAAATTTATTTAAAATAAATTTATTTAAATTATATAATTTATATTTATAAAATTAATAAATAAAAATAAATAAAATTTTGTACAGTCCCATAGTTGGATGCCATATGTCCAAACGGGTTTTATTACTTGCTTGTTTAAAATTAGGTTGTCCTAGACATACAGTTCAGAGTTTTCCCTAGTTACCAGTACAAATTTCTGTACTTCAAGTTTAGTTTTCCTTTTTTCTTTCTGATGTGCTCTTTTCGTTTAAGCTTTGCATATAAAGTCATTCAAAAGTATTTGTCGGTATTGGAGTAAGGTACTGATGTACTGTTTATAAAAATTGTTTATGTTATTATGCTGGTGTGCCCCAAGGCTCCATTCTGTCTCCAACTCTCTTTCTAATTTTCATAAATGATCTTATGTCTGAAACTTCAAGTCCTTTATACTATTTTGCTGACGACAGTACCCTCAGCTTTTCATATTCGTTTTTAGATTCACAACTATTTCCTTCGGATGTGGAAGTTGAACGACTCATTAAATTCTGATCTCGTCAGCATTGTCCAATGGGGAATAAGAAACCGTGTTGAATTTAATGCTTCAAAAACTCAATGCTGACTCTTGTCGTCAAAGCGGGACCCACCTTCAATGCCGTTGTCTATGAGCGGCGCTTGTATCGAGGAAACCGAACATTTTTCAGTTCTCGGCATGTGAATCACCGACCACCTTTTGAGGAATGGCCACATATTCGATATCGCCAAAAACGCTACAAGGTGTTTGGGTTTTCAGAGAAGATGCAAGAAATATTTTTTCCCTTCTGATCTGGCTGTAATTTATAAAGTCTACATTCGTCCAAAACTTGAGTACAACTGTTATTTATGGGCAGGTGCTCCTTCAACTCATTTAAGTCTCTTGGATAGAATCCAAAAACGAGCTGTAAAAATGATCGGCAATAAAACAATAACGGAAACAATTGCACCTCTCGAACACCGGCGCAATGTTTCATGCCTTTCATTGTTTTATCGTTATTTCTATAGACAATGCTCTAATGACATAGCCAGTTGCATTCCTCCCCTTAAAATATTTAACCGTAATATTCGCGCTTCTAGGAATGCCCATCAGCTTACCCTTGAGGCCAACTTCGGACATACTGTCAAGTACAGAGTTTCCTTCTTTAGCCGCACCACACGAATGTGGAACGCTTTACCAGACCTTATGTTTCCTTCCCATTATAATATTCAAACATTCAAAACTAATGTGCATCGGTATCTCCTATTAAATCCCCTCCTATTTTCATAATCGCTCACACTGTGATAAGACATTTTAAGGGTATTCATAACCCGCACAAAATATTAAAAAAAAAAATGTTTTTGTTTGTAAAGTAAATGTGTCGATTTTGTTTCAGGATTCCGGTGCATTTACCATCTTGACATTATATTGGCGGGTTTTCCCTGGGTTGAATTTATGTAGGCGATTAGTTGCTTTCGATAAGCCGTACTGGGTAGAAGCATTAGTCGTCAGACTTTTCAGGGATCTACTAAGTGATTCATTTTTGAACTTACAGATTCTTTTTATAGTTCGTTATTAAGACGTTAAATTTTGTCTTATCGCCTGGGAATATCGTAGTTTGCCATTTCATTCGAACTTCTACTTTTTCAATAATAGGTCCTTTATTTCGACAGCATATTTTACATCAGCAATAAATTATTCCACTTCATGCTTATTTTGTTCAATTTTTTTCATAGAGGATTGTAGGTATATAAAACTTTCAAATGTAGCTCTGAATTCGTTCTAGTTTTTTAGGGTATTCACGAGCTTAGAATTACTTCTTACTATTATTTCTGCTTCGCTGAGTGATGGGTGGCAACGGCGCAGTGGATAAAGTGCTTGATTGCTAACTAGGACGTGTGTGTTCGATCCCCACGCTAGGCGCATTCTTTTCTATACCTCCAATTTTAATTGGATGCCGCCCATGGGTTAAAATGAGACAGTCAGTACCTGGTTCTCAAATCCACTGTGCCAAACTAGGGTCGTGCAATTCAGGTTGCATTTAAAAGACTTAGGTCTTACAGGCATATAGTCAATTTAAAAAAAAATTACTGGTGTATGATCTTACGATCGTTATTAACTTCTACACTTATATGATTTCGCTTAATAACTTTAAAGGCTTAACCTGATAGTAGAGGCAACCAATCAATACGAATGATCTCGTGAACTGAGATATTGGAAGTAGAGGACTAAACTAGAGTATTTTGTTGAGTTTAAAAAGAAATCAAATTTTCGATATTCAATTGGGATAGTTGGATAAGGGTCGGTTCTTCAAAATGAGTTTGCGCTTCTCCTGACCATATCAGTTCATTTACACGGGAAATGAATGACCCTTTTCTGTCCCTGTTTATTGCCGAAACTGTGACATATTTTCCTTCTGGTCGGTGTCCAGTACATGCTGCAACAGCCCTGCTTATGTCTCGCCTGGTTCTGCGTATCAGGTAGTTTGTTCGGGATTTGTTAAAGTAGGGCAAGATCTACATTGAAAAAGGAATATACAAGGGAAACACTATTAAAAGATTTTTTGGGAAAATTTTGAAAGTGGCAACCTCACCAAAAAATATTAAATATTTCTATAAATGAATTATTTAAAAAAAGGTAAAGTTATTTAATAGGCCTTTCTGTGAGCTTTTAGAATATCATGAGAAAAAAATGCTAAAATTGGATTTTTTAAATTTTGGCATACGCTGTCGTTGTAGTTCCACGTCCAAAGGCCATGGGTGTGAATCTAAAAACGAGAATAAAAGCTGAGATTACTCTCCTCAGTAAAGTAATATATTGGATTAGAAGCTTCAGACAAGAGATCATTAAAGAAAATGAGAAAAAGAGTCGGAGACAGCACAGAACCCTGGGGCACACCATCATAGGGTGAATCAGATTCACCCTCTTAGTGACAGGCTGGATTCCATCCACTCGGAAAGAGACCAGATGTTTTGGCTAAGGCAGTGGGCTTGCCAGGGTGGAAGAACACCTCTTCAGAACGAGGGGAGGGATGCAGGGAGGGATACTATCCGGCCTATTTATATTTTTTCTTACTAGGTCTTTAAGCACTCTAAGAATTCTACATGAGTGCGAAAGAAAACTACATGATTGTGCACTTTCAAGGACAGGATGAGTCATAACACTTTCAAATAGTGTCAAATCAACAGCGAATTGGATTTATCCAGTGAGATGAAAGAGTCTGTAATAATGCAGATGATCTAAAACTATTGTCAGTTTCTATGATTGTCAACTACTTCAATCTGTTCCTAAATATCTTTAATAAGTGAGACTTAAAAAGTGTAACGCAATTTTGTATCAGAAAATCTCACAGTTTTCTATTTAACTATGAAATTGAATGTGAAGACTTTAATATTTAATTCTTTTGGTGTTGTTCTTGATCCCTCAAGAGTTCGAGAAGCTGCTCCCTCACACTGACATTATGTTTATTAAAAAACGGATTGTCGATGTAAATTCGACTTTTTCGTTACGTAATTTACGGAATATTTAAGCCTTAGGTAACTTTTGACAACTCTTACGAGCATCTTTGCTTAACCAAGTTGTGGACTTCATATATAAGCATCTACTAGATATTCATGTCCATCCATATTGGATGAGTGGTCGTAGTTCGGATCGCTTTTTTTTATTCTATTAGGGGCGTTGATCTCTTATTTTTTATTACTTTTCACATCATTGCAATCCACATTTTTTTTGTGTATGTATCAGTATATTTATGTAGTTAGATTTTACGAGCGGCCAACCTAAAGATGTGAGTAATTTATTTTTGGATAAAATTAGTCACAGCAAAAAAGCAAGAATATTAAAATTAATTTGCAATTTGTCTTAATGACAGATGGTCGTCTGTTTGAGCCTAGGGAACCGTTTAACTTTTGTCCAACGACAATAAATAATTAATAATAAAGTGTGCTAAAAATTAAAAAAAAAAGAAAAATTCTTTCAAATTCTGAAAGGAGGATTCATCGATAAAGAAGAGAGCAATGAGTTTTTAAATTTAATAGCTATTTTTTGTGTCTGCATCTCTTGGGCGTTAAGCTTGTGTACATACTCCAAATCAACATTCTAGAAATATTTAGATTTTTGGCCTGAATTAATTGTATTGTTTTTTTTTTTTTATAAATTTTGAAGCAACAACTTTTTGTCTATTCATATTTGAGCAAACTTAAAAACAATTGCGTTGACTATTTTATTGAAATCAGATTTCAAGGAAACTGACCTCCCTCTTGTCTAGTGCATACCAGTAGTGAGAATAAGGTATGTTAAATGCAGTTCAGTAAGGCTTTTGCTCATAGTGCACGATATAGTGGAGTAACAACAACTAAGCATCTTCGGTTGATAGATAGAAATGGTTGCAAAGAGTCTAAATAGCAGCGCTGTAGTGCCCTGTTTTGACATCATAACTGACTGAACATGTATATGGGGATTTATTATTTTCCCTAGCTCAGAGTCAGATCGTAATTTACCCTACTGACTTCCTTAGATACTTATACGCTCTGATCCTCTAGGACGGTCGTCCGATGACAAGCTTAGATGACTACATTCCACCTTGTCTACATCTGATCACGTTTGCATTAAAGATTAATTTCGGACTCAGTGATCGATTGATTTTGGTTATGCAAAGAAGAGCTCAAATCTTTGATCTTCAATTCGGAACAGTTCACCGAGGTCGTGAAGAAGGAGTTTAGTTTTTTAAGGGACTCACGTTTGAGTGACTTCAAGAACACATCAACAGTACTTGAGAGCCTAAATGATTTCATGGAACGAATATTTATTCACCCGTCACTTGGTAGAGTCCTTATCATACTAATAATATAATATTATAAATGTGAAAGTTTGGATGTTTGTTGCTCAATAACGGCAGAAAGGCTTAACGGACCAGGATGTAATTTGGCACATAGATATATTATAGTCTGGAATAGCACACAGGATACTTTTTATCCCCTAGCTTCACTAGGGATCTGATGGTATACGTCACTATTCAATGCACTTTTATTGAAAAAATAACGAGCTTTCAGTCCGTAGTATGTGTATCATAGACCACCTTTTGTTGAATGATGACATAAATATATGATAGTGCCAAAAATGCTGCTTTGTTTATGTTTTCTTTGAAGATGCAAAAAATGTGAGGCCTATACGAGTACATACGAGGAAATTTGAGAGAAATCTTCTACATCTGGGCTGGGCTTCCTATAAAATTCAATTGAATCTTTTGGATAGAATTCAAAAATAGAGCTCTAAGAATGTAAGGCGATTGAACTATGTATAACAGAAGCATTTACATCTGTCGGACACCGTCAAAATGGTACATGCCTTTCATTATTTTATCGCTGTTTGTTTAAACATTTGAGCAGAGTTCTAGCGAAATATACAGTTACATTCTTCCCCTTAAACTTTTCAACCGCAGAATTATGCTTCTCAGAATGCTCTTCAACTTACCCTTGTCCACGAATGTGGAATGCCTTAAATGGTTCTATTGTGCCCCACTCATTTTGATAATCAGAACTTAAAAACCAATGCACATCGGTATCTCCTTTCAAATCCATCCCTATTTTCCTAACGCTCATTTTAGGGAAAGTTGAAAGCCCTTAAGGCCGCGCACAATTATTAAAAAAATAGACTTCCAATTGGATTATGTAGCTCCATCTAATTTTACTACATCAAAGATTTTGTTCTATAGATTGGAAAGGAAAGAAATGTTTCACACAATGTAGTTACTGAAATATGCAAAGAAAATTGGTCCAATGATGGCTCCTTGTGGGACTGCACGACTTATCGTTGTTTCCCACTCAGGTAAAAACGAATAAACTTATGTAACACTAAAGAAGCAATTTCAGAATCAAATAGTCAATAGTGTCGAAAGCTTCTGAAGAGATTTTTTTAGCGCTCATTGCATATATTTGGCCTGTAAGCATTTGAAGCGTATATAATGTGTACATGGTGCAGGATATTCTAACGATAGCCAAGAAAGAAATTCATTACATAAAACACTAATAGGAATCAAAGGGCAAAGTAGTGCCCAGCCAAGTTCTGGCACTACACCCTTTTTACTGGAACAAACTCAGGCCTGAAACTTCAAACTCTCAGCATTTGCTAGGCTAACCAGGTTTAGGTAACTCACTAATTTTGAATTCCTTAGCATTAGTAGTTCCCGAGATATAAGACTGCAGAATCGTAACTGACTGACTGACTCACTCACTCACTGACAGATCATCAAAATTATGGAGCAAGAATAAAACTACTTCGTAATTAAAAGTTGAAATTAATTAATGAATCGAATTTCCTTGCTCAAATAGTAATTACTTCTTAATAAAATTACCCAACAAATATTGTATAGCTGAATTTTAACCTAGGGACACTGTTGACAACACCTTTTTCATTAAACTTAAAATTCTCTCAAAAACTCTAAGAAAGCTTCAATTGTGAAAGCTCAATAGCAAACACCAAAGAGAAAGGTGTTATAATTTCCATCAACGGACGAATGGTTTGTTATTTGGTTACTCAAAGTCAATGTGTGTTTTTTTAATAAGCACAATAAACGAGAGTCAAATTGACGATCCCGTCCCGATAAGTCTCTTCACAGCCGAGGAGCAGAGAGAGATTGTGGTGGAATGTACGTGGATTTATGGAATATTTCATTAGCAAGTTAATAAGTTGAGTGTCATAGAAACAACAGCCGGCACCAGTGTGTTTGAAAAAGCTTTCCCAAGCACCACTGGTTTGAAAAAAAGCTCTTCCATAAGCTCTGTACTAACTATTTTTGTTGGACAGAGTAAAGTATGTCTTTTTTTGTTGATAAATATGTTGTTAAAACGCCTATAAGCTATGCTTAAGGTCTGTCTAAGCTAACGGGCCTAAATGATTTAAATTCAATATTGGGCTTTAAGACCTTAAAACCCGAATAAGGTCCATCTGTTGATACACAACTTAAGCATTTAAGTTCTACTTAAGAACTTATGTGACAGTTTCCGCAGAGGAAAAAGTAGCCCTTAAGTTATTTAAGTAGAACATAAATGTTTATGATTCGTATCAGCAAACGGGTCAAGTCTTTGCTTTTAAGAATCAAAAAGGATTTAAGTAGACTTCATCAAAAAGTGTGTTACTAAATATTATTCCATCTTCTTATCCTCATATATCACCAAAAAAAACTTCCCTTGTTTGTCGAACTTATTCCATTACAGTATGTCTACGCGGTACGTTTTTTTTTTTTAATTTTTCATTGACGTTTTGTTGATTGTGCACTCAATACGGTAGCAGCTAAGTCTTGTTTTGATTTCACTTTTTCTTAATTGCTTCAAACTAATATGTCACCAACTTTGTCACTCGAGAAGATTGAAATCGATATTTTCCTAAGCAACAAAGTGTGGATGAGCTAAGGCATAGCTTCGATATTTTTTTCCAACCGCAATCAAATCATCTCTGTCAAGCGTAAAAACCAAAAAAGTTCCACCAACTATCATAACTCAATTACGCAATGTATAACTTCCATAGTAGACCGCGTTAATAAAAAATAAACAAACGGGGTATTTTGGTCATGGTCTCCCCGTATTTGACGTATAGCACAGTTAGTGTGACAAGATAAGGTCTTGGAGCACTCTCGGGGCTGGTGTGTGCACTTGCCTTTTGTCATCAGTATTGCCAGTTGCCACACCAAGCTAGTCTAGTTCCTCCTTTGCCAGCAGTGTTGTGGATGCTGGATGTTGGGCGGTGGAGTTGAAGCTGCACCCTTTTCAACTGCTACAGCTTCTTTATTATTATGATCGTTTGATTTGTGGCTTTGAAGATTATAAACCGAAATGGAAATTCAATAACCCTTTTTTGTGTACCTTTGTTGTTGTTATTGTTGTTGTGTGTTGTTTTGTTCCTGGAGCAGAAACATTTGGTTTTCCTTTTTTTTTTGTATTGAATTTTGCATTTGCATTTTTATTCACTTTCCTTCCTATCGCATCTGCCCTCTGTTATAATGCCACGAGAACCCCAAGCAAGGAGCCTGTCTGCTAGGGAAAAAAGGGTCACCGATGTCACCGATAAGAGAGACCATCAGCTGGCGGAGGAGGCGAGGCCAGGCCATGCTATGGAGGTTGGTGAATTGAAAAATCATTGCTCTTCTATATATCGCGAGCGTTTCCCTGTTGCAAAATTAATTTATGGGTTTGCCAGGGTCTAATTGAATTATGTGATTTTTCGGTCATATCTGGTTGGAAGAATCATCAATTCTTGTGGAGAGAACGTGTGCTCGTTGTTAGATTATGGGGAAGCGCATACGCGTTTGTGGTTTGATTTGGTTCTAGATCAACATTCAACCGCCAATGGATGTGATTCATATTGAATGTGGGGCACATGTACATATTTAAATGGATTTTTTTTTCTTTTCGAAAGTCAATTGGAATTTTACTGCTTTCGTCAAATTGATATAATGGTTTGAATATTTTGATGAAATTTTACGTCTAAAGAAATTCAATGGCTAATGCCGGACTTAAACGAGTGAAAAAATTGCCATTATTTCTTCCAATTTATTGACATTACTGACAAAACCGTGTAAATGGTTTGAAATTTTTTTCATTATTTTCGTCATCAAAAAAATGACAGGAAAGACTGGCATTAGATATTGCCATTATAATGGTTTCATGTAAATGCACAATGGTGCCATTTTGAAAATTATGGCACACCGCGAGGAAGAATTAACTTGTTCATTCTTAAATCACAGCTTGCCATTATCAATCAAACAGTCATTATTTTGCCCCATGTATGCTTAGCATTATTGATTTTATATTACCATTATTTTGCCAGTTTAATGGCAATTTGTCACTCGTGTAAGTCCGGCATAAGGTTGCTTATTCTAGTTATTATTCAGCTTGATGACGAATTGTTCAAAATTTGAAAAATAATTGATAGTGATTTGTTGATAATTCGTGAAGATCTTTGAGTGTTTGAAATATCAAAAGCTGGTTAAATATGAAAAGCTGGCGTTATATAATAGATTAAATACCTAGATAATTGTGATCGCTTTTTTGTAATGAAATAAATTTATATTTCATTTACATCTAGTAAATTATTTTACTAAAGTTTGAAGACTTTGGCAGTTGGTAGGATAGGTTGACGAGCATGTCAGTTTATATGGCACACTTAGACCAATATAGGCCAAACTGAATCTAACAGAATTTCCTGCTATTCGTTAAGCCATTTTTAAGCCGCTTTTATGAAGCGGGCAAAATAACTGATATCTTAAAGCTACATATCAATATGATCGTTGAAGTAGAATTTTCCCAGATGACGTTTACATCTTTGATATAAAGCAGGGCATGTTAAAGGAAGGTGACACATTGATTTATTCTCTTTTTCGTCGATATGCAGCTTTTGCTGAAATCGTTTGAAAATATGCCAACCCGCTGTGCATGCTTTCCTATTAGACAGTGTCCGGATAATAACCCCTCTTACGGAGCTACTGTTCAGGCTTCTTAAAAATAGAGATGATATTGTATTGTAACTGACGCGAGAGCCACACATAGGACCAGAAAAGACTGAATTTAAAATAAGTCCAACCTTAGGTTGGCTCATATATTTCATTTTGTAAAATTTGGAGATTTTTTATTGGACAAAATGGCTCACCAAATTATTTACGTTAAACTAGCAGCTTTCCGTTTTCAACCATTATTTATACAAATCTTATCTCTGTCACCTCAGGTACTCATCAGGGCGGTCATGCTGGTTCACTCTTTTGTTGATCTTGCCATTCCTGTCGTTGATTATATTATTTCTTACGCAGATCTGTTTGAGTATCTTTATACACAGTATGTCGATGGTTTGAAAATTATGAAAGTTAATATCTACAGTGTTTACCGCTTAGTCCTCACCTTGCTTAATAGCTTTACCCACTTTATTGACAGACAGAAATTACATTCTAAAATTTAATGGATAAGTACAACAAAATTTTTGGCAGTTATTTGAATACCACTTAATTGAAAACACATATTTGTCGGTCACCCGAAAGCCAACAAATAAAAAATGTTTATAAGCTCAAAAAAAAAAAATTAGGAAATTGGAAAATCTGTTAGCACTGCTAACTGTTAAAAAAAATAACATCCAAATAAATGGAATAGAAAAGCATCGTTATTCCTTGTAGGATTTGCATGTTGTGTTGGTTGACTTCGAAAAAGCATCCGATCGACAAGGACGAGATCTGCTATAGCCAAGGGTAACCCGGGAAATTCCCCCCGCACTCGCCTAGGTACACGACTTAATGTGGATTCGATTTGGCTTGGATCAGGAGATAAGATCCGCTTGTGGCCAATTCATCATCTGCGACAATACCAATGGCTTTAATTTCTGCCTGCCTATTTATGAAAGCTATCAAATTTACTCTTGTATATATTTCGCATGTTACAAGACTCTTTGTAGCCTCTAAAATCGTAAGCACTTCGGTTTAAAGATTTGATTTTCGTTTTTCTAGAAAAAGGGTTCAGTACGTGTATTTTATTTTTATGGAGAAGCTCACAAAAAGTTTAAACAAGTAAAGCAACATTTTTCAAAAACTTTTTTTTTTAAATTTAATCAATAAATCAATTTCGTCGGAACTTTGTATTATTATAGGTTTTTGACATTATCTTGAATGTTGTTCCTCAAAAAACAACTGTGCGAATTTTTATAAAATAAAATGCACGACTGGATCGCACGTACTTGCTCCTTTTTTCGATCACATTTAATGCAAAAGATTCTTAATGGAAACGTCTAAATTTATTTTTAAAGTCGTTTTTCACTTAATTTTTTAATAAAAAATCTTAATTTTTTTCTAAAAAAAATTGGTATGCAAATTTTAAATTTTTAATAACATAAATTCAAAAACAAAATTTCAGAAAAAAATCGTCAACCCGTTTTCGAAATATTGAATTTTCAAAAAAAAAAAAAAAAAATATTTTTTTACACAAATCCAAAAAAACTATTTATCGAAAATTTTGAAATGCAGTATTATTTAGAATTCAGAGGAGATCCTGTATAAAAATCTTGATTTATATCGGTTGAGCCGCTTATGAGAAAGTCGAAAATAAATAAAATGGTTGTATGGCAGGTACCGTTAATAACAAAATATTTCAAATTTTTTTTCAGCCTTAATGTAGACCATACTGAAGTCAGTACTCGCACCAATTTTAATCAAAATCGTTAGAGCCGTTTTCCAGAGAATTAAAATGATAGAAAAATGTGTATGGCAAGTACTGTTATTTTTGGGGCTAAAACAACGATTCAAAAATCTGTTTTGGACAATCACCTAAAACGCCTAAGCACCAAGTTTGAACAAAATCGGTTCAGCCGTTTAGGTTGTAGATCCTTCGACAGAAAGACAGTCAAGCAGACAGACGGAATTGCCGGACCCACTTTTTTGGTGTTCTCCATCATCGTAATATCAACTTTGATTAAAATCTCGAGTTCGATTTTTGATCCAAATGCAAAACTTGCCCTTTTGTACCTATATCGCAAGTAAAATGTGTGTGTTCATTAATGAAGTCCACTCTTAAATAAGAAAATAGTTTATTTTGCGTCCCATAGAAATACTGTCCATGTTTTCGACTTTCCCTTTATTGGATGAATCCATTAAAATAATTGTTTTATACAAAGGCTCCAATAAAATAAAAGTTTAAATATAATATTACATATTGGAATTAAAATATTGGTTTTATCAATTTTTTTTAAATTAAGGTTTCACACGAATAATAATAATAAGTTTAAATTAGCGATCCAAATGTTTGTGCTAAAAATGCTTTGAAAATAATTTTAAAAAATCGCTCCAACAAATGAATTTTAATTTTGTTTCCTCAAACTGTAACAGGTAATTCATTTTTACTAAGCACCAAGGTAAATTGCCTATTTCGGCCTTAAGCCTAACCTATTTTTAGCTACATTAAAGTTGTTAGCTAGAAGAGCAAGTTCTTACGATCCTGTCCTGAATTTTATTTTTGGATGAATACCAAAATATTGCATCTTTTGATGGACCGAATCGTACAATTAAACGCTTTTCACTTAGAGCAATAAAACAGGAAATGTTTTAGATATTTTGTTTTATGATTATTCACTTCATCACCAAGACTTATTTTATTCTTTATTTTTAATCATTATCATTCATTTTTATTAAAAAAAAGTATATTTTACTATTTTTAACATAAGCTATAACATTCTTCTTTTTTTTAGAACGTTTCTGATCATTTTCGCATTGCACACATTGGCAACACAGGCCGAATTGTCAACTATTGAAAGAATAAAGGTGAGTTTAAAAGATTTTTTTTTAACAAAACATAGCTGTAGTGAAATTATTTGACAAGAAGAAAAATTGTATCTACAACTTGTATCTACAACTTAACATTATGAACAAAGAAACACGCTCTAACCTAAAGGTTGCCATCTATGGTGATTTTACCTTCATGCATTCAATTTTTTTATTTAATTTGTCTACAGTTTTGAATCATGCTTAATAGTTTAATTTTCCAAAAAAAAACTTACTCATTGTTTGAACTAGGAAGTTCAATGACTTCCACAACACTTCTGGAGCACCCTCGCACCGGTACGATCTCGAAAAAAAACCAAAACGAAATCTGGACTTTTGTAAATAAGACAAAGAAAATGTCACATGATCAAAATCTCTCCTTACCTCCAATCTCGCTCTCAAAGTTAGAAATCTGGTAATTATGTCTATGTCATCAGAGAATAGTGTGGCGATTTGCTTATCAGCTAACACTATTTCTCCCTCACAAGATGTGAAAGAAGTACTTTATCTATTCCAACAAAAAGTATCTTCAGATAACTGCATGATGTTGAAACTTGTTGTTCAAATTTGTTCAAGTTGGCTGACAAAGTGGCTGAAAAAGAGACCCTAAGAGATAAAAAAAAAAACAGGAAAGAAAATGTATTATGTATAGCTTGGCTTGGATGTCCAAGTATCTACAAAATAGTAGACAATGTGAAACAAGACCAAACTATAATAAAGATCCCTATTTGAAGAGTGCTCCAGTGTTTTGTATAAGATACACACAAATTGAGCAATTACTTTGTTGAGTACATAATTTATGATATTTCTCATACACATCCATGCAGCTTCAAATCTTCAGCGCTATCTATGGCTTATCTTGATAACCCAATTAGCTTGTTTATTGAGGGAGCGCATTTTTTGGTAAACTCAAATTTCTATTTTTTTTAATATAGAATTTTTTAGCCAGAGTGTTTTTTTTTAATTGCAATGTTAATTGTTTTCTACACAGTTTTCGACATAATTAAAGACAAGGAGGGAGTGTTTGATCGATGGCCTAGTTTACTTTAGTGATGTAATGACAATGGGTGCAAATCGGGAAATTTGGGTCAAACCTCTAATCGAAAGCTAATGGTCTAAAAAAAACCACTACGATATGCTACTGCACCTAGAAAAGCCTAACCGCACTTTTGAGTGTCGACCTTATTCCCAATGATCATTGAAGCCCAACTAATGTGATAAATATCATCGATCTATGTGCCTACATTCTTATACATACATATATGTAGGTACATATGTATGTATGTATGTGGGTGGGCAGAGGATAAAATTTGAAAAAGAGTCGACAAAACTAATGATGTAATAATTAACTGGCAAGCATATGTAGCGACCTTGTAAATGCATGTTTTTTTATCTATGTGGCAGTGGCAGAGTTGCACGTTGAAAAGTCGACAATACCAGAAAAAGAAAAGAAACAGGGGTTGTTCCACTTCATTGGCTCAACATGAAATATTGTTTACATGGAAAAAACAAAAGACTTGAACAAGAAATAATGAATTATAATAACGTGGGATTTTGGTAAAATTTATTCTTTAGTATTCAACAGGCACATTTCATATTCTTAATAGTTTCAGTTCTGTGTAATTCAAACTTTGGCATATAGCTAAAAAAAAAAAATAAATTACGGTGCCAAATAAATTTCCTTTGGATTGTTATTCACATGAATTATATTCAAGCCGTCTTACAATCTCACAGTTTAAAACGTCCTATCTCAAACAACCTACCGTTTTTTTCTCATCTTAAGCAGAAGTTACGTGCTGATGATCTATGTACCAAAGAAAGAAGTAAATATCTAGTTCGCTAACTCACATTTCTCAAATAGGAAACGTAATTTTAAGATATGCAACCTCTTAGGGATGCAGTTAGTCCTTGTTAGTAACATCTTTTTCATAAAAGTATGGGCTACCGAAAGGGCCTCGTAGTAAAAATGTATACTATTATGGAGCCCTATAGCAAATATAGAACTATTTGACCCTAGGGACGACCTGAGATACAAGAAAGATATAAATGACGATTACTGAATTCGCAATTTTCTACTCCCTGGAAGCTGATGAAATTCGCAATAGATTCACTTTCGCGTTTGTTTCAATTAGTGAACTCGTCGAATGAACTACACTATCGATTCTTGAACTATCTTACCATTTTCCGAACTATATTATCGATGCCGTCATTTATTGACATCTTAAACGTCACACGCAATGTTAAATTGTAGCTAAAGCATTGAAGTAATTTTTGTTAATTGAAATAAGGAAATGAAAACTATTGCATTTTATTTTAATTTTCAGGATTATTCGCAAAGGACTAATCGAATTTGTATTCGCTACCAAACTAGGTATATATTTGATATTTCCGATGCATTGTAAAGTTTATGTTTTGATATTTCAGAGGACTTTGAAATGCGACTTTTTTATGGGGAACAGCTGAACCACATCTTAGTCATCTGGCGATAGGAAATGAATTTCTCTGTTTTATCACTAGTTGCATTCATGGACCTCTTGTTTGGATAAGTTTTTGTTTGATTGAGTACTTGTAGTCCTTAAAAGGAGGACCCAGACCGTTTACTGATTTTTTTAAGTTTTCCCAAAACTTGTTCTGGGAATTTATTGGTTAAATGCTTGGAATAATATGTCAGGTTGTGTTTTCGCAGTAATCCTACCATTTTCATAAACTGGGTCTCGTTTAGTGGTTCTTTTTCTAAAAAAAGAAAATTATAACCAACAATTAATACAAGTACCTAGTAGGTATGTTTATGTTTATGTCGACTTAGAGCCGTTTATGAGAAAGTCGAAAATCATTTAAATGGTTGTATGAAAGGTACCGTTAATAACAAAATATTTAAAAAAAAAATTGTTGGCCAGAATGTAGACCATACTCAAGTGTACACATACAATTTTTTATCAAAATCGATAGAGCCGTTTTCGAGATAATTAAGATGGTAGACAAATTTGTATGGCAAGTACCGTTATTTTTGGGGATAAAACAACGATTCAAAAATCTGTTTTGGACAATCACCTAAAACGCTTAAATACCATGTTTGAAGAAAATCGCTTCAGCCGTTTAGTCTGTAAAGAGTTGTACAGACAGACAGACAGACTGAATTGCGGGACCACTTTTTTGGTGTTCTCTATCATCTTAATGTCAACTTTGATTAAAATCTCAAGTTCGATTTTTTTCCCAAATGCAAAACTTACCCTACAGTACCTACATACATATATGTATGTACATATAACGCAAGTAAAAAATTAATTTTGAAAAATCTTCAATAATTTACAGCTAAAAAGCTAGATAGCAGTATTAAGAATATGCATGAGAGTGGGAAGCATATGCGGTAAGATTAATTTGATAAACAAGGGATGTATTTCATCAAAATCTATGGCTTTAGATTTTACTTGCAATATGCTGACAACCACATAAACGTCTTCAACACACTGGAATTTGAAATAGTTGCAGAAGACTCTCTCGTTTTCCTGGATCGTTGATACAGCGTGGTTTTGAGATGCAGATTGAACTTTTGCAAAATCTACATTAAAAACATCAGGGTTAATGCTTTCCGGGTATTTTTTCCCAGAGCGACTAACAGCGATATCTTGAATATTTTTCGAAAGCGTTTTTGAGGTCAGATCAATACTTCAGGGATTAGAATTATATTGAATTTTAGCTTATTATTTGTGTATTCAATTCAACACTAAAATTTTATAGAACAATCCTTTTCATCGCCCCGCC
This sequence comes from Philhelius pedissequus, assembly GCA_910595825.1. Taxonomy (NCBI): domain Eukaryota; kingdom Metazoa; phylum Arthropoda; class Insecta; order Diptera; family Syrphidae; genus Philhelius; species Philhelius pedissequus. Next base: position 81,053,240 of record OU343163.1, read on the forward strand.
CCCCCCCCCCCCCCCCCTAAAACGATTCAACCATTTTAGTTTGTTTAGCCGTACACCACGAATGTGGAATGTTTTACCGCTATATTTTGTCTCCCACTTTGATATTCAGCAGTTCAAAAGGAATGTGCACCGGTATCTACTTTTAGATCCTCCCTTCTTTCTGGAAACGAATTACACTAAAATGGTTCTCTTAAATCTGGCAATGAGCTTGAACTTCGTTCTCATGAGTCAAACGATATAAATTCGAATTAATGAGCAAACTAAAGCAATAAAGAACCATAAAGAATCCAACTTCTTTAAAAGCTATTTACCGTGGTTTTTGACTACTTATCCATGATGAATTCGGTTCCAGTCATCCCTGTTATTCGAATTACAACTATAAAATGTTTCAACAATTGGGTGCTGGGTTTACTCGTATCAGGATCTTATTTATCGCCGTTATTGTATTTTTTTTTAAATTTCATGATGAGAAATATAAGGTTTATTTATAAGTTTAGCAAATAAAGGACAAATGCATCATTATCTCTGTTTGATCAAATACTATTGAGAACTAAAGAAGATATGGCGTTGAAACCCCTATAGATGTAAATAATAATACCGTATTTTTTATCATTAATTTCGACGACTACCAAAGTTTATATTTTGATGTGCCGGATGAGTAATGAGTTCAATACTGCATTTCTTAAATTAATTGATTTTTTAAACAGCCAAACGCAATACATTCAATAAATGATAATTCTGATATTCCTTGAAAATTCGGCTTAAAGGGAGTCAACTGTACATATTTTCTCCACAGTGCATTTCTTCAAATTCGTCTGCAGTGAATTGAACTCTGGAGTAAAATCGACTAGGATTATTTTTAATGTCTTATTGTCGTTTTGACGTTTTTGACAATTGCTGTCCCTATCATGTCTATGGAGAGAACAATCATCAACATGGTAGTGAAATTGATTGAGCGATCGCTAGATAGATTAGATTAATTTTATAATTTTATTTTGATATTTTTTTTTCAATCAATTCTTGATTGTCCGCCCCAAAACAAAAAAGTTACCTGACTGAAATTAATTTGAAAATAACAAATTTCCTTTCTATAAATGAACTCCTTAATCCGTAATGCTACCCCTCTTTATTTATTTTGTACACTTATTATTTAATAAAGACATTTTTTATTGGGCCGATCCCGGCGGTACTGCAATTCCAGGCCAATCCGCGACAGAGGTGGAGAAAGCTCCTAGCACCCCGTTAATTAATGTTCTTATAGTTTCTCTCTATTTATGTGTCTCTTTTTTTTATAGAAACATCAAGAATGGTTAAGACAGCGAGGCCTGCTAAAACCTCAGACATCGAGAAAAATTTCTGTTATTGATGATCGTTGGAAGATCAAAGAACCAACGAAACCATTATGGCAGAAGGTTAACAATAACAACAAAGCTGATGATCCACGAAAGAATGATGTGTTTCCGGAGAATGAAACAACAACCGCTTCCGCCATTAAATTGAGTTCCACATCCATCAATGCAAGTGAACTTCCGATCATTCCCACAGAAACAACAAGCACTGCCATTCCGGTAACAAAAAGAACACCTACAACTACTACAACAAAAAAAACAACAGAACAACCAACAACAACAACCTCACTAATTACAACGACAAAAATAGAATCAACTGCATCCAGCACACAAAACATTCCACCAGCACAACCAACAACAACACAAATAACAACAACGACGACGATATTCGAAGAAACCCCAACGACCACATCTACGACAACAACCACTACAACCCCTAGGCCAAAACCAAAACCTAAGCCATATCCTCGTTGGGGCACTTGGAGCAATTGGAGTGCATGTTCACGCACCTGTGGAGGTGGAGTCATGTGGCAACAGAGAAAGTGTATTTCAAAGTGAGTTAGATTTTTTGTATTTTTATATTATATTTATGTGTTTGTCGAATTCGTAATGAAAATTGGCCGATAATGACCACCCATATGGCACACCTTGTCGTGAGTCCGTCTGCGCCGACACACTTGCAATCAAATTGGTTTTATGGGTTATGCGCTTGGGTATCTGAGGCTATTAACAGGTGTCATTCAACATGCATTGAAATTGCATTATAATAGCCTGTGTTTGTTGTTCCTTTGAATTAAGAGTGCTTAGCCTAATTTTCGATAATGCATGGAATTTATGAAGCGTTTTAAAAGTGAAAAGGGGCTTTACGAAACCTACCTATGGAGAAAACAATAAAGTTATGATAGCTTTGAGTAATTAATTTAACGCTTATCGAGGGTATTTTTTTTCAATCATTTATCTCGAAAATTTTTTAACAAAATCATATTGGTGTTAAAGTCAATAATATTTTCAGAGCTTTACAACTTTTTCAGAGTCGACCTGATTAGCTTTGAAATAGACAAGAATAGACAAAAGAACTGTAACCTTGGAGTTTACTTAAGTAAAACCTCTAACGTTACACCTAATGTTAAACATATTAAGCACCAAAAAAGTCCATAAAGTGTCAGATCTGCTTAAAAAATATAAGTGCAATGGACGTAAGCAAAAATGCGTAAAAAATAAATATGATTAAGTAGAAACAATTAGATGATGCACATTATAAAATCTTTTTATATTGCTTAGTTGTTAGAGTCTGATGAAAAAAAGATACCATTTGAATTGTTGGACAAATATGAATGCACGAAACAAAAAAATCCAAAAATCGTTGAAGCGGTTTCTTAAAAACCTAATTTTGTAGGTATACAATTTTAAGTACATTTTAAAAAAATGTTTGTTCCATTTTGAAGTAATTATTAATATACATATACAATTTTAGTTTTAAAAAAATCAGTGTTTCAGTTTTTGAAAAATCGACTAGTCTCGGTCTCGTCTCGGTCTCGGTCTCGGTCTCGGTCTCGGTCTCGTCAACGAGACGAGACTCCTTTAAAAGTACCGAAGACGAGACCGTATTTTTGTTACCGAAATTCGACGAGAGTCTCGTGGTCTCGGCGGTCTCGGTGGTTTGGTTTCGGTTTTCGCTATAAGAAAATTTTGTTTTTATTTCATTATTTTTTAGTATCTAATCATGTTCAATTTTTATAATATTCACAAGTTTTTTTTGCGAAATATTATATACGCGTTAACATATCAAACCATAGTTGTAAATAGTTATACAGAGATAGGCGCATTGCGAAAATCCAGAGAAGAATACGTACGATTTATGTATGCATGGCGTTGCTTCCTTTTGGGTGACATTTGGTAAAACATATTGCCAACACGTCAAAATATAGTTCGTTGCCTAACTGTCAGGCCATGAGCATTCAAAATCCAATGAAGGATGGGTCCGATTTAAATGGATTAAAAAACCTCTACAAAAGTCAAATTTTAACTCAGAAAATTAGAAATTTTTCGATTTAATAAATTGCTCTGGAAAAAGTTGATTTTAGACTTTTTGGGTGACATTTGGGAACAAAATAGTATCCAAATGTCAAGGTATAGTAAGTTACATACCTGTCAAGTCATGAACTGTCAAAATCCACCGAACGATCGCTCCGATTTAAGCATATTAAAAGAACCTCACCTTCTATAAAATTAAAATTTTGCCTCAAAAAAATGTTTGCTCCGGAAGAAGTTGATTTTAAGCCTCTTGTATGTCATTTGAAAAAAAATATTATGAAAACGTCAAAATATAGTTCATTGCCTACCTGCCAAGCCAGAAGCTGACAAAATCCATTGAAGGATGGCTCCGCTTTAAATAGATTAAAAAACCTCTGCAACATTAAAATTTTACCTCGGAAAATTCGAAGTTTTTCCGATTTTATTTTTGGCTTCGGAAAAAGGTGATTTAAGGCCTTTTGGGTGAGGTTTGAAAAAAAAATATTTTAAAAACGTCAAAATATACAGTCCTATTCATTTAAACGTTCACGTGAATATTTGTATTCTGCTATCCGACGGAAAAAAACGAATTGTTTCAAAAAGTACATAAATTTCGATCAAAAATAAATTTTAACAATTAGATTCTCTTAAGAATTAAACAAAAAAAATATTAGTAAAGCTTTGGACTCAAAAAATAGAAGACGTTTGAAAATATCTAAATAGTGAAAAATTGAGTAAAATATTCACGTGAATCGGAAGATAACAGAATAGGGCTGATAGTTTATTGCCAACCTGCCAAGCCATGAACTGTCAAATTCATTGAAGGATTGCTCCTCTTTTTAAAAAGAAATATTCAAATCCAAACAAAAAAATTGTATATACCCAAACTTTTACCCACCCCACATGCTATATTGGGCCAAGCAGGGGGGTTGCAGTGGGTTTCAGGGGGGCAGCATGCGCCGAGCTCTTTGTACGCCGTAAACCTAATTGCTAAAAACACTTCACACAAGCCCGAATTTTTGTTTCTGTCTTTCAACAAATTTTTTTTGGAAAAATAGCCAGAAATTATTTTTTTCCTAGGAAAAATGGCCAGAATTTTGCATGAAGATTTTTTTGGCGTTTTTTCTAAAAAAAATTGTGGCGTAATTTCCGGGGGCCTATTATGCATATATTTCTTATTATAAACGGTGATTTTTTAAGAGCTTGGTTTTTGAAAATTCAAAAAAACACAGAAACTTTTAAAAAGTGAATGAAATTTTTATTTGGATCGATAAATCAATTTCTGCCATTTACTTTTTAAAAATAATTTCACTTAAATGTTGCCCGTGGCTACGCTTCAGGTGGTCCATTCTGAAGGTCCAATTTTGGCAAACTTTTTCACACATTTCGGCAGGAATCTCACCAATGACGCGTTCAATGTTGGCTTCCAAGGCAGCAATCGTGTTTGGCTTGTCCCCATAGACAATAGACTTAACATAGCCCCACAAAAAATAGTCTAACGGGGTCAAATCACATGATCTTGGTGGCCAATTGACTGCGCCAAAACGTGAGATCAACTGCTCACCAAATTCGCCTCTCAATTGATGCATGGTTTCGCGTGCAGTGTGGCATGTGGCACCGTCCTGTTGGAACCACATGTCGACCGAGTTCAATTCTTGCATTTTCGGCAAAAAAAAATCTGTTATCATCGAACGGTACCTTTCTCCATTGACCGTAACCCTGCGGCCTTCATCGTCCTTGAAGAAGTACGGCCCAATGATGCCGCCTGCCCATAAACCGCACCAAACAGTGCATTTTTCGGGATGCATCGGTAGCTGCTGAATTGCCTCTGGCTGCTCTTCACTCCAAATACGGCAATTCTGCTTATTCATGTATCCATTTAGCCAAAAATGAGCCTCGTCGCTGAAACGGACGTAGCTTGCGAAACACATTTTTCACAGAGCACGAATTTTGATAATAAATTTCAATAATTTGCAAACGTTGTTCAGGCGTAAGTCTATTCATGATGAAATGGCAAACAATACTGAATCGAAATGTCAAATGTTCGTGGAATTTGTCATGTGTGATCTGTCAAAAATATAAACGTCAAAAACCAAGTAGCAAAAAAATCACCCATTATATGTATATGTATTTCTATACTTTAAAGTGGACTGTACTAATTTAAAGACACATGATGTCTTATCAAAATTCTTAAGACCGTTTTTTGAGAAATATTTTGTTTAAGGTTTTTTTTTTAATATTTGTATGGGCTACCGTTGTTTTTTTTGTTTTAGGAAATTTTTTTTTTAAGTGTCCAAAATATATAACCAAAGGTATTTCATTAATAAACTGATTTTTACTTACTTTATAAATAGTACCTTATATAGGACAAGTTTTGCATTTGGAAAAAAAATCGAACTCGAGATTTTAATCAAGCTTTACATTACAATAGGTGTGTTTTATTGGGAATATATCCATTGTACCGTAAGTAATTCCCAAAAAAACGCATCGACCGTAGCATGGACCGTAGCTTTTTTATTTTCGTAAAAATGGTACCCCTGTTCAGCAGTCACAAGTAATGAAAGAGTCTTTTGCAAAGTAAAATTAAGAAAATATCAAAATTATGAACAATAATTAGCTTTTATTCATATAAAATAGAAAGTAGAAAAACGTACCAATATTTAATTTATGTACAAACCTATTTCTTGTTTTCATTTTTTCTGCATTTGCAATTTTAAATTCTAACATTCATTTTGCATCAATATAAAGGAAATGATAAGTGAATGGGTTTGTTCATAGACTATGGTCAAGTCCCTTTTTACACAGCTCATTTTTTGTATTGCTTTAAAAATCTTCTATGCCTTTCACACGAGGAAACAAAATTGAAGGGGATTTGCTTGTTTCCTTTAAATGTTTCTTGGTTTTGAACGCACACTACAGCGTAGTTTAAATTGTTCAATCCATTACATGTCACCTTTATATTTCATGCTTTTATTTATTTTCTGAGTAGATCGATAGCTAGAATTTTATTTTTCAAGTCAATTTATAAATTTATTTTCTGATTATGTTTTGCTTTCAATTCATTACTCACTCATCAGACTGCACTCAACATACGCGGGGTAAGGAACAAGTAGTTAACATTTGGTTTGCCATTTCCATGAACATGTCCACAAAAAAAAACAATGGATCACAAAAATGTACGCCCAGTCCATGTCCATGTAGTGAAGCGAATACCGTCGATGGCCAACGTCCATCAAACAGTGAAGAAAAAACACCTTTTGTGAAGTTCAGTTGCCGCTTAGTGCGCTTAAGCTAGGCGCTCACATGCAATTTTTCCGAAACGAAATAGTTTAATCACTAGTGATCGCGCACGTTAGCAACTTAAAATTAATCAACGAGATAAACCATCAAACAAACAATATTTTGATTTAATGTGCGCGCAGTTACATTATCGTTCGGTGTGATATAAACTGTATAACTTATTTAGGGCGATCGTTCGATTTGTGCCAAAACGCAAACTTTTAAGTTGCTCGAATGGTGGACTGAATTGTTACTGCATTTGCGCGCACTCTCTTGGTATTCACTTTAGCAACCAAACTGTTGCAAAACTGAAAGTTGCATATTTGCGCGCCTAACCGTATAGCTCATTGAATTTCATACGAATACATATTTTGCGGCGCACTGTGGAGCATTCCTCTATAGTGCAGTTCCACCCAATGCGGTTTGTCTTCTCAAATTGCTTTTTTGTAGATCTAAATAAAAAGATGATTTTTTTTCACCAAACTTCGTTTATTTACACCTATCAATAAAAATTGAACACAAAACGAAAGTTGGGCTTGGTTAGTCAATAAAAGTAAAACGGAATTCATTCGATAAATATTGGTTTCTTTTTCAAAATGGATATCAAAATTTGTTAAAATTGATTAATTGACATTAGGGGTATGCAAAATTGCAGATATAGGTGCAATTTTAGACGTACTTCAAAAAATAATTGAGCAAAGAATACAGTTTTTAATAGTAAAAGCCAGAAACTTTTCAGAAGAACAGCTTATAATTTATTAAAAAATGGAGTTGAAAAATATAAACTGGCCAACTATTAAAAAAAAGAATCAAAAAGATCGATTTGTCTTACGAATGAAATTAATAATTATAACACTCCATGAACACATCCATCGAGATTCAATTCAATTATCAATCGTACCAACAAAACTAACAAAATCAGAATCGAGACTCGACTGAACGTCAACCAGCCATCCACCGTAGCTTCTACTTTAGCTTTTTATCGACCGTAACAATTTGTATGTAAAATGCTACGACGGATAAACTTACGTCGGATAAATTTCCCAATAAAACACGGCTAATGATTAAAACACAAAAGAAGTAGGTCGCGCAATTCCGTCTGCTTGTCTGTCTGTCTGTACAACGATCTGCAGCCTAAAGGTCTCCAACGATTTTCTTCAAACTTGGTACTTAAGCGTTTTAGGTGATTGTCTCAAATGGTTTTTTGAATCATTTTTTTAGCCCAAAAAAATAACGGTACTTGCCATACAATTTCGCCTCTAATGATTTTGATAAAAAAAAGTATGTGCATTATACGTTAGGTGTAATCTATATTTTGTTTGTACATATTTTTTTATTAACGGTACCTACCATACAACATTTTTTTTTTTATTTTCGACTTTCTCATAAAAGGCTCCATGGATTTCGATCAACATTTTTCCTTTAAATTCAAAATAATACCGCATTCAAAAATTTTTAAAAAATTGTTCTTTAGTTCAACTTACTTGACTTTAAGGTTAACGAAGTTAGCATTAGCAGCCCTATTAACAAAAACGCCTATTCTTCCTGTAATACATGACTTTACTAAGCTATAGAATTGAAATTAAATCCGCGGGTTAAAAGGTCTGCCCACTAATCAATGAAGAAAATCTAGTACAATAAGTAAGACCTCTATTTTGGTTGGTACTATATGGTTCTTTAAAATTTATTTCCTTCACTTTCTTCGGTGGCTTATACCTTAGAGAAGAAATAAGTTTAAATATCAAAAAGCAGACACATTTTTTCAACTATTTTGTCCTTCAACCACGAGTTAAAGATAAACAATCACTTTTGCCAAATATTCTGCCCTTTTACCATACCATTACGAACTGCGAGTCAAAAAGTGATTACAAAGTCCAACGATGATAAGCTAAGACTAAAATATAGGGTGTTTTTTTCAGCTGCATGAGAAGTTTGAATGGTTGTTGTCTATATGGTTTGACATTTGAGAATGTCAAACTCGGTTGAAATTTCTCTTCAATAAGGCTTGGCAATTCGTCGTGAATCGCTAATCGGAAGAACGCCTCCAAGTTGTAAAAATTTAGTTTGAAAAAGAATAAACCTGTTCGCGAAGTTCTTAGAACATTTCGTCGATTTTACGGTCAACTCATTTCTGATTAAATGGCTTCGTCAATAATCAAAATTGCCTTAAATGGAGCGAAGAAAATCCTCAAGTAATACTGCTAACAATATTTTTGTCTTGTATTATTATTTATAAAGTTCTTCAGTTCTTAAAAAAAACACCCTATATAAACTCTGCCACCATGTTAAACAGTCAATGATTGTTGTTGCCAATGTGCAGCGGACATTATGCCTTTGAATGAACATAAAAAAGGACGTGTTTCAGATTGAAATAGTAGATTTTGCTTATGTGGCAAAAGTGAAAGTAACTGTAGAACCAGCGCACCTTATTAACTGCATTTAAATAATAAGTCCAAGTAATATAAAGAACCATTTGTAATAGACCCACCAACACAGGTTAATTCTTATCGTCATTCTATCTGCACCTGCGGTATTTATCTAATATAGACACACTCGTTGAATCCCTTTTAAGCTTGAGTTGATTTCATTTCAAAATTCTCGCCACGTCAAAACCTCTGCTAGCGGCTGTGATTAATGGCTCTCATGTCACAAGTGTCATCGCTCCTTTTGTTTACATAACTTTAACTTCAATGAATGAGGTACTAGAGAACCGTTTCAATTAGTTGGTCCTTTCGCTTTGGTCAAACAAAAATCGTTGTGCTTGTGCGTATAGAAGATTTATGTTGCATTTGAACTTCCCGCATGTATACCTATCTGTATGTAGCTTGATGGCTTTTTCTTCATTATTATATTATTTGCAATGACAATCGTTAACGTCACATCAAATGTATTACCTCATGCAATTCGTCACTGATGCGAAATTTAGTAATAAACATAAATCCAATTGTTCATTTAACTGTCAAACGCTCTCAACACCTTCTGCTAGCTGTCATCACTATAATTCTGTCATATATACCTCTACCTACTACCAAATAGAGGAATCTTTTACCCGTTGGTTTTGTTCGTTTGCCTGCAAGTTCCTAAAATCATAAATTCCATGCTTAATTTGCTAATTTCAATGCGACGACACGATTGCTTGTGCATGGCTTACCCCAGTAATGAGTTATTCGTTCTACCCAACACCACCCTGCCCCCCTCTCCAATTGCACCTATATATAGTCTCTCTCAAATTGCATGACGAATTGTGTCAAATTAGATGTGAGGACAAAAAGTAATTAACGATCAAATGATGGCTATAAGCCAACATGGCGCCCAGCACAAATCACTTAAATGCGCGGCGAATTCACTTACAATGCCGTCACTGATATGTCATTGTGTAAATGTATCTAAGCACCATTTTGAATGAGTCAAACTTTTTGATCTTTAATTTATGTTATTTTCTGATAATTTCAGGCGTCAGGCTACGGGCAAACGCTACATTAGCAACGACTGCATGGGAATCTATCGCCGTTATCATCTCTGCAATGAACAAGTAAGTTTTCTTTTTCGCTTTGCTGATCTGAATGACGTTTTTTTTTGCTAATTAAATTTGTTATGTTTTCATCTCTGGACTTACTACTCGTAGGCCTGTCCTTCGGCGGCGAATGATGATTTCCGCCAGCAACAATGCTCTGCTTTTGACGATGTCGACTTCCAGGGAAGAAAGTACGTGTGGGAGCCGTATATCAAAGGTGAGTTGAGTGCTGGCTGTCACTAACTTGTGTGTTCAAAAAAGAAAGAAGTTGTCATTTTGTTTTGTTCTGCCAACAGATGACGCTGAATGTGAGTTAAACTGCAAGCCATTGGGAATGAAATATTTTGCCACACTAAATAACACTGTCATAGATGGCACTGCGTGCTTCCGTCCAGCAGAGTACTATCGGTCAAACTATCGTGGACGTGCGATATGCGTTGGCGGAATATGTAAGGTAAGTTATAAGAAGTCCCATTGCGACACGTTTTTTTTTTTTTTTTTAAGTTGGCTGAAGCCATACTATGAACGAGTCTATGATTGATGATAAAGTCATTGATAGGGTTCTTCGTTATTCGTTTTGTGTATGTACATTGAACATACCTATGAAGAGAGAGAGCTAATTAATGTGATCTGTGTTTGATTACTCATTTCTTTTCGTTTTGTTTTGTTTCGTGTGCGCGCAATCAGAATTGAATGAAAATCTCTTAGAAATCTGCCATGGGAAAAAGTATCTTTAAAATGCGTGTCTAAAGATTTCCGGAGTGTGCCTTACTCCTTACATAGCCAGACACGGAAGAGATCTGAGAGTGAGAATTTTATATGAGATCAAAAAGATCTTTTGACCTCACAGTTCACACTTCATTAATTAGACATGGCAAACAATAATGATTTCAGTACAATAATTAATAATTTATTTTGTTTGGTAATGAACATTTCAAACAATTGAACACTCTGAAACTTTTCTTTTATAAATCAGGTCGGTGAAATTCGTATGCTTCTCAATATGAACTCTCGGTCTGGCAGCAAATACTTTTCAAATTACGTTGAAAGAAATTTCAATGAAATTAAAATAGCGTAGGTGCTACCTATTTTCAATTGCATATTTATGAAGAAATTTACTTCTTCCAAAATTTTGAGCAATCTGTAAACTAGCAAAAATGAAATATAATTTTAAAAAAATAATATTAAACCCACTGTACCCAACGTTATATTGCTTATTGTGTAGTTAAGATAAATTTTCAAATACAAAATTGTCGTAAAATTAAATGAGAGGGGCATACTAATGTTATTTTATTAAAATACTAGCGATCCAGGGCGAACTTCGTCTCGCCCCAATTTAACTCCTTCAAATGAACTGCAGCATAAAAAAACACAGATAGTTCAAATTTCAATGTGATATTGTGATTTATTTGAATGGAATCAAAATAAGTAGAGAGTGAAGTGATATGAAAAGTGATAAGTGATAAACAATGTTTTTCGATTTATTTTCCGGCGGAAAAACAAATAACGAATACGGTTTGACCTTGCAAGAAACAGAGAAATTCGAGATTTATTCCATAGGCTCACAACGAATGGCCTTGCAATTTATTGATTGTTATCGCAAAAGCCAATCGAACGTGGAACTGAATCCGCTTGAATTCGAATGGAAGGTCAGTTGTAATAATCGGAATTCGTGAGATAAGCACTTCCCTGCTTTGAATTTACTGTTGATGATCATGGCTGGAGTCACCGCAACATAAATATGATCGATGCCACCTTCAGCTGTAAAACGCCGTCGGAGTTCCTGGCACATTCAGAGAGTTCTAAAATTTCGTCGGATAGTGGTCGCTTCATCATCGTCGGTCACGCTGTCAACGGATTTGTATACTTGTAATTTGACTATTGACATTCAAGCTACCGGCGACGTCCTTATTCCTCGCTGCTAGTGTTGCCCGTTCACAAATCCAATCGACATTTTTATAATTTTTTGCATTCTCAAGGAACACTTTACTATGGTGAAGAGTTTCTCCTTCAACGGTGTTAACTTGCAAATATTGCCAGGAATGATCAATCCAGTCGAGACATCAACAGGAATTTGGCCATTGCCAATCGCTAGCAGTTGTATCGAGAAGTCAGCAGCCGATGGGTCGTACTGCAATGGGACTTTCATATTGGTGGTCAATTTCAACTTCTTGACATTCCGGAACAAAGACGACGATTTCAAGCTTGCATTTAATTCATCGACAGCACTAGATTTCGGGAAGAGTTTGACGAAAATATCCGCTGAGCAATATCATATCTCCGCCAAATCATCTCGAATCACCTTGTAAATCCTACTTGGTTAGGTCAAGTGCTTCCAAAGCTTGTTTATGCACCATCATGCATTCATCCCAAATTACGATTTTGCATTCTCGCATCAATTCTTGGTCATTGTGCAAGTTATTGAGTTCTCAACGGTGAGAAAATTCATCGCCAGCTTCAAAGCGGAATGTGCAGTTCGACAGCCTTCAAACAGTTTGGCAACAATGTCATAGAATGCAACAGGCAATAAAATAGATCTTGGCCGAATTGTTGCTAGAATCAACTAATAGATGAATGTCTTGCACCGGGAGCCGATGCTCGATGCGATTGTGGAATCCTATTCCAAAACAGAGCGATTGAAGTCAACATTTACTACTTTTCTTCTTCTAATAACTTTTTGTCGAATTTGTGGTGGTGATTGTGCAGTTCCAATCTCTGAGATATGGGCAGGTTTCCATTTATATATTATGCACGCACGTCTTGCGTTTGATTATCAGGGACATTCTGATTAATTATTGCAAGACGTGTACGTCGTCCATGGTTAGATCGGAATCAGTGTAATAATACTCAAAACTCGAATCAATTGCAGCAAGAAAAATAGCACATTTGCTAAATAGAAAATGATAATGTGAAAAGGACGCCTGTCAAATGTGCATCACACCCTAAGTCAATCTATAACGCAATCTATCGGGTTGTGGCATTGATCGCAGCACAGCGTCATCTAATAAAACGTCTTCTATCACAATAAATTTCACAATTAACCGAAATTTTCCAAGTTTCACAACGAATTTTCTATTTTTAAATCGTCCAAAAAATCCATGGAACAATCTAGATAGTTCGACAAAATAAAATATCAAAATTCCATTTAATGGGAATCAAATTCTGTAGTTGTGTGCATACACGCGGCAACACAGAGAAACCAAAATGAAGTGTGTGTGTACGAGTATATAAAACAAAACAAAACACATTATTTATACTAATAAAGCAATAACAAACATGTGAGTGACATATTTGGTCATAACTCTGGTTCGAGGCATCGGACGGCAAACTGATTTCTTACATGCACTCTCCAAACATGTCCTAAGATCTCCTGAAAATTTAATTCAAATCGATCAAGCCGAAAAAAAGAAAATAGCGCACAAACATAATTTGGATAGTTCTTTATATATAAGATTGAAAATAGAACTATGCATTATATGCTGAAGATTGCTCTACTAAAATTACAGCTTCTATAATATTTCCGTATAAGGTCTTATCGAAGCTAAGATGCCATATCTTAATTGAAATATTAGTTGGGTGTAGAAATTTTATAAACGCACTCTCGGAGCCAGGGGCGAACGCAGAAAAAAATGTCGGTGTGGAGTTAAAAAAAATACATTAGGTGACTAAATATTATTAAACAATTTTTGTATTATGTACTAGCCAACCCGTGCTAGCGTTGTTTCGCAAGCTTTTTATATATATTTTTTTAATATGACTAACAGCATATCAAATGTTCAATAAAACTGACCGCAATGTGTATACTATATTATTACCTAACAAAAAATTTCTATACATACGTACATATGCTTTCGGTAACCAAACAAAGAATTGTATATTCTCTCACTGAAACAATTTTCAAAAAAATAGATGTTCGAACATGCATATTTCAAAGTTTTTGGATATACAATATTAGCAATTTTATTATTTTTAAGAAGAAGTAACTACTGATTATTTTTTGAGCCCACTCTTGAAAGGGCTACATAAAGTTGACCATGATAAAAAACTCTTTCCCTAACATCCTTTTGCACTGAAAGATGTCATTTGAATAAGTGTATTATATGATCTCATATTATCCACGATTTTCCTAGGTTCAGGTGGCTCGGCTATAAAAGGAATATGACTACTTTAGCATTAGCACAATACATGCTAATAAATTCCTTATCCCATTTTTTGACTTTGCAAAAATTTCAAATTTATTAATTTTTCCTCATCTGTTATTTTGTTGTCCGAATACGAAAACTGTGTTACATAATTAAAGCCACTCGACTTCTTGTAAACTATACTTATAAGTACAGTTAAGAAATTATTTAGGGCTTAAAATTTGCATAAACTATTGACTTTATACAAAAGATCTCATTTTTGTAAAATATCTAGCTGGTTAATTAGCATAATTAAATATGTTGTTCAATTTCGACAAAAAAGGGTACGACTTTTTACTTGATTATAGGTACTAATATAAGGCAAGTTATGCATTCGTCGAAAAAAAAAGTTGTGAGATAACAATCAAACATGACATTACGATTATAGCGAAGACGAAAAAAGATGGTCTAAAAATTCTGTCCGTCTGTATGTCTGTCTGTCCGTCAGTCTGTAAGTCTGTCAGTCTGTCAGTCGGTATGTATGTATGTATAGACACCTACAGCCCATACGGGTGGGCCGAATTGCTTCAAATTTGGTATATAGGGTTTTTTAGGTATTGTACATCGGAGAAATTGAAATTTTTTTTTAGCTCAAAAAATAACGGTACCTGCCATATAACCGTTACGTTCAAACCTATTTTTCTCGGAAACGGCTATAAAGATTTTGATAAAAAAAATTCAGTGCGGTTTTTTAGCTACGACCGATTATATGGTTGAAAAAAAAATTTTGTTCGTCTTCGCTATCATCGTAATGTCATGTTTGATTGTTATCTCAAAACTTTTTTTCTCGACGAATGCATAACTTGCCTCATAATACCTATAATCGCAAGCAAAAAATTGTGAAAATTGTGAATTTAATAAGAATTGAGAATTTGAGTTCAGAAATCTAAGAAAAAGTTGAAAATTCTAAATATCTGACTTGTCTGCACGTACTTTCTCGATCACATCGTTAGCTTAATATTCTTATTAGAAATGGCTAAATATATTTTTAGTGTAGTGGTTTTCTTTTTTTTTGTACAAAATTTCTCTGCCACGTGAAGCGATATTTTCTCTTTAATTAAACTAATTGGAGCTTCTAATGAAGCGGTATAGCAGGTGAATCTCTATATAATTTAGATCACTGGGGTTGCGCTGAAGTATTCTTCTAGGTGCAATCTACGTCTTTGGGAGAAAGCAGGACATAAGTAAGGAAGATGGGAGATAGTCTCCTCTTCCTCCTCATCCATACAACCTCTGCAAAAGTCATTTGAGAATACGCCGAGTCTTTTGGTGTATTTGCCAATTAAACAGTGTCCAGTTACGACACCTATTACTGAGCCAAGATGTTTCCTGCTCAAAGAGACCAGACCTTTTAAGCAACAAAAGGTGAAAAATGATTCAAATGTTTAGGAAACTTCTGTATTGATATTTTTAATTTTGGTTAATAGATGAGATGTCACATGTTGCACATCATATGCAACTACTCTATAAGCGAGTTTCATTTAAGAAAAGATTGGCTCTTTCTTTAAAAAGATTGGATCTTTTTGAATTTTCAGAGTTTCATTTAAACAAAAAGATCATATCTAGATCAAATCTTAGCACGAAAGAGCTGATCTCTGATGGGTTGGCAGATCTGTTATGAATGCACACATACATGTGAAAAGTCTTTTCTGTCAACAGTCAAATGGTAAATACATATTTTGTTTGTGAACTTGTGAACCAATGCAAAAAATTTTTAAAAATGAACAAAAAATGGACCAAGATGTTAATAATTTAGATTTTATAAATTTAGTAGAGTTTTTGATTGCTTCGTCTTCGACTTCCTCGTCATCTGATGATGAAGACATGTTTTTTTCAGAAATGTGTGTGTCAGTCATTCACCAATACTACAATTAAATATGGAAAAATATTTCATTGAAAAGATCAAATCTCGATTTTGAGAGGAGATCTTTGAAATGTGAATGAAACTCGCTATAAGTCTCACTCGATTTTTCTTAGAACATTAAGTTTATGCAAAATCTCCTGATTGACGTTAAATTTATTTTTGTCACAACTACAGTAAATTTCAATGAATTGGCCATCTGAAAAATTCTTCTGAACCAGTCTAATTACTACCCTAGGTATCTCAATTATACGTATCTATATGAATTTTCATATTTCAATCGGAAATCAAATTCTAATTAAATTTTTCGGATGCATTCCTCTATAAAGCTTTTTAGCTGTTGTGGTTGTTAAACGACAAATATTCCCTATTACCATTTTTGCTTAATATATTTATACTATAGTATAAATATTGGGTGATCTCAAAGAAAATAAGGTGTACCCATGAAAAGTTCAATTTGAGTGGAAAAAAAATTGAGATCGTATCTATGTGTCAAAAACATTTTAAGCATACTTTTAGGCTTATCATAGAAAACGAACAAATAAAATAAAAGAAAAACTTCACCCACTTGATTTGTTAATTTAAATTTGAATACCTACCAAAAAGCACTCAATAAAGCTTTGAAAAAACTTTGCCACTCGATCGCACATTCTAAGCAAACATAAAATAGAAAAAAATAAACACCACAATGATCTTGCTAACCTAATGTAAACGAGTGAACTCGCACTTCCGATGGATCGGTGGTGGTAGTATTCATTCCATGTGTGTATTTAGATCTAGACTCTATACTAGTAGTAGATACGTCCAGATCTTACAAGAGCAACTGACATTTCCCAGATGAGCTGCTGCCCGAGAAGAACCAGGAAGTTCCTACATGTTAGACCTCTCCAACTTAATTAATAAAAGATGCCTAAGTGCATAAGCAAGATATATATACATAGCTTCGTTTAAATTAGTTTGCGATCTTTTTCTGATCTAGAATCTCTTAGATTTTGACAAAAAAATCTGCGTCTGAATTTATGTAACATTCAATAATGCGTCAGATGGAGTAACCAGCATCTACTTTTACATATTTAATCATGTCAAGTTGACATGATCACTTTCGTACAATTCTGTGGTCTATCGAACTGTCATCAATCGGGACAGCCAAATTGAGTATGCAAATGTCCTCAGTCGCACTAGATATGGTTGGGGTTAGGCGCGCATCATATTACACGTTACGCGTTTTACGTGCGTAATGTGGGACAAATACTGCTTCCTCGCCACAGAGCCACAACAGACACACAGTCACTTAATTTTTTTTTTGACAGACACGCATTCATTGGGACAGGCAGGCGGTAGAATTAGTTGAATTTGAATGGTCGGCACCTTACAGTGGGGCAGTTAGCACAGATAGTTTGGATTAAATTTACTAAAGTTTAATTAGATATAATTTTTCGGCCTAATGCGCTAGTTATAGCTTTCATTGAAACTCATCATTGAAAATTTTGACTCTAAATTCTGAGGCACTTAAACAAGTAAAACTGATGTCGTTTTGGTACCAAAATGAAGGAAATAAAATATATATTTGTTCTCAAAAAAATATTTTATTTGATTTACCATTTTCTTGTAAATTCACTTTTGATTTTTCAATGATGAAAAATCAAAAGTGAATTTTCAAGAAAGTGGTAAAGCACATAAAATATTTTGTTGACAAAAAATATTATAACGGGTTATCCATTTTGCGGTTTCAAAAGTAAACGTAAATAAAACACATATAAAATACTTTTTTCATGATATTTCTTTTTTATTATAAAGTTTGAACGTTGACATTATGTGTGAAACACTACATCTTTTAAATGACCACCACGCGAATTGTTGCAAGCATCGATTCTTTTGAGGTAATTTTCGCCACTTTTTGACATATATTGGGCGGTATCTCAGCCATAACTTGATGAACGTTGGTTTTCAAGTGCTCAAGAATTAAAGGTTTATCTGCATAAGCACGGTCTTTCGCGTAGCTCCACAAAAAAAAGTCCATCGGTGTCAAATCGCATGATCTTGGTGGCCAGTTGACATCGCCACGACGAGAAATTACGCGGCTAGGAAATGTCTCTTCCAATAAAGCCATAATCGCTGGAGTTGTGTGGCATGTGGCACCGTCTTGTTGAAACCACATATTTTCCAAGTCGTATTTTTCAATAGCAGGCAAAAAAGTCGGTTATCATATGACCATAACCCTTCGAATTGACGTTGACAGTCGTTCCATCGTCGTTTTCGAAGAAGTAAGGTCCAATCACACCTCCGAACCAAAGGGCGCCCCAAACAGTGACTTTTTGTGGATGTAATGGCCTCTTTTCAATTACTTGAGGATTCTCAGAATCCCAAATACGACAATTTTGTTTATTAACATACCCACCGAGTGAGAAATGTGATTCGTCGCTGAAGAAAATATTATTCGAAAAATCGCCGTCCACCGCCTGTTGTTCAATCCCCTATTCAACGTATCTACGACGACGTTGTGAATGGTCAGCTGGCTTCAGTTGTTGTGTGAGCTGGACTTTATGTAGAAGTAGGTGTAGATCCAAATGCAAAATACGCCGTAATATGCCGTAAGAAAGTCCTAATTCCTGAGAACGTCGAGGAATCGACACATTCGGGTCTTCGGCAACACTTTCACTTACACCATCGATATTTTCAGTGGTACGAGCGAAACGATGATGCACAGGTCTTACAATATCTATAACCATCCAGTCTCTTCAAATTTCTTCACAATTTTGCACATTGCTTGCGTAGTTGGACGATTATGTAAACCATAATCTCCTCTTAAAGCACGATATGTGGCTGTGGCAGAATCACCATTTTAATAGTAGGTTTTAACAATTTGTATGCGTTGTGCGATAGTTAAGCGATCCATTTTCGTAAATGTCAGACTTTCAACTGACAAAAAAAAATTGGTTTAATTACTTAGTTTGACAGATGTCGAATTCCAGCCCTATACTTTTGAAACCGTGAAATGGATAACCCTTTATATCTTATTACCTTCATTTTGGTACCAAAACGACATCAAATTTACTTGTTGAAGTGCCTCAGAATTTATAGTCAAAGTTTTCAATGAGAAGTTTCAATGAAAACTATAACTGGCCCCTAAGTATATCTAAATTGGGAATGATATTTTGTATGCATAAATTAACGTCGGACTTAGATGATCTTTTATCCTAAGTTTTGATTTATAAGTGAAGGTGGAAATTCCTCCTGTGAAGTGAAATTGTGATGACAAATGTAAATGGATTTTTACCATTCTACTGACATCGTCCGTTAATTACAAATTATTCCATTTTGTTGATTTAGTGCAAACGTACGTCATTAATAAACTTGCCTTATTCATTATTTTACATTTTTTTAAACAAAAATCATGGTAGTTTAACAGTTTAACGGAGTCCAGCGTAATATTTCAATTTATGTTTACTTTATACTCTTAAATCTACAAAAATATTTTTTTTTTTTGGCAATTTGTTAACGTTTTATGTCCCTATATAGACTGGATATTTGCATATTTTTTTTGGTCGAAATGGCTGCTGTTTTTCAGTCATGTAAACTTGGCATAACCACATTTATTCTATGAAACTACAGTGGAATAGAAATCAACTTATCTACGCTTATTTTGATAAACACAATTTTTCGTCGTCAGAAAATTGCAGACAATAAAACTTGTCAGACGTGTAAATGCAGAATAATGGCTCAAACCTGATTATTGACTTACCTACATTCTTTCTAGGTTCGATTAAATAATGTGTCACTGTTTGTGCCACTGTGAAACACACTCTCTCTTTGCACTTTCAGTAATGCGAGATACAATGCGTTGTGCTGCGTGCGGCTACCCTTTGGGCAATTCGATACGATCGCGATCCTTCGATCTAAAAAAAAAAACTAAACAAACACTGATCTTAAGTGTTTGATCATTCTAATGGTCGCGAGCAGATCTCTGTTCTCGATTCACCTCAATATTGATCGAGTGGCGGTAATTACTTAATTGCTATGGTTGTGCAGTTGCACTTGCATTGCATTCCGTCCGACAGACATACAACAGCAATGACTTGCAAGATCGACCCCTCTCAACCGAAATCGAGAGTGAATTTGGTTCGAATCGGATCCGATTTGCTGCTGCTGCTTGATTGGTTAGGCCGATGACGCGATATGTCAAGGAAGTTGCTCCATTGAAATGGTGGTTGCAGTGTGCGGAGTGCGGCGGGCAATTCAACGAATATTGTGTGGTTCGCGGTGAGTGTCTTTCATATATATTTTTGTGGTGCTGATGCTGACGTCTGCGGTATGGTGTAATTAATTAATCAAGCAGAATGTGATGAATCCGCAGATATAATTCCACATCCGTACGCGTACACTATCTCTCCCTCTCACTTCGATTCGAAATGTAAGATGGAACAATCAAATCTGGAACACCATCACCAACCAGTTTCTAGTAGCAAAGCATCCCACCAGTTCAGTCACCATCAATTATCAATCGTGAGGGCGTCTGTAATTAATTATGAAAGTGATTTTTTGTCCACCCCAGTCCCCATGCCACAATAATAATGTAATATGCTATAGCTGATAGTTAAGGGCTTACTTCATGAGGAGGTCTAGATTGATGGATGATGCTATAGATGCGATGTGATGTGGTTGATGTGTGTTTTGATCGTTTAACGACAATTGATGAGGTGACAATTTAATAATTGAAAGTGATACACGATCCTGCCGATAGGGGTGACAAAAAGGTTGCGCGTAAATTTGATCGGTGGGTAATTATAAGAAAACACTTTCAGTTTATTTATTTTGCTTATTAATATTTATTTGGGAACCATAAGGCAAGCTTTTGTACGGTAAATTGATAGCCTCAATTGACAATAGATTGATGGCAATTAATGCTTTTGCGGTATTTAGATGATGAATTGGGGTTTGAACTAAATAAGGCAATTCTTTTCTGTCGTCGTCAGCTGGAGTTTGTGCTTTTATGAAACTTGTGGAGCATATAATTTCTACGGATGGGGGTTACAAAATTATGATAAATCGTTTTTTAATAGCTTAGTTCACTTATTTTGTATAATATTAGCTTAATCAGACGAAAATCCTCGACCGTGATTATTAAAAATTTCAAAGAGAATTCAAGGCATATATTTTTACGATTAATGGATGGATTTTAAATCATTTCTCAGAAACAGAATCACGAGGTTTTAACTACACAATCAAAATTGATTTTTTAAATCACAGTTTTCCTACTTAGCTTGGCTAAAAATATAATATTAAATTTTGGATAGTATGTACTTCGATACTATGGAGAACGGCATGTTTGCCCCTATGTCCAGTCCATCACACTTGCAGTCACAAAAACTCCAAACATTGCCTAATGCATTTTTCGGTATTTGACGTACCAGTGACGTTTGAACTCCAGAAGTCAAATTTCGGAGTAGATTTCTGAAAAAAATGTGAAAGGAAACCAAAATTTCCGGAGTGGATTTTAAAATAAAAAAAAATCAATCTTTCTCACACACTCGCGAATATCACTGAGAACAAAACAAAAGAGGAATGGGTTTGAAAAAGTTGTTACGTTCAAAACTAGTCCTACAATCTGTCTGGATATCACCTGACGCATCAGGCTTTTGAAGACTGAATAAGGATTTGGGAATGTTTCTTGCTTTGTAAAGCTTTCTAATGAAAATCAGACAAAACATACCCAATTTACCTAATTAAAAAAAGAAAAACTTTTCTAATTTTTTTCTGAATGCGTTCAAATCGTTATGCATACAAATGAAGGTGAACGCGTTCATTTAACTTCTTTTAGTTGTCACTTTTTAGAAAGAGACAAATAGCTGTGCAGAATATGATATTTTCTTTTAATATTTTATCACAAATGGTCGAACCGCCATCTTATTGAAGAAGGCAGGAGCTTTGTGAGTATACTCGATTTTTTGATTATGTAATTACATTCTAGCCTTTTTTCATCGAGAACACCTAATTACTCACATCGGCTTAAGATTGGCAGACGAATTTTTTGGGCTTCACTTCACCTTTGACATTTTAACAACATGGTTCATTTTCCACATCACAGAATGTATCTCTGTTTGAATTTTTTCTGCAATACAGCTATTGCTGGTGAAGACTGTTTTAGAAGAATGTTTTCTTTTCGGAAAAATGGAAGTTGATCTCATAAAAGTGGAGTTGCTTTTTGTTTTTAAATCAGAGTAAATTTTCTTTAATTGGATAAATGTTCGGGTGCATTTACATTTATACTTTCGATTCAATTTTGTGTTGTTAAAAAATTATAGTGAAGTGGTACTTCTCAAAATGATAAATGTGAAGATTGCATTTTCTAAAATTAATATTCAAAACCTTCAAAAAGTCAAAATCACCAAAAAATCTTCTATTTTTCTATTGGGAATGGTTATTAGATTTGTGCTATGCTTTCAGGACCAAAGCCCTCTTTCGAGGAACTTTTTCATCCCTTTGTGAAATATTTATGCTATGTGTCTGTATGTGAACCATGTCAAGGGTAGATATTCAAAATTTTAGCCAACATTTTAGGTGCAAAAGGAGCCAAAAGAACAAATATGGAATTGTAAAATTTGTATAATTTTGGAAGCATTTTGGCGTTTGTGGTCTATTTCTAAATGTCAACTTTCAGTACGGGTATGTAAAAGTCAAAATACACTTAACCAAAACCGTTGGTCATAGTTCAACTAACAAGTCCGATTGAAAGTTGCTATTGACACCTGATAAGTTGCTTTCCATTGGCGTTTTTCTTTTTTATCTCCGAGCAGATCTCTGAGGAGAGACTGAGTAAACCGATTTAGATCTGAGTATAGCATGGTCAGATATCAGATTTAATTTTGAAATAAACTTAAGCGCAGAACTGTCATATATTATTAGGTCTGATCCACACTCTGCCAATTGGCACAAATTGGCACCAATTTCTGCCAAAACCTGTTCCAGACTTACAAATTTGGTAGTTTTTGGCAGAAGAGAGCGCTCTTGAGAGAGTAAAATATTTCCCTTTCCTGACAATTTCTTGCCAATTCCTGCCCAATAAATTTTTATAGGCAGCAATTTGTGGACAGTAAATGTACAATTGTCAGACTGACGTTTGTCATAAACGAAAAAACGTTTCGTAGTTGGCGTGGAAAAATATTTGTTGAACAAATAAATTAATTTAGAAACACTAAAATACAAAATAATTAGTTTGAAGAGAAAAAAAAGTGAATCTACCGCAAATAAGGAAATAAAAAAAAAAAACAAAAGTGTTGACGTTTAAAAATAGGCAGAAAATTGTGCTCAAGCTGTTCCAGACTTTTTCGGACTTTATTTCTCAATGAGGGAATTTTATCCCCATTCTTCATGTTTTGACAATATGCCAATTTCTGCCGAAAAAAAGTCTGAATCAAACCTATTATAAATCACGAATTTTTTTAACCTCTTCGTCTGATTCACGCAATTTGCCTTTTGAAATTTATATGAAATCATCAAGTCATCGAGCTGAACGCACTCAGCGCGTTGTTAAAATCAAATCAACCAATGAGAGGGAAACGCTTTTCGTATAACTGTAAAATGTTTTAATTTGAAAAAAGTGTATGGCTGTTCATTGTTTAAATTGTGTGGAAAAGCTTAAATATTTTGCAACTATAAATACAAATTTACAATAAAATCATGAGAAATGTAAAAAATAAAGTGAAAATCTACAAATTGAACTTAAAAAAGTTTCGGAAATAATGAAAAAGAAGGGAATTTGATGAAAAGTGATGCCGTTCTTATTGGTGAAATGAAAATGTCGGTGAGTGTTTAATTCTTATGTCTGATTTATTATAATAATTTGAATTTTTAAGTTTTTTGGTATTTAAATACTGCATTTTGATTCTTGTAATGTTTTGTGATGTTCCTTTTTGTTGACCTGACAATTTAATTTCCCTTGGTCACAAAATTTACTTCAGTTTTTCAGGCAAATTGCTGTTTGCCTGTTCATTGACGAAATCTCTGATCTTCCACTCCACTGCTTTTTACCAATATTGTAATGAAAGTCTTTGTATAATGCTGACGATGTTTTACCCTTTAAAAAACAAACAGTTTTATCCCATTCTGACCTGGGATATTAACTAAAATAGTAATTTTTGGCCCAAAGCCTTATTATGAACAAATTCAAGTGGTACAATAGTTTAATGTCGATTTCGTTTCAACAAAAACATCGACTTGCCGTCGATCCGCCGTCAATTTTTTGCTGAAAATCAAATTCGTTTCAAATTAAAACCAATATTTTTCTGGAAAAACAGACCCGTATTGAATCTCTTTTTGGAGACGGATTCAAAACGGATTTGTGCACAGATTCGTACACACACTACAATATTTGTCTTGACGTTTCTCAATTGTTGTGTTGTGAATTAATTTTTATTTTGTGGCAGTGTACAGAAAAAGTAAATTAATATATTAAAAAAATAAAAAAAATTGTTAAAAACTTCTTGGAAACAAATATTAAAAAAGTGCAAGTGGGTTTAGGAACTCCCCCGCGTGGGAATCGGGAAATTAAAACGAAATAATGATGTTTTATGTCGATTTCGTTTCAATAATTAGGATTCGCTACTAAAACCAATACTTTTTGGCTTTGAAAAGAACGATTACGGACCGAATCTCTTTTTGGGACTGTGTGTGTTGCCTGGCAGCTCTAAAAAAAACAAATCTTCAATTCGTCAAAACAAATATTGCTTTGCTGTGCAATACGTTCCTTGTTGCTGTAATACGTGTTAAATATCTGTCAATTAACATCTGACGATCATAACAACGAGCAAAACATATGATTTCCAAATCGAAGCCAAGCTAGCGCTAAATTTCTGGTATACTTAGGTATCGCAGTGCAAAGCTGACTACGAAATCAGCTGTCTTGAATTGTTGTTTGTGAACTTTAATTACGTACCTAATACATCATCTTCTTCTTCTGAATCGCATGAAACATTTGTGGTTCTACTTCCTGATTTATTTTTAATTTATATTTTATCCAACAAATGTATGCTTAATTCACTTTGAGCCGAAGCGTAATCATAAGTAAATAGTTTTTTTTTTCTGTTTTGACTTTTGACAGAAATGGTTACCTATTGGGTTTTATACGTTCACAAACGCACAATATATTTTCCAGCAATGTATCAGAAAGCTGTGCGCTACCGAACGCCCCCAATGTATTGTTGTACATACTACTTACATTCTCTTTACTGATAATATCGCCATCTGTCGTGGATGCAATTTGTAACTGCAACTATAAATGACTGACAGCAGAGTAAAAGTATAGCTGACAGCGATTTTCAATGGACAACCGATATTTCTGCAGTATAAGTGAATAGTAAATTCAAGATAAGGAACAATCTATGAAAGATCGACAAATGATTTTTTTCTTAATTTACAATCACATTGTTGGCAGATTAAAGTTTTAAGGCAACCATCTTTTGAGGCTTGGTTCTTCTTATGTAGTTATCGTTTGGTAACACAAATGAATTTATTTTTGATTTAGATCTGTCAAAATACTGATTTTGACAATTTTTGTCTTCGATTGGCCAAATAAATTGATTTATTTTTTGATTTTAAATCAATTTTACAGATCTGTATTTTTCGGCAGATCTACCCCTCTTTTACTAACACCACTATGCATTATAATTGACAGCCATCAGTTTGACAAGACAGCTCATACCGATAGCTGGTTCACAGACACAAATATACACCAATACTATAGCAAATAAAAATCAATCTGAAAACGTATTCGAATCGTTAAGAAAAAATCAATTTATAGATCAAAGTATAAATTTACCAAACGAAAACCCCATTAATCTCAGATCTTTGTCTCGTACATTTAAGACAGACTCCATTTCGGTGTTGATATGATTTTGCAGTCGTTGATTATGTGATACAGAGTGTTTATTAACCACATGTCGTCGCTGTTTAAAAAAATCCGGCAAGAGTAAAAAAACTCGGTTTTTTAGTTTATGATACCAATCGACTAAAAAAGTCATAGGGAACACATACATCACTAAATAAGTGCCAGTGTTTCGTCAGGAGCGGATGTGGTTTTATGCGGAAAACCGGATTTTTTTGTGTTGTGTGCAAGGTATTTATAAAATAATATTAGTTTTCTTAAAAAAGTAAGTAGGTACTGTTTTGTAATATTTTTCTGTTTTAAAACAAAATGGGTCAATTTTCTTGATAAACTGAAAAAAAACCTTGTTTTTGGAAATGACACTTTTATGAGTTATGCCATTTTTCTAGAAAATATTTTTGGAAATCGTTAAGAAATCAATTGATTTTATATCTTAACTAAAAACTTAAGTCATTGTAATATTTAAAAAAGCTGTGATGAACTAACTCCGAAATAAATAAAAAATTTGTCTGAATATCATAAATTGTTTCTGGAAAAGTGACCTAATTTGGAAGGATCTTTTTAGATCCTTATTTTTTTATTTTTTAAAATTTGTTTTCATTAAATAAAATGAGGAATGAAATGAAATTAAAAACATAATTTGAAAAAAAAAATATTTTAAAACATTAAAAAAAATAACATTATGAAAATTTGACCGACTCAAAAACTTTAAACTGATTTTATGAAGAATAAAGTTTTTTCAGTTATGTTGGTTTTTTTAAAGGGCGACGTAACCATTTCTGCTTATAGGTCAAAAAGGGGCATTTACTATTCCACAGAAGACTTTGTTTTAGAATTTTTGGATGGGTCCAGTATTTGTGTTCTTTGCACAGTCAAATTGTTGGATGCAATAATGTCCAAACTGTTTCAACACTTTGCTTGTATAACATTAATTTGGATGTACAATATAATTAGGGTGTCCCTCTGGCTACTTTTAGAAAAGAGGACAAGTCACTCAAAACACGATTGAAAAGAACCCTAAAAAAATAGAGAACAAAAAAGAGAACATAAAAAAAACTAAATACAACTATAAAAAAATGTATTTAACATTAACATTTTAATTCATTTAACAAGAAAATAGAACTTTATTATATAAAACCTAAAAAATTATAAAACTAGAAAAAATCACAAGAAAATCACAAATTGTAGACAGCTCTGAAAACTGCTCAAGATACTTCAAATTTCGAAAAAAAACTTTATAAATTTTTGGATTGAAAACGATTTATCGAAATCATCATCACTTGAATTTTTCATAAAAAAGTTTGCAATTCGAAAAACTCGTCGAAACACTAACTATAATTAATTTAAACATTCGTATTGATAAGATACATAATAGTGTTTTCAACATCTTCTCATTTTAAATTGCTTTTCAGTTTCATCCAAGAAAAAATTGAAACTCTTCGAGTTGAAGAGTCCATTTTTCAATGTAATCAAACGAGTTTTGATAACATTTGAAGCATTCAATATTAAATTCGTTAAATCTTTTTTATAACGAGAAAAAAGTAAACATTTGTCCATTTGGAAATCGGTGTCCGCTGCTTGACAGCGAAATAGGTATACACACTTTTAGTAGACCTTTTGGAATTTTTATAGTTGAACGAGGTGAAATATTTTAAGTGATTGAATTATTTATTTCATGGTGAAATTGAATTTATGTACATACGTAAATAAAATGAAAGTGATTTTTGTCAAAAAAGAGAACAAAAAAGATTTTTGCAAGAAAAGATAGTGTAAAAAAGATCGGGGCGTAAAAAGAGACATGTTCTCTTTTAAAGAGATGCGACGGATACCATAAATATAGTACATATTTATACAGTTCAAGTTTAGTTTTTCTCTCTTCTTTTTGATGTGCTCTTCCCATTTGAGCTTCATGTCGAAGGTATTTTCTCTATAGTTTATTAACATTTTTCATTATTAATTAAGATTTTTGTTTGTAAAGCTTATGTATATGCGTCGATTTTATTTCGATTAATTTGATACGCCATTGTGGCGCCCAATTACTAACTTAATCAACTGCATTTTGCAATTTATGAGTAGCCTCTATAACGGATTTATCTGGCACCAATATTGGAGTATCATCAGCAAAGGTGGCCATGATAGCTTGGTCATCTAGTCTTAAACAGATACAGGGTTGGTCCTAGGACACTTCCTTGTGGTATCCGGTTTCAATTTTCTTAACCGTACTCTTAAGAGTCAGTTCGTAACGTCTCAAACCAATGTGCCAAACCTCATCAAAGGCTTGAGTAACATCTAAGAAGAGAGCCACTATATCAGCAATTCGCGTAATTCGATACACTTGGTCTGTCGTGGAGTTTTTTTTTTTTGTAAATTCAAACTGATGGTTCGGAATTAAACTTCTTTCTTCTAAAAATTTGTTCAACTGCAGTTTTTTTGAAGACTTTTGCCATGATTAGTATTAGCGATATTGGTGTGTAGGATCTAGGATGTTACTTCTATTGGCGGCTTACCTTGTTTATGCGCATTTGTTATTTAAATTGGAATTTTTTGAGTTATTGAATAAGACAATTCTTTCAAAACCTTGGCAGTTATAAGATCGTACCCTGGTGATTTTTTGTTCGACACATGCTTCTCACTTCTTTGAGCGTGAAAAAAGGAAATTCACATTCGTCGTTTCTATCAACAAACTGAAAGGGATTTGTAGCTTTATTTGCTGGTAATGGATAAAAAACATTCGCGGGATGGTCGGCAAAGAGCTTAGCCTTTTGTTTCTGGTTGCCAGTCCATTTACCATCTTGAGATTTTTTAGGCGGGGTTTCAGCCTAGGACCTTTTTGAGACGCTTGGATGACCTCTATAAATAGTATTTATGGTAGAAGCGTCCGGTTCGTCGTCAGACTTTTCATGAATATGCTGAGTGAATCAGTTTTTGGTTCATTATTGAGATGGTTAAAGTCTGACTTATCGCCTGGAAATCTCGTAGTTTGCCATTTTCTTCGAGCTATTCACTTTTCCAATATAAGCTCCCTTATTTCGACAGGATATTTTATTTCAGTTTGTCTAGAGTTCGAGATAGTTAGAGTACTTTCTTTTGCAGTCTGTTCCACATCAGTAATAAATTATTCTACTTCATGATTAATTTATTCAATTGTTTCCATAGGAGATCTTGGGTTTATAAAAATGTCTGGTTCCAGTTTGTTCACGAGCTTAGGATAACTTTTTTTGTATGATCTCTAGTCCACTCAATGATACATAATATTAGTGATAAACATTCAAGTCAAGCTTTAGTATAATTAACTAAAATACGATAGTGATTTTTGACGAATGTCAAATATTGTTAAATTTTTGAGAATTAAACTCAACCCCAATACCAAATTGGTAGTCATATTCTTGACAATATAATACATATATGAATTTAAGGATCAAAAGACAGAGCATTCAAATGACATAAAAGACTCTCAATCGAAATGTGAAAGATGTTTCCAATTCTTATTCGCCGACAGTAAAATTTTGCGCCGTAGAAATCGAATGCCCAGAGGAAAGCTTCTAATTTGCCAAAACTCATATCCTTCTTCATTAGGATAATAAGCAAGCAGTAATGTATAGGTACTTCACTGTTGTATCTTTTTTTAATGCAATACATATTTGCATATTTACCCATTTTAAAAAGGAAAAAAAATCCCTCTTCGTCTCTCTTAAAACAAGAAACCCCATAGAAAGAACATCACATTAATTTCTCAACTGACATACATTTTTCTACCTCAATAAACTTCTGAATCCAATCGCAAAACTTCTGAAATGTCTAGATGCGCGTCAGAGTAACATCTTATTTATTCCTTGCGATATCAGCGGACAACGAGGGTACATAGTATAATTTTATAGTGAATCCCACACGCATGTCCACAACAGAAAAGAAAAGAAGTGCGGGAGTACACCCAAATGAATTCCTTATCTTTGGCAATAATTTAGTCTTCGAGGCGATCCTCGGATCCGTGCTGCGGAGGTGGCAGCACCAAAGGATGTTGGATGCAGCCGGCATGCTGCAATTCATTTGTTGATGTAGAGTTGGGAATGTGTGAAGTTCCTATCCGTTTAGATTAAAATTTTGTGAAAGAGTACAAGTAAAAGGGTTTAACTCCAACGTTTTTTTTTTTTGCAATTTTAGTCGAAATGCTTCTTGGTTCCTATAGCCCCCTATTCATTTTTCTCTAGATATACTTTACTCGATCAATGATGCTTGCTTTATTTATAAAATGCCATCTTTCCTATGAGTAATTTGATCCAAAAATGGTACAAACAATTTTTTTTCTCTTCAATTTTTGCAACATGATGAAATCATGTTCGTAAAATGTAAAACATGTGTGGACGGTTAATGAGGCGAAAGGGGGTCATCTGTACGGTGGCGCGGCAGCATTCGGCAGCGACGCGCAATTTTCAATCGATCTGGGTTTTCGAATTAAAACTTTATTATACAGATGAGAAGTTTATTAGCACTTGGCCAGCTTTTGGTAGTCTTTTATGGTAGATTCGAGCATTGATAAGAAACATTAATTGATACAGTAAAAACTCTCGTTGCGAACTGTAATTTTATCGTTGCATTAAGTAGAAAAAAGTCTACACAGAAAGTGTTAAAAACAATTGCTTGCATTTTATTGAAAATCTACAAAAACAAAATAAAAATAATGGTTACAAGACGAAAAACCCTTCGTCTCGGGATATCAACGAAATTCCGAAGCAACTGAGAAGAGAATCCCACTGAATAGAAATCGACTTAAGCAAAAGTTGCAGTATTCACAACAATCATTATGCGTTTCTTTGCTAACATTTTTGTTGAACGCTACTCTTTGCCACTGATAGTACGGCATCTCTGCATACAATCCTGTCTCACACACCAGCATAGATTCACTAAAAATAAAATGCACGACTGGATCGCACGAACTTGCTCATATGTTCGGTTATAAACGGCTAAATATATTTTTACAGTTTTTCACTTAATTTTTTATATATAAAAATTCTTAAACTTTTCTAAAAAAAATTGGTATGAACATTTTTAATATTTAATAATATAAATTCAAAAACAAAATTTTAGAAAAAATTGCCACCCGTTTTCGAAATATTGAATTTAAAAAAAAAATCAAAAATCCGAAAAAAAACTATTTTTCGAAAACTTTAAAATGCAATACTATTTAGAACTTGAAGGAGCTCCTATATAAAAATTTTGATCGAAATCATTTGAACCGTTTATGCGAAAGTCGAAAATCAAAAAAATGGTTGTATGGCAGGTATAACAAAATGTTTAAAAAAAAATTGCCGACCATACCCAAAGTAGAACACACACCAATTTTTATCAAAATCGTTGGAGCCGTTTTTGAGATAATTAAGATAGTACAAAAATTTGTATGGCAAGTACCTTTATTTTTGGGCCTACAACAACGATTCAAAAATCTATTTTGGACAATCACCTGAAACGCCTAAGCACCTAGTTTGAACAAAATCCGTTCAGTTTAAAAATTTGTATATAAAAAAAATTAAGTGAAAAACTTTAAAAAAATATTTAGCCGTTTTATTAAGAATCTTTTGCATATAATGTGATCGAACGTTGGATCAAGTACGTGCGATCCAGTCGTGTATTTTATTGTATATATGTTTTCAATATAATCCTGAAATTCTTTACTTCTAGCACTTCTAACGAAAATTACGACTTTTTTTCAAATTTTTGGAGCGCCTTTTTCACGCATTTTGATAAACGATCTTGAAATGCTGGCATTTTTTACGAGACCCAGCCCATTTATTGATCTCAGCATATCCTTACATATAATAATAAATATAATAGAATAGAATATTAGCTATACAGTGACAAAAGCCAACGTGCGTAAAAATGAAATATAATTAGGTAGAAATAAATGGATTATAAACATAATCAAATCTTTTTAGATCGCTTAGTTCTTAAAGTTTGAAGGAAAAATTCAAAAATTGTTGGAACGGTTTAAAAAAATAATTTACTTAAAATATTTTCAGAAAAAAACAAATTGAAACGCCAGGCAATTTGTAGTAATTATTAATATACAAATAAAATTTTAAATTTAAAAAAATTCAGAGACCGGTTTTTGAAAAATCGATGAAGAAAAGAAAAAATTATTTATTTTTTAAAAATCAAAAAAACATTTTTTTGAAAATTTGAGTTTGCAGTTTTATTAACACTTCTATGGAGCTTTTGTATAAAAAATACTTTTAATCGGTTTATAAAATAACGAGAAAGTCAAAAATATGAAAATTTGTTCAAAGCGAAGTAAGGTAAATAATTAGGCAAAATAAAATATTTTCATGTTTAAAAGTGGACAAAAATTCTTGGATCAGTTTTCGAGAAATGCATTTTTCTTAACAGTTTTTTTAACATTTGCATTGGAGGTGCCGTTGTTTTTTACTTTCGGAATATAGTTGTTTTTTAATTATTAAAGATAATGTCTAAAAACTACCAAATACGAAGTTTCGAAAAAATCGATTGAGTTGTTTTCGAAATTTTGAGTTTTCAAAAAAAAATTTTTTTTTTGAATTTCAAAAAAACTTTCTTTAAAAAATTCTGCATAAAAATATCAAAAAAATCAATTGAACTGTTTTCCAGAACATGGGAAACTAAAAACATGGTTTTTGAAAGTAGATACCCAAAAAATCAAATGCACGACTAGATCGCACGTACTTGCTCTTGTGTTCGATAACATAAATATGCCAAAGATTCTTTATAGAAAGTATTTTTAAAGTACTTTTTTACTTAATTTTTTTATAAACAAAATTTCGTATAATTAAAAAAAATGGTATGGCAATTTTAAATATTTAATAATATAAAATAAAAAACAAAATTTCAAAAAAAATAATAATCCAACCGTTTTGAAAGTATTGAATTTTCATTTTTTTTTCCAAAAATCAAAAAAAAATATTTTTTGAAACTTTTGGCATGCAGTATTATTTATAATTCGAAGGACCTTCTACGTCACCTAAAATGTTTGATCGAAATCCGTCAAGTGGTTTAAAAGAAAGTCGAAAATCAAAACAATGTTTATCAAAATGTAGACTATACCTAATGTAGTGCACACACTTTTTCTTTTATTAGAATCGTTAGAGCAGTTTTCGAGATAATTAAGATGGTAGACACAATTGTATGGCAATTACCGTTATTTTTGGGTCTAAAAAAAGCGATTCAAAAATCTATTTGAGAGAATCACCTGTAGATCATTCTACAGACAGACAGACAGACGGAATTGCGTAACCTACTTATACTATATATGTCAAGTAAAAATATTAAAAAATAAAAATATAGATGCATATTTTTTTCTTGATTTTCAGTCACCTGATTTTATATTTTCTTATAATAAAACGACTATCTCGAAAATTCATATATGCACTCAAAAATCAGCTTATTACTGATGTGTCAACACTATACTAATACCAATCAAAGAAGAATTAATGCTTGCCCGGATCATCGTAAGAACAAAATTGTTGTTGGAAAAATATCTTTAGCCCCAGATCCTTTCAGGGGTGGATATTTATGAAAATTTATATAGAATCACCGGAAGCAAATACTTTTTTGTAAGCTAATATTCCATTCTTCTATTTTTTTTTAATGCAGTTAAGTTAAGCTCAAGTGAACAGTTTTTAAGAAACTAAATTTCAATGAAAACATTTTTTTTTTTTTTTTGAAATTGTTTCAAAATTTTGTGTTGTTAAGTGATCAAATACTGAAAACCATATGTAAAAGTCTTTCTTAGTTTTTGAAAAATTAAAATAAAAAGTTTTTTTTATTGCTTGAGTTTGTTATGTTTGTGATACATACATACAATGACAATTCGTAATGAATTTCTTTTTTCGGTTATTTTTTGGACAATAGGACGTTTTTAAGTTTTCAAGAACTAAGTAAATTTTTAAAGCTGGTTTTCAGTAATTGACATTTGACTGAAGGAATACAAAATTCCGAGCGAAAGGCGTGCACGATACTTACTAGATACTAACTTTAATTCAATCCTATTCTAGAACGTCAAATCCCTATAAAAAGAAAAAGAGATATCATATTCAAGAAAAAACCCGACGCACGGCCTCAAACTTTCAAAGGTGTAGTTTTTTTTATTTAAAAACAATTTAATCTAAATCCAACATTTTTTGTCTCCCTTTTCAACCGTTAACCCTAATGGACATAGAATGAAGAGGTCTTTAAACTTAAACTTTTTAGCTAAGTATTTCGTGCTTATGGGAGATCTTACTGTATATACAGTAAATTAAAATATTTATAAACAAACAGTCAACAATTTGTTTGTCTACATCCGAGATATCATAAATTCAACAACAACCGAGACTCACATATCATCAACACAAGATCCATTCAACGCCATCATCATCATCATCATCATCAACAGCAACATAATAACCTCCTAAAACCACCACTCGCTCTTGGGGAGATAGCTACGCTTCTATCTCTAGAATGTTTGTCTTCTTAGCCTTTTGTATCTGTATAGCTCTCGCCGCTATTTGGGGGATACACCGTCAGATATACACACAATCCAACGGTCGTAACAAAACCAAACCGTCCACTGGTCCCATCCGGCAGTCTGAGTCAAAGTGTTCACCAAGTCGAATCGATCGGTATTCTCAAAGTCGAAATAAATTCGAATCAGTTCGCTTATACACGTTACATATTTTGGTGTTGTTGGTTTTGTGGTTTATTTTGTTTTAAGTGATCGTCGCCGATTGGTGTAGAGTTTTTGGAATTTTCAGTTTCGATTTGCAATATTATTATCGGTTGTGCGGGCAAGTTTATGGAAGTGTGTCCATTTCCTCGGCGAGTTTTATCGACTGTTTTTCCTTTCTATTCTCTCTCTCTCTCGCTGATCCTCGGCAAAAATCGTGCTATTTTTTTTTAATAGAATTTGTGTGTGTCAATTTAAGTAAGTAGGTACCTACCTTATAGACAGATAAGTCTGTGGAAGATACGTCAGAAGTAATTAGTTTTGGTACTTGCTTTGTTTGAGTTATAATTGCCGCCTCCCTAACATCGAGTTGAATTCGGGGGGTGTTAAAAGTGTTATCGTGGTTTTGGTTTTATGGAACAAGGTGACATTTTTGAAGATCAAGATAAGGGGTTGGAATGTGTCTTTATATGCTTTAGGGTGATCTGCACTATACAATAACTGTCAACGATATAAAGTGTTTCGATTAAAATTATATAGAATGAAAAAAATACAAGCTCCACAAACAAGCTTTAAACCATACAAGATTTGCGTGCTGGGGTTGAATGATATTTTTTTTTCATTTTAATTAGATTAAAGGAAATATTTCTTTCTTAAGAGAAAACTACTAGCTATTGGATTTATCTGCGAAATTTAGTTCAGTGGCAACAACTTTTCAACAAATTAGCATTAAGAAAAATGTTTTTGGTTTTAGGTTCTGCAAAGTTGTTGGTTAATTTTTGGAATTGATTAGGTTAACCTAGGGTATCCAATTTATTGTACAAAAATTAGTTTACAATTCGGGAAGAAATTGTATTTGGAAGTGATCATTATCCGTGTGAGCTTTAATCAGAGGTGAATGATAGTTTGTATTGTATATTTTATTGTAGCACAAATTTATACATTTTTTCTTACTTAAAACTATATTGCACAATTTACAGAGATTTAGTATAACTTTACTTTACTTCTGAAAACAATAACATTTTTAAAGCAATTATCACAGTTTGATGTAATGATGTATCGAAGGAAAAGCTACAAGAAAATCCTTCTTCAAATCGTCAGAAACATGTTTCCAAGATTGGAAAGAATGGGAGGCTAGTAGGCACCGAAAAGTACTTATCTCAAATATGATTTACAAGTGATTAAAAAAAATAAATAAATAAATAAATAATAACTTATAAGATAACAATAATGTAGACAAACGAATAAAAAAAATAAATAAATTAATAAATAAATATTAACAAAATAATACGCTAACGATAATATCATTAAAAATAAATATATAAATAACAGGGAAAAATGAAAAATAAATAATTTAGTAACAAAAGTAAATAATAAACAATTTAAAACAAAATAAATAAATAATAAATAAACAAATGAATAAACGGTGATTTTTTAAGAGCTTGGTTTTTGAAAATTCAAAAAAACACAGAAACTTGTAAAAAGTGAATGAAATTTTTATTTGGATCGATAAATCAATTTCTGCCATTTACTTTTTAAAAATAATTTCACTTAAATGTTGCCCGCGGCTACGCTTCAGGTGATCCATTCTGAAGGTCCAATTTTGGCAAACTTTTTCACACATTTCGGCCGGAATCTCACCAATGACGCGTTCAATGTTGGCTTCCAAGGCAGCAATCGTGTTTGGCTTGTCCCCATAGACAATAGACTTAACATAGCCCCACAAAAAATAGTCTAACGGGGTCAAATCACATGATCTTGGTGGCCAATTGACTGCGCCAAAACGTGAGATCAACTGCTCACCAAATTCGCCTCTCAATTGATGCATGGTTTCCCGTGCAGTGTGGCAAACACATTTTTCACAGAGCACGAATTTTGATAATAAATTTCAATAATTTGCAAACGTTGTTCAGGCGTAAGTCTATTCATGATGAAATGACAAACAATACTGAATCGAAATGTCAAATGTTCGTGGAATTTGTCATGTGTGATCTGTCAAAAATATAAACGTCAAAAACCAAGTAGCAAAAAAATCACCCTTTATACATATATAAAATAAATACATTTTTTTTTGTATTTTTATTTTTTAAATAGCCAAATTTGAGATTAAGTAGTTTTGCGGATAGGGTACATAATGCGTTATATCGCTCAAATAAATTTGTAATTCTAAATGAAACTTTTTCGATGTTGGTCAATACGTGAAGGTCTTCCGTTGAATAGTGCCATGGTAGAATAAGCATCATTTTAAGTATTTTATTTTGGGTTCTTTGTAATCGCAGGATATGGTTGTTGGCACATTTACCCCAAACAGGTGATCCATAGAACATAATGCTTTGAAAAATAACTTTAAATATTATAAGCTTGTTTTCTGTACTGAGCTTTGATTTTCGGTTTATAAATGAATATAGAATTTTTATAGCCAAGTTAATCTTGTTAATTGTTTCTTCTATATGAAGTCCAAAAGTAAGTGTTTTGTCTAAGTGAACTCCTAAATACTTAGCTCTAGATTTCCACTCTGTCGGTATGCCATTAATTTGAAGCATTTTATTGGGTAAGAAACAAGCTTTTCTTTTTCTTGTGAAAAAGACAGCTTGAGTTTTCCTAGCATTTATTTTAATTTTCCAATCTTTAAAATACCTTTCCACAGCCTTAAGCGCAGATTTCAAATTGATTTCAATGTTAAAACCAACTGAATCTGATGAATACAAGCATGTATCATCCGCAAAAATAGCTGATTTGCAATTTGTAAATCTCGGGAAATCATATGTGTATATAATATATAAAATGGGACCAAGAAATGATCCCTGAGGTACACCAGCAGGGATTTCATAAAGATTGGAGAAGCAATTATTGACTGAAACTTTAAAAAACCTTTCAGACAAAAAGGAAGTCATGATTTTAATAATATAAAGTGGAAAATTAAGAACTAATAGTTTATGTATCAGGCCGCTATGCCATACTGTATCAAATGCCTTCTCGACATCTAATAGGACCATACCAGTGCTTTTCCCTAATGCAAGATCACTTTTAATATCATTTGTTATCCGATTCACTTGATGCACTGTACTATGACAACTTCTAAACCCAAATTGTTCAGCTGGAAGAATATCATTCGTGCTTACATGCTTAAGAATTTTATTTTTTATAAGTTTCTCAAAACATTTACTCAGATAACTAAGTAAACTTATGGGTCTATAACTGGAAGTTGTAGAAGGATAGTTTCTCTGAAGTTAATCCATAATAATGAAATCTTTTACAGAAACTCTTTTTAATAACATTTTACATTTACACTAAAATAAGTCTGTTTTTATTAATACAGTTATAGTAAAATGTCTGCTAATCTTGTGTTTATAAATAATTTTACTATTATTTTGATTTTTATTCAAACACACCTAAGTCTCGTCTTAAATTGGTCCAGCTATCAAGACCACATAATCTAATTGTTAAATAAATTTTATTAGTTTTACGCCAACATACTAAAATCTAAAATCTAAGTTCATCTTTTTCGTATTTTATTTGTTTTTCTGTTCAATTAAATTATTTCATAAAGTTTACTTTTTTCAACAAAAACAAAACCTACCTAAATGCGGCAGATGAAGGCAATAATAATGATTAAACCGTAGATAATACTTCTAATTTCTAAATATTCAAAGTCGTAAAAATAATAAAAAAAAATATAAAATAATTGAATTAAATGCATTTTACTATTTTGATGAAAAAATATTTTTTTCATAGTTCAAAAAAATAATGAAATTAAACAAAAATAAAACCTTTTGATATGACTTCCATGAAAGCTCAATGGTTAATTACTGATGACCTTCATTATTATTTGACTATTTTTTATTTGGTATATATACGAGGGCAAGTATTGGCTTCGTGTAAGAAAAAAATCGAGGTTTTAATTACTCGTAGATTTTATGGTGAAGAAGATCAGAAAATTGAGCTAGATTAAACGAGTGGACAAATTTATTTCAAATTTGGTACCAGCAGCATATTTTTATTTACTATAAACGGGAAGTATCCATATAACGATGGAGTTTGAAAAATGTCTATCATTTCCGTAATAATTCTGTCAATTTTTTTTATCATATTATGTACTCCGAGACTTTTAGAAATATTTGCTTTTAATAAAAAAAATTATGAATAGGAATTTACTACTTCTAACTTCGTTCATATTTTTTAACAAGTTAAATTTTATGAATAAACTCATTTTGTATGTCATCAATACTCAACCACGTTATAGCCTTAAAGAGCGAGTTCTTGCGATGCCTTTATATTTTTGGTAAACAATTAATTATTCACAATTAATCACCATACAATTTTTTTTCAAAGCGGCATTGCCGTTAAAAAAAATAGATAATAACTAATCTCCTGCTGATTTCTTGGCTTGATCACATGAGTTTTGTAGAAATTATCAAGTTAATTTAGGGCTAGACTGTTTACTTGAGGTTGTGAGTTCGAGCCCCAGTGTTGGTAATATTATTGTCTATATCTTTACTTTCGGATGCATTAAAAATAAAATGCACGACTGGATCGCACTTAGTTGATCGTTCACATCGTAAGTACAAGATTCTTAATAGGAACGGCTAAGAGCCATTTTCTTCACTATTTGTCAACTTGCCGCAGACTCTTAAGTTGGCCAACTCTAGAGTTGACACAAACTTGAGAGTTGAGTGACAATTTAAAATTTGCTTTTCTTCACTATTTTAAATCTCAATTCGAGAGTTGAAATTTGAAAGTTAGCCAACTTGTGTTTTTTTTTAAATTTTCCTGGGAAATTTTTGACAGATACGTATGTTTCATCTTTAGATTTGAATTTATTCTGTAAGATTTGAATTTATTATGTGCGATGATTTCGACAAACCATATAAAATTGGGACCGACTGATTCGCTTGTTCCAAAGTTCTGTGCAGTTGTTATGTGTCGCGAATTATATTAGGTGACGGAACCGTCGAGTACGTAACAAACGTAAACAAATTGAAGCATAACATTGAACCAAAATCTTACCTTTTTTTCTATAATCTACCCGCGCTCAAGCGATTATAATACCCTTTAAATATTTCAACACAGCGCGGGCGTTAGGTTAGGAGGAGAAAGAAGGTTAGGAAAGATGTGTGGCGCGATGTTCTGAGACTGGAGGTGGTTGTTGTCTCAGATTTTATCTCCAGGGATGGCGGCTGAACTAATGCGGAGAAATTTCCGTATCTTATTTATCTATGTGCCTTATAATTCGCATTATTTTTTTTCATTCATTGTCATTTTTATCGGTATACAAGTCTAACTCAATCGCATGTTGTTAGTTCTATGCCTAAATAGCATGTAATGAGTAAGTCATCAACTCGTATGACATATATTTTAGAATTGGTTTTTAATGGAAAAATAAGAGGACATAGACTACGGCAGGGGTCGAACCTGTGACCATGAGGTTGACAGGCGAGCATGTAGATATTTTTGCTTCGGTGGCTTTAGTAAAGAATTATTTAATTTGATTTAATCGGTGAAACCAGAATTATTGCTTAGTGAGTGCTGCAATGTATAGTTTATTATTGACATCAGGAAATTTGGCTATAATTATCATAAAATTCTCTTGCTGCTTGTAAGCATTCTTTTCGTGTTTCTTCATGGTCATCGCATTTTTTCAAGCCCAGTCGTATAGTCACATTATTCTTCTTCATCTTCGCTTCCTGAAGCAGACGATGGATTATTTTCCCTAAAATAATTTCCACGGAACGTTTTATTTTAAAAATATTTTTATTCAAAACGAAACAGAGAATAATTTTTGAGAGAAGATGCAACAAAATATATTAGAAATTTGAATTTGACATAAAACTCTCAAGTTTGCTCTCTCAATTTCTACTATTTTTGAAAGTTGAAACTGTCAACTTTGAGTGAAGAAAACAAAATCACAAGTTGAGAATAAAAATCCTCAAGTTGAGTTCAACTTGTAGTGAAGAAAATGGCCCTAAATATATTTTGTATTCAAAATTTCTTTAATTTTTTTTTTAAACAAAAATTTGGTATGGCAATATAAATTATTTAATAATATAAATTTAAAAACATATATTCAATAAAAAAATCTTCATACCGTTTTCAAAATATTTAATTTGTCAAAAAATTCAAAAATATATTTTTCGAAAGTTTTGGTAGACATGAGATAATTTTAACTTAAGGTTGTTGATTCGCATCCCAACATTTTTTCTATACCTCCACTCTTAACTTCATTAAAAAAAAACGTTGGCATACAATTAAAATTATATTCTCCAAGTCGTATTCTTCAATAGCAGGTTATCATATGACCATAACGCTCCGAATTGAAGGTGACAGTCGTTCCATCGCCGTTTTCGAAGAAGTAAGGTTCATTCCCACCTCCGGACCAAAAAGCGCCCCAAAGAGTGGCTTTTTGTGGATGTAATGGCCTCTTTTCAATTACTTGAGGATTCTCAGTACCCCAAATACGACAATTTTGTTTATTAACATACCAACCGAGTGAGAAATGTGCTTCGTCGCTGAAGAAAATTTTGTTCGAAAAATCGCCGTCCACCACCTGTTGTTCAAGGACTCATTCGACGTATCTACGTCGTTGTGAATGGTCAGCTGGCTTCAGTTGACCAGTCATGTGAGCTGGACTTTATATGGATGTAGATCCAAATGCAAAATACGGCATAATGTGCCGTAAGACAGTCCTAATTCCTGAGAACGACGAGGAATCGAAACATTCGGGTCTTCGGCAACACTTTCACTTACAGCAGCCATATTTTCAGTCTTTTGAGCGAAACGATGATGCACAGGCCTTACAATATCTGTAACCAATCCAGTGTCTTCAAATTTCTTCACAATTTTGCCAATTGCTTGCGTGGTTGGACGATTATGTAAACCATAATCTCCTCTTAAAGCACGATAAGTGGCTGTGGCAGAATCACCAGTTTTGTAGTAGGTTTTACCAATTTTCATGCGTTGTGCGATAGTTAAGCGATCCATTTTCGTAAATGTCAGACTTTCAACTGAAAAAAAAAAATTGGTTTAACAAATTAGTTTGACAGATGTAGAATTCCAGCCCTATACTTTTGAAACCGCAAAATGGATAACCCTTTATTACTGAAGTCGTCCTCTTATATTCAATTTCTAAATGCGTTAATTCAATTGCTAGAATTTTACAATTTTGTTGGTGAATCCTACAAATATTAAAAATGTAAAAGTTTGGATGGATGGATGTTTGTTACTCAATCCAGTCATAACGGCTGAACGGATCTGGATGAAATTTGTCACAGAGATAGGATATAGTGCGGAATAGCACATAAGCTACTTTTTATTCCGTTTAAATGTATAGTTCCCGTGGGACAGATTTGTTTTATTTTTGCATACACACACACTTGCAGCTGCCGGTTCAATCCAGTATTCTGGTAAATTAAAGCAACACGAAAGTTCTACACCAAATCATTAGTACAGAGTAGTAGAGCGAAGCAAGCTTATTTGCTTTAGTTCAGGTAGATATTGTAAGTAAATTGTTATTAAGTTAGTTGTATGCTTTTGTAATTAAATGTCAATTCATATCAATTGATGAAACTTACTAATCTTATAAATGTGAATGAATGTTTGGATGGTTGATCCGCAATTACGCATCAATCATCAATGACTTAACTGGATTATCACATAGGTCCTTTTTATCATGAAAAAGTTCCGCATTCACGCCTCAACAATTGAATGGATTTTAATGAAATTTGGTAATTTCTTGTGGTCATCTTATCAGAAGAAAAATAAACCTATCTCACTTATTTTATTTTTGTATGAACCCAAACTTCAGTTACTAGATTTTTGTGATATGAATATTCTATTCTATCAATGATAATTTATCATTCCTTTAAAATTTCAAAAGTTTATGATTAAAATTTCCATACCAAAGCACACATTCTTTTTAAGAACTTCGTTTTATTATTGAAAAAAAACTGACATCTTAACAACTTATTGAAAATATTGCTTTTTCCCAATATTCAAAAGGTAATAAAGATATTTATTTTGATACACCTTGCGTAACAGTCTATGCTATACGTATACATAACCGTCGCAAGCATAATTTAAAATCAATCAAGCCAAGAGGGTGAGTAGTAATTATAAATGAGTTACCTACTCGAACTTATAATCTAACCTTTATCAGCAAACTAAGGAATAATTAGCAATAGTCCCGATGAACACACTGATAAGCTATCTGCGTTGGCAGCCGTCAAGTATTACATACTTGGCCACAGGTCCGGAAGAACACCGACAAAAATATCAAACCAAACCGGCACTTATGCTTTTCATACACACTCCTCGTCATAAAGATAGATGCACTTATTTTTCAAATTTGACATTATGTTAATAGTGAATACAAAGAAAGTAGCTCCGCAATTCGGTCTGTCTGTACAGCGATCCACGCTGCAGCGATGTTCTTCAAACTTGCTACTTTAGCATTTTCGGTAACTATCTGAATTAGATTCTTAAATCTTTTTTTAGCCCCAACATTAACGGTAACTGCCATAATTTTTTTTTAGTTGTATGGCAGGCACCATTATGACAGTTTGAGTTTCTCATAAACGACTGGAAGGATTTTTATAAGTATTTTTATACAGGATGCCCTTTGAATTTATTTTTCTCTTGAATTCATTTTTTTTTTGAAAATTTAATATTTTGAAAACATGTGGACCATTTTTTTTTTTAAATTATGTTTTTTAACTTTATATTGTTAAATTCTTAAAAATATATTTTTGGTGTTCAAGACAGAATTAAATGGCTTCTCAAAAAATAAATGTTTCGATGAGCCGATGTTTAAAGCACTCAATCATAAATATTATTTTATTTATGATTGAGTGCTAAGAAGATTGGTTCTATTCTTTGAATTTTTCGTCGTCAAATTTTACACTTGGTGCAAATACGCCTATTTTCTAGCATATAACGGCGATAAAATCAGTTTTAGTTTAAAAAAAAAGTGTTCCTATCTTTATGCCAAAGAGTGTACAACAAATATTGAATTAGACCAAAATTGTTTTTTTTTATGAGTTTTTAACGCACTTGTTGACTTTCATAC
The DNA here is from genome assembly GCA_910595825.1 of Philhelius pedissequus. Lineage (NCBI taxonomy): Eukaryota > Metazoa > Arthropoda > Insecta > Diptera > Syrphidae > Philhelius > Philhelius pedissequus. The sequence continues at coordinate 81,097,049 of OU343163.1, forward strand.
CAAAACGTTTAAATTTAAAATAAATCATGGATATAGGTATTCGCACATTGCCTTTCATTTTGCTTAAATTTAAATTTTTTTTTATGTTATTTAACATTTTATACTTAGTAGAACCTGAAGAACCTCAAGAATTGTAATTTCTATTTTTTTGTTAACCCAAATGTCCGTAGAAACATACATTGTATCGTTTCTTTATATCACTTGTTTTTACTTGCGATTATAGGTACTATAAGCCAAGTTATGTATGTATTCGTAAAAAAAAAATTTAGAGAACACCAAATAAGTGGGTCCCGCAATTCCGTCTGTCTGTCTGTCTATCCGCGAGTCTGCAGCCTAAACGGTTCGGTGGATTTGCTTCAAACTTGGTACATATTATTTTTTCGGTAATATGCGTACACGGTTTTTTCATTTTTTTTAAGACGACAAATAACAGTAGCCCCCATATATTTTTTTTTGGCCAAAAACAAAAATTTTATTTTTCTCAAAAACGGCTCCAACGATTTTTATAAAAAAAAATCTGTTCATTAATGAATGGAAAGCGTACATTTTGATAATTTTTTTTTTGAAAGAAATTGTTATTTTTTGGTTTTCGATTTTCTCGGAAACGGTTAATTTGATTTTTTTGAAATTTTTTACGCAGAGGCTCCTAGAAAGCTTAAATACTTTTGTATACCAAAATTTTTCCAAAACATTTTTTTTTTTGGAAATTAATTTTTTATTGAAAACTAAAAATTTCGAAGACGACTCAATAGATTTTTTCAAAACTTCGTATTTGGTAGTTTTTTGACAATATCTTCAAGAGTTATAAAAACTATTTTTTTACAATAAAAAACAACGGTACCTCCCATACAAATGTTAAAAAAACCGTTAAGAAAAAAAATTATTTCTCGAAAACGGCTCAAAGAATTTTTATAAAAAAATTGTGATTTTTATCTTAAATTACTACAGTTCACTTTCAAGTATAAAAATATTTTTCTTGCGTACTAATTAACGGTACTCCCCATAGGACCACTTTTCATATTTTCGATTTTCTCAATATTGGATAAACCGATTAAAATATTTTTTTTTTCATAAAAATGCTCCCTGAAATTGTTAATAAAACTACATAGGAAAATTTTCAAAAAAAAACTTCGATTTTTAAAAAATCGATTTTTCAAAAACCAGTCACAGAATTTTTTGAAATTTGAATTTTATATGTATATTAATAATATCAATTTTAAAATTTGAAGATTTCACTTCTTCGACTTTTTTGGTCGTGATAATTTATTAATGAAAGATATTCATTAGTTTTCCCAACGTTTCGACTGAGTTTTTAGTCTTCTTCAGGGGCACTTTATTAACCATGAAACAAAATAAGAGAAACATTTGTATGTTTACATTTAGTTGTTAAGATTTTACACTTAAGCTGTAAAATCTTAACAACTAAATGTAAACATACAAATGTTTCTCTTATTTTGTTTCATGGTTAATAAAGTGCCCCTGAAGAAGACTAAAAACTCAGTCGAAACGTTGGGAAAACTAATGAATATCTTTCATTAATAAATTATCATGACCAAAAAAGCCGAAGAAGTGAAATCTTCAAATTTTAAAATTGAACATATCGAATTGGTCAAAACGCTTTTAATTAAATTAATAATATCTTCAAAATGGCGTTTCAATTTTTTTTTCTAAAAATATTTTCAAACTCTTATACATAAAAAATTAAATTATGAAAAAACCGCTCCAACGATTTTTGAATTTTTTTTTATTTTCCCCCAAACTATAACGACTAAGCAATACAAAAACATTTAATTATGTGTAAGGGCAGGGCAATAAGTCCGTGACTTTTGGAATAAAACACAGATTTTTTGATAAAAAAATAATTTTATTTTTCAACGTAGTCTCCCTTGAGCTCTATACACTTTGTCCAACGCTTCTCCAATTTTTTTATCCCTTCCAAAAAAAATGATTTGTCGAGGTCCTCAAAATAGGCCTTTGTTTGCGAGATGACTTCATCATTGGAGTCAAATCTTTTTCCACCAAGCAATTTCTTCAGGTTTGGGAACAAGAAGTAGTCGCTCGGAGCCAAATCTGGAGAATAGGGTGGATGAGGGAGCAATTCATAGCCCAATTCATGGATTTTTGCCATGGCAACTGCACATGTGTGCACCCTTGCATTGGCTTTTTTCAAATCGTCATTGAATCGGTCCAATAAGTTGGCATAATATTCCCCATTGATTGTTCTTCCCTTTTGAAGGTAGTCAATGTGGATTATCCCACGTGCATCCCAAAAAACAGTCGCCATAACTTTATTGGCTGATAAACCCACCTTGGCCTTCTTTGGCGCCGATTCACCCTTAGAAACCCACTGTTTTAACTGTTGTTTGGTCTCTGGTGTGTTGTGATGGATCCATGTTTCGTCCACGGTTACAAAACGGCGGAAAAACTCCTCCATATTGCGATTAAACAACGCCAAACCTTCCTGTGAAGTTGTTACACGATTGCGTTTGTGGTCGACTGTGAGCAAACGCGGCACCCATCTTGCGGAAAGCTTTCTCATGCCCAAGTGATCATTCAAAATTGAAACCACTGAGCCATGCGAGATCCCTACGGCTTCCACAATCTCTCGCACTTTCAATCTTCGGTCGGCCAACACCATATCGTGAATTTTTTCGATTGTTTCGGGTGTAGAGACCTCAACTGGTCGTCCAGGACGTTCGGCATCTTCAGTGCTTGTACGGCCACAACGAAATTCAGTAAACCACTTTTTTACCATTGAAATCGATGGTGCAGAGTCCCCATAGTATTTATCAAGCTTAGCCTTGGTCTCGGTAATGGTTTTTTTTCGCAAGAAATAATGCTTAATAAGCACACGAAATTCACCTTTTTCCATTTTCTCCTCAAATTAGTGAGTAGTCTGATAAAAATAGCTGTCAAACACAAACTAACTGACGCAGCAAGTTTAAATTTTGACAGGAGTCAACTGACAGATGCCTGTTAACAGGAGCAGTGTTGCTGTTTCAGTAAAGAGGTCAGAAATTCAAAAAGTCACGGACTTATTGGCCCTCGTATTATCAATTTATTTCTACCTTATTTTTATACCCTTTTTACGAATTTTTGCGTACGTCACTGAATACTAAATACAAAGGCCCTCATAGATTTATATATACATACATGTGTCTTTAGAAATCGCATAAATCTTATGTAATGCATATTGCACCTAAATTATGAAGTTATGTGTATACATACTTAGGTTCCATCAATATGTATTGTAGATACATTTTACTCTCCCAACTTACATATTTAAAATCCATAGCTTAGATTTAAATATACATTTGTAGGTAGGTACCCATCTAACTATTCCTTGAATCATCCATTCGACAATTCATTACAATAAGAATCAAGGTAATCTTACCTACATGGGCTTTAAACCTGCATAGGATACCTACACCTAACTAACTAAACCTCAATGGTTACATTAAAGTTGTTAGCTACAAGTTCGTGCGATCCAGTCGTGCATTTTATTTTTTTTTAATTGAGCGAGTACTTAAAGGGTTTTGGCTACCCTCAATATGATCAAGAACAGTACAAGCGTTAGGAAAATAGAGTAGTTGCTTACGGGCATTATGTAAAATCCAGCCTTTAAAATATTTTAATACTAAACAGGACAATATACGGAAATTTATTTTCTCCCTCTAAAGTCGAAACGTCGTATCTATAACATTTTTACTTGGAGAAAAGTTATTTGGAAATATTTTTTCGCACATGTGTAAGCATTTGAATATGTCCGAAATCAGACAGATAGACCAAACACCTAAGATCAGATTCGAATGCAGGGCATGAAAAACTTTGTGAAAGTATAACCTGGTTTCTAGGTTGAGTTTTGTTGCCCCGTGTTATTAAAATTTATAATTAATTCCAGCATGTTTCTTTGATACAAAATTCGCAAAACTAACTTATCTAATCTTTTATACAAACAAATAGACAAACTAGACTAAATTCTTTAACATTCCTGAGCATAAACTCATAAAAAACACTTTGGACGTGATAAGAATTTGGCAATTGCTCTGAGACGGATTATGATGAAAAAATAACAAATTATTTACTTAACCTTTATCATGTATTCAGACAGCCTGAGAAATTTTGCCACAAATTGTCTAATTAGTTGAAGGCCCAGATACTTTATGGTGAAAAAAAAATTCAAATGATGGGTCATCATCATCACGCTCATCAATCATTAGTCGTCATCACACACACACCTCAATAAATTAAACACTATTATATGTATTTCCTATTTTGAATAGTTTTTATTTGTTTTCAGTTTCCTTTTTTTTTTTTTTGAATGTTGATTTCGCTGCAAATGATTTTCGATTTGGATTAAAAATTCACATTGCATTTTATTATTTAATATACACTCTATGGCAGTTTTACGATTTTGAATAAATCGCTAATGAAGAAAATTATCTATGGTTTATTTTTTTTATCATTTATCTTTACCATCGCGAAGTTATGGTGGCTTCTAAAATAAAATAAAGATGAGCTTAACAATATCCAAAGAAGAGAATAGTTTTTAAGATTATTTGTTTGTTTTAGGTCTTTAAATTTGAATAATTGAGGCATTTGATTATTATTGACCTTAATAAATGCAGATATTGAAGGTGGGGGCAGAAGTAATGCCATAATTTGAATTGAAATGACTGCCATTTCATTTTGAAAGAATTGTTTTTTTTTTTACCGAAAGTTTGTTTAAAGGTACGTTTAATGATGCCGGTTAAATGTTTAACCTGCTGGTTTCATCCGAATTTATGTTTATTTTCTGCATTTTCAACAATTGATGGGTCGCAATCGGTAGACATTTATGGATTGAAATTGGTGACTTTTTTTTCAAACTTTAGAAGGTTGTTGTGGAGTTTTGTGAAAAACGCGATATTTCAAAAAGCCGTAAAAAAGTTTTAGAGGTGCGATCTGGAGAGTTGAAATTTCAAAAAGTTGACCAGTTGAGAGGTATTAAAAAATATATGCAAAAAAGTTTATTTCTTCCCATGAATCTATTCCGTTTCGTAGAAAAAATTAAATGAAGGACTATATCGCACGTACCTTCTCCTATGTTCGATCACATTGTAAACACAAGTATAATTTTTTATATACAAAATTTGTTTATTTTTATTTTGCTAATCAATCATTTTGTATGCAATTTTACGTATTTAACATATTAAATGTTAAAATATAATTTCAAAAAAAAAACCGTACACCCGTTTTTGAAATACTAAATTTTCATTTTTTTTAAATCCAAAAATAATATTCGTCGAAAATTTTGAAATGTAGTACATATTACTTAAAATTTGAAGGAGATCTTGTGTTCAAATTTTGATCGAAATCCATTGAGCCGTTTATGAGAAAGTCGGAAATCAATAAAATAGTTATATGGCAGGTACTGTTAATAACAAAATATTTTAAATTTTTTTTCGGCCAAAATGTAGACAATGCTCAAGGCAGTATAAGCACAAATTTGTATGGAAAGTACCGTTATTTTGCGGGCTAAAACAACGATTCAAAAATCTATTTCGGACAATAACCTAAAACGCCTAACCATCAAGTTTGAACATAATCAGTTCAGTCGTTTGGGCTGTAGATCGTTCTACAGACAGACAGACAGGCATGCAGACAGACAGACAGACGAAATTGCCGGACCCACTTTTTTGGTGTTCTCTATCATCGTAATGTTAACTTTAATTAAAATCTAGAGTTCGATTTTTTTTCCAAATGCAAAACTTGTCCTATAGTACCTATATCGCAAGTAAAAATCGAAAAAATGTAGACTATATCTACAGTACTCCACAGATTTTTTTTAATCAAAATCGTTAGAGCCATTTTCGACTTAATTAAAAGCAAACATTGTATTGCATGTACCGTTAGTTTAGGGGCTAAACAACACTAAGAAATCGAATTAAAGGCTTAAACGCTTAAGTACCACGTTTGAAGAAAATCGCTTCATCCATTTAGGCTGTAGATCGAGATACATCCATGCAGACAGATAGACGTACATAATTGCGGGACCCACTTTTTTCGGCTTCGCTATCATTGTAATGTCAAGTTTGATCAAAATTTTGTATTCGATTTATTTATGAATGCAAAGCTTGCCCTATAGTGCCTATAATGTAAGTAAGGTTGGACTTTTAGAAGGTATAGTGAACATAAAAGTAAGGAACGTTCATATTTTTTTACAGTTAACGGATTTTTTATGACAACAACATTTTTCCGATCGGTTTCTTGCAATCTGTGGAAGTGATTTCATAAAGGAACACGAACAATGTGGGTCCCACAATTCCCCTTTCTGTCTATCTGTCGGTATGCAGGTCTAGCTACAGTAAATATAAAGCTATTTTCTTCAAACTTCATACTCAAGCATCTTAGGTAATTGGCTTGGTTTTTTCTTAAATGATTTTTTAGCCCAAAAAATAACAGTACCTGTCATACAAATTTTTCTACCATCTTAATCGAAAACTGGTCCAATTGTTTTGATAAAAAAAGTATGTGTACTACTTTATGTATTGTCTACATTTTGTTACATGTATTTTTATAAACGGTACCTGTCCTTCAAGCAATTTTTTTTTTATTTTCGACTTTCTCATAAGCGATTTCGATCCAAATTTTGATACAGGGTGTTCTTTAAATTCTGAATAATATTGCATTTCAAAATTTCGAAGAAATAGTTTTTGTTTGGATTTTTATTATTTATTTTTTTTTTTGAAAATTCAATATTGCGAAAACTATGAACATTTTTTTTTTAAATTTTGTTTTTAAGTTTATATTATTAACTATTTAAAATAGTCATACCATTTTTTTTAGAAAAATTGAAAAATATAGGAAATTAAGTAAAAAACTACTTTAAAAGTATATTTAGCCTTTTCTATTAAGACTCTTGCATACAATGTGATTGAACATAAGAGCAAGTGTGTCCGATCCAGTCGTGCATTTTATTTCTTATTGTCGACTTTCTTATTAACTGATTTCAATCAAAAATGTTTGTACATGAGGTCTTTTGAATTCTAAATTACTGCATACCAAAATTTTTGAAACATAATTTTTTGAAAAAAAAAATCATTCTTTTTAAATTCAATATTTCGAAAATGGTTGGACGATTTTGATAATGGTAGATTATCGTAATCAGCATTTATTGAATTACTGTGTTTTTTCTAATATCTCCTAAAGTAGCACACAAAAAACATAAATGTTAAAAAAGTAGCCAAGTTCTTCTATATACAAACTTTTTCTTTGTAAAGCTGACTGCTCTAACAAAAAATCCTGTACCAATCGGAAGTGCTCTCAATTCTCTTATATTTAATATTAATTCTGTGAAAATAGATGTTTATCGCTATCCCATCGTTCTACTAAATTTCATCATTCTACGACAATCAGTAGTTCTCTATATACTCGTAGTTGATATCAATTCTATGCAAATGGGCCGGTGCACGCCCCTGAACGTAAAATCTCAAATTTTAAAATCTTGCCTTTGCTTGCACTTAAAGCCCTACCGCTGTACCAAATTTTATCGTTCCTCGGCTGTCAGAAGTGCTCCAAAGAATTTATATCGATTCTATGAAAATGGGTGGATACCACGAGCCTTGAATAAAAAATCTTAAATTTAAAATTTTTACCTTTACCAGCGATTTAAGCCCTACCGCTGTATAAAATTTCAGTAATCTACGACAATCTAAAGTGCTCCAAATAAGTTATATCAATTTCATGAAAATGGGCGGCTACCACGCCCCCTGAATGCAAAATCTTGAATTTTCGATTATTTCCTTTGTATACACCACAAGGCCTACCGTTGTGTGAAATTCTACGATATCGGGAAGTGCTCCATAATTTTGATCATCTGTCAGTGAGTGAGTGAGTCAGTCAGTTACGGTTTTTGCGATTTTGCAGCCTTATATCTCGGGAACCACTAAAGCTAAAGAATTGAAATTGGGTAAGTTGCCTAAGCCTGGTGAGCTTATCAAATGCTGACAGTTTGAAGTTTCTGACTTTATTGGTACTGAAGTTAGAGGGGGGTCGAAAATCGCTTGAGTTTATTCATGTAAATAGGGTGTAGTGCCAGCACTTGGCTGGGCACTTTCGTGCGCTTTGATAATTCTTTTACCACATTTTATGTATTTTTATGATCTTGCGATTTAAAAAAATAAAAAGCAAAAATGATTTCTAGTGCTCTAGTGATCTCTCTTATTCTTGTTATTTCCTCTCAAACTTGTCCATTTAAGCTTACCTATTTAAGGGCATGTAGTTAACATAAAAAACCTTCATCTACTTTCTCATCACTTAACCCAATTACAGTCGTACATTTTGAATAATTTTTTCTAAATGAATCAAAGAAATCCCAAAATTTCAGTCTTAATTTAACTTCACCCGACTTTAAATTTTCTGTCGGGAAAATTGAAAGGGAAATAAGTTTGTTACGGACTTTCTTGGACAGAAATTGTCAAAGAGTCGAATTTTTTAAAAGTCGAAAATATGTGTTTCTATATTTTTATTTATTTTAAATTTGTTCTCTTTAATATAATTATTGTTTTCTATTGTAGTACTTCCAAACTTTCAAATATATTAGGCTTGTTGTGAAAAAAGATTTCAGATTTGAACAGGATTCCTCAACCAAATTTCTAAGTTCTTGTGTCAAATACTGAGGAATAAAATTTTTTGGAAGTCAGTTTTCTTAACTGACCAATTTCTTTATTTTAATAAAACTCTTTTTATTCGTTTATGACAAACGTGAACTTTGCAGCGTAGACTTTAATTCGTGGAGCTTTGCTTTCATTTTTGACATTATTAATCGGCATTCAGCGCAGGTTCGATTCCTGCCGTATTCTATGTCGTCTTATTTTTCATTAAAAAACTAACTCTAAAATTGTCATAAAATGAGTTGCTGGTTTGCTCATCCATGCTGTTTAGGCATAACAATAACAGCATGTGATTGAGTAAACTTGTATATCCATACAACATGAAAACGTAATAAATAAAATAATGCGAATTAAGAGACATAGATAAATAGGACACGGTAAATTTTCCGCATTAGTACAGCCGCCATCCCTGGAGATAAATTTGAGACAGCAACCAGCTCTAGTCTCAGAACATCGCGCCACACATCTTTCCTATCCTTTTTTATGTAATTCATTTTTATTTATTATTACCTTATTACTATCTTAAAGCTAGACAAAAATTCATAAAACTAGACCCAATTACCAATAACTTACAACTAATTTACTGGCCCTTTACAGGTGCTCTAAACTAAACTATATCTCTTAATACTAATGTCTTTGGACCTAAGAACTATTTTACTTAAATCTAATTATTTAATTTATATTTAACAAAGGAAACTTTTTTTTTTAGAAAAAACTCAATATCAAATCATTTTACCTTTTTTTTACTTAAAAAACTACCTAAAGATAAACTAAAAATAATTAAAAGTAGATACAACTAACTTATACTAACTAAAAATAACTTAAACTACTTAAAATACCTAAAAATACCCGAAACCATTTAAAACTACTTAAAAACTAGAACAGCCACAGCAGCATTTTTTTCGTTTTTTAAATTTTTGTTTGCTTACATTTTGCATACACATGCAGACACACAGCTACATACACCCCACACATACATGTACATACGTATATACATATACGTACGCACATACATATACAGTTACGCAGGTACATGCACATATGCCTCCGCACACATACATATTTTAAATTTTTTTAATTTTTAATTTTAATGTTCCCTATACCTAATTGCCCTAAATGTATGTAAGTCGGCCAAGACATACCATCTTAATCGACTTTAAATATCACGATGGTGTTCAGAGAGCCACCAGAACTGGTTCTCCTGTTTCGCCCTATCCTTTCGGTCCCGATCGGACACAGTCCTACTAAACCGAAGGCACTCCTCTCCACGATGACGTCTCGACCATACAGGAGTCGCCTATCCACAATTTTCCGGCTGACGTGGTAGATGAGCGGAACCGCCATTCCATCCTGTATCAGCCCTCAACTGTCTAAAAAGAGGAATGCCTCGGGAGGGATGTAACCACTTAACCGCACACTCTCAAAATATTCGTTATTGGGGTAATACGCCCCAAAAATTAAGTTGTTAGCTGAGGACATCGCTCTCGCAACGTGCCCCCGAATCAGCTTAAACAAAAAATTATCTATTCTACCTTGTGTACTCCGACTCTGGTGTTCTGTGTAATCCAAGGCAACGTCTAAGACATTGCCTCTCAAACACCCGAATGTTTTCCATTTGAGATGGGGCAACGTTGAACCACACCGGGCATCCGTAGGCAATCATGGGCCTGATGAGGGCCATGTAGCAAATCACCTTCACCCTGCTGTCAAGACGACTGCTATAAAACAGTCGTTTTGTCAAGGCTAAGGCTCCCCTAGCCCTGGCCAAAGCAGCACCTATATGTCTGTCGAAATACAGGTACTGATCCAACCAGATGCCAAGGTACTTTACTACACTTTTACTCGCCAGTGGATGTCCATATGGCCCTACGATCACCAGCTTGCGCCAGTTCTTTCTCGTATCCCTTGAGGCGCTAGACAACGGAGTCCTAAACAAAATAGTTGATTTTCAACTTCCAGTCATCACAATATCGCTGAATCTTGTCGAAGTCACTCTGCAAAAGAATTTTGATGACCTCAACTGTATTAGCTGTTCCGTCACGCAATTAGATCGTCGGCGTACGCAATTGCCTGAGTTAGACTACCTATCAGATCGCTGGTGTAAATGCTGAATAAAATCGGAGAGTTAACCACTCCCTGCTGAAGACGATTATTAATATTAAAAATTGCGGTAGAAGTTGCATTGCCACTCTTGACAACGAACTTTCTACCATTTAGCATGCCATAAAGCATATACAATAGAGGTTTACTTATACCTAGTCTGGTTAGCTTTAGATAGAGACCTTCTAACCATACGGTGTCGAAGGCCTTCTCCAATCTTCTCCTATCCTTCTATCTCTTCTCTCTCACGCCCGCGCTGTGTTAAAAAAAAAAAAAACATATAAAGGGTACACTCATAATCCCTTAAGCACGTGTAAATTATATTAAAAAAAACACACAATTAGCCAATTCAAAGAACTGATTTAAATGACACCCTGTATCTAGTTAATATTACCTTATTTTTTGTTAAAATCTACAATCAGCATTAGTTGAGTTCAATAAGTTTTTAATAAAAATAAAACTTTAACCTAAATATTTCAAGTTTTATTTTGTATCAATTTTCAAAATACTCGTACTTCCCATAAATTTTCATAAAATCACTTGCTAAATCTATCAAACACTTAAGATTTCCCTGACGTCAGAAATGCTCGCCAATTGGCGCTTCGAATAGTTGCTACCTACTCGTAGCACATTTAAATAAGAAAAAAAAATTCAATTGGTTAGTGACACTAATTGATCAGTAATTGTATTTTTAAATGATTATAGAACAATTTTTTTTTCGTAAATTCTAAATTAAAATGGTTCTCTCTAGTCTCTATGTATGGGCATCATATGCCCAAAACTATTCGCCGTTAACTGGCAGCTCATAATGGAAATGAATTTGCAAAACAAATTCAATTTTTTTACTTTTTGTTTCTCTAATTTTTTGTTTGCTTGCGCCCCCAATTTGTTAGAAAAAAAAACAAGAAACAAATAAGATAAGTTTGGAAAATAGAATTAAAGTTTAAAAAGAGTTCAATTTAGAGTAAAAATATATACAATCGCATTCTAGTTAAACAAAAAAAATTAAAAAAAAAATCACGATGAAGTCATAGCAATGGAATTTTCGACTTAAACTCTATTTTGTGTGGTTGATCTATGTAGGTACATAAATGTGCGTCTAACAATGCTCAACGATATCTTTTGTTTGTAGATCGTTCGTAAATAATTCTTCAATTGGTGGGAATCCCTAAAATTATTTCATGAAAAAATTAAAGCATAATGTGGCAAATGATTTCACTCAAATTAATGTGGACACACCGATCATAGTTATATCATTAAACACGAAACCCTAAGATACATATACAGTTGTACCCGGATAAGTGCTTCTCGCTTAAGTGCCGAACCGCACAAATACCTTTTTTTAGAACCAATATTCTGAGGATTTTTTCATATAAAATTCATCTTATAAGTACCTATACCTTCCACTTAACTACTTTTCCCGCTTAACTGCCCTTTAATTGAGACTCTTTTATTGAAACTTACTTGACAAAAATTCTTTTAAGTACATACGCATTTGAAATTAGCTGTTAAAATACAACAGTTTGTTTGTTTTTTAACGTTTCCTTTTGTTTAATGCTTCAAACTTCATAAATAATAAAATGCACGATTGGGCCGTACGAACTTGCTCTTGTAGCTAACAACTTTAATGAAGATAATTATCCTATGCAGATTTAAGATGCCTTAAGGCTTGATTCTTAGTACATATAATGAAGTGCTTAATAGATGATTCAATAAATAGTTATTTAGGTACCTACCTACCTACAAATGTATATTTAAATCTAGGTTATGGATTTTAATTATTATGTAAGTTAGGAGACTAAAATGTATCTACATATGTTTGTAATAGATGGAACCTAAGTATGTAAAAATGTACATTTTATAATATATAGTTTCTGATATGCATATAACTTTATAATTTAGGTGCAATATGCATACCAAAGATTTATAAGATACATGTGTATACATATGTAAATGTATGAGGGCCTACATTGTATGTAGTATTCAGTGACGTACACAGCAATTCGTAAAAAGGAAATGCCTATAAGAAGGTAGAAATAAATGGATAATACACATAATTAAATGTTTTTATATTGCTTAGTGGTTATAGTTTGAGTGAAAACAAATATGCCATTTGAATTCCTGGATAAATAAGAATATATCAAACAAAAATTTCAAAAATCGTTTAAGCTGGTTTTTTTAAATTATATTTTATGTATAAAATTTTAAAAACATTTTTAGAAAAAAATTTTAAACGCCATTTTGAAGATTTTAATAATATACATATAAAGTTTAATTTTCAAAAAAAAATTCAGTGACTGGTTTTTGAAAAATCGGTTTTTCAAAAAAAATTTATTTAAAGTTTCTTTTTTGAAAATTTGAGTATGCAGTTTTATAAAGACTTTTAGGGAGCATTTGTACAAAAAAAATTATTTTGATCGGTTCATCTAATGTTGAGAAAGTCGAAAATATTTATTTATTTAACTGCTACTAATTTAAGAATACACTAATTTTTATATAAAAATTCTTGGAGCCGCTTATGAGAAATAAATTTTGTCTTAACGGTTTTTTTTTAATTTGTATGGGAGGTACCATTGTTTTTTATTTTAGGTAAATACGTTTTTTACCAATTCAAGGTAATGCCAAAAAACTACCAAATACGAAGTTCTAAAAAAAATCTGTGAGTCGTTTTTCAAAATTTGGAGTTTTCAAACAAAACAAAAAATTTTATTTCCACTTTTTTTTGTAAATTTTGATTTACAATAGTATTTAATTTTTATATTAGCTTCTGCGTAAAAAATTTCAAAAAAATCAAATCAACCCTTTCCCAGAAAATAGAAAACCAAAAAAATGGTTGTACTATAGGAAACAAAAATAACCATAAAAACAAAAATACCAAAAGCAACCCTTTCCCTTCATTAATGAACTGATTTTTTTTTTATAAAAATCGTAGCAGCCGTTTTTGAGAAAAATTAAATTTTGGGTGACCCATTTTTTGGTGTTGTCTATGATCGTACGGTCATGTTTGATTGCCTTATACTTAACTTGCCTTATAGTATCTGACTTATAATCGCAAGTAATAAGCAACAATCTTAATCTACTAAATATAATACAAAACACCTTCCTTACTAACTATGTCTGGCCCAGGACAAAACCTTTCAATATTAATGAAACATTTTTAATCTGATTGGATATAGTTCACATTGATTTTCTGTTAAAATATCCATGTAAGATGAACTGAACTTAACAAAAAGAGCGCATTGGTGAGCCCTAACTAGCCAACTGATGCATCCAAGTGAGATCGCCGGATGAAACGCAAATTGTATGGACTAAAGGCCGTTAAAAGCTATTTTGAATTAAATGTTTTTTTTTTTTTTTATCAAAAATGTTTGTTTTAATTTGAATATATGTAAATATAGAGATAAGTACCTATGTGCACTCAAGCGGGCTCTTTATAACTGGTTTACCGGCATAAGTGCCTATTAAAGTGGGGTATTTAGTGTGAGTCACTTATCCGGGTTTTACTGTATGTACTATTTGTAAGCTTTTTTGACACATTTTAAATCTATGTTCGTAAGGCAGAGCTATAACAAAAGAAAACAATATATACTTTTGTTATTTAAAAAAACCTAAACATTCCTACAAAGCAAATAAATAAATAAACTATATGGTGGTGATTAATATTTAACTGGGTTTTAAAAATATAGCTTCCGAATTTGTTGATAAATCTTGACGAAAAAATACATACATATAAGAGTGATATTTTCGCAAACACAATAAGATAATACGGGCTTGCATATTCGTTTTACCCTCAGATGTTTTAATCTGGGAAAAAAATAATTTTTCTCACCACCAATTTTTGTTCGTCCTAAAGAACTGTTCTCTTAAATGTTGCTTAGAAATGGAAGAGTGAGAAGCCTCAGGAAAGAAAGGAAACATTAATGAAAAGTTTACACTCAGTGCTCTATTCTGAAGTTCAGCCTATAGTAAGGTATTAAGTTCAATGAAGAATTGTCATTTAATGAAAAATAGCAGTTTTTGGCTGTGGTGCACCCTCTCCCAAAAAAGGGAAAGGACAACTCCAATCCGGCGAATCTCCGGTCGATAAGTCTTCTTCCGAGTATCAGCAAAGTATTTGAAAAGGTTATTAATAGAGCCCTGTTCAAGTGGGCGGAGGACAAAAATATCATCCCGGATAATCAGTTCGGTTTTAAGGCGGGACATGACACAATTCATGCCGCGTCTAAACTAGTTTCTGATATCCAATGGAACAAAACTAAAAAGCAGTGTACGGGTGCCTGTCTGGTTGATTTGGAGAAGGCCTTCGACACCGTATGGTTAGAAGGTCTCTATCTAAAGCTAACCAGACTAGGTATAAGTAAACCTCTATTGTATATGCTTTATGACATGCTAAATGGTAGAAAGTTTGTTGTATAGAGTGGCAATGTAACTTCTACTGCAATTTTTAATATTAATAATGGTCTTCAGCAGGGAGCGGTTAACTCGCCGATTCTATTCAACATTTACACCAGCGATCTGATAGGTAGTCTAACTCAGGCAATTGCGTACGCCGACGATCTAATTGCGTACAGAACAGCTCATACAGTTGAGGTCATCAAAAGTCTCTTGCAGAGTGACTTCGACAAGATTCAGCGATATTGTGATGACTGGAAGTTGAAAATCAACTTCCAGAAATCAGAAACTATTTTGTTTAGGACTCCGTTGTCTAGCGCCTCAAGGGATACGAGAAAGAACTGGCGCAAGCTGGTGATCGTAGGGCCACATGGACATCCACTGGCGAGTAAAAGTGTAGTAAAGTACCTTGGCATCTGGTTGGATCAGTACCTGTATTTCGACAGACATATAGGTGCTGCTTTGGCCAGGGCTAGGGGAGCCTTAGCCTTGACAAAACGACTGTTTTATAGCAGCCGTCTTGACAGCAGGGTGAAGGTGATTTGCTACATGGCCCTCATCAGGCCGATGATTGCCTACGGATGCCCGGTGTGGTTCAACGTTGCCCCATCTCAAATGGAAAAGATTCGGGTGTTTGAGAGGCAATGTCTTAGACGTTGCCTTGGATTACACAGAACACCAGAGTCGGAGTACACAAGATATTATTCCAACCAGGTTCTATACAACGGAGCCAACATAAACAGAATAGATAATTTTTTGTTCAAGCTGATTCGGGGTCACGTTGCAAGAGCGATGTCCTCAACTAACAGCTTAATTTTTGGGGCTTATTACCCCAATAACGAATATTTTGAGAGTGCGCGGTTAAGTGGTTACATCCCTCCTGAGGCATTCCTCTATTTAGACAGTCGAGGGCTGATACAGGATGGAGGGGCGGTTCCGCTCATCTACCACGTCAGCCGGAAAACTGTGGATAGGCGACTCCTGTATAGTCGAGACGTCATCGCTCAAGGTGGAGAAGAGCGCCTTCGGTTCAGTAGGACTGTGTCCGATCGGGACCGGAGGGATAGGGCGAAACAGGAGAACCAGTTCTGGTGGCTCTCTGAACAGCATCGTGATATTTAAAGTCGATGAAGATGATATATCTTGGCCGACTTACATAGATTTAGGGCATTAGGTATAGGGAACAGTCAGGGTGGCACCAAAAAAAATTAAAAATATGTATGTATGCGGGGGCATACGTGCATGTATCTGCGTGTCTGTACATGTATGTGCGTACGTATATGTATGTGCGCATGTACATGTGTGGGTGGGTTGCATGCTGGTGGGTGTCTGCATGCATATAAAAAATAAACAAACAAAAAAATTAAAAAACGAAAAAAATGCTGCTGTGGCTGTTCTAGTTTTTAAGTAGTTATAAGTATTATTAGGTATTTTAAGTAGTTTAAGTTATTTTTAGTTAGTATAAGTTAGTTTTATTTAGTTTTAATTATTTTTAATATATATTTAGGTTTAGTTTATAGGTAAAAAAAAAAAAAAAAAAATGATCAGATACCAAGTTTTTTGTATAAAAGTTTCTTGAAATATAAAATAAATAAAAAAAAAAATTAGATTTAATTAAAATAGTTTTTAGGTCGAAAGACATTAGTTGTAAGAGTTATTGTTTAATTTAGAGCGCCCGTAAAGGGCCAGTAAATTAGTTGTAAGTTATTGATAATTATGCTAGTTTTAAACATTTTTGTCTAGCTTTAAGATAGTTATAAGTTAATATGAAATAAAAATGAATTTAAAAAAAAAAAAAAAAAAAAAAAAAAAAAAGCAGTTTTGGTCTTTCCTGATTCTTAGACAAATTCTTTCAAAAGCTTAAGGGGAAGAATATACGAGTACATTTAAAATTGAAAAAAAATAATAAATATTTAAAAAAATTTACGAAATTGAGTATAGGGTGCAAATTCAGTCTCAAAAATATATATATGTATCTACTTTTTAAATAAAAATTAAAGAAGTTTTAATAATAACTTCAAAGCCTATTGTAAAAATAATCAATCACAAAACAATTTACATTTTGCTCAAAAGTTTATTTGATCACTAGTTGGAAAAATTTTAATTTCTGTGAAAAATCTGCACAAATAAGATTCACATTTTATAGGAAAAAATCATTTAAAAACCTTGTATTTACAAAAAAAGGCTAAATTTTCTCCCGAATCCTTAATCGAATATCATTTCATAATTGCAAAACTCGAATGCCAGGGATGTAACATCACCAGGGTAGTGATATTTACAAAAAATATGTTTTTGTCAAAAGTTACTAGGAATGTAACTAGAATTATTTAGCGACAAAAAATAATTTTTTATCGCTAAACTTTTGAAAATTCCGCTAAATATAGTGACAAAGTCAGCTAAGCGGCAATATTGATTTTGGTCTGAGTTATCACTTTGTCTTCTTCTACAATTTCCTTATATTCTTGTATTAGTGCAGGGAATTAACACTTTTGCTGGCAAATAATTGCAACACTCATTTTACATTTAATTTAAAAAAAAAAAATACCAATTCCCGATCCGAAACCACCTGGTGTAATTTTGCCCCCGTTTTCAACGTTTATTTTGATTTTGCTCGTAACTTGCGTATTTTTGATCCTAGAATAAAGTTGTTCTACAAACTTGCAGAAAATATCATCCAACGAAATATTTTAAGCAGCTTTTTCGCATTATAATTTTTGCTGAAAATGAATAGTACATTCTGTTGTTGTTTTTTTTTTGTTACGTAAAACAAAAATATCCTTATAAAAGTAGATCTGTAAATTAACTCATTTTGTTCTTTTACAGTTTTCTAATACGAAGTACGGTTTTCGCGTATATAAGCTGGAGAAATATTTACAGGATCATTCTAATTTAATTATATTCTATGTACTATAAGGCAAGTTATGGATTCGTGCAAAAAAAAAATCTAACAATCAAACATGACATTACTATCATAGAGAACACCAAAAAAGTGGGTCCCCCAATTCACTCTGTCTGTCTGTCTGTCCGCGAGTCTGCAGCCTAAACGGTTGGATGGATTTGCTTTAAACTTGGTAGATATTTTTTTTCGGTAATATGCCTACACGTTTTTTTTTTCATTTATACATTTTTTTGGCCAAAAACAAAAATCTTATTTTTCTCAAAAACGGCTCCAACGATTTTTATAAAAAAAATTAGTTCAATAATAAAAGGAAAAGGAACATTTCGATAATTTTTTTTTTGGAAAAAAAATTGCTATTTTTGGTACCTATAGTAGTATCAATTTTCTGAGAAATGGTTAATTAGATTTTCTTGAAATTTTTTGCGCAGAAGCTCCAAACAAATTTAAACACTAATGTAAGCCAAAATTTTTCAAAAAGTTTGTTTTTTGGAAATTAAAAAAAACTCAACATTTCGAAAACGACTTAAAGGATTTTGTCGAAACTTCGTATTTGGTAGTTTTTTGACTTTATATTGAAAAGTTAAAAAACTATATTTTTAAAATTAAAAAAACAACGGCACCTCCCATACAAATGTTAAGAAACCGTTAAGAAAAAAAAATATTTCTCGAAAACGGCTCCAAGAATTTTTATACAAAAATTGTGTGTTCTTAAATTAGTACAGTCCACTTTCAAGTGCAAAAAATATTTTTTTTTTTACTTATTAACGGCACTTCCCATAGAACCACTTTCCATATTTTTGATTTTCTTAACATTGGATGAACTGATTAAAATATTTTTTTTATACTAATGCTACCTAAAATTGTTAATAAAACTGCATACCAAAATTTTCAAAAAAAAAGTTTTTCGATTTTTAAAAAATAAAGAAAATGTTTTTTTTTTGGAAAATTGATTTGTCAAAAACCAGTCACTGATTTTTTTTTAAATTTGAATTTTGTATGTATTTTAATAATATCTTCAAAACGGCGTTTCAATTTTTTTTTCTAAAAATCTTTTCAAAATTTTATACATAAAAAATTAATTTATTAAAAAACCGAGCCAACGATTTATTTTTTTTTTGATATATTCTTATTTATCCTTGAATTCAAATTGCATCTTTGTTTTCCCTCACACTATAACCACTAAGCAATATAAAAATATTAAGTTATGTGTGTTATGTATTTATTTATGCCTTATTATTATTTCCTTTTTACGAATTTTTGCGTACGTCACTGAATACTAAATACAATATATACATATGTATGTGGCTTCAAAATCACATGAATCTTATGTATGCATATTGCACTTAATTATGAAGTTGTACCTATTTCATTATTTTCATTATTATATGTACATGTTTAATTACTTAGGTTCCATATATATGTAAATGTCTATGTATGTAGATAGATTCTACTCTCCTAACTTACATAATTAAAATCCATGATTTAGATTTAAAGATACAATAGTTACATACGTAGGTAGTCGTGCATTTTATTTCTTTTCCTAGGTGTGTATCTCCTCCCCTTACGCGTCAGATAATTTTCTTAAAGCTAGATGTCGATTCCATCATCTTATTTTAAGTAATATCTATTAATAGTTATAAGAAAAAAAACTTATTTTAACCTCAACATTTTGGTAAGAAAATAAGAAAAAAAGTGTAATTTTTTTATATTCTCCAATATTAGCAAACTTGAAATCATCTAGCGTTGAGTATCTTTGCAACCGAAACGGAACCAATGCCGTAGTTACAGAATACGCACAGGATCTTGTAGTTCTCTTACATATTCTATCATATTTCTGAACGGGCTTAGTTCTATAAGTCACAATGAGGCTTATTATCAAACACTTTACTTAGCAAATACTTTTTTGAATTGTATCAAATTCTTCTGATAAACATACTTCCCATTCAAATGTTTGTCAATTCATAAACTTTATGGCAAACCTATCCATAATGGCACCCTTGTTTTTTCAGAACACTAATTATCGATCGTTATGGTAGGTTGTTGGTGTGTGGGCTTTGTGAACTTTTTACTAATCATTAACATCAAGGTGAACTTCAAAATTATAAATCTTACAGCACTATTGGGTAAGTTTAGAACACAATCTTTTTACATGATCAATTCAGGAAAGATCATAAAATTCGTTCGTCAATAATCATAATTCTTTGAAACAACTGCAAATTAACCTCCAAAAGACGATAAACGACTTGACTACACAAATTACTTCTCATCTCACAACGTATTGCTGATTACACTTCAATTTACTCCTAATCGATCACATGACCATAAAATTCGATCAAATAAAAATTAAGCACGCATCGTGTAAAGTCTTCATATCCAAATACAGCATATATAGGAACCTAAAACCGTACAAGCATTAAAACCGCTCAGAGTATCTTCAAGCTAATTTTTCTATTCAATTTTCCTTATTTGGAAAGATCATTAGAATTTGATTTCATCTCGCACAGTTCAGTCTAAAATAATTAATAAATTTGCATGCAAATGACCCAAGTCGTTTATGTTGTTACGAATGTAAGCTATTAGCTAAATTTGATGCACCCATTTGTCTGATTTTGGATCAACATGATCGTAAAACTTCGAAACAACGAAATAGTTTGCCATAAGATTTCACTAAATACAAATTATCATTAGCGCCTTCAATCCATTGGCAATGTCTTTTTAACGATAATTCTTTCAACAAAAATCCAAAAAAAAAAAAAAAAACATTTTCTGCCTTCGGCGTCGGCACACTAAAATTTGCCTAATTATTCAAAAACTACCAATTCGACAGCTCGTAAAATGCCAAAAACATATACACCAAAACAATGATCTTGACTGAAAGGGACTGCTTCATAAAATTTATTTTCTCATAAGCCTAAGTAAGATACAAAAACTTATTAATGAAAATTTGGTTCTGAGTTTTTCAATGTCTTATTAAGAAAAAAAAACTTTATCGATTCATTAACCGATCGTAAAAATGTAGGTAGTTGGGTAGCTTTGCTTGCTGGTGATTTGTTGTTTTTTTTTTTTGGTTCTGTTTGTTTAAAAGATCAGATTTTTTATGATGTGTTTATTCAGTTTTACGATGGCAAATAATCACTTGAAATTTCTCGGGTGCTTGAGGAGCTTGGAAGTACTTTTTTGATTGTTTGTTTTAATTTTGTTCCTGGGCAAAATTGATTGAGTAAATAGATTCACTAATTTATGAATGATATTTTGCAGGTTTTTTCTCATAATATAAGTATGTTGGGAAAGGTGTTTATTTATAAAAGATGATGCAAATGGTAGTTAAGTTAATGGAGCATGGTTTGGTTGTTAGTGTAAACGAAAAACGAGTTCGACATGGATATTTTTAAAAATTAGAAATAATAACAAAATTTAGTTGGAGGATTTTTTTAATAGGTCGCTGTTTCAATTTTCATATGGGCCAACTGCAGTAGGATCTCCTAGAAATTCAGCAAGGTTATTTAATACCTATTTAATACATTTACATACAAAATTCTCACATTTTTATATTCATGCAATATTATAATGTTTTTCTGAAGATTTTAAATATTTAAAACTAAGACGCACAACGAGTTTCCTCTTGTAGCTAACAACTTTAATGTAGTTAAAAATTGACCCTAAGCAGGCTTAAAGCAGATATAGGTAAGATTACCTTGATTCTTAGTACATATAATGAATTGTCGAGGGGATGATTCAAGGAATAGTTACACAGGTACCTGCCTTACCTACAAATGTATATTTAATTGGATTTTAATTATGTAAATTAGGAGTGTGTGGGTAGTGGGTGATATGTTCCTACCTATATAGATGGAGCCTATGTACCTACGGAAATATAACACATAATAATGAAAGTGGGGAATAAGGGTGGGTAGGTAGCTATATGCATTTAACTTTATAATTGAGGTGCAATATACATAATATTCATGTGATTTTTAAAGTTAAATGTATGAGTGCCTACATATTACATGTACATACATGTACATATTACATGTATGAAAAATTGTGGGCAGAATGTTGGGCTGAAGAACACACAGTTTCACTTGAAGACATTAACTTTTCAAAATCTCAGGGAGCTGGCCATTGACAGGAGTTTATTTATTTATCAATATTTCAAAAAAAAATTAACGAAACCATGTATTGTTTTTTCAAGATTTTTTTTGTTGAAATTACCATAAGTTATTTTGCGGTATTTTTTTTTTTAATTCTAACAGAAATAGGTAAACAAAATACATTTTCTTTACTTGTACACCAAACAATTTTCTTTAATTTTTGATACTTTAATATTCAAGTCAAATTTTAAATCATGGATCAAAATTTTTGTGATTCGGTTATTGCAACAAACTCAATTAACGAAACCGCTTGAATTTCTATTAGTTGCTTTTACCGAGGGCGCACTGTATTTAATCAAAAAACCCATTTTTTGAAAATTTGAGTATGCAATTTTATTAACACTTAGGGAGAATTTGCATAAACAAAATAATTTTAATCGGTTTATCCAATAGTGAGAAAGTTGAAAATAAAAAAGTGGTTCTATGGGAAGTAACGTTAATAAGTACGCAAAGTAAAATATTTTCTTTTTACTTAAAAGTGGACTGCATTTTTATTAACATTTTTGGTCCCGTTTTTGAGAAATATTTTTTCTTAACGGTTTTTTAACATTTTTATGGGAGGTACCATTGTTTTTAATTTAAGGAAAATAATTATTATTTTTTTAACTATTCAAGATAATGGCAAAAAAAAATACCAAACACGAAGTTTAAAAAAAAATCCATTGAGTTGTTTTCAAAATATTGAGTTTTCAAAAACAATTTCTTTACAGCAAATTGGCTTGCCTATAGTAAAATTTAAAAATCAAATTAACCGTTTATTTGATTTAAAAAAAAATACCAAAACATGGTTCTACTAGAGGTACCAAAAATAACCATTTTATCCAAACAAAAATTACCACAACTATAAAATTGGGGATGGCCGTGGCGCGATAGTTGTGTGCTCGCCTGTCAACCTCGTGGTTACAGGTTCGATTCCTGCCGTGGTCTATGTCTTCTTATATTCCATTAAAAACCAATTCTAAAAATTGTCATTAAATAATTTGCTGCTTTGCTCATTACATGCTGTTTACGCATAACACTAACAACATGTGATTGAGTAAACTAGCATACCCATAAAATATGACAACGAAATAAATACAATAATGCGAATTATAAGGGACATAGATAAATAACACACTGTAATTCTCTCCGCATTAGTTCAACCGCCATCCCTGGAGATAAATCTGAGACAACAACCAGCTCTAGTCTCAGGCCATCGCGCCACACATCTTTCCCATCCTTCTTTCTCTTCTTCCGACGGATGCCCGCGCTGTGTTAAGAAAAACATATAAAGGGTATTCATAATTACTTGATCGCGTGCAAAGTTATAAAAAAAAAATATATTTCATTAATTAACAGATTTTTTTAAATAAAAATCGTTGTAGCCAGCCGTTCTTAAGAAAAAGAAGATTTTTCTTTTTGCCACAAAAAAATATATGCCATAAGTAAATGAAAAATGGAAAAAATTTAATTATATTTTTAATTTTACTTTTGTATTAAATTTCAAAATTTCACAACTTTGTATTTTTATTTTTATTTTTAATGAATTAATTTCCAACGCGTTTCGAAAATATATTTCAATTATCAGGGAGGGGGGGGTAGTGGTTTG
This sequence comes from Philhelius pedissequus, assembly GCA_910595825.1. NCBI lineage: Eukaryota > Metazoa > Arthropoda > Insecta > Diptera > Syrphidae > Philhelius > Philhelius pedissequus. Next base: position 81,120,833 of record OU343163.1, read on the forward strand.
TCTTTTTTTTACTCTCTAATTAATTAAAAATAAAAATTAATATACAAAGTTGTGATATTTTGAAATTAAATAGAAAAGTATATAGGTAAAAAATAATTACATTTTTACAATTTTTAATTTATTTATTACTTTATATTAGTTCATATTGGTTGTTCGGTACCATGACCACAAGTATTTACATTTTTGAAGACCAAAAATAACTGTATCTATCGTACACTTTTGTGGCCAAAAAGTTAAAAAAATTCTATTTTTCTCAAAACACCTCCAACCATTTTTATTTAAAAAAAAATCAATTACAACATCAAAGGAAAAGATACTTTCTTGAATTTTTTTTGTAAAAAAATGTTTAATTTTAGTAGCTCTAGTGGAACCATTTTTTTTTGATTTTCTTAAAATTGGTTCAGTTGATTTTTTGTATGGCTAAGCTCATAATAGACTTAAGCAGTAGGTTTTGTCAACCAACATTTTTAAAAAATATTTTTGTGAAATAAAACAAAAAGTTGTTGTTTTTGTTTGAAGACACAATTTTTTTTAGTAGTTTTTTGACATTTTCTTGTATCCTCAAAAACAAATAAAAAAATTCCTACAAAAAAAAAAAATGTTGAAAATCAGTTACAAAAACATTTTTTTTTCTCAAAAAAGCTATAAGTTTTGTGCAGTCCTCTACTACCCTTAAAATGAACAAGCACAGTGCGAGTGTTAATTTTAGTTTGGCAATCCAATATCCCGAAAATGTTTTCAAAATTGTGAACATACAATACTATTAACTAATTAGATTACCTACCTACTATAAGAGCGTGAGTGTTAAGATAAGATACATTGTAGTAGCTACAAGATCAAGTTTGTGCGATCCACTTTTAAATTCTATGCCAACATTAAACGGTCATTACCAATTCTCTTTTGACATAATGGTTAATTGACTACTGAGCGGTAGTTCCATCATTTTTCAGACCCGTCAAATATTTTACAGAATGCCTTCAATTCTCCTAGCAATAAAATACATGCATTCCCCGTTTAATTACTGACCCTAATGTTATCAACTAATCGATTAAATTAAAGCATTTTCCAAAAAAATATGACCATCAATTTTGTTTTAATCTGTACAAAAATAGAAATTACAACAAGGGTTGCCTGTGCATACAATTGAGTGTGTTTCCGATTCCAATTTACTATCATTTACTTGAGTTTTACAATAGATGTTTGTGTGTCGTCGTTTAACTGACCAGCAAATTTACGTGTTTTTAATTTTTTAAGGGACTAATTCAATTAAGCGGGTAACACTGTATCAGTTAGTTGTTGTTTGATTCATATGCTTTAATTTGGTATACTTTGATTTTCGATACAAAAAATACCACCAAATTATATGAGCGCATATTTTCGACATCACTGCTCAAAAATCTATTTACTTGCTACCAAGTTTAGAGCCGTATTCCCATCAAGGTAACGGTTTATAAAATGTCCTTCATAATTGGCAAAGTTTGACTAGTAAAACATATGTAAAGACAAGAAAATTTAAATTTAAATTCCTCTAACGTCTATCAGCAAAATAAAACAAAAAACATTTTTCATTACAAAGAATACCGCTTTTTGCCAATCGTAGTAAAACCATCAAAAAACATGGCCGATTTTATTTTGTATGGAATTTAATCTTCAACCAATCGCTCAAACGGAATGCAATTTACCTAATTTTCAGCTTATTCAATTTTCAAAGAATTTTCGCGCGCATCGAAAACCACTTAAAATGCATCCATCGTCCACGTACTTATTCACACCTCAATCTCATTTGCATTGTTTTATTTATTACGCATTCATTTTGCATATCAAATTTCACATTTTCTTAATCGTCATTCATCAACCGGAAAACCGCCGCGTCGTCGCGCCGAAAGCTGAATTAAGTAGCTAAGCGCCGCACACCATCCAAACGTTTATCGCACCGCCGAAGCTGCCACTGCTTTATTTATTGATCCTCCTCCTCTTAATCAATGGGGTGCTGACAGCTAGCGGACTGTGCGCTGCTCAGCTTGTTGTTGCACATCGCGTATAACAACCCAACTCAGTGACAGGTGGAACCAGCTACCTGGGATTTAAATTGCTGCTTCCAATAACACAACTCGCTATGACGGATGCTATATACCGTGAGTTGAAGGGGTTTCTTCCGACCGCCGAGCCGGCCGATTGACAGCTCATATGACTCGCCATATACTTACCTAGTATTTGACACAAATTAATCAAACGAAAAAAATGCAGTGAATATATTGATTTCGATTATAATATGTTGAAAGAGGGGCGTCTAGCCTGTATAGTATAGTAGAGCTACTGCGAGAAAATACGTGCCTGGTGGTGACAAATCTAATTGCCGTCCAACGCTGCATCTTATTGAGCAGATTATGGCCCAGTTTCCACGAAGAGAAAAAGTGCACTTTATCGGCAATGTGCAATTTGCATACAATCCTCTGCATCTGTTGCACTCAATTAATGGAGGAGGGAATAATATCTCTGCACCACCACAGGAATGTCTCGGATGCATTAGTTGTTTGTTGCGCTTTCCTTTATGGTCGGTGTGTTTATTGATTTAATGTTTGCTTTTATAAAATTTGTGTTATTGCAGCCAACAGTCAAGTGAATCGGAATCGGTTGCACAGATTGTTTTCGAAGACGAAGTGGCTAATTCATTTGATTTGAATGCTTGCATGATATAAGACAAAGTCGTAAAACGGTTTTACCCAAGCAAAGCAATGCGAGATGTGTGCGAATTGATGTGTACCTCTGTGGTTAGGCCTTAATTTATTGGGTTGGGAAAAAGTGAGCGGTTGTTGGATTGTTTAGACAAAACAGATGGTCTGTTCTGTTTAATATTATAATTCATTTATTAACTTTGGTGGACGCTTGGAGCTAAACGATTCCTATGTCATTTAACAATTAAATTGAATTTATTTTATTCTCTTTAAAACACCCCAATATTTGTTTTTATGAGTTCTTGTCACAAATTTGAAAAAAAAATAAAAGTGAAAGTTTTGGAATTTGGAAAAACCAATTATAAGTTATAGAAAATTGTGTATTACAGAAATTAGGTGTGTTTTATTGGGAATCTATCCATTGTACCGTAAGTAATTCCCAAAAAAACGCATCGACCGTTGTATGGACCGTAGCTTTTTTGTTTTTGTAAAATTGGTACCCCTGCACAGCAGTCATAAGTAATGAAAGAGTCTTTTGCAAAGTAAAATTAAGAAAATATCAAAATTATGAACAATAATTAGCTTTTATTCATATAAAATAGAAAGTAGAAAAACGTACCAATATTTAATTTATGTACAAACCTATTTCTTGTTTTCATTTTTTCTGCATTTGCAATTTTAAATTCTAACATTCATTTTGCATCAATAGAAAGGAAATGATAAGTAAATGGATTTGTTCATAGACTATGGCCAAGTCCCTTTTTACACAGAGAAATCTTTGTATTGCTTTAAAAATCGTCTATGACTTTCACACGAGGAAACAAAATTGCCAGGGATTTGCTTGTTTCCTTTATGTTTCTTGGTTTTGAACGCACACTACAACGTAGTTTAAATTGTTTACTCATTTTCCCTTTATATTTCATGCTTTTATTTATTTTCTGTGTAGATCGATAGCCAGAGTTTTATTTTTTAAGTCAATTTACAAATTTATTTTCTGAGTATGTTTTGCTTTCAATTCAATAATCACTCATCAGACTGCACTTAACATACGCGGAGTAAGAAACAAATAGTTAACATTTGGTTTGCCATTTCCATGCACATGTCCAGAAAAACAAACAATGGGATGACAAAAATGTACGCCCAGTCCATGTCCATGTAGTGAAGCGAATACAGTCCATGGCCAACGTCCATTAAACAGTCCAGAAAAAGCACATTTTATGAAGTTCAGTTGCCGCTTACTGCGTTTAGGCTAGGCGCTCCATGCAATTTTTCCGAAACGAAATAGTTTAATCACTAGTTGAACGATGATCGCGCACATAAGCAACTTAAATTCAATCAACGAGATAAAACAACGCACATTTAGATTTAATGTGCGCGCGTTCATTATAGTTCGGTGTGATACAAACTGAAGAACTTATTTGGGGCGATCGCTCGATTTGTGATAAAACACAAAGATTTAAGTTGCTAGAATCGCGGACTGAATAGTTTTTGCATGTGCGCGCACTCTCATATAAGTCCTTGGTATTTACTTTAGCAACCAAACTGTTGCAAAACTAAAAGTTGCATATGTGCGCGCCTAAGCCTAATAGCTCATAGAATTTCATACGAATAAATATTTTGCGGCGCAGTGTCGAGCATTTCCTCTATAGTGCTAACTTAAGACGAATATTGGTCTTAAGTTAGGAGCCAGTTATAGCGATCAGGAAAACGCATAAGGAAAAGTTGAAACAATATGAAAGTGAACATTTTTTCCTGATGGTCGTTTATAGCAAACAGGAAAATTATGTCAGTTGGCAAGTCTCACTTCTAGTCTGCCATCAAGTTTTCCTGATTGACACACACACACGAAAAAGTTTTTCGTCCACAATTCTGTCAGTGGAACGAGAGAAATGATTTGTTCCATTTTGTGTCAAATGGCAATCAGCTGGCACGAAAAATGAGTTTTTATTAAATACATTTTTCATAAAAAATAATTGTTCTATTGCAAATATTTTTTGCAAAAAAAAATTTCTGAGTTATTCGTCATCGATTAGTGTAACATTTGTATTTTAAAACGCGTGAAGTTATCATAAATTATCCATTAGAACTTTTTTCCTGATTCGTTTTCGTGATCGCTATAACTGGCCCATTAGTCAAAAATAAAAGTAAAACGGAATTCATTCAATAGATATTGATTTTTTTTTTGAAAATGGAAATCAAAATTTTTTAAAACAGCTTATAATTTATTAAAAATGGAGTTATCTAAGATTTTCGGAATATAAACTGGCCAACTATAAAAAAAAAAAAAAATAATCAAAAAGATCGATTTGTCTTTCGAATGAAATTAATAATTATAACACTCCATGAACACATCCATCGAGATTCAATCCAATTATCAATCGTAACAACAAAGCTAACAAAATCAAATTCGAGACTCGAAAAAACGTCAACCAGCCATCGACCGTAACTTCTACTTTAGCTTTTTATCGACCGTAGCGAATTGTATGTAAAATGCTACGACGGATAAACTTACGGTGGATAAATTTCCGAATAAAACACGGCTATTGTCTGTTTAAGCTCATGAAAAAATTTACTCTTCTGTTCAGATGTCTATTTTCCTCGCCTTTCCATATTCTAAAGGTTCGAGCTTAGAACCCAAATTTCCAGATGTGTTTTTGCAAAAAAGTACAATGTTTGTTATACGGATTATTATGATTTAGTTAGTGATTGTGCAAAGGGTTAATAGCAGGAACAAATGAGTATAAATTCTCGATATATATTAGGCATATAGCGGTTTTTACTTGCGATTATAGGTACTATAAATCAATAAGTTCCGCATTCGTAAAAAAAGAAATTCTAAAGATCAAACATGACATGACGATCATAGAGAGGCCTAAAAAAGTGATCGACAAAAAATGTCTGTCTGTCTGTCGTGTCAGTCTTTTTTGATTATTTTTCTGTTGGTAATAGCTACGAGTATCATTTGATAAGAATCAAGTTTATGGCAAAATTCTATTAACGGTGCCTTTCATATAACGGATTTTTAAATTTTTGGCTTTCTCGGTAACTGTACATTGGATCTGAGATGATCTAGATAGTCTAACTAATTCTGCATATTTAAATTTTGAATAACTTTTTTTTAATAATTAAAATTAATTTTTGATTTTTTGTTTGAAAAATCAATGGTGCAAAATTTTAAACAACCTATTTATTAGTAGTCTACTAACTTTTCATAAATTTAAAAAGATTTGTTAACTAGTAAAATGCTAATTAAGCAGATAGCAAAGCATTTGTAGGGTTTGAATTTTGATGAACACAATTATTGTGCTTATGCGTTGTAAATTGATTATATGTTGATAGAAACCCAAAATGTGCTCTAAATAAGCATTCGATGTTTATATTTTCATCACTTTAACTTCATTATTTACAAAAATAAAAAAAAAATTGACACCAACAGGACTCGAACCTGGTCCTCCCGCGTGCAAAGCCGTTATACTATCAGAATAACATGCGGATTTAGTACGATACTAAAAATTTAAAGTAGCCATTCGGTGATTTTAACTTTAGTAAAATGTTAATAAGATTAAAATTAGCAAAATCCTCTTGTTAACCTAGTATCTAAAAATGATTTAACATATTACTAAATCGTTTAAAATTTTGCGCCAATATTTTGAAAATTAATCAAATGAAATAATTTTTAATCTTATAGTCACATGTATATTAATAAACTGCAAAAAAATGCATACCAAAATTTCAAAAAAAAAAATGTTTTAAAAAAACTGGATTTCATCAAAATCCGTCCTACAATTTTCGAGATACTTTTTTATTTAAATTTTCATTGACCCCCGAAATCTAATGGCGTTCCTTGTTTTTTTTTGATAAACCGACTAAAGTTATGGTTTTGGCATTTTTTATATACAGCATTCACATTCATTTATACATACCTAGGTTCTATATATATAGGTAGGCACATATTACCCTCCTGGTCATAATTCAAATCCATTTAAATATAAATTTGTTGGTAGGTACCTATGTATTCCACTATTCATTATATTAAGAATCAAGGTAATCTTACCTACATCGGCTTTAATCCTGCAAAGGATAACTAGACAATCTATACCTACTAACAGCGTCAGTGGTTAGCTACACTAAAGTTGTTAGTTACAAAAGCAAGTTCGTACGATCCAGTCGTGCATTTTATTTTTATTATACTGATGCGCGCATTAAAGGGGTTTTGACTACCCTTAAAATGGTCAAGCACTGAGCTAGCGTTAGAAAAGTAGGAGGAGTTACTGATAGACGTTAATTTTAAATTTCTGAATATCAACATGGGAGCTGAAAGTAGAGCATTCCACATTCGCGTTGTACCGCTGTAGAAATATTCTCTGTACTTGACAGTACGTCTGAAGTGAGCTGAAGAGTAAACCGATGAGCATTCCTGGAAGCGCGATTATTAAGTAGGGTACACACCAGAGACTGTTTTAAGGAAAAATCTGAATTACCAAAAAATTAAAAAAGTCATTATTCAAAGGTATTGAAACGGCAAATGTTCGTGTTATTCAAAATCTTTCTTTCTATTCGAAGAATACATACATAGTATTCTGTTTCAATTCATTGAAATAGATGGAATTTAATTTCGATGTCACACTTAAAGCGAGTTGCATTCAAATTTGATAGATCTAAAATCGACATCTTAAAATCGATATTTGATCTTTTTAATTAAACTTTTTTCTAGACTTACGAGTAATTGCAGTATTTGTGAATGACACACCTAAACATATCTACATCATCAGATAAGGAGTAAGATGAAGACGAAACAATCAAAAACTCCATTAAATTTACAAAATCTAAATTATGAACTTCTTCATTCATTATTTATTTGATTCATTTTTACATGTACGTGTGCATTCAGATCAAATCTGCCAGCCCATTAGATGTCAAATACAATATTTCGTGTTGAGTTTTGATCTAGATTTGTTCTATTTGTTACAATGAAATTCTCAAAATTTAAAAACACCAAATCTTTTGATAGAAATACCAAATTTTTTCTTGAATGAAACTCGTTATTAGATTCATCTTCAATGTCCTTACAATTATTGAATATTACCTTGAAATACGGTTGTTTCCTGGTGGTACTTGTCTCCGATTGAACGATTTCGACGCAATACCGAGAACAATTTTTTGATGGATGATCTCGGGTAACGGGACCCAATTTTCTAGGTTTGGTAAATTGAAATAGATATATAAATACTTGTTCTCAGTCCCGATGAACTGTTATGTTTTTTTTTTCAAGATATTATTAGCATTTATATGCATCTTTCAGCATGTGCAGAATGAGGCGGGAAAGCAAGCAGACGTGCTAATATTGTTCTGAACTCTTTTAATTTTTTTAAAGGTAATTTGACCACGATGTTATTCTGGCAAAAACCATTATACTGGAGATAAACCTTTGCCAAATCTACATCTGCTTCAATTAATTTATTCAATTTTTCAACGTAAAACTTTAAGAAAACCTCAAAACCAGGCAAAAGATCTTTGCTTTCACATTGAAATCGTTGTTGCAAGAACATGACTAGTTTATCGCTAACATTTTCACGAAACTCATCGGTTGTACAACCATCGATTTCGCGAAATGACCTTTACAGTATTTCTGTATTCAAAAACTTAATGTTATACAGTAACTTATTAGTCAGAATTAAGCTTTCTAACTTACTAACGAAACCAGTTCGAATTGGCAGTCTCTTGCATAAATCTTTAATGATTCTGCCTGAAGTTTTTTTTGAAACCTTTAAGAAATGAATAAAAGCAATACTATGTATATAAATTTTCAATATTAGCCAGAAAAGAATAATATCCCCTAGACTGCGCATCATTATTTCTTCGAAAATACAATTCAATGGCTCGGCAATTATTTGAAATAGCGGCTATAGTTGAAATGTATATTGCGCGCAACGCACTTGAAATATTTTTGGCATCGAAAGTAGTTTCAGCTTGATTTCCGAGGCTATTTTCTAAAGCTCTGGCTGAGACATGAAAATAAGATGAAATTCGAATCGGAGTTGAAAGAATTATATCGACTTTGGAAAAAAGTTGTTAGATAAAGATAGTTGAGGCAAATCTGAGCGAATGGACACCACAGCAAATCTTCATTATTGGTATTTCAGAACCATTTTCAGATATTCGTCTTTATAAATTCGCCACCAGATTCACAGCTTCTTACATTGGTTCCGTCAGTGCAAATTTAATAAGAGATCATTTTCAGAATACCCTCATATATGAAATCGTGTCAAAAAGTATCTTCCATTGCACAGACAGCGCCTTATTCAAAAGAAGTTGATCATTTACACCCAAATAATAATAACTGTCAACGAATCTGAGCAGAAAAATACAATACACTGAAATCAACAGGCATGATTGTTAGTGCCTGCGTTCCCAATACGAAGCGGCTAGGCTAACCAAGAGCTTACTAGCTTACTAGAAAATAGTTTAAATTAAAGCCCGATGATGGACATATAGTCCAAAACGCGTAGCTTTCAAAATAATTAATGTTGTACAATTTTTAAAAATTTAAAATTTTTATAAATAAAAATATAAATCAAATTAAATTTAGTTTTTTATATTTACTTTAGTATTTTATCATTTTATCATATAGTTGCATTTTTTTCTGTGAATAGATACCAAAGTAATTAAGAACGAATGAACATTCCGAATTTTTAAAGCTGGAGCTTTTCGGAGATAATCCGTGTTAAAAGTGCATACCCAATTACGTTATTTTATCAAAGCTGATTTTTTGATATATTTAAGGGAATAGTGTCTCAAACTTTGTTTGACACTTGTCAAACACCTACATTCATTCATAATTACTATAAACTTTCTTCGAGTACTTACGTGTAGTTAATAAAATTAAAATTTAAAGTGGATATATTAACAATGGATAATATCTGTGAAATCTGTGTGTTGAATTTAAAAAAAAAATCGTCCACATATTTTCCAAATTTGTATTGAATTTTCAAAAAAAAAAAATATTTTTGTTTTTCAAAAATCCAAAAAAATATTTTTCAAAAATTTTAGTATGCAGTATTATTAAGAATAAAATAGGTGCCGTTAATAACAAAGTAAGTAAACAAAAATTTCGACCAAAATGAAGACTATATCAAAGATATTTTTTATCGCCTAATTGAATACCCTTATGACCTGTAGTCCAAAATGCGTTTCGCCCAGGTACTACAGTTGGGCTCATCATAGTTAGATGCTGTAGTACCTTTCTAAGACGAAATATTTGTTGGTCGAAGTTTACCGACTTCAATAAAATTTACAGCGATTACTCACTGCAAATAATATAATCGATGCAAATTTTATTAAAGTCGGTAAACATCGATCAACAAATATTGCGTCTTAGAAAAGTACAACAGCATCTAACTGATAAGCCCAACTGTAGTACCTGGGCGAAACGCATTTTGGACTACAGGTCATAAAGCTATTTAATTTGGCTTTAAACAGTCCGCACTAAAACAAAAATAATATTAATTCATTTTTTGAGTTTTCTTCATGATATTTTTTAGAAAGAAAATCGGTTCAGCCGCTTTGTAGAGCGTTGTACAAACAGGCATACTGACGAAATTGCGGGACCCATTTTTTTGGTGCTCTCTATTATCGTAATGCCAAGTTTGATTACAATTTCGAGTTCGATTTTTTATCGAAATGCAAATTACCTAACTCTAGGAAAATTAGATAAAGAAATGATGTTACTTTGAGAAAATTCCGACAAAACTAAATTTTGGTGGAGGGCTTCATTTTTACGTCCTAAGCATTTTCTAAAAAGTACCCTATATTTGGAGTGGAGCAAAAAATTTTAGAGGGGGGAAAGGCGGTAAAATTATTTTTTTTGTTTTCAAATTACTCATAAAGCATACGTTTGTTTTACAAGTTTTAAGTGTGAACCGGAACGGAAATAATGCAATCTTAAAAATAATAATATATTTTATTTTGTTTAATAACGCCCAAAACATTTATTATTCTCAAAATTTTGATACAGTGCAATTATCTACAAAATGACATATTAACGACTTCTGTATTGTAAATTCGATCTTAAGTTATAAAGTACCAAACTGAAATGGATAGATATACAGATTAAATTCATTTGTTAAATCAACTAGACTTAATATAGCTCCCATTTTGACCAACAATTAAACTTTGGTATTATAATTAAAAAGTGGGTACAGAAATGAATACTGACGAAAAGACAAAATTTAAAATTTATCGCATTGCAATTTGGCTCTAGAAATTCAGCTCTCGGAAGCAGGAGACTACGAAAATTATATTGGAATAAGTGATTATGAAAAACTACGCTAAAATTTGCCCGTTATTTAAAAAAAATTAACTCATCTTAGAACTACAATCAACCCAAACGCATGCAAAAAATTATTTCCGGCACAAAAATTGACAAGGACCAGACAAAAATGACACACGCCTATATGTTTCCTATACACTATAATTTTTTCCGTCATTCCAGCAGAAATGATGTTAAAAAAATGACAGTGTGTACCCTACTTTGCGGTTGAATATTTTAAGGGGATGAATGCAACTTAATATTTTCGCTAGAACATTGTTTACAAAAGGTGCGATAAGAAATGAGAGACAAATAACATTTGGACGGTGTTCTAGAGATGTAAAGGTTTCAGTTACAGTTCTATCGCCTACCATTCTTAGAGCTCTATTCTGAAATCTTTCTAAAAAAAATTCAAATGGATGGTGGGAGCTCCTGCCCAGCCTTGAGAGTTATACTCTAACCTTGGACGAATGAAGGCCTTATAGAAAACAGCGACATCAGACGGGGAGAAGAAGTTCTTGCATCTTCGAAGAAAGCTCAAACACTTTGTAGCGTTTTTGGCGATATCGAATATGTGGTCATACCATAAGATGAGGTCTGTGACGCACTGGAAGCTGATCGGTTTCTTCAATGCAAGTATCGCCCTCGGATAGCGGCATGGAGAGTGGGTTCTTCCTTAACGAAGGAAGACATCAGAGTTTTTGAAGAATTAAATTCTACACGGTTTTTTATTCCCAATTCGACAATGCTATCGAAATCAGAATTTAATGAGCTTATCATATGCTGCCGTTGCAGTTCCACATCCGAAGAACAAGGAGGTGAATCTGAAAACGAATATCAAAAGCTGAGAGTACTATCGTCAGCCAAACAATTAAGTGGATTCGAAGTTCTTGATAAGAGATCATTAATGAAAATGAGAAAAAGAGTTGGAGACAAAGCAGATCCCTGGGGCACTCCAGCATTTTTAAATGCACGCATTTCAGATAAGAGAGCTTGATACAATATTCTTACTTACTCCAAAAAGTAGAAGGACAGAAGAAAATTCGCTGGACAAATGCTGTTTTCCATTCACTCGGGAAGATACCAGTTGAGTAAGACCGATTGAAAACTTACGCAGTGGTGTTTTGCCAGGGTTGAAGAACACCTCCTTATAACGATGGGAGGGATACTATCCCGGCCTGCGGATTTGTGTATATCAATGTCTTTTAAGGACTCTAGCAACTGCACGAGTGCGAACAAAAATTTCTCCCACTGGAGGAGTCATAACACTTTCTTGCAGCGACGAATTAACATAGTCATAATATGTCAAAAAATGGGAAAAGTTATTACACTTACAGCAAGTTCCCGAACAGTCGGTTAGTTTAACAAATATTATTATTTTAATATTTTTGTTTTTTTTTTTTTTTTTTGTAATGTTGAACAAGTTTTCTGCTGCTTCTACACAGAAAAATTTACCCCTTTAACTGCAGTGCACTATTCATCATGATAGTGAGGAATCCATATCTGCAATGATGAATTCTTCTTATAATCTTAACAAGAGGTCCATAATTCGCAGTAAAAAGCCACCGCTTGGTAGCAACATTCATCATCAAATGAATGCACACAACCAATGAACCTTAACTGCAAATCAGCCTTCAAGCTAATAAAAAATCGTAGAAGTTATGTTAAGTCAAACAACTCATAAATCCCGCTCTTCAAACTTTAGTCTTCTTCATAAAAGCAATCTAAAAAATTGTTACCTCTAATCGTGCGGTTGCATTCTTAAACGCGCATCTCACACAACGTTTTTCCATTTTCCAACCTGTAACGTAACACACTCAGTTTATCTTATCTCTTAACAATCAATGAATTTAAACTGTGGTAGCTTTTTAATGCATATCCGCAGTACATTCCAGAATGTTTCATCTATTACTTAAACCACCCTATGGGTCGAATGGTTGCCGCTAGAGAGCATTTTGAATTGTTTCTCCATGATTAGTTTTTTTTTGCTAATAACCATAAATTGACAGCACTTTTTTGTGACAGACGATTTGGGAGTTGTGTGTTGATTTGAGGTAAATTTAGCTTGACAGTTCATAATGAAAGACTCGCGACATTGTAAGGTTGGAATATTATTCAAATTTATTGTTTTCGTTTTCACCATTAGAATCTTTTTTTCTAGGAAGATGCAACTTGGAAACAAATATTCGACGCGTTAGACTAAAAACGCGCATGCGATTTTTAGCCAACAATTATTAAATTGCAAAAAATATATAGCAACAAATTACAATGGGCTGCGACTGCAGCGACAAAAATCGCAATTGTCTTCCTAGCCTAAGCCGCACTCGTAAGAAACACAAGGCTATTCAGTCCCAAAAATATAAATCCCGCGTGAGTGAATACAGATACTACCAAAAAACAGTAGTTACGTCTTAAAGTTTAAAATGTTGTCGCATTTATTTATCGATGCGATTGTCGATTGTAAAAATGTACGAAATACTTATGCACACCCACACTCTCCCGACTTAAATGGTGATTACTGATTAGGTACTAACAAATTGTAGTTGCGCAAATGCGAAAGCATGCACTCACTTATGACTGTCAACCACTTGATTCTTAAGTCATATAAAAATCAAGATCAAAACTCGCGATCTAAATACATACATACAATTTGGGGGTGGCCGTGGCGCGATAGTTGTGTGTTCGCCTGTCAACCTCATGGTCACAGGTTCGATTCCTGCCGTAGTCTATGTCTTCTTATTTTTCCATTAAAAAAAAAACAATTCTAAAAATAAATGTCATACAATGAGTTGCTGGTTTACTCATTACATGCTGTTTAGGCATAGAACTAACAACATGTGATTGAGTAAAACTAGTATACCGATAAAATATGATAAAAAGAATTAAAAAATTAATGCGAATTATAAGGGACATCTATAAATAAGACACGGAAATTTCTCCGCATTAGTTCAGCCGCCATCCCTGGAGATAAAATCTGAGACAACAACCACCTACAGTCTCCGAATATCGCGCCACACATCTTTCCTATCATTCTTTCTCTTCCTTAACCTCACCCCACGCCCGCGCTGTGTTGAAACATTTAAAGGGTATTCATACTCCCTTGAGCGCGCGTAGATTATAAAAAAAAAAAAAAAAAAAAAAAAAAAATACACATGAGATTTAAAAATCGCAGCGATTAAAAAAATTCAACGAATTCTATTTTTTCTTTAGTTTTTAATAATTGCGATGAATTTATCGCAAGTTAGTTGGCTTAATTTTAAGTATGCGAATAAAAAATCGCCCGGCTCATATCATATATCATTTAGTCAGCTCCTTAGTACGATTTGACGCCATTCGATTGTTTTCTCTTGTAATAGTCTGCGGGTCTTGGTCTCTAAAGTCTCACTTTGTACTCAAATAGCTCTTTATTTGCTTAAGGCGGCCCAACTTTATGAGAAATTTTACCTTAAAAAAAACTAAAGAAAAATTTCAGATCACAAAATATTATATTAGGGCAACATTTCCCGCCTGACACCCATTCGGTAATTTCTGGCTAACACTCAGGTAAAAAGCACTTTTTCGATATTAGGTACTCTTGATCAATTTGAAACTTCATCGCAATTAATATAAAATGCACGACTGGATCGTACGAACTTGCTCTCGTAGCTAACAACTTTTATGTAGCTATGTAACCATTGCGGTTAAGTAAGTTAAGTGTAGTTATCCTATGCAGGCGTAAAGCCTATGTGGGTAAGATTACCTTGATTCTTAGTATAATGAATTGTCGAATGGACGATTCAAGGAATAGTTACATAGGTACCTACCAGCAAATGTATATTTAAATCTGAGTTATGGATTTTAATTATGTAAGTTGGGAGAGTAAAATGTATCTTCAATACATATTGATGGTAAATAAGTTTTTTTTTTTTTTTTTATAACTTTGCACTCGCTCAAGGGATTATGAATACCCTTTATATGTTTTTTGTTAACACAGCGCGGGCATCCGGTGGAAGAAGAGAAAGAAGGATAGGAAAGATGTGTGGCGCGATGTTCTGAGACTAGAGCTGGTTGTTGTCTCAGATTTATCTCCAGGGATGGCGGCTGAACTAATGCGGAGAGAATTACCGTGTCTTATTTATTTATGTCCCTTATAATTCGCATTATTTTATTTATTTCGTTGTCATATCTTATGGGTATGCCATTTTACTCAATAACATGTTGTTAGTGTTATGCCTTAACAGCATGTAATGAGCAAAGCAGCAACTTATTTTATGACAGTTTTTAGAATTGGTTTTTAATGGAATATAAGAAGACATAGACAACGGCAGGAATCGAACCTGCAACCACGAGGTTCACAGACGAGCACACAACTATCGCGCCACGGCCACCCCCCAATTGTAGGTATACATACAATTTCATAATTTAGGTGCAATATGCATTACATAAGATTCATGTGATTTTTAAAGACACATATGTATATATAAATTTATGAGGGCCTACATTGTATTTACTATTCAGTGACGTATGCAAAAATTCGTAAAAAGGGACTGATAATAAGGTAGAAATAAATGGATAATACACATAATTAAATGTTCTAATATTGCTTAGTCGTTATAGTTTGAGGGAAAACAAAGATGAAGTTTGAATTCTTGGATAAATAAGAATATATCAAACAAAAATTTGAAAAATCTTTGTAGCGGTTTTTTAATAAATTAATTTTGTATGTATAAAACTATGAAATCATTTTTAGAAAAAAAAATTGTAAAGCCATTTTGAAGATATTATTAAAATACATACAAAATTCAAATTTCAAAAAAAATCTGTGACTGGTTTTTGAAAAATCAATTCTTCAAAAAAAAAATGTCTTTATTTTTTTAAAAATCGAAAAACTTTTTGTTTTTGGAAATTTTGGTATGCAGTTTTATTAGCAATTTCAGGTAGCATTTGTATAAAAAAAATTATTTTAATCAGTTTCATCCAATGTTAAGAAAATCAAAAATATGGTAAGTGGTTCTATGGGAAGTGCCGTTAATAAGTACAAAAAAAAATATTTTTGCACTTGAAAGTGGACTGTACTAATTTAAGAACACACAATTTTTTTTTATAAAAATTCTTGGAGCCGTTTTCGAGAAATAAATTTTTTTCCTAACGGGTTTTTTTAACATTTGTATGGGAGGTACCGCTTTATTTTAGGAATATAGTTTTCTTAACTTATACGAAGTTTTGAAAAAATCCAGTAAGTCGTTTGCGAAGTTTTGAGTTTAAAAAAAAAAACGTTTTTTTATTATTTCCACAAAAAAAATTTTTTTTGAAAAATTTTGGCTTACAATAGTGCTTAAACTTTTTAGGAGCTTCTTTCTGTTTCCCAAACAATCGAAAAACAAAAAAATGGTACTACCAAAGGTACAAAAAATAAAAAAACTTTCCAAAAAAATTACCAAAATGTTGGTTTCCCCTTTATTAATGCACTTATTTTTTTTTATAAAGTTCGTTGGAGTCGTTTTTGAGAAAAATATAATTTTTGTATGAGAGCTACTGTTATTTGTCGTCTTAAAAAAAAACGTGTGGACATACCAAAAAAACAATATTTACCAAGTTTGAAGTAAATCTATCAAATCGTTTAGGCTGTAGACTCGAGGACAGGCATCCAGACTGACAGACAGACGGAATTGGGGGGCCCACTTTTTTGGTGTTCTCTATGATCGTAATGTCATGTTTGATTGTTAGATTTGTTTTTGCACGTATCCATAACTTGCCGTATACATAGTACCTATAATCGCAAGTAAAAATTAATTATATACGCACGACACACGATTACATTTGCATTGTAAGTACAAGATTCTTACTAGAAACAAGTCTTTTTTACTTAATAATTTGTATTTACAATTTTTTTTTACAGAATTTTGGTATAACAATTTTAGTATTCAACAATATAAATTTAAAAACCTATTTAAAAAAAAAAACATCCACTCACACGTTTTGGAAATATTAAATTAAAAAAAAATATTTTCCAAAAAGTTTGGTGCAGCATTATTTAGAATATGAAAAACCCTCCTGTACAAAAATTGCGATCGAAATCCAGTGAACCGTTAATGAGAAATTCGAAGATCCGAATAAGAAGTTACTAGGGCATGTATCGTTAATAACATAACCAAAACTAAGACTATAATAGTACACACATTTTCTTAAATCAAAATCTTTCTAGTCGTTCTCGAGTTAAATAAAATGCCATTATTTTTGGGCTGGTATTCGAACCTCTGGCATGACATGCTAACGCACAAACCATTTCCTATTGATCAAAAATTTTATAGTTCATTAAAATATTTTTCAACATTGAATCTTTCTATATTTATAAAAAAGTGGTAACCATGTTAATTCTGTGGAAAACAGGTAAATTACACGATTATACCTTCGAATCACCATGCCGCGAAAGTGAGAACTCAAAAAAATTTGACTTAATCTCGACATGTTTATCTTTCCATTTTTTTCCTCTTCTACACTAAAAGATACTTCCTGATGGCAATTGAGGTACTAAGATGCCTGCTCTGCAACAAAAAGTCTAATGTGTGTGTTTTCTTCAACTATCCGGCATCCGTAAGATAAAACTTTGTGTGTTTCTTGTATCTTTTCTCTGTCAAATTGTTACAATTACTACACCATGTGCTTGTGCAGTACTGTTATCTCCCAAGCACGCATCTACATCTAGATGGTTTTTAATGTTTGTTTGTACGAGTATGCATATATATTTAGTGGCGTGTGTTAATACTCAAGGTTATAGGTTATTTCCTTAACAGATTTTTTTTTGAAGCCCAGTTTTGATTTTAATCGAAATTAAATTACCCGTACTGTGGTTGAGGAGGGGAGAGACAGGGAGCTTACTTTTTAAGTGAATATGTTTGCTTGATCATTGGAAATAAATTAAAATCTATCTCATCTGGGAGTTTTGATTTTTAAAAAGATATTTTAAATTGTACGGACTCTTCGAAAACAATGACCGGATTATTGAGCCAATTGATTGTTGTGCTGCTGGTAAGTTCATCGTCTAGGGTCAAATTGTAATTATTTTCCAATGTTTACTTAAATTTAAAAATAATTATTCTTTTAAAATTGCCCGC
Organism: Philhelius pedissequus; assembly: GCA_910595825.1. NCBI lineage: Eukaryota > Metazoa > Arthropoda > Insecta > Diptera > Syrphidae > Philhelius > Philhelius pedissequus. Next base: position 81,138,910 of record OU343163.1, read on the forward strand.
ATTTCTTTAATTTCAGGCAATTCAAAGCAGTGGAGTGATTACTGGACTGTCAGCTAATAGTGGCACTGTTAGTTGTGGGGGTTTGATTTGTAGATCGATAACTGGGATTTTCACCCGAAATCCCCTGCCAGAGGATGCTTATGTGCATGTTGCCACAATCCCAGCAGGAGCTTCAAATATTTCCATTACCGAGTTGAAAAATAGCATAAATTTGTTAGGTAAGCTTTTGTGAATTTGCGATGGAGGTTTCGAAAGGCTTTGAATTGTTTTTTTGTTGTTGTTTTTAGTGCTAAAAACTACGAGTACAGATCAGAAGTATCTTTTCAATGGAGATAATACTGAATCTCCTAATGGAGCTTACGATGCAGCCGGAGCCGTATTTGACTATCGAAGAATTGATGGCCTGCAAGATGGTGAAGGAGTTACGGAATGGATAACTTGCACAGGACCCATTAGAGAAATGCTGGAACTCATGGTGAGTTGTTTTAATTTCATATAGTTCCGTGAATCTATAGATATAAATTTATTTAAAGGAGTAGATACAAATCCCGTATGTATCTTTTGCCCAACAGTATATATTTAATATTTTGTGTGTTCCGTAAAGAAAATTACCTATTATTATTATTAGGGCGACCAACCGTACTTCTTACTTAATTTCAGGGACAGCCCAAGACTGTGGTTCGGTTAGTCCTGAGATGAGTGCTGTTTTTATAAAAGAACTCATTGGAACCTAAAGATAAAATTGATAAGAAAATTTCGGAATTAATTCGAAATACGAGTAGAATGAGAAGCTTTTGAGTTGTTTTATGGTTGTGATATATAACGTGCGTTTTCATTAGCACAATCATCAGGAATCCCATCACTCTCCGCTTTAATGCGTCTATACATCGTGCCATATGTACATTATTGATTGACACTTATGCTGAAGTGACTACTAATCATATTTAAGTGATCATCATCAACGGATCACAATGAAAACAAGTCTAAACGTCCAGTCTGCTAACTCACGGTCTTAGCCATCCTACTGAGGGCACTGTCACTGTATGCTGTGCAGAAGTACATTCTAGAGGGGCACTGTGTCGCTTTCAGAAGAGACTTTTATTTCGGAAACTACGTCAATGTTATCAAACAAATTCATTGTGATTGATTTATGCTCTAGTTTTGGATAGAGCAGAGCATTTGTAGAGGAAATAAATGATCTTATCTCCTTCTGTTGGAGCTGGTCCCCACAGCTTTGAGAGTGAGATTTCGCCACTGTTTCCACTAAATCAGATAGAAATGCTCCTGGTTTTGCATTACAGAAAAATTGTTTGGATTTTATTAAGATTGGATCAACCCTTTCAAGATTTTTTGAAGTAAGTTAAATTGTTGCTTCATTCGTTAAGAAAAATTAAGAGAACATTGCCTCTCGTTCCAACTCCGAGTGGAATGTTGACTCTTTCCGCAATTGACTTTATGGGGCTGACCCTAGCCTGGTCAGTTCTTCAGCGCCCTTTCATTCACCTAAATACCACTATCAGTCGTCAGGTAGATCAGAGTGGCCTGGATGCTAATATTTAGACTGAAAAGCTAATTCCGGCATTTGCTGGGTTAGAAGAATGTTATCGTTAAAACAATGTTTTTAACAGCCGGCTGACTGTCTCTGATAATAGCCTCTCTTAGCAGTAATTTAGATTAGAAGCCACAAATAAAAGTTTCCTGAAACAATACAACACTCCATCTTTGAACCAGGAGGTTGCAAGTCTTTGTCACTTCATCATTTCAGTTCTTATCGAATGAAAGCAAATATACCTGCCTGCCACACAGCCTTGGAAACAATGAAGACCAATCAATATGTCCTGTTATTGCATTTAGTTTTTAAATATACCATTTTTTTAACGGATGCGCGCACTAAAAGGGTTTTGACAACCCTTAAAATGAACAAACACAGTGCGCCCGTTGCTTATCACCCTATCAAATGGGACAACTACTTGTTGGAGATTTTTTTGGCATTCTCTTTTAATTGATTCAAAAATTTTCTGTAGGGGAGAGTGGGGCAAGAAGCACTACTTAAGCATTAGACGGTCCTAATTTTGTTTCTATTCATAATAGAGAAGCAAATATTTTTTTTTATATAATACTTTAACCTTTGAACTCCATCATATTAAACAAACAGAATCGTTAAGCAAATATATATAGAGATATGCACAAATATACAACCCCCTAGCGGGGCAAAAGCGACCTTCGAAAGGGGCAAAATGAACCACTGATTTAATTTAACAATGATTAAAAATAATCGGCAATAAAAACAACAATATTTTATTCAAAGTATTAAGAACTTAAATTCCTTCTTTTAAGTATTCAGCCATCTTTGTTTTGTGCTGCAAGCGATATCGTATTTGTTTTAGCTAGCCCATAAGCCAGAGCTCGAACATCGCGAGTGGTCAATTCCGAGGAATCTTTTTTCGAGATCCAACAGATGTTCGATTAATTTCTTCTATCGCTCAGAACTGAAGACTGTTACGAATCGTTCAAGTTTTTTTTTCAGTGGTGTTCAGTCTCACTTTAGGAATGAAAGTCGCTTTCGGGATATTAAACTCCTTGCTCGAATGGAGCACATTTGTTTGCTTTTGATTTCATCGATAGCTTTCCTCAAATCATCTTTGCTCCAAGTAGCAACTCTGGTTGTTTTTCGAACGTATATTTAAACCATCTTTAAAAACAAAAAATGTTAAATAATAACTAAGTCCTCTTCAACTTCGCCAAGGTCATGGAGCAAGACAGATTTAACTTAGGTAGTTGTTGTTTTGATTTAAAGTTGGATCCATTACGTCGTGGGGCAAAATGGACTGGTAGTCCGTTTTCCCCACGGCGCGCATACTGGTCCATTTACCCCACAAAATGTTTTTTAAAAGAAATATTTTTATTTCCAGAATTTTTAAGGAACACAAACAATCAAAACAATAAAAAATCCATTAAGTTTTTTAAAGGTTCAACCTGTCGTCTTGGATCGGTGTTGCAAAGTGTTTTTTTTTTAACACAGGGCGTTTTCCAACTTTCTTCATTTAAACCACAACTAACTTCAGCTTTTCAATAAAACTAAGGGATGTGTTGGCAAGGTATAGGTATTTCATAAGTTCTCATTATTGAACATAAGATGGAGCTTTGAACCTCATCGAAAATCGGTTTGGTTCTTTTTGCCCCGACGTCCTTCTTGCTCCACTCTTCCCTACCTTTCACTTCACACGTGGAAGCAAAATTGCCAGAGAATTTGTTAGTTTCCTTTAAATGTTTCGTCAGCAAAATCCCTTCAAATCTTTATCCAGGGAGATTTTGTTCTCTTTCCTTATTTCTTGCCCTTCTTTTCTAAAAAACTAAAAGATGCTGGCAACTCAGTTTCATCGTTTGAAAGCGGTATTAGTTCCTTCTTACCCCCACATGAACTCCTTGTTCTATAGTTTGTTTGGAATAGCTTTCAGAATTAATGTTTTTTTTTTTAAGATTTTAAGAGCAAAAAATTGATCTTCATAAAAAATAAAAATTAGAAATATTTTTCCATAACATATCATTTTTTTTTTCTTCAGGTATATTCCAGAGATGTAAATCCAGGCATCAAGTACGAATACCTTCTGCCAATAGGTTCTGATTTGGAAGAAAACGAAGTGTCCGTCGAAAGTGACATGAATCTAAAATCCGGCAACGAAGACACCGTGCCCGGACGTCCCGCACGTAAACGAAAATTTAACTGGAAAGTGGTCGGCTTCAGTCCGTGCAGTAAGTCATGTGGCGGTGGAACACAAACACCAGTGATTCGATGCGTCCGTGAGAATCCAACACGATATTTTTCACAACGCCGTTGCAGTCATTCGGAGAAGCCGGTTTTAAATGAAAATCTCCTCCGGTGTAATACCCAGCCGTGTCCGGCATTCTGGAGACTTGAAGAATGGGGTGAATGCAAATGCCAACAAGGCGAAGGCCATCGGGAACGTGAAATCGGCTGTGTTCAAGAGCTGGCTAGTGGTATTGTCATTCAAGTAAATAATGTGGCTTGTTTGGAGGAAGAACCACAAACTAAGAAACCTTGTGACTGCCCGAAAATGGGTCGAAGACGAAATCATCATCGACATCGAGTTTACAATGGACGACTTCAGAATCCAGGAAATTCCACAGGGCCAAATAATCAACGGGGAATTGTTGCCGATAAGGACAAGGCCGGCACATGGTTGTTCTCAGATTGGAATAACCATTGTTCGGCAGCGTGTGGCCCGGGAATTGAATATCGTTCGATCTATTGTGATCGCCCGAAAACGAACACAGAACGATGTGACTTTAGGTTCACGCCCGATGCAACTAGGTCTTGCGAAAACGAAATTGAGTGCGTAACAGGCGAATGGTTTGCCGGACCATGGTCAAACTGCAGTGGCAGCTGTTTTAATTTAACGAAAACCAGACAGGTGCTCTGCATACAAAACCAATTGATAGTTGACAGTGAGGATTGTAGGGCGGAACTCAGACCAGAGTCAACGCTAAAATGCGGTCTCAGCGATGTTGAATATTGTTCGGCCAGGTGGCATTATTCAGCGTGGAGTGAGGTGAGTTGTCATTTTTCTTAAAATAAGAATGTACTAATTTCTTTAAAATATAACTTTTTCCTGTTTTCTTCACTGTGGGGTTGTGGACTTGTAGCTTATCTAAAGTTCTATTACCAGTAGGTAGTATTTTTTTATGATGGTCGTATCATTGTAAGTGATTTAGGAAGAGATATTGTGGTACCGTACATGTTAATGTTAGAGCAATTGATTAATTTTCCCCGGTTACAAATATTTGACTGCTGCATCTTCTGCAATTTCTTACAAAGGCTTAGGGTTGTTGGAATATGAGCTTCGGACTTGCGCCAAATCTTTTTTAGAGATTCAATATATCGGTATGTAATATGTTTGTCGACCGTGCTGGGAGCCAGGTCAACGTGGTATTCGCTCAGCTCAATCAAAAGTGTCCTCCACACAAACGTGTCTTGCAAATTGAATATTATTACCTAATAATTGCGACAATTGTGTAGATATTACACGTCTTTGGATCTCTGGTGATTTATATTCCAGAAGAACAAATTTAAAGAATTATAATTTGCACAAGATCATTAATAGTCCAATCTAAGACTTGACTTTAATATTGATCAAGCTTTATAGGATCAGTCTTTTTGCAGCAGCTTTTTGGAAAACCTATAATTTGAATATTATTGCAATAACTAAGATTTAGCCGTGCGCTGCTACGGCTTTTCTGTTCCAATTAATTATATAGGTATCCTACTGGACTTAAGTCAAGAACAGTTTTCCAATATCATGGAACTGGCGAAAACCCTGTCTTAGGCATTTATTTAATAAAGTTGCTGAGTGATGAAAACATCAAAAAACTAGCCCTGCTCCTTTAGATGAGTAGCTTGGTTTCGACCATGTTCTCCCAACAATATGGCTGAGCTCGATCGATGGGTAATAGACGCCATTTTCCCTTATTTCAAGATTGAATATTTGTCGCCTGACAGCAAATCTCCCAGTCCATTTACGTGTTCCGAGTAAGAGAAAATATATAGTGGTGTCACCAATTACCGATAGATGGTAAAAGTAGTCAATGGTCATTTCAAGATTTCGTCAATGTTATGTTAAACAGCCTTGAAGCATATGCTCGAAGACTTTAATGTAGCAGCTGTACTTTAAATTTCTGCCCATCAGCCAATACATTTATTTTTATGAATAGCCGATTGAGGCAGCCAGACCTTCTTATGGATTATGTTGTGTGAAATAATATATGATCAGCCAAAGGGACTTAAACATTTTGTCTATACATTACACTTTTTGTTAGGTCAAGATATAGTTCAATTAATTTAAAAACCGAAAATTAAGGTTTATATAAATATTTTTTGCTACAAAAAAATTAGACCTCAATGGAATATGGCCCCAAAATTGTCGAACAAAAAAAAATAAAATGCACGACTGGGTTGCACGTACTTGTTCAAAAACGGCCCTAAGGATTTTGATAAAAAAAAAGTTTGTTAGATTTTTGTTATAAACGGTACCTGACGTATTATTTTCTACTTTCTCATAAACGGCTATACTGATTTTGATCAAAATTTAAATATAGGAGGTCCTTGTAATTATAAATACTCCTCGCCAAAATATTCGAAAAAATATGTTTTGTGAAAAAAAATTCGTTTGTTCAATACATCGTATGCAAAATTATCTTAATAGAAACGAGTAAATATATTTTTAGTCATTTTTTACTTAATTTGTTATATACAAAATTTCTTTTTTTTCTACAAAAATTAATGTTGCAATTTTAAACATTTAATAACAAAATTTCAAAAAAATCATCTGCCCGTTTTTGAAATTAGAGAATTTTTTTTCCAAAACCCAAAAAAATATTTTTTCGAACATTTTGGCAAGGAGTATTTATAATTAGAAGGACCTCCTATATTTAAATTTTGATCAAAATCCATAGAGCCGTTTATGAGAAAGCCGAAAATCATATTTCAGGTATCGTTAATAACAAAATATCTAACAATTTTTTATCAAAATCCTTAGGGCCGAGATAATTAAGATTATATTCAAAATTATATTTAAGAATACATAAAACGCTTAATTACCAAGTTTGAAGGAAATCGTTTCAGCCGTTCTCTCTCATCGTAATGTCAAGTTTGATTAAAATCTCGAGTTCGATTTTTTTTCTATAGTACCTAGCTATATCACAAGTAAAAATTGCACAGAGTACATGTTAAGCTTAATTGTATTTTATTTCAAAGGTTCGGGATATATAATATTAGTAGTTTTATTATTTTCAGGACGAAGTGAATACTAATTATTTTGTTAACTCTTGAAGGGGCTATATAAAGTTGACCGTAAGCAAAAAAAAACAATTTCCGTAAGGCGCCAGTTATAGCGATCAGGAAAAAAATTCTAATGGATAATTTCACGCGATTTAAAACACAAATGCTACACTAACCGATGCGAAAAATATTTGCAATAGAACAATTATTTTTTGTGAAAAATGTATTTAATTATTTTCCTGATGAAAATTCATTTTTTTGACATAAAATGGAACAAATCATTCCAATGATTTGGGTCCCAATTTCTCTCGTTCCACTGACAGAATTGTGGACGAAAAACTTTTTCGTGTGTGTTTCAATCAGGAAAACTTGATGGCAGACTAGAAGTGAGACTTGCCAACTGATATAATTTTCCTGTTTGCTAAACTACCATCAGAAAAAAATATTCACTTTCATACTTTTTCAACTTTTCCTGATACGGTTTCCCGATCGCTATAACTGGCCCCTAAGATCCTTTTCCACCGAAATATGTAATTTGAAAAAGTGTATTATATGATCTCAAATTATCCAGGAAATTCCTAGATTTTTGATGATCTCCATCGGGCATACTACTTAAAGGTTCAGGTGGCTCAGCAAAAGAAGGAATGCTTACTTTACCATTAGCACAATACAAGCTACTAAAGTCCTCAGTCCATTTCTTGGCAAAGATATGGAAACTGTAGTACCTAATTAAAAGCCCCTCTACTCTCCAAAAACTTATTCAGACTTAAAATATTATTACTTGCTGTTTCTACGTTAATCGATGAGCGAACAATTGAGTGGACAGAAATTCAGAAGCAAATAAACAAAAGAAAATGCACACACACACGGAACGATAATGAAATGGAACAAAGCAGCAACCCAGTTATTGCGGGCGATCACTCACTTATTAGATATGTTATCTCGGATACCAAGCTATCGGGGTATATCTGGGGACGAATCAGATAGGTTAGCTGAAAGCTGTCAAAAAATCAAAGCAAAACGCATACCAACGAATTTTGCAGTCAGCTGGTTCTATACATTTGGTCTCGGATAGCTGGTTATTCCAATTTTTTTGGGATAACTCAAGATAGCTTTCATGAGAGCAGCTGTTTTTTCATCAGATGTGGTTTTGCACGCATTACAACAACAGAAAGTTATTCCAGATTGCTGAGAATAATTGAGTCCCCATTGCGATTGAATGGAATCCGTAGATGCAAAAATAAAAAAAATTGATATATTTATAATTTGTACATACATTTATTTCTCAGCTTTTAAGTACAGTTAAGAAATTATTTAGGGCTTAAGAGCATAATTAGCTGATTACTTTCTGAGATTGCCCGTGACAAAGTTAATAATTGCTTCGTATTTATATAACATTAAATGTTCGATTAGTTATTGTTAAATATTTTACATATACAAAATTTCTTTAATTATTGTCTACAAAAAATTGGTGTGACAATTTTAAGTATTTAATAATATAAACATAATTTTAAAAAAATCGTCAATCCGTTTTCAAAATATTGAAATTTCAAAAAAATATTTTTTCGAAAAAATTGGTATGCAGTATGATTTAGAATTTGAAGGGACTCCTTTATAAAAAAAATTGTTTGAAATCCGTTGAACCGTTCATGAGATAGTCGAACATCGATAGAAATGGTTATATGGCAGGTATACCGTTAAACTTTTATTGAAAAAAATGTACACTATATCTATAATGGTGCACTCATTTTTTTGTTAATGATAGTTGAGATTTAAAAATAATTGATATTAAAATAAGGCATTCTTAACAAAATTAGAGTGAATAAATTTGCAATTAGTTTATTTATATTTTTAAAATTCAATTCATCTTTTGCATAGAATTACAATTCTCAAAAAAACTTCATTTTCAATTACTCATTTCAGTGTACAAAAACTTGCGATGGTGGAACTCAAAGACGAAGCGTAAAATGTCTTGAAGTCAATGAGTTCGAAAACACTCTAACAGAGTCTGTAAAATGTCGTTACTCTAAAAGAGAGCCAATATATCGCAGCTGTAATACATTTGCATGCAGTGGTAAGTTTTAATTAAAATTAAATTCTTAACATAAGGGGAAGTGGTCACTTGGCAATTTGTTACCGTAACTTGTTGTTCATCACGGCAAACTCTGTTATTTATAGACTGCTGGCGAATTATAGATTTTCGGAGTGAATGTATAGCCAAAATGCTACTACGTTGGCTTTTATAGGTATGGATTCAAGTCTTGCAAGTTTCTTGGTGGAATTTAAAAGTAACTAATTTTCCAATGGATGGACTAAGGGGTTGTTCGTAACAAAACAGGATATGATAACTCTATACCTTTAGAGCCACTTATGAAAGGTGTGAAATAAGATGGATTGTAAGAGTGCGAACTCATGAATGATGAAATTAAAATAATTAAGCCTGATTTTTATGCTGACCGAACAGAGAACATACCTACTATCTTGAATGCTCAAAAAATTGAGGACTGATAGTAAATAAGAAAATTAAAATGAATAAAATTTAAAAAAATGTGCAGCAATATTTTGTTGATTAATGATCGTGGATGTCCAACTGAAGCATTAAAGGTCAAGAAACCGAAATGGTTATACCCCTGAAAATTCCAAAACAGGAAAACGTGCTATTTTTAACTGCCGAAACCTACCAAAAACTGCGCAAAAAAACTACCAGTATAGGAAAATCCAACAAGCCTGTACATCTCGACAGTGGCGTAGGTAGAGGGGGCGGATGTGTCGCTCCACCCCGTGTGTCACCCAATGGGGGGTGACACCCGACGTCTACCAAACAAACAATTGAAGTCAATCGACATCGAAAAAAAACATTTTTTTATAATTGAAAACAAGGCTACTCGTATGATTAAAATTGGTACTTAGGTAGTTTTTCTCAGAGTATTACAAATAAATGGTGGCATTATAGCTACCTACCACCGCCGCTCCCGTATCCGCAAACGTATGATATAAATATAATAAACAAGACAACAAATTTCTCAAAAACAGAGAAAAAAATGTGCCCCTCGGAATGCACGACAGAAGTCAGAACTAATCTAATTTGAACTATTTAATATTAAAACTGTTTAACTTTAAAAAAAAGCTTCAAAAGTTTTTCGTTAATTTGAAAACCACTGATCACACAACAGAACAGTGACGAATTTATTGATAAAGAACAAAGCCTTACTGCTAAATTCGTCATTTAAAAGTGTGAACCAAATCACTTGGTCAACGGTCGGTTACGCAGATAGAGGATTCAAAAGATCTCTTGCCAGAGATGAAATACTTTTTTAAAAACTGTCCATCCCTGGAAGGTGATTGTGTTTATCTTTCAACATTAATGAGATGAGCAAAGAAATTTGAAGAGAGCTTCGTAGTAGAAATTAGTGTTGCCGTTTCTGCTTTTACGACAGTAGACTACTGTTTTTTTTTCTCGAAAAAAATAATATCTACTGTCTTGTGTTTCGACGACATTTTTTTCCTCAATTCTCCTGTTTTTCCCGATTAGTTTTATTATTACAATTATAAGCTTCTTAATTAAACAATTTATTACTTATTACAAGCTTCCTAAAGTTTATGTAACTTCTTAATACATTATGCGTCATCTTCAACTCCAAGAAACAATGTTACTATAGAACATACCTGTTCAAGTTCTTCCTCAAGTTCATCCCTATTTTGAAGTGTGCGTAACAGTTTGAAAATTATTGCAATTCACAGCTGATCTGGAATTCGGACTAAAAAAATAAAAAAAATTATTTCTAGTCTGATTAGACCAAATCGAGATCTTAGATTTTTTTTTCATTTAACCTCTTGTTAAGGTTGGAGAATGTACAAAAATCAATTATGATTTATTGTAAGTAATTTCCAATAAAAAGATTTAAAGGGCGCTATTGATAATATTGGCGGAAGGTTCACTAAGTAATTTGAGTTCAATAAAACGTTCGATCTCTTGTTTTTCTACTCATTGAACGGCAGCACTGAGTAGAATGGCCAAGTGAGTTGTTTCAAGCTAAAATTGGTTATCTTTTAAAGTTCATCGTTGATTGAGATTTCGCAGAAACTCTACCGAATCTTATCATCGCACTAAAACTGTTTATGACAATATGTGTTTCCGTTGCGTCATGTGAGATGAGTTTTAGTAAATTTAAATTAATTCAAAAACTACTTGCGGGCAACAATGACAAAAATGAGGTCCAACAATCTTGGAATTTTAGCGATCGAACACGAGGCAACACAAGAAAAAAAATTTGAAGACGTTATTAACGAATTTGCTGCTGTTAAAGGCAGGAAGAGGAGTTTTTAAAAATGTACAAAATATGTGTGTACAGATATGTTAATTTATTCTTCTATTCCATTCATCATTTATAATTAACTGAATTCTTATTTTTATTTCAAAAAAAAAAAATCTTAATTTATATAATAAGGGAATCTTATTACTTTTACTGTTTTTCATTATGGGGTTGGGGGTGACACCATTATTACCGCCCCGGATATAACCCATGTTCGCTACGCCACTGCTTCTCGATACCTGATACAATTGTGCTTAGTCAATACATTTGTGCATACGCAGTTGCAGTTTTTAATTTAACAATTAACTGAGATGATTTAAATAAATGCCTATGCTGGATTATGTCGAATGAAAGATTTGCTTGTCCAGCGTATTGTATTTGCTTTTTAGTATCTCTATGCATCTTTTATCAGTCCGTACACGCATTTTGATCTTACATCGACTCCAAAATTTTGCACGAGCACGGTTAACGAGTTTACCTTGTGACTGTTTGGTCTATAAAAAAAATACTCATTATGACTCTAAAATCATTCCAGAACCCCGCGTAGATCTCATTCAAAACGACATTGCTCCAACGTGCATTGATGAATTCAATGACTGCCATCTGGCGGTAAAGGCAAAACTATGCAGTTACGAATACTATCAACAAAATTGCTGTTATTCATGTGGAGCAGACCCAGCTTGATTGCAAAACAAAAAATAGGACTTTTTTTTATAATATACGTATAATTGTTTTTAATTTAATTTAAAATTAAAATTATTATTAATGTTTTTTTTATGATGAAAAAAAAAACGATGCGAAAGAAAAAAAAAGTAAATCGTTAAAATTAACCACACGACAAAGTACCTTTTTAAACCCAAAACTCGACAAGAGTAAGCTGCTTATTTTGTTTACTTAAAATTTTATGGCACGCGCAGATAACAACAACTACCAATGAACTGTATCCTTCTTACGTAAATTAATAAAAATAAAATTATTTATTAAATTTTCACTTTAAATTTTAAATGTAAACAATTTTAAACTTAAGTATTATTTTAAGCAAAAAAAAAAAGAAAACAGAAATCGTGTTATCAATTAGTTGTTAGATATATTTTTTCTAGATTTGTATTTTTACTTAAGATATCCTTCGCCCTACAATTATACAAACACAAACACAAAAATGTTTCCATTTAAAATGTATTATTTTATTTTTGCACTTTAATATTTAATTTTAAACACAAAGTTAACTTACTTAATTAAAATAAAAAAAAAAATAAAAATCATCAATCAAATCAAACACCATCCCTGACTGTGTGTGTTCACTTGAAAAAATTTTCATATGTAAAACTCATCATAACCACTTTTGAGTTGGAAACTACTTTTCAAAATGTTATTAATAAAAAATTAGACATTTTTTACAGTCAACATTATTTTATTTATTTTTACGTAGTAATTGCCCTTGAAAACTTTATTTCTTCAGTTTTAGGGTGTCAAAGGGGCGTTTAATATTTACTAAAAGTCATCAGTGAATATTTAAATTCGAGCCTATAAAAGCTCCATGTCGATGACTGAAGTCAGTCAAAAATCAATATGTCGTTCTGGGAAGCAGGAAAAACCTCAAAAGTCACTCCGATTCTAAATCCAAATCAGAAACAATTCTTCGAGGATGAACAACGTTATCGCGAGAAATTGGATATCTTGGGCAACAGAAATGGCAGCCTATCAGAGATGTACGTCCGAAAGGATCAAATCACAGACGACCCCAAGCTCCTGGACAAACATGACTCCTTCTATCACACGACAAAGAGTCTGCTGGTTCTGTTTCAAATCATGGGTGTGATGCCAATTCATCGAAATCCCCCCATCGACAATATGCCACGGACTGGCTATTCCTGGACTTCGAAGCAATTCATCTGGGCCTTATGCATATACTCGCTGGAAACTGTGATAGTTGTAATGGTCTTGAAGGCCAGAGTCAATCAATTTGTAACGAACTCAGATAAGCGTTTCGATGAAGCTATTTACAATGTGATTTTCATAAGCTTGCTTTTCACGCATTTCCTGCTGCCAGTGGCATCGTGGCGTCATGGCTCTCAGGTGGCTGTATTCAAGAATATGTGGACAAATTATCAATTGAAGTTTTTGAAGGTCACCGGGACGGCAATTGTGTTTCCTAATTTGTATCCTCTAACCTGGGGATTGTGTATATTTTCGTGGGCTCTGAGCATTGCAGTGAATCTGTCGCAATACTACTTGCAACCTGATTTCGAATTGTGGTACACTGTGGCGTATTATCCCATTATTGCCATGCTAAATGGATTTTGCAGTTTGTGGTGAGTTTAGTGTGTAATTTTTTTCACAACCCGTCCGTCCATCTTCTAAAGTCACAAACATAACAATAATTCACACGAAATGTTCGTCAAAGTACCAGGTGTGCATGAAATGTAGAATATACTCTCCGATTGGTTTGTAGCAACCCAGTAGAAATATTCTCCTACGAACATGTATGTGAGGTATGTATAACAACAAAAATATAGATACCTAATCGTATTTTTGGTGCTTGGTCTAAAGGGCTATGTAGAGGTTTCGTGTAAAAAAATGTCGAGTTTTAATCAAAATGAATATTTGGTTTGATATTTTCTTTAAAATTTTCACAAAAATTGATATTGGAAAATTAATATAACGATTTGGATTAACCTTCGTATTTGCCATCTTTAAATTGGTTTTAACATAATTACATATTGGTAAGAAAACTGGGGTTGTGGTGTTTTTTTGTTTGTTAAGAGTTGTCTTAATTTTGCGTCTCACTCACGTACGAGTATAGCTCGCTAATGGCTGGACTAATTTTGTTTAAATTTCACTCAGCTATTTCTAAATTTTATTAGTAATGGTGTTCCAGAATTTTATGAAATCATTGTTTTTTTATATTATTATTATTATACATTTATTTACTGCAATTTCAAATTACATTAAATTTAGCACTAAGGCTCTAACAAAGTAGATATCATCCGTTTTTTTTTTATAATTATGTTAATGAAATTACAAAATAACTAATTTTGGAGTATTTTTTAACTTTGTTCATACAATTTTGTTAAGAAAGTGATTATGATGAGTTTTTAGACCCAGATAAATACCGTTGTTAGATAAGCTCACCATCTCAAAAAAAAAACACAAAAAATTAAAGTATAGATAAGCAGTATAGCTACGCTTAATTAAGTTCTTGTCTACACTGTTATAATATTTGTTTGTTTTTTGTCAAGTTCTTAAAATATTTTTATTCTTTATATTAAACAAATATATTTTTAGAAAAATATGTTTATGTACATAGATAAAACATTTTTTTTTAATTTACTAAAACCTCTGAAGCAGTCCTGGATAGCGACGCGACGGAACGTTGGGTGGAAGATGAAATAAATCATTATCATTTGCGTTAAAAATAAAATGCACAACTGGATCGCACGTACTTACTCCTATATTCAATTACATTATATGCAAAATATTCAAAACAATAGAAACGGCTAAATGTATTTTTAAAGTCGTTTTTCACTTAATTTTTTATATATAAAAATTCTTAAATGTTTGCTCAAAAAAATTGGTATGTTAATTTTGAATATTTAATAATATAAATTCAAAAAACAAAATTTCAGAAAAAATCGTCCACCCGTTTTCGAAGTATGTACTGAAAAATACAAAAAAAAAAAATATTTTTCAAAAATTTTGAAACGCAGTAGGTATTATTTAGAATTTGAAAAAGCTCCTGTATAAAAATTTTGATCGAAATCCGTTGGGGCGTTTATGAGAAAGTCGAAAATCAATAAAATTGTTGTATGGCAGGTACCGTTAATAAGAAAATATTTAAAAAAAAATTTGGCCAAAAAGTAGACCATACCCAAAGTAGTTCACCCACAAATTTTAATCAAGATCGTAAGAGCCGTTTTCGAGATAAAAAAGATGGTAGAAAAATTGGTATTGGAAAGTACCGTTATTTTTTGGGCTAAAACAATGATTCAAAAATCTGTTTTGGACAATCACGTAAAACGCTTAAATACCAAGTGTGAAGAAAATCGCTTCAATCGCTTAGGCTGTAGAGAGTTGTACAGACAGACAGATAGATAGGCGGATTTGAGGGAGCCACTTTTTTGGTATTCCCTATCATCGTAATGTCAGCTTTGATTAAAATCTCGAGTTCGATTTTTTTCCAAATGCAAAACTTGCCTTATAGTACCAATATCGCAAGTAAGAACATGAAATTGACTTAAAGAGTCTGAGTTATGAAAAAATAAATAATAATTAAATAAAAAATAATTGGGAGCATAAAATATCTAATCAGAATCACATATAAAGGGGAAATCTAATTATTTTAACAAAATGGAAATGGATTTCTAATAAATATACTTCGAGAACAATCCGATAGTTATAATAAATTAAAACTATATAATTATTAAAATAAAAGAATTTTTTTTTGTATAAAATAAATTGTTATTCATCGTGTCATAATTTTAAAAATCGATACAGAACTAAACAAGATAATTCAGGCGATAAGAACTAAGAACGGATTTTTGTAGAAGATTTCGATACAAGTATTTTTACGAGCGATATAGACATTATAGGATAAGTTTTGTCTTTGGAAGAAAAATCGAACTCGAGATTTTAATCAAATTTAATACTACGAGGATGAAAAGCACAAAAAAAGTGGGTCCCGTAATTTCATCTGTCTCTCTATCTGTAGATCGAGTCAAGTGATTTGCTTCAAACTGAGTACTTAAGCGTTTAAGCTGATTGTCAAAAAAATAACGATACTTGTTATAAAATTTCTTCTACTATCTTAATTGTATCGAAAACGGTTTTAACGCTTTTTATAAAAAGTATCTGGACTACTATACATATGGCCGATTTTTTATTGGTTACATATTATTCATTTAACTATGTCTGGCCCAGCACAAAATCTTCCAATATTAATGATTAAAATTTTAATCTTGTTGGATATAGTTCACATTGCTTTTTTGTCAAGAAATGCATGTAAGTTGAACTGAACTTAACAAAAATTGCGTATTGGTAAGGCGCTCACTAGCCATTAGCCAATTGATTAGTCCAAGTGAGATCGCCAGGACGAAACGCAAATTTTGTGGACTAAAGGCCGTTAAAAGCTATTTTGAATCAATAATTCAACAAGTCCAATTAAATATAATGCTAAGTCTTCTGCTTGGCTGAATAATTTCAGTAGTATATAGAATTGTATTGAAAAAAAACACCTTATTATTCATTTACATATGTATTACATATTATTACACTAGCAGATGCGCGTGCGATGCTACGGACCTAGGAACCGTTAATTTTGTCCGGATAGAAATAACCTATGTGATAATCTAGTGCCCCATCCATTTACTTATCAAATTTCATCCAAATCTATATGCTTTTTGCCGTCTTGCGAATAAAAGCCATGTTGGCTATTTGTATGAGCAGATATATTTTATGTGCTCTATGCAAAATTAAAACTAACCTATCCCATGGGAATAAGAAGTAACCTGTGTGCTATTTTAGACTATAATCTATTTCTGTGCCAAATTTCATCCAGATCCGTTCATCCGTTCTGGCGTTATTGAGCAACAAACATCCATCCATCCAAACTTTCACATTATAATATTAGTAGGATTTACATACCTGTTATTAATTTTTTTTTTGAAAATTAAATATTTCGAAAACTTAAATTGTTTAAAGAATGAAATTTAAGAAATTTACTATATACAAAATTAAGTTAAAAAAAGGCTAACAATATATTGAGCGGCTTCTACTAAAAACCCTGCGCGTAAGAAGTGATCGAACATAAGAGCAAGTACTTGCGATCTAGTCGTACATTTTACTTAAAACGGTTGTATGGCATTGTTGGAGCTAAAAAAAAATAACAAGACCAGAGCAAGCTCGTGAGATGCAGTGGTATGCTTTTTTCTTAGTTCACAATATTATGGCACCAATGAATACGTGCTACAATTCCTGAGAGCCTAGTGCTTTCATAAATTTTTGTTTGATATATCGTGTTTATGTTTTTACGCGCATACAAATTAAAAACGTCATACCTATATGTATATTGTATTTTGCTGTTCGGTATATTTGTTATTAAATTAAATGCAGATTGCTTAAAATATGATAAAAATAGTAAAACATACGACATAGATAATGAGATTATACAAGGGTGGTTCAAGGCTAGTGCGCCGTGCGAGACTAAATATATGGTAGAATCTACTTTTTTGCCTCTTCCAAGATGGCGTCACGGCTTTACGTTGCTGCGATGCTGGGTATCTAGGTATATTATATAGAATTCTCTGGGATGTATGTATACAGTTGTGTATATAATTTTTACATTTCTAGGCGACTGGAAAAAAAACAATAAGGTATGAGACACTCGTGTAACATTTGGCACATTTTCTTTTATAAAGCTACAATACTGAGTGAGATGTAGAATTTTGGATACAATTGCAAAGTTTTAAAGTTATCTTCTTGTACTTCAATGGAACGAACAAGTGTCACTTAACAAAAAAAAACATACATTTATTTTTTGTAGGTACATCAATTGCAATGCCTTTGGAACTGCCAGCAAGGCTTTGGCTGGATTTCTCCAAGAAACCCTACAAAGCAAGAAGCCAGCCCAAAAACTTACTGAATATAGACATCTATGGATGGACCTTAGCCACATGATGCAGCAACTTGGTATACTTAGTGAAGTTGCTGTTGTTTTTCTTGAATATTTTATTTGATGCTAATTTTTTTTAAATTTCCAAAATCAAGGCCGTGCCTATTCCAACATGTACGGCATATATTGTTTGGTAATATTTTTTACAACTATCATTGCCACCTACGGATCGCTTAGTGAAATCATTGACCACGGAGCTACCTACAAAGAAGTTGGACTTTTCGTAATAGTTTTCTATTGCATGGGATTGTTGTATATAATTTGCAATGAAGCCCATCATGCCTCACTCAGAGTCGGTCTGGATTTTCAAACTAAACTTTTGAACGTTAATTTGACAGCTGTCGATGCAGCAACACAGAAAGAAGTCGAAATGTTTCTGGTGGCCATAACAAAAAATCCACCAATAATGAATTTAGATGGATATGCAAATATAAATCGAGAGCTGATTACCTCGGTAAATTCAATTTAGTGTTGTAGACTTGGGTTTAATTTTTGTTTTGTCCTTTTTTCAGAATGTTTCGTTTATGGCAACTTATTTGGTGGTACTTCTACAATTCAAGATAACTGAACAGCGAGGCTTAAAACACCAGCAAACATCCTAAAAAAATAGCGATTATTTTTAAATCAAAATAAAATGATTTGTTTATTTTATTGATTGCTAGAAGAAGAAATAAGGTTCTTGGACATGCTATTATCGAAAAAGTATTCAAGTAGTCAGGACACACACCTTTAGCGAAGTTTTCGTTTGGTTATTTTCTAATCGGTTAGGAATTCAGCTTCTAGGAACGAACAGTTGATGGCGCACAATTAGAATGGCAGAAAATGTGTCCTGTAAAAAGTTAATCCTAACATTGTATATAGAAATGATAAATAGAAAAACCACCTGTTGCTGTTAAAAGAAATTTCGGTGTTAGTTTTAGATTTATTTGATGAAATTGTTTTGTAAAATTAAATTAAACTCCATTTTAATTGCAGATTACTTTTAAGAATTTTTCTGCAAGAACACAGGAATTCGAATTGAAGGTAAGCAACAATAATTTTTTTATAATCTCTGTCATATGAATGGCTGTTCTATCTTCTAACGTTTCCCATTAATCTGCCCGGTTCTTACTTTTTCGTCAATGAACTAAATTAAGGCCAATTAAAACCAAGACTTCGATGTTAAATAAGAAAAACAAATAACATGCTCCAACATTCAAAAAGTTTTTCAGTTTTTATTGAAAAAAAAAAACTTAAATTTTCTGCTCCATACGAATAACAAATGTACGAATCTGCATTGGATCCATTACAATAATGAACTTGTCATCATCGTCCGCCAAATCAATCTGGTTTATCTCAACGAATTTCTTCATATTCGACAATTTTTCCGATCGCAGCTTATTCAATTGAACCCTTTCAGTTCCTCGTCGAATCCTGTTCGATACAGGAACAAATTCATCCAAGAATTCAGTGGATATCATTGGTCTCTTAGCCGATTGAAGTCGAATATTGCCATGTGATTTTCCGTACTTAGGGAACGTGTCATAATCAGTCGTTTGTGGATCCGGTTGGAACTCCATTCGACGACTTTCGGCAAGCCATTGGTTTCCGTCTAAGGTTGTCTCTTGAATATCCGCTATATCGAGTTGTCGAAGGACATCTTTAAGATAGAATGTGACTGGCTTGGAGTATTCGGGATCTTCATCTTTTTCGAGGATATGCTCGAAACGTATCAGAATTTCATCTTCGTGCCACGGCTCGAAGCTCATAAGGTTGATGTTTTGTGGAAGTGACAGAGTAAGTCCGGAGAACTGTGAATAAAATTAAAATAATCTTAGAGTCTCGCCTACTGCCTCACGTTATATACTTACAATATTTGTATAATTCATCCTCCATTGGTCATAGGGGAACTTTTCAGCATCGTTGAAGAACTTCCACGTGGGCAGTAACTTCTGCATCTGGGTGAACCTCTCGCGCGCTCTAGCTGTCGGTGATTCCTTATTCTGTGAGGAGCCAACAAACAAATAGTGCTGACCACGAGCAACTAGGCCGGCTCCATATGCTGTTTCGTTCAGAGCTTCTAAAACTCCAAAATCATCATCGTGAAGTAACCTACGATGGACCATAATCTCCAATGAACCATCTAACAAGCTTGATCCACCTTGTGCCCGATCAACGAGTATGGCCATTCGAGCTTCGTCATCTTCCAAGGCAATCTTCGTTGTGATTGGGTAGTAATTTCCGGACACTTCTTCGAGAAGTTTGACGTTCCATGTATCCCGGTGATCACGTTTTCTCTTAATCATCTCTCGACCATTCGAATCGGTATAGAATATTCCACCAGACTTGATGTCCGAATTGAACCGGCTTATAACCTCCTTGCCAATGCCGTCAGCAACTGGAATGGGACCCACAAGCCATTCGAACTCGGCAAAGTTTTCCTTAGCGTACACTCGAACCACCTGAGTTATCCACTCAGTGAAAACTTGATGAACCTCTTCAACAAGTGGCCCTCGAATAACTTTAAATTCAGGGCTTTCTGTTACCACACGCACCGTATTATTTGGCCGGAAGATGTAAGCCCCTGACGACCGATTGCGGTATTCCATATTATTTCCAACTGCAGCTTCATAGTACAGGAATTCTTGGGACAACTGCCGATTCACACCATCCGAGTCCACGGCCGTAAGGAAGCCATTTGTATCGAAATATAAGCTCAAATTATCGTTGCCAATTTTGGTCAAGGTTGAGCGTTTTACCAGCTTAACTTCTGGCTCCAAACGATCATCATTTGCGGTCTTCGTAATATAGTAGGACTTATAACCTAATGGGGGAAGCTCGCTTGCCAAGAACACAAGTTCGAACTTGGCATTAGATTTTCTGAATTTCAAAGCTTGAATGGCTTCAGGAATGGGAACGATTTGGGATTCGATTGACACTTCTGTAAAGGAATAATAATGAAATGATATTCGGAAGCACGATGATATAAAATTAACGCTTACCTCTATAGTCAGTGACCTCATAGTTATGTCCTGACACTGGAACTCTAATATATTCAAAGGTCGAGTGTGACAGTGGATTGTACAAGGTTAGAATGAATCCCTCACTTTTTTCCGAAACATCACAGCTGCTAATATTTAAAAGGTCGCAATTTTGGAAATCAAATCTATACTCCCGCTTTGTTAGGTTTTCTTCTCTGGGCGAGGCATCTTCTCCAGTGGCGATTTTATTGAGCGCCACTTTAGTATTCACTTCACAGGCTCTTATTCCGACGCTAAGTCTCTTCGCGTAGTCATTAGCGACCTTTTGTTTCTCGGTTCCAGTTACTGCGTCGTGATGTTGCATAATTCCCATAGTTTCCCTCATGAAAGACAGATGGCTCTCCATTTCTGCTGATCTGCTTGATGACATCGACAAAACAGAAAAAGCTGTCAACTGCTTGCAGACCTGCAGGAAGTGATTGCCAATGCGTTCGTAGCGCTTCAAAGTGGGCCGGGATGTGTAGTAGCCGGTCCAATAAGAGTGTGGATCAGAGCCATACGGGAAGAAGTCATCGTCTTTGGTGGGCCAAGTTATGCCGGCATTATGAAGAGCCTTCAGATAGCACGAAGGGGTGGAGTAAATAAGATTGATATCAGATCCATTGGCTTGACGGGCATTTCCATACCTATAAAGGTGTAAAGAGGGTTCTTATAGCTTTGGTAAAATGAATGGTGGAACGAACAGTCAATCAGGATTAGAGGGTGCATGCAGGATGAGATATGAGAATTAATGTTTTCAAGACTCACTTAATAAGCTTGTCAAGATTTTTATACCAGGAATTAGCGTTCTGGTAATGAAAATCTTCCCCCATGGTAATGAGGACATTATTGGTCCGATAACCTTCTGCCATATGTTCGACATATGTGAAAAATTCATCGACCTAAAATGAAGAAAGTATGTTTTTTAGATGATCTAATCTGTAACATGCATCCTCCTAAAACTGAAAGGTGTTCTGTTTTGGGTTTTGTTTTGTTGTCAACTAGCCACCCCACCTTATCAGCTTATCCAAGTTTTTAAAGTAAACGTTTGCATCTTGGAAAGTAAAATCGCCTCCCATGGTAAGCAATATATTTTTAGTCCGATAGTACTTTCGCTGATCATTGATAAAGTTGAAGTACTCATCTACCTTGATATTGTTTTTTATTTTTTAAAATTTATCTTAGACCTTTAGACTCTAAGCTCTTGGGACAATCACAACTTACCCGCCGGTTGACATTGTTGTCAGGACTGTGTTTTCCATCGATAATCGGTTCATCGGCGCAGAGGATGTCGAAGCAAAAGCCAGGAGGAGGCTGATATTGATTATAAAGTGCCCCAGTAAACAAGTTAGATGTTTTACCTGAAATGAGGAAGAGGGTTTTTAAATGTTTCTTTCTTGGGCTGATATTAATTATAGGTACCTAAGTTCGCGCTGGCTTTCCAGATCATTTCAGCTTTTTGTTCAAGCAATCGATCAGTTTTATCTTGAAAATCGAGTCGACCGAAAAATAGACCGTCATAGCCCATTTGGGCGAATATAGAAGCCATTTCGCGAGAATGTCCAAAAGGATCGATTTGCCAACCGATCTTCGTGCGACCGCACTCCCCGAAAGTGTCATTGAGAAGTCTTGAGAGAAAATAAGCTTGTATACTTATCTTGAAGGTTTATAAAAACAATGCCTTTTACCTTAATCCCCAGGAGAATTGGTCGACGATACTTTGATAATGAGTTGTAGCTTCATCATTCATGCTCCAAGCTCCTCCAATAAATTCCAAACGGCCCTCAGTAACCAGCTGCTTGACTTGCTCTTGCAGTTCAGGGTCTTGTTCCTTCCACCATTTGAAGAAGAACGCTGATTCTACATAGATGAATCTAAAAGGTAAAAGATGTGAAGGCTGAGATCCAGATGAAGATGGAGATATCTTACCTTTTCTCGGGGTCTCGTAGAAGCTCTTGGACAACAGAGTCAATGATGTATTGTACTCCAGCTTTTTGAATCAATGTCTGACTGCCATAGTAATATTGGTCAACAGTCTTCAGCCAGCCGACATCATCATGAGTGTGAGCCACAATATGGACATTGAGCATGTTCGGTTTTGTGGGATGGCAACTCTGAAATTAATTTTAAAATGTTTGATACATTTTTCTAATTGATGACATTTATTTGGAAAGATATCCAATGATTTTGTATACTTTTTGATTTTCAGAGGTCAGAGATGTCACATGAGAAAAGTATATTAAGCTAGTATTATGGCGTTCTTAGTTGGTAATCCGGAATTGTTCTCCGATCCGGGATCCCAACTGAACACTTTTGTGTGATTCTGACGATTCTGAATTTGAATGAGGTGGTATGTGTGAAAATAATTCTGTACGTGAGAATATTCGAATTAAAAAAAAAAATGTTTGTTGTACAATGGCCTCGTTCGGTGCGCGGCCGATAGGCTATCCAAGATACCTTTGTAGCGGATTTATTTTCGAACGATTCAGGTAGCTTTCTTGTTATGTCAGTTGTATTGCATACACATCTGAAGTTTTGAATTAGCTGTTCCTCACATTTCCAAACGAATCTCAACGAATCCAATAAATTTTGGGTAGCTTGAGATTTGTTTTTGACAACATATGTTTAGTTCATCAGCAGTTTTTTCCTTAGGCGTTACAACAACACCAAGCAATCCGGATCGGTTAGGTTGCGCCACCGAACGAGGCCAATTATAAACAAATGACAACAGTCGAGTTTGACGTTCAAGTATATGAATGTGTGAGTGCTTCTGGTTCTGATTCTGATTTCAAATCCAGAAGAAAAATTATCTTCTTTTCAGAATTAGAACTGTCATTTTTTCCCAAGTAAACGCTTTCAGAAGAGTCCGGAAGGCTTCCGGATTGCCAAATAAAAACGACATTAGACGGTCCTTGTAATGTGTCATTTCCGTGACACTCTGACGCCACTATGACGTAGTTGTCTGTCCTAAAAGTGTCACGCGGTGTGATTGTCATTTTTGTGCATGTCATTGCCGTGACAAAAACAATGACAGGCACCGTGACACGTCACTTTTAGATCATTGCAATGACAAATTGCCGTAACCGTGTGATAGCTCTTTCATTGTTGATGGGACACCGTGGCACGTAGCCAGTCGCTGTAAGGACTGTGTCCCAACCGTGACACGGCAGGAATTTCTGACATGTCATTGTTTGTCACGGTTGGGCATAGTTACCTAGGTACCTACCTACAAATGTATATTTGAATAGATTTTAATTATTATAAATTAGGAGGGTAATTTGTACTTATCTATAGATAGAACCTAGGTATGTAAATATGGACAAATACAATAGAATACAAGTAGAGAATATTGGTGGGTAGGTAATTATATATCTATATGTGATGTTTGCAAAAATGTGATAGTTATGGTTTGAGAGGAAAAATATGCCATTTGAATTCTTGGGCAAATACCGTAAATTTTGTTCTAACTAAATGATAGCTAGTACCAATTCTCAAAATTTTGTATCAAAATCGTTGGAGCCGTTTTCTAGAAAAATAAGCTTTTCCTTAGCAACCAAGACACAATGACTCGATTGATGAACGTTGTGTGAATGTCACTGCTAAAAATGATAAATGTAAATTCTCAAAATTTTGTATCAAAACCGTTGGAGCCGTTTTCTAGAAAAATAAGCTTTTCCTTAACAACCAAGACACAATGACTCGATTGATCAACGTTGTGTGAATGTCACTGCTAAAAATGATAAATTTTATTGCAGTTTAGGCTCACCGCGCCAATGATCAGCTGTTTGAGAGTTGCCACGTCGTGTGATAGTTATTGTTTTGCCTGTCATTGCCGTGACACCGAGACTCAAATATCACAGTGACACACTGACGTTCATTGTATTTTGGGACAACAATGACATACATGTGTCATTCGTGTGATGGTCATTGTAGCTAGCCATGACGAGATTACCTTCGTCACGGCAATGACGGTGGTAGGACCTATTTTGTTGTGACGTCAGAGTGTCACGGCAATGACACATTACAAGGACCGTCTAATACTAGCTTTAAATATCAAAACTTTCCATAGGGTGTTTTTTCAGAAGTTGCTTGGAGGAATACATTACAAAAGACTTTCTTTAAATTTTTTACTAAACAAAATTTTATGCGAATTTTGAGTATTTACCTAATTACATAAATTTAAATTAATAATTGGAAAAAAAATGTCGGTTCGTTTTTGAAATATTGTTTTATCAACATTTTCTTCTTTAAAACAAAACAATTTTGTTTTAAATGTTTATACGCAGTGTTGTTTGAAATTAGAAAAAAATCCTGTATTAAAATTTTGGTCGGAATGAGAAAGTCGAAAAAATACGATTCTGTGGCAGATTTGTTTAATAACATTGTAACCTCATTCTTTCACCAAAATATATGTAGACTATACCTGAAATAGTGCTCAGAATCGTTATTATTACAATCATTAGTATTTTTTGAGATAATTGAGATTTACCGGCTTTATCATATAGACGGAATCGCAGGGCCCCATTTTGTTCGTGTTGTAATCGTTATGTCAATTTTGATCAAAATATCGACTTCGATATCTTTCAAATGCAAAACTTGACACCTTTAGTACGTATGTGTATCGAAGGTAAAAATAAAGCCAAGAACGAATACATTAGAAGCTCAGGCCAATGAAGGCATGAAGCAGGGCCCGTTCATCTCTTCGATGATTACATTTTTTTCTGGGCAATATTACATCCCTGTAATAAAGAAACATTCTGAAATTCACTCAGAACTCAGATTGGTTTCACTCTCGCAGGGCCCGCAGGCAATTTTCTGGCTGCCGGTGGGCTAGTCCGCCCTGGTTACTTCAGACATTTTGTTTGAAATTTCCGACCAATTATCAGAAAGGATCTATTAAATCAGGTTAAATTAGTTTACAGATTTCATAAATAATTATCATGCTAATGTAGAAGGTTGCACCAAATTGTATTTTTGTAAAGGGTCAGATATAGCGATCAGGAAATTACATCAGGAAAAGTTGACACAGCATGAAGTAGAATATTTTTTCCTGGTGGTCGTTTATAGCAAACAAGAAAATTATGTCAGTTGGCAAGCCTCACTTCTAGTCTGCCATCAAATTTTCCTGTTTGAAACACACATGAAAAAGTTTTTCGTCCCCAATTCTGTCAGTGGAACGAGAGAAATTGGGACCCAAATCATTGGAATGATTTATTTCATTTATGGCACCTAAGCCGGAAAATAGTGGGCGAAAAAAAAAACGAAGAGTAGTGACACCATTACCAATGAAAAATTTACATTTCCGTCAAACCTATCTATAACAAAGGGGTAATTGGAGTTGGTAATACAGTTTTCTCCAGAATAAGAACATAAGAACAAGGGGCCGAACAGTTTCTTGGCTAAGGCGCCAGTTATAGCTTTCATTGAAAACTTTGTCTATCAATTCTGCGGCACTTAAGCAAATTAAACTGATGTAGCTTTGATATCAAAATGAAGGTAATAAGACATATAATTTTTTTTTGACAAACAAATCTAACACTTTCTTGTAAAATCACTTTTGATTTTTCAATGATGAAACGCCTTTTCATAAGCAGCTGACATTTTGTTCCCAAAAGTGGAATACAATCGTTCCAATGACTTGTGATTCCTTTTTTTCCTATTCTCATGCTTCAGTTTTTCTTTCAATGATCAAACCTAACCTCAAAATTACATTTGGCTATGAGAGATCTTTTCAATGACAACCAAGTTTCAATGAAAGCTATAACCCACTTGCCATAAAAATTCACTGATTTGTTTTCAATGATGAATTTAAATGAAAGCTATAACTGGCGCCTTAGTTAAGCAAGAAGGAAGTTTTACATAGTTGTTGTATTTAACATGCCCATAAATCGTTAAAGCGTTTCTTCATCAAATTTTCACCGGAGTGGTGAAAAAAAAACTCCGAAAGTGAATGTGAAATGAGATTGTTGACATTTACGATGTGGTGTGGGCAGATAGAGCGAATTATTCGACAACTAGGCACTGAGTGATACAAACCTGAGAAATAGGGAATTATTGTTTATTCTAAGTTAATTAAGTTCGGGTTTGACAATACTGGTTGGAAATGGAGACCATATTATGATGAGAACGAGTGCCATTATTGTGGCTTTTTTGACCCTCTCCTGTATAGTAGTTTTCCAACTTAACTTCTTTTCCGAAGTATAGCTCAAATAATTAGTTTCATCAGAGAAAGTTAGTGATACACTTTTGATAGAAAGAAGGTATATAAGGGGTATTTTATATTAACCGGTATATCCTACTAGGTCAGATTTTGTGTACTTGTTTAAATGATTTTGTAAGAGTTGTATCCCCATCTTAAATGGACTTCATCTGAAGATCAATCTTATTATATTGCTTCAAATCCCACTTCTGCAAAGGAATGCCTTTTTTAGATCGCCTAGCAGATTCAAGCCTCTGTCAAGTTAGTGGTATCCCAAACTATATGGACAGGCAACTAGATCTTATTTTCACAATCGACCCCATTAACTCTTCAGTATCACTCTCACCTCTATCCTTATCTACTATCGACAACTATCATCCTCTCCTAATTCTCTCATTCTATCATGATTGTCCACTACCAACTAATATCCCTACAAATCAGTACTCATTTGATTTTCATTTTCAAATTTCCGTCTTTTTTAGATCGCCTAGCAGATTCAAGCCTCTGTCAAGTTAGTGGTATCCCAAACTATATGGACAGGCAACTAGATCTTATTTTCACAATCGACCCCATTAACTCTTCAGTATCACTCTCACCTCTATCCTTATCTACTATCGACAACTATCACCCTCCCCTAATTCTCTCATTCTATCATGATTGTCCACTACCAACTAATCTCCCTACAAATCAGTACTCATTTGATTTTCTTAAGGCAAATTTCCGTCATATTAATGAATATCTCAACAGAATTTCCTTTAATTTCAATAGCCTTATCGTGAAAGATGCCAGAGAAAAATTTTACAGGGAAATATTTAATTCTAAAAGACATCGGCTGCCTCCCCACCTTGGTATAACCGCTAGCTTCGCTCTTTGTGTAACAAGAGCAACAAGTTGTGGGCAATTTTCCTTCGTACCCGATCGCCCCTGATTATTCTAACTATTTTGGTTCTTATCTTCACTTTTCCGAGCTATACAACACCCTTTACCAACGCTATTTAATAGAAGCACAAACCAATCTTATAAATGATCCTAAGTCGTTCTTTCAGTTCATCAATTTTAAAAGAATATCCGATGGTTACCCTTCCTCTCTTTCCTTCAATACCGAAACTTCGAATAATCCGCAAGATATTGCCAATTTTTTTGCCACATTTTTCAAGCAATCTTTCACCGACGATTCTTCGTACCTGATTCAGAATATTTCGATTTGCCAAATTTCGCACTAGGTCCTTTTCTTCCTCCTACCGTCGACCCATAGATCATCGAAAATAAGTTAAATCAACTTAACGATGAATATCTTCCTGGCCCTGATGGCCTCCACGCAATATTCCTAAAAAAATGTTCTTCAGCTCTCTATTTCCGCTCTCCAAATTGTTCAGTCTATCATTATCTCAAGGAGAATTTCCTCAGGCATGAAAAATCTCTTTCATAATCCCAATATACAAAAAGGGTACTAAGAGCGATATCGATATCGATATCCCTAAAATATTGAAAGTAATTTGTACGAAATTTTAAGCTTCCGTTGTAAGTCGCTCATTTCCCCTAGACAACACGGCTTTCTCAAATGTAGGTCTACAACAACTAATCTAGTTGAATTTGTATCGTATACAGTCTCAGCTCTAGAAAGCGGAAGGGAAGTAGATGTTATCTCTACTGACTTTAGTAAAGCTTTTGACAAAATTTCACATAGACTTATACTTTTCAAATTTTCCACCCTCGGCTTTGAACCTATTTTCTTAAAATGGATTTCTTCTTATCTAGAAAACCGGTATTACAGTGTTCGTTTCAGATCTGCCTTCTCCAATTCTTTCTTAGCTACCTCCGGGGTCCCCCAAGGAAGTCACTTAGGACCTCTCCTTTTTATTTTTACAATTAACGATATTGAATTGGTCATTAAACATTCCCATATTTTATTATACGCTGACGATACCAAGTTTTTCATGACAATTTCTTCCTCACACGACTCTTCCCTTATCCAACTAGATCTCGACAGTTTCTCAGTCTGGTGTATCAAAAACTGCTTAGAGCTTAATATTTGCTAAGTGTCAATCAATCACTTTTTCACGCAAACGCATAAAATCTTGTCCCAGGAGCTACTTTCTTTACAATCAACCCTTAGTCATATTTGAATCGATTCGAGACCTCGGCATATTATGTGACCGAGAGCTCAATTTCATAACACACATCGATAATATTATTTCAAAAGCCAATTCAACGCTAGGTTTGGTGAAACGATGGTCCAAAGAATTCTTCGACCCCTACGTCACTAGATCACTCTACATAACCTTTGTCCGCCCGTTACTTGAATACGCTTGCCAATTATGGTCCCCATATCAACAAATTCATATATCTAGAATCGAGAGCATTCAACGCCGTTTTTTAAGATTCGCCCTTCGTGGCCTGCCTTGAAATAATTCTTTGATTCTGCCCCCTATCAAAATCGCCTCCAACTAATTAACCTCAAGTGCGAAGAGAAATAACAGAAATCTTCTTCATTCATCGACTTATCTCAGGTTCCGTTGACTCTGAAACCCTCTACAACTCTATCTTTCTCAACACTAGCCCCGTAACCTAAGAAACCCTCGCCTCTTCTACCTGCCTACTCATCGTAGCTCTTATGGTTTCAATGAACCTACTACCCGTATGCTACGAAGGGTTGATTTAAACAAAAACTGTTTCGACTTCAACCTCAGCACTCCCAGCCTAAAACTCCTCCTGTTAAATCGTCCGCCCAATTCAACCCAATCCTATCCCTAAGTTTCATAGTTTTAAGTTGTTAGAATGCTTCACTGTCAATCTGCTTTAAGCCATGTTAAAATTTCATTCACTACCACGTTCCATAAAAGGGGAAATATAACACAGCCTTGTGGCACCTCTACATAATAGGGGTGTCCATGCAAAATCGATACCATCGTAAGTGTCGGAAAGCGTTAGGAAAATTTTATGTTAAAGTGCTTAAGTATTATCATCTTAGCAAGTTGTTGAGTAGTTTCATCCCAATAATGCCTTAACAATTTTCCGTCAATTAATGATTTTGAATGACCAACAACAACTTGAGTGTGCTGCCTCTAAGCTTTTGTCATATTTTTTATTTTATTTTTGGTAGGAAATTATAGCTATTTAACTACTTGCCTTTCAGTGTTTTCAATTTTTCATTTTTTTCCATTTTATCTTTTGCCAAATAACTGAAGTATCAATTATGTGTATTAAAAAAAAAACAATTTTCTCATACTGTTACAATTGTTTACATTTCCTCTTGTTGCTTATTTTAAGCATCTTTTAACTTCGGAAAAAATTACAAATACGCGAAAATTGTATCAAATGATTTTAAATATTTAAAGAAGAGCTAATTGATTTACAACATGATTTATGCAATCAGTTTTGGGGGTTCATGAAGCATTTGTCGGAAACTTTACAATTCTATGAAGTTCGAATTATTTTCTTGGTTGATTTGATACAATTGTCATAAAATCTACTTTATAACTTAATGAGAATTGTATCATAAAAAAATAAATACTATTTTCTTATGCATTTATAGATGCCATAAAACTTAAAATGAAAAGCTATTATCTACATGAAAACTTTCATCAATTTGAAGTAAACTCTCTTAATGGATTAGGCTTTTAACTAGTTCACCTTTTGTAACCCACCCGTTGCCGAAATATCTAGGTCAGTCTGTGTTTTTCTTCTTTTGTATAAATGTTTTTTTATTAAGAAAATAAAAACCAACTCTTATCTAAATTTAACTTTTTCAAGTTCTTTAAAATTTATAATTTGCTTTATAACTTCATTATACCTACCTAAATAAATATAGAAACCTATACGTTTAGTCGTTTCATATCAGTAGGTATCAAAGTTTTAGATTATGTTGATAGCCGCAGCTATCAACTGTGTAATGAAATATTTATGACCAATGAAAAAAAGTAATAAACTGTATTAATGTACATATGTATGTTTGTATCACCATATTATATTTTGTATGTTTTTTTCTAAATATTCAATATTAAAGTAGATATACAGTCGAACTCCGATAACCCGAACCATCACTTGTCAAAAAAATAATTCGAGTTATCAAGACTTCGAGTTATCAAGAAACACAGAAAATTAATGTAAATTAGGTAATATTTATTTGCGAATAAAAAAGTACAGTTGGTGTGATTATTTAAAATATTCTGTTATACTTGAATGACGAATGGATTAGCCGGAATGCCACACCCTTCTTCACTCTCCACCTCTTTTATTAATTTAAATTTATCTTCAAACGATGTTTTTAATGCTCGTTTAACGACATATCCACGTTAGCTTTACTTTTAATAAAAACTTCAGACTACACTGTTAATATCTACGTCAGTTTCTTTACACTTTTTATTTCGTTTTTTTTTTTTTAATTTTTAAAATAAGATTTTGAATTCGTATTAAATATAGTACCTACGTATATCAACCTAATAATGTGTGTTCTAACACCCGGACATGACAGCTTTTACTCACATTTAAGAGAATCACAATTTTCAACACACACATATGTACACCAGGTCATAGAACAAACGCAATGTATTATGCAATAAACTTGTGAAAATATACAGAATTTGATAATTTCCCTAAAAAATTCGACTTATCGAAGGTGACGCCAAATAATATCTTCGAGTTATCGAGACATTCGAGTTATCAAACAAAAATTACATGTAAGCTTCAGGCTTCGCGCTATTGCCAACCAATTTCATTCAGGTTATCAAATATTCGAGTTATCGAAGTTCGACTGTAGTTGTAAAGTCCGAGGAATTTGAATTTAGTTAAAGATGATATTTTTTATCTCAATGGCAAAAGCTGTCATTTCCATATATTTAAATTTGGCGGTTTAAGCTTTAAAGTTATTGGCTGAATTTAAATATTGACCATATACCTACAGACTTCCCACCTATCTGCTGACAAGTTGCTGCATTTTAAGAAATATTTGGTTGCCATAAATAACATATGGACATATGGAAGAGTATGAATTCAATTTTACTGAATTACCTAGGCTAGGATATATTTCTTTGTATTTTTACTTGCGATATACATATACTATAGGGCAAGTTTTGCATTTGGAAAAAAATCGAACTCAAGATTTTAATCAAACTTGACAATACGATGAATGAGAACACTAAAAAGTGGGTCCCACAATTCCGTCTGTCTGTCTGGAGATCGATCTACTGAATAAACGGCTGAATCGACTTACTTCAAACTTGGTCCTGACGCATATTAGGTAATTGCCTCCAATATATTTTTAAACAGTCTTTTGAGCTCTAAAAATAACGGCATTTGCAATAAATTTGTATCTACAATCTCAATTATCTCGAAAACGTATCTAACGATTTTGATAAGAAAAAATAAATAAATATGTGCACTACTATGGGTAGGTAGTCTTTTGGTTAAAACATTTTTTAAAATATTTTATTATTAACGCTACCTGCCATACAACCATTTTCTTGATTTTGGACATTCTCATAAACAGCTCAACAGATATTGATCAAAATTTTGATGTGGGAGGTCTCTTGATTTCTAAATAATACTACATACCAAAAATTTTCGAAAAATATTTTTTTTTGATTTTTGGAATAAGAAAATATTTTATTTCGAAAATGGGTAGACGATTTTTTTTTAAATTGGTTTTTTTAAATTTACGTTATTAACTAGGTACATAAAATTGTAAGACTAAACAATTTTTTAGAAAAAAAATTACTAAATTTTGTAATTAAAAAAAATTAAGTAAAAAATACTAAAAACATATAGAGCAGCTTCTACTAAAAATCTTGTGCTTAAGATGTTTCAACCATAAAAGCAAGTACGTGCGATCCAGTAGTGCATTTTATTTTGCATGCACTCATGGGGTCTACCCTCTAAATATTATAACACAGAGCAAGAGGTTAAAAAAATAGGGCATGTTTACAGTAGACTCTCTATATTAGTGGATTCAGGTAGAGTGACCTATATATCCAGTTTATTGAACACTCAACATTTTAAACAAATTACAACTCTAAAAGTAAGATCGAACTTTGTGAAATTCAACTGCAACGGAACTACACTTCACAACATATACGTATGAAATTTTGTGAAGTTCAGTATTCAGTTGCCGCTTCGCTTATGACGGTGTAGCTCATACAATTATTTCATAGGAATAATATTTGAATAATATTTTGCAGCGCAGATTCACGCAGTTCTGCCCAGTGCGGTTCTACCGTAAATAATAAACCGTAGATAATGAAAATAAAATTCACGACTGCATCGCACGAACTTGCTCTTATGTTCGATCACATCGTATGCAAAAATTTCTATTAACAATCTAAATATATTTTTGAAGTCGTTTTTCCTTAATTTTTTATATATATAAAATTTCTTTAATTTTTTTCTAAAAAAATTGGTATGCGAATCTTAAATATTAATAAACTTAAAAACAAAAGATTAAATCGACTTAATCAAAGAAAAAATAATTCAAAATTCTGAAATAAATACTTAAATTAATTTGAGCTCAAAAAAAGGTAAGCCATTTTATTTCTTGTATAAATTTGAATTTATGAGAAAAAAAATTTAAAAATCTGTGTAGTGGTTTTTGAGAAAAAAGTTTTTTTTAAACTTTTTGAAAAAAAATTTTATATATATATGTAACTATAATATTTAAACAAAAACTATTGAGCAGTTTTCAAAATATAAATACAATTTTTTTTAAATGCTTTTAAAAATACAAAAAATATTAATTAAAAATATTGGTACGCAGTATAAATTGGGCAGCCTAAGCTTATATATGTGTGTAATTTCGAAAGAATCGGTTAAGCCATTTATGAGAAAGTCGAAATAAAAAAAGCGGTCCTATGGAAAGTACCGTTTTTAGACATTTTTAAACAAAATTTTCAACCATATGATCGGTCGTACCTAAAAAACTGCACTGATTTTTTTTAAACAAAGAGAAAAATAGGCTTTAACGGTTATATGACCGTTATTTTTTGAGTTAAAAAAAAATCAATTTCCCCTTTGTACAATACCTAAAAAACTCTATATACCAAGTTTAAAGCAATTCGGCCAACCCCAGTACCTATAATCGCAAGTAAAAAGCCTGTGCACTAAATTAGGTATATTTACGGTGACCATTTTTTCAGATGCAAAAAAAGAGGAAAACCTTTAATTAACTTAAATAACTTCAGAATCCATACATCAGTTCAGTTTTAAAAATACATAATTATAACAAAAAAAAAAAAAATAAAATAATAAAAATTTAAAAACTTAGTTTAAAAGTTCAGGTCAAAAAAATTCTTAGTATTTTGTATTTACTAACTACTACGCAGTGTATTTTTTTTAAAATGTCATCCCGACTTCTTAAAAAAAAGTTTTAACATCTCCACAATCATAGAAGTAATTGCTCATTGTTATCAACACTGCCTTTAGTGTATCAATTTTTAATTGCGATTTTTCAGGTGTCCAAATGTTATTAGAAAATGAAAACACTCTTTCCGTAGGAGCATTTGAAGCTGGACGCGACAGTAAAAACTCTACAAGTCAGTACATTTTCGTACTTTACAATTTCCATGCTCTAACTTGGAGACAAATTGCCCGTTTTCCATTTTTCACTTTGTTACTTTCGCAAGAATCATCACATTAGCAAAAACCGAATTATTAAAACCAGTGCTGTCTTCATTTTGTGTTTAAGTCATTTAGACCTGCAGAAAGTACTTTACGCTGCAGTAAAAATATTTCAAAGAAAAAAGAAGACAATTTAGTAAAAAGAGGACAAATTGATGTCCTCTTTAAGAAAATAAAAAAAAGGACACGATACCGAAAAAAAGGACTGTCCTCTAAAAAAGAAGACGGATGGTCACCGAAGGTATAGTCTACATTTTGGTCAACCATTTTTTTTTACATATTTTGTTATTAACGGTGATACAATAATTTTTTTTTTTAATTTCGACTTTCTCATAAATGGCTCCCCTGATTTCGATCAAGATTTTTATTTAGGAGGTCCTGCGAATGTTAAATGATACTACATTCCAAAAGGCTCGAAAAATAGTTTTTTTTTTTATTAAAAAAAAAGTCTTAAAAAAGTATTTTTTCTTGACAATTCAATAATTCGAAAAACAGATTATTTTTGCTTAAATTTTGTTCTTAAGTTTATTTTATTAAATAATTAAAATTGTCATACCAATTCTTTTTTTAGAAAAAAAAATTAAAGCGATCTTATATTTAAAAAATTATGTATTATCACTTTCCAATCCACAATTAATTCAAATTCTCTTTAAAAATAAATTGTAAACGATCTTATCGATTGCTCGATTACGTGCTTGTTTCTAAAAAATATTTCCTGTTCAAAATTTCAAATCTTGCTATTGGCAATTGTTATAATAATAGTTTTTTTAAAAAATTGATTTTATTCCTTTGAAGACAGGATATTTTATCACACTATCAGAATTGGCCGAAGAGAGCTTATAGCAAGCGCCGCGCCGTCTTCCGACCAATGGTTTGCCAACACAGAAAACTGTGTTATACCACCGGCTCATCATTTAGT
Organism: Philhelius pedissequus; assembly: GCA_910595825.1. Lineage (NCBI taxonomy): Eukaryota > Metazoa > Arthropoda > Insecta > Diptera > Syrphidae > Philhelius > Philhelius pedissequus. Next base: position 81,174,411 of record OU343163.1, read on the forward strand.
GCAGTGTAAGTTGTTAGTAGGAAAATTCTGTTACATATAACACTTACAAAAGAACAAAATGAAAATATAAACAAATAATATTTCGTCAATACAAAACAAGAACATAATATCAACCAAACAACATTTAGGAGCGTGGAACACTGGTTTTGAGTAGATTTTTTAATTTAATTTTACTGATACCAAAATGTTTGAATTTCAATTTAAAAGTTTACCCATACGTGTCAAGGGCTCATGCATTCCATAATTGGTCCTATGTGTTGGGACTTTAATCAAGTCGAGGCCACGGAGATTATAACCTACTCGCCGATAATTAAAAAAAAAAAAACTGAACATAGTAAGTCTGGTGCATCTGTGACGCCAGTTAGTATTATTTGGTGGAAGAACACCAAATAATTGTTAGTTCTTGTCTGTGCAAGTGTTTGATCAGAAGGAAGGGCATTAGAAGGATCACTCCACTGAAGCCCTTACAATGCGAAACGAGTAAAGTTCCTTTCAACAGATTCTAGTCTCTCAATATGAATTTCGTAAAGGTAGTCCAAACCTGCGATGTATACTCAAGATAGGGGCCGAACTAAACAGTTGTATAAAGCACTGGTAACATTGGGATCAACAAATTCCTTGGACCAACGCTTGATAAACCCTAACATTGAATTGGGTTTGTTAAGAATTATATTAATATGAAAAGAAAAGTCTAAGTTGGGTGTAAAAAGAACTCCAAGGTCCCTTACAGTCAAAACATGAGTTAAAATGTGCCGTGAGATAACATAGTTATGAGAAGAAGGAGAACGTTTTTTGAAAATGTCACTGTTTGATATTTTGTCAGGTTAAGATTGAAACTGCTCTTTTCACACCACAAGGCAAAGTGGCTAATATCCTCTTGTAATAGAGTTCGATCTTTTGAAGGTGATATATTTTTATAAATCTTCATATCGTCTGCAAAGATAAGAATTTCGATATTACGTACACAAAGAGGAGCATCATTTATAGCCAATGTAAAGAGTAGTGCTCCCAGATGGCTACCCTGCGGAACACCTGATTTGGCAATAAAGGGTCTTAGTAAGAATTTCTGAATTTGACTTGATATAGCCTATCTCCACTTAATGAAAGATGGAAGTTTAAACTTGATAACTTCATGAGACAATTGATCAAAAGCTTTCGAGAAGTCCGTGTATACACAATCAACTTCTTGACCACTTTCTAGGGCGTATAATTTAAATTTGTTTTAAAACAAAAATAAAATTTAATGATTTTATAAATTTATTCAGTTTAGTTGGTATTAAATTCCGTATTAAAATCTAATAATTTTTTAAAGTAATTTTTCACCATGTAACAGCGATAGAATCCAGTCAAATATATAGTTGGTATCAAGGACAACGCAGGTTCTATTTCTAACTTGTTGACCACGAACAAGTTTGCATAGTCCATTGGAATTTATTCAATTATTCAACAAGTTTGTTATCTTTCTTTTTTGAATGTATCTTTCGTGAATATAAATTCAACTTGGATACAGGTAAGCTACTATTCAGCATTTTCATTGCTTTGAAGTGACACTTATGTTTCATTTCTAAACATTTTTGGTTAAATTCGTATTTAAGCTAATATATATTCCAAATCCGTTTATTATTAAGGCAATGGGGCGTATTCATAGTAATTTTTAAACTGTGTCTAAGTTAAACCTAGGTTTAGTTGAATTTTCGGAGGTTGATTCTTTTTTTTTTCAAGTTTATCATTGCAAGATATTTGAAGCTATTTGTGTAGTAGAACAAGTTAAAAATCTTATAAAAATATAAAACCAACAATTTGTAAGTAAAATCCGTCTGTATTCATTGATCCGAAATTGTCTTAAACTGTAGTTTGGTAAAACCTGGGTTTATCAGCGACTATGAATATGCCCCAATATGTTTCAAAACTGATCAGCCAGTCACTGATGATAATCAATATTTATGAAAAATCAAAACGGTGTCCCTGTTTTAAAAGTCAATTATTCCGTGCGTGTTTTCGGATTTTCCGCCAGAAAAATTATTTTCTTTTGCTTCGCATTTCTAGGTTCTAATCACTCAAAAAAAAAGAAACTATTGGAGCGATTCCAAAGTAGAATCAGCTGCGATTTTTGCCTACATATTTTTTTTTCACAAAACATTTTTAATCAAAAAAAGTAAGATTACAATACCAGCCCTTTAGGTTAACAGCGAGAAAACAAAAACAAAAAAGTTCAGCCACCTCTCAAATGCGTTGCTTATTATAAAAAAAATGTTATCGTGTGACAATAATAGAAGTCAATACTTGAATGCACCAAAAAAAATCTTTTAAACAATTTTTAACTCAATTGAGTTTTGAATAAGTAAACACACTTGCCAGTTAAAAATCATCCGGCTTCAATAGGTGTACACATGTATTCATTAAAAATGCATAAAACAACCTCAGACATTGTGTTTTGATAACTTGTCTGACCTCAAAACAAAAAAAAAAACAAATAAACAAAAATAAATAATAAAGAGAACTCACCTCGTACCCACATTTGCTTCCAAGATATCCAGAAGTACTCCTAGGCCCGTCTTGAGGCCTTGCGGAGACGCACAGGGCTAAAGCCAATAGGCAAGCCAAATTCTGAATTCTCCAATTCATTAAGAAGCACAAAAGAAAAATAAATCACTAAAACAATATAAGTACCTTGTTTAAGGAGTAAAACGTCTTGACAATCCGAGAACTTAATCCAAACTAAATCCGATAGCAGACATGGTCAGCCCAAGTGGACTTGATCATAGACAACAACAATGATAAACGGACGGACGGCCGGCGCGACGCTGCTGTGCTCGTGAAACCTAAAGATTTATCAGTATTTTTTTTTCTCTCATATATGATTGCTACGACTATCAGCAGATTTTGTTTACTTAGCTTGCCTTGGACTATCCCCCCGACCTGCGTCTCATAACTCTGTACACAGAATTTAATCAACAATTTGCTTCTAAAAAAGGGGAAGAATGCTTGGCTACGGGACGGGCACTGACAAAGCAGGCAGCGACTTTAAGTGGTCGACAGAAGATTATCCATAAATTGCAGCCGCAAACTGGCTGGTTTGTAGGAAGTAACTAGCGGCTGTCGGTAAGCAAGAGGGAACAAGCCGGCCGACAAGGGCCCCATAAAATTCCCCAGCACATTCTGGTTTCGAACTAAACCACTGAGTTTATCATGCGCAGTTTGATAAGTTATTTATAAACAATTCAAGGAGCTACCTCACCACACCATGCAATACTCTACTCTAAGTCTGGCCTATGTTTCGACTTTTTAGGTTCATTTTGAGGAAGAATTGATTTGATTTGAGAGAAATTTTGAGAGAAGGTATGATAGTAGTCTGAGAGTTAGTGTTGCCTTTAAGAACATAATATTATACTTTTGCAAAGGAGGTTATGGTTAATTAGTTTTAATAATAAAAAAAATTGTTTGAAATAAAATAAAGCAGTATACATGTTTAGACTCATATTAATACAAATAAAATGCACGACTGGATCGCACGAACTTGCTCTTATGTTCGATCACATCGAATGCAAAAGATTTCTGTTAAAAATCTAAATATATATTTAAAGCAGTTTTTTACTGCGTTTTTTATATATACAAAATATCTTTAATTTTTTTCTAAAAAAAATTGGTATGACAGACATATATTATAATATAAACTTAAAAACAAAATATTAAATCGTCTTAATCAAAGAAAAAATAATTCAAAATTCTGAAATAAATACTCAAACTAAGTTAAGCTCAAAAAAAGTACGCCATTTTATTTGTTAGACAAATTTGAATTTATGAGAAAAAAATTTTAAAAATCTGTGGAGCGGTTTTTGAAAAAAAAAAAAGTTTTTTTTTTAAAACTTTTTGAAAACATTTTTCAAAAAAAAATCAAAATCGCCAATTCATAGGTATTCAATAAATACATATAAATATAATTTTTGAAAAAAAATTAGTGAGCAGTTTTCGAAACATAAATTAAATTTTTTTAATCATTTTAAAAATACAAAAAAATACTAGTTAAAAATATTGGTACGCGGAATAATTTGGGCAACCTAAACCGTGCAATTCAGGTTGCATTTAAAAAAAGACCTTAGGTCTTAGAGGCATATAGTTAAATTAAAAAAAAAAAATCGAAAGAATCGGTTGAACCGTTTATGAGATAGTCGAAAGCAAAAAAAACGGTCCTATGGAAAGTACCGTTTTTAGACATTTTTCTAATTTTCGGTCGGTCGTAGCAAAAAAGCCGCACTGATTTTTTTTCATCAAAATCGTTAGAGCCGTTTCCGAGAAAAATAGGTTTGAACGTAACGGTTATATGGCAGGTACCGTTATTTTTTGAGCTAAAAAAAATAACGGTAATTGCCATTTTTCTATAATCAAATATCTCAAAAAATGCTCTAACGATTTTGATGAAAATTGGTGTGTGTACTACTTTGGATATGGTTTACATTTTGGCCAAAAATTTTGTTTAAATATTTTGTTATTAACGGTACCTGTCATACAATTTTTTGTATTTTTGTTTTTCGACTTTGTCATAAACGCCTAAAGAGATTTCGATAAAACGTTTTATAGAGGAGCTGCTTCCAGTTCTAAATAATACAGCATTTCTGAAAATATTTTTTTTGGATTAAAAAAAAAATATTTTTTTTTTGAAAATTCAATATTTCGAAAACGATCGGACGATTTTTTCTGAAACTTTTTTGAACTTTTTTGAACTTATATTCATACCAATTTTTTTTAGAAAAAAATTTAAATTTTTAATTAAAGTGAAAACCGACATTTAGCCGTTTCTAAGAATCTTTTACATACTTATAAAGTGATGGAACATAGGAGCAAGTACGTGCGATCCAGTTGTGAATTTTATATTTTCTAAAATTTAAAACCATCATTTCAAAAAAATCGTGCACCAGTTTTTGAAACATTTATTTTCATTTAAAAGTTGGAGCAGTATAATGATTTTCATCAATATCATTGAGATGTTTCCTAAATATTAGAACACATTCTTACTTTTCCTTTTTTAAATCACAAGATACAATAAATAAAATACAATAAATGTTGTGAAAGAATTTTCTTAATATCACGAAATATGACAAAGTTGCTTATGAAGGTATTTCAAAAAAAAAACACAAGCCTTCATGAAATGCTAAGTGCGATTTTCTAGTATTATAAAATATCGTCTGCCGTCTTCAAAATATTGAATTAAAAAAAGTGTTATTTTTTAAAAATCCAAAAAGATATTTTTCGAAAATATTTGTAAGCAGTATTATTTAGGATTCGAAGGATTGAATTCCTGTACAAAAATTTTGAGCGAAATCCGTTGTGCCTATAATGAGGAAGTCGAAAATCAAAAACCCGTTCTATGGCAGGGGTATGGTTAATGACATTTTATGTAAATTTTTATAGACCAAAAATTATAAATTGGGGGCCCACTCATTTCGTTCGTGTTTTTTTACGATTTCACTTGCAGAAAATCACACATTGCAGGAAAGCGAGAAGAAAGATGTTACACATCAAAAACTAATAAGGTACGCATATTACATTTGTAACATGAATTGTCAAACATTACGAAAAGGGTCGTAGCATTAAATTTTGGAGAATCTACTAAAATAACTGTTAAGTATGTAACTATATAATACGTATAAATGTAATTTGTAGATAATTTGTTTGACCTTTAATCAAGAATAATTAGTCAAAACATAATTGGATATATTCTCATAACTTATGTATTATTTGCTGTGCGCCCCAGGGGGACAGTGTTTCCGCTTGTGTACATGTGTTTCAGCTGACATTTTTTTTTCAGAACTTAAATGAGTTTAAAAATCCTTAAATCCCATGTAAACACTTGGTTCAATACGATCGTGATTTTGATTTTAAAATGCCAAAAAAGCTGCAAGAAGGAGCTATAAGTTAATCAACTTTTTCCAGATACAATAGTCTGCAGCTATCTTCGGCAGCTTCAGCTCAGTCTTAATTATGGTCAGCAATTCTGCGCAAAATTCATTGTGGAGAGTTTTTTTTTGACATTTTGGATTAAAGTCTTTTAGTGCAGTAAGGCAATTTACAGTTGTTACATACATTTACTACTAGTCTGATTGTGAGTTCAGAAGCTTAAGTGAAAAGAGACAACGGTCAGCTTAAATAATCAGAGAATTCCAGAACATTGACAACAAACCATGCGAAATCATTCCCGTAAATCTATTACTATAGAAACATTTCGTTAAGTCCTAAAGGGCAAAAATCAGCAGTGTATGTTATCACCTCGGTTAGCAGACCAACTTTCCTACACAGAACAACCGTTAAGACCTAACTGATAATTGTGCTTACCTCGTATCTTTAAACTAATAAAAGTATCTATGTAAATAAAGATGGAGAAATTATTTCGTTTGACCCTGTAATTTTATAAAGTATTTCATTTTATAATATTCTTAGCTTATCGGAGCTGGACAATATTGTCCTTAAGTCTATTCCGGTGCAATGTCAGGTAAACAACAATTTTATCCACTACCACGAAAAATGGTTTGATAATGATTGTAAGGTAGCTCGTGGAAAATCTTTTGCTTGGCTAGGATTACTAAGAAGTTTTCCAGAGAATATCTTTTTTAAAGCGCAATATCTTGCAGTTAACAAGCAATACAAAGAGCTACTGAGCTATAAACGTCAAACCTACTCAAGAAAACTTGCTCAAGACCTTGCAGACTGCAGAAATGCTGCTGAGTTTTGGACAGTAGTTAGAAAAATTAGTAAAAAGCGTAACAATCAAGTTATTTCACCCATTGAAATTGAAGACCTTGCAAAACACTTCAAAACGTTAACAAAAGACAATTTCTCTTCCACATTCCAATTTGCCACCTTTTTATGAGAACGAAGAGTTGGACGCACCTTTTTCCTGTGCAGAGGTTCGACTTGTATTGAAAGAGCTCCAAAACAACAAGTCTCCAGGATCGAATGGCATACCTCAAGAGTTCTATAAAATAGACACTTCTATTTTTATAGTGACTCTAACAAAAGCTTTAAACCACGCATACGATTCAGCTTATTTACCGCTCTATTTCAAAGAAGCCATCATTTGCCCAATTTTTAAAAAAGGTGACAAGGAAGATGCTGCCAACTACAGAGGAATATCATTGCTGAATTCATCTATGAAAATTTTTACGAAACTTCTCTGCAAACGGCTTTATGATTGGGTTCATAACAACAACTTACTAAGCGAGTCACAAGCTGGGTTTCGAAAGAATTACTCGACCATAGATCAAATCTATTCGCTTACCAATATAGCTGAAATCTTTATAAAATCTAAAAGAAAACTGTACGGCTTTTTCATCGACTTCAAGGCGGCATTCGATACCATAGACAGGAAAGCACTTATGCTAAAGCTGTGTAACAGAGGAGTATCGTCAAAGTTTTTGAACGTTTTGGAAAACCTCTATAACTCAACAACTTCTGCAGTCGCTTTTGGATCCAAACAATCCGAACAATTCGAAGTGGAAATAGGAATGAGGCAAGGATGTAATCTGAGTCCTTTATTATTTGCTCTATTTATAGATGACTTAGAAGAGGTATTGCAGGGTGGAGCACGTGTTTCAGCGGATCTTTTAATCAAGGTACTAATGTTCGCCGATGATATTGTGATGCTAGCGGAGTCGCCTGGTAGTCTCCAATTGATGATCAATAGATTGTTCGAGTACTGCAACAAATGGAGGCTCCAGGTGAACCTAGAGAAGTCTAAAGTCATGATTTTTCGTAGAGGAGGCGGCCGAAACGGCCGCAGTGAAACCTGGAAATTTGGAGCTCAAAACATCGAAGTCGTAAATGAATACAACTATCTTGGTATGCGGATATCTAGAAACCTGAACTGGCAAAATCATATGATTGATAAGTTGGCCAAATCGAAGCATGCATTAAACGCAACATGGAGGACTGTGGTTCACTGTAAAGATGTTCACTACGAATCCAAATATCGTATTTTTGAAACCACAGCGAAAGCGATCATGTGTTATGCAGCTCAAGTTTGGGGCCATAAGGAGTTCGATGAAGTTGAGCAGCTTCTGCGCTATTTCTTAAAAAGAAGCTTGAAACTACCTAATAGTACTGCGAATCACATAGTAATGCTAGAGACAGGTCTACCACCTTTATTTATTTCAACTCTGAAAATACAGATAGACTATATTTTAAAGACTATAGCAATGGATGATAGGAGACTACCAAAGAAAATTACGATGCTTGTGATTCAAAAACAAATATCATGGTTCGAGTCATGGAGAGATCTAGCAGAGTACTGTGGACATCCACTATTACTCCGAAGCGATAGGATGGAAACGTGGAAAAGCGAACTCTATAGCCTCATATCGTTAGTGGACGAAAGAAAGAGAGAGGATTATACTATGAAAGCCAGAAGTTCATTACACAGGGACATATATGCAAGGCTAAACTATAACCTGTTACGAAATAACTACTTCAGGGCGGAGTATCCAACCGATCTCATGTCACTGGTTTTAAAAGCAAGAGGGGAGATACTTCCCCTGAACTATGTTCCTCATAGGAGTGATTTGGAAGAAATGTGTGGATTATGTAACACTAGAGAACGCGAAAACGTGTTCCACTTCGTGGGAAGATGTCCTGTTTTGGTGGAAACCAGAAGGAGTACACTTGGAAAAAACTACCTCAGTGAAGAGGAAGTCATAGATGTTTTAAACGGAGTTTTAGACTGGGAATCCCTTTACAACTACACCAAGCTAGCACTTAACTACAGAAAACGGATCTTAGAAGAACTTTTTTAATTTTATGTTTCAATTTTGTATATTAAACAAAATTAATTAATTAAGTATTAATAATTGTCAACTGACAGACGGCGTAAGTCATGTTTGAAAAATGAATGATACACTAAACTTTTGTAATTTGTATGAAATAAAATCATTTGAAACCTAACCTAATATTCTTTATTTTCACAAACAGGTTTTAAGTATTTTTTCTGTTTAATTCATTCTTAAATCAAATTTTTGTTTAATTCTACTGAAGTCTACTTTATTCCGACTTTTTCTTTTGTACTATGAAACCAGTTTGATAATTAAGGAAAAATTAAAGTCAACATTTTTACAATTCATTCAACATTCTTTTGTGTTTGTAATGTATTAATTTGAACTCCTACAATTGGAAATACAACATTTCTAGCTATTTTGAATTTTATCTTGCTTGATGTAATTGCTTTTTGATATTTTTTAGTAGGACAAAATCTAAAACTTTCCGAAGCAACGCAATGACGTGTTTGCTAGTTGTTATATAAATTAAAATGGAGCTAACTTTTAATTTAAAGATGCGCCAATCATTTAATAACATTTTGTTTCTCCTGTTTTTTTTATAGATATCTACTCAATTTGTAAGTCAATTTTTTTAAATCGTATCTAAATATTTTACAATTTAAATAATAAATAAAAATATGATAAGACAACTCGAATTCTAAGAGATACGTATGTATGTTTTTTCCACTTAAAATGTCAATAAAATTAAAGAAAAATTAATCAAAATTTTAATGACATTTTTCTTATCAATATCAATAGTCTTCCCAACTCTGAAATATATCATATCTCCATACAATCCCTTAGATCTAAAGCGAAAAACAAAATTGTGTATGTATTTCCAATTTAGCAATTGGAATAACCTAAGTAACTTATCAAATATGATTTATAGATTTATAAGTTAATAATAATTTAGCTCCTTCGGAAGTTTTCAATCTTTTTTGTTGAATTCAATAACAATGATAAGACAAATAGATACTAGATTTTATTTTTTTTCTTAAACTAAACCGAAACACTCATTTGAGTGTGTATCTAAATAGTTGTTGTATGAATGAACAACTTTCCACTTTATTATGAGAACCCTTAGCCTTTGTGGGTCCAGTAGACGGCTAGTCATAGCCGAGAATACACCAGCTCATTAAGAATAGGAGCTCACAGTGTAGGTGCATTTTACAAAAAGAAAGAAAAATAAATATTTATAATAAAAGTGTTGATAATGGTGTTCAACTGCAACGGCAACTGGTTCATTGTCGTCCTATGTGCGATAATATTGGCAGTTGCTGATACCGAGGCTAAGTGTGGGTATAAGGTGAGCTTGAACTTGACTTTGTAACTGTGTACATAATGAAGTTTTCTTTTGAATTCTCCATATGCAAATAAAGCCAGTATTCCTACAAAAATTTTTGTAATTGGTTCTTTTCTCTTAATTTATTTTTAAATACATTAGACTATGAGTTATATGATTTATGTTTTGGGATTTTATTTCTTCAAGTAGCAGGTTTCTTTGGGAATTTAGTTTGTATTTCGTCCACGGGGCTCCAGTTTCTTAGTTCGTTGTTAAGTACAAGTTAAACCTTGAAACCAGCTTTATTGTGGATCCATTCGCATATAAATTCAAAAAAATTAGATTCTTCTGGATTAATAATTTTTCGACGTCTATCTTAAAAAAGGATAGTATCGTACAAATATATCAATAAATTTTTGACAATTGAAAATGAAGTTCCATTAAACTAAACTTGGAATAAATAAATGGCTCGAAAGCAATTTACTACTTTTACCATCAACTTTTTTTAAGGAGCATAAATTGCACTATTTCATTGAAACTTTCTAGTTATAACGAGGTGGAACCGTTCCCTGAATTTGTTCCGGGGTCTGCAGTACTCCACAGCTTATTTGATAGAAAATTATCAATAATAACTTAATGCTTAAGTTTCCAAATTAATATTTTTTGTGGTATTCTTTGGCCTCTTTTAAAAGCATGCAGTGTTTTTGACATATAATGATTAAGCTTGTTTCTGATTTGTGGAGTCACTTTCTCCCATTCTTTTAGAAGTCCCATTTTAGGCCAATTTTGTTGGAGAATTTTTTTTAGAATATTGTTGTCCAACAACATCCACAAATTTTTGATCTCATTTATGTCAGATGACAACGCCGGAGGTCTTATCAAATAAATGGTTAATTATCAAGATTTGTAAAATATCTTACTTGTGTGGGATGGACTAGTCCCGGTAGAAACGGAAATTTAGACGAATACTCAACTTTTTGGTACTTTTAAGCACTTATGTATATTTGTTTAAATAAATATATTAAGGTACATATTTTTGTCCCATCGTCCCATTAATAAGCTCTAAATTTGACCAAAGTTGCTTTAAGGTTCGATTTTTTAAGGCTGAAACTGTTATTTTTTGCTTAGTGACAGAATAAACAATTAATTGCCGTTAACTGAGTGAAAACTTAGACCGTATTTAAACTAACTTAACTCTGTGAAGCCTTTTTAAACGTGGGTCTACTAAATTAATACTTGATATTAATAATCTGATTTGCGCTTTATCCCAATAAACGTCAAAATGTATGCAACCCAAGCGACATAACCAAATTTCACTAAAATTAACATTTTCTTCACGCAACTCATGATTGTTTATGATTATGTATTTATACTAATTGGCAAACGGCTTTAAGAACTATTGGCGCAAAATTTTAAACGATTTAGTAAAATGTTAAAGCCACTTTTAGCAATTTACTAAGCTAAAAAGATGATTGAGCTAATTTTAAACGATTTTAACATTTTACTAAAGTTAAAATCACGGAATGTGTACTTTTACTTTTAGCAATTTGCTAAATCCATACTATTTTCATCATTTTAACTTCATTATTAAAAAAAAAAAAATTGTGCACCAGCAGGACGCGAACCTGGGCACCCCGCGTGCAAGGCCATCAGATTCCATTATCGATTTAGCAGATTGCTAAAAGTCATTCCGTGATCTTAACTTTAATAAAATGTTATAATCGTTTAAAATTTGCCCAATCATCTTTTTAGCTTAGTTTGCTAAAACTAGCTTTAACATTTTACTAAATCGTTTAAAATTTTGCGCCAATGTATATAATTAAATTATAAACAAAAACGATTTAATGTACTGTTGACTTTATTTTTAATTCACGGAGTAAGTGCAATAAGTCAAGTCAAAAAGTTTGCTGCAATTTAATAACGCATTTCTTCGCTAATCCGCCAGAGAATCTGGTTTAGTGTTTAAAAATAATGTATAGAACCATACGAATGAAAAGATACAAGTTTTGAATTATTTAGATTTTTTCATGGATTTTTGGATGGACCCTTTACTTTTATTAGTCGAAAATTTGAACTCGCGGTATAGTTTTTCTTCTAAAGTTTAGAAAATTCTTGCCAGCGAGCGAATACTGGTAACTTATGTTATCTAGCTTAGCTTGTATCTAGCATGTAAGTAAGGTTCTGTAGTACGAGTATATAGTATATAAATTAATATACTGCGGAGCAGCGTCACCGCTTCAAAAAATAAAAACGAAGTAGATTTTACCCAAAAAGTGATGTAGATTCAAGAAAATGGAAGTAGATTTCAAAATCATAATCTTAATATTATATTTAATTCCAAATTAGTTTTATATATTTATCAACAGCAACAGAACATTTAAAAGGCGAATGAAAATAGTAATAAGAATAACCTTGCCGAAATATGTGCATATTCTTCAATGTCCACTGCATTCGCAACAGATACAGACAATTCATTTCCACTACTTTTGGGAAATCTTGATTGTCGAGACCTTTTTTTGGAAAAAAATAAAAAAATATAAATGGTGCACAACGATATTTTTACAAAATTATAATTTTGCCTACGAATCTTTATCCACATTCTTGATTACTTCGAAAATCTTTTCATAGCGTATTTGGCTATTAATCACATTCAAATTTTAAAGACAGACAGGAACGAACGTAAACTCTAACGCATTACTTGTTTCTTCGTTTTTGTTTGAAAGAAAATTAAAAGGAAAACATTAATAAACGTCAGAAGATTGTAATAATTTTTTGTTTGAAGTGAAGTTAGATGCAATTTAGTGAATATGGGCTTACATGAAATAGTAAAAAACATTTTTAAAATATTTCCTTTTTTTGTTTGAGCAGATTAATTTTTTTTGTTTAAATTGAAGTGGACTAAAAAGGGATTTCTAAAAGTGAAGTAGATATAAAGAATTTAACAATAGTGCGAAGTAAGGAGTGGATTTAATTTTTTTTTTCTGGAATTGAAGTAAACCTATTTCAAATGAAGTAAAGTGGTATCACTGCTGCGGAGCAGTCACGGTTAATTTGAGACAAGTCAATTTTCAAATAATTGGGGGCTTACACCTTACAGTGTCATCTTAAGAAATTAAATCTTCCAAATGATTTCATTTAATTTTTAAAATATCTTGGTCTCTGAATTTTTGAGGTGCTGACTAATTCCTCGCCTTAATTTCCACACTCTTTTATTATTAGATACCAAATTGGGAGAATATCTGTTAGTTTTAAATAAAATACATCATCTACAAAAGCATCAATTTACTTTTACAACATAGATAATCTTGTGAATTATGGAACTCACAATACTATTGCAGTGTTGCGCACTGTCTTTTTTCTTTAATGGTTTGTCTTGAGAAAAAAAAAACACTGCATAAAGGGATTCGCATTTCCAGCGACTCCAATTGGTGTTGTTGTTTTGGAAATAGTTGATTCTAAAAGAAAATTTTATTGGCATGCACCTGCATAATTTCTGATACTGTATTATATTAACATTTCAAAGCAGCAACATAACAATAACAATTCTGTTTGTTTCAACATTTTATCAAATCTCAAAATTAATCTCTACGATAAAGAATATTGCAGGCAAAACAATTGCAATACACTTTTCAAGTATGTAATAAGAAATTCAGATTTGTCAAATCTAACAATAAATCAAAACTAATAATAACAATAAAAACAAAAACAACACAGTTTAAAATAAATATTCAAACAAATAAAAATTGAAGTTGATTTGATTTGTTATTGAATTTCACACCGATTTCTCACTTAAAAATAATTACACCGTAGCAAAGTTGAACTTGAATATGTATTTTGGGTATTATACTAACACATACTCTATATAAACATAAACATTTGTTTAGTCTTGGGTTAGGAAGAAAAACGCACTTTTGAATTTAAGTGTGCGATAATTCTAGAACAAGAAAAATAGAAGGCATGAATATTTAAGTCTGAATAAGATATGCGGGATAATTTATGCCGGTGGAAGTCTGTGATTTGCGGTATGAAAGGAAAACAAATTTTCCGTCAAGTCTTGAGAGTATGAGCTAAGAAGAAAGTTTATATACATTATGTCACAAAAAAAAGTAAAAAGTTGTTTACCAAAGGCTTGAAATAAGATCGTCAGTGTGCAGGCAGGCGCGCAGGTTATATCGAAGATGACAAATAAAACTCAGGTTTGAGAAAGATAGTTGATGATTAAGTAAATTTATTTTTACTTGCGATTATAGGTACATACTAGTTACAAGGCAAGTTATGCATTCGTAAAAAGAATTCTAACACTCAAACATGACATTACGATCATAGAGAACACCCAAAAAGTGGGTCAAAAACAAAAAAATATTATTTTTCTCAAAAACGGCTCCAACGAATTTTATAAAAAAAAATCACTTAATTAATGAAGGGAAGACGAGGGTACCTACTTTTTTTGAAAAAAATGTTTTTTTTTTTTATAACTTTGCACGCGCTCAAGGGATTATGAATACCCTTTATATGTTTTTCTTAACACAGCGCGGGCATCCGGTGGAAGAAGAGAAAAAAAGGATGGGAAAGATGTGTGGCGCGATGGTCTGAGACTAGAGCTGGTTGTTGTCTCAGATTTATCTGCAGGGATGGCGGCTGAACTAATGCAGAAGAATTACCATGTCTTATTTATTCATGTCTCTTATAATTCGCATTATTTTATTTATTTCGTTGTCATATTTTATGGGTATGATAGTTTACTCAATCACATGTTGTTAGTGTTATGCCTTAACAGAATGTAATGAGCAAAGCAGCAACTTATTTTATGACAATTTTTAGAATTGGTTTTTAATGGAATATAAGAAGCCATAGACAACGGCGGGAATCGATCCTGCCAGCACGAGGTTGACAGGCGACCACACAATTATCGCGCCACGGCCACCCCCATTATTTATTATAGGTTATTTTTTGGCTTTCGACTTTCTGGTAAACGGATAATTTGATTTTTTTGAAATTATTTACGCAGAAGCTCCTAGAAAGTTTAAATACTATTGTAAACCAACATTTGTGAAAAAAAAATTATTTTGGAAATTAAATTTCGAAAACGACTCAATAGATTTTTTCGAAACTTCGTTTATGTTTACATTATCTTAAAAGTTAAAAAAACTATTTTTCTAAAATAAAAAAAAACAACGAAAACTCCCTTACAAATGTTAAAAACCCGTTAAGAAAAAAATGATTTCTCAAGAATTTTTATAAAAAATGTCTGTGTTCTTAAATTAATACTGTCCACTTTTCAGTACAAACATATTTTATTTTGCGTACTTAATAACGGCACTTCCCATAGAACCACTTTCCATATTTCGATTAATTCAAACCGATTTAAATTATTTTTTTTATGCAAATGATTCCAAGAAGTGTTTATAAAACCGCGTACTCATATTTTCAAAAAAAAAAAAAAATAGTTTTTCGATTTTTAAAAAAATAAATATTTTTTTTTTTTTTTGAAAAACCGATTTTAGAAAAACCAGTCACTGGATTTTTTTTGAAATTTTAATTTTAGATATATATTAATAATATCTTCAAAATGGGAATTACATTTTTTTTTTCTAAGAATGTTTTTAAAATTTTATACTTACAAAATTATTTTTTTAAAAAACCGCTCCAATGATTTTTAATTTTTTTTTATATATTCTAATTTATCCAGGAATTCAAATGGCATCTTTGTTTTCCCTCAAACTATAACCACTAATAGGGTAAGATCCCAGGGGGGCATACATACGTCATTTTATCATAGCTGATATTTTTTCTGTGAATAGATACCAAAGTTGATAAGAACGAATGGATATTCCGAATTTTCAAAGATATGCAGTGTTAAAAGTGCATATCCAACTACGTTATTTTATCAAAGCTGATTTTTTGATTTGTTTAAGGGGACACTTGTCAAACCCCTACAGTTGAGCGTTTCGTTTGATGATATCTTAAAAAAATGATAAAATGACGTATGTCTGCCATCCATGGGATCTTGGTCTATAAGCAATATAAAAACATTTAATTATGTGTATTATCCAATTATTTCTTCCTTATTAAAGATACATAATTTCCTTTTTACGAATTTTCGCGTACGTCACTGAATACTACATACAATGTAGACCATCATACATTTATATATACATACATATGTGTCCTTAAAAATCACATGAATCTTATGTATATACATATTTCATACCTACCAACTTAATTATGTACATATTTACATACCTAGGTTCGATTCATGTATGTGGGTATATAACGGTTAGCCATCTAAAGTTTTTTTCAACTAGTGCTTATTTCGTGAATGGTAACACTTAGCTCATGTCTAATTTGACAGATAATTAGTTTTATCCTTCCGCTGAACGAATATGGTTGTGTATACGCTTGAACAACGCTTGCTAAGTGGGCCTGCGATCGACTTAGAGAAGATGCCGATTTTGCCAAAAAAAATCATCTTTTCAGATGAAGCTCATTTTGATCTTGGCGGGTATGTAAACAAGTAAAATTGTCGCATTTGGGCCACAGAAAACCCGCACGCATACATTGAAAAGCCGATACACCCAAAACGAGTCACTGTTTGGTGCGGATTTTGGTCCAGAGGCATAATTCGAAAATGAGCAAGGAGTGGCCGTTACAGTCAATGGCGATCGTTGACGGGCCATGTTGAACGAATTTTTGTTCACAAAAATTGAAGAGGAGGATATTGGCAATATTTGGTTTCAACAGGACGGTGCTACGTGCCACACAGCCGAAGCTACACTCTATGGTTTGCGCCCATTTTCAAAAAAAAAAAGTTATTTGGCGGACCCTATATTTCTCTGCTAACTTACATAATTAAAATCCATAGCTAAGATTTAAGTATATTTGTATTTGTAGGTACGTACCTATAAAACTATTCCTTGAATCATCCAATCGACAATTCATTATACTAAGAATCAAAGTTATATTACCTATATCGGCTTTAAACCTACATAGTATAACCAAATTACCTACCTACTAACAGCGTCAATTAAAGTTGTTAGCTACAAGAGCAAGTTCGTACGACCCACTCGTGCATTT
Organism: Philhelius pedissequus; assembly: GCA_910595825.1. NCBI lineage: Eukaryota > Metazoa > Arthropoda > Insecta > Diptera > Syrphidae > Philhelius > Philhelius pedissequus. The sequence continues at coordinate 81,191,568 of OU343163.1, forward strand.
TATTTATTAATTACTTGGTTTGTAATGGAGGTGAATCATGCGTTGTTAGAAATTAAAATTCTCCGTTTTAAATATTATATGTGCTTGGTCTTAAATTAACTTCAATTTACAAAAATGTAATCCTTTGCCCAATGTCATATATAAAATTGTCTTACTGTCAAGTTAACTTGTCATTAACTTGACCATTGTGTCATTAAAATTTTGTTTAATTGTGACTATATGGAAACCCTGTCAGATTTTTCAAGAAGGGAATGTTTATGCAAGCAGATTGAGTGGCAAATGATACCTTTTTTTCCGCAAGTTTTGGAAAAGAAAATCGAACTCGGATTTTAATCAAACAAGACATTACGGTGAAAGAGAACACCAACAAATTGTGTCCTGCAAATCCATCTGTATGTCTGTCTGTACATCGCTCTACAGCCTAAACGGCTAATCAAACTTGATAATTAAGCGTTTAATCATCTAAAACGCTTAAATATCAAGTTTGAAGAAAATCGCTTCAGCCGTTTAGACTGTAGAGCGTTGTACAGACAGACATACAGACGGAATTGCGAGACCCAATTTGTCACAAATAAATTTCCGAATCGTTTTTTAGGTCCAAATTATTAAATATTTAAAATTGTCATACCAAGTTTTTTTTACAAAAAAATTTAAATAATTTTGTATATAAAAAATCAAGTAAAAAACGACTTTGAAAATATAGTGAACGTCCAGTATAACGAATTATGTAATGCACACTCATTCGTTATAACGAAAAATTCGTTATAACGATCGTCTCTTTTTTCTTTGTTTAATAATGCTAGAATATAAAAAAACAAGTGATTTGTATGTAAATATTTATTTATAAGAAAATAGAAATTTCTTAGTAAGTTGTTGGCAAACGAATCAATTACATATAACAATTATTTACTTTATTTTTTTTAATAAACTGCAAACACAGTCGATCACTAGAAATACTTCGCGAAATGAAGGGCGTGAAAATATAACCTAAAAAACCTAATAAACTAAAACAGTTAATTTTCCTTTAAAATTACATAAATGTATGTATAACTGGATCATAAGATCCAGGAAATAACAAAAAAGATACACTCAACACCAGTTGTTGTTCTTACTAGAAGAATTAAGGATGCATACAAGAAATGACAATATCGCAGTTAACTTGAGCCTACACAAATTTGCTAGACATTCGTTATACAGAGCGTAAAATTTTCAAACCATTCGTTATATAGAACCATTAATGGAAAAGAAAAATTCATTCGTTATATTGGAAATTCGTTATATCGAGGAATCGGTAAATTGGACGTCAACTGTATATTTAGGTTCTTATGGAAAACTTTTGTATACGATGTGATCGAACATAAGAGCATAAGTTCGTGTGATCCAGTCATGTATTTTATTTTATGAAGATTTGCAATTCTAAATGGCGGGTAGCGATATTTTCTTTGGATAAACAAAAAGATTTAAAAAAAGAATCGAGCTAATCACGTAAGACGCTTAAGTACCAAGTTAGAAGAAAATCGCTTGAAATCGCTTAGGCTGTAGAGGTAGACCGATCTGCAAACCTAAAACCCAACACAATTGGGTGAACCACTTTTATCGCGTTCTCTTACGAAATAACTGCAATAGATTGCAGAAAACCAAGCCAAAAGATGTTACAAGTTACACATAAAAAATATAAAATTCTTTAAGTGCTTCCATTTTTTTAAAAATTTGAATCTATTCCCCAGTTATCTTTCCTATTGTTAAGTATCTTTGTATCTATAATGTGTAAAATGAAGTATAAAATTAATATCATTCCTTTACCGAATGTTTAAAAGGTCCATATGTTAGTTACATGATAAGACAATTTATTGCAATTTAATTTAAATCCTATCTTGTCTAACCTTATAGTCATGTCCATCTACATCATCAAAAGATATCAACATTCACCTTGTTCCACATTCTCATGACGACGTTGGTTGGCTCAAGACAGTTGACCAATACTACTATGGCAGCAAGACTGGCATTCAAAGGGCTGGAGTTCAATACATTTTGGATTCTGTTATCGATGAGCTCCAAAAAGATAAAAACAGAAAGTATATTATATTGATCTACTCAAAAAACTTTTTTTTTTATCATTTCGAAGGTTATGATATTTTTTTAAATTAAGATTCATCTATGTCGAGTCAGCATTTTTCTTTAAATGGTGGGACGAGCAAAGTTCGAATACTAGAAAAATTGTGAAGAAATTAGTGGATAATGGCCAACTTGAGTTCACTGGAGGTGCTTGGAGTATGAATGATGAAGCTGCTGTCCACTATCAAAGTGTTATCGATCAATTTACTATTGGACTTAAGTAAAAATATAGCGATGCATTCTTTTTTGTGGATGCAGTATTTTTAAAGAAATCGTTTATTTATCTGCAGAAAGCTTGATGAGACCTTTGGAGAATGTGGTCGACCTCGAGTTGGTTGGCAAATCGATCCATTTGGTCATTCGCGAGAAATGGCTTCGATATTTGCTCAGATGGGCTTTGATGGAGAGTTCTTCGCTCGAATGGACTGGGTGGAGAAAAGCTTGAGACTGAAAAATAAATCAGCTGAGATGATCTGGAAAGCGAGTCCGAATTTAGGTAAATAATAACCTTAAATCCAAGAAAGCCTTTATCACATTTTAACATAAATAGGGGAAAGTTCTGAACTTTTTACTGGATTGCTCTACAATCACTATTCAGCTCCGCCAGGATTCTGTTTTGACACTCTATGTCAAGATGACCCAATTATTGATGGGAAAAGTTCCGATAACAATGTCAATCAGAAAGTCGACAACTTCCTTGAGTACACGAAAAATATGAGCGTTTATTACAAAACCAATAACTTAATGATGCCAATGGGTGATGATTTCAATTACCAAAGCGCCGGAATCAATTTCAAGAATATGGACAAACTCATCAGGTAAGTTTGTTTTCCTGTCGTCTTGCGGGTGAAGCCCTCTCAATTGTTGCCTTCGTCAGATATGTCAATGAACGTCAGAGTTATGGTTCCAAAGTGAACGTTTTTTACTCAACACCAACGTGCTACCTAAAGTCACTCTATGATGATTTGCAGACTTGGCCTACCAAAACCGAAGATTTCTTGCCTTATTCCACGGACTGGCATACCTACTGGACTGGCTACTACAGTTCACGACCAACTCAGAAGCGCTTCGAACGTGTGGGCAATCATTTCCTTCAGGTTTGTAAACAGCTTACAACTTTTGCAAATTTATCTGGTACAGTTCCCAAGACCAACCTTGAAAATCTTCGTCATGCAATGGGCGTAATGCAACATCACGATGCCATCACCGGAACTGAAAAACAAAGAGTTGCACAAGACTACGACAAACTACTTCATGGCGCTATTTCGGGCTGTGAAAATAATACCAAACAAGCTCTGCAGAAGTTGACCAACTTAACCAGGGGAGAGTTTGAAAGTTGCCATTTGGCAAACATTAGTATGTGCTCTCTTCCAGCTAAGACTGGGACCTTCGTTGTAACACTGTTTAATCCGCTGGGGAAAAATTCGACACAATATGTGAGAATTCCGGTTGTTAATGGGTCGTATGTTGTCTTAGACAAGTCGGGGAAGACTATTCCATCAAATGTGGTGCCAGTACCTTCGCCCGTTTTGAAAATACCTTATCGACGAAATGAAACTCAGCATGAGCTTGTTTTCGAGGCTTCAGTTAGCAATATTGAAACGTTTTACGTGAGACGATTGTCGAAACCTAGAGTTGAACGTAAGAGATTTGTTAAATCCAGAATACAAAGAAATTCCCCACCTTACACCATTATCGAGAGGCACTATGAAGAGCGAGCTGCGAAGGCCCCAGCACCAGCTCCTGCACCTAAATTGAACATCACCACTGTGGCAAATGCTGTAAGTTCTGTTTTGCTTGAGTTTCTTTGTCTAAATTCTTAATGATTCAAATTTCAGAACGTTCGCTTGAACTTCAGTTCAACGGGTCATCTAGATTCAATTAGAATGAATGGTGTGGACCTAAAGATCCGTCAAGACTTCTTCTATTACCGTGGAGCTAGTGGCAATAACGCCGAATTCAAGAACAGATCATCTGGAGCTTATATCTTCCGTCCGAACGGCACCGAAGTTCCCGTTGCAACTAAGGTCAATTTAACTGTGATTCGTGGAAGTCTAGTCCAAGAAGTTCATCAGACTTTCAACGACTGGGTCAGCCAAGTTATTAGGATCTACAATAATTCAAATCCGATCGAATTTGAATGGCTAATTGGACCGATTCCGATTGGTGATAAAATAGGAAAGGAAGTTATAACCAAATTCACAAGTCCCATTGATTCTAAGGGTGTATTCTATACTGATTCTAACGGTCGGGATATGATGAAGAGAATCCGAAATCATCGTGAACAATTTACGGCCAATCTTACAGAGGCGGTATCTGGAAACTATTACCCCGTTACCTCGAGAATTGCATTGGAAGATGAAAAAGCTCGACTTGCAGTACTTAACGATCGGGCTCAAGGTGGATCAAGTATACAGAATGGTTCGCTAGAACTGATGCTTCATCGAAGATTATTGAGTGATGATGCCTTCGGAGTTGGTGAGGCTCTCAATGAGACTGCTTATGGTCAGGGAGTTATTGCTCGCGGAAAATACTACCTCGTAGTTAGCCCGACAAAACAACGATTCTCAACAGTTGAACGACAGATGCAACTTGAGGTGCTTCTTCCTTTCTGGAAATTCTTCAGTTCGAACGGGACAGATAGCAAAGTAAACGTACCATCAGCTCCAGTTTTCAACTCACTTCCTGCAGGCATTCATCTTCTAACCCTTGAACCTTGGTCGGATAAGGAAATTCTTCTTCGTCTTGAACACTTTATGGATAACACAGAGAGTTCGAGTATAAGTTTTAGCATGCGCCCAATAATGACAGCACTTGGGGGATTGAAAATTCGTGAAACAACTCTTGATGGTTCGATGGCTCTTTCTGATATGAAAAGACTAAAATTCTTTCCACATGGATCGAAGATCAAAAAGGGCGAATACATTAAAGCTCAACATACTCCACTTAAAGCTTCGAAGAATGATAAAGACTCAGTCTTCAATGTAACTTTCAAGCAAATGCAAATTAGGACATTTATTCTTCAAACGAAATAGATATTGTATCGTTCTCTTGTGCATGTATTAAAATTGTAAAATTGTTCTTTTCCAAGGAACTTAGGGTACAAAAGCGTGATTGTTTGACTTGGATGCATCATAAAATGTTAAAGGTTTTTGTATAGGAGGGTTTCGTTTGAAAGACGTTACTATATTCATTTTGCTAACTCATCTTTTGTTTTCCAACTATCAGACTGATTCTTAGCTATACCTCTGAGTTTTGCCTGTATTATGTATTTACTCCCTACCTTAATGTATAAAAGCTTTCACTTAAAGTGAAATTGAAATCTGGCTTAAACTCGACAATACGACAGGGTTCTTTTATGGATTAACTCAATATCTATCTTGCAAAAGCACACCATGGAAACATTCAGAATTCTGTACAAGGATGTTATAAGACCATCGTTGCCAGCTTTATTAGAATTATAGAATTCAAAGTTCAATGTTTCGAGCTTTTCCTGAAACTCCATCAGGTTATTCCGATTCATAATACGAGTATGCGTGAATCAGTAACAGAAATTAGAACTTCTGTAGCAGATTGCGCTCGTCGCTTTAGAAGTTTTACAGAAGTTTTATAGAAATTTGTGTGGTGTTGTTGAATCACAAAACTAATTACAAATATGAAAATTAATCAGAGCTTCCAAAATTTTAACGGCACTTTAGAAAATCATTTTTTATTTAATTATGAAAATATATCTAAATTACAATGGCATACAAGTTTGTCGGCCCTTAACTCCGCTCTTTATAAAGCCTGGCTTACAAATACAAAAGTTTGGTGATGTACAATATCCATTGGGGCATCCAGCTGGACAATGGGCCTTACAGACATTCGGTTGGGTCTCATCCAAAACGTATCCAAAGTTGCAAGTGCAAATATTATTTCCGTCACAGAATCCATTTAAGCATGGCTTGTCACAATGAGGTATACAATTGGCACCGGTACTATCCAGAGCGTATCCAGGCTTGCAGGTGCATGTGTCGGGAGCTGTACACGTTCCTTTAACACATCCCCTTTGATAAAAAAAAAATTGAAATTCACTAAATTAATGGATACTTTTTGCAAAATGATGACTTACTTTATACAAATTGGTTCACAAATATCTCCCTTTCGTATGTATCCCCGATTACAAGAACACAGTCCTGGAGCGGTGCAGGTTCCATGCTGACACTTGTCACATTTTGGTTGACATACTCCCTCGGGAGAGAGTTCATACTTGGGAGAACAACGACAAGTCTCTGGGGCAACACATGTACCGAAGTCACAGCCCTTGCTGCAATGTGGCTTACAAAACTGCTTCGTGACAGGATCCAAATTGAAGCCAGGCTTGCATACACATGAACCATCTGATTGGCAATTACCATTGCGACAACCAATTGGGCAGGTTGGGACACAATTTTCTTCGTAGTCTCGAACATTTCCGGGCAGACAAACACAAGTATCAGGTGCTGTACAGATTCCATTGGGACAATCGTCCATGCAAATTGGATCGCATTTGCGGTAAATATGTGGATTGCGTTCGTAGCCTTCACAGCATATTTGGATACGACTCATTGTTGGGTTCGAACCGTTGCCACTGGGTACGGCATTAAGGTTGCGGACAAGTGATGCAGTTCTGAAAAATTTATGATTTAGTTTTATCAAAAGAAAAAAAATTGTTTTAAGCATTTGAAGCTTGATGAAGATGAAAGTACATAAAGTTTTGAAATGTATGCATGCGAATTTGAATTAAAATGGAACAGCATATACGGAGTGTTATAAATCCGTATTTAATCCTATTAAGTGCCATAGGAGACGTTCGAACATGGTAGGTGTGGGCAATGTTCGCGCATTATGTCTGTGGGCTGGTTCGAACAAAATGGCGTTTAATTTTTGCAATCCGGAAGCCTTCTGGACTCTTCTGAAAGAGTTCACTTGGGAAAAAAATGACAGTTCAAATTCTGAAAAGAAGAGAATTTTGCTTCTGGATTTTAAATCAGAATCTCATTAAAATTCACAATCGTCAGAATTACACAAAAGTGTTGAGTTGGGATTCCGGATTGCCAAATAAAAACGCCATAAGTGTAGGTACCATGTTCTAAAGCTTTCGCGTATTTTTTGAACATCACATTGATAGAGGGAATGATCTTTGTCGTGAAGGATCAATCCATCAATCACTTCAAAGTTCAAGTAGAATTATGTGCAACTCCCGCCACTTTTGAACATCTGCTGGATGAATTTTATTGCAACAATAAGTAAATCGCGCTCACACAAACAATAGATACATTTTAGGAAATGCCTAATACATCCAATATTATTCTTGATAAGTCCAAATAGTGAACCGTTAATTTTACATAGCAAACTATTTCAATGTTATCTATTGATGCGAATTCTCTATGAGCTCGAACTCTCTTCTTTTGTCAAGAAAAATACATTTTATAATTGGAAACATATTCGTAATTTTTTTGCACGTATCTTTTACAAAATAGGTAATAATTGATTTATTAAGAAAAAAATGGAAATAAAAGGGTAAAAGGAAAATAAATGTCAAAATCATGCAAATGTCATTCGAACGCTGTTGTAATGAGTTTTTCAAATATTTTTGCCAAAAACCATTTTTGGATCGGTGTGAAAATGCAGAGACAAAAAATAATAAATTATTTTACATTAGGGGTATTCATACAACGTAAACACTTGATAAGCTTCTCTGTTGGTAAATAAACTGTCAAATTTTGTATAGGAAATTGAATAAGATTATAACTTATACAATTTTATTTGGATAAGATCTTCCAATTTAGCCTGTTCGGCAATTTCAGAGAACTCAAAAAAAAACTGTCGCCGTGTGCTGCAACTATTGAACCGAGATTATTTGTCACTTATGAAAGTTAATTTTGGTACATTTTTAGAGCCCACATCGTTTTCTTATACAATTCCCTCCATGCATAAACAAAGAAACACGATTATTGTTTATCATATATTTTTTTTATCGTTTCGAATGTGTAGTTTCGATTTTGTATTGGTTTGGGGGAGGTTCTCCATTTAAAAATAACTCCGAAATCTGAACGGACTCATCTGACACACATACCTGACGGCCCTGATTACACAATTTATAAAACATTTACCCAAACCAATTATACAAAGGGCGTTCATGCAAACTGTGTATGTAAACTTATCTCATTGAATGAATAACTACCCTTATTGTTTTTATATATTATGTTGTTAAGCTATGGTATTGATAAGAGTGAACCTTACTTGCATTAATTCGTCTATTTCTACTTGCGATATGTACTATAGGGCAAGTTTTGCATTTTAACAAAAAATCAAACTCGACTTTTTAATCCCTCAATTCTGTCCGTCTGTCTGTGTGTAGATCAGTCTACAGCCTAAACGGTTGAATCAATTTTCTTCAAGGTACTTAAGTGTTTTAGGTGATTATGTCAAATAGATTTTTGAATCGGTTTTTGAGCATCGATTATGTCCGAGCCCATCGAGCGTGCTCTGAACATGTTCACTGAACGAAAAAAGAAACAAAACACTCGGAGCTCTGAATGCTCTGATTGAAAAATAAACATATATACATTTTTTGACAGCTCAGCCTCTGCTCTGAACTAAAAAAGAGATACGACTATTATTGAATTTGTTAAAAGAGGCAACTTCAAATGCTTGCAATTCGTAACACAAATACTCGTTTACAGTTGCGATAAAAAACTTTATATTTGAACCGAAGATCACTAATTTGATTTGCAAAAAATTTGAGTCACACAACGTTAAGTGCCAACTTAGTTTGAAAGCTGATTACTGATTTATTGTGAAGCCAATTTATTAATTTCCAACCCAAGACTTTGCAATTATTATTGTTTATTGACAAACGTAATTTAGCGATGACCTCATCGTACATATTTTTTACTGATGACTACTACTGAATGTATTTTTATACTAAATTAATTTCTTCTTAAATGAAAATTTTATTTATTAAGCTTATTTTTTTGTTTGTTTTACTTTTATTTCTGACATGTGGCTGGCGTTGATAAAAAACAATGTTTGCACTCAACTCACGTATTTATGCGCGTTTTAGAATTTATATTTAATTCTTTGGCATGATACATACAACAAATATTATCTTCTATTTGCCTTTGTGTTTATGGCCCTCATTATGAGTAGCGAATCGAACTTAAAATCTCTTGCGAATTCGCTAATTTCGTATTACAAATAGCGATTCGCTCAAACTTAGTTCGCTTCAAATGTCAAAACTGTAGCGAGTTTGATTATCGAGGTATTACAAATAGCGAATCTTCGCTAATCTAACCCATGTAATAGCGAGTTTCATTTAAATTTGAAAGAACTCCTCTCAAAATGGAGATTTGATCTTTTAAATGAAACTCTGTGTCCAAATTTAATTGTAGTATTGGCCGAGTTCGGTGGCATACCTAAAGCAATGCGGATTGCTTTGTGTTATGGAAAAACCAGCTGATGAACTAAACATATGTTGTCAAACACAAATCTCAAGCTACGAAAAAATTATTATTGGGGACGTTCACTCAATTATTCTCAGCAATCTGGAATAACTTTCTGTTGTTGTAATGCGTGCAAAACCACATCTGATGAAAAAACAGCTGCTCTCATGAAAGCCATCTTGAGTTATCCCAAAAAAATTGGAATAACTAGCTATCCGAGAACAAATGTATAGAACCAGCTGACTGCAAAATTCGTTGGTATGCGTTTTGCTTTGATTTTTTGACAGCTTTCAGCTAACCTATCTGATTCGTCCACAGATATATCCCGATAGCTTGGTATCCGAGATAACATATCTAATAAGTGAGTGAACGCCCGCATTAATTTGATGAACAGCTGATTCAAAACTTCAGATTTGTATGCAATACAACTGACTTAACAGAGAAAGCTACCTGGATCGTTCGAAAACAAACCCGCTACTAAGGTATCTTGGCTAGCCTATCGACATTGCACCGAACGCGGCCAATGCTGAATGACTGACACACACTTTTCTGAAAAAAAAAACATCTTCATCAAAGCAATAAAAAACTCCACTAAATTTATTAAATTTAATTTATTAACTTCTTCGTCTATTATTTGTTTATTTTTTAGCAATAAATTAACAACAAAATAGTTTCCATTTGATGTTTGACAGAAAAAACGTTTTACATATATGAGTGCATTCAGATCAAATCTGCCTACCCACCAAAGATGACATCTTTCGTATTGAGATCTGACCTAGATTTGCTCTCTCTCAAAATTCAAAAAGATGAAATCTTTTGTCAGAAAGATCAGATCTTTTCTTAAATGAAACTCGCTATAAGTGTGATATACTATCGAATCAAAATATTTAGTGATAACTTTAGCGAATTGTTGTGCCGGGTAACATTTTCTATTTATTGTTGATAAAAAGTTTCAAATAATCTTGTATTAACCTGCAGCTAGTTATTTTTCGTAATGACCGATAAAAGAAAAAGGTATTTATGTGCAAATTGTGAATATTGTTAAATAAAAATAATAACTTATCATAAGGACCAATGCAAATCAATTTGCAAAACTAGTTGATGGAATCGAATATGGACGTTTGTATGTAAAGGTACAAGTATGTTTGGTTCTTCGAAGAAAAACCATAAAGATTATTGGGAGCAATTTTCTGTCGAATTAAACTCTCTTGAGCATCCGATTCGTGAGGGAAAAGAGTTGCATATCGTTAATAAGAAAATATTTTATTGTTTGCACCTATGATGGTTTTTGTACATAGATTTGGTCGGACTATAAGTTAAAGCTGAACCAACAAATTGCTGTTAATAAGAAATTTTGACTGGTTGCGGGACATACTGCCAAATTTCCATGTCGCCTGACAGAGTTGACTGTGAAATTCCCGAACGAAGTTATTATCGACACAGTTTTGCTAGCAACTACTTCCAATAATTCTCAGCGTACAAGTTAGTTTTATAATAGATGGAACTGCATAGAAGTTCTTTGCTTTAATACATGCTTTATTTTGTTGGGGACATACAACAAACCATCGGGAGTTCTAAGGTATTAGAAATTGGCAAACCTGAAATTCCGCCAGTCTGTCTGTGGGTCAATTTATAAAACGCGTAAACGACTGTAGCGATTTTCTTCAAACTTGGTACTTAAGCGTTTTAGTTGGTTGCCTTAGGCCCAATTCACATAAAACTGGCTTAAGGTTTTGGCGCGGTTCTGGCTGGTGCATAATACATTTGCCAGTTTGTGTAGTTTACATGTTCTCTTATGGGACAATACACACACATATGAAGAGGCGATGGTATGGTGTGTCCTGTCATTGCCACGCCATATTGAAAACTCTAGTGGCCTACATAAACGTCACGTCACAATGAAGTCACTCATTCAAATGTCAAATCGAGATAAAATTAAAATCTAATGCAAATGGTATTTTTTGAATTCATTTATTTTTATTACTTATGAAAGCCATTTTAGCAGTGTCTGTGAATAAAAGTAGTTTTTTTTTTGCTTTGTGTATTGAAATTGAAATTCTCTGTCATTTCTGTGTGAATTGAGTTCACCACACCCACTCCACGCCCGTAATAGACCTTAACCACACCGGCACCATAAGCCAGTTCTGTATGAATCGCGCCTTAGATAGATTTTTAAATCCTTTTCCAGTCCCAAAAAAAACGGTACCTGCCGCACAGTTTTTTAAACAATCTTAATTAACTTGAAAGCGAATCTAACGATTTTGAAAAAAAAACATCTGTGCACAATCTTAGCTATAAGTCTTAAGGCGCGTCCATATTATGCCGAACGATGCCGATCGGCCTATACCGACGGCCAAGCCGATTAAATATGGACGTCCCGATCGGCCTTTGGTCCATACCGAAACCGAACTAAATGGATCCATGAAAGAAACCCGAACTTGCCGACTAGAATGAGGGGCGCGGCACAGGCCGATCGGCATCATTCGGCATAATATGGACGCGCCTTAAGATTGTGCACATCTTGACCTAAGATAAATTTTAAGGTCATTGACAGGTGTTATACAAACATTTTTTTGACTTTCCCATAAGTGGCTCGCTCAACGAATTTTGACCCAAATTTTTGTAGAGTACTGGAGGTCCTTCAAATTCTAAATAATCTTGCATATAAAATTTTTCGAGAAATATTTGTTTGGATTTTTGAAGGATTTTTTTTTCGAAATTCTAAATATTTATAGTATAATATTCTTAAATACTTAAAATTACCATACCAACATATGTTTAGATAAAAAAAAAGAAATATTGAGTAAAAAAACGACCTTTACACACATTTTCTGCATTCAGAGTGAAAATGAATTCAAAACGAATTTCAATTTCACTTAACATAAAATAACGTGTTCTGCATTTCGAGTGGATTTAACTCCTTCCAATTCATTTTCGAATTGTCAAAATCACCTGTTACAGACAATTTGTTCATATTCGGAATGTAGAACACGAATTTTCATATTCACAACCCTAAAACTCCACATTCGGAATGTATTTTATGTGGAATACAGAACATTTTTATGTGGAATACAGAACATCTAAATTCACTTTTGTTCCTCAAATTCACAAAAAGTGAAATACAGAACATGTACGTAAAAATATATTTAGGCGTTTCACTGAGAATCAATAATTATTCAAATTCAAATGCGAATGCTTTCAATCGGTTTTACAGTTTGCGATTATTCCAAAAAGTCTTCGACTCAATCGTCAAAATACTGGCGAACGTAAGCTGATTTACTGTTCGCCAATTAAAAAAATTTCCTTCGCCTTAAACGTCAAACCCAGGCGAATGAAAAACAAAAAAAAATCAAGCCTTTATTAAGTCTCCGTCCCGTTTACAAACATTAATAAAAAAAAAATACTCTGTTAAATTAGATAAAATTAAAAAAATCGCATCGAACATTATCTCCTCTGCAACCTGTCAAACGTCAGGCTACACAAACCAACGAATAAAAAATCAATTCAAATTTAACCTCACTTTATTATTTGTTAATGAATAATTATGTATGACAATTTACCTCCACTGAAAGCAATAAAAAAATAGGCATTTCAATGAAATGTCAAAATTCGGAACTATTTTTAAATATCGTGTCTAATGTGCACTGATCTTGAAAATGTGTATTGTGAGCTATCAGTTTAATTCATTTTTTTTAATGAAAATTAAAATAATATTATTAAAATCAATTTATTAATTAATGCTCCAACAATATTTGTTATTGTTTTTTTTTGCCTTATTTCATTATTTGTCTTTTAAAAAGGGCATAACTTTTTTATAAACCATTCTCAAGTGCATTTGATCTTCTCACAAAACATAAAAGAATTTCATAAGATTTTAGAAAATTATCAACATTTTAAAAGCAACGAAATACGAGTATTTCAGCTAAAATATTTTTTAAGAAATAATATTTTCTGGCATGCGTAATAGATAACGTCCAGCCAACGACAGACGCCAATTAATAGGAAAGCAATCAAGTTGTGAATGTATGTACATATGTACACAAGCTATGTATGTAGGTACGTGCAAAAAAAAATATTTATTTAAATGGTAGTCCAGGCTTAGGTAATCAGTTTTTGTTTATACATATAATTCAAAAAACACGTAGCAAATAAGCAGGGCATTTTTAAGTCAAGAAATCCCATTAGCACAGCGATAACGTATCACTTTAAACAAAATTATTGCTTTTAGCTAAAACAAAAAGTCATTCTATCACCAAATTTACTTTTATTCGAAAAAAAAAAGTTTTTCCAAACTTCATCAAATTGTTGGCATCTAAATAAATAACTTACGGAACTTCAGTATAACATATTCCCGACGCCATCTGCGACCTTGTTACGTTCAAAAATTCAGCTGTCTTATCTACGAAAATCGGTGCGCTTGGTACAGTCTGAATATTGTAATTCACAGCTGGCAATGCTGGGTAAGCCGAAGAATTAAATACATTTCCCGATTGGTGTGAACGCGAAGAGTTAAAACCTTGTACCAAGTTTCCCGAAACAGGTTGTCTAGTTTTTATTTGAGCCAAGGCTAGACATGGCGATAAAGCTAACGCCAATAAAACACACCACAACTTCATTCTACTAATATTTTTCTTTACAGAACACGACCTTAACACGATGAATGCTCCAATCGAACTAAGCATCACAATTCACAATATTGAATCTAATAATGTAGAGCTTGAATGGTACTACTTGTTGTGGAAAAAATAAATTAAAAAAAAAATCCCTTGGACGGAAATGAGCTTCCCTATGAATCTTAGAAAAGCTATCAGAATACCGGTTTCAACCATCATCATCGGGTCGGGACGCATTTGATATAAGGAAAAAATAAACACAATCTCAAGCCTGCACTTCAGCAGCTTATCATACATTATGTAAGAAGAAACATTAAAGAATGATAATACCACTAATCCGAGCTCTCCATAATTTATGATTCAGATATAATTATAAAAAATGAATGGAATTTTATATATTCATTTCTTAGGGTCACGTTTGGCATGATAATTAATATTTATTATTATAAAATGTTAGAAAATAGCAGAAATCTAACATCGTCGCACTTCATTCTAAACAAAAAAATGATTCACCTAATATAAGCCAAGATCTTATCGACAATAATGTAAGCCGGGGATGGGGTGGGAATTGGGAGTATCTTGACGATTTTATTTTTTTTTTTCTTTGAGAATAATGATCTTTCAATGTGAGCTTTATAATTCATGGTCATCGATTGAAATAAATTAAAGTTGGAAAAATGTAGTGATTTCTATAATTAAATGTATGTACCTTCATAAGACTTAATATGCATGAATCCAAAAAGTATGCAGGGCAAAAAAGAATGGTTTAATTCAAATACACAATTTTGTATTTCATTTTCCAACTGAAAAATCGACACCATATGTACATATGCCAGGCGCTAAATAATTTCGCTGAAGCCATAGCCGATGGGATGATGGGATATCTCCCGTGAGCACAGTAATGGCTATTGGGAATTATTTTATTTAAATTAAATAAAAAGTCATTAAAATAAAATGCACGACTGGATCGTACGAACTTGCACTTGTCTAAGCAGGAACGGTTTAAAAAATAAGTATTTTTAAAAATTTTGAAAGCATTTTTAGAAGAAAAAAAAATTGGATCGCCAATTTAAAGCAATCAATAATATCAGTAAGACATTTTAATATAAAAAAAAATTTCACTAAGAATTGCTTTTTTTTTAAATCGAAAATACACTTTTTGAAAATTTGAATATTTATGCAATATTAATAATACTTTTATGAACTATTTGTATACAAAAAAAAATTTGTTCGAACTATTCTAATAATGAGAATGTCGGTAACATAAACTAATAACTTAAAGACCAGAAACCTCTGCTTTCATTTGACATTTGCCTACAAGCTGAAACACGAACACAAGTAACATTTCTGTTCCTCTTCTAATAGACACATTGATAAAAACGCACACAAGAATCTTTTCTTTTCCTCTTCCTATAGACACATATACAACACAGCTCTAGTAATTTGTTTTTGTTTTGCTTTTCGATTTCCCATCTATTCATGGATAGAGTTTCAAAGCTACAAATACAACAATGTAAACAAATGGGTTTTGGGGGGGTGAAACGTACGAAGGTTTCCGATCTTAGTATGGCTTATTTGTGGTCGGTAATATAAAAAGTGGTTCAATAGGAAGTACCGTTAGTAAGAACGCAAATGAGCATTTAAAAAAATGTTGGCTTACAGTGTAATTTGTATTAGCTTTTAAGAAGCTTTTCAATAAAAAAATCGACTGAACCGTTTTCCAGTAAATCGAAAACTTAAAAAAATTTTAGTTCTACTAGAGGTACAAAAATAACCATTTTTGACCTACCTATCACTTTTATTCTGCCCTATCGAGGTAACCGTCGGAGCGGAGTTTTCTCTGCAACGCATCTTAATTTCAGTTCGAAGTAGCTGTCATCGGAAGAAATCTTAAAGAAATACGAGTATGACGACGCATTGCGATGGATATAAACTTCAGGCAGAGGTGAGCAACATAACTGATATATCGAAAATGCGATATATTTTCGATAGTTTTTTTTATTAAATAAATACTTTAAACGTAGTTTAAACCATGAAGAATTGGCGAGACGATGTAATTTATTGTTTATAGATAGAAATTATTTTTTTTCAACTATAATGCGCTAGAGTTTCTAAGAAATGTAATTAGATGCACCGATTTTAAAATCAAAACTATCGAATAACGTCCCCTCTCTATTTCCAAACACATGTTTTGTTTCCGTTTGAACTGACAACAAAAGAATAATTTGAAAAAAAAACTTTTGAAATTCAATATTATTTATTTAGAAAATAAAAGAACATTGCAAGAACGTAAACAATATACGCTGACTACCTGACGCAGCTCTAAATCTATAATTCCCTCCAACATTGAAGAAAAACTTTCGCCTAAAACTTGTCGGAGGACTTCGGAGAATATTTTGTTTGTATCTGTCATAAATAAAACTATTAAAAGAACTTCATCGAATTCAAATGGCATGCGTTGAAATTCGTCGGACAGAATTTTTTCCGATCAGCCGATCGGAGAATTACCTCAAAGCAAATTGTCTCCGATTCGTAGTAAATCGGAGAGAAATCGCGCCCAAAAGACAGTTACCTAGATAGGACAGATTATTTAAGTGATTTTTTTTTTCGTTGGAGCCGCTCCTTATTCGCGGACTGACAGAATTCTGAAACACTTTTTCTTTTTCTTCTTCGCTATCATCGCAAAATCAAGTTTGATCAAAATCTCGAGTTCAATTTTTTTACGAATACAAAACCTATAGATACATACATTCGTATATTGCAAAATGGTGACAGTAACCTAAAATAACTTAAACAAACATTTTTTATCATAGCGGTAGGGTAATGGAAATGTGGGAATTTATAATAATCATTCATTATAAATAATCATTTATAGACAAAACAAAAAAGTACTGGACCGGGATGACACCTATGGAGGAATGGGGTTAGGGTTTAGGGATTGGAAAATAATCCTATATAATAGCGATTTTCAAGATAAGATTTCACTCAAGAGAGGAGGGGTGGGGGTATTTATCGATTTTCGTATGTAACTAGACTATTTAAAATTTTATACAAAAGTCATAACAGCGATTTGTCTTCTTAATAAAAAAAATCTCCGTCAACATCTTCAATAAACTTCTAAAGGGGAACTTTTAAATGAAATCAGACGTTTTCTTGTTGTCAAGACATTTTTCTGGTTGTATATCCCATTATTGAATGCTGACTTAACCCCTCTTACATACATATCTATTTATACTTCAGTTAGTTAAGGTGCATATTGTCCATAAAAAAAAAAAAAAAAAAAAAAGTCACTAAAATGCATATCCTAAAGTTTTGATCAAATCAATGAATTAATCAGCACGATAGTTTCAGTTCAATTCAATTCATTACACATTTATCCAAAAAATTGTTAAATTAATAAATTGTCCAAAATCAAAATTTTTAATAAGCAGTGTTTGAGTTATATTGTGAATGGATCCCTATTCCTTGGTAATTTGAATATTACAGATGTCAAAGTTATTATTGTGTTTCAAATTTTAATTGGAATTTTACGGATCGCATAATCTTTAAAGAAAAAATATCTATTTTTACTTGCGATTATAGGAACTATATAAGACATGTTATGTATTCGTAAACAAAAATTTTTGTTTCTAACAATCAAACATGACATTAATAATAATATCATAGAGAACACCAAAAAAGTGGGTCCCGCAATTCAGTCTGTCTGTCTGTCTGTAGAACGATCTACAGCCTAAACGACTGAACCGATTTGGTTCAAACTTGCTACTTAGGCTTTTTAGGTGATTGTGCAAAATATATTTTTGAATCGTTTTAGGTCTAAAACTAACGGTACTTGCCATACAAATTTTTCTAACGGCTCTAACGATTTTGATAAAAATTGGTGTGTGTAATACTTTGGATATGGTCTACATTTCGCAAAAAAAAATTTAATATATTTTGTTATTAACGGTACCTGCCATACAACCATTTTATTGATTTCCGACTTTCTCATAAACGGCTTAACGGATGTCGATAAAAAAATTTATACAGGAGCTCCTTCAAATTCTAAATAGTATTGCATTTCAAAATTTTCGAAAATTAGTTTTTTTTGGATTTTGAAAAAAAAATATATTTGTTTTTAAAATTCAATATTTTTTCGGAAACGGGTGGACAATTTTTTCTGAAATTATGTTTTTGAATTTGTATTATTAAATATTTAAAATGTTCATACCAATTTTTTTAGAAAAGTTTAAGAATTTTTATATATAAAAAATTAAGTGAAAAACTTTAAAAATATATTTAGCCGTTTTATTAAGAATCTTTTGCATATAATGTGATCGAACATAGGAGCAAGTACGTGCGATCCAGTCGTGCATTTTATTTTTTGTGCAAATGTTGGACGAACATTTGTAGATAACAAGAGAATTCAATAAGCTAATTTGGTTCCGTTTTAGATTTGTACAAAACTCTAGGTTTTCGAAAGAACCCTTCCTTAATATAATCTACTAATATAATTTACTTGTCGATACAGAAGACAAATTAAAACCAATTAAGGGGTGAGAATCCATTTCGAATATTATTAAGCTGGCAGCTGTCTTAAGATTCGTTGATCGTCGTGCAATAAAGCTACAAGTTAGTGGCCTTTTCGATTGGCCGTCCAGAATTGTTCTGACCCCCACAAAATGACAGTTGTTACTCTAAGCAAAACAGAAAACGATTCTGGATTTTAATTCAGAATCGAAAACAGAATCACTGATACACTCACATAATTAAAATGTCAAAATCATCGGGTTGATTTGTTGTGTAAATTCGATGTGTTTATTGAATTTAAACTACTTTTCTGGTAAAATAACATAAAAATAGCAAGTTAATTATTATTGATACAAAAACATGTGTATCTGTATTGAATTCAAGTGTTTCGGAAATTCTTTTTAGCCGATGTGATTTTTTAAAATTTAATTTTCACAAACAGTGATACATACAATTCAGAATCAGTCAAATTGTTTCCGGGTGTTTTATTGGAGGAACGTGTTCCGGACGGCCAATCGAAAAGGCCATAAGTGTTGACAACAATTTCAACATTGTAATGACGTTAACAAAAATTTGGGAAAAAGGTCCCTAATTCGTACCGCAAATAAAAGATTGCTTTGAAGTTTTAAACTAAATGAGCAGTATTCACAGTAGTATTTTGATTGTTGTTCACAGTAGGTCAAACATTTATCAATTGTGAATTTTTCTGAGGGCAAAGAAAGAAGTGTTTTCTGGAACTCTCTTTAACGGATCATTAAGTCAGATGACGCAATTCACAGAAAGTGTTCATAAATGCATATTAAAATGCATGAGCAAATAATTTTTTTGACGTTAATCGCAACTGATGGCATGTAAACAAAGCAACCATGCATTTATTAAAGCTGCCTTAATATTTACACGTTATCAATGTTCACACCCAAAATCAAAATCTATAATAAAAAGCTTATGACTTAATTAATATTTCTAGCCAAACAAAAATTATTCATTTTGGCCCAACCTTCCATAGACTGACTTGACATATGTGACTTAGTATATATTAATGGCTTTTTGTTTGGGTAAGGCAGTTCTATTATGGAAATAACATGCCATTTTTTATGTGGATGTTGGGCCAAAAGTATTTTCGACTGTAAAATATAATTTATGTCAAAGACATCAATATTAAAAATTAAAATATTCAATAATAAATTGTAATGATATGGACATATGTATATTTATAAATATAACTAGCGCCTTAAATTTCGTTAATCGACATTAACATAAAATCTCACGATCACAATATTAGATTGAAGATCGAAAAGCTTATGGCCCAAACATATGTTAATTTTTAAATCAATATTAATTATTAGGACAGTGATTGTGGACAAGTAAGAACAATAAAAACAATTGCTTTTTTTGTTTGTATATAAATAAAAATATATTGAGCTTTTTTTCTTGTTTGTGTAAGAGCTAAGGCAACTTGGTTCTTTAACTAATTTTATAATGAGCTAGAAATCTGCATCCCATCCGGAAGTCTCATCAGGTGGTTCTTCTGGATCCACAGGGAACTTATCAAAGTAGATTGTATCTGTGGGGTGACTTACTGGTCGTACAAAAGGTGGAATAAGTAGCTGACTAGCTAGACCATCCCAATCAAATCCAAGGAACCATCTAATAAAAAAAATTTTAAGGTTATGAGAAGAATTCCAGAAAAAAACCAAAGAATTACTCTTGTACTTACTTGTGTTTTTTGATATCCTGAATTCCACCTTTTTGATAACCTAATCGTTCGGCTGGTACATCTCGACACAGCTTCTTTATAAGTTGTATCGCCGAACGGGATATGTGCTTGGGGAAGTCAATCATATCGATTCCCTTCAAAATTATGTTGTAGGTCTTCATTGGATCATTAGCGGTAAATGGCGGCCTGTCAAATACATGTATGAAGAACAAAACATTTTAAGTTTGTAATAAACTTACGTTCCGTTGAGAAGCTCATGAATGAGTATTCCCAGAGCCCAGTAATCGACAGCCCTATCGTGGCCGCGATTCAGTATTATTTCCGGCGCCACATACTCAGGAGTGCCACAGAATGTCCAAGTTTTACTACTATTTCCGATGTGTTTGGCGAAACCAAAATCAACCTTAAGAAGTAAGTTTATTGGTCAAAATAAGACTTAATCGAGGGTATTTCCAGAAAACTCACCAATTTAACATATCCCTTCTCATCGAGCATCAAATTTTCTGGCTTCAAGTCTCTGTAGATTATTCCTCTAGCGTGTAGATACTCAAAAGCCTGCAAAACACAGCCGATGATGAATTGCGTTGCGTTCTCATCAAAACTTCCACGATCACGCAGCATGGTCCAAACCTCACCGCCCATACAGGCTTCGAGCAGCATATACACATATTTATCGTCCCGGAATGTCCGGTATAAGCGGCAAATGAAAGGTGTATTGCAGGTCAGCATAATAGTGCGTTCACTGAAGACATGCTCTTCCTGTCGGGTATCGAGTATGTGTTTCTTTTTAAGGCATTTCAAAGCAAACGTCTCAACACAGTTGTCACGATAGGCCTTAACGAGCTCGACACGACCAAAACCACCCACTCCCAAAGTTGCAACGACCTCCATATCACTTAGCTGCATATCAGGGAACTCTGCAAGTAGATAGGTTTTTGAAATATGTATTCAAAATATTTCTGACAAAAAAAAGATATCGTGAATATAGAAAAAAAACGACCCCTTCTTTTCAACAAAATTCACTTTTTGACAAGAAAATGCGGAAAATATGAAAAATTAAATTTACTGCAAGTTTTAGGCATACATACGTTTTATTTCCATAATCAAAAGTGCGCAATTTACGTGCGAAAATTAAAATAATCCTTAAGCACAAAATGGCGCCCAAACGAAACCAGGTGAAATTTTTAGAAATACGGTTTTCGGCTAGCTAAAGTCTAAATTCCCGTACTACATCTACTATTCAATATTATCTTATTTTCCTAATTGCCTACTAAAGACTTGTCCTTGAACTTTGAGATCAAGATTTTTACATATCAATTTCTGATGTGCGTATAGTCGATTTTTTTCTCCTCAACGGTTTGACCGATTTTGATGGCATTTTGGGTTTGTACATATGCCGCTACCCAGTAAATGGCGCTGTTTTGGATATAATTTTTTGAGGTGATAACCTCTTATGGGAGGGTAAGCCGATTCGTTACGTAACGCGTTACGACACGAGTACGATAACTCAGGCGCCGCAAAATAATAACGGATTCTTTTAGAGGGGTCAACAAGCATTTTTTACAACGTGTGGGAGGGGTCTTTCTCCTCAAGGTCTTCCAGTAATCATTCAATTTATTTACTTGTGAAAATTATCTTAAATCTTCTTCATGTCAGCTTCTGTAAGTTTTCGGCAAGATCTTGTCAATGCTAAAATGACTTACAGAAGCTTTATCGAAGCTAAAATTTTAAATGTGAAGCCTTCCAATTAAAAACGCCATTGCTTACCTTGTTTAACATTAGCGCCAAATATCTCCTTGCTCTGTTCATATTTCATAGCCAGAATACGATTTTCATCGCCATAATTCTTCTCCTTCAATTCGCAAAGATCCCCAATTAGGTGCGTAAAGGACTCTCTATCTAAAGTAAGGCACTCAACTCCAGGCGCCTTGGCAATGATATTCGCAGTTCTCTTATCTTCGTTGATTAAAGCCTGCTCCCCAAAGTAATCCCCGCGTTGCAAGGTCCGAATGTTTTTTTCACCAGTTGAAGGACCAATTTTTTGTGTCACTTGAACAGAACCCTGGCTAATGAGGAAAAATGTATCGCCGCTGGCTCCTTGTCGGATAATGTAGGTACCCGCTGGATAGAATTCCTTAAAAATTCATACCAAGACTAAAGTTAGCATTTTCGGAGTTTGAATAATACTTAGAAGGACTTACCACTTCGAGAACATCGGCAATTTTAGCCAGGACATCACTACTGAGATTCTTAAGTAAAGGAACTGATTTTAAGAAATTAACACTATTTTCGATTCTTTGCATTCCAGTTCGCATCATTATTTGCTGGAAAACCCGTCGATCAAGCAGCCAGACTCTAGCATTCGAGAGCACTCGAATTGATGCAGTTCTAGTGCAATTATAGAGTATTGCTAATTCTCCGAATGCCTTGCCAGGACCCATGACTCCCAAGACATTGTCACCTTTCACAACCTCAAATTCTCCTTCAGCGGAGACATATAAGTGAGCGCCCGCTTCTCCTTCTCTTATCACATATTCACCCTCAGCTACCTCAAGACTGTACATCGATTCGACCAATTCTCGAACTTGAGACGAGTCTATGTTCTTGAGGAAGTCATTATCCATTATCGCATCTTTGATAAGTTGTTTCGATCTGAAGCATGTCAATCGGTTGGTTGTTTAAAGGTTAGTTTTTTGTTTTTAATGATCATCTTACCTATAATCCTTGTCGAACTTTGGAATAGGAACATTTATTGACTGTTGAACACTTGATGAATCACAACTCTCGCCAGACACACCCTGCTTCTTGAGCACTGGTGCAGAGATTGTAGGATGGTTTTTGTTAAAAACCATTGGCTTTGCCTTGTCTTCATTTTCAGCAGACAGTGCACAGGTTGCATAGGGTGCCTGGCTGACAGAGTCTCGTGAACTTCCATTGCAAATGGACACAGCGGTTGTTGTGTCTGGAATTTCGGGCGAACACCGACCGATGGTGCTGGTTACCTCAGGACATTGCTGCTGCTGGCCTGCCATACAACGATTCGTCTGAAGACTTTGCAGAATTTCATCGTTCTTCAATGGAATTGGTGTTGTGGTTTGTTGAAGAACACTCTAGAATATAAAAATTTTGTTTTTTAATAACATAAGTCCCAAATTAATTTTTGGAACTTATATGTTCTAATCTGGGATACATTGTATTTCTGAAACCTCAATTTTTGATAACAGCGTGAATGAAGTTTCGCCTTAAAAAAAAAAGAAAATGACTAAAAGTATTACAGTTTATAACAGAAGTGATGACCAGAGGAGTCTCAACGGTTGAGGGACCTCTGCCGGTGGGCAAATATTTATCAACATGGCGCAATTCTACGATCTCATACCTGAAAATTGCCATAAAGAATTCAAGAGGACCAACTCTTTCTAGCGTACCAACTTATTAAAACGTATACTCGCCCGACAATTCAAGAAGTTGTAAAAAGCATTAATCACGCTACTACTTTTACTTAAGCTTCTATAAAGTTTCGGTAAGGTATAATCGAAGCTAAAATGACTTACTGAAGCTGAAATTTTAGTTGAGACATGTACGGTATCCAACCAAATGAACGGACAAAAAAAGACGTCATCAGGAACATTTACCAGAATCAGACTTTACTTTCGTTATACAAGTTCAGACACAGCACAAAGTTCTAAGCAAGATAAAATGTAAGATAACGTTAATTTTAATATTCATGAATTTTCATTATTCTTAAAGAAAATCAATGGTGGGAGTTCCATTGACAACAATGGAATTGAACTAAAGCAGGAACTACAAGAGAAAGTATCGCAACCAACATCTAAAGCTCGATATGACTCTTGTACACGATATGCACCAGCTGTTCAGAAGATCCAAACGCGTTCAAGAATTCCAAACTTATGGAGGATGAATTTTTTGTCAAGATGTCAAAGAAAGGGCGCTTCAGAAAATGGAGTGGTAATTATTACTGTTTTTTCTAAATTGATGACAAGGTTCACTTAATTGAATATACAGTCAAAATTGATCGTCGATGGTGTCGAAAATATTAAAACCATGCAATTAATTCTGGAGAAGTCTCGCGAATACAAATCTCCACTTTATCTTATGTTTGTGGATTTTGAGAAGGTCTTTGACCAAGTCAATCATAAATCAGTGGTGGAGGAAGCCAAAATTCCCTGATATTATAAAGAGGTCTTTTAACAACGCTAAGTCAGAAATTGGCAGCTGTCGGGTTTCGAGAAATCTTTGGACAGAAATCTCTAAAGAAAAAACAGATTATTTACTAGGGCTTAACAGACCTCACCTGTCTCTCCTAATGGACATCCTAACGGGTCACAACTCAATGGGAACCCACGTGACCAAAATGGGCATCAGCACATTTGACTTATGTTGAGGTTGTATGGACGAAGAGGCAGAAAAGGGTTCATTTCACTTTCTTTATGAATGCCCCAGCCTAGCCAGCACAAGGGAAGAAGCCCTCGGAGATTACTTCTTCGACGAACTGGGCGATGTCTCGAATAAGCGACTTAAACATATCGTAAAATTTATTCAAAGGTCAGGATTGTTTAAGGGGGCCCCTCAAACACAAACTTAAATTTTCCAATTTACTCCCCTCCTTAAATGCCTCCCTTTCTACCCTGGGGACAGCAATGGATCCATTGAGATCCGAGTGAGGTGAGGCGGCTTGCCGTTTTACCACCCATTCTAACCTAACCTACAACAACGCCAGGTATTTTGTTATGAACAAAAGCACTCCTGCTTTTCCGAAGTCTACTAATTTTTACTTGCGATTATAGGTATGTACTATAAGGCAAGTTATGCATTCGTCGAAAAAAAAAGTTTTGAGATAACAATCAAACATGACATTACGATGATAACTAAGACGAAAAAAGATGGCCTAAAAAATCTGTTTGTCTGTATACCTGTCTATCTGTCTGTCTGTATGTACATATGTATAGACACCTACAGCCTAAATGGGTGGACCGATTTACTTCAAATTTGTTATATAGAGTTTTATAGGTATTGTACAGAAGGGAAATTGATTTTTTTTTTTAGCTCAAAAAATAATGGTACCTGCCAAATAACCGTTATGTTAAAGCCTATTTTTTCAGAAACGGCTCTAACGATTTTTATTTAAAAAAAATCAGTGCAGCTTTTAAGGTACGGCCGATCATATGGTTGAACAATTTTTTTTTTAAATTTCTAAAACGGTACTTTCCATAGGACCGTTTTTTTTGCTTTCGACTATCTCATAAATGGCTTAACCGATTCTTTCGAAATTTCACACATATGTACATATATAGGTCTAGGTTGCCCAATTATACTTATATGCAGTATAGCGTACCAATATTTTTAATTATTATTTTTTGTATTTTTAAAAGCATTTTTTTTTTAAATTTAAAAAAATATATTTTGAAAACCGCTCATTAAATTTTTTCAAAAATTATAGTTTTATGTATTTGCTGAATACCTATGAATTGGCGTTTTTGAAAAATGTTTTCAAAAAGTTTAAAAAAAAACATTTTTTTCTGAAAAACCGCACCACAGATTTTTAAAATTTTTTTCTCAAAAATTCAAATTTATCCAAGAAATAAAATGGCGTACTTTTTTTGAGCTCAAATTAGTTTAAGTATTTATTTCAGAATTTTGAATTATCTTTTCTTTGATTAAGCCGATTTAACCTTTTGTTTTTAAATTTATATTATTAAATATTTAAGATTCTCATACCAATTTTTTTAGAAAAAAATTAAAGAAATTTTGTATATAATAGATATTAAGTAAAAAATGACCTTAATATAAATCTTTTGCATACGATGTGATCGAACATAAGAGCAAGTTCGTGCGATCCAGTGTTGCATTTTATTTTCTACTGGCGATAGTTGACGTACTGATTGCCACAGTAGTTACAGCAGTCAATGGGGATCATCTGAAAATCCGCCATTTGGATTATGCACTATACTAACATTTCAGCTTCTTTTAAGTTTCCGCAAGGTCTAAAAATTATTTACCGAATCCCTATCGAAGCTGAAATAATATCAAACCAGAAATTATGGAGTAAAATGTTATGAAAAATGTATATGCATCAGTCTTTCGAATGGAATCTCCAGGGTGCAAGACCAAGATCAACATGCATCTGAAATTTCTTAACAGAACCGAATCCCAAAGTCATACTTGGAGAGATAAATATCTGTTTCTGCCGACCGAGAAGACTGGAAGCAATTTGAGAACGCAAATACTAGATGGCAGCACTGTTGTGGGTTTTTTAGGTTGCAATGTATTTTTTTTTATAATCTACACGCGCTGAAGGGATTATACTACCCTTAAAATGTTTCATTTAAAGGGTAGTATAATCCTTTGAGGTTGATGAAGAGAAAGAATGATATGAAAGATGTGTGCCGCGATGTTATGAGACTGTAGGTGGTTGTTGTCTCAGATTTTATCTCCAGGGATGGAGGCTGAACTAATGCGGAGAAATTTTCGTGTCTTATTTATCTATGTCCCTTATAATTCGCAATATTTCTTATTAGGTGTCATATTTTATTACTAGTTTTACTCAATCACATGTTGTTAGTTCTATGCCTAAACAGCATGTAATGAGTAAACCAGCAACTCATTGTATGACATTTATTTTTAGAATTGGTTTTTAATGGAAAAACAAGAACACATAGACTATGGCAGGGATCGAACCTGTGACCATACAACTATCGCGCAACGGCCACCCCCAAACCCCAAGTAAATCATTAATTCAAACCTGAAAAATAAATATTATAAATATCAAATCGTGCCAATTCAACCAAAATTATAGCTCTGAAGCTTAAGTCGGATTTTTTCCCTGTTAGTTCACTGGGAACTCTAATTCTATGTCAACTTAATGTAGGCAAGAGTGATTGAAAATTGCTAATGTCAAAGTTGCCAGAAGACGTGGAACTATATAATATAGTCTGCTGTATAACTAAATGGTTGAACCCACTTTCTACCAAGCCTCATTTACAAAACTAAACCAAATTGGATCAAACTGTTAAAAAATGCGAATATGTAAACATTTATAGGTGCAAAACGTTTAAAATATTTCTCCCAACAAAAGATATTTAATATTTGTTTTCGTCTGAATAAATAAATATATTTTCCACTCCAATTCTAAAGACCAGACACTCTTTAAAAAGATACAACACGAAATATAAATAAAAGCATTTTCGAATATTCAACAAAACACAACAACAAATTAGCATTCCATCACTGAATTTTAAGTACCAATATCTACGATCGGAATTATTTTTGTTCCCCATTCGAACACAGTTATTCGTGCATAACTAAATGATCTTGCAAACAAACTTCCATCGATTTAAATAGGTAAATATTGATGAATACGTTTTTCTTTTGTTCAAAAAAAAAAAACACCTTCAAGACTCACCTTCAACTTGTGAACTTCCCTCCTTAGTTTAAGGATCTCTGAATCGCGGCATTTAAGTATGGCGTTCAGAGATGCAATCTCGCTCTGGAGAAATTTTATTTGTTCGTCTTGATCTTCCATGGCTGCCCTCAGATCATGTTCCGGATAAAATCTCGACTTGGGTTGCGATAATGGCGATAGTCCTCGGGGTGGAGATTCGCATTCCGTATTGCTACTAGCACCGCCACCGCCACCACCGCCTCCAGGTTTAAGAGAAATTGGTGAAGATGTTGTAGAGTTTTTTGCACAACTTCGATAGTTCATAGAATTCTTACGAATCTTAAAAAAAAACAAAAACAATAACAAATAAATTTATATATATTTTTTTTGAAAATAAATATTCAACTTACTAGTTCAATGACGTTGGCGTCTTGTAGGATTTTTGAAGTTTTTCGAATGAGATTCGAAGATGCGGGTGTCGCAGTGACTGGGCCTAGGATACCAGATTCAAGGAAATATTTCTGAGCCGCTGTGAAATTTTCATCGTCCTTCTGGGACAATTGTGTAGGACTTGCCGGAGGAATTGGATTCTTTACATCTTCGCTAGGCTTAATTGGAGACCGAAGTTCGGGATACGTTTCGGAGTCTGACGTCGAACCGGATTCGTGTTCTTCACTACGTTTGAGGAGCCTTCGGCGTTGTTGAAGACTTCGACAGGAAATTGGAGTCAATGATCGATCTTCTCGCGGCTTTCTCTGGTCCTTCGGCGAGTGCTTTGGAGAGATTTTCACCAAAATATCAGGATGCACTGCAACGTCCAGAACCTGGAAATTGCCTATGTTCGGAGATGATGATCTCTTAGGGTGCTTTATTTCGACTTTTCCGCCACGAGTGGTTATCGACTGTTGAGTGCTATTCCGAAAACTAAGCCGGTCTCTGGTAGGATTTTTATTTTCGTCGGTAAATATATAAGCAGTGTCTGGATGTGAGAATGACTGGTACAGACGCTTAATTTTGCGTGGAGTTTTATTGGGGACAGTCGGCGAGGAGACTCTCGGCACACGTTCACGTTCAATTTGTTGCTGACTCGGACTGCTGGTGATTTCTATGACAGGGCTTGTGGCAGCCTCTATTGATAGCTGCGATGGTGGTCCCCCATCTATACTACTATCATGCGACATACCAGTTGTCGATGTGTTTGTGTTTGGGGTAGATACCGTTGATGACGTCGAATGGCTATAGCTGTGAAAAAGCTTTGTGTCTGTTTCATCTTTACCACCACCACTGTCCGTCAATGGGGTGAGTTGTAAATTGAGACCGACGACGCCGCCTGGTGACACCGGTGGACTACAACTACACTTAGCAAACAGACTACCACACGTATGACTCTTTCGGAACTTGGAACGGAAGTTTGAAGCCCTTTGAGCTCCAAGGACACTTATGGCCTTTCCGACACTTCCAAATTTCTGTTCGTCCTTCTCATAGTAATCGTCGTTTTTTACCACCCTCTCTCCGCTATAATCTCTTCTATTGTCTATTGCCAAGGATTGCGTGCTTCCGTAGGAATCGTCACTCTTGGCCCTCACCAGACCGTCACGTTTTGGGGATTTGTGTAGTCCGCCCGAAGTAGTCTTTTCCATTTGGCTGTATGCCTTTTGTAATTTCTGCGTTTTATTTGTTAATTTAATTAAATTTCCATCAGCTTGTTGAGCTGAAAAAATATATCGGAGAAAAAAAAAATACGTAATAAGTTGACTAAAGCAATTATCATATAAAAAGTCAAGAGGGGAAAGAAATCATATGGATTGAATTGAATCTTGTGCTTGTGATACTTGTGTTTTGATTTAAATAAATTAGAGGGTGGTTTAGGAATGAGTTTGTTTATCAATTGGTTTGTGTTTTTTTTTGTTGGTTTCATGGAGAAAAGGCAAAAGATATGTCGGTCTTGTGATCGAAGTGATAAATGATTATTGGTCACGCGATTTTTGCGCTTCTACTTTAATCAGTCTTTTCCGATGTCAGTATAGGTATGAATATTTGACAAGCTAAATATAATAGGTATCGATACCTTTTGTTGCTTTTCGATATTTTTCAAGGATAGAGATTAATTGGTGCTTTAAGGGTTTTTGGATGAGAATTGTTTTTTTTTGTGATATTTGTAAATAATTAAACAAAACGATGATTAATACATATGAAAGACGAAATGAAAACGAATTCAAACGAATATGCTCATTTAGGGTTTTTTTTTTTTGTAATTTTTTTGAGCTAATCTGTTGGTGATTATATTCAATGGACGTCCCTTCGGCAAGCCTATTCTTAATATGGCTTTATTTTGGAACCGATTGAGTAAATGCCGAGACGCCTCTAGTGTAGCGGTTAGTGAGTTGTATTTTTCAACAAGAGGGGAAAAGGTGTTAAAACCTCTCTGGTAATAATAATAATTTTAACATATGCCTGTGAGACCTAAGTTCTTTTAAATGCAACCTGAATTGCACGGCACTAGTTAGAAGGAATAGAAAGATAGGAAAGAATTTTTTGTTGGCAAAGTTGAATTGAGAATTAGATATTTACTTTATCATTTTAAGCCAATACTTAGTCCTTAATATCATGAAAATGTGCCTCTCCCGACGTTGTTTGATGAAGAATAAATAGTATCCTCCATTCCTCACAATAAATCATTGTTGAAGTAAAGGGACCCACTAAAAAAAGAAATAATGTTGCATTTTCTCTATGAATGTTCTGTCCTATCCAGAATAAGATCATTTTGAGAGTTATTTTAGGTGAACTTCTCGATAAGATAAAAGATTTGACATATATACATTCTCCGTGAGAATATGACAGCAAGAGAAGTTATTGAAAAAAATTAAGTTGGAAGTGGGATTACAACGAGTGCAGCAAATAATGAAGGTAGACTTAAATATTTCCTATAAAAGTAAATGTGGAAAACTGCGTTCTTGCCTAGACATAAACTTGCCCGCCTTCGTGTACACAAGTATTGGCGCTCTATAAATGCTCCTAAAATAGTGCGTCAACGGCGAAATTTAGGTGGAGGATCACTCATGATTTGGGAAGGTATAGGGTGTAGAGGAACTACTCATATTTGCTTCGTCAGCACAGAAATGGATTCTCTTTACATTACATCCAACTGCTCGATGATATTTCGGAAAATTTTGGAGAGGAAATAGCCACGTCAGAGTTCATTTTGCAGCTGGGATTATTTGTTCTAAGATAACTAGAGAGTTCCTGGAGTCTCGAAAAATCACCATACTCGATTGGCCAGCTTTAAGCCCCGACTTAAATCCTATTGAAAACCCCTGGCCACTGTTATCATCAAAAGTTTTCAACCATGCCCGGCAGTTTAAGGATGTGAAGGAATTAAAGCAAACAATGCAAGAAGAGTGGGAGAAAATTGATCCTTCTTATGTTCAAAACCTTATTAGCTTTAGCTAGAAGAAGTTATAGCTAACAAAGGGAACCATACTTCTTACTAGACTTATAAACGGTGATTTTTTAAGAGCTTGGTTTTTGAAAATTCAAAAAAACACAGAAACTTGTAAAAAGTGAATGACATTTTTATTTGGATCGATAAATCAATTTCTGCCATTTACTTTTTAAAAATAATTTCACTTAAATGTTGCCCGCGGCTACGCTTCAGGTAGTCCATTCTGAAGGTCCAATTTTGGCAAACTTTTTCACACATTTCGGCCGGAATCTCACCAATGACGCGTTCAATGTTGGCTTCCAAGGCAGCAATCGTGTTTGGCTTGTCCCCATAGACAATAGACTTAACATAGCCCCACAAAAAATAGTCTAACGGGGTCAAATCACATGATCTTGGTGACCAATTGACTGCGCCAAAACGTGAGATCAACTGCTCACCAAATTCGCCTCTCAATTGATGCATGGTTTCGCGTGCAGTGTGGCATGTGACACCGTCCTGTTGGAACCACATGTCGACCGAGTTCAATTCTTACATTTTCGGCAAAAAAAAAATCTGTTATCATCGAACGGTACCTTTCTCCATTGACCGTAACCCTGCGGCCTACATCGTCCTTGAAGAAGTACGGCCCAATGATGCCGCCTGCCCATAAACCGCAACAAACAGTGCATTTTTCGGGATGCATTGGTAGCTGCTGAATTGCCTCTGGCTGCTCTTCACTCCAAATACGGCAATTCTGCTTATTCACGTATCCATTTAGCCAAAAATGAGCGGAAAAAAAAACGGACGTAGCTTGCGAAACACATTTTTCACAGAGCACGAATTTTGATAATAAATTTCAATAATTTGCAAACGTTGTTCAGGCGTAAGTCTATTCATGATGAAATGGCAAACAATACTGAATCGAAATGTCAAATGTTCGTGGAATTTGTCATGTATGATCTGTCAAAAATATAAACGTCAAAAACCAAGTAGCAAAAAAATCACCCGTTATTATAAATGAAAAAAGAAAGGTGCCTTTATAATTGTTTCGTAGTGAATTTTTCATTTTTCAGTAAATTTGTTCATTAAAATATAAAACACAGAAATCAAAAGTGTTCATGACTTAGAATAAATATTTTTGTTAAGTTTTTTATAAATTTTTTTTTAAGAAAACGTTTTATTTTCATCTTTTGTCAAAAATTATACTGCCTTTATAATTATTTCGGTGGGTGTAGGATTTATGACTCGAATCAGCAAACGGGCCTTAGATCAAATGGTAGTTAATATAAGTATTGATTGTTTAGTAAAACACTTTATGTGTAATTTTCATAAGCGGTTTGAATTTAAGCAATATTTGTGTTATGTTTAAGCATTAGTAGTTTAATACTGAACAATGCTGATTGAAAGGTACCAAGAGGTTGAAAATTTGCAACAAATGTTTGTAATATCCAAGATAATGTGTTCAATTTTTTTTTACCTATTGTCATGTGTATTAATACGCAACTTGCCTACTTTTACACTAAAAATTACATACAATTTCATGGTAAATTTACACGCAGTTTTTAGAGTGAAGTTTACCAGATAGGTACAGAAATGTTCGCAATATCAGAAAAGGCAGTTTTAATTTTTAGTTGTTCCGACTTCTAGAAATCTTTAGTCAAAAATCATATAGACCATTCTTCCACAATATTAAAAACACAAACATTTCATTAAAGAGAAAAAGTAGTTGCTTTAGATATTTAAAGAAATTTTTAACTTCTTTTAAATTTTTGGGTTAGAATAACTGGGAATTCTATAGTTTTTGAGTAATTTTAAGATCAGATTTGAATTTAGAAGAACTTAATTTTTTTTTCATGCTAACTTTGGTAATATTATATTTTTTCTCCAATATTATATTAAAGTTGATAATCCTAGCCTTAAGAATTATGTTTTGTATATTGAAAATGTAACTTGCTAAACTATCGATACTCTAAAAGACTTAAGTCTTAATGTGTCATTGATAATTAATTAATTTATTTGATTTAATTGGCCGCAGGAAGAAAACCCATCTCTATCAAAAGATTCAATTACATTAGTTTCTAAAATGTTAGGTGATGATTCGACAAGTTTCCAAGTTGGAAGAAATTCCCTACATGTGCCTTCTTCTAGGTTCAATAGAGCCCTTTGTATAATATTCAATAGGTATTTAAAATGCAGCACAGAGAAATATCTTCCTAAAATATTTAATGCAATCGAAACTATAATTTACGATAAACACTCAGATTGAGTCACTCAAAATTAATAAATCACTTATTTATTGAATTGCATTAGTCACTGTTTGAATTTTGTGCAATTAAAATAAACCATCAAGATACACGCGAGTTTTATTATCCATACGACCTCATGTGAAGTTCAAAATGGTAGTCCTGCTCAGCCCACATTAATAAAATCTCATAAAAAATGAGTCATTGAATATTATTTTAGAGTCAGTAGATTCCAAATTTATCCAACTCAAGGCACGTGCTAGTCACCTGTCTAGCTATCTAAAAAATCTCATGCAATTATTAAAATTAATTTTGGAATGTTTTCGAAAAAAATTAACACCCCCCCGCCCCCTTAAGAATGTCAAAGCCGATGAAATGTATTTAATAATAAAAATAGAGTCAAACATAAAAATAAACAACATTATCTGCTGACTTGAGGTCTGTTGTTGATGAGGCTATTTTATGAGTTGTACAATACAATTGCAATAAACGTTTCCTAATTGAATTTGATAAAAGATACAATATACATACATATGTAATACAGAAGCTTAATCAACCTTACTTAGAAGTGTCTACTAGGTCTGCTAGATAAATTTGCCGTCTCAAGTCAGCCCAATACCAGTGCGTGAAATGATATATACTCGTAGATACTCATAATTAGATAAGTATGTAGTTGATATAATAATAAAAGCCATATCTCGGTGCAATGAACTTGCTTGTTTTTTGAATTTTGGGTTGATGGCTTGAAAATAGGTAATTTTTTTTATTTCCGGGATACAAGCTGAATTGGGAATAACTCAATGGAACTGTCTTTACCGATGATGGCGCAATACTGCAGTCTTCTTGCTGTAGTGGAAAAGATGATTTGAACAGAAGAAGAAAATAGAATGACTTTGATGCATTTAAGGAAAACAACATGGTTTCCCCGATTGGGAAAAAACCCACAACAAATTTTGAGCACCCACTACTTGCACTTCAGCGATATTAGAAGAGTAACAATGGCTACCAAAACACTTTGGACTAAAATGAGTGGAGCATAGTTTTTTTTTTTAAATTTAACTATATGCCTGTAAGACCTAAGGTCTTTTAAATGCAACCTGAATTGCACGGCATTAGTTTGGCACGGTGGATTTGAGAACCAGGTATTGACTGTCGCATCCAATTAAAATTGGAGGTATAGAAAAGAATGCGCCTAGCGTGGGTATTGAACCCACACGTCCTAGTTAGCAATCAGGCACTTTATCCACTGCGCCATTGCCGCCTTAAAAGAAAACAGTGGGACTGCGATAAAATTTATTGTAGCCCAGTTTACAAATTCGAAATGAGTATATTGAAATTAAATTTAGCTAAGTTAAGTAGATAATTTTACGGTAATTTAAAGTTTACTGACGATGGAAACATGGCTTCCGAAATGTACATCTAAGCAAAAATAAATCATTTGTGTTTTAAGTTGATTTTTTTTTTGTTATAACTTTGCACTCGCTCAAGGGATTATGAATACCCTTTAATACGTTTTTCTTAACACAGCGCGGGCATCCGTTGGAAGAAGAGAAAGAA
The DNA here is from genome assembly GCA_910595825.1 of Philhelius pedissequus. NCBI lineage: Eukaryota > Metazoa > Arthropoda > Insecta > Diptera > Syrphidae > Philhelius > Philhelius pedissequus. The sequence continues at coordinate 81,226,608 of OU343163.1, forward strand.
GGATATAAAATCTGAGACAACAACCACCTACAGTCTCCAAATATCGCGCCACACATCTTTCCTATAATTCTTTCTCTTCCTTAACCTCACCCTCACGCCCGAGCTGTGTTGAAACATTTAAAGGGTATTCATAATCCCTTGAGCGCGTGTAGATTATAAAAAAAAAAAAGGATAGGAGAGATTTGTGGCGCGATGTTCTGACACTTAAGCTGGTTGATGTCTCAGATTTATCTCCAGGGATGGCGGCTGAACTAATGCGGAGAGAATTACCGTGTCTTATTTATTTATGTCCCTTATAATTCGCATTATTTTATTTATTTCGTTGTCATATTTTATGGGTATGCTAGTTTACTCGATCACATGTTGTTAGTGTTATGCCTAAACAGCATGTAATGAGCAAAGCAGCAACTTATTTTATGACAATTTTTAGAATTGGTTTTTAATGGAATATAAGAAGATATAGACAACGGCAGGAATCGAACCTGCAACCACGAGGTTGACAGGCGAGCACACAACAATCGCGCCACGGTCACCCCTAAAGTTGATGAAATAAAATCTTTAATTTAAAATTAAAAAAAAACACTTTAAGAATCTCTATCAAGTTAATTGAAAAATAAGATATTATTTTGATAAAATCGACGCACGTTTTGAAATTGTATAACATTTTGTTCTTCTTCAAGAATAAATTAAAAGATATTTTGATTTTTAGAAACGAAAAAAGAAGGAACAAGGCACGGTTCGACCGATTTTAGTTTTTACTTGCGGCTTTGAAATAAAAATCGAACTCGAGATTTTAATCAAACTTGACATTACGAATAACGCAATTCCATATGTCTGTCTGTCTGTATGTCGATCTATAGCCTAAACGGTTGAAGCGATTTTCTTCAAACTTGGTTCTTAAGCGTTTTAGGTGATTGTCTGAAATACATTATTGAATTGGTCTTCAAGCCCCGAATATAACGGTGCTTGAGACAAAATTGTTTCTACATTTAATTATTTTGAAAACGGCTCTAACGATTTTGATAAAATAATAAGTGTGTGCACTACTTTAGGTATAGTCTACATTTTGGTTGAAACATTTTTCTTTTACATATTTTGATTTTAAATTTTCTCATAAACGGCTCCACGGATTTCTATCAAAATTTTTAGTTAGGAGATAATCCAAATTCTCAATAATACTGCATTCCAGAATTTTGAAAAATTGTTTTTTTTTTTTTTGAAAATTCTATATTTCGAAAACGATTTTTTTAAATTTTGTTTTTAAGTTTATATTATTAAATATTTAAAATTGTCATAACAATTAAAAAAAATTAAGTAAAAAACGACTTTAATATATATTAACCGTTTTTTATTAAGAATCTTTTTTGTACTACAATGTGATCGAACATAAGAGCAAGTTAGTGCGATCCAGTAGTGCATTTTAAAGGATATTCTTTTTACACAAATTGAAAGATTTCTATTAAATCTAGCCCAAAATTCATAACGCATAAAAATTTGGCTTTAACACAGTCCACAAGAACAAAAATCATATTTACATATTGTTTGAGTTTTCGTCTACATATTTTTTTTTTACTGAAAAATCTTAAGTATCTCGAAACAGCTCTAACGATTTTGATACAAGAATTCTGCGTAGGGGATATTGAGGACATTTGAAGCAAAAAGTTTGTTAGTAATTATATTAGTGAATTGCGTGTGGCTGCAGAAAAAAAAAGAAACATTGTGGTTTTGTATGAGCTTATTGTAATAACAATGGAGCAAACGTGCCTAATAGTGTTTTTTGGAAGAACAGAATGAACTTGGAAAGGAGGAGGATCACATACCGAAACCGAGGATATATGGCACCGGTGGCCCCGTGTTCTACTTTGAACCTACATATTATATATTTTTCAAAACATAGAAATTCTTTGGCGAGGTTAAGAAAGAAAAGGGTGGCTGAAAAAAAAAGACAAAATGCCAACGCTGGCGCTGACGTTATTACATAAGAAAACCTAAGCTCCCATTGAATGATGAATCACATGGACCGGAAAATTTCGGTGAAAATAATTGTGTTGTCAAGGATTATGATCTGATAACGAAACCGGTTGAGTAGATTAAGTGCATAGTATGTCACTTTTGGTCTAATGATTCATGCACGTCCTTTAAAAAAAAACATGCAACAAATGTTAGCAAACAACATTACAATAAAAGTAGGGTGCCATGTTACCCTCCATTTTTTTCAATCTTTTGTTTATGTTTTTTTTTTGGTTATTTTTACAAAAAAAAAATATATAAAACAGACTATGAATTGCCCTTATATTCCAATTTGTTTAGAAATAATATTTAAAATAAAATTATTTTTGTTTGAAAAGTAATAAGGAAAAACTAAACTGGGATCCCCGACTTTTCCCTACTACTTTAGGTGTGGTGTAGTATACATTTTGTTCAAAAGATGTAACTGTCCTAGAATCTTGGACTTAGGATTAAAATGAACATATGTTTATGTATTTTCATTTCATGTTGTTTAATATTTCACATTGGCATAGCAACATTTTCTTTTAGAAAAATTATAAATAAATGTTGGATATAAAAACGATTTTAAAAATATATTTAGTTGTTACTATCTACTAAGAGCCTTGCGATCTGATCAAACAGAAGAGCAAGTATGTGCGACTCAGTCGTGAATGTTTTTGTTGTCGTGTTTGTAATTCCCAGGACAAGGTTTGTTTAATTTTTTTTTTTGAAAAAATCCAATAGAAAATTAAAAGCAAAATCCAAGTTACAAAAAAATGTGACACTCTGTTTGACAGGTCTGTTTTCAATAACAACAAATTTCGCAGTGATATTTTTCGAAAAAACAATTTGATTGAAAGTTCAGTCTGTCAGCAGTGGTGATGAAATCGTTTGTGTTTTGAAAAGATTAAATTGATTTCTGTTAGTGGTTTACTTCTTTGGAAAATATGAAATATCGCTCGCCGTCTCGTCAGATATCGGTCGATTAAGGAAAAATTAGTACTGTTTGTTTTCAAACAGTATTAAGTTTCGGCACGAAAGCTCTAGGATTATGCTGTCAGTGGAAATGTGAAATTACCACGATATTGTATAATTGCATTCCAACCATGATCCTTGATCGAAGCATTTCTTGCAATATTTTCTAAGCAGTTGGTAGACATTGACAATGAAAAAGTTATTAAAAATTACCAAAAACATGAGAATGAGGCATTTTGACAGCGAACAATTATAAATTTAATGCTTATCTGCTGACCAATTGCATTCATTTAGGTTGATCCCAATTACCGATCCCAATGAAATACAAAATTACGAATATCGAAGTCGAAATTCCGGAATTACCCTTTCAATTTAAAGATGTCTAGCTTTCGTTTGGCCTTGAATTCACAAGGAAGTGTGTAGAAAAAGCACAAAACATATCGTTCATCACCCAGTAGTGTTGTGATGAAAGCATTGAAAACACCAACAAATAAAATGCACGACTGGATCGCACATACTTGCTCCTATGTTCGATTACATATATGCAAAATATTCTTAATCGAAACGGCTTAATGTATTTTTAAAGTTTTTTTTTCGCTTAATTTTTTTATATAAAAAAATTTTTAAATTTTTTCTAAGAAAAATTGGTATGAATATTTAAAATATTTAATAATATGAATTCAAAAACAAAATTTCAGAAAAAATTGTCCACCCGTTTTTGAAATATTGAATTTTCAAAAAAAATTTTAAGTCAAAAAAAAAACATTTTTCGAAAATTTTGAAATGCAGTATTATTAAGAATTTGAATGAGCTCCTGTATACAAATTTTGATCAAAATTGGTTGAGCCGTTTATGAGAAAGTCGAAAATATATAAAATGGTTGTAGGACAGGTACCATTAATAACAAAATATTTAAAAAAAAATTTACCAATATGTAGACCATACCCAATGTAGTGAGCACAACAATTTCTATCAAAATCATTAGACCCGTTTTCGAGATAATTAAGGTGTCAGAAAAATTTGCATGGCAATTTCTGGGGCTAAAAAAAACGATTCAAAAATATATTTTGGACAATCACCTAAAACGCTTAAATACCAAATTTAAAGAAAATCGCTTCAGCCCTTTGGACTGTAGAGAGTTGTACAGACAGAAAGACAGACGGAATTGCGGGATCCACTTTTTGGTGTTCTCTATTATCATAATGAATGTCAACTTTGATTAAAATCTCGAGTTCGATTTTTTTCCAAATGCAAAACTTGCCCTATAGTACCTATACATACATCGCAAGTAAAAAGACACTTAAAACAATGAATTCCGATTTACTGGATTTTAATAAATTTGGAATTGTTTTTTTTTCCAGCTTGCAATGAACTGATAGCTTAATTTAAGGGAGATAGAGTCATGAAATTCACCCGATGGCCAACGCGCACCGGACACGAAAAAATATTACATTTAAATTAAAAATAAAATAAATTCAACGAAATTCAAGACTTAGAATCCTTGTCAGAAATTGAGCAAGAGAATTTGAAATTTATAAGGCCACTTAAGAGATCTATACAGTCTTAAAAATGTTACCAAAGAATTCTTCGTTTTGGAGTCAAATAATATTGACACAAATTCTGCATTGAACATGATATGAATGTGTACGCAAAAATTTACTAACGTTTTTTTTATCATAAAAGACATTTTTTTTTACGAATCCCAAACATGTCCCTTAAACCTTAAAGTGACCGTATCACAAGTAAAAAGTGAGCAATCACTTGGCTATAGAGAATGTAAGAATGCATGATAACTTTGTGGAATGGATTTGCATTTGACATCACTATAGAATAGATTTAAATGAATGCTTTATTTGTTCTTTTTTTTTCACTTTGAAGTAAGTACCTACTATTTCATCAAAAATGTATCAAATTGAGTCAAACTTACCCCCTGCACACAAAAAAAAAATGATTGCATGCCAGGGAATAATTTAACTAGGGCTATTAAATAGGTCATCATGGCTCAAAGGTGATCGTAAACAAAATATTGTTTATTGTTTACTTAAATTCCCATTTAAAGTGCTAAAACATAGTGTCGTCATAGATAAGACATAGCAGCGCTGCGTCGCGCCGCCTGACGACAATATGCAGATTATAGATATTAGATAATTTTGTTGACTTAAAATAGTTATACTCTAGAGTTTTGCTCGGTAGTTGTTTATGAGTGGAAAGTACCGTCATATTGTTGTTATGTTCTGATGACATTACAATTAATCTTTTGAGATAGAATCAAGAGTATGTTTTTATTCATAGACCAAGCTGTATTGTTTGGACAGGGTTTTGTATATTTTTTTTTAATAACAATACGATTAGAAAATTGAAAACAAAAACAAAACTTGGTAGGCAAAATTTGCAACAAAACATGTCCATCTAACCAACATTAATTCAATTTCAAAAAGTTATTAAGAACAATATTTTACTTTGTTGGCCTGCCAGATCGATTGTCAATACCTCAACTTAAGTTTTAACGTTGGAAAGCTTTCGCCTGTTTCAAGTTAAGATAATTCCTAATTAAAGGTTTTTTTAAGGGATAGCTGGAACAGATATATATACCAGAATGTTCATATGACATTAAGGTCTAAGCAGGAAAAAGCCAGAAATTAAATTCGTGGGGTCAAATCTTAAACTTAGATATTGTATATACATATAGATTGGTAAGACTGTCCATTCCAAATAATCTTTAAAATAATGTGATTTCGTTGAATGTTCGAGACGAATTTTCAAGTGTAGACATTTGAATAATTTAAGGTTTTGATGAGTTCATCAATGCCTAAAGCTGGCAACCCTTCAAGAATACGAGTACCCATATCATGAAGATATTTCTCTAAAAAACACAATGCTTCATTAAATGCTTAGTACGATTTTCTAGCATTATAAAAAAAATAATCTCTCTTTTTCGAAATATTGAATCTTCACAAAAAAATATTTTTTTTTTCAAAACTCCAAGAAAACATTTAGAAAATTTAAAAAAAAACCGTTCTGATGGCAAAATGTGTATGGCAACCGTTATTTTTGGGAATAAAGAAAATATAAAAAAGAATCAGTACCAAGTTTGATGAAAATCGATTCAGCCGTTTAGGGTATCTATCAAACTCTTACGGAAACATTTCCACAGATTGCAGGAAACCGAACGCAAAGATGTTACACATAAACAAAAAATAAAATGCACGACTGGATCGTACGAACTTGCTCTTGTAGCTAACAACTTTAATGTAGCTGACCATTGAGGCTTAGTTAGCTAGGTGTAGTTATCCTATGCAGGTTTAAAGCCTATAAGGTAAGATTAACTTGTATCTTAGTATAGTGAATTGTCGAATGGATGAATCAAGGAATAGTTACATAGGTTATGGATTTTTATTATGTAAGTTAGGAGAGTAAAATATATATACATATATATATATACATATTGATGGAACCTAAGTATGTAAACATGTACATATAATAACGAAAATGAATAAAATGAAATTTTATTCAAGTGTAAAGGACGTTTTGTTTTTTAACGTGTGATTGGATCTTAAATAAGTATACAGTGAAGACTCTACGTGCGGACAGCTCCAATAAGCGGACAATTCCCTTAAGCGGACACATTTTCGGGAACAAACTTCTTTTTTGAATTTCTCATACAAATTATTTTCCTTTAAACGGACACTGCCATAAACGGACGCGGACACTTTTTCATGCTCATTTTATACATAAAACCTCTCATACTTTTATTGAGGGATTATTTTTTTTATCAACAAATCAAACAATTATAAAAACGAAATGACAGTTCTCAGTTTTAAATACGTAATAAAATCCATAGAAAATCTCCGATAACCGGACGCAAAGCTTTAATAACCGGACAGAGCGATGTTTTGTTAAAAACTTATTAAGTTGGTGTAATTTTTCCCTTTTCTGGTGGCGTTCATTTCCATTCCTTGTGCTATTCTTTTTTACAGTCATTTGCTTTCTTATTCTTTCCCTTAAGGAAAACCGGTTAACCGGACAGTTCTCATAACCGGACAAAAATTGGGCTTCTATGAGTGTCCGCTTATTAGAGCTTTCACTGTATATAACTCTTGATATGGCGAAACGGCTGTCTATAAATTATAGTAATTCTTACGCACTAAAGTTTAACAGTTCATCATGGAACGCTATATGGTATTCTTGTAGCACACTTTCGGAATCGGCATTTATACGTCCAAAATCTGCCAGCGATTCGTGATGAGGTTAATTTTGGACTTAATTGTACCTACCAACGTTAAGAAAATTGCCGAATTTAGTGTGCTGAAAATCCATATAGGTAATTCCTGGTGTGGTGTGTTGTGGTTCCAATAAGTTTGCCGAGGTCTCGAATCGATTCAACAGTGGCTAATGGCTGATTGTGAAGAAAATAGCTCCTGGGAAAAGATTTTATGCGTGAAAAAGTGATTGATTGACATTTGGCAATATTAAGCTCTAAGCAGTTTTTGATACATCAGTCTGTGAAACTATTGAGATGTAGTTCGATAAGAGAAGAGTCGTGTGAGGAAGAAATTGTCTTGAAAAACTTGGTGTCGTCAATATAAGATATTGTTAAAGCACAATTTTTTGTGACTGAATTAAAATATATATCAATCAAATATTGTATCATACTTAAAAAAAAACACCCTTTATTTAACATTTTGAAGCTTCTTACTTCAACTACCGACCCGACGACATACTGAATAAATTATTAACATATGCTTTGCTCAGCTCTAATGTTAATTCCCTGCTTAGGGCAAATAACTTCGCGGAAGCCTACCCACCCCGCACACCTATTGCCGAATTAGTGCGGCAACACAAGTTAAGTGTCTCTAGCCCAGGCTTGTCCCAACTTTGAGCGTTAGTTTGCCGGCTCTGCTGTCCGGTCATGTATTTTATTTTTATTTCTCCTCCGAGATAACTAGAATCTTGTGTGCCCTGATTATGAGTGCCAGTGCCTGCAGTAATAACTTAATAGGTTATCGACTTAAACTTGCATTCTTTATCAACTGGCTAGAGTATAATTGGAGTAATTTTTTGTGTCATTTCACACTAATGACTGACTCAAATGTGAATTTAATTTAAAAGCCCTCAATTGAAATGAAACGAATTACAAAGCCATCGGCCGGTCGCGTTGCGTCTCGTCGTCGGCTTCGATGGAAGGGTGTTGTTAATGATGTTACACTTATGTCAGCTGTTTTCAAGTGCTTGGTGTTTTGTTCCAGATAAAGCAAAAAACAAACGAACTTTTGTGTTTCCCTAAACTGGTGGCGATTGCGGTGGAGCTTCTAGTATTTTAGTCATCAGATAAGAGTATAAAGATAAACGAAAATGCAAAGTACACAGATAAAAGAAAATATCTATGTTTTTAGGTTTTGCTATAGTTTGATTCGGTTTCGTGTGATATCATATGAATTAGAATTTAATAAAATTAAAGATCTATGTTAGTTTTTTGATGCGGGATTTTTCCACAAAGCTGTCTGAAGTGAGTTATTAATTATGTAGATACACATGGCACTCCTAGCTTGGAGATAAGATTGCTTGGATCACATTGGGTCTTTTTGTTATTTGATTTAATTTAATGGTAGCTTAATTCAAGCATAATAATAACATATTTATATTTACAAATATAAAACAATAAACTTAAAAAATCTAAACTCAAACTAACATAAAAACTATGTTATGGATAATGGGAGTAAAGATTTTTACGGATTAAAGAATAGAAGTCAAGGATGCGTTGAGCACTGTTTGCCAATTGTAACATTCTAGTGATAGGATTAAAATGACTTGGTGCGGTGAGTAGGAAGATAGAAAAAGGGAACAGATCTAAGGTTACGAGGATTAGTATTAAGGGAAATTAATTCAAGAACAGCGTTGCCGGCGATAACTATTTGTAACTGCCAATGCTGACAACAGAAAGTGCCATTTTAGGTCACTGGGTGCCACCGACAAAAAAGTAAATATGTAATTTTTAATTTTATTTGAAGAATAAATAAATACAAAATTGATAAATTATAAACTAATAGATAAAATACAAGAACTTCATTAAACGAAACATACAAAATAAATGAAAGCATCAATTAACAATATAAGTCTTTAAGTGGTATGAAGTGCTGGAAAGTTTCAGCCTTTATTAGAAGTGATTTTATAACTTTATAATGCCCATCGTCCACTACGTACTTTTCATTCAACTCCATCTTTTGATTCAAAAATTTGCAACCTCTTATCACAACAAAACATGTTGGGAGCTCCGTACGCAAAGGTTGGCAAACTTAGTGAAATATTGAATAACCTCGAACAGGTAATTGATCAACTGGTTCAATTGTTGGAGAACTCCGTATACCTAGTTGATCAACGTATTCAATTCTTTAAGCTTCGTACATATTATAGTTGACAAACTTACCCAAAACTTGAATAACCTCATACACTAGTTGATAAACGTGTTCGATTTTGACAAAAAAAAAAGCTTTTCAAGTTTATCAACTGCGTTTTTGATATGCTTGTTCAACAAGTTGATGGACGCACTCATCCAACGCAACGCATAACAAATATTTTCACCTCAACGGCAACCAACACCAAACAAAATTAAAAAGTTGATCAACGAGTTGAACAAATAATGTGCAACACATTCTCTTGAAAACGTTGCTCAATGTGTTAAACCAAAATTTTCAACGACCAACATGAGCTCATACACTAGCCGTTCACTTGTTCAACAATTTGTTGAGCAACGATCTCAAACTGGATTAAACTCGTTGGTTGAATGTAATTGAGGACATCGTACATTAGAGTTGAATGTGTTAACTGGAAATACCGGCATTAAGAAAGTCGATTTTTATTCTGGGTTTTAATGTTATTTAAGCGTGAAACAACCCGGCCAGCTGATGCACTACCATGTGGTAAAACTAAGTTTGATCATGAACGATGATATATTTGAAAAAATTTGCTGGTCGATTCCTAGAGTGTCATTTGAAGCGTTTGAGTGCCACAGTGCCAATTAAATTAAAAAGTGCCAAAAGTGCACGATCGTGCCACTTCGGCAACGTTGTTCAAGAAGAGCCGGAGAATCGATGGCAACTGTGCAAAGTTGGTGGATGAAGGGCTGTCAGCTATTGCCCGACGTTTTTCCAGCGTATTAAGACCCATTAGTTGCAAACGGTCCTCGTAGGGCGGTAGAGTTAGAGGATCCGACCAAGGAAGATATCGAAATGAAAAACGGACAAACCTTCGCTGTACACATTCTATCTTTTGTGACTAAGTGCTTTGAAACGGGGACCAAACTGGGGTGGCATATTCAAGGATTGGCCTAACATAAGTGGTGAAACCCAAGGCCAATCCTTGAAGATGCCAAATCCCTATTTGAGAATTCTTTTGACCAAGGCTTGATAAAGCCAAGGGTGGAATTTGCTTTAGAAATAATATGATCATAATGGGATCGGAAGTTCAACTCCTTGTCACATAAAATACCTAGATCACGTATAAAGGACACTACAGGTATCGGTTCATTGATAAAGTGATAAATACGACGTGGGGATGGTAGGCGCTTACGAGTAAATCTCATTGATTGACAACTTACTAACATTCAATTCCAAGAAATTTTTACTACACCAAGTCCGAAAATAATTTAAGCCATTTTGGAGAAGGGAAGAATCTAGAGAAGCTGATATTATTTTTATGATTTTTATATCATCGGCGTAGATTAAAATGTCCGAGTTTGAAATAATGCTGTTAACATCATTTATGGCAATGACAAAAATACCTACTTTCGAGCAAAAATAAGTAATCTTAAGGTACTCATCATAAAAGTTGAAGAAGGCATCTGTGATAATATGTTAGGTATAAGTCAAAAGATGAAGAGAAATTGGTTTTGTGATTGTCGTATATTTTGCCGAAGATTCTGGGTCCCGGAAGTTAAAGAAAATCGACTCAATATCGTTTTGAAGTTTGTCAAAATTTTATTAAAATTCAGAGCATAAGTTCTAAAATCTAACTTTTTATTACAGTTGGCAAGTAGGAGATTTAAAATTTTAATTTTAAATAATACAGCTTAAAAAACATTTTTGAAAAATTATTTTTTTTTTGATTTTTGAAATAATACAATGGTTTTTTATTTCGAAAATGGTCGGAGTTTTTTTTCGATATTATTTTTGACATAAAAATTTTTATTAAAAAAAAAAATAAATAAATTTTGTAAATAAAAAATTTTGTAAACAAAAATTTTAAGAATATATTTATTAATATCGATGAAGCGACATTGTTTAAACTTTTAAGAAACTTCTCCGTAAACTACAGTGAAAGCTCCCTTAGGCGGACAGCGATGGTCGAGAAAGTTTTGTCCGTCCAAGGGAAAAAAAATGAAAAACCAATTAAAAATAGTTATGCATATAAGTCAATATTATATTTATTGGTAAAATGTAACAAGAATTAAATTACTCCAATTGCACTTAATAACAAAAACAAGAAAGAGAATAATTTATTTCAAAAGTTATGTACATCAATTTTTTCCTTCAAACTAGTTTCGGTGGCAACCTGAAAATTTTTATTAAAAACAGTCCATGAAATGCATAAACAAACTACAAAATAACATGCAGAGGCATACAAGAAAAAAGATACACAACACCAGACAACAGACCACAACTGTCGAAATAAAATCCGTTTTGCATTCGATCACAGCTCACAGACATTGCTTTGGTGGCGCATACACTACACACCACACACACACACACTAACTACATTGCAATTTTGTTGTTTTCTTTGTTAAGTTAGTTCACTTGGCTTTATCATTCGTAAACCATGTAAAAAAAGCTATAAGAAAGCGTAGCTTTTATCTGCTTAAGAAAATTAAATTTACCAAATTGTGACTGATGTGGCTGTCCGCGTCCGGGTAAGAGTTTTAATGCAAGATCCACGGTCGAGAGAATTTGTCCGCTCAAGGGGATTGTCCGCCTAAGGGAGGTGCCCGCAATGGGAGCTTTCACTGTATAGGGCAAATTATGTATTTGGAAAAAAAATTGAACTCGAGATTTTAATGAAACTTGACATTACGATGATAAAGAACACTAAAAAAGTTGGTCCTACAGTTCCGTCTGTCTGTCTGTCCGTACAACGAGCTTCAGCCTGAACCGATTTTCTTCAAAGCGTTTTTAAGCGTTTTAGGTGGTTGTCTAAAATAGATTTTTTAATCATTTTTTTAGGCCCAAAACTAACGCTACCTGCAATACAATTTTTTCAACCATCTTAATCATCCCGAAAACAGTTCTAACGATTTTGATAAAAAAGTATGTGCACTACTTTGCTCTATTTAAATAAAAAGATGCAAGCATAGCTTCCGAAATGTACATTTAAGCAAAAATAAATAATTTGTGTTTTAAGTTGTTAAAAATAAAATCTTTAATTTAAATTTATGTATATTTTTAAATATTTAAAATTGGCATACCAATTTTTTTTTAGAAAAAAATTTAAGAAATTTTGTATCTACATATATAAAAAATTATATAAAAAACGACATATTTATCCTTTTCTATTAAGAATCTTTTGTATACGATATGATCGAACATAAGAGCAAGTACGTGCGATCCAGTCGTGCATTTTATTTTAAAATCAACTGAAACCGTATTCAAGAAAATCAAAAAAAAACAAATAAAAGGTTCTACTAGAGGTATGATTTCTTGACAAGAAAAAAATGAAAATTAAAATTAATCTATGGACTGTTTTTTTTATAGAAATCGTTATAGCCGTTTTTGATAAAAATAAGATTTACGTTGTTGGCTAAAAAATATATACATATGATTATGTACCCGAAAAAAACAAAATGTTTCAAGTTTGAGAAGAAAATCCAACCATGGCTGTATAGGATTGAGGGCACAGAGGCACAGACAGAATTGTGAGTTTAAGAAAATCTCAATTTTTGTATGAACCCAAATTTCAATTCTTGGCATCGATCTGAATGCTTAAACGGATGGATGGCTTTGCTGCAAATTAAGAACATACCAATTCTAAATCATTCTCGGCAGAACAAATTTAAAATATTTGTTTAAGTTCGTCTAGACTAGAACGTGTAGTTTGTCGGTGTTCGAATTCGACAATCGACTCCACCAATTTCGCTTATGTTATTTCAGCATTATCTTATAATAACCTCTGCCGAAACTGTCAATGTTATATACATATTATAATATTACAATCCTCACTTCTATGCGAGTAGCATCATAATGCATCAATTCTCGGTTGTAAATTATTACCTCCGTCAAAAGTAAATGCACGTAATAATTACCTCATATCCAATGATATATTGACTCTTAAGTTGAAGGTACAAAAAGCGCAGTCATTTGCATTCTGTTAATGATTTCAGCAATCATAATAATTAACTATTTTTGTAAATATATTTATATTTGCAATTGTCAAATAGAAGCAGTTGAATTTGTTGTAATATAGAATTAATAAATAACTTTAAAACCAAAAACACAGAGAGGAGATAATTTAACGAAATTTACTCTGATTGGCCAAATGTAATGCCATAAATACACGGTATTCTTATTTAAATATTTGTTTATGTTTACAATTTTCTGTGTATTTTCTAATTTAATCAGTGTTTGCCTTCATCATTTTTTCCCTTTTTGTTTATTTTATTTTATTGTAATGTATTGTATTGTATGGTATTTAATTTAATTTTAATTTTAATTTTAATTTTAATTTTAATTTTAATTTTAATTTTAATTTTAATTTTAATTTTAATTTTAATTTTAATTTTAATTTTAATTTTAATTTTAATTTTAATTTTAATTTTAATTTTAATTTTAATTTTAATTTAAATTTAAATTTAAATTTAAATTTAAATTTTAATTTTAATTTTAATTTTAATTTTAATTTTAATTTTAATTTTAATTTTAATTTTAATTTTAATTTTAATTTTAATTTTAATTTTAATTTTAATTTTTATTTTAATTTTAATTTTAATTTTAATTTTAATTTTAATTTTAATTTTATTTTAATTTTAATTTTAATTTTAATTTTAATTTTAATTTTAATTTTAATTTTAATTTTAATTTTAATTTTAATTTTAATTTTAATTTTAATTTTAATTTTAATTTTAATTTTAATTTTAATTTTAATTTTAATTTTAATTTTAATTTTAATTTTAATTTTAATTTTAATTTTAATTTTAATTTTAATTTTAATTTTAATTTTAATTTTAATTTTAATTTTAATTTTAATTTTAATTTTAATTTTAATTTTAATTTTAATTTTAATTTTAATTTTAATTTTAATTTTAATTTTAATTTTAATTTTAATTTTAATTTTAATTTTAATTTTAATTTTAATTTTAATTTTAATTTTAATTTTAATTTTAATTTTAATTTTAATTTTAATTTTAATTTTAATTTTAATTTTAATTTTAATTTTAATTTTAATTTTAATTTTAATTTTAATTTTAATTTTAATTTTAATTTTAATTTTAATTTTAATTTTAATTTTAATTTTAATTTTAATTTTAATTTTAATTTTAATTTTAATTTTAATTTTAATTTTAATTTTAATTTTAATTTTAATTTTAATTTTAATTTTAATTTTAATTTTAATTTTAATTTTAATTTTAATTTTAATTTTAATTTTAATTTTAATTTTAATTTTAATTTTAATTTTAATTTTAATTTTAATTTTAATTTTAATTTTAATTCTAATTTTAATTTTAATTTTAATTTTAATTTTAATTTTAATTTTAATTTTAATTTTAATTTTAATTTTAATTTTAATTTTAATTTTAATTTTAATTTTAATTTTAATTTTAGAGAAACATTGTCCCAGGAGAAATACATAATTCACCTAATTTTTTCAGTCAAAAACTCCACTAAGGCAGTTCGGCAAATATAGCTTAGAAGCTTAGTTTTTTCATCTTACTAGGAATGCGAGAAAAGTTTTAAAAATTAAATATCGTTCATTCGAACTATCATCGTTTCGAACATTGGAGTCTTTATATTTGTTAATTAATATGAAAGTGAGGGTAGTCATCGAAGCGATGATCGTTTCTTCGACGAACGATTGTTTTGATCTTACGTCACTTCGGCTCTGTTCTCTAAGTACAAGTAATTTTAATCGATTTATGATAAATATTACAATTTAATATTTATTGTTTAATGATAAAGTTCAAAAATTCTCACCTTCTCTCGCTTTACAAACTTCTGAATCGTAACCATTAGATACCTAACTAAACTAGCGAGCTCACATTAAATTGAAAACGATTATTTTAACGAGTAGTCTCATAACTCTTAATCCTAACAAGCTTGACAATCTAACATTAATCTTAATTTTTCACCGTCACATAGTTTAAGTCAAGAGCAATTAACATTACAGTCATGGGCTAATGATTGCACGTTCTTCCTGTCGTCACTTTAGTTAGAGAGATAAAAAATATTTTTTAAAAGAGTTGGAGTGTGTTGCAGCATCATACCTTACCTAGCAAGACTTTTTCTCGGAACTACGTCAGTAGAACCCACATACCTACATACATAAAATTAAATCGAATTAAAAAAAAAAAAATTATAACCCTCGGTAAGCAAAACATTTAAATGCATTCAACTTTGAGTAAATATTGTTGTCAACAAGGCTTTGTAGCTTTGTAGGTTTTGTCTTTTGTATTATTAACACAAGCTCGTGCTCAGGCATTTTTTTTTCTTTAAATGCTAATCCTACCTTTCATACATTACATACATATACAAGCATTGAAACTCGATGTACAAACATCCTTTGGGTTAAAAATAGTAACCAGCATTAACCCTCACTTGATTTGCATTGTTTGTCAGATAAAAGATAAGAGACAAAAAAATAAAAAAAAAATAACGCGCCTTTTGTGTTTTATATGCACATATATTTATGATAGGTTCTGTGTAGGTATGTAAATGAATTTATTTATTTAACTTGAAATGTAGATTCGTAAGGGATGGTGGCCTCTTTTCTGTGGGCGTAATATAGAGTTTTTAAGTCTACCTATTGTTGAATTGCTTTTGCCTTAATTTATGTAATCAACACCAAAATGTTTAAAAATTAAATTCTAGAGGTTAGACAATATTGATTCAAAACAGATTTAAACGGTTTTTAATTTAGTCTATAAAATAGGCCTTTTATGCTGTCGCGATCTACTTGGACTCGTCGTTTGAACAGTGACTGAGTTGACTTGGATAATTTCAGTATATGTTACACAATTTGCGGGATGTGTTAAACCTCTTTTACTGAGAGACTATCGACCGCATCTATACATATATACTATAAATGCGGTCGATAGTCTCTATATATTTTGTTTTGTAAAAAAAACGAGTAGTCGCATATGATGTCTAACAACTTTTTTTTATCAAAATTAATCTTAAATACATTGGAGAAGTTTCACAACAATCAGAACCCATTTTTACTTTCCCTTTTTTAAATCGAAAGATCATAAAAATACCAAAAATGTATGGTAAAAGAATTTTCCTAAAATCTCGAAAAATGATAAAGTTACTAATGAAGATGCATATATATAAAAAAACAATGCTTCAGTAAATGTAATCGTACGATTTTGTACGATTATAAAAATTCGTCCACCCGGTATCAAAATACTGAATTAAAACAAAAAAAAAGATTTTTTTTCAAAAATTCCAAAAAAAAAGATTTTTCAAAAAATTCGGTATTTTTTTTATTGAAATCCGTAGAGCCGTTTATGAGTAAGTCGAAAATTAAAAAAATAAAATGCACGACTGGATCGCACGAACTTGCTCTTATGTTCGATCACATCGAATGCAAGAGAGTAAAGCAGTTTTTTACTTCATTTTTTATATATACAAAATATCTTTAATTTTTTTCTAAAAAAAATTTGTATGACAGTCTTAAATATTATAATATAAACTTAAAAACAAAATATTAAATCGGCTTGATTAAAGAAAAAATAATTCAAAATTCTGAAATAAATACTTAAACTAATTTAAGCTCAAAAAAAAGTACGCCATTTTATTTGTTAGATAAATTTGAACTTATGAGAAAAAAAATTTAAAAAATCTGTGGAGCGGTTTTTGAGAAAAAAAGTTTTTGTTTTTTAAAACTTTTTAAAAACATTTTTCAAAAAAAATTCAAAAACATAAATACATATAAATATAATTTTTGAAAAAAATTTAATGAGCAGTTTTCGAAATATAAGTTTTTAAATTATAATGATTTTAAAAATACAAAAAAAATCCTAATTAAAAATATTGGTACGCGGTATAATTAGGGCAACCTAAACCTATATATGTGTGAAATTTCGAAAGAATCGGTTGAGCCGTTTATAGTCGAAAGTAAAAAAAAACGGTCCAATGGAAGGTACCGTTTTTAGCAATTTACAAAAAAAAAGCTAAACAGCTGCACTGATTTTTTTAATCAAAATCGGTAGAGCCGTTTCGGAGATAAAATTAGGCTTTAACGTAACGGCTATATGGCAGGTACCGTTATTTTTTGAGCTAAAAAAAATTTCAATTTCCCTTCTACACAATACCTAAAATACTCTATATACCAAGTTTGAAGCAATTCGGCCCACCAGTATGGGCTGTAGGTTGTAGAATTCTTAGACCATCTTTTTTCGTCTTCGCTATCATCGTAATGTCATGTTTGATTGTTACGAGATCTCAAAACTTTTTTTGTCGACGAATGCATAACTTGCCTTATAGTACCTATAATCGCAAGTGAAAATAATTTACTACTGTTAATAACAAACTATGTAAAAAAGAGAAATTTGAATCAGATTTGTTTTAAATCAAAATCATTAGAGCCGATCTCGATATAATTAAGATGGTAGAAAAGATTGTATGACCGTTACTTTTGGGGCTAAACACGATTCAAAAATGTATTTGAGGCAATCAGCCAAAACCCTCAAATACCTAGTTTTAAGAAAATCGCTGTATTACTGTCAAGTTTGTTTAAAATCTCGAGTTTGATTTTTTTTCCAAATGCAAAACTTGCCCTATAATGCCTACATATAATAATTAGTAACTAGTAACTAGTAACTAATAACCACTTAATAGTTACTGGTTACTAGTTACAAGGTACTTGTTACTAGTTACTAGTTACTAGTTACTAGTTACTAGTTACTAGTTACTGGTTATTAGTTACTAGTTACTAGTTACTTGTTACTGGTTATTAGTTACTAGTTACAAGTTACAAGTTACTAGTTACTAGTTACTAGTTACTAGTTACTAGTTACTAGTTACTAGTTACTAGTTACTAGTTACTAGTTACTAGTTACTAGTTACTAGTTACTAGTTACTAGTTACTAGTTACTAGTTAATAGTTACTAGTTACTAGTTACTAGTTACTAGTTACTAGTTACTAGTAACTAGTTACTAGTTACTAGTTACTAGTTACTAGTTACTAGTTACTAGTTACTAGTTACTAGTTACTAGTTACTAGTTACTTGTTACTTGTTACTAGTTACTAGTTACTAGCCAGTTTTCTGATTTTTAAAAACTAAGAAAGTGGTAGAATGCGAAAAACTTTATGATATACTTGTTAGTTTTTTTGCCTGATGATGAGCATATCTAACCATGCTTGAAACGTCGCACAAAATTTATCAACAACATTATTCTTTTCGAACTTTAGCCCACTAATCAATTCAAAATTGTTGAGAATTACATAAGGTCACATATGTAAATTACTACTTGTTAATTGAAAGCTGCGTATGCTAAGAAAAATATCTATCACCTTATAAATTGTTATTGACTAAAAAATTGATAAATAACAATTTTTTGACAAAAATAATACCATGTTTAATAATACAACAATTTACAATAGGTCTTAACTACGCACAGCATTCTGTGAAAATGGTCTAAGGAATCCTGCATGTTAAGGCCGATAAGCAATGCCGCAGTGGATAAAGTGCTTGGTTGTTAACTTAGACGTGTGGGTTCGATCCCCACGCTAGGCGCATTGTTTTCTATACATCCAATTTTAAGTGGATGCCGCCCATGGGTTAAAATGAGACAGTCAATACCTGATTCTCAAATCCACTGTGCCAAACTAGTGCCGTGCAATTCAGGTTGCATTTAAAAGACATTATGTCTTACAGGAATATAGTTAAATTAAATTAAAATAAGCTATCAAATGATTTCAAACTGATATTTTGAATTATGTTTTACTTTCGATGGATCGCAACCTTTGCATTAGTAAAAACTGTCGAGTTCAGTGATTCGGCCGTATTTTGCATTACGGTGATGATTTTTTTAACCATAAACACACGGAATACAGAATTTAATCAGACTCAAATTTTGACATTTTTCTAAAAATTGAAGAAATGTCAAAACTGAATCAGACTACATCCACAGTTTATTTAAAGCATTCAGTAATCTGGTGAATAGCTGTTCTTAAAGGTACTTTTGTTTGTCTCCGATTGTTGTCAAAATTGTTCTTTAATAAATACAATTTTTTTCTTTGTTAAAAATAAATAAATAAAAACAACAATTATGGTAAAATAGTACTATAGTTCCAGTTGAAGAAACCATCTATTTCCCAAAAAAAAAACATATTACCTACACTATATTGTATTTGCATAAAGCTGTGTCATGTGTAACTAGGGAGGTTATATGTATCTACCCTAATTACCTTGACATATGTGGTATATTATGCATAGCATATACGGGAGAGCTTATCAGGTTATTTAGGAATTAATAAGTAAATATACATAAATCCTAAATGTTCGTTGGTAACTTCAAATGCCCTTCGCATATTAAATAGGTGTTTTTTCCAGACACCAAAAAAACAAAAAAAAAACATAACAAGAGCACATACTTCTTACGTCAGAAACCAGAGTATCATTCTCCGAAGGCTTTTTTTACAATTAAAATAATATCCTTACAGCCGATGTATTCAATCAGCGTTGGCAAGTTTAGAAATTAACTTCTGGACCAATAAATATATGTAGGTTGTGTTGGACGGTTTGCCCAGGGCTCCGGTTTCTCATTTTTATAAATTTTCTGTTGTCTAGAAATTCTAAATTCCATTGAAAAGTGTTTTGGATTTTTTTCCTGGATGATAATAGAAATCCTTTTCATCCTATCTGTTTCTGTACTCCTGTTCTGCAACTTTTGAATCGATAAAAAATGCTCAAAGGCTCAAAGTAAGACTTGTTGTACCTCAAGATACGTTTCATATTTTTTTAATTTTGCTGCTCCGTCAAGGTTGGTACTGACTTCACAGAAGCTTTTGATGTAAAAAAAAAAGGATTCCGACAAGGTGATGCGCTGTCATGCGATTTCTTCAAGTTAATACTTGAAAAAATTGTAAGAAATTCCTAAGTTAACTCTACTGGCACAATTTTTTTCAAGTCTCTGCAATTATTAGCATACGCTGATGACATAGACATCATTGGCAGAACCCAGCGAGCTGTCACTGGAGCGTTTACTAACATTGAACTAGCATTCAATGAGGCCAAAACGAAGTACCTGCTGTCCACAAAAAGGGACACAAAACACCGGCGGATTGGACAAAACGTCACAATAGACAGGTACAACTTTGAGGTAGTTAGAGATTTTGTCTACCTCGGATCCGCTATAACATCTAACAACAACATCTCGTTAGAAATAAAGCGAAGAATAACTCTTGCCAATCGCTATTCCTGTGGGCTAGGGAGGCAATTGAGTAGTAAAGCCCTCTCTCGTAAAACAAAGAAGACTCTTTATAAGACTCTAATCATCCCAGTCCTGCTCTATGTTGCGGAGACATGCACTCTATCGAAAGCGGATGAAGATATCCTTAGTCGTTTAGAGCGTAAGGTTCTCCGCAAGATTTTCGGCCCTATCTGCATTAACTGGCTTTGGAGGAGATGGTTCAACCACGAACTATACGAGCTGTACAGCGACATTGACCTGGTACAAAAAATACTTATATCACGTTTAAGATGGACAGGAATGCTCCGTCTCGCAGGATCTTCGATTCCAACCCAGAGGGAAGACGCAGTCAAGGAAGACCTCGCCTAAGGTGGCGCGCTCAAGTGGAAGATGACCTCAACCAACTTGGAGTGCGTAACTGGATGCAGCTAGCCAAAGACCGAGCTAGCTAGGGAGGCATGTTGGTTGAGGCCCAGGTTCGTCCCGAACTGTAGCGCCACCTAAGTAAGTAAGTAATATTATATTTAAATTAAAATTATTTAATTGCTATTGTCTGTATTTTTGTTTGCATTGTTTATTTAATTGTCAATCTGTGATGCAATAAAGTGTTTTTCATTTCACAATAAAATTTTAAATTGTACACAACAAATGAGAAACTAAAGAATATTTGTGTGAAAATAAAGAATTTTAGTTGTGCTCAGTATACAAAACTTAAAACTGAAAAAAAAAATTTAATAATTCATTGAAAGTGAGAAGATCCAAACAATATTATGGCACCGCAACCACTGTAGGACATCCAAGGCCCCATGTCTGGAATTCTACCACCACGACAAGCTGGCACTTGCATGAATAAAATTTCATTAGCTATACTACTTGGACTGTCTGATATAAGCAACTCTGAATGGTTATCACAGCAAATCGCAAACGCTTATTTAAGAATTAAGGCATAAGACAACTCTGAGTTACATACAAATAAAAAAAATTGGGATCTTAATAATGTTCTCTGTTACCGATTCTGGATCGCACATCAATGTTGTGAAAAGACATTGCAACAAACACCCCCCTTCGATTTCCTGATTTTGCGAAAAACATTTTGAAAAGATTCTAAAATCATTTTCTTGTTGAATTTCGTGGACGTCTGACTGATTTTTTTCTTGATCTTTTTGTTTCTGAAACTTGCAAATTATTTCGTAGTTTACTTACGATTAATATATTTAGTTATTTGCAATCTTAATCCATTTTTTTAATAAGCCAGTAGCAAAAACAATCAACAAGGTAAACTAGAGTGGCTAGATTTTCCTTGAAAAAATATTTTTTCTTTATTTCCGAACAAATTAAAATATTAAAAAGTAGATTAACTACGAAACCACACAATTTTAAGAACATTAAGCAATAAATAACAAAACAAAGATTATAAAAAAAATTGTTTGTTTTGGTTTTGAGATGTCAAAATGACATTTCAATTTACCGCCTTCCATTGGAAAATTCCAGCCAAACAAAATGAAATATATAAGTTATCGCCTCAACTTGGAGAAACACATTTTTCCTATGAGGCGATAAGTGAGGAATGCAGCGTTTCATTTGTTAACGATGCGAAAAGTTATCGCTTGAGTTGGAGAACAGGGGCCCTGGTTGTGATATATATTTTTGGGACTTATATCCCACATATATGAGACATATGTCCCAAAATCTAATTTGGTACTTAGGCTCGGCATAAGTCTCACAAAAAATATTTGGGACTTTTGTTCCACTATTATGTTTTTTTTTGGTACTTGTGTGAAGTGTTTTTTGCAATTAAGTTCACGACATACAAAAAGCCCGGCAACCGCCCTACTTGGCCCAATATAGGTTTTGGGGTGATTACAAATTTGGGTATATGAATATTTTTTCTTTGGATTCTAAGATTTCTTTTTAAAAAGTTTTAAAAAAAATTGCATATACCCAAACATGTACCCACCCCAAATCTTATATTGGGGGTTGCAGGGGGCAGGCTTTTTAAAATTTATTGATTAAATTTAAAAATATATTTTATGTTTTGAATATAGATTTCACAATGTGTCATATGACCATATTTATGTATTATAAAATTTGAGAGTTTTGTCCCATAAACACAAAACGAAAGTTGGGACTTATGTCCCACTGAGGTCGGACTAGTGCTCGGGCAATATTATAAAAAAAATTAAGTCAATACGTCCCCTGTGTTGGGGACGGTTATAATAAATTGATTTATTTTTTACAAAGATTGATAAACCACTTAAATGAAAATACGGGGTTCTCAAGAAAAAAATTGCCATCCATAGATTGAATCACTATGCGCGATGATATGAACGATATAGAAAAAAATTGTTTCACCATACCCAGTCTCCCCTAGTTATAATACAGGGTGGCGCACGAATATTGCTATAATAAGAAATTTAAATAACTTTTATTTTAATCGATGTATTTCATTAATTTTTTTTATTGGATTAAAAATTAAATTTTATTTTAAATAACTAATGGTTTTTAAAGATTATAGACCGAAAATGACCTCCACGATCATCCACGCATATGCGGCACCTGATCAGAAATTGTTCATTGCGGCCTAAAGGGTTGAAATTGGGATCGCCTCAATTATTGTCTTAATGGACTGATTGACTTCAGTCAAATTCTTGGGTTTCGTTTTGTACACTTCCTGCTTGGCATAACCCCATAAAAGAAGTCTGCTGCAGTCAGGTCAGGTGACCTTGGGGGCTAGCGGAAAGTGCAGTTTCTGGATATCAATATGTTTGCGAATTTTCGTTGGAGCTCCGTCATAACTTGTGTGGCTACGTGTGCACTTGCTCCATCTTGTTGAAACCAAATCCTGGTGAAAGGGATACGTCTTCGGCGAAGTTGTGGGTAAAAAAAACTCATTCAACATCTTTAAATAACGGTCACCATTGACAGTTTGTGTTCCACCGTTTTCTTCAAAGGGGTATGTCCCGACAATACACCATGATGAAACTGCGCACCACACAGTGACTCGTTCCGGGAGCAGGTCCGTCTCATGGAGCATTTCTGGATTGAATTCACTCCATATACGTTAATTTTGCTTGTTAACATTGCCGTTTAAGTCAAAAAGGGCCTCATCAGACATGAACAAACAATTTATCAATGTGTTGTCTTCTTCGGCCATTGCAATCATTTTTCGGCTAAATTCCAGCCGAACAGGCAAATCCTGAGGGTTTAACTTGCTTGTAATTTGGACTTTATACGGAAGCAAGTTTAAATCATCATGAAGTATCCGTTGTAATGACCGTCTGCTAATTCCAATTTGGCCCGATAAGTTTCGAGTTGAAACACTTGGATTTGCCTGTATTGCCGATTCAACAGCCATGGCCGTGGCGCGATAGTTGTGTGTTCGCCTGTCAACCTCAAGGTCGCAGGTTCGATTCCTGCCGTAGTCTATGTCTTCTTATTTTTCCATTAAAAACCAATTCTAAAAATAAATGTCATACAATGAGTTGCTGGTTTACTCATTAAATGCTGCATAGAACTAACAACATGTGATTGAGTAAAACTAGTATACCAATAAAATATGACAATGAATAAAAAAATTAATGCGAATTATAAGGAACATCGATAAATAAGTCACGGAAATTTATCCGCATTAGTTCAGCCGCCATCATTGGAGATAAAATCTGAGATAACAACCACCTACAGTCTCCGAATATCGCGCCACACATCTTTCCTATCATTCTTTCTCTTCCTTAACCTCACCCTCACGCCCGCGCTGTGTTGAAACATTTAAAGGGTATTCATAATCCCTTGAGCGCGTGTAGATAAAAAAAAAAAAACGATTGTATCCTGAACCCGAACATTGGGATCTCGATGATACGGTCTTCGTTCGATGCTTCCAGATTTGGCAAACATGTTCACCAACCTCATAATGGTCCATCTACTCGGGGTAGTACCGCCAAACTTCAGCCTAAATTCCCTTTAGACGGAAATGACGGACTGCAAATAATGGTATCGCTGCACTATCCAAATCCTTTTTTCAGTATCCCAAGCATTCATTTTGATAAACCTAAATAGTAGCCTATAAAATAAAAAAACAAGCCGATTACTCACACTGAAAAAAAGTTATTAAGTTTTATTTTTGTAGCAGGATTCGTGAGCCTGAATTCGATTCTCTCCCACTTTTCATAGACACAGACTCGACAAAATCGACACTTAAGTAGAAGCAAAACCCATTTAATTCGCGTGATTATTTGAGTCTGGATCGACCAAAACTGCTGCACGCCTCCCAATATGTATAAATGGCAAATAAGTAAAGATGCCTTGTGCGCGGCAATCCATTGAAAAATAACGTGAGATACAAAAAAAGCTGCACACATGCCGCAAATATTAGGGCGAATTTCGTCCATGACGAGACAATTCGTCTGTATAACGCCTTAGTCACACCCATCAATGCGACAAAGGTTTTAAAACACAAAAGTTTCTAAGTAGCTTAAAGAAAAATTCCAAGACGTGTATACAAATAAATAAAGATGCATATACCCCGACTCCCGTAATAATATTTATGTTCACTCAAATTGCCCCTAATTAGCGAATCAATCCAATAAGACCTACGAGCAAACACTCATCTTTCATTATAATGAGATCGTACGTGTGTTGTGTTTTTTTCGGATGCCATCACTAAATAAATTGTTTATGTTTATTATTTTTTTATTTAAATTGATTACTTATCTTGAAGGTGAGAAGTGAGATACATGACTTTTTCTCTTTGAGGGTGAGATCTGTCATAGCATTGGAAATAATTTCGTATACGAATATTCTCGTATACACAAAATAGGGGTGGTGATCTTATTTTGTATGACTAAACAGTTAAATAAAGATATATGAACAAAAAAAAAACAATTCGAAGGAAAATTTAAAAAAAAATTATATAAGCTAAGGTTAGGTACATTGAAAGTACGCATATTTACAGAAATTCGTAATTGTTGAATTTAAGAATTATCTTTGACCCTGTAAATGGTGAATATGCATGCGAATGAACTTTATGTACTTACATTTACATACCCATGAAAGCAGGGCCCTGACACTTCAGTGAACAAACCGTGGAGATCGAAAAGGCGTTAAATTCTGGAGGGCGCCACGAATGTTATTGAATATTTTCCACTTTGTTCTCATAACTCCTCAATACTTAGCAATATTATTACAGGCGATCAATGTTATTAGCCAATTATCCAATCTGATCTGGGAAATAACGCCAGAAGAAGTTACCTCCGACTTTTTGGTAAAAACAGAAATTTTGTTTTGTTTGAAATTGGAAAAAATAAATATTTAAAAATCGTGCAGGTAGACATTCATCTGCAAAACTTTATTAGATTCATTGGGCTTTTTGTAACTTTGAACATTTTTATTCCGGTTTTTTACCCAATGCTGTAAATTCCCAGCACTTTGGTTCCCTTTTTGGATCCCTAATCCTGTCCACGCTACTCTGTTCTCTGTTGCTTATAACTTCGGGTTCTTCATTTTTTTACCTCTAGTACCGGCTAAGCCAAATAGATTGAATTTATCTAAGTATGCAAATTTTTTATTAATCGTCTTGAGATTAATAAGATAAATTTAAATACTGAAAGATGGATTTCATAAAAATGGAATGAATATTTTGTTCAATGTGGATGATGGTCAATGCGACCCTGTGTTCATTTAAATTATAATGAAGTTTGTTTGCCTCTTAAATAATTATTAATTAGCATGCATATTTGCAGTGCAGTGAAACAAGATTAGGTTAATTAAAAGTGAGAGTATTTTTAGATAGATGCGTTTATCGTATATGGTAAACTGTTAAACAGGAAATCATTTTTTTTACTTAATTTAGTTGTCAGACTATTGGTTACAATTTATAGAGATTCATACAGAGCTTAATTTTGTGTACTTAATATTTTTGAGAAATAGAAATTTTGGCAAGAACATTATTACCTAGCTAACGTGATAGACAAGTATGGCTAAGGAACGAACTCCATGATGAGTCGTCTACACCGACGCACGGCTCAAAAGTGAATACTGGGGTTGGTGCAGGTTTCTTCTCAGAAAATCTTAAAGTAGCCAGCTCCGCTAGACTTCCTGACCACAGAAGTGTCTTCCAAGCTAAGGTATTGGCAGTGAAAAATGCTGCTAAGTATGTGTCGAAACTGGAGATACCAAATACCTATATCACCTTTTTTATTGACAGCCAAGCGACAATTTAAGCGATTTCTGCCGCAGTTACCAAGTCGAAGCTTGTAACTAGCTGTGGCGAAGAGCTGAAAATTCTTGGCACGCAGCATAACATTAAACTCTGGTCCCGGGTCACAGTAATATACCGGGCAACGAGAGAGCTGATGAACTGGCAAGGAATGGTTCAACACTTGATCCTACCCAAATAGACCCGTCGATTAGAATCCGACTCTGTGTCACGAAACAGAACTTTGACCCCTTTCACACAAGGAAACTGAGTTACCGGCAACTGGGAGTTTTACGGCGAGAAGGGCAAGATGTAAGGGGAATGAAAAAAATCTCCCCGGTCAACGATTTGAAGAAATTTTTTTGACGTTTTGCTTTGCATTCCAACCAGTCCAACATAATCTTCTCAGTTTCCTGGTGCCAGTTTTCTCGTGTGAAAGCTACAGCGCAATTAAAGGAAAACGTCAAAAAAATCTCCAGCAACTGGTTTCCCTGTGTGAAAGGGGACATTGGAAAGAAGATTCTTGCAAAAACCAACGTAAGATGGACACCTGTGCCACAACCAGGAAACTATGGCCCAACTTCGACAAGGAAAGAACAGAAAGTACCATCCACATAAACAAAAATTCCCTTCGAACTCTTTTAAGCGTACTCACTGGACACAATCTTCTCGGCTACGATAAAAAGAAAATGGGGCTAAGCACCAATAATGACCAACCAGAGGCTGCAATGACGAAGACGAACACGAGGCCACCTCTCACTTTTTGTGTTATTTTCCAGCACTTTGCCATATAAGGAACAAATTTCTAGGCAGTTACTTCTTCAACGATTTAGAAGAGCCCTCGAACCTTTCAAGGCAAAAGCCTGCTGAACTTCATAAAAGCCTCTAAATGGCTGGATAATGATTATCCATAGAACTCATAGGTTATACAATTGGAAGTTACAACATTTCAGGGTACCACACTGGATATACCTTGATCTAAGTGTGCCGGTTGCCAGATCAACTGGCAGCTCATTTACAATTTGAGTGCACAGTTTCGATTTAATTGTGTGTTAACAATTTCTAATACTTAATCTACGAGTTAATTTCGTATAGCGCAGTTAGTTCCCATTTGTTCTACTTTTATACTGTTCAAATTATTTGAAACACCATCGCCCTCTAGGTGTCACATATAAATAAAACAAGGTATTATTAATAACAGCCACCTAGGGAAATTTAAACTACTGAATTTATCGACGAGTTTTGAGTGCACCTTACACTGGAAAGGAAATTTCTCGAAACCAAAGACTATAACCTTCATATAGAGTTTGGAAATCACCGAAGCGATTGATCATTGACGAAGAACTATTTACACAGATCAAATCAAGCAATTGTTCAAACAAATGTTGGTTGTTTTTTTTGTAATTGAGTGCGCATTAAAGGGCTTTTGACACCCTTAATATGCCAAGCACAGTGCGAGCTTTAGGGAAATAGGGAAGGATTTAAAAGAAGATACCGATGTACGAGTACATTGGTTTTGAAGTTCATAATATCGAAATAGGAAGGAAAAATAAAGCATGGTAAAGCATTCCAAATTCGTGTTGTACGACTAAAGAAAGAATCTCTGTACTTAACAGCACGTCCGAAGTTGGACTCAAGGGTAAACTGATGAGCATTCCTAAATGGGCGAGTATTACGCTTGAAAATTTTAAGGGGAGGAATGCAATTTAGCTATTTCGCTAGAACATTGTTTATAAAAATTGCGATAAGATAATGAAAGATATGAAACATTTCGACGGTACTCGAGAGATGTAAATGTTTCCATTATAGTTCTATCGCCTACAGGTACTACCAAAGGCAAGGTATGCATCCGTAAAACAAGACAAAATTCTAACAATCAAACATGACATTACGACCATAGAGAAGCCCGAAAAAGTGATCGCCAAAAAATGTCTGTCTGTCAGTCTGTCCGTCTGTATGTATAACGAGCTACAACCTAAACGGCTTAAGCGATTGCCTTCAAATTTGGTATGTGTGATTATTTTGGCATTCCTCACAGGGGAAATTGAAATTTTATTTTTAGGCCTAAAAATAACGATACCTGCCATATGACCATGAAGGAAAATCTTATTTTTCTCTAAAACGGCTCACACGATTTTGATAAAAATTTTTGGGAATTTTTTTGTTGGTAATACTCGTAGCTATCATTTGATATGAACCAAGTTTAAAGGAAAAGTCTATTAACGGTACCTTTCATATGACGTTTTTTTTAATTTCTGGCTTTCTCGGTAACGGTACATTGGATTTCTGTCAAATTTTATATCTGAGAAGATCTAAGTAGCTTAATTATTTGTACATATCAAAATTTTGAATAACTTTTGTTTTTAAATTAAAATAATTTATTAATTTTTTTTTTGAAAAATCAATAATTTTAAAACTAATTAAGAAAAATAATTTTAAATTTTATATTCACATGAACATTAATAGTCTCTAAAAAATTTCATACCAAAATTTCAAAAGAATTTTGTTTTCAAAAAACGAAAAATATAAAACAGGATTTCATCAAAACCCGTCCTACAATTTTCGAGATACTTTTTTATAAAATTTTCATTGATCCGTGGCATCTAATGGCGTTGTTCGTTTTTTTTGAAAAAAAAACCCATTAAAGTGATTGTTTTGGCAGTATAAGTTTAAGAAACGATTTTTTCCCACATATACACCATTTATTTTCATTATATACATATGTATGTACATATTTACATTGTTTCCCCTTCTAATTTACATAATTAAAATCGATTTAAATATACATTTGTAGGTAGGTACATTCGACAATTCATTATACTAACAGCGTCAGTGAGAAACACTAAAGGTGTTAGCTACAAGAGCAAGTTTGTACGATCCAGTCTTGCATTTTATTTTTTACTTGCGATATGTGTAGGTACTTTGGGCAAGTTTTGCATTGGAAAAAAAATCAAACTCGAGATTTTAATCAAAGTTGACATTACGATGATAGAGAACACCAAAAAAGTGGGTCCCAAAATTCCGTCTGTCTGTATGTACAACTATCTACAGCCTAAACGGCTGAAGCGATTTTCTTCAAACTTGGGATTTAAGCGTTTTAGGTGATTGTCCAAAATAGATTTTTGAATCGTTGTTTTAGCCCCAAATATAACGGTACTTGCCATACAAATTTTTCTACCATCTTAATTATCTCGAAAACGGGTCTAACGATTTTTAACAAATTGGTGTGTGTTCTACTTTGGGTATGGTCTACATTTTGGCCAATTTTTTTTTTTAAATATTTTGTTATTAACGGTACCTGCCACACAACAATTTTTTTGATTTTCGACTTTCTCATAAACGGCTCAACTGATTTCGATCAAAACTTTTGAACAGGAGCTCCTTCAAATTCTAAATAATACTGCATTTCAAAATTTTCGAAAAATATTTTTTTTGGATTTTTGAAAAAAAATTTTTAAAAACTTAATATTTCGAAAACGGATGGAAGATTTTTTCTGAAATTTTGTTTTTGAATTTATATTATTAAATGTTTAAAATGTTCATAAAAATTTTTTTTTTAGAAAAAACTTAAGAATTTTTATGTATAAAAATTTAACTGAAAAACGACTCTAAAAATACATTTAGCCGTTTCTATTAAGAATATTTTGCATATAATGTAATCGAACATAGGCGCAAGTACGTGCGATCCATTTGTGCATTTTATTTTATTGTTGCTTAAAAAGCTAGGACTTGTTGGACTTAGACAAGAAACAAATCGTATGGAAGGGGTTCTATTTCCCCTGTTTTTGCGGGAGTGGCAATTTCAAAAAAATCACTTAAAACATTAATCCATTCTTTAATTTTATTTTTAAATAAAGTTGTCCTAGTGAATAGTTTTTGAAAAATTAATTTTCAAAATTAAAATTTTGAAAAAAAAAATTTTTCTTTAAATTATTCTTTTTTTAAATTTGTTATTTTTATCTAGTATTTAATGTTCATATTAATTGTTGATCAAATACAAAAAAACCGGATGTCAAAATGTGTTTTAGTTTTTGAGAAAATCAAAAATAGCTAAAACTATTTAATTATTATTTTTTTTTAGGAATAAAGTTTCATGACTAAATGTTATATCAAGGGCTAAGGTCATGTGTCAATTGGATTATTTTTATTATTAAATTTGATCCCTATAGATTAGTTTTTGAATCCATTTTTTTTATTTGAAAGTCAAATTTGTACCGTGAGTTTGCTTTTTCAAATTTTTGTCCCGTTCGACCTTCACTTGATCTCTAAAACTGTCAATTTGGTACACATTTCTGTCAATATTTTGTATTGACAAAACTTTCGACCAAAATTCGTAGAAATTGTTATTTTTGGAAGGAAAATAAATGAGGTTATCTTTTTATATTCTTAAAGCAAATACATGCAGCTTATCAGGTCCATAAGCAATAATTTCTTTCAGAAAATCGAATATGCAATGGAAATTTCCAATGAAAGCCGTAAATTTCATGAAATTAATTATTTGACGAAATCGATTACAGCAATTACATATGTGTATTTTGATTTGTTGTGTTGGTATTCCCCGCAAAAAATTCTGCTGTTTGCTTGGTAATCTGATTGTCAATAAGTTTGTATGAAATAATTTGCCCACTGAGCAAAGAAATTAAAATTTCTGTAATAATTGCTGAAATAAAAATAAAAAATGCCTTCGGAGGTCCAGGGTAATAAGCTTTTAAAAAATAATGTTTGGGACGAAACTTAAAATAATGCTGAAAGAGTCTTAGCGTGTCGAAATATTTTGATCAACTACATAATTATAACAGTAGGTGAAGAAAACTATGTTATTCCATTGACGGTTATTAGTTGTGAGAATATTTTAGCAAAATTATGAATATCAGCTCTTTTTCGATGTTTTCTTCTAATAGAAATGAGAGCCGAAGTTCTGAGTCTTTATGCTTAAGTGTGGAATGACCTCTCCGAACTATTTAACTCGAGAAATATCCTAATTCGAAATATGGTCAGAAAAAATGTTGTACTTTTTCCATGCTAAAATTGATGTGCTCTAATCCGGAGCTTAAAAAATGCTAAATTCATGTTTTTAACTTGAATATTAAATATTTTTCTCCTCTCAAAACAAGTTCTTAATTGAAATATTTAACACCCTGTAGATAATAATATTTAAATTAAAACCCACACAAAACTAGACATATTTTGAATTTGTGTTTTTTTTTTCCATTAGAACAAAAATTAGGAGATCATTGGTCTAACTTTAAAAGCAATCAGGCGTTAAAACATCGACAGCATTTTAAAATATTTTGCGTCACAATATTAACCTATTATTTTCGTTTAAAAAAAAAATATGTATCTTCATAATATTATTTCTTATTAAGCAAAATAATATAAGCGGGCGGCCGGCGGTATTTAAATTAACCAAACACATGATTAATTATGACAAAAAAAATACAATTTTAACTTGAAAAATGGTAGCAGCAGTGTGACAAGTGAGACTAAACAAGCAGTCAAGCAAACAGGTTGTTTTTTTCTCTTGATGAATTTCTAGTCACCCACTTATTTACGTACGACTGTGATTTTGTTTTTGTTTCTAAACATC
Source organism: Philhelius pedissequus (assembly GCA_910595825.1). Taxonomy (NCBI): domain Eukaryota; kingdom Metazoa; phylum Arthropoda; class Insecta; order Diptera; family Syrphidae; genus Philhelius; species Philhelius pedissequus. The sequence goes on from OU343163.1 coordinate 81,258,964, forward strand.
AACAAAATTATCTGATAGCAATATGTACCTTCATGATTCATCCAGTGTAATATAAATGTCAAAAGAATCTTCTAAGCAAATATAAGTGAACCTCATAAAAAACTCATATGCATAATGTATTTGATTTGTTTTGAGTTTATGCTTAAATATTCAAAACAGGAAATTGATTTATATGAATTCAAAATGAGAAAATACATTTGGATGTCAGCGTTTTGATACGCACAAGATGGAAGAGGAAAAATAAGCACGCAAGAACTATTAACTCGAAATTAATTTGCCAAAAGTTTTCCCATCAATCTTCACAAAAATTAGCATACTTATATATTTGAGCTAAAAAAGAGATTGTTTTAGATCAATGAATATAGTTTTAGCTTTGGACTAAAAAGTCGGGCATGGCCTTCAATATTTTCATAGGAAAACTAATACCTACTCATAGTAAAATTAGGTTGAGGCAACTTCTTTAAAATTTAGAATTGGCAAAAGATTTATGGTGGGTCTAATTTGTGTAAGTTGTTTGCCACGAAAATGCTTGTAAGTTAATTTATGGCCACTTAATAGAAAAACTTCATGACACGTGTTTTAAAACTTGTAACTCAAGAAAGAATTATTTTGCGTAAAACGAAATATGAATTTTATGTTTTCCCAAAATCCTCATCAACAAAACCAGGGGCCCAATTCCGCAAGGTTGAGTTTTCTCTGTGTACACAGAAAGTTGTGTACAAAAACATTTTTCCGATTCCGCAAGGGTGCGATGCATATTTTTTTGTTTTGACAGATAACGTGCACACAAATAGGCAAATTTTTTCACGCATATTTTGAGGGTGAATAATTTTTTTTGCACGGAAAAGCATTCGCGGTTGCTGAATTGGGCCCCAGGGGAGTTATTATGAAAAAAGTATTTAGTCCAGTCGGGTTGTCGAAAAAAAGGGCTGAAATGGAAAAATTAATTCTTACAATTTTCTCTTACAGTTCGCTGGGGGGAGGGGGTAATTAGAATTCTAAATTTGGGTTTCGGGAAAATAGCGCTGGAGCCTCAGCCGCCATTTTGAATTTAATACCAATTTTATTTGGGAATATAACTTCGCCATTTTTGATTTCTTATAAAAATAATGTAGGTAAAACCTGTAGGAAATTTAATTTTCTACAACTTTAGTCTTAATATTTTTTTTCAATAAAAGCTACCTTTCGCGAGATATTATTTGACCCCCCCTCTCCACTCCCTACAATTGTTCAATGCAGTTATCTTTCTAGTATCATTCATATTATATATGCTTAGAGTATGACAAAAGTGGATACAAATTGGTTTTAGATTTATTTAAATTAGATTCGATAAAAACATAGGCCAAAGAAAAACCACTTTTAAAATCTAAACAAAAGAAAAATCGACTGGAGTGGGCCAATCAACGTAAAAACTGGACTTTAAGTCAATGGCGGTCCGTTATTTGGAGTGATGAGACCAGGTTTGAGGTTTGTGTGGGTGATGGACAAAAACGAGTAATTAGAAATTCGAAAGAGGCTTTTAACAAAGATTGCCTTAAAAGAACGCTCAAGTTTCCAACATCTCTAATGATATGGGGATGCATGTGCGGGCCGGGTTTAGGCAATTTACATTTTGTCAATGGAATTGTCAATGCTGCCGAATAACTTCTCCCATCAATACCACGACTTCAAGCTAGTGATGGAGACTATATTATACAACAGCGTGGTGCTTCTGCTGAAGCAATTCCTTTACTGGAATGGCCTGACCTTTCACTAATTGAAACTGTCTGGCATAAAATGCAGCAAGAACTGCGAAAAGGCCAATGTCGGACTCTTCAAGAGCTAAAAGCTAAAATCATAAATTTTTGGGAATCTTTTGGCACCGAAGAACTAGCAGATTTTTGTTTTTTTATCATAGGTTATTTTGCTGTTGACAAAATTCGTTAATTAGAGGTATTTACAATTTTATTTGATAGTAAATAGAACATTCCTTATAAAGAGGTTGTTCGCAATGTAAAGGTTTATTTTACATTGGCGCAAAATTTTAAACGATTTAGTAAAATGTTAAAGCCACCTTTAGCAATTTACTAAGCTAAAAAGATGATTGAGCTAATTTTAAACGATTTTAACATTTTACCAAAGTTAAAATCACGGAATGGCTACTTTAACTTTTAGCAATTTGCTAAATCCATTATGGAATCTGATAGTATATCAGCCTTGCACGCGGGGTGCCCAGGTTCGAGTCCTGCTGGTGCACAATTTTTTTTTTGTGTAAATAATATAGTTAAAATGATGAAAGTAGAAATAACTAATACCTTTTTAGAGCACATGTTGGGTTTTCATCAACATATAATTAATTTACAACTCAATTAAAAAAATAATTTACAACGCATAACAACAATAATTGTGTTCATCAAAATTCAAACCCTACAAATGCTAAGCTTTTAGCTTAATTAGCAATTTACTAGTTTAGAAAAGGTTTAAAAATTTTGAAATAGTTATTCAATCAATAAGCACTTATGAAATTGCTAACTAGTAAAATGTTAAGCCATTATCAATGGGTTGTTTAAAATTTTGCGCCATTGACTCTTATGAACAATTCAAGGGGATTACGAAAAATTTGTTAAATCGAGGAATTCGTTATATTGAGGTACGTTATATCAAGGTTGTACTGTATAATAAAGCAAATAATTCGTGCTACAAGCAAATACCCCTAAAACTTGTTGAAACAACATCCAAGCATATATGATATGAGTGATACTTGAAATATAACTGCATTGGAAAATTGAAGGGAGGGGGGTCAAATCCCCCAAAAAGAGTTTATCATTAATATCGCGCGAATTGTACCTTTTTGAAAAAAAAATATTAAGATTAAAGTTGTAGAAAATTAAATTTCCTACAGATCTTACCTCAATTATTTGTGTGAGAAATAAAAAATGGCGAAGTTATTGGCCAAAAAAAAAATGTTCATTAAATTTAAAACGGCGGCTGAAGTTCCAGCGCGATTTTCCCGAAAACCGAAATTTAGACTTCTAATGACCCCCCCCCCCACACGAACTGTAAAAAAAATTGTACGATTTAAGTTTTTCTATTTCAAATATTTTACCCGACTGGACTAATTCATTTCTATTACGTATTATTTGTTAAATTGCGATTACGAGAAACGACTCTTAAAAAAAACGATAGGTACTCGTATTTTTATTTACGAGTGCTTTTCCGCTTTCGTTTTGGCGGGTTACTGTCAAACATTATTGTATTTTGGTTTGGTTTTGTTTGGTTATTTTCTGAGCTGGAAAAAAATGTAATTGTGAAAAACATTAGATCCATTTTCGTTTCTCATAATTGTTCTACGTTTTTCTGGGTTTCGTTTTTTTTGCCTTTCATTTTGTCTGTCGTTCGTTTCGTATGCTGACGGATTTCGATCAAAATTTGTATTTAGGACGATCTTCGAATTCTAAATAATATCTGCTGCATGCCAAAATTTTCGAAAAATATTCCTTTGGATTTTTGAATTGGATTTGAAAATATAATATTTCGAAAACGAATGATGGTTTTTGTTAGAAGTTCTTATTTTTAAATTTATATTAAAATTGATAAATTTTGTTTACTTAAGTAATAAGGAAGTTATTGAGATTTAGTCATGCATTTTATTTTTTGATGTTGTTTGCTCGAATGAAATTGTGTGAACAATACGACAGTGGAAACTAAAAGTGCCTTTAGAAAAAAAATGTTGCTCCTTAATGAAAAAAAAAAACATTATACAACGGTAATCTACGCCGGAAATACAGCTTTGTGAAAAATAATAATATTGACAAGTACCGAAAAGTGGTACAAATTTGATAGAGTCTGGCATCAAGGTCTCTTATCGAAAATGTGTATATATTTAGTGTCGATGAATTCCTTCTTCGTTCGATTGGAAATTACCTTTCGGACCTCTCAATTCAAGTTGTATTGGACGGTTTCATATCTGGTATTCATAAAATCAATTCTGGTATGCCCCAGGGCTCCGGTTTGTTTCCAACTCTTTTTCTCATTTTCATTAATGATATCTTATGTGGAACTTCTAATACACTAAATGGTTTTGCTGACGACTGGACTCTCACATTTTCATGTTCGTTTTAAGATTCACTTTATTGTCTTTCGGAGGTGGGACTGCAACGGCAGGGAAATAAAAGCTCAATAAATTCTTATGCCAACATTGACCAATAGGGAATAAGAAACTGTGTAGAACTTATTCGGTGCTGAGTATATGGAAGGACCATTTCTGCAGACTGTTAAACGGCGATGAAGACCAAAATCCCGCTGTCAGGTAGAATGAACCATTCAACATGGACGATGATACACAAAACTTCCGTCCACCTGAACAAAATGAAGGATAGCAATATCCAAACTAAAGAACAGCAAAGCTGCTGGCCCCGACGGACTACCCGCCGAACTCTTTAAAGTAGCCGGAGATGACCTGGTACAGTGCATACACCAACTCATGTCTAAAGTCTGGTCAGAAGAAAGTAAGCCGGATGAATGGAACCTCAGCATCGTTTGCCCGATCCACAAAAAAGGAGACCCTCTAAACTGCGCCAACTATAGAGGAATAAGTCTCATCGCATCCCCACAAAACTCATCCGCATGTGTAGGATGACGAAGGGGAACTCTTGCTGCTCCGTCAAGGTTGGTACTGACCTCACAGAAGCGTTTGATGTCAAGAAAGGATTCCGACAAGGTGATGCGCTATCGTGCGATTTCTTCAACTTAATTAATACTTGAAAAAATTGTAAGAAATTCACAAGTTAACTCTTCTGGCAGAACTACTCTCATTGGCAGAACCCAGCTGTCACTGGAGCGTTTGCTAACATTGAAGCTGAAGCAGCTAAGATGAGACTAGCAGTCAATGAGGCCAAAACGAAGTACCTGCTGTCCACAAAAAGGGACACACAACACCGCCGGATTGGACAAAACGTCACAATAGACAGGTACAACTTTGAGGTAGTTAGGGACTTTGTCTACCTTGGATCCGCTATAACATCTAACATTAACATCTCGTTAGAAATCGAGGCAATTGAGTAGTAAAGCCCTCTCTCGAAAAACAAAGGAAACTCTTTATAAGACTCTGATCATCCCAGTCCTGCTCTATGGCGCGGAGACATGGACTCTATCAAAAGCGGATAAAGATATCCTTAGTCGTTTCGAGCGTAAGGTTCTTCGCAAGATTTTCGGCCCTATCTGCGTTAACGGGCTTTGGAGGAGAAGGTTCAACCACGAACTATACGAGCTGTACAGCAATATTAAGCTCGTACAAAAATACGTATATCACGTTTAAGATGGCTAGGTCATATAGATCGTATGGACAACAATGCTCCGGCTCGCAGGATCTTCGATTCCAACCCAGAGGGAAAACGCAGTCCAGGAAGACCTCGCCTAAGGTGGCGCGCTGAAGTGGAAGATGACCTCAACCAACTTGGAGTGCGTAACTGGAGGCTAGCCAAAGACCGAGATAGCTGGGGAGGCATGTTGGTTGAGGCCCAGGTTCGCCCCGAACTGTAGCGCCACCTAAGTAAGTAAGTAAGTAAGTAGAACGTATTCGTTGTAAAACTGAATGTTATCTAATATCGTTAAAGCAGTAGTACCCTAGTGTCGTTATCCACTGTCGGCGCTTGCATCGAAGGAACTGAATAACTTTAAGTTCTTGCACTAAATTGTTTGAAATTACCATATATTCGAGGTCGTCAAAAATGCTGCAAGGTGTTTCGGTTTTCTTAGACTACGCAAGAAATATTTCTCCCCTTCTAATGTGGATGTATACTCTAAAGTCTAATTTTGTCCAAAGCTTGAGTACAACCACCATATCTGGGCAAGTGCTTCCATAACTCACTTAAGGCTTTTGGACAAACATTTTAAAATCAATTTTAAAAATGATAGGTGTTAGAAAAATTAACGAAAACAATTCCATATCTTAAATCTTCACTAGTTCACAATTTCAGTCCATTGATAAACTTGAAATAATTGTTTAAATATACTTTGAAAACAATAAGAATTGTGAAGAAAATTTAGTAAAACTGTATTCCATTTTAACGCACGCAAGCAAGTCCAATTTAAATGGAAAGCTGAATGGAAAAGATCACCTATCATAATTGCAAGTGGATCACCGTCTTTAAATTTGTTTTCGAAAAAATTTACTAACCGGATCTTGCTGAAATGCGATATTTTCGTCCATTGCATTTGTGTCCTTGCTTGGCCAAATACCAATTCATCAATCCCAAAATTGAGAAAATAGAACAAACCGTTCTGGAGTTATGAGCTCACAAACTCTATCTATATAATTATCTAACAGTCTTATTATACAAAAATAAGCTAGCTAAATGCATGCATAGTTATGCAGTGGATAAAGATTTTTGTAGCCGCTATGCAAATCCATTTTTCTATTTCCCTTATACTTCTAATTCGGTAGCTTATGAAAATATATAATTATAAAGTATGCATGTTCTCTTTTATTCTCTTTGTGACAAACGAGAGAATTTTGCAATAAAAACTGATCCCAAAAATATTTAGCTGGGTCGACGTCGACGATCGAGACAAGACTGGTTTCCACACACCCACTCTTAAAAAAGAAAAATTGCAATTTCAAATGACTTTTCGATACAAAATCATCCCTTTAAGGTAGGATCTATAAGAATGTTCTGCGCGCTTAGCTTATGTTGCTGCTATGCAACGTTACATAAGGTAGTGAATAACATTTTTGCGTTTGGAGAAATTATAAAGAGAACATAGCCTTATGTAAATTTTTGGAACTTTTGAAAATCGGGTGGACGTTTTTATTGAAATTATTGTTGTAAAGTATTGTAATTGTTAAATATAACGGGTTTTCCAATAAGAGGTGTTATTTTGAATAGCCCGCTATTTCGGTAGCTGTCACTTTTGAAGCTGTCATTTTTTGACATTTGACAAGTAGAAACTACGCTATTAATAAAAATGGAACGATACATGCTTCAACAACGCATTGAAATTATTAAAATTCACTATAAAAATGGTGAAAATTTGGCAGAGACGGTTCGTAAAACGAAAACATTTTTGGGTCGTCGTGAAGCACCTTGTCGGACCGCAATACAGAAATTGATGGACAAATTCGAGCTGTTGGGACAAGTTAGTGATGTGAAGAATAAAACCCGTGCACGTCGCTCAAGAACAACTGAGAATATTGCTGTTGTAGCCCAAAGTGTTGAAGAAAACCCAGGTTTGTCCATTCCTCGTCGTTCTTTGGAATTAGGCATTCCACAAACGTTATTACACCGTATTTTGCATAAAGACTTGGGTCTTAAGGCTTATAAAGTTCAGTTAACACAAGAACTCAGGCCGGCTGATCATCAACAACGTCGTGTCTTTGCTGATTGGGTCCTTGAAATGCATGAAAATGAACCGGAATTTCATCGAAAAATCATCTTGACTGATGAGGCCCATTTCCACCTCGGAGGCTACGTCAACAAGCAAAACTGTCGCATCTGGGGCTCGGAAAACCCAAGAGTTATTGTTCAAAAGCCTCTCCATCCTCAACGCGTGAGTGACTGTTTGGTGCGGTTTATGGTCCCGCGGGGTCATTGGACCTTACTTTTTCGAAAATGAGGCTGGAGCAACAGTTACGGTCAATGGATTGCGCTATCGAGAGATGATTAATGATTTTTTATGGCCTGAATTGGATGGTATTGATCTGGACAACGTTTACTTTCAACAAGACGGCGCTACGTGCCACACAAGCAATGAAACCATCGATCTTTTACGGGAAAAGTTTCCGGACCGTGTTATCTCTCGAAGAGGTGATCACAATTGGCCACCGAGATCTTGTGATTTAACACCTTGCGACTTCTTCCTTTGGGGCCACGTGAAAGATAAGGTCTACGCCAACAGCCCAGCGTCGATTCAAGACCTCAAAGATGAAATTCGTGAGGCTATCAAGGACATAGGGCAGCCACTTTGCGATTTGGTTATGGAAAATTTCATGAAAAGGATATGGTCCTGTAAGCGTGGTCTTGGCGGCCATTTGGCTGATGTTGTGTTCCATTATTAACGGCATACCTTCCTCTTTATAATGAAATAAACATCCGATCATTTATCTCCAAAAATGCCATTTTTCTTTGAATATCAAAATAACACCTCTTATTGGAAAACCCTTTATTACCATTATCTGGTGACATAAGTCTGCAAGTAAGGAATTCAATAAAATTAACATGCTTTCTTTAGAAAACCCAATTTCCATACAATTTATCTATGGATTTCTTTTTTTAATTTTTTTGATTGCTTCTTTTTAAGGTATTAATAATTTATTTTAACATATTTCACGTCATAGACCCTCTGAATATTCTTAGACAATTAAAGCTAATTATTACTGCACATATAAAAGTAGACAATGATATCAATTGTTCTTTTACGCACGCGTAAAACACCCAACCCATGCATTAATACTTTTTCAAATGTTAATTACTTTTCTTGTTAAAATGTTTGCCTCATTAAGGAGCTTGCTGATGTTTTTTTGTCTTCTACTATTTTGGGTTAACTTGACGTACTACCTATTGTTTTTTATGTTGGAAGATAATTAGAATAGTAAAAATGTATTTATAGAAATTTAAAGACAGGTACTTAATGTACCTATATGTTCATTTAAGTTATTTTTGTTTCTTTAAGAATTATACACAATATGTATAGTAATTGCTTGACAAAACAAAAAAAACTCCTTCGGATTATCTAATTTATTTCCCGACACTCAGTGTCACTTCATTGAATCACACTGGCACAATTTCCATTAAGACAATATTATTTAGTAATAAACCCAAACCTAGAACTAGGTTAATTTAAATTTAATGTGAATTCAAGTTTCGGCCAAATGCTTAATAGTTTAAGCTAGTTTTATTTTTTTTTTATTTAACGAGGGTTTGACATTTTTGGCTTTTATTATTTAATGTACAAATAATGATTATAAATATGGAAACTTATGCTGGGAAGATACGACTGAACATCTTAAGAAGCAACAGTGTTTTTGGGTGATAATTTGCAATTTGAGCACAGGGTGTTACTATTACTTTCACTTATTTTTTTAATTTTTTTTTTCTGAATTTTTTTCGGACCTTTAAGATATTTTCTGTTAGAAGAGCTATTTTTCACTAAAATAAGTATCGCCACTATTATAGTCTAGGAAAATTAGATAAACAAATGATGAAAGTTCGAAAGAATTCCGACAAAGTTGAATTTTGGTGAAGAGCTTCATTTGTATGTCCTAAGCATTTCCTAAGAAGTACCCTAAATTTGGAGTAAAGCAAACATTTTTAGGAGGGGGGAAAAGGGGCAACATTTTGTTTTCGAAATTACTCGAAAGCTATAGGTTTTTTTGAAAAAAGTTGTGGGTACGCATTGTAGCACATGTTATTCTACATAAAAAAGATGAACATACTTTTTATCGTACATTTGATAGATTTGGAGAAAAATGGTCGAAAACATTGGGGTGTAATACATTTTTGAAAAAACTGTAGTAAATTTATGTTTTTGAGTGGGGAATTTTTTTGAATAGGTAGAGCTAATTCAAGAACGAACACAAATCCGTTCAGAGAAAAATTTTCACTGATCTCTTCGAAATCTCCGAGGTTTCTACCAAAATATCCAAATGACATATCGAACAGATCTTCCGATGAAATGTAACGCGCATCACAGTTTTTCAATGAAGTGCATTGAGTAAGAAATTATTCACAGCTGTGCGTTAAATATCTTCCGAAGTTCTCCGACGAAGAATTGTTCCGGAATCTGGTTCTAAATGGCGGCTACGCCAAAATTACGAGTATAAGCAAAATATTATTAATTTATTTTGTGCGTAAAACTACTCTTATGTTCGATCACATCGTAAGCACAAGATTTTTAATAGGAACGGATAAATATATTTTGAAAGCCGTATTTTACTTATTTTTTTATTTTTAAGTGGTAATTTTAAGTATTTAATAATATAAATTTAAAAACAAAATTTCAGACAAAATCGTCCAACTGTTTTCGAAATATTCAATTTTCAAAAAGAAAACAATATTTTTGTTCACAAATCCAAAAAAAAAAAAACTTTTTTTTCAAAAATTTTGAAATGGAGTATTATTTAGAATTCGAAGAACATCCTGTATAATCAATTTGATCAAAATCCGATGAAGCGTTAATGAGAAAGTCAAATAAAAAAAAGAACAAATTTGTAGAAAAAAACATGTGTTTTATTTACTTACTTTACAATTTCTTCTATATATAAAAAAAAATGTTGACAAAAAAAAAAGAAATAAATAAAAGTTGTATGACAGGTACCGTAATAACAAAATATGTAAAAAAAATTTGCCCAAAATGTAGATAATATCTAAAGTAGTACACATACTCTTTTTTATCAAATTCGTTAGAGCCGTTTTCGAAATAATTAAGATGGCGGATGAATGTAGAAAAATGGAAATGGAAGATAGTAGACAAATTCGTATGGCAAAAACCGTTATTTTTGGGACCAAGACAACGATTCAAAAATCTATTTTAGAAAATCACCTTAAACGCTTAAGTACCAAGTTTGGTAGATCTTTCTACAGACAAACGGAATTGACGGGGCTTACATACTTTCCGAAACGAAAGTAATTTCCGATCGAAATTCAGTTTGTTTTCGAAGTACCCTGTGCGGAAGAAAATAAAATGAAGCTTAAATTCGCGGTTTATTTGAAATATCTGTGAATTGACCTCATTCGATATGTTTTGCATTGCGTGCTACATCAACTTTCGTGGAAAACATTTCAACAAGTTTCCCTTATTGAGCCGTTGACATGCGATATAATGTAGGTACTATAGGGCAAGTTTTGTATTTGGAAAAAAACTCGAGATTTTGATCAAACTTGACATTACGATGGAGAACAAAAAAAAATCAAACTTGGTACTTGAGCGTTTCAGGCGATTTTTTTAAATATAATATTGAATAGGTTTTTTAGCCCCAAAAATAACGGTAGTTGTCATACAATTTTTCTACCACCTTAATTATCTCGAAAACGGCTCTAACGATTTTGATAAAAATTAGTGTGTTCACTCCTTTTAGTAGAGTCTACATTCTGGTAAAAAAAAAATGTTTTACCAATTTTGTTATTAACGGTACCTGCAATACAAGTATTTATTTGATTTTCAACTTTCTCATAAGCGGCTCACGGATTTCGATAAAATTCTTTATATAGGAGGTCTTTCGAATTATAAAGAAAACTCTGCATACCAAAGTGTTCGAAAAATATTTTTTTGGATTTTTGAAAAAAAAAAAAAATTTTTTTTTGAAAATTCAATATTTCGAAAACGGGTGGGTGATTTTTTTTTAAATTCTGTTTTTAAGTTTACATTATTATATATTTAAAATTGATATCCCAATTTTTTTTTGAAAAAAATTTAATCTTGTATATAAAAAAATAAGTAAAAGACGACTTTAAAAAGAAATCTTGTATATAAAAAATTAAGTAAAAAACGAATTTAAAAAAATATTTTTAGCCGTTTCTGTTAAGAATATTCTTAAAATAATTTTTTCTTGTATAGTAGGAGTAAAAGTAAATACATGAGACTGAGAATGAAAACAAACATTACTTTTTCATTTACGACGTTTTTTTTGGTGTAGAAATCATAAATTTCAAGGTAAGTTCTTTAATTTGTATGATTTTAAGAGATTATGTACAAACGGCTAAGAAAAATAAATTTTTGACAATCAAGAAGTAATAATTAAATATTTTACATAAAACTAAATACTCTAGATTAGTCCTGAGTACAAAAAATCTAAAATGAAAATAAGACATCACTAAAAATTGCCAGACATTTTGTTTCTCGACTTTTCTTCAAAAAAATTGCACATTTTTAGAAAGAAAAAAAAACTAGAATTTTCTACAAAATTAATTCTGGCTTAATTTCCGGGATCCAGAGAACCTCGGATGGGTAGTATATTTTCCTAGAAATGACATTACATAATCTGAACTTCTGAGCTCGTTTTGACAAATGTGACTATAGCAAATTTATCAATTCTGCATGATAGCATTAACTTTCCTTTCTAAATTTCTAAAAGTATAATCTGACCCTAAGAGAAGAAAACAATATTGAAGCTCGCTCATTATGAATTGACTTCAGCTCTGCGCTCACCTATTATCATCATCATTGACAATTTTATCGAATACTTATTTATATTAGATGAGGAGTAATTTATATTGAAAATTAAATTACTTTTTTATAGAAAACTAACAGTTCTTCTTCAAATAATGTGCAATTTTAAATTTCTTCTTTTTTTTAGATTTCAAAAAGTCGTTTTAAATGAGCGCAGCAGAAATGGCAATACTCAGTTAAATTAATACATGCTCTGATTTGAATTGTTTATTGGTGAGACAACAAATAAAAATTTCAGTTTCAAGTGCTTTACAAGGTAATAAAATATTATATCAATACAAATTTTTAAAAATCATAAACAAGAATAATCCATTCAAAATAAATTCAATTAGTGTGGGTGTCATTATACAAAAAACCGTAAATATAAAAGTTGGTTGGTAATAACATTAAGGTTAACACTTTTATTGATAATTTCAGACAACGCTGGTACAATTTTTTTTTTTAGACTTTAAGATGATAATTATTTATTTTTTATTTGCCCTTAAGGGTAATTATTGCTTTGGTACACAAAAATAAATGACATATCTAAGTTGCAAGTCATTGCTCAAGATGTTTAGAATTTTTGGAAAGATTTATAAAATTGTGGACACATATTATTAGAGAACATATGTAATATAACCAACAATTTAGAAATTGTTTTTACTTTCATTATGTTCTTAAATAATGGTCTTTTCTATACAGTGTTTGCAAAAATATAATTTTAAATATAATATTTTGAAAAAAGCTTAATTTTAATATTTTCTTAAAGTTTGTATGAACTACCAATTTTGATTTAGGCCCGTTTGCTGATTCGAAACATAAATCATGTTACTAGCTAAGTTTCACATAAGTTTTAAGTTATACATGAATTTATTTATGTTGCACGTAAAAATCTATGTGGAACTTAGCAAAGTATCAGATTATTCAGGCAGACGGCAAAAGCCATGCTTTAATGATTTATGTAAAAATATATATTTTGTAACATACTGAAGGAAAAAAATAAAATCTATCTATCTATCTATCTATCTATCTATCTATCAGATTTAAAATAGATCTAAGTTCACTTCGAACTAAACGATATATAAAAATTTGAAAATATTGTATACAAATTTTAAATTAAAACAGAGAATTTGTGTTGTAATTGTGTATCTTTATTTATAAAATTAAAAAATGTCGGGACTTGCGCGGTACACAAACTCACGCTTTCAAATGGTTTGTTGTAGAAGTCGTCTGTTGGCAATACCGACTTATTGGTGACGGCCACCGATGTGAAGGAAGGTGAAGGATCAGCCGGTACAAACGGAAAAGTTGGAAAACCGCAACTTGCACAGCTTCTAGAGTGACAACACTGTCGTTGCAGTCGAGATAGATGGTGTAGGCGATGGCGTCGCACACGCAATTTCTTCGACTTAAGGGATAATTTCTTCCTGTATTGACTTTCCACTCATCTGATGCGGACCAGCAGCACAGTCAGTTTCTTTGGGTACTTCGGGAATTTGTCAATCATCCCACGTCGGTATCTGGCAGCTGCAGAAAGTCTCAATATAATTTACGTTTGGTGCTGCTGCTGCCACCAGCGATCAGCTTCAGAGCCACCATTTTAATTATATGTATTATGCTTGGTAGCATCCGACGTGCGTCGGGATAAGTTTAATAGCAAATGCCTAGCGAGCAAGGTACACATAAGCACAGCACAAGAGAACAAGTGAGAAAATTCGCAAATTATAGATCCATTTTAATTGCTCTAATTGTTTTTCATCATCTTCTTGGATTTTAAGGTTATCTCTGGATTCCAATTCGGACTCGCTGTTCGTAGAGCGCGGTTTTATATAATCGAGGTCAATCATTTAGTATTCACTATTCTTTTGTTAGCCGAATTTTTTTTTGTAAAAAGATATCATCAAATGAAGGAAAATATTCATTTTCCTGTTATATTTGACGAGGAATACAAACTTCTGAAATTTCAAGGATTTCTACGTCATTCACAAGCACATCCAGAATTTCAGAATCCATTTCTATTTATTTTGTGTGTGAACAGCAATGATAACTAAACCAAATACCGACCCAAAAATTGTTTTTAAGAATGCTTCAATCTCGCATGTCGTACTTAAATATTTTATGTACTACTTTTTCTAAAACATAAACTAAGTTTCACTTAACGAGTTATAAGTTTAGGTTTGAGTTTGGTGCAATGCTCTATGTATTACTCGTACTTAAGCGTTTATGTAGAACATAAACTCTTAAGTTTCGTATCAGCAAACGGGCCTTAAATACTTTATATTATTATTAATTTTTATTTTACTTTTTTTTATACAAAAAATGGAAAATCACAATGACAATTTTTATTTGTGTAAAATCTTTAGCACTAGAATCATGGGTACCGGGTAGAGTGAAAAAAGTCCATAGATTTTAATTTTCGACATTTACACCCAAATTAATAAACATGTACTAAGGAAGGTTTAGGACTTATTACGTGGACTAAGTGCGAAATGCTATTAATAAAACAGAATTGCTACTATTTGACGTTTATCAACTTAGTCCATTGCTAGACCATCTATGACGGTGGTCTAGTGAAGGACTAAGAATTGACATTTAAGAACAAAATTTACAGGGGCATAGTATAAAAAGAGATAGAGTTTTTTTTTTTTAATTTAACTATATGCCTGTAAGACCTAACGTCTTGTAAATGTAACCTGAATTGCACGGCACTAGTTTGGCAAAGTGGATTTGAGAACCAGGTATTGACTGTCTCATTTTAACCCATGGGCGGCATCCAATTAAAATTGGAGTTATAGAAAAGAAAGAAAAAGGATCGAACCCACACGTCTAAGTTAGCAATCAAGCACTTTATCCACTGCGCCATCGCCACCACAATATTGATACTTAATGTATTAGATTTTGCTCAATTTTTTATTAATAGGAAATTTTAGTCCATGGTCTAACTCTTATTCCATAACTTTGTAAATCCATGGACTAAAGATAGATTAAGCATTTTTTATTAATAGGGCTGTTAATGTTAATAATTGACGTCTATTATCTCTTTATAGTTAGAAAAAGTTGTCATATTCACTATGCAAGTTTTGTTCATTTTTCAAACCTCACTGTATTTTTTGACATTTGTTTCGACATGTTCTTGAATTTTGTTTGTATTTATTCCTTTTCACTTATTTTTATTTTATAAAATAATCTAATTCACTATTATTCAATAAGAAAATATTGAAACATTTCTGAAAAAAAATATATGAATTCGGGTGTGTTCACACTACTTTTTTGTGTCTGTACAAGACGGATTGGATTATGTCTAAATAAATCAGTACTATGTTAATGACGAAAGTCCAAGTATGGATAGTAAATATTGTCATTCAGGGAATAGTTAACAAAATCAATTTTTGTTTATTGTTTATCGGCAAATATTTTGCAAGTTGAGTGGGTCAGAAAAAATATTTTTTTCGGAAAATTTCCATACAAAATTGGAAGGAACTCCTGTAAAATAATTTTTATCGAAATCCTTTGAGCCGTTCATGAGTTCAAAAATCGAAAAATCGTTTAAACTGCAAGTAACGTTAATAACTTTTCAATTAAAAAAAATTATTCCCAAAATATAAACCATAGGCAGTTAATTTATCAAAATCGATTTACCATTTTTGTCCCAAAAATTTGTATGGCAGGTTCCGTTTTTTTTTGGAGCTAGAAATACCAAGTTTGAAGAACATCACTTCAGCCGTTTAGGCCGTAGAGCAACCTTCAATCAGACAGTCAGGCAGACGAAATTGCGGGACCCAATTTTTTGGTGTTCTCTATCATCGTTACGTTAAGTTTGATTAAAATCTATAGTTCGATTTTATTTTCAAAATGCAAAACTTACCCTATAGTACCTATATCGCAAGTAAAACTCTAAGGAAATCTCCGTGTTCCTCAAGTCACTTAAAGGTTCCTTTCTACACATAAACTGAATTTTCTTCATTCAACAAGGTGTTTTGCTGTTTTCGATATAATTTTAATGGTACAAGTATCATTTTTTGTCCAGTTGAATTTATGAAGTGATCAATACGAACACACTACACTACATCTCCCATTATTTTAGTATTAATTTAGATTCAAGATACATTCTGAAATATTTAGTTACTCGCAGTACCTACAATTACAAGCTGTGAAACTTCATTTAAGAATGTAACACAAATTAACGTTCAAAGCAAACAATCAGTTAATTTATTATAAATATTCATTTATACAAAAAATGTTGATAATTTTTTCATACTTAATATGCATTTTGTTAAGCTTTGAAAGCTTTGCAATAAATTCTGGCACGATGCTATTAATACTAAGAATGTGAAAAATGTTTTACAACCAAAGATAAAATACCATTCACCTTTGAATCTGCTTGTGACGGATTTTTTTTTGCTATAAACGCACGTTTTAATTTATTTTTGTTATAATATTTTTTGTTGTTGTATTTTGCTCTTTTAGTATAAAATTTGTTCTATATAATAAATCAATTGTTTTTGTAACTAATTAGCACTATTGATCGTACATATACACATTTTGTTTGAAAACTACAATAGGGTCTGGAAAAAAGATATATTTCATTACTAAAAATCGATATAAATGTGTTTTGAAAGATTTCGAATTCTTATATGAAAATCAAAAAAAAAAAAACATATGTAATCCTTATCATTTACAGGAAGAACAAACAACACTGTGACGTTTTGAGATCAACAACCGGCTAATGGATATATATATGTATATATATATATATATATGTATAAAATGGTTGAAATAAGAAAAAAAATCAGAAATTTAATTTAAATGAATTTTTAGAATCTAAAATATCCTTTTTAAATGTTTAATTAAGATAAGCTTGAGAAAACGAAGTGGTAGCCAATATTTCTAATTCTATTGGTCGTATTTTAGATTTAATTTTTATTGATAATTGCCTTGAAGCTCAATGTAATGAACCATCTTATAAATTATTAGAAAATAGCATTCATTACAATGCAGTTGAAATAGTTTTAAATTTTTCCATTTTGAATGAATCTAAAGCGAATAATAATTCACAATTGTATGATTTTAAAAAATCTGATTATGATTCTATAAAAAATTATTTGAGCACAATAGATTGGCAACATATCTTAAGCGGTGAAGATACTAAACAAGCTTTTACTCTGTTTCGGAATATTTTAGATTCAGCGGTTTCTTCTTACGTTCCTAAAAAAACTTTATTTAAAAGTTCAAATAAACCTATTTGGTTCAACAAAAGTATATCAAGACTGAAAAAGGTCATGAATAAACTAAATAAAATTAAAAAATCTTCAATTCATTTAAATGAACAGTTCAAACAAATTAGAAAGGAGTATGAGTTTCTGAAAAAAATTTTATATAAGCAATACATCTCGTCTCTTGAATCGAATATTAAGAATAACCCTAAGAGTTTTTGGTCATATATGAACACGAAAAGAAACTCAATTGGGATTCCATCTAGCATCACTTATAATAATGTGCTGTCCGATGATATTAATATAATTTGCAATAACTTTGCGTCGTTTTTTCAATCTAATTTTATTGATCTCAAATTAGATTATGCCAACACAATAAATTCAGATCCTGTGATTAATCTTGGTAATTTGCAGTTATCTGTAGACAATGTTTTACAAGTACTTTTATCTCTTGAAAATAATTTTTCTAATTCACCAGACAATATTCCACCAGTTCTTTTAAAAACTTGTGCTAATATACTTGCTACTCCACTTTGTATAATATTTAACCTTTCTTTAAGTAATGGTGAGTTCTTATATGAATGGAAATACTCTATAATAACTCCCCTTCATAAATCAGGTACAAAAAGTTCGGTTGAAAATTACAGACCAATTGCAAAACTGCAGTTAATTCCTAAGGTTTTCGAAGCTGTTGTAAAAAACAAATTGTATAATCTTATTCATAATAATATTTCAGTTTACCAACATGGTTTCTTAAAAGGTAGATCCACCACTACAAATTTATCAATATTTTCAAATTTTTGTCTATCTCAGATGGAAATGCGTTCTCAAGTCGACACTATTTACACTGATTTTTCAAAGGCTTTCGACCGCGTTCAACATAGTGTTCTCTTAAGAAAACTAGAGATGTATGGATTCCACTCTCAGCTCCTAATGTGGATAAAGAGTTATTTAGTAGGTAGAAAACAGGTGGTGAAAATTGATAATGCCTTGTCTAAGGAAATTATAAATTTTTCGGGTGTTCCTCAAGGTAGTCACCTTGGACCACTTCTTTTTATCATAACGACTTACCATTACATTTTACTTTTTCTAAATATCTTCTATTTCCTGGTGATTTGAAAATATTCAGCTCCATAAATTCATTGAACGATGCAAAGAACGTTCAAATTGATTTAAATAATTTAATTAAATGGTGTAATATCAATGGGCTATATTTTAACAATAAAAAATGTAGCGTTGTGACATTTTCTAGAAATCATAGTCCATTATATTATAATTATAAACTCGAAAACGACATTTTACAAAGATTTGATTGCCATAAGGAACTAGGCGTAATCTTCGATTCTAAGATGCATTTTTCAAATCACATAGACCATGCGATCTCAAAAGCAAACTCTATGCTAGGGTTTGTTATTTGAAATTCAAAAGATTTCGAAGACCCATATACATTGAAAGCTCTTTATTCTAGTCTTGTCCGACCACATTTAGAATATTGTACTGTTATATGGGGCCCCTTTACCGCGTCTTTGTCGTATAGAAAAAGTTCAAAAAAGGTTCACAAAGTTTGCCTTACGAAAAATTTTTGGTTATTCTAATGTTCCATCTTATGAGACGAGGTGTATTTTAATTAATCTAAAACCACTTGCTCAGAGAAGAAAATTAAACTCAATACTTTTTGCTTTTGGTGTTTTGAATTGTAATATTGACTGTCCAGTTTTGTTATCTATGTTTTTTATTTATGCGCCTTCTCGAAACTTGCGCCCGCGTAACTGTGAGTTTTTAAATGTTCCTTACCACAGTACTAGTTATCCCAAGCATAATCCTATCACAAGAGCTTGTATGGATTTTAATGAATATGATTTTGCAATTGATTTTAATATTATTAGAAATGTTTTGAAACATAAATTATTAAATTTGTTATAATGCTATATGTTAAATTAGTTTTTTATTTTTTTTTAAACTATGTTTAATCATGTTCTTTATCATAATTCAAATAGTCTAAATAGAGTGTGTAGCTTTTAAGACGAATAAATAAATAAAAATCTGATTGTTACGAACTGTCAAATTCTTTTCGCATTCCACATAGCATCCACACTTCAACGAATGAATAACTTGCATGCGACTAACGTCAAAACCGCTCAAATTTTTGTGTGTTGTTTGCGGTCGGTCATGGATAAAGTAAACATGGAAAAAAGGCAAAATACAAGATTTTACAAGAGGGAAGAACAACAAGGAAAATCTAAAATGGATCACTTTCAAAACTAAACATCAGTTGTGACGAATATACAAAAATGCAATCTGAACGAAATGTCAAAATGAAATTTATTTATTTGGTGTTCACTCCTACACTCTTACAGGCTTTGATGTAATATTTCTCAATTAATTATAAAAAATAAATATATAATATATGAAAGTTGTTCAGATTAAATAATTTTTATGTTTAAAACAAATAATCATTTAAAGGGGTCTCTTGAATAACAAGTTGTACAAACAGAATTATGTCGTTTTCAATTAGATTTTTGGAGTGTTCTACTACTTTTTTACTCCAATGGAATTTGAATATGTCGTACTGTCAAATTTATGTAACTATAAACAAACATCACAAATGGCATAAACATTTTAATTCATTGGACAAACACAAAAATTTTTACGAACAATTAAAAACCTAAATATATTTGTGTACTATGTCTACACGTTTTGAACTCTCGAGAACAAAAAAATGCTATGAAAATCTTACTCGGAACAATCAATGAAACGTTTTACGTGGAGTACCGTCACTTTTAGTTCAATGCAGATCCATTACGATATCCTCGAGTATTGTAGCTCTACTATACAATACAAACTTATGACATCTTTGAAATTTCAAGTCATTCGGAGACAATGATAAAATCCAACAGGCTGCTGTCCGAAAAATTCTAAGCTAAGTCATCAAAGAAATAACTTTCCAGGAATTTCTTTTTCAATGACAAAGGAAATATCATGAGTCCACCTATGTCATCCGTACTGATTTACTGATTTTTTAGGGTGTCCCGGTAGATTATGTCACGTATTAATATTAACAAGAGGACACAGTGATTTCTTGTTTAGTTGGATAATGTTTTACATTTGTGTTTTTTTATCTGCCGAAACTTGGTCATATTCCAATTACCTGTTTGTTATAATAGGGCGAAGTCCTAATAAAGGGCAATAAATTATTCATTTTTTTTTGTCATGAATCATCTTTCAAAAGACCGCACCCAAATTTTCAGAAAGATCAGTCTTAAGTACTATACACATGAGAGCGACCAACGACCAACGAATATACGTCCATTTTGACATTTCGTTCACATGGCTTTAATTTTATTCGTTACGAATTTAAGTTGTAAATTTGATTTTGAAGTTAGACGCGCGCGAACAATTTATTCGTCGAAGGGTGGATCGTATGCGAATAGAGTTTGACTGTTCGTAACAATCAGGTGCAATTCGCGACTACCAATATTGTTTTCTCAAATTTATCTTATTTTGGCGATTAAAAAGTAAATTTTTCTGTCTTAAACATTAATATAAATTATATTTCTACAATTTTGTTTAGAATTTGTGAAGAATTTAAGTTGGTAAATTGTTTTAAATGGAATCTATTCTTTTCTTTGTCGGTCGTTGGTAGCTCTCATGTGAATAGTCCTTTATAGTTTTGTTGTGGCAGCTATTTTATAAAGACGTCTACGAGCATTCTCGTCAAAATAGGAAAAAGTGAATTTCGAGTGATCTTTAGACAGTATTTTTTGTGAGATACAACTATCACGCAAACCTAAAAAAATCTTGACAAATATTATGGGGACTCTTCACCATCGATTGTACCAATTCACCACTAGTTTACTCAATTTCTCGGTGCGGTCGGTCAAGCACAAGTGACGCCGAACAATCTGGTCGTCCAATTAGGAAATGGTCGACAAAATCCATGGTTTAATAATGAAGGATCGGCGAGAGAAATTGCGCGAGCTTGAAGACGATGTTCCAGAAAAATTTGACTAAGTTTTGGCGATATTTTGTAACCGCGGATGAAGCCTGAATGGAAACTGGATTCACCACAACATAAGAGAAGCCGAGGAACAGTCAAAACAATGGACTTCTCCTGGTAAATAAAGCCGAAGAAAGACAAGGTGGTGGCAAACAAGGTCTTGGCGACAATTGTGTTAAAAAATAATCGGTGCATAATACGCAGAGCTGATGGATTGATTCTAAGGCGATTGACACAAAAATCGCCGCAATTAGCAAAGGACAACGCACCGGCACGCGCGGCTCGAGCGCACAAGTTCGCAGTCGCAATGGCAATATTGCATGACTTTAATTTACGAACTCCTTCCTCATCATCCAGCGTATTCCCCAGATTAAGCCCCCTGTAATTTCCTGTTTCTAAACATTGAGATATGGCTCGGAGGTCGAAATGAAATAAACGCTTATTTTCAGGGACTCGAGAAATCGTATTATTTGAAGGGTATCAAAAAATTGGAGAATAATTGGATGAAGTGTATCAAGCTAAAAGGAGACTATGTTGAAAAAAAAAATGTATGTTTACCCAAGAAAGAGTGTTCCTTATTTCATTTTTCAGGGACGTATTGATCGATGATCGATTATCGTGCTCTAGTCAATTTATCAGTTCTCTCGATACCTGGTATATACCACTGTGGACAGGGTCCTGTCAGAGTTAAATTAGTTGTACTCTTTGTTGACATGTCAATTCGCCAATTTTATTTATGGTAAGGCTTTCTTTAAGATTTTCCAATAAAATGATTCCAAACAGCAGTCAAGTACGTACACTAAAACAGATCTTAGTTGGAAAATAGTTTAAATGAGAAGAGCTTTGACTTTTCTTGTGTTTTCTTTAGGAATGCCAGCGTTTGATTAGCCTTGTTGGTCATTATAGACAAAATATGCCAGAAATGATAGTTTTATTTCTTAAATTAGCCCTAGATCTTTTTTATGTTCAAAGGGAATAGGTGTGGTGCATCTGAAAGACGAAAATTAGAAACACAAAGTTGAAGGAAACTACATTGACACAATACTCAGTTAATCGAAGCTGGTCCTTAAGAAGTAATTGACAATCTAAACACTTACTCTACAATGCAATGTAAGATCATCCTCAAATAAGAAGAATTTAAACATATTGAAGCAGTGTCATTTATAAATAACATAAATAATAAAGGACTTAAATGACTACCTTGAGGGACACCAGATGGGTCTTGTAAAATTTCATAATAGGAGTATTCAGTTTTGGCAATTCGAACCATAATAGTCCCTTATTTCGAAAAGTCTTCTAGGAGTAATCTTGCAGAGAATTCCGCCAACTTTAAATTTGAAGTTCTCATATTAGCTAAGGTACATTACTAGTACGTTATATCAAGGCAGATGCAAAGGCACAATATAACGAAACCCATTTCGGACATTTACTAATCGAAATATTAGTTTCTATTTAAATTTCGAAATATTGTTTGTACGTAAGTAAGTAAAATCAATGTTGAAACAAGCACGTACAAATTGAAAAAAAAAACATGTACAGGTTTCGCGCTATAAAATATTCTTTTTGGCGCACTTATTAAAAATGAAAAGCCCCGTCTCATCAATAAAACTACATGATAACAATTATAAATAAATTGAAAACATGTAAGACTGTTTAGAGGGCATAATAAAAAAATACATAGCTTCCTAGATATGAAGGGTAATTTAAAGAATCTTAATAAAACTGGTTATGAAGCAATAATTAAAGATATGTATTTATAAAAGACAGTGGAGGGGTATGTCATGATTTTCAAATACCTGATTTAACAGACTTGTAAATTATTTTGTTCGTGGGAAGACAATTAACACTCCGAGTAAAATACTTAGAGTTTTCGAAAACTATGTTTAAGTGGGTGCATTTCATGAAATTTTGCGATATTTTTTTTTTTTATTATTTATTCTTTATTGTTAAAAGCTGATCTAGATGAATTAGCATTTGAATGAAGAAGAGTAACTATTCTTTGTATTGACCGGTTTAAGTTACGATCACACTCTACTTAATATGTTAATTAATTTAAAACCCAAATATAAACTGGACTCCACTAGGTGGGCGGATGATTTTTTGTTAATTTAATTTGTTTATCAAATTCTAAGTATGATGTAGGTACACTCCGTTTCATTTGATTTTTGTTTATTGATTTTGCAAAATTAAAAAAATAAAGCTGTTTTCAAAGTTAGAATAAATCAAAAAATTCTGAATAGGTCAAGTTTAGCATTTGGAAAAAAATCGAACTCGAGATTTTAATCAAACTTGACATTAAGATGATAGAGAACACCAATAAAGTGGGAACCGCTCTTCCGGCTGTCTGTTTGTCTGTCTGTACAGCGATCTACAGAAGTGGTGTTCAACTGGTATTGCTTCAAGGGCTTTTTTTAAAAACTAAAAAAGCTACGCGGGTACTACTCAGTAAAAAGGTTAGGTTTTTAATAATTGCAATAAATTAAACTTAGAAAAACGCAACGGATTTAGCAAACACTAATGATCAAGAACCGATTGAATGACGATCTGCAATTTGCATTTGACTGAATGAACTAACGAGCGAGCAGGCAGCATTATCACTTATTGAAACCGTTTACATGAGTACGTGTACGACACATAGAGCGATATGTTAGATTTAAGAGTTTCCTTAAGTTTATTCAAGAGCATTTGCAGGCGCCTTGAAAACAGGCGAACTACGGGTTGGACACCACTGATCTACAGCCTAAGAGCCTTAAGCCATTTAATTCAAACTTGATATTTAAGCGATTTATGTGATTGTCACAAACGGATTTTTGAATGTTTTTTAGCCCCTCTAACGACACCTTTTTTGACATCTTAATTATCTCGAAAACGCATCTAACGATTTGGATAAAAAAAATTTGTTTGCACTAATATAGGTATTGGCTACAGTTTGGTTGAAAACTTTGTTTAACATATTTTTTTATTAACGGTACCTTGCAACCATTTTTACTTGCGATTATAGGTACAATAAGGCAAAATATGCATTCGTCGAAAAAAAAAAGTTTTGAGATAACAATCAAACATGACATTACGATCATAGCGAAGACAAAAAAGATGGTCTAAGAATTCTGTCCGTCTGTATGTATGTCTGTCAGTCTGTCTGTATGTATATGTATATCAGTGCACCTGTTTAGCTTTTTTTTTTAATTGCTTAAAACGGTACCAACCATTGGACCGTTTTTTTTTACTTTCGACTATCTCATAAACGACTTAACCGATTCTTTGGAAATTTCGCACACATATGTCTAGGTTGTCCAAATTATACTGCGTTCCAATATTTTTAATTAATACTTTTGTGTATTTTTAAGAAAAAAATTTTTATTTTAAAAACTGCTCATTATATTTTTAAAAAAATTATAGTTATATGTATTTGGTGAATACCAATGAATTGGCGTTTTTGAATTTTTTTTCAAAAAATTTTAAGAAAAAAACTTTTTTTTCTTAAATTCCGCTGCACAGATTTTTAAAATTTTATTCTATTTTTTAAATAAAATAAAATGGCGTACCTTTTTTGGAGCTCAAATTAGTTTAAGTATTTATTGCAGAATTTTGAATTATTTTTTCTTTGATTAAGCCGAATTAATCTTTTGTTTTTAAGTTTATATTATTAAATATTTAAGATTGTCATACCAATTTTTTTTAGAAAAAAATTAAAGAAATTTTGTATATATACAAAATTAGGTAAAAAACAACTTTAAAAATTTATTTAGATTTTAAATAGAAATGTATGCATACGATGTAATCGAACATAAGAGCAAGTTCGTACGATCCAGGCGTGCATTTTATTTTTTATTTGAGACTTTCCCATAAACGGTTCGACGGATGTCGATCAAATTTTTTATACGAGGTCCTTCGAGTAAATAATAAATACTACTGCATACCAAAATTGTCTAAAAATATTTTTTTTTGGATTTTTGAAAAAAAAAAAAATTTCAGATTATCAATTATATTTTAAGTTTATATTATTAAATTTATGTATTATAATACCAAATTAAGAAAAAAATGTAAAAAAGACTCTAGTAGAACCCGTTTGAACATTTTTTACTGAAAACTCAATATTTCAAAAACGACTTAGTTGATTTCTTTGAAAATTTGTATTTAGTAATTTTTTAACATTTACTGAATTCTCAAAAAACAGCGGTGCCTATCTATTATAAAAATGTTTAAAAACAACTTTACAAACATTTTTTTCTCAAAACCGGCGGATGAGTGCAGTCAGGCCACTTTAAAAAAATAAAATATTTTATTTCGCTTACCACTTTTTAAATTTTCGACTTTCTCACTATTCGATGTACCGAAGAAAATTATTTTTTTAAAGCAGATGCTACTTAAAAGCATAAATATTACTGCGTATTCAAATTTTCAAATAACGTAATTTCTTTTCATATTTAAAAATATCGATTTTTCAACAACAGGTTGGCATTTTTTTTTGGAAATTAAAACCAAATGCACATATTAATAATTATATACTTTAAATTTTAAACTAGTGGTCTGGTGGACAAAAAGTAATTTTCTTAACCCCAAGAATATCAGTTTTTGCCATACTAATGTTATTAACGGCTTAATTATTTCGAAAACGGTTTAAACGATTTTGATACAAGAAATTCTGTGACAGTATCTGGCATAGAATTTTTTGTTTTCGACTTTATCATTAACGGCTACACCAATTTCAATTAAAATTTGTATACAGTAGGTCCTTCAGATTATAAAAAAAATTGCATAGGTACTAACATTTTTGGAAACTAATTTTTTGGGTTCATTGCAAACAAAATGTTTTTTTTTTGAAAATTCAAAACTCGAAAACGAGTGGCCTAGTTTTTTTTTTATTATGTTTTTAAGTTTGTTTATTGTTAAATACTGACAATTATACATAATACCAAGATTATTTAAAAAATTTAAAAAAAAAACAATTTTTTTCGAAAAAATTGGTAAGCAGTATTATATATTTAGAATTTGCAGTGCTTTTAGTATAAGCATTTTAATCGAAATCCGTTGATCCGTCGAAATTAAAAAAAAAAAAAAGTTCTATGTATTTTACGTTTAATATTGTGTGACTATGTCTACAATAGTCTACAGAATTTTTTTTTATCACAAGACAAGAGACGTTTTCGACCCAAATTAAGATATACTTTTGTACTACACAAAATTATGTTTATGCAAAAATTGTATGAATTGTGGGACTTCTATCACTGCAATGTCAAGTTTGATCAAAATCTCGAGTTGAGTAGTTCAGAAATTGTCACATCTTTTATGATTTAAAAAATTATTGGAAGGAAAATAAAAATAAGCGTTTTAGTTTGAATGGCTAATAAAATATTTATTTTATTCGATTTCGTATTATTTTTTTTTTAGTATGAAACCACTAAGCCAAACAAATAATTTTGAAATTATAAATGATATTTAAGATTTTATTAAAATTAAGATCATCGGATACCATTTTATTTTTTTAGTATCGATTGTCCATTACAAAAAGAAAAAAAAAATATTTTTTTAGTTTCTTTAAAACAGCTAATGTTTTTATGTGCTCAAACCTTAGCTATGAATTACAAGTTCAAGTTTAAGTTATAGCCTTCCAGTCGTGCATTTTAATAAACGAAATTAATTCCGAAACTCATCTAAGGGGAGTGCATAGGTATTCCGTTCTTCAAAAATTTTGAACAAAAACTAAAATCCCTTTTTTCTAAATTTTGTCCTCTAAGATCCCGATAATCATTAAAAATACATAATTAAAAATTACATAATTTTATTGACTTAACCACTAAGTATAAGAATAATTCATCAAAAGAACAAGATTGAGGTGTTTTTGGTTTTAGCTGAATACGAATATTTTTCCCCTTCAGAAATTAAATGAAATTTTAAAACTGCAGATATGAACTGATAAAATATATTTACTCAACACAAAAATGCTTTATAGGTAGTGTATGTATATAAAACAAAACAGTTTACATACTGGCGCCTGCCTACAGACACAACGGAAAAACTGATTTGCGTAAGCCAGCCAGAGGACAAAAAAGTGAATTGAAATCTTTGGAGCTCGAAAACAAAATCCATTTTTATAAGGGTTAACCAATATTCATTTATTTATATCCCAATATGAGTGAAGAACAAAAACTAAGAAATTAGTGAGTCAAAAGCTCGCAAGAAAAATCCCCTGATTTTCGATAAATCATTGCAAACACTTTTGGGGTTTTAAATCTTCACAGACGTCGTTTTCCAGTTAATGCGCCAGTTATAGCTTTCATTGAAACTCATCATTGGAAATTTTGACTATCAATTCTGAGGCACTTAAACAAATAAAACCTGATGTCGTTTTGGTACAAAAATGAAGGTAATAACAAAAAGATATGTATATAATATTTTTTGCCAAAAAAAATATTTTATTTGCTCTAGCACTTTTTTGTAAATTTACTTCTGATTTTTCAATGATGGAAAGCGTTTTCAATAGTCATTTAATGATCATCGAAAAATCAAAAGTGAATTTACAAAAAAGTGGTAGAGCATTAAAATATTTTTTCCCAAAGAATATTATATCCTATTACCTTTATTTTAGTCCCAAACCGACATCAGTTTTATTTGTTTAAATGCCTCAGAATTGATAGTCAAATTTTTCAATGATGAGTTTCTAACAGAAATTTTTCAACAATCAAACTTAGAGATAGATTTTTTTTAAATTCGACAAAAATTATCTACCCTACTGAACAAATTGCACAAATTGCATGCAGGAATATTTATAATACGATTTTATTACAAAACAAACCACTTGAAGTTCAAAAAATTTCAAAATTGTTGTCATCATTATTAATGATTTTACGAAATAATATGCAAACAAGATTTTCTATTTACATGTGTACATTACTAAGGCTCACCTGCAGCAACTTCCATGGCGTGCTTTGGCTTATAAAACGTTTTTTTTTTTTTTAATTTATTTGTTAAACAGCAATAGCAGCAGAATGTATAATAGATATATGTATGTATAACAAACAACAGAGTACAAAAATATAAATCTAAGTTCGGTTTTTCTTATAAAATTAATCACACATTCAATAGAACTTATTTAGCAGCGCAGTGTGAATTAAGCACTAATTTATTATTTATTTATTGAAAACATTAAAAAAAACAAAAACTTTTAATTGCTAAATTAATTGCTTTTTATCCTTTTTTGACTTTTAATATTAATCACTGTTAAATACTTGACGATTTAATTAAATCTTTATTGTTATTGCCGCCACCTCGCCCACGATAAGCTTTGATTCTTATTAAATAGCTTCTATCACCACTATCTTCGGAGTTAATGGTTGTCACCTTAATATGCGAATAATCGACAGGTTTGTGGGGATCACCCTGTATACGAATTGTACGCCTTCGAGAATACAAGATCAATTCCTTATTAACACGATCGACACGTTCCTCAAAAATTACCACATTCAAGTCATGCATGACCGCGAAAAACCAAGTCGCGGAATACAAATGTGTGCCCTTAAATTATAAATCGCCTAAAATTCTCAGATTTGCTTTCTTCACTTTACTAGAATTTTTTTTTTGTATACGAAAACCTTTTTTTTTTTTTTTTTTTGTTAAAATAAAGCGCGGCGAATAAAACAATCGATCAAAAGAGAATTCCTCAATTCGATTTAAATCAATCAAGAAGGTTTGCCAGGTCAGGATATAAATAAAATCACTGTCAACACTCTTATATAAATTTGTTGAGCATCATAAAGAGGTGGGCGACTCTTCGATACAAATAAATCTTCTTCTCGAAGAGACAAAAAGTCGTCACTATTCTAACCTTCTTATCACACTACGCACAACCTTAAATTATTTTCACAACTAAAAAAAGTATGTGTTATGATTGTGACCAACGACACGAGTCGAGTAGTTTGCAGAAGCGAACTGACACTGAGATACTATTTCGACAATGTTGCACATTAAAATTATAACGCGCTAGCTCTAAATTTTACCACCAGTAGAGTAGGGCCACCCTTAAAACTTCTAGCCATCTGGGGGGTTGAGACAAGAGACAGAATACCGATGGGCTTAATTGCGAAATAACGATACACCGAATGCGTCTGTCTCATTAGCAGCCTTTTGACGAACTGATCTATGCCGGCGAGGTGTGCTAGTACTAAGCAATCGTTGATGTTGATGGCAAAAGCTCAAGTTTCCTGGTCACAACACAACAGAGACTCCGCACCACCATGTGAATTGTATTGTGGTGATTTAAAAAAAGAAGACTCTAAATTCTCTGCTTAAGTGCTCAACCGCCCTGTTTAGTCGAGGGCTCGTGGTCGTGTGGCTCGTGGGTGTGAGATGGTCTGGCAGCATTGTGCTTGCCATTGTCATTACATTATCTTGCCAGCTTGCCACCCTCAGTTCAGTGTTCAGTTATTCATTGTGAAGAAGCTTTTGAATGGCGATGAGTATTGGTATAGGTTAGGTATATCTTTGTTAGTTTTGTGTTTGCTCTGGGGACGTCTGACAACTAAATGAGAATATGATTGCCGCTGTCAGAGTTTATGTAAATGCTGAGTAACTTTAAGTAATAATGTAGTTGTGAAGCTACAGCTGCAGTAGACAGCTAAAGTTTGAATAGTTTAGCTTAAGACTCTAGTTGTGGTATTATGTTAATTCATTTTAGTTTTGATAGTGCTGCGGACTATAGCTTCAGTCAGTAAGTCTAGTTCGTGTGTAATCACATTTTAAATGCCAAAAGATTCTAGAGAATATTTTTCGTTCAAATCTAAAATCGCATAACTTTACTTGCAGGGTGTTATTGACAGAACTACCATATCTGTCATTTATAAGGGTTTCCATTGGTAAAATAAATTGATTTATTTTTGAATCCATATCTATAGATTGTTTTGGCAGATTTACACCTGTTTACAATTTTCAACTTGACAAATGTCTATGTGTTGCACTGGACTTCCTAAAACGATTTGTGATGCTTTTTTTGTGATGCTGATGTAAGCTCGTCGTGTGTAGGATTTTTCCGAAGAAAGCAAAGTAAAACTCGAATAAGGAAAACAAACAAAATCTGAAGGAGAAATAAGGGATATTGACGGTTTATAGAAATGAATATAATTTCAGCCCTGGGATAATTCCGAGGGATAACAACACTACAATTTTCTACTAATAATGAAAGGCTTAAAATAGGACACGAATTACTCTGGTACAATTAACCTGTAGGGAACGTGGCAAACTGCGATCGCCGGACCCGTGATACTCTATATTTGTCAAATAATAAATATACAGTAGTTGAGTTGATTTGTTCGACAATTCTTGCATCTACAGGTTAATTTAAGAGAAACACAGTGTGAACTATAAAAAGTAAAAATATACAGTACAACAGGGATATAAGAAAGTCTGAAAATCTAAGAAATTTCTTTTTTTATATCGGAGTTTTTCTGATATCCGATGTTTGGAAAAAATTTCTTTCAAATAAACTATGGGAAGGAAAAATATTTTGTAAGTGTACCTAAAAAATTTTATGAAAACGAAGTAGGGCATACATAAATCAATATATGTTCAAACAAAAACTTCATCTATAATATTTTTTAAGATAAAAAGCTTTAATGTAATAAATAACAAACATAACTATTCTTCAACAAGTAAATAAAATGCACGACTGGATCGCACGTACTTGCTCCTATGTTCGATTACATTATATGCTAACTATTCTTAAAGAAACGGCTAAATGTATTTTTAAAGTCGTTTTTCACTTACTTTTTTATGTATAAAAATTCTTAAATTTTTTCTAAAAAAAATTTGGTATGAACATTTTAAATATTTAATAATATAAATTCAAAAACAAAATTGCAGAAAAAATGTCCGCCCGTTTTCGAAATATTGAATTTTCAAAAAAAAATATATTTTTTTTTTAAAAATCCAAAAAAACTATTCATCGGAAAATTTGAAATGCAGTATTAAAAGTAAACGTAAATAAAACTCATATAAAATATTTTTTTCATGATATTCCTTTTTCTTATAAAGTTTGAACGTTGACATTATGTGTGAAACACTACATCATTTAAATGACCACCACGCGAATTGTTGCAAGCATCGATTCTTTTGAGGTAATTTTCGACCACTTTTTGACACATATTGGGCGGTATCTCAGCCATAACTTGACGAATGTTGGTTTTCAAATGCTCAAGAGTTAAATGTTTATCTGCATAAATACGGTCTTTCGCGTAGCCTCACAAAAAAAAAGTCTAGCGGTGTCAAATCGCATGATCTTGTTGGCCAGTTGATATCGCCACGACGAAAAATTACGCGGCCAGGAAACGTCTCTTGCAATAAAGCCATATTCGCTAGAGTTGTGTGGCATGTCGTAGCGTCTTGTTGAAACCACATTATTCTGCAAGTCGTATTCTTCAACAGCAGGTAAAAAAAAGTCGGTTATCATATGACCATAACGCTCCGAATGGACGGTGACAGTCGTTCCATCGTTGGTTTCGAAGAAGTGAGGCCCCAAACAGTGACTTTTTGTGGATGTAATGGCCTATTTTCAATTACTGGAGGATTCTCAGAACCCCAAATACGACAATTTTGTTTAACATACCCACCGAGTGAGAAATGTACTTCGTCGCTGAAGAAATTTTTGTTCGAAAAATCGCCGTCCACCGCCCGTTGTTCAAGCACCCGTTCGACGTATCTACGACGTTGTGAATGGTCAGCTGGCTTCAGTTGTTGTGTGAGCTGGACTTTATATAGATGTAGGTGTAATTTGTAATGTAATAAGATCTTCCACCTCGCAAAATCGTTCTGCTAATCGACCAGTAGCCGTTTGTAAATGGTTTGACTATGAGTGCAGAAGACTCCGTAATAAGGTTTTTTCTCTCCTTACTTGTTTCGAAAATCAAATAGTGAGTATTTTAAGTCGGCATATTTAGAAGCAAATAAATTATATAAGCATGTTTGTCAGAATAAAAAGATAATTTACACAAGCACCCTATCTCGTAACCTAGAAAGTTATAAAGACTCGAAAAGCTTTTGGTGTAATGTAAGGGAAATTTGTGGCAATTATCGCACATCTGGTAGCTCATTACAAGCTGATATCTTAGCATCTCACTTTAGATCGCTATTGACAGGGAGCAGTGAACTGCAATCATTTCACTACGCCTTTCCCAATACAACTGTTGACGAGCTTGACTCATCAATTGATTTAACTGAACTTGAACTGGCTCTTTCAAAAATGAAGAATACCAAATCACCGGGTATCGATGGGATACCTGTAGAATTTTTTAAACATTCTACGCTGGAGTTTAAACAATATTTGCTGTCGGTGTATAATTTCTTGTTTGAGAATGCATGCGTTCCCCAAAGTTTTAAAAAAGCTGTTATTTTTCAATTTTCAAAAAAGGAGATGCTAGTTTGCCCGACAACTATAGAGGTATATCAATACTAAATTCAATTAGAAAAGTTTTCGCTACAATTTTGTATATTAGGCTATCAAAGTAGATAGAATCACACCAACGATTAAGCATTTTTCAAGCGGGTTTTCGTACTGGGTTTTCGACCGTTGACCATATTTTCTCGTTGTGAACTATTGCCAGCAAATATACTCAAAGGAAGAAAAAACTATATGCCTGCTTTGTTGACTTCAAAGCAGCCTTTGACACTGTCAACCGTCAAGCCTTGATATTCAAAATGGCTTCATTTGGTATTTCTAGAAAATTCCTTTCGATATATGAACATTTTTTGTGTAGAACTAATGCAACAGTCTGAGATGGGTCAGATACATCGAACTGGTTTGAGACAACGACAGGTGTTCCTCAAGGATGTATCTTAAGTCCTATATTGTTTGCCCTTTTTATCGACGATATATGCGACAGCTTACCTGGGGGCATCAGCATTTCAAACATTTCTGTCAAAGTGCTACTCTATGCGGATGACCTTGTAATGTTGGCAGACAACCCTTCTTCTCTTCAACTTCAAATAAACAAGCTACATAGGTACTGCAATAAGTTGGATTTAAGAATTAATGCTCTAAAAACAAAAATTATGGTGTTTGAAGCTCGAAAAAGTAAAAGATTAAGAGAGGAAAGTTGGTTTCTCAATGGCGAGCGCATAGAGGTCGTACAGGAATTCAAATATCTGGGAGTGCTGATGTCTGCAAATGTAAGCTTTACAAAACATGTGAAGGAAAAGAGTAAGGAAGCCAAAATTGGACTGAGCGTTATGTGGCCTAATTTTTTTGCAAACCAAAGTATAGACTTGGGATCAAAGTATCGTGTTTTTGAAGCAACCATCAATACATGTATGTGTTATGGTGTTCAAGCATTTAGCTACACATATTTTGAAGATTTTGAACTCATTCAAAGGTTCTTTTTCGAGCGTTTGTTTCGCCTACCAAATTCGACTCCAACATATACCATCCATGTTGAGTCAGGTATCAGCCCTATTTATATCAAAAACTTAAAAGCTAATTCCGACTTTTTGATAAAAACCATGGAAAAATCTGGAGAAAGTCTTCACAAGTCCATTATGTCTCACCTTTTACGGACACAATCTGCACCTTTCAAAGAATGGAAAGCCCTTGCGCAATCTCATGGCGTCTCCTTAAATCTTACTGAATCTAATTTAGATTGTTGGCAGCAGCTATTTGCGAATGTCATATCAAAAGTAGATGAACAAATCTATGTTCAACACTTAAATCGTGCATCTGCATGGTCAACAAGACGTTTATATAGAGATTTAAATCACCGGCTTCAATCTTCCAGTTATTTCAGAATAGATCTTCCTGTGAAAGCTATTAGCACTATTTTTAGAGCTAGAGTAGAAATTCTAAATCTAAATTATCTTCCTTATCGTTCTGACCTACCAATTCTGTGTAACTTCTGCAACAGGTATGAGCGAGATGATGTTTACAATTTTGTAGCCACTTGCCCTATTTTGCAAGAGATTTGAAGGCTTTACTTCCAGAAAAGTGTCCTTTCTAGAGCACAACTGATAGACATTTTGAATGGTTCCCTGGGCTGGACTAACCTTTACAAATTTTGTGACCATGCCCTGTCGTATAGAAATAGTTTTTGAAATATCTTTAATTATCATCTCAACCTTTTACTTTGATTCAAAGCTTTTTTATTCACTGGCTTCTTCTTTTGTAATTAAACATATATCTATTCATTTATTTATACCAAAACCAATTAAAAAAATAGGTAAAAACTGTTTTTATTTTTTGTATCTTAAACTATAAATCTAAATTTTAAATAACTACACTGTATTTTGTACTTATCTTTTAATTCAATTTTTTTCTTTTTTTTTTCATAAAACTTTCTTAAAATACAAATTATAATTCTATCAATTATGTATCTGTGCATTTATCTTTTCTTATGAAATGTCATTATCTGGCAGACGGCGCCTTGCCATGTCCATCTATTCTTTTGTATATACATTTTGTAACGTTTATTTTGAAATAAAGAAACTAATAATACTAATAATAATAATAATGTAGGTGTAGATCCAAATGCAAAATACGCCATAATGTGCCGTAAGACAGTCATAATTCCTAAGAACAACGAGGAATCGACACATTCGGGTCTTCGGCAACACTTTCACTTACAGCAGCGATATTTTCAGTGGTGCGAGCGAAACGATGATGCACAGGCCTTACAATATCGGTACCAATCCAGTCTCTTCAAATTTCTTCACAATTTTGCCAATTGCTTGCGTAGTTAGACGATTATTTAAACCACCATTTTTGTAGTGGGTTTTAACAATTTTTATGCGTTGTGCGATAGTTAAGCGATCCATTTTCGTAAATTTCAGACTTTCAACTGAAAAAAAAAAATTTGTTTCACAACTTAGTTCGACAGCGTCGAATTCCAGCCCTATACTTTTGAAACCGCGAAATGGATAACCCTTTATATAAATTTATATTTTAAAAATAATTTTTTTTCTTCTACGAGGATAGGAAATAATTGGTGCAGCACACTGATCTGAGCTTTGAGGTTCAATTAAAATTTATTTAATCAATATTAAAAAAAAAAATAATTTAGCCTCTGAAAAATTGTCTTTTCTTTCATTTATTAGTTCCAACAAAGTTGTAAGGTAACCCTGTCTTAGGGGTTTCATGATGGGCAAGGTGTTTCGTTAATCATTTTTGAATGAAATCCCACACGGTTGTTGGCGTACAAAACTAACAACATATTATTTTATGCAGTGCCTAAAGGTACACATATTGTTAACCGAAATGTTTCTCCTCCTCATCCGACCTTCGGTACATTTTTGGTTGTTGGAAATACCAACGGTATTGATTCGAATTGGTAATGAATTCTTGAGCAGAATAAACACCGATAAAGGACTTTTATTACTGTAGGGGTGGCAGGGGTGTGATAGTCGAACATTATATTAAGTGAACTATTTTAACATTCAGGAGTTTCGTTGTGAGAGATGGTGTCCTTAATAGTCGTAAAGCCTTTTCTTTTTTTGGGCTTGCTTCTTCCTATTGCTTTTTAAAGTTATCAGGTGCTGTTATTTCTCTTTAAAATTAGATTGATATACAATAAGATTACAATAATAACTTTTACCGAGGCCGTTTGATGAAAGAAGTAATTATCCGTCTAACTACTTTTTGTGGTCGATCTAATTTTAGAAATCTATTTTTAAGGCATTCATTAGCGTGACTTGGCTTGGCTTTATGTCTTAAATATAGAAATGAATATTGTTGTCATAAATAATTAATGACTGCTGGTTGATGACCTACCTCAAAGGTTATTCATGGTATTTTGCTTGCACAAAAATGCGTAAGGATTTTTGTACTGTAGATTTGAAGTGCCTGTAGTGTGCCGTAGTGGTAGTAGCTATGAAGCAGGGGGAAACAAACGTAAAGCCCGTTGTGCCTGTGCTCAAAAATTGCTATCAATTAAGAAAAGATAAATGCAAATTCACAAAAGTGCGACAAATGTCAACAAATTGGAGACTATAGACCCTATAAATAATTTTAATAGTAAATAATTATATAATATATATATATATATATAATAATAATTAATAAATAGTAGAAGACTTAGCATTATATTTAATTAGACTTTTCGAATTATTGATTCAAATTAAAAATAACGGGTGATTTTTTTGCTACTTGGTTTTTGACGTTTATATTTTTGACAGATCACACATGACAAATTCCACGAACATTTGACATTTTGATTCAGTATTGTTTGCCATTTCATCATGAATAGACTTACGCCTGAACAACGTTTGCAAATTATTGAAATTGATTATCAAAATTCGTGCTCTGTGAAAAATATGTTTCGCAAGCTACGTCCGTTTTATGGTCATCATAATCGACCCACCGAGCAGGCTATTCAGCTCATTGTGACCAAATTTCGCACCAGTTTCACTTTATTGGACATTAATCCACCAAATCGTATCCGTAGAGTGCGTACAGAAGAGAATATTGCTGCTGCATCCGCCAGTGTTGCTGAAGATCGCGATATGTCCATTCGGCGCCGATCGCAGTAATTGGGTTTGTGTTATTCGACCACCTGGAAGATTTTACGCAAAGATCTTGGTTTAAAGCCATACAAAATAAAGCTGGTGCAAGAATTAAAGCCAGGCGACCTACCACAACGTAGAATTTTCGGTGAATGGGCCTTAGAAAAGTTGGATGAGGATCCGTTTTTTTATCGCAAAATTGTCTTCAGCGACGAGGCTCATTTTTGGCTAAATGGATACGTGAATAAGCAGAATTGCCGTATTTGGAGTGAAGAGCAGCCAGAGGCAATTCAGCAGCTACCAATGCATCCCGAAAAATGCACTGTTTGGTGCGGTTTATGGGCAGGCGGCATCATTGGGCCGTACTTCTTCAAGGACGATGAAGGCCGCAGGGTTACGGTCAATGGAGAAAGGTACCGTTCGATGATAACAGATTTTTTTTTGCCGAAAATGCAAGAATTGAACTCGGTCGACATGTGGTTCCAACAGGACGGTGTGAAACCATGCATCAATTGAGAGGCGAATTTGGTGAGCAGTTGATCTCACGTTTTGGCGCAGTCAATTGGCCACCAAGATCATGTGATTTGACCCCGTTAGACTATTTTTTGTGGGGCTATGTTAAGTCTATTGTCTATGGGGACAAGCCAAACACGATTGCTGCCTTGGAAGCCAACATTGAACGCGTCATTGGTGAGATTCCGGCCGAAATGTGTGAAAAAGTTTGCCAAAATTGGACCTTCAAAATGGACCACCTGAAGCGTAGTCGCGGGCAACATTTAAGTGAAATTATTTTTAAAAAGTAAATGGCAGAAATTAGTTTATCGATCCAAATAAAAATTTCATTCACTTTTTACAAGTTTCTGTGTTTTTTTGAATATTCAAAAACCAAGCTCTTAAAAAATCACCGTTTAGCTTTAACTGCCTTTAGTCCATTTAGGGCACAAAATTTAAGGCGCTCACTAACCAACTGATGAGTCCAAGTGAAATTGCCGGGACGAAACGCAAATTTTGTGGACTAAAGGCCGTTAAAAGCTATTTTGAA
Source organism: Philhelius pedissequus (assembly GCA_910595825.1). Taxonomy (NCBI): domain Eukaryota; kingdom Metazoa; phylum Arthropoda; class Insecta; order Diptera; family Syrphidae; genus Philhelius; species Philhelius pedissequus. Next base: position 81,296,813 of record OU343163.1, read on the forward strand.
TCTTTGTGATCAATGTTCTCGCTGAAAGATATTTCGTAAAATTGTATGTATTCTACCAACAACATTTCGTAATAGAGTTAGGTATTTTTTCCAAAGTTTTTAAGTTCATGCTTTTAATAGTGATTTTTTTAGAAGAATAATATATGTATCATTTAATTGGCCGATTCATGCAATTAAGTGAGACTTCGTTATAATTGAACCACCGGGAGTGGTTAATTGAACGAAAAATCTGACGAGTGCAATAAAACGGACATTCCTGTATTTATACGAAATTAAGGTTGTTTTGCGAGGTAATAGCGAAAGAGTCCTTATTTGCAAAGTCATTGGAAGAATAAATTTAATAGCAAAATGAGAGCTACCCTGTCTAAATTAGCCGAACCAAACATGAAAATTGTATAATAAATGAAATTGACACCCATCATTAATTTTGTGGTCTAAAACTAAGGCGACTTATATAAGGTACACATAAATTTAGACAAATTCATAAAAAAATTAAAGTTCTTCACTTCTTTTTCGGACGTAACCAAAACTTAGCAGTTTGTGTTCATCGGATTGATTTGAGAGAACTTCGGCAGGCTGATTCATTTTGGAATCGCATACAATTCCCCGAACCCCAAGTCAATAATCCGCAACACTAAATGACTGTTACTGCAAAAAAAATTGGCGCAGTGCACTAACGCCCACGGAATAATCACCCGCGGGTGTTAATTCTCAAAGAAAAGGAAATATCCCCCGCGGGGGGTGGGCAGATTTGAACTCCAATTTTAAATCACCGCGAACAAAAAGTTTGGCGTGTAAGGGGGGCATTTTGCCCCCTGCAACTCCCCTGCTTTGCAGAATATAGGATTTGGGGTGGGTACAAGTTTGGGTTTGCAATTTTTTTGTGGAACTTTTTAAAAATAAATCTTCAAATCCAAAAAAATTTCTATATATCCAAATTTGAACCCACCATGCTCCCCTTACGCGCCGCCAATTTTGTCCGCGGTGAATTAATTGCACAAAAACCACTTCACGCCAAAAACTGCCACAAAAATTCGAATAAAAAACCTCGGCTTTATTTCTCAAGCCACGTTCGGCGTTATTTATTCCAAAAGGCAGTAACACCCGTGGACGTTAGTTCCTTTTTGAGGTGGGCCTTATTACCACTTTTAAAAGGAATTAACCCGCGTTTTTCGTTTTTTGTTTTTGAGAATTAACACCCGCGGGTGATAATTCCGTTGGCGTTAATGCACTGCACCAAAAAAAAAACAAAAACTGTTGACAAAGACGTTTGTCTGACTGCTTTACATACACGTACTCTAACTGGAGCAAGTTTAAATCCAAAGAATTAGTGGCGGAAACCATCAGGCAAGATACTGCTCGAACTCGAGATTTCGATCAAACTTACATTACGATGATAGAAAACACGAAAAAGTGGTTCCTGCAATTCCGTATGTCTGTCACTGAGTCTTCAGCCTAAACGGGTGGATGGATTTTCTTCAAACTTGGCAGATATTGTTTATGGTGTAGATGACTGTACGTTTTTTTTTTTTCATTTTTTTAAGACAAAAAATGGCGGTACCTGATGATGATGTAGGTATATCTTTTTGCCAAAAAGATACATTTTATTTTTCTCAAAAACGACCCAATATTTTTATTAAAAAAAATCAGTTCATTAATGAAGGCAAAAGGTCCTTTGGGGTATTTTTTTTTTTGGAAAAAAAATGTTACTTTTGGTACGTACTTCTAATTCAACGACTGTTTGGTTTTCGAATTCCTAAAAACCGTTTTGTTACTTTATTTTTCCTCGCGAAATAAAGTTATATTTATGATGATCGGAGCTATAAAAACCGCGACTTTGGATATTCGAATCCACCAAAATAATTTAATAAAATGAAGAAAAAACGAATTAGAAATAATTGCACAAGCCGGTGTGCCACGCGATACGAAGGAGGTAGATGACGATCTGTCAAAGTTGGTCGTGTTCGTGGAAAATTGTAACACGGCAGCAATTAAAGGTGCTACCACCGGGTTTGTTCAAAGCGGGCTGGGTTCGCACGGTAGGAAATTTCATTGATCGAGCGCCCAATCTGCGTTCGATTAATAAAATATATATATATAGGAATTTAATAAAATTTACCAAATGATGGAAGTACAGGAGCATACCTCTACTTACTATGGGCGCCAGGAAGTTTTTTATACGTGGCGAAAACTTACCAAAACCTTAATACACCAAAACATAATTCCCAAACTGAATTAAGAACATAAAAATTTAATTCCAAAAGGAAGTTAGGGAAAACTATACGAGTATAGGTGAAAAACCCTATTACCCTATTTTTTTAATCATAAAAATGCGACAATTTGTTTATTTGGCAAAAGACCAAAGTTGAAAATATCAAAAGCAAACAATTTATATAGAGTTAACATTAATTTAGCAAGTTTTGATGTGTCACAAAGGAAACGAAATGAACGTGATCTTGGGAAAGATTCCCGAAAGAACAACGGAATTAAAATGGGGTTATGAATGTCCCGTATTTTCGGGAAACGGTTTTCAACAACAACAACAAAATGCAGAAAAGAAAAGCGAAGGTCTAGCGATAGCAAATTTTTGCCCAAACTGACGAAAAGAATAAACGGTGTTCACAAAAAAAATTAACAAAAAATACTTATCTTTTCTCAAGGAAGTTGAATTAATCCTTTTAGTTTTTCTAGCCCAGCTGGCCTTAACTCTTTGAAGTTGCTACTTCCTCGAATTTCTCTCCTCGCCAAATAATTAACCTGAGTTTCCCGCTCCTGGAAACTCCCGCAAAATTATTTCTTAAAACTGATCTTAAAATCACAAAAGTTAACGATGGCAAAAATTCGCCAAAAGATTTTTCGATTTTTTTCTAGAAACTTTTCCAACGATCTGTCTCAATTCAGAATCTTAAAAAAAAGTGAGTTCTAGGTGGCCTCCTCCCGTTCAATGTAGCTCCCTCCATTGCCCGCCTTTTTCTTGCCCGGTACGTGTAGTGGTGGTATTCGGACACGGTTATAATGCGCAGCTCTTCACCTTTTTCGGCTAGGAGCTCGCTCCGTAGTTGAACCCACTCCACTTTCCCATCTTAAAATATCCCAACTGAAAGGGATTATTCACAATGGAGTTCGCCTAATGAACGCGTTCAGCGCACCTCCGTCCAATACTCCTAAAGTTAAAAGTAAAACGAAAAATCAATTTAACGCGGTAATGGTCCCCGATGGAGATAAATATCTTAGAAAGATGCACTTTGCCATTTATCAATATTAAATGGTTAGGAGAAATTCAACTTCACGCGAAAATTAAAACTAATTAACACCGTAGACCTTCGTGTAGATTTTAGGGAGTTAAGGTATTCTTCATCCAAAATCATTTTTCTTTCGTTTTCCAGACACTGATTTTATGTTGGGCTTTAGGCCTTTCTTTTATGTTGGGCTCTTGGCCGTTCTCTTACGTTGAGCTCTGTTGCGACCATCTGTCACAACTCTTGTATTATGTGACGGAGCTGCCACGTATTTTACCCGTTGGATGGGCCTCCTGTCATACGATTGTTCGTTTACCCCCTGCTTTTGTTACTTTTCCAAGATGCTTTAAGAGTGTGCTTTTGGCTGATGGCCCAGATTCGCACTATGTACTCTGCCAGCATTTTAGAGCCGTAATCGGAAAGGAAGGGTACAAAAAGGAGAAAGGAAGATGAATAGGCTGATGGCACTTGTTGTGGTAAAATTTACTGCAACAGTTTTAATTGCTTTTTTTTAAATTTTTTTTTACGAAGAAGCTTCTAAAAGGTTACATGGTATTTTAAATAACAAATTTTTTCAAACATTTTTGTAAATTAGACAAAATAATATTTTTTTTTTTTTGACAATTCAATAATTTGAAAATGACAATCGATTTTTTCGAAACTTTGTATTTACTAGTTTTTTTTGGTATCAGCTTTAACACTTGGAAAAAACTATTTTCGTAAAACAAAAAAAAAAAACAACTTAACCATGTTCAAGAAGACACTAAAAAAATGTGTTTCTCAAAACACGGCTCAAAGCAGTCCACTTTTAAATAAAAAATACGTCTTTAATTTTGCTTCTTATTAACGGTAGTTCACAAGGAACAACATTTCATCTTTACGACTTTATCACTATAAGGTAATCCGATTAGAATTAATTTCGTATGCAAATGCTCCCTAAAAGTACAAAAAATATTGGATAATTAAATTTAAAAAAAATCGATTTTTAAAAAATAAATATTAATTAAAAAAAAAATTTTCAAACCGTGTTTGAATTTCATTGAAATTAAAATTTTCTACGTATATTAATAACTATTTAAAATGGCGTTTCAATTTTTTCTTAAAAATGTTTTCAAAATTTTATACATAAGAAATTAATTTTTTTTAAACCGCTCGCCCCGCTCCACAAGTTTTGGATTTTTTTTTATATATTCATATTTTTTTTGAGAATTCGAATGACATCTTTTCTTTCCCACAAACCCTAACAAATAAGAAATCCAAAAATATTTGATCATCCATTTATTCTTACTTATGTATTTATATTTCATTTTCACGTATTTTTGCGTACGTCATTAAATACCAACATATGTACTGTGTTTCTTTGAAACATACTAACTATTCCTTGAATCATCCGTTCGACAGCTCATTACACTAAGAACCAATGTAATCTTACATATATCGGCTTTTAACCTACCTAATCATAACTAAACTACCTACCTTCTAACAGCTTCAATGTTTAGCTAAATTAAAGTTGTTAGCTACAAGAGCAAGTTCGTATGATCCTTCACCGATGCTGTGTTTGTCCCGAAGAAATTAGTTCACATGGAATATACCCAGTTTCTAGAAATTCAATACTCTAAATCTGATGCCAGTATTGTATAAGTACACATAGCTCCATACAAGTGTGTTTGTAATGTACATTAGGTGTGTTTTATTGGGAATCTATCCACTGTACCGTAAGTAATTCCCAAAAAAACGCATCGACCGTAGCATGGACCGTAGCTTTTTTTGTTTTTGTAAAATTGGTACCCCTGCACAGCAGTCACAAGTAATGAAATAGTTTTTTGCAAAATAAAATTAAGAAAATATCAAAGTTATGAACAACAATTAGCTTTTATTCATATAAAATAGAAAGTAGAAAAACGTACCAATATTTAATTTATGTTACAAACCTATTTCTTGTTTTCATTTTTTCTGGAATTGCAGTTTTAAATTCGAACATTCATTTTGCAGGAATGGAACTGAAATGATAAGTGAATGGCTTTGTTCATAGACTATGGTCAAGTCTCTTTTTACACAGTCCCATTTTTGTATTGCTTTAAAAATGGTTTATTCATTTCACACGAGGAAACAAAAGTGCCGGTCATTTACTTGTTTCCTTTTAATGTTTCTTGGTTTGGAACGCACACTACAACGTAGTTTAAATTGTTCACTCCCCTTATATTTCATGCTTTTATTTATTTTCTGAGCTTATCGATAGCTAGAGTTTTATTTTTCAAGTCAATTTACAAATTTATTTTCTGAGTATGTTTTGCTTTCAATTCAATATTTACTCATCAGACTGCACTTAACATAGGCGGAGTAAGTAACAAAAAGTTAACATTTGGTTTGCCATTTCACTATTTTGCATCACAAAAATGTATGCCCAGTCCATGTACATGTAGTGAATCGAATACCGCCCATGGCCAACGTCCATTAAACAGTGAAGAAAAAGCACACTTTGTAAGTTCAGTTTCCGCACCCAAGCTAGACGCGCACATGCAATTTGGCCGAAACGAAATAGTTTAATCACTAGTTGAACGATGATCGCGCACATAAGCAACTTAAAAATCAATCAACGAGATAAACGAACACACAAACATCATTTTGATTTAATGTGCGCGCAGTTACATTATAGTTCGATGTGATACAAACTGAAGAACTTATTTGGGGCGATCGTTCGATTTGTGCCAAAACACAAACTCTTAAGTTGCTCGAATGGCGGAGTGAATAGTTTTGGCATGTGCGCGCACTCTGATATAAGTCCAGGGTATTCACTTTAGCAACCAAACTGTTGCAAAACTGAAAGTTGCATATTTGCGCGCCTCTGGCCTTATAGCTCATAGAATTGTATACGAATAAATATTTTGCAGCTCAGTGTCAAGCAATTCCTCTATAGTGCAGTTCCACCCAATGCGGTTTGTCTTCTCAAATTGCTTTTTTGTAAATTAATAAAAAAATTATTTTTTTCAGAGAACTCCGTTTATTTACAACTGTCAATAAAAATTGAACACAAAACGAAAATTGGGTTTGGTTAGCCAAAAATAAAATTAAAACGGGATTCATTCGATAAATATTGGTTTCTTTTTCAAAATGGATATCCAAATTTGTTAAAATTGATTAATTGACATTGAGGTATGCAAAATTGAAGATATAGGTGCAATTTTAGACGTACTGCAGAAAATAATTGAGCAAAGAATACAGTTTTTAATAGTAAAAGTCAGAAACTTTTCACAAGCTTATAATTTATTAAAAAATGGAGTTATCTAAGATTTGAGAAATATAAACTGGCCAACTATTAAAAAAAAAAGAATTAAAAAGATAGATTTGTCTTAAATTAATAATTATAACACTCCATGAACACATCCATCGAGATTCAATTCAATTATCAATCGTACCAACAAAACTAACAAAATCAGAATCGAGACTCGACTGAACGTCAACCAGCCATCCACCGTAGCTTCTACTTTAGCTTTTTATCGACCGTAGCGAATTGTATGTAAAATGCTACGACGGATAAACTTACGGCGGATAAATTTCCCAATAAAACACGGCTAATATATATTAAAAAACATTGGAGCATAAGACCAACACAAAATTCATTAAATAAACTTACAAATAATTTATTCACCTTAGAAATGGGCACACCTCTTTATTTCAATTATTTCGATATTAAAATTCAAAAAAACAAAGGTTATTCTCGATTAACGACTGCAATTGAGTACGACAAAACACTGCAATGCACATAACCGGAAAATCGTTATTTTCAAAATGAAGAAAGCCACTAGAAATACCATTATTGTGACGACCGACGTTCTTCAGAAAACTAAAAACAACTTTGTCCATTTCAATGGGAAAAACCCATGCGCTTTGCTGTTCAAAAAAAACTATTTGCAGTTAAATTAAACAAAAATTAAAACAGAAAAAAAAAAACTTGAGAACGTCGAATAATACCTACCCAGCAATCACAGGACGGACAAAAATACATTTTGCAGAGGAGCAAAATAAAAAAAAAATCACGACCGACACAACAAATTCATTCGACCTGACAACGACTCGACCTAATCAAAAAAAAAAAAAAAAACAAAGAACAACCCTTGCCTATGAGCCAAAAGGCGTTTTCAAGTTGCATGCCACACATTGACTTGCATCGTCAGACATCCAAAGTCAATGGCTAAAAAGGTGTCAGCCGATTTTGGACAACAAATCAGCAGCAAAAGAGACCTATTAATAGAATGCAGGAAGTTGAAATACAACGTATACTATTAGCTCTGAAAAGCTGACCTGAACTATAATCATTACACCTTACCACACAACACTAGCCAATGATTAAATTTGGATTAGGGCACAAATAGCTAATCTATTCTATAATGGCTTTGCCCTTAATGTCTTCACTGCGTGGTAAGCAATATATCTGAATGCAAACAAGAACAATTTTTGCGGGCAAGGTTTCCTCTTTGTAAACTTAGGAGAAACTTTCAGAATTTTTTTTTTACGGAAACTAAAAAAGAATCTTTTTAGCCTCTACGTCCAGGTATACTCGGCCCTCAATCATGGGGATAGTGTGAGGGTGCCACCACCTAATATTGCGCTTTCATCTAAACATAGTTTTCATGGCGACTATGACTATACGATGACGATGTCGACGACGAACTGTAAGATAGCTTTTAGTCACGCAAGGACTCGCCGCTGGCGCTACGCTGGCTTGAAATAATGAAAAGTTCTTACTTTTTTTCTTTGGTATACATTTCGTTCTGGTTAGAGTTTCTTCTGAAAGTTTATTCCGATGAATTGGAGCTGAATGTAAATGGATTTTTGGAATTTCGAACGACAAAACACAAACCACTGTTGGACAAGAAGAAAGACGTTTTGTACACCGGAAATGTCCTTGAATTGACTTATGCCCGAGTGACCTTCATCGAAATAACCGTTTTTTGTTTTGTTTTAATATTTTCCTTAGGAGGTAAGTGTATTCAACGTGGAAGGTCAGTTTGGTCTATTTTCAAAGGCAAATGAGAACAGTTGAAGACTGTGTAATGAGGCAATAAATAGAAGAGGAAGTATTTCATTTAAGAAAGTTGACACATATTACTGCAAATAAGAAATGTAGGAAATTATTAAAACTAAAACACATTATTCTTACCTATAATGGTGAAATCGATCCTAGTCAGATTCTTAATAATAATGTTATAATACATTTGTAATCATGTTGGCATTAAACATTGTGTACCTGTTTTATGGAGAATCAGTGTAATCTTTAATATCAATGAACAATATCTTTAATATCCCAACACACGAACTATTACAATAATGGTTAAAACTATTCCAATTTCCAGAACACATCACTGGTTTGTGGGAAATTTAGATTAAGGCATACTGGTTAGGAAAGATTCATTGGGCCCTACTGGAAATCTCCCAGAGAATTTCATTTCCCACGGTATGTTTTATTCCCTCGAAATTTCACATGCGAAAGTGTATCTCCAACGGAATAAATTCCCCTCGAACAAAAAGTCGTATGCAATGACAGCTAAATTCCCTGGAAAAGCTTATTCCCGATACCAAAAAATTTCGAGGGAAACTTTTGAGCGTGCAGGGTTTCTAGCGATTACATTTTCAAAAATGTTTCCCAAACTCATCGATATATACATGAAAAGAAAGGTCTGTTCAATACCTATTCACACCTGAAAACCAAACGCTTCGGCAGCCTCTGGTTCTCGAGATATTGCAATCCAAATTAGTTCCCGTGATTGTCAACCCAACTGCATTTGATTTGCTTTGGAAGCTGATATCTCGGCAACCACGCCTCAGAAAAAGCTGCGGTTTTCAGCAATTGAAAGGGATTGAACAGGCCTTTGCAGTGGTACAAAATTTGCCGATTTAATTTTTTTGAAGATTTTTGAAAAAAATTCAAGGTTAACCCCTTGCGGAAAAAAATTGTATTTTCAAAAATGTTTCCCAAACCCATCGATATATACATGAAAAGAAAGGTCTGTTCAATACCTATTCACACCTGAAAACCAAACGCTTCTGCAGCCTCTGGTTCTCGAGATATTGTAATCCAAAGTAGTTCCCGTGATTGTCAACCCAACTGCATTTGATTTGCTTTGGAAGCTGATATCTCGGTAACCACGCCTCAGAAAAGGCTGCGTTTTTCAGCACTTGAAAGGGATTGAACAGGCCTTTGCAGTGGTATAAAATTTGCCGATTTAATTTTTTTGAAGATTTTTGAAAAAAATTCAAGGTTAACCCCTTGCGGAAAAAAATTGTATTTTCAAAAATGTTTCCCAAACCCCTCGATATATACATGAAAAGAAAGGTCTGTTCAATACCTATTCACACCTGAAAACCAAACGCGTCTGCAGCCTCTGGTTCTCGAGATATTGCAATCCAAAGTAGTTCCCGTGATTGTCAACCCAACTGCATTTGATTTGCTTTGGAAGCTGATATCTCGGCATCCACGCCTCAGAAAAAGCTGCGGTTTTCAGCACTTGAAAGGGATTGAACAGACCTTTGCAGTGGTATAAAATTTGACGATTTAATTTTTTTGAAGATTTTTGAAAAAAAATTCAAGGCTAACTAACCCCTTGCGGAAAAAAATTGTATTTTCAAAAATGTTTCGCAAACCCATCGATATATACATGAAAAGAAAGGTCTGTTCAATACCTATTCACACCTGAAAACCAAACGCTTCTGCCCTCTGCTTCTCGAGATATTGCAATCCAAAGTAGTTCCCGTGATTGTCATTCCAACTGCATTTGATTTGCTTTGGAAGCTGATATCTCGGCAACCGCGCCTCAGAAAAAGCTGCGGTTTTCAGCACTTGAAAGGGATTGAACAGACCTTTGCAGTGGTATAAAATTTGACGATTTAATTTTTTTGAAGATTTTTGAAAAAAAATTCAAGGCTAACTAACCCCTTGCGGAAAAAAATTGTATTTTCAAAAATGTTTCGCAAACCCATCGATATATACATGAAAAGAAAGGTCTGTTCAATACCTATTCACACCTGAAAACCAAACGCTTCTGCCCTCTGCTTCTCGAGATATTGCAATCCAAAGTAGTTCCCGTGATTGTCATTCCAACAGCATTTGATTTGCTTTGGAAGCTGATATCTCGGCAACCGCGCCTCAGAAAAAGCTGCGGTTTTCAGCACTTGAAAGGGATTGAACAGGCCTTTGCAGTGGTACAAAATTTGACGATTTATTTTTTTTTGAAGATTTTTGAAAAAAATTCAAGGTCCCTTGCGGAAAAAAATTGTGTTTTCAAAAATGTTTCCCAAACCCCTCGATATATACATGAAAAGAAAGGTCTGTTCAATACCTATTCACACCTGAAAACCAAACGCTTCTGCAGCCTCTGGTTCTCGAGATATTGCAATCCAAAGTAGTTCCCGTGATTGTCAACCCAACTGCATTTGATTTGCTTTGGAAGCTGATATCTCGGCAACCACGCCTCAGAAAAAGCTGCGGTTTTCAGCACTTGAAAGGGATTGAACAGGCCTTTGCAGTGGTACAAAATTTGACGATTTAATTTTTTTGAAGATTTTTGAAAAAAAATCAAGGTTAACCCCTTACGGAAAAAAATTGTATTTTCAAAAATGTTTCCCAAACCCATCGATATATACATGAAAAGAAAGGTCTGTTCAATATCTATTCACACCTGAAAACCAAACGCTTCTGCAGCCTCTGGTTCTCGAGATATTGCAGTCCAAAGTAGTTCCCGTGATTGTCAACCCAACTGCATTTGATTTGCTTTGGAAGCTGATATCTCGGCAACCACGCCTCAGAAAAAGCTGCGGTTTTCAGCACTTGAAATTTGACGATTTAATTTTTTTGAAGATTTTTCAAGATTATTCCTTGCGGAATAAAATTGTATTTTCCAAAATGTTTCCCAAACCCATCGGTATATACATGAAAAGAAAGGTCTGTTCAATACCTATTCACACCTGAAAACCAAACGCTTCTGCAGCCTCGGGTTCTCGAGATATTGCAATCCAAAGTAGTTCCCGTGATTGTCAACCCAACTGCATTTGATTTGCTTTGGAAGCTGATATCTCGGCAACCACGCCTCAGAAAAAGCTGCGGTTTTCAGCACTTGAAAGGGATTGAACAGGCCTTTGCAGTGGTACAAAATTTGCCGATTTAATTTTTTTGAAGATTTTTGAAAAAATTCAAGGTTAACCCGTTGCGGAAAAAAATTGTATTTTCAAAAATGTTTCCCAAACCCATCGCTATATACATGAAAAGAAAGGTCTGTTCAATACCTATTCACACCTGAAAACCAAACGCTTCTGCAGCCTCTGGTTCTCGAGATATTGCAATCCAAAGTAGTTCCCGTGATTGTCAACCCAACTGCATTTGATTTGCTTTGGAAGCTGATATCTCGGCAACCACGCCTCAGAAAAAGCTGCGGTTTTCAGCACTTGAAAGGGATTGAACAGACCTTTGCAGTGGTATAAAATTTGACGATTTAATTTTTTTGAAGATTTTTGAAAAAAATTCAAGGTTAACCCCTTGCGGAAAAAAATTGTATTTTCAAAAATGTTTCCCAAACCCCTCGATATATACATGAAAAGAAAGGTCTGTTCAATACCTATTCACACCTGAAAACCAAACGCGTCTGCAGCCTCTGGTTCTCGAGATATTGCAATCCAAAGTAGTTCCCGTGATTGTCAACCCAACTGCATTTGATTTGCTTTGGAAGCTGATATCTCGGCATCCACGCCTCAGAAAAAGCTGCGGTTTTCAGCACTTGAAAGGGATTGATCAGACCTTTGCAGTGGTATAAAATTTGACGATTTAATTTTTTTGAAGATTTTTGAAAAAAAATTCAAGGCTAACTAACCCCTTGCGGAAAAAAATTGTATTTTCAAAAATGTTTCCCAAACCCATCGATATATACATGAAAAGGAAGGTCTGTTCAATACCTATTCACATTTGAAAACCAAACGCTTCTGCAGCCTCTGGTTCTCGAGATATTGCAGTCCAAAGTAGTTCCCGTGATTGTCAACCCAACTGCATTTGATTTGCTTTGGAAGCTGATATCTCGGCAACCACGCCTCAGAAAAAGCTGCGGTTTTCAGCACTTGAAATTTGACGATTTAATTTTTTTGAAGATTTTTCAAGATTATTCCTTGCGGAATAAAATTGTATTTTCCAAAATGTTTCCCAAACCCATCGGTATATACATGAAAAGAAAGGTCTGTTCAATACCTATTCACACCTGAAAACCAAACGCTTCTGCAGCCTCGGGTTCTCGAGATATTGCAATCCAAAGTAGTTCCCGTGATTGTCAACCCAACTGCATTTGATTTGCTTTGGAAGCTGATATCTCGGCAACCACGCCTCAGAAAAAGCTGCGGTTTTCAGCACTTGAAAGGGATTGAACAGGCCTTTGCAGTGGTACAAAATTTGCCGATTTAATTTTTTTGAAGATTTTTGAAAAAATTCAAGGTTAACCCGTTGCGGAAAAAAATTGTATTTTCAAAAATGTTTCCCAAACCCATCGCTATATACATGAAAAGAAAGGTCTGTTCAATACCTATTCACACCTGAAAACCAAACGCTTCTGCAGCCTCTGGTTCTCGAGATATTGCAATCCAAAGTAGTTCCCGTGATTGTCAACCCAACTGCATTTGATTTGCTTTGGAAGCTGATATCTCGGCAACCACGCCTCAGAAAAAGCTGCGGTTTTCAGCACTTGAAAGGGATTGAACAGACCTTTGCAGTGGTATAAAATTTGACGATTTAATTTTTTTGAAGATTTTTGAAAAAAATTCAAGGTTAACCCCTTGCGGAAAAAAATTGTATTTTCAAAAATGTTTCCCAAACCCCTCGATATATACATGAAAAGAAAGGTCTGTTCAATACCTATTCACACCTGAAAACCAAACGCGTCTGCAGCCTCTGGTTCTCGAGATATTGCAATCCAAAGTAGTTCCCGTGATTGTCAACCCAACTGCATTTGATTTGCTTTGGAAGCTGATATCTCGGCATCCACGCCTCAGAAAAAGCTGCGGTTTTCAGCACTTGAAAGGGATTGATCAGACCTTTGCAGTGGTATAAAATTTGACGATTTAATTTTTTTGAAGATTTTTGAAAAAAAATTCAAGGCTAACTAACCCCTTGCGGAAAAAAATTGTATTTTCAAAAATGTTTCCCAAACCCATCGATATATACATGAAAAGGAAGGTCTGTTCAATACCTATTCACATTTGAAAACCAAACGCTTCTGCAGGCTCTGGTTCTCGAGATATTGCAATCCAAAGTAGTTCCCGTGATTGTCATTCCAACTGCATTTGATTTGCTTTGGAAGCTGATATCTCAGCAACCACGCATCAGAAAAAGCTGCGGTTTTCAGCACTTGAAAGGGATTGAACAGACCTTTGCAGTGGTATAAAATTTGACGATTTAATTTTTTTGAAGATTTTTGAAAAAAAATTCAAGGCTAACTAACCCCTTGCGGAAAAAAATTGTATTTTCAAAAATGTTTCGCAAACCCATCGATATATACATGAAAAGAAAGGTCTGTTCAATACCTATTCACACCTGAAAACCAAACGCTTCTGCCCTCTGCTTCTCGAGATATTGCAATCCAAAGTAGTTCCCGTGATTGTCATTCCAACTGCATTTGATTTGCTTTGGAAGCTGATATCTCGGCAACCGCGCCTCAGAAAAAGCTGCGGTTTTCAGCACTTGAAAGGGATTGAACAGACCTTTGCAGTGGTATAAAATTTGACGATTTAATTTTTTTGAAGATTTTTGAAAAAAAATTCAAGGCTAACTAACCCCTTGCGGAAAAAAATTGTATTTTCAAAAATGTTTCGCAAACCCATCGATATATACATGAAAAGAAAGGTCTGTTCAATACCTATTCACACCTGAAAACCAAACGCTTCTGCCCTCTGCTTCTCGAGATATTGCAATCCAAAGTAGTTCCCGTGATTGTCATTCCAACAGCATTTGATTTGCTTTGGAAGCTGATATCTCGGCAACCGCGCCTCAGAAAAAGCTGCGGTTTTCAGCACTTGAAAGGGATTGAACAGGCCTTTGCAGTGGTACAAAATTTGACGATTTATTTTTTTTTGAAGATTTTTGAAAAAAATTTAAGGTCCCTTGCGGAAAAAAATTGTGTTTTCAAAAATGTTTCCCAAACCCCTCGATATATACATGAAAAGAAAGGTCTGTTCAATACCTATTCACACCTGAAAACCAAACGCTTCTGCCCTCTGCTTCTCGAGATATTGCAATCCAAAGTAGTTCCCGTGATTGTCATTCCAACTGCATTTGATTTGCTTTGGAAGCTGATATCTCGGCAACCGCGCCTCAGAAAAAGCTGCGGTTTTCAGCACTTGAAAGGGATTGAACAGACCTTTGCAGTGGTATAAAATTTGACGATTTAATTTTTTTGAAGATTTTTGAAAAAAAATTCAAGGCTACTAACCCCTTGCGGAAAAAAATTGTATTTTCAAAAATGTTTCGCAAACCCATCGATATATACATGAAAAGAAAGGTCTGTTCAATACCTATTCACACCTGAAAACCAAACGCTTCTGCCCTCTGCTTCTCGAGATATTGCAATCCAAAGTAGTTCCCGTGATTGTCATTCCAACAGCATTTGATTTGCTTTGGAAGCTGATATCTCGGCAACCGCGCCTCAGAAAAAGCTGCGGTTTTCAGCACTTGAAAGGGATTGAACAGGCCTTTGCAGTGGTACAAAATTTGACGATTTATTTTTTTTTGAAGATTTTTGAAAAAAATTTAAGGTCCCTTGCGGAAAAAAATTGTGTTTTCAAAAATGTTTCCCAAACCCCTCGATATATACATGAAAAGAAAGGTCTGTTCAATACCTATTCACACCTGAAAACCAAACGCTTCTGCAGCCTCTGGTTCTCGAGATATTGCAATCCAAAGTAGTTCCCGTGATTGTCAACCCAACTGCATTTGATTTGCTTTGGAAGCTGATATCTCGGCAACCACGCCTCAGAAAAAGCTGCGGTTTTCAGCACTTGAAAGGGATTGAACAGGCCTTTGCAGTGGTACAAAATTTAACGATTTAATTTTTTTGAAGATTTTTGAAAAAAAATCAAGGTTAACCCCTTACGGAAAAAAATTGTATTTTCAAAAATGTTTCCCAAACCCATCGATATATACATGAAAAGAAAGGTCTGTTCAATATCTATTCACACCTGAAAACCAAACGCTTCTGCAGCCTCTGGTTCTCGAGATATTGCAGTCCAAAGTAGTTCCCGTGATTGTCAACCCAACTGCATTTGATTTGCTTTGGAAGCTGATATCTCGGCAACCACGCCTCAGAAAAAGCTGCGGTTTTCAGCACTTGAAAGGGATTGAACAGGCCTTTGCAGTGGTATAAAATTTGACGATTTAATTTTTTTGAAGATTTTTCAAAAAAAAAATTCAACCCCTTGCGGAATAAAATTGTATTTTCAAAAATGTTTCCCAAACCCATCGGTATATACATGAAAAGAAAGGTCTGTTCAATACCTATTCACACCTGAAAACCAAACGCTTCTGCAGCCTCTGGTTCTCGAGATATTGCAATCCAAAGTAGTTCCCGTGATTGTCAACCCAACTGCATTTGATTTGCTTTGGAAGCTGATATCTCGGCAACCACGCCTTAGAAAAAGCTGCGGTTTTCAGCACTTGAAAGGGATTGAACAGACCTTTGGAGTGGTATAAAATTTGACGATTTAATTTTTTTGAAGATTTTTGAAAAAAAATTCAAGGCTAACCCGTTGCGGAAAAAAATTGTATTTTCAAAAATGTTTCCCAAACCCATCGATATATACATGAAAAGAAAGGTCTGTTCAATACCTATTCACACCTGAAAACCAAACGCTTCTGCAGCCTCGGGTTCTCGAGATATTGCAATCCAAAGTAGTTCCCGTGATTGTCAACCCAACTGCATTTGATTTGCTTTGGAAGCTGATATCTCGGCAACCACGCCTCAGAAAAAGCTGCGGTTTTCAGCACTTGAAAGGGATTGAACAGGCCTTTGCAGTGGTACAAAATTTGCCGATTTAATTTTTTTGAAGATTTTTGAAAAAATTCAAGGTTAACCCGTTGCGGAAAAAAATTGTATTTTCAAAAATGTTTCCCAAACCCATCGCTATATACATGAAAAGAAAGGTCTGTTCAATACCTATTCACACCTGAAAACCAAACGCTTCTGCAGCCTCTGGTTCTCGAGATATTGCAATCCAAAGTAGTTCCCGTGATTGTCAACCCAACTGCATTTGATTTGCTTTGGAAGCTGATATCTCGGCAACCACGCCTCAGAAAAAGCTGCGGTTTTCAGCACTTGAAAGGGATTGAACAGACCTTTGCAGTGGTATAAAATTTGACGATTTAATTTTTTTGAAGATTTTTGAAAAAAATTCAAGGTTAACCCCTTGCGGAAAAAAATTGTATTTTCAAAAATGTTTCCCAAACCCCTCGATATATACATGAAAAGAAAGGTCTGTTCAATACCTATTCACACCTGAAAACCAAACGCGTCTGCAGCCTCTGGTTCTCGAGATATTGCAATCCAAAGTAGTTCCCGTGATTGTCAACCCAACTGCATTTGATTTGCTTTGGAAGCTGATATCTCGGCATCCACGCCTCAGAAAAAGCTGCGGTTTTCAGCACTTGAAAGGGATTGAACAGACCTTTGCAGTGGTATAAAATTTGACGATTTAATTTTTTTGAAGATTTTTGAAAAAAATTCAAGGCTAACCCCTTGCGGAAAAAAATTGTATTTTCAAAAATGTTTCCCAAACCCATCGATATATACATGAAAAGGAAGGTCTGTTCAATACCTATTCACATTTGAAAACCAAACGCTTCTGCAGCCTCTGGTTCTCGAGATATTGCAATCCAAAGTAGTTCCCGTGATTGTCATTCCAACAGCATTTGATTTGCTTTGGAAGCTGATATCTCAGCAACCGCGCCTCAGAAAAAGCTGCGGTTTTCAGCACTTGAAAGGGATTGAACAGGCCTTTGCAGTGGTACAAAATTTGACGATTTATTTTTTTTTGAAGATTTTTGAAAAAAATTCAAGGTCCCTTGCGGAAAAAAATTGTGTTTTCAAAAATGTTTCCCAAACCCATCGAAATATACATGAAAAGAAAGGTCTGTTCAATATCTATTCACACCTGAAAACCAAACGCTTCTGCAGCCTCTGGTTCTCGAGATATTGCAGTCCAAAGTAGTTCCCGTGATTGTCAACCCAACTGCATTTGATTTGCTTTGGAAGCTGATATCTCGGCAACCACGCCTCAGAAAAAGCTGCGGTTTTCAGCACTTGAAAGGGATTGAACAGGCCTTTGCAGTGGTATAAAATTTGACGATTTAATTTTTTTGAAGATTTTTCAAAAAAAAAATTCAACCCCTTGCGGAATAAAATTGTATTTTCAAAAATGTTTCCCAAACCCATCGATATATACATGAAAAGAAAGGTCTGTTCAATACCTATTCACACCTGAAAACCAAACGCTTCTGCAGCCTCGGGTTCTCGAGATATTGCAATCCAAAGTAGTTCCCGTGATTGTCAACCCAACTGCATTTGATTTGCTTTGGAAGCTGATATCTCGGCAACCACGCCTCAGAAAAAGCTGCGGTTTTCAGCACTTGAAAGGGATTGAACAGGCCTTTGCAGTGGTACAAAATTTGCCGATTTAATTTTTTTGAAGATTTTTGAAAAAATTCAAGGTTAACCCGTTGCGGAAAAAAATTGTATTTTCAAAAATGTTTCCCAAACCCATCGATATATACATGAAAAGAAAGGTCTGTTCAATACCTATTCACAAAAACCTGAAAACCAAACGCTTCTGCAGCCTCGGGTTCTCGAGATATTGCAATCCAAAGTAGTTCCCGTGATTGTCAACCCAACTGCATTTGATTTGCTTTGGAAGCTGATATCTCGGCAACCACGTCTCAGAAAAAGCTGCGGTTTTCAGCACTTGAAAGGGATTGAACAGGCCTTTGCAGTGGTACAAAATTTGACGATTTAATTTTTTTGAAGATTTTTGAAAAAAATTCAAGGTTAACCCCTTGCGGAAAAAAATTGTATTTTCAAAAATGTTTCCCAAACCCATCGATATATACATGAAAAGAAACGTCTGTTCAATACCTATTCAAACCCATCGATATATACATGAAAAGAAAGGTCTGTTCAATACTTATTCACACCTGAAAACCAAACGCTTCTGCAGCCTCTGGTTCTCGAGATATTGCAATCCAAAGTAGTTCCCGTGATTGTCAACCCAACTGCATTTGATTTGCTTTGGAAGCTGATATCTCGGCAACCACGCCTCAGAAAAAGCTGCGGTTTTCAGCACTTGAAAGGGATTGAACAGGCCTTTGCAGTGGCACAAAATTTGACGATTTAATTTTTTTGAAGATTTTTGAAAAAAATCAAGGTTAACCCCTTGCGGAAAAAAATTGTATTTTCAAAAATGTTTCCCAAACCCATCGATATATACATGAAAAGAAAGGTCTGTTCAATACCTATTCACACCTGAAAACCAAACGCTTCTGCAGCCTCTCGTTCTCGAGATATTGCAATCCAAAGTAGTTCCCGTGATTGTCAACCCAACTGCATTTGATTTGCTTTGGAAGCTGATATCTCGGCAACCACGCCTCAGAAAAAGCTGCGGTTTTCAGCACTTGAAAGGGATTGAACAGGCCTTTGCAGTGGTACAAAATTTGACGATTTAATTTTTTTGAAGATTTTTGAAAAAAATTCAAGGTTAACCCCTTGCGGAAAAAAATTGTATTTTCAAAAATGTTTCCCAAACCCATCGATATATACATGAAAAGAAAGGTCTGTTCAATACCTATTCAAACCCATCGATATATACATGAAAAGAAAGGTCTGTTCAATACTTATTCACACCTGAAAACCAAACGCTTCTGCAGCCTCTGGTTCTCGAGATATTGCAATCCAAAGTAGTTCCCGTGATTGTCAACCCAACTGCATTTGATTTGCTTTGGAAGCTGATATCTCGGCAACCACGCCTCAGAAAAAGCTGCGGTTTTCAGCACTTGAAAGGGATTGAACAGGCCTTTGCAGTGGTACAAAATTTGACGATTTAATTTTTTTGAAGATTTTTGAAAAAAAATCAAGGTTAACCCCTTGCGGAAAAAAATTGTATTTTCAAAAATGTTTCCTAAACCCATCGATATATACATGAAAAGAAAGGTCTGTTCAATACCTATTCACACCTGAAAACCAAACGCTTCTGCAGCCTCTCGTTCTCGAGTTTCGAGTTCCCGTGATTGTCAACCCAACTGCATTTGATTTGCTTTGGAAGCTGATATCTCGGCAACCACGCCTCAGAAAAAGCTGCGGTTTTCAGCACTTGAAAGGGATTGAACAGGCCTTTGCAGTGGTACAAAATTTGACGATTTAATTTTTTTGAAGATTTTTGAAAAAAATTCAAGGTTAACTAACCCCTTGCGGAAAAAAATTGTATTTTCAAAAATGTTTCCCAAACCCATCGATATATACATGAAAAGAAAGGTCTGTTCAATACCTATTCACACCTGAAAACCAAACGCTTCTGCAGCATCTGGTTCTCGAGATATTGCAATCCAAAGTAGTTCCCGTGATTGTCAACCCAACTGCATTTGATTTGCTTTGGAAGCTGATATCTCGGCAACCACGCCTCAGAAAAAGCTGCGGTTTTAAGCACTTGAAAGGTATTGAACAGGCCTTTGCAGTGGTACAAATTTTGAAGATTTTTGAAAAAAATTCAAGGTTAACCCCTTGCGGAAAAAAATTGTATTTTCAAAAATGTTTCCCAAACCCCTCGATATATACATGAAAAGAAAGGTCTGTTCAATACCTATTCACACCTGAAAACCAAACGCCTCTGCAGCCTCTGGTTCTCGAGATATTGCAATCCAAAGTAGTTCCCGTGATTGTCAACCCAACTGCATTTGATTTGCTTTGGAAGCTGATATCTCGGCAACCACGCCTCAGAAAAAGCTGCGGTTTTCAGCACTTGAAAGGGATTGAACAGACCTTTGCAGTGGTATAAAATTTGACGATTTAATTTTTTTGAAGGTTTTTAAAAAAAAATTCAAGGTTAACCCCTTGCGGAAAAAAATTGTATTTTCAAAAATGTTTCCCAAACCCCTCGATATATACATGAAAAGAAAGGTCTGTTCAATACCTATTCACACCTGAAAACCAAACGCCTCTGCAGCCTCTGGCTATCGAGATATTGCAATCCAAAGTAGTTAACGTGATTGTCAACCCAACTGCATTTGATTTGCTTTGGAAGCTGATATCTCGGCAACCACGCCTCAGAAAAAGCTGCGGTTTTCAGCACTTGAAAGGGATTGAACAGACCTTTGCAGTGGTATAAAATTTGACGATTTAATTTTTTTGAAGGTTTTTTAAAAAAAATTCAAGGTTAACCCCTTGCGGAAAAAAATTGTATTTTCAAAAATGTTTCCCAAACCCCTCGATATATACATGAAAAGAAAGGTCTGTTCAATACCTATTCACACCTGAACACCAAACGACTCTGCAGCCTCTGGTTCTCGAGATATTGCAATCCAAAGTAGTTCCCGTGATTGTCAACCCAACTGCATTTGATTTGCTTTGGAAGCTGATATCTCGGCAACCACGCCTCAGAAAAAGCAGCGGTTTTCAGCACTTGAAAGGGATTGAACAGGCCTTTGCAGTGGTACAAAATTTGCCGATTTAGTTTTTTTTGAAGATTTTTGAAAAAAATTCAAGGTTAACCCCTTGCGGAAAAAAATTGTATTTTCAAAAATGTTTCCCAAACCCATCGATATATACATGAAAAGAAAGGTCTGTTCAATACCTATTCACCCCAGAAAACCAAACGCTTCTGCAGCCTCTGGTTCTCGAGATATTGCAGTCCAAAGTAGTTCCCGGGATTGTCAACCCAACTGCATTTGATTTGCTTTGGAAGCTGATATCTCGGCAACCACGTCTCAGAAAAAGCTGCGGTTTTCAGCACTTGAAAGGGATTGAACAGGCCTTTGCAGTGGTACAAAATTTGACGATTTAATTTTTTTGAAGATTTTTGAAAAAAATTCAAGGTTAACCCCTTGCGGAAAAAAATTGTATCTTCAAAAATGTTTCCCAAACCCCTCGATATATACATGAAAAGAAAGGTCTGTTCAATACCTATTCACACCTGAAAACCAAACGCCTCTGGAGCCTCTGGTTCTCGAGATATTGCAATCCAAAGTAATTCCCGTGATTGTCAACCCAACTGCATTTGATTTGCTTTGGAAGCTGATATCTCGGCAACCACGCCTCAGAAAAAGCTGCGGTTTTCAGCACTTGAAAGGGATTGAACAGGCCTTTGCAGTGGTACAAAATTTGCCGATTTAATTTTTTTGAAGATTTTTGAAAAAAATTCAAGGTTAACCCCTTGCGGAAAAAAATTGTATTTTCAAAAATGTTTCCCAAACCCATCGATATATACATGAAAAGAAAGGTCTGTTCAATACCTATTCACACCTGAAAACCAAACGCTTCTGCAGCCTCTGGTTCTCGAGATATTGCAATCCAAAGTAGTTCCCGTGATTGTCAACCCAACTGCATTTGATTTGCTTTGGAAGCTGATATCTCGGCAACCACGCATCAGAAAAAGCTGCGGTTTTCAGCACTTGAAAGGGATTGAACAGACCTTTGCAGTGGTATAAAATTTGACGATTTAATTTTTTTGAAGATTTTTGAAAAAAAATCAAGGTTAACCCCTTGCGGAAAAAAATTGTATTTTCAAAAATGTTTCCCAAACCCCTCGATATATACATGAAAAGAAAGGTCTGTTCAATACCTATTCACACCTGAAAACCAAACGACTCTGCAGCCTCTGGTTCCCGAGATATTGCAATCCAAAGTAGTTCCCGTGATTGTCAACCCAACTGCATTTGATTTGCTTTGGAAGCTGATATCTCGGCAACCACGCCTCAGAAAAAGCAGCGGTTTTCAGCACTTGAAAGGGATTGAACAGGCCTTTGCAGTGGTACAAAATTTGCCGATTTAATTTTTTTGAAGATTTTTGAAAAAAATTCAAGGTTAACCCCTTGCGGAAAAAAATTGTATTTTCAAAAATGTTTCCCAAACCCATCGATATATACATGAAAAGAAAGGTCTGTTCAATACCTATTCACCCCAGAAAACCAAACGCTTCTGCAGCCTCTGGTTCTCGAGATATTGCAGTCCAAAGTAGTTCCCGGGATTGTCAACCCAACTGCATTTGATTTGCTTTGGAAGCTGATATCTCGGCAACCACGTCTCAGAAAAAGCTGCGGTTTTCAGCACTTGAAAGGGATTGAACAGGCCTTTGCAGTGGTACAAAATTTGACGATTTAATTTTTTTGAAGATTTTTGAAAAAAATTCAAGGTTAACCCCTTGCGGAAAAAAATTGTATTTTCAAAAATGTTTCCCAAACCCATCGATATATACATGAAAAGAAAGGTCTGTTCAATACCTATTCACCCCAGAAAACCAAACGCTTCTGCAGCCTCTGGTTCTCGAGATATTGCAGTCCAAAGTAGTTCCCGGGATTGTCAACCCAACTGCATTTGATTTGCTTTTGGAAGCTGATATCTCGGCAACCACGTCTCAGAAAAAGCTGCGGTTTTCAGCACTTGAAAGGGATTGAACAGGCCTTTGCAGTGGTACAAAATTTGACGATTTAATTTTTTTGAAGATTTTTGAAAAAAATTCAAGGTTAACCCCTTGCGGAAAAAATTGTATTTTCAAAAATGTTTCCCAAACCCATCGATATATACATGAAAAGAAAGGTCTGTTCAATACCTATTCACCCCAGAAAACCAAACGCTTCTGCAGCCTCTGGTTCTCGAGATATTGCAGTCCAAAGTAGTTCCCGGGATTGTCAACCCAACTGCATTTGATTTGCTTTGGAAGCTGATATCTCGGCAACCACGCCTCAGAAAAAGCTGCGGTTTTCAGCACTTGAAAGGGATTGAACAGGCCTTTGCAGTGGTACAAAATTTGACGATTTAATTTTTTTGAAGATTTTTGAAAAAAATTCAAGGTTAACCCCTTGCGGAAAAAAATTGTATTTTCAAAAATGTTTCCCAAACCCATCGATATATACATGAAAAGAAAGGTCTGTTCAATACCTATTCACACCTGAAAACCAAACGCTTCTGCAGCGTCTGGTTCTCGAGATATTGCAGTCCAAAGTAGTTCCCGGGATTGTCAACCCAACTGCATTTGATTTGCTTTGGAAGCTGATATCTCGGCAACCACGTCTCAGAAAAAGCTGCGGTTTTCAGCACTTAAAAGGGATTGAACAGGCCTTTGCAGTGGTACAAAATTTGACGATTTAATTTTTTTGAAGATTTTTGAAAAAAATTCAAGGTTAACCCCTTGCGGAAAAAATTGTATTTTCAAAAATGTTTCCCAAACCCATCGATATATACATGAAAAGAAAGGTCTGTTCAATACCTATTCACCCCAGAAAACCAAACGCTTCTGCAGCCTCTGGTTCTCGAGATATTGCAGTCCAAAGTAGTTCCCGGGATTGTCAACCCAACTGCATTTGATTTGCTTTGGAAGCTGATATCTCGGCAACCACGCCTCAGAAAAAGCTGCGGTTTTCAGCACTTGAAAGGGATTGAACAGGCCTTTGCAGTGGTACAAAATTTGACGATTTAATTTTTTTGGAAGATTTTTGAAAAAAATTCAAGGTTAACCCCTTGCGGAAAAAAATTGTATTTTCAAAAATGTTTCCCAAACCCATCGATATATACATGAAAAGAAAGGTCTGTTCAATACCTATTCACACCTGAAAACCAAACGCTTCTGCAGCCTCTGGTTCTCGAGATATTGCAATCCAAAGTAGTTCCCGTGATTGTCAACCAAACTGCATTTGATTTGCTTTGGAAGCTGATATCTCGGCAACCACGCCTCAGAAAAAGCTGCGGTTTTCAGCACTTGAAAGGGATTGAACAGGCCTTTGCAGTGGTACAAAATTTGACGATTTAATTTTTTTGGAAGATTTTTGAAAAAAATTCAAGGTTAACCCCTTGCGGAAAAAAATTGTATTTTCAAAAATGTTTCCCAAACCCCTCGATATATACATGAAAAGAAAGGTCTGTTCAATACCTATTCACACCTGAAAACCAAACGCCTCTGCAGCCTCTGGTTCTCGAGATATTGCAATCCAAAGTAGTTCCCGTGATTGTCAACCCAACTGCATTTGATTTGCTTTGGAAGCTGATATCTCGGCAACCACGCCTCAGAAAAAGCAGCGGTTTTCAGCACTTGAAAGGGATTGAACAGGCCTTTGCAGTGGTACAAAATTTGCCGATTTAATTTTTTTGAAGATTTTTGAAAAAAAATTCAAGGTTAACCCCTTGCGGAAAAAAATTGTATTTTCAAAAATGTTTCCCAAACCCATCGATATATACATGAAAAGAAAGGTCTGTTCAATACCTATTTACCCCAGAAAACCAAACGCTTCTGCAGCCTCTGGTTCTCGAGATATTGCAGTCCAAAGTAGTTCCCGGGATTGTCAACCCAACTGCATTTGATTTGCTTTGGAAGCTGATATCTCGGCAACCACGTCTCAGAAAAAGCTGCGGTTTTCAGCACTTGAAAGGGATTGAACAGGCCTTTGCAGTGGTACAAAATTTGACGATTTAATTTTTTTGAAGATTTTTGAAAAAAATTCAAGGTTAACCCCTTGCGGAAAAAATTGTATTTTCAAAAATGTTTCCCAAACCCATCGATATATACATGAAAAGAAAGGTCTGTTCAATACCTATTCACCCCAGAAAACCAAACGCTTCTGCAGCCTCTGGTTCTCGAGATATTGCAGTCCAAAGTAGTTCCCGTGATTGTCAACCCAACTGCATTTGATTTGCTTTGGAAGCTGATATCTCGGCAACCACGCCTCAGAAAAAGCTGCGGTTTTCAGCACTTGAAAGGGATTGAACAGGCCTTTGCAGTGGTACAAAATTTGACGATTTAATTTTTTGAAGATTTTTGAAAAAAATTCAAGGTTAACCCCTTGCGGAAAAAAATTTTATTTTCAAAAATGTTTCCCAAACCCATCGATATATACATGAAAAGAAAGGTCTGTTCAATACCTATTCACCCCAGAAAACCAAACGCTTCTGCAGCCTCTGGTTCTCGAGATATTGCAGTCCAAAGTAGTTCCCGGGATTGTCAACCCAACTGCATTTGATTTGCTTTGGAAGCTGATATCTCGGCAACCACGCCTCAGAAAAAGCTGCGGTTTTCAGCACTTGAAAGGGATTGAACAGGCCTTTGCAGTGGTACAAAATTTGACGATTTAATTTTTTTGAAGATTTTTGAAAAAAATTCAAGGTTAACCCCTTGCGGAAAAAAATTGTATTTTCAAAAATGTTTCCCAAACCCATCGATATATACATGAAAAGAAAGGTCTGTTCAATACCTATTCACACCTGAAAACCAAACGCCTCTGCAGCCTCTGGTTCTCGAGATATTGCAATCCAAAGTAGTTCCCGTGATTGTCAACCCAACTGCATTTGATTTGCTTTGGAAGCTGATATCTCGGCAACCACGCCTCAGAAAAAGCAGCGGTTTTCAGCACTTGAAAGGGATTGAACAGGCCTTTGCAGTGGTACAAAATTTGACGATTTAATTTTTTATGAAGATTTTTGAAAAAAATTCAAGGTCCCTTGCGGAAAAAAATTGTATTTTCAAAAATGTTTCCCAAACCCATCGATATATACATGAAAAGAAAGGTCTGTTCAATACCTATTCACACCTGAAAACCAAACGCTTCTGCAGCCTCTGGTTCTCGAGATATTGCAATCCAAAGTAGTTCCCGTGATTGTCAACCCAACTGCATTTGATTTGCTTTGGAAGCTGATATCTCGGCAACCACGCCTCAGAAAAAGCTGCGGTTTTCAGCACTTGAAAGGGATTGAACAGGCCTTTGCAGTGGTACAAAATTTGCCGATTTAATTTTTTTGAAGATTTTTGAAAAAAATTCAAGGTTAACCCCTTGCGGAAAAAATTGTATTTTCAAAAATGTTTCCCAAACCCATCGATATATACATGAAAAGAAAGGTCTGTTCAATACCTATTCACCCCAGAAAACCAAACGCTTCTGCAGCCTCTGGTTCTCGAGATATTGCAGTCCAAAGTAGTTCCCGGGATTGTCAACCCAACTGCATTTGATTTGCTTTGGAAGCTGATATCTCGGCAACCACGCCTCAGAAAAAGCTGCGGTTTTCAGCACTTGAAAGGGATTGAACAGGCCTTTGCAGTGGTACAAAATTTGACGATTTAATTTTTTGAAGATTTTTGAAAAAAATTCAAGGTTAACCCCTTGCGGAAAAAATTGTATTTTCAAAAATGTTTCCCAAACCTATCGATATATACATGAAAAGAAAAGTCTGTTCAATACCTATTCATACCTGAAAACCAAACGCTTCTGCAGCCTCTGGTTCTCGAGATATTGCAATCCAAAGTAGTTCCCGTGATTGTCAACCCAACTGCATTTGATTTGCTTTAGAAGCTGATATCTCGGCAACCACGCATCAGGAAAAGCTGCGGTTTTCAGCACTTGAAAGGGATTGAACAGACCTTTGCAGTGGTATAAAATTTCCCTTGCGGAAAAAAATTGTATTTTCAAAAATGTTTCCCAAACCCCTCGATATATACATGAAAAGAAAGGTCTGTTCAATACCTATTCACACCTGAAAACCAAACGCCTCTGCAGCCTCTGGTTCTCGAGATATTGCAATCCAAAGTAGTTCCCGTGATTGTCAACCCAACTGCATTTGATTTGCTTTGGAAGCTGATATCTCGGCAACCACGCCTCAGAAAAAGCAGCGGTTTTCAGCACTTGAAAGGGATTGAACAGGCCTTTGCAGTGGTACAAAATTTGCCGATTTAATTTTTTTGAAGATTTTTGAAAAAAAATTCAAGGTTAACCCCTTGCGGAAAAAAATTGTATTTTCAAAAATGTTTCCCAAACCCATCGATATATACATGAAAAGAAAGGTCTGTTCAATACCTATTCACCCCAGAAAACCAAACGCTTCTGCAGCCTCTGGTTCTCGAGATATTGCAGTCCAAAGTAGTTCCCGGGATTGTCAACCCAACTGCATTTGATTTGCTTTGGAAGCTGATATCTCGGCAACCACGTCTCAGAAAAAGCTGCGGTTTTCAGCACTTGAAAGGGATTGAACAGGCCTTTGCAGTGGTACAAAATTTGACGATTTAATTTTTTTGAAGATTTTTGAAAAAAATTCAAGGTTAACCCCTTGCGGAAAAAATTGTATTTTCAAAAATGTTTCCCAAACCCATCGATATATACATGAAAAGAAAGGTCTGTTCAATACCTATTCACCCCAGAAAACCAAACGCTTCTGCAGCCTCTGGTTCTCGAGATATTGCAGTCCAAAGTAGTTCCCGTGATTGTCAACCCAACTGCATTTGATTTGCTTTGGAAGCTGATATCTCGGCAACCACGCCTCAGAAAAAGCTGCGGTTTTCAGCACTTGAAAGGGATTGAACAGGCCTTTGCAGTGGTACAAAATTTGACGATTTAATTTTTTTGAAGATTTTTGAAAAAAATTCAAGGTTAACCCCTTGCGGAAAAAAATTTTATTTTCAAAAATGTTTCCCAAACCCATCGATATATACATGAAAAGAAAGGTCTGTTCAATACCTATTCACACCTGAAAACCAAACGCCTCTGCAGCCTCTGGTTCTCGAGATATTGCAATCCAAAGTAGTTCCCGTGATTGTCAACCCAACTGCATTTGATTTGCTTTGGAAGCTGATATCTCGGCAACCACGCCTCAGAAAAAGCAGCGGTTTTCAGCACTTGAAAGGGATTGAACAGGCCTTTGCAGTGGTACAAAATTTGACGATTTAATTTTTTATGAAGATTTTTGAAAAAAATTCAAGGTCCCTTGCGGAAAAAAATTGTATTTTCAAAAATGTTTCCCAAACCCATCGATATATACATGAAAAGAAAGGTCTGTTCAATACCTATTCACACCTGAAAACCAAACGCTTCTGCAGCCTCTGGTTCTCGAGATATTGCAATCCAAAGTAGTTCCCGTGATTGTCAACCCAACTGCATTTGATTTGCTTTGGAAGCTGATATCTCGGCAACCACGCCTCAGAAAAAGCTGCGGTTTTCAGCACTTGAAAGGGATTGAACAGGCCTTTGCAGTGGTACAAAATTTGCCGATTTAATTTTTTTGAAGATTTTTGAAAAAAATTCAAGGTTAACCCCTTGCGGAAAAAATTGTATTTTCAAAAATGTTTCCCAAACCCATCGATATATACATGAAAAGAAAGGTCTGTTCAATACCTATTCACCCCAGAAAACCAAACGCTTCTGCAGCCTCTGGTTCTCGAGATATTGCAGTCCAAAGTAGTTCCCGGGATTGTCAACCCAACTGCATTTGATTTGCTTTGGAAGCTGATATCTCGGCAACCACGCCTCAGAAAAAGCTGCGGTTTTCAGCACTTGAAAGGGATTGAACAGGCCTTTGCAGTGGTACAAAATTTGACGATTTAATTTTTTTGGAAGATTTTTGAAAAAAATTCAAGGTACCCCTTGCGGAAAAAAATTGTATTTTCAAAAATGTTTCCCAAACCCATCGATATATACATGAAAAGAAAGGTCTGTTCAATACCTATTCACACCTGAAAACCAAACGCTTCTGCAGCCTCTGGTTCTCGAGATATTGCAATCCAAAGTAGTTCCCGTGATTGTCAACCCAACTGCATTTGATTTGCTTTGGAAGCTGATATCTCGGCAACCACGCCTCAGAAAAAGCTGCGGTTTTCAGCACTTGAAAGGGATTGAACAGGCCTTTGCAGTGGTACAAAATTTGACGATTTAATTTTTTGAAGATTTTTGAAAAAAATTCAAGGTTAACCCCTTGCGGAAAAAATTGTATTTTCAAAAATGTTTCCCAAACCTATCGATATATACATGAAAAGAAAAGTCTGTTCAATACCTATTCATACCTGAAAACCAAACGCTTCTGCAGCCTCTGGTTCTCGAGATATTGCAATCCAAAGTAGTTCCCGTGATTGTCAACCCAACTGCATTTGATTTGCTTTAGAAGCTGATATCTCGGCAACCACGCATCAGAAAAAGCTGCGGTTTTCAGCACTTGAAAGGGATTGAACAGACCTTTGCAGTGGTATAAAATTTCCCTTGCGGAAAAAAATTGTATTTTCAAAAATGTTTCCCAAACCCCTCGATATATACATGAAAAGAAAGGTCTGTTCAATACCTATTCACACCTGAAAACCAAACGCCTCTGCAGCCTCTGGTTCTCGAGATATTGCAATCCAAAGTAGTTCCCGTGATTGTCAACCCAACTGCATTTGATTTGCTTTGGAAGCTGATATCTCGGCAACCACGCCTCAGAAAAAGCAGCGGTTTTCAGCACTTGAAAGGGATTGAACAGGCCTTTGCAGTGGTACAAAATTTGCCGATTTAATTTTTTTGAAGATTTTTGAAAAAAAATTCAAGGTTAACCCCTTGCGGAAAAAAATTGTATTTTCAAAAATGTTTCCCAAACCCATCGATATATACATGAAAAGAAAGGTCTGTTCAATACCTATTCACCCCAGAAAACCAAACGCTTCTGCAGCCTCTGGTTCTCGAGATATTGCAGTCCAAAGTAGTTCCCGTGATTGTCAACCCAACTGCATTTGATTTGCTTTGGAAGCTGATATCTCGGCAACCACGCCTCAGAAAAAGCTGCGGTTTTCAGCACTTGAAAGGGATTGAACAGGCCTTTGCAGTGGTACAAAATTTGACGATTTAATTTTTTGAAGATTTTTGAAAAAAATTCAAGGTTAACCCCTTGCGGAAAAAAATTTTATTTTCAAAAATGTTTCCCAAACCCATCGATATATACATGAAAAGAAAGGTCTGTTCAATACCTATTCACCCCAGAAAACCAAACGCTTCTGCAGCCTCTGGTTCTCGAGATATTGCAGTCCAAAGTAGTTCCCGGGATTGTCAACCCAACTGCATTTGATTTGCTTTGGAAGCTGATATCTCGGCAACCACGCCTCAGAAAAAGCTGCGGTTTTCAGCACTTGAAAGGGATTGAACAGGCCTTTGCAGTGGTACAAAATTTGACGATTTAATTTTTTTGAAGATTTTTGAAAAAAATTCAAGGTTAACCCCTTGCGGAAAAAAATTGTATTTTCAAAAATGTTTCCCAAACCCATCGATATATACATGAAAAGAAAGGTCTGTTCAATACCTATTCACCCCTGAAAACCAAACGCTTCTGCAGCCTCTGGTTCTCGAGATATTGCAGTCCAAAGTAGTTCCCGGGATTGTCAACCCAACTGCATTTGATTTGCTTTGGAAGCTGATATCTCGGCAACCACGTCTCAGAAAAAGCTGCGGTTTTCAGCACTTGAAAGGGATTGAACAGGCCTTTGCAGTGGTACAAAATTTGACGATTTAATTTTTTTGAAGATTTTTGAAAAAAATTCAAGGTTAACCCCTTGCGGAAAAAATTGTATTTTCAAAAATGTTTCCCAAACCCATCGATATATACATGAAAAGAAAGGTCTGTTCAATACCTATTCACCCCAGAAAACCAAACGCTTCTGCAGCCTCTGGTTCTCGAGATATTGCAGTCCAAAGTAGTTCCCGGGATTGTCAACCCAACTGCATTTGATTTGCTTTGGAAGCTGATATCTCGGCAACCACGCCTCAGAAAAAGCTGCGGTTTTCAGCACTTGAAAGGGATTGAACAGGCCTTTGCAGTGGTACAAAATTTGACGATTTAATTTTTTATGAAGATTTTTGAAAAAAATTCAAGGTCCCTTGCGGAAAAAAATTGTATTTTCAAAAATGTTTCCCAAACCCATCGATATATACATGAAAAGAAAGGTCTGTTCAATACCTATTCACACCTGAAAACCAAACGCTTCTGCAGCCTCTGGTTCTCGAGATATTGCAATCCAAAGTAGTTCCCGTGATTGTCAACCCAACTGCATTTGATTTGCTTTGGAAGCTGATATCTCGGCAACCACGCATCAGAAAAAGCTGCGGTTTTCAGCACTTGAAAGGGATTGAACAGACCTTTGCAGTGGTATAAAATTTGACGATTTAATTTTTTTGAAGATTTTTAAAAAAAAAATCAAGGTTAACCCCTTGCGGAAAAAAATTGTATTTTCAAAAATGTTTCCCAAACCCCTCGATATATACATGAAAAGAAAGGTCTGTTCAATACCTATTCACACCTGAAAACCAAACGCCTCTGCAGCCTCTGGTTCTCGAGATATTGCAATCCAAAGTAGTTCCCGTGATTGTCAACCCAACTGCATTTGATTTGCTTTGGAAGCTGATATCTCGGCAACCACGCCTCAGAAAAAGCAGCGGTTTTCAGCACTTGAAAGGGATTGAACAGGCCTTTGCAGTGGTACAAAATTTGCCGATTTAATTTTTTTGAAGATTTTTGAAAAAAAATCAAGGTTAACCCCTTGCGGAAAAAAATTGTATTTTCAAAAATGTTTCCCAAACCCATCGATATATACATGAAAAGAAAGGTCTGTTCAATACCTATTCACCCCAGAAAACCAAACGCTTCTGCAGCCTCTGGTTCTCGAGATATTGCAGTCCAAAGTAGTTCCCGGGATTGTCAACCCAACTGCATTTGATTTGCTTTGGAAGCTGATATCTCGGCAACCACGTCTCAGAAAAAGCTGCGGTTTTCAGCACTTGAAAGGGATTGAACAGGCCTTTGCAGTGGTACAAAATTTGACGATTTAATTTTTTTGAAGATTTTTGAAAAAAATTCAAGGTTAACCCCTTGCGGAAAAAATTGTATTTTCAAAAATGTTTCCCAAACCCATCGATATATACATGAAAAGAAAGGTCTGTTCAATACCTATTCACCCCAGAAAACCAAACGCTTCTGCAGCCTCTGGTTCTCGAGATATTGCAGTCCAAAGTAGTTCCCGGGATTGTCAACCCAACTGCATTTGATTTGCTTTGGAAGCTGATATCTCGGCAACCACGCCTCAGAAAAAGCTGCGGTTTTCAGCACTTGAAAGGGATTGAACAGGCCTTTGCAGTGGTACAAAATTTGACGATTTAATTTTTTATGAAGATTTTTGAAAAAAATTCAAGGTCCCTTGCGGAAAAAAATTGTATTTTCAAAAATGTTTCCCAAACCCATCGATATATACATGAAAAGAAAGGTCTGTTCAATACCTATTCACACCTGAAAACCAAACGCTTCTGCAGCCTCTGGTTCTCGAGATATTGCAATCCAAAGTAGTTCCCGTGATTGTCAACCCAACTGCATTTGATTTGCTTTGGAAGCTGATATCTCGGCAACCACGCATCAGAAAAAGCTGCGGTTTTCAGCACTTGAAAGGGATTGAACAGACCTTTGCAGTGGTATAAAATTTGACGATTTAATTTTTTTGAAGATTTTTAAAAAAAAAATCAAGGTTAACCCCTTGCGGAAAAAAATTGTATTTTCAAAAATGTTTCCCAAACCCCTCGATATATACATGAAAAGAAAGGTCTGTTCAATACCTATTCACACCTGAAAACCAAACGCCTCTGCAGCCTCTGGTTCTCGAGATATTGCAATCCAAAGTAGTTCCCGTGATTGTCAACCCAACTGCATTTGATTTGCTTTGGAAGCTGATATCTCGGCAACCACGCCTCAGAAAAAGCAGCGGTTTTCAGCACTTGAAAGGGATTGAACAGGCCTTTGCAGTGGTACAAAATTTGCCGATTTAATTTTTTTGAAGATTTTTGAAAAAAAATCAAGGTTAACCCCTTGCGGAAAAAAATTGTATTTTCAAAAATGTTTCCCAAACCCATCGATATATACATGAAAAGAAAGGTCTGTTCAATACCTATTCACCCCAGAAAACCAAACGCTTCTGCAGCCTCTGGTTCTCGAGATATTGCAGTCCAAAGTAGTTCCCGGGATTGTCAACCCAACTGCATTTGATTTGCTTTGGAAGCTGATATCTCGGCAACCACGTCTCAGAAAAAGCTGCGGTTTTCAGCACTTGAAAGGGATTGAACAGGCCTTTGCAGTGGTACAAAATTTGACGATTTAATTTTTTTGAAGATTTTTGAAAAAAATTCAAGGTTAACCCCTTGCGGAAAAAATTGTATTTTCAAAAATGTTTCCCAAACCCATCGATATATACATGAAAAGAAAGGTCTGTTCAATACCTATTCACCCCAGAAAACCAAACGCTTCTGCAGCCTCTGGTTCTCGAGATATTGCAGTCCAAAGTAGTTCCCGGGATTGTCAACCCAACTGCATTTGATTTGCTTTGGAAGCTGATATCTCGGCAACCACGCCTCAGAAAAAGCTGCGGTTTTCAGCACTTGAAAGGGATTGAACAGGCCTTTGCAGTGGTACAAAATTTGACGATTTAATTTTTTTGAAGATTTTTGAAAAAAATTCAAGGTTAACCCCTTGCGGAAAAAAATTGTATTTTCAAAAATGTTTCCCAAACCCATCGATATATACATGAAAAGAAAGGTCTGTTCAATACCTATTCACCCCTGAAAACCAAACGCTTCTGCAGCCTCTGGTTCTCGAGATATTGCAGTCCAAAGTAGTTCCCGGGATTGTCAACCCAACTGCATTTGATTTGTTTGGAAGCTGATATCTCGGCAACCACGTCTCAGAAAAAGCTGCGGTTTTCAGCACTTGAAAGGGATTGAACAGGCCTTTGCAGTGGTACAAAATTTGATGATTTAATTTTTTTGAAGATTTTTGAAAAAAATTCAAGGTTAACCCCTTGCGGAAAAAATTGTATTTTCAAAAATGTTTCCCAAACCCATCGATATATACATGAAAAGAAAGGTCTGTTCAATACCTATTCACCCCAGAAAACCAAACGCTTCTGCAGCCTCTGGTTCTCGAGATATTGCAGTCCAAAGTAGTTCCCGGGATTGTCAACCCAACTGCATTTGATTTGCTTTGGAAGCTGATATCTCGGCAACCACGCCTCAGAAAAAGCTGCGGTTTTCAGCACTTGAAAGGGATTGAACAGGCCTTTGCAGTGGTACAAAATTTGACGATTTAATTTTTTATGAAGATTTTTGAAAAAAATTCAAGGTCCCTTGCGGAAAAAAATTGTATTTTCAAAAATGTTTCCCAAACCCATCGATATATACATGAAAAGAAAGGTCTGTTCAATACCTATTCACACCTGAAAACCAAACGCTTCTGCAGCCTCTGGTTCTCGAGATATTGCAATCCAAAGTAGTTCCCGTGATTGTCAACCCAACTGCATTTGATTTGCTTTGGAAGCTGATATCTCGGCAACCACGCCTCAGAAAAAGCTGCGGTTTTCAGCACTTGAAAGGGATTGAACAGGCCTTTGCAGTGGTACAAAATTTGACGATTTAATTTTTTGAAGATTTTTGAAAAAAAATCAAGGTTAACCCCTTGCGGAAAAAATTGTATTTTCAAAAATGTTTCCCAAACCTATCGATATATACATGAAAAGAAAGGTCTGTTCAATACCTATTCATACCTGAAAACCAAACGCTTCTGCAGCCTCTGGTTCTCGAGATATTGCAATCCAAAGTAGTTCCCGTGATTGTCAACCCAACTGCATTTGATTTGCTTTGGAAGCTGATATCTCGGCAACCACGCATCAGAAAAAGCTGCGGTTTTCAGCACTTGAAAGGGATTGAACAGGCCTTTGCAGTGGTACAAAATTTGCCGATTTAATTTTTTTGAAGATTTTTGAAAAAAAATCAAGGTTAACCCCTTGCGGAAAAAAATTGTATTTTCAAAAATGTTTCCCAAACCCATCGATATATACATGAAAAGAAAGGTCTGTTCAATACCTATTCACCCCAGAAAACCAAACGCAGCCTCTGGTTCTCGAGATATTGCAGTCCAAAGTAGTTCCCGGGATTGTCAACCCAACTGCATTTGATTTGCTTTGGAAGCTGATATCTCGGCAACCACGTCTCAGAAAAAGCTGCGGTTTTCAGCACTTGAAAGGGATTGAACAGGCCTTTGCAGTGGTACAAAATTTGACGATTTAATTTTTTTGAAGATTTTTGAAAAAAATTCAAGGTTAACCCCTTGCGGAAAAAATTGTATTTTCAAAAATGTTTCCCAAACCCATCGATATATACATGAAAAGAAAGGTCTGTTCAATACCTATTCACCCCAGAAAACCAAACGCTTCTGCAGCCTCTGGTTCTCGAGATATTGCAGTCCAAAGTAGTTCCCGGGATTGTCAACCCAACTGCATTTGATTTGCTTTGGAAGCTGATATCTCGGCAACCACGCCTCAGAAAAAGCTGCGGTTTTCAGCACTTGAAAGGGATTGAACAGGCCTTTGCAGTGGTACAAAATTTGACGATTTAATTTTTTGAAGATTTTTGAAAAAAAATCAAGGTAACCCCTTGCGGAAAAAATTGTATTTTCAAAAATGTTTCCCAAACCTATCGATATATACATGAAAAGAAAGGTCTGTTCAATACCTATTCATACCTGAAAACCAAACGCTTCTGCAGCCTCTGGTTCTCGAGATATTGCAATCCAAAGTAGTTCCCGTGATTGTCAACCCAACTGCATTTGATTTGCTTTGGAAGCTGATATCTCGGCAACCACGCATCAGAAAAAGCTGCGGTTTTCAGCACTTGAAAGGGATTGAACAGACCTTTGCAGTGGTATAAAATTTGACGATTTAATTTTTTTGAAGATTTTTGAAAAAAAAATCAAGGTTAACCCCTTGCGGAAAAAAATTGTATTTTCAAAAATGTTTCCCAAACCCCTCGATATATACATGAAAAGAAAGGTCTGTTCAATACCTATTCACACCTGAAAACCAAACGCCTCTGCAGCCTCTGGTTCTCGAGATATTGCAATCCAAAGTAGTTCCCGTGATTGTCAACCCAACTGCATTTGATTTGCTTTGGAAGCTGATATCTCGGCAACCACGCCTCAGAAAAAGTAGCGGTTTTCAGCGCTTGAAAGGGATTGAACAGGCCTTTGCAGTGGTACAAAATTTGCCGATTTAATTTTTTTGAAGATTTTTGAAAAAAAATCAAGGTTAACCCCTTGCGGAAAAAAATTGTATTTTCAAAAATGTTTCCCAAACCCATCGATATATACATGAAAAGAAAGGTCTGTTCAATACCTATTCACCCCAGAAAACCAAACGCTTCTGCAGCCTCTGGTTCTCGAGATATTGCAGTCCAAAGTAGTTCCCGGGATTGTCAACCCAACTGCATTTGATTTGCTTTGGAAGCTGATATCTCGGCAACCACGTCTCAGAAAAAGCTGCGGTTTTCAGCACTTGAAAGGGATTGAACAGGCCTTTGCAGTGGTACAAAATTTGACGATTTAATTTTTTTGAAGATTTTTGAAAAAAATTCAAGGTTAACCCCTTGCGGAAAAAATTGTATTTTCAAAAATGTTTCCCAAACCCATCGATATATACATGAAAAGAAAGGTCTGTTCAATACCTATTCACCCCAGAAAACCAAACGCTTCTGCAGCCTCTGGTTCTCGAGATATTGCAGTCCAAAGTAGTTCCCGGGATTGTCAACCCAACTGCATTTGATTTGCTTTGGAAGCTGATATCTCGGCAACCACGCCTCAGAAAAAGCTGCGGTTTTCAGCACTTGAAAGGGATTGAACAGGCCTTTGCAGTGGTACAAAATTTGACGATTTAATTTTTTGAAGATTTTTGAAAAAAAATCAAGGTAACCCCTTGCGGAAAAAATTGTATTTTCAAAAATGTTTCCCAAACCTATCGATATATACATGAAAAGAAAGGTCTGTTCAATACCTATTCATACCTGAAAACCAAACGCTTCTGCAGCCTCTGGTTCTCGAGATATTGCAATCCAAAGTAGTTCCCGTGATTGTCAACCCAACTGCATTTGATTTGCTTTGGAAGCTGATATCTCGGCAACCACGCATCAGAAAAAGCTGCGGTTTTCAGCACTTGAAAGGGATTGAACAGACCTTTGCAGTGGTATAAAATTTGACGATTTAATTTTTTTGAAGATTTTTGAAAAAAAAATCAAGGTTAACCCCTTGCGGAAAAAAATTGTATTTTCAAAAATGTTTCCCAAACCCCTCGATATATACATGAAAAGAAAGGTCTGTTCAATACCTATTCACACCTGAAAACCAAACGCCTCTGCAGCCTCTGGTTCTCGAGATATTGCAATCCAAAGTAGTTCCCGTGATTGTCAACCCAACTGCATTTGATTTGCTTTGGAAGCTGATATCTCGGCAACCACGCCTCAGAAAAAGTAGCGGTTTTCAGCGCTTGAAAGGGATTGAACAGGCCTTTGCAGTGGTACAAAATTTGCCGATTTAATTTTTTTGAAGATTTTTGAAAAAAAATCAAGGTTAACCCCTTGCGGAAAAAAATTGTATTTTCAAAAATGTTTCCCAAACCCATCGATATATACATGAAAAGAAAGGTCTGTTCAATACCTATTCACCCCAGAAAACCAAACGCTTCTGCAGCCTCTGGTTCTCGAGATATTGCAGTCCAAAGTAGTTCCCGGGATTGTCAACCCAACTGCATTTGATTTGCTTTGGAAGCTGATATCTCGGCAACCACGTCTCAGAAAAAGCTGCGGTTTTCAGCACTTGAAAGGGATTGAACAGGCCTTTGCAGTGGTACAAAATTTGACGATTTAATTTTTTTGAAGATTTTTGAAAAAAATTCAAGGTTAACCCCTTGCGGAAAAAATTGTATTTTCAAAAATGTTTCCCAAACCCATCGATATATACATGAAAAGAAAGGTCTGTTCAATACCTATTCACCCCAGAAAACCAAACGCTTCTGCAGCCTCTGGTTCTCGAGATATTGCAGTCCAAAGTAGTTCCCGGGATTGTCAACCCAACTGCATTTGATTTGCTTTGGAAGCTGATATCTCGGCAACCACGCCTCAGAAAAAGCTGCGGTTTTCAGCACTTGAAAGGGATTGACCAGGCCTTTGCAGTGGTACAAAATTTGACGATTTAATTTTTTTGAAGATTTTTGAAAAAAATTCAAGGTTAACCCCTTGCGGAAAAAAATTGTATTTTCAAAAATGTTTCCCAAACCCATCGATATATACATGAAAAGAAAGGTCTGTTCAATACCTATTCACACCTGAAAACCAAACGCTTCTGCAGCCTCTGGTTCTCGAGATATTGCAATCCAAAGTAGTTCCCGTGATTGTCAACCCAACTGCATTTGATTTGCTTTGGAAGCTGATATCTCGGCAACCACGCCTCAGAAAAAGCTGCGGTTTTCAGCACTTGAAAGGGATTGAACAGGCCTTTGCAGTGGTACAAAATTTGACGATTTAATTTTTTGAAGATTTTTGAAAAAAATTCAAGGTTAACCCCTTGCGGAAAAAATTGTATTTTCAAAAATGTTTCCCAAACCTATCGATATACACATGAAAAGAAAGGTCTGTTCAATACCTATTCATACCTGAAAACCAAACGCTTCTGCAGCCTCTGGTTCTCGAGATATTGCAATCCAAAGTAGTTCCCGTGATTGTCAACCCAACTGCATTTGATTTGCTTTGGAAGCTGATATCTCGGCAACCACGCATCAGAAAAAGCTGCGGTTTTCAGCACTTGAAAGGGATTGAACAGACCTTTGCAGTGGTATAAAATTTGACGATTTAATTTTTTTGAAGATTTTTGAAAAAAAATCAAGGTTAACCCCTTGCGGAAAAAAATTGTATTTTCAAAAATGTTTCCCAAACCCCTCGATATATACATGAAAAGAAAGGTCTGTTCAATACCTATTCACACCTGAAAACCAAACGCCTCTGCAGCCTCTGGTTCTCGAGATATTGCAATCCAAAGTAGTTCCCGTGATTGTCAACCCAACTGCATTTGATTTGCTTTGGAAGCTGATATCTCGGCAACCACGCCTCAGAAAAAGCAGCGGTTTTCAGCACTTGAAAGGGATTGAACAGGCCTTTGCAGTGGTACAAAATTTGCCGATTTAATTTTTTTGAAGATTTTTGAAAAAAATTCAAGGTTAACCCCTTGCGGAACAAAATTGTATTTTCAAAAATGTTTCCCAAACCCCTCGATATATACATGAAAAGAAAGGTCTGTTCAATACCTATTCACACCTGAAAACCAAACGCCTCTGCAGCCTCTGGTTCTCGAGATATTGCAATCCAAAGTAATTCCCGTGATTGTCAACCCAACTGCATTTGATTTGCTTTGGAAGCTGATATCTCGGCAACCACGCCTCAGAAAAAGCTGCGGTTTTCAGCACTTGAAAGGGATTGAACAGGCCTTTGCAGTGGTACAAAATTTGCCGATTTAATTTTTTTGAAGGTTTTTGAAAAAAATTCAAGGTTAACCCCTTGCGGAAAAAAATTGTATTTTCAAAAATGTTTCCCAAACCCATCGATATATACATGAAAAGAAAGGTCTGTTCAATACCTATTCACACCTGAAAACCAAACGCTTCTGCAGCCTCTGGTTCTCGAGATATTGCAATCCAAAGTAGTTCCCGTGATTGTCAACCCAACTGCATTTGATTTGCTTTGGAAGCTGATATCTCGGCAACCACGCCTCAGAAAAAGCTGCGGTTTTCAGCACTTGAAAGGGATTGAACAGGCCTTTGCAGTGGTACAAAATTTGACGATTTAATTTTTTGAAGATTTTTGAAAAAAAATCAAGGTTAACCCCTTGCGGAAAAAATTGTATTTTCAAAAATGTTTCCCAAACCTATCGATATACACATGAAAAGAAAGGTCTGTTCAATACCTATTCATACCTGAAAACCAAACGCTTCTGCAGCCTCTGGTTCTCGAGATATTGCAATCCAAAGTAGTTCCCGTGATTGTCAACCCAACTGCATTTGATTTGCTTTGGAAGCTGATATCTCGGCAACCACGCATCAGAAAAAGCTGCGGTTTTCAGCACTTGAAAGGGATTGAACAGGCCTTTGCAGTGGTACAAAATTTGCCGATTTAATTTTTTTGAAGATTTTTGAAAAAAATTCAAGGTTAACCCCTTGCGGAACAAAATTGTATTTTCAAAAATGTTTCCCAAACCCCTCGATATATACATGAAAAGAAAGGTCTGTTCAATACCTATTCACACCTGAAAACCAAACGCCTCTGCAGCCTCTGGTTCTCGAGATATTGCAATCCAAAGTAATTCCCGTGATTGTCAACCCAACTGCATTTGATTTGCTTTGGAAGCTGATATCTCGGCAACCACGCCTCAGTAAAAGCTGCGGTTTTCAGCACTTGAAAGGGATTGAACAGGCCTTTGCAGTGGTACAAAATTTGCCGATTTAATTTTTTTGAAGGTTTTTGAAAAAAATTCAAGGTTAACCCCTTGCGGAAAAAAATTGTATTTTCAAAAATGTTTCCCAAACCCATCGATATATACATGAAAAGAAAGGTCTGTTCAATACCTATTCACACCTGAAAACCAAACGCCTCTGCAGCCTCTGGTTCTCGAGATATTGCAATCCAAAGTAGTTCCCGTGATTGTCAACCCAACTGCATTTGATTTGCTTTGGAAGCTGATATCTCGGCAACCACGCATCAGAAAAAGCTGCGGTTTTCAGCACTTGAAAGGGATTGAACAGACCTTTGCAGTGGTATAAAATTTGACGATTTAATTTTTTTGAACCCTTGCGGAAAAAAATTGTATTTTCAAAAATGTTTCCCAAACCCCTCGATATATACATGAAAAGAAAGGTCTGTTTAATACCTATTCACACCTGAAAACCAAACGCCTCTGCAGCCTCTGGTTCTCGAGATATTGCAATCCAAAGTAGTTCCCGTGATTATCAACCCAACTGCATTTGATTTGCTTTGGAAGCTGATATCTCGGCAACCACGCCTCAGAAAAAGCAGCGGTTTTCAGCACTTGAAAGGGATTGAACAGGCCTTTGCAGTGGTACAAAATTTGCCGATTTAATTTTTTTTGAAGATTTTTGAAAAAAATTCAAGGTTAACCCCTTGCGGAAAAAAATTGTATTTTCAAAAATGTTTCCCATCGATATATACATGAAAAGAAAGGTCTGTTCAATACCTATTCACACCTGAAAACCAAACACCTCTGCAGCCTCTGGTTCTCGAGATATTGCAATCCAAAGTAGTTCCCGTGATTGTCAACCCAACTGCATTTGATTTGCTTTGGAAGCTGATATCTCGGCAACCACGCATCAGAAAAAGCTGCGGTTTTCAGCACTTGAAAGGGATTGAACAGACCTTTGCAGTGGTATAAAATTTGACGATTTAATTTTTTTGAAGATTTTTGAAAAAAATTCAAGGTTAACCCTTGCGGAAAAAAATTGTATTTTCAAAAATGTTTCCCAAACCCCTCGATATATACATGAAAAGAAAGGTCTGTTTAATACCTATTCACACCTGAAAACCAAACGCCTCTGCAGCCTCTGGTTCTCGAGATATTGCAATCCAAAGTAGTTCCCGTGATTATCAACCCAACTGCATTTGATTTGCTTTGGAAGCTGATATCTCGGCAACCACGCCTCAGAAAAAGCAGCGGTTTTCAGCACTTGAAAGGGATT
Source organism: Philhelius pedissequus (assembly GCA_910595825.1). Lineage (NCBI taxonomy): Eukaryota > Metazoa > Arthropoda > Insecta > Diptera > Syrphidae > Philhelius > Philhelius pedissequus. Next base: position 81,338,635 of record OU343163.1, read on the forward strand.
GAACAGGCCTTTGCAGTGGTACAAAATTTGCCGATTTAATTTTTTTTGAAGATTTTTGAAAAAAATTCAAGGTGCGGAAAAAAATTGTATTTTCAAAAATGTTTCCCAAACCCATCGATATATACATGAAAAGAAAGGTCTGTTCAATACCTATTCACACCTGAAAACCAAACGCTTCTGCAGCCTCTGGTTCTCGAGATATTGCAGTCCAAAGTAGTTCCCGTGATTGTCAACCCAACTGCATTTGATTTGCTTTGGAAGCTGATATCTCGGCAACCACGCATCAGAAAAAGCTGCGGTTTTCAGCACTTGAAAGGGATTGAACAGACCTTTGCAGTGGTATAAAATTTGACGATTTAATTTTTTTGAAGATTTTTGAAAAAAATTCAAGGTTAACCCCTTGCGGAAAAAAATTGTATTTTCAAAAATGTTTCCCAAACCCCTCGATATATACATGAAAGGAAAGGTCTGTCAATACCTCTATTCACACCTGAAAACCAAACGCCTCTGCAGCCTCTGGTTCTCGAGATATTGCAATCCAAAGTAGTTCCCGTGATTGTCAACCCAACTGCATTTGATTTGCTTTGGAAGCTGATATCTCGGCAACCACGCCTCAGAAAAAGCAGCGGTTTTCAGCACTTGAAAGGGATTGAACAGGCCTTTGCAGTGGTACAAAATTTGCCGATTTAATTTTTTTGAAGATTTTTGAAAAAAATTCAAGGTTAACCCCTTGCGGAAAAAAAATTTATTTTCAAAAATGCTTCCCAAACCCATCGATATATACATGAAAAGAAAGGTCTACTCAATACCTATTCACACCTGAAAACCAAACGCTTCTGCAGCCTCTGGTTCTCGAGATATTGCAGTCCAAAGTAGTTCCCGTGATTGTCAACCCAACTGCATTTGATTTGCTTTGGAAGCTGATATCTCGGCAACCACGCCTCAGAAAAAGCTGCGGTTTTCAGCACTTGAAAGGGATTGAACAGGCCTTTGCAGTGGTACAAAATTTGACGATTTAATTTTTTTGAAGATTTTTGAAAAAAATTCAAGGTTAACCCCTTGCGGAAAACAATTGTATTTTCAAAAATGTTCCCCAAACCCATCGATATATACATGAAAAGAAAGGTCTGTTCAATACCTATTCACCCCAGAAAACCAAACGCTTCTGCAGCCTCTGGTTCTCGAGATATTGCAGTCCAAAGTAGTTCCCGGGATTGTCAACCCAACTGCATTTGATTTGCTTTGGAAGCTGATATCTCGGTAACCACGCCTCAGGAAAAGCTGCGGTTTTCAGCACTTGAAAGGGATTAAACAGGCCTTTGCAGTGGTACAAAATTTGCCGATTTAATTTTTTTGAAGATTTTTGAAAAAAATTCAAGGTTAACCCCTTGCGGAAAAAAATTGTATTTTCAAAAATGTTTCCCAAACCCATCGATATATACATGAAAAGAAAGGTCTGTTCAATACCTATTCACCCCAGAAAACCAAACGCTTCTGCGGCCTCTGGTTCTCGAGATATTGCAGTCCAAAGTAGTTCCCGGGATTGTCAACCCAACTGCATTTGATTTGCTTTGGAAGCTGATATCTCGGCAACCACGCCTCAGAAAAAGCTGCGGTTTTCAGCACTTGAAAGGGATTGAACAGGCCTTTGCAGTGGTACAAAATTTGACGATTTAATTTTTTTGAAGATTTTTGAAAAAAATTCAAGGTTAACCCCTTGCGGAAAAAAATTGTATTTTCAAAAATGTTTCCCAAACCCATCGATATATACATGAAAAGAAAGGTCTGTTCAATACCTATTCACCCCAGAAAACCAAACGCTTCTGCAGCCTCTGGTTCTCGAGATATTGCAGTCCAAAGTAGTTCCCGGGATTGTCAACCCAACTGCATTTGATTTGCTTTGGAAGCTGATATCTCGGCAACCACGCATCAGAAAAAGCTGCGGTTTTCAGCACTTGAAAGGGATTAAACAGGCCTTTGCAGTGGTACAAAATTTGACGATTTAATTTTTTTGAAGATTTTTGAAAAAAATTCAAGGTTAACCCCTTGCGGAAAAAATTGTATTTTCAAAAATGTTTCCCAAACCTATCGATATATACATGAAAAGAAAGGTCTGTTCAATACCTATTCATACCTGAAAACCAAACGCTTCTGCAGCCTCTAGTTCTCGAGATATTGCAATCCAAAGTAGTTCCCGTGATTGTCAACCCAACTGCATTTGATTTGCTTTGGAAGCTGATATCTCGGCAACCACGCATCAGAAAAAGCTGCGGTTTTCAGCACTTGAAAGGGATTGAACAGACCTTTGCAGTGGTATAAAATTTGACGATTTAATTTTTTTGAAGATTTTTGAAAAAAAATCAAGGTTAACCCCTTGCGGAAAAAAATTGTATTTTCAAAAATGTTTCCCAAACCCCTCGATATATACATGAAAAGAAAGGTCTGTTCAATACCTATTCACACCTGAAAACCAAACGCCTCTGCAGCCTCTGGTTCTCGAGATATTGCAATCCAAAGTAGTTCCCGTGATTGTCAACCCAACTGCATTTGATTTGCTTTGGAAGCTGATATCTCGTCAACCACGCCTCAGAAAAAGCAGCGGTTTTCAGCACTTGAAAGGGATTGAACAGGCCTTTGCAGCGGTACAAAATTTGACGATTTAATTTTTTTGAAGTTTTTTGAAAAAAATTCAAGGTTAACCCCTTGCGGAAAAAATTGTATTTTCAAAAATGTTTCCCAAACCCATCGATATATACATGAAAAGAAAGGTCTGTTCAATACCTATTCACCCCAGAAAACCAAACGCTTCTGCAGCCTCTGGTTCTCGAGATATTGCAGTCCAAAGTAGTTCCCGGGATTGTCAACCCAACTGCATTTGATTTGCTTTGGAAGCTGATATCTCGGCAACCACGCCTCAGAAAAAGCTGCGGTTTTCAGCACTTGAAAGGGATTGAACAGGCCTTTGCAGTGGTACAAAATTTGACGATTTAATTTTTTGAAGATTTTTGAAAAAAATTCAAGGTTAACCCCTTGCGGAAAAAATTGTATTTTCAAAAATGTTTCCCAAACCTATCGATATATACATGAAAAGAAAGGTCTGTTCAATACCTATTCATACCTGAAAACCAAACGCTTCTGCAGCCTCTGGTTCTCGAGATATTGCAATCCAAAGTAGTTCCCGTGATTGTCAACCCAACTGCATTTGACTTGCTTTGGAAGCTGATATCTCGGCAACCACGCATCAGAAAAAGCTGCGGTTTTCAGCACTTGAAAGGGATTGAACAGGCCTTTGCAGTGGTACAAAATTTGCCGATTTAATTTTTTTGAAGATTTTTGAAAAAAATTCAAGGTTAACCCCTTGCGGAAAAAAATTGTATTTTCAAAAATGTTTCCCAAACCCCTCGATATATACATGAAAAGAAAGGTCTGTTCAATACCTATTCACACCTGAAAACCAAACGCCTCTGCAGCCTCTGGTTCTCGAGATATAGCAATCCAAAGTAGTTCCCGTGATTGTCAACCCAACTGCATTTGATTTGCTTTGGAAGCTGATATCTCGGCAACCACGCCTCAGAAAAAGCTGCGGTTTTCAGCACTTAAAAGGGATTGAACAGGCCTTTGCAGTGGTACAAAATTTGCCGATTTAATTTTTTTGAAGATTTTTGAAAAAAATTCAAGGTTAACCCCTTGCGGAAAAAATTGTATTTTCAAAAATGTTTCCCAAACCCATCGATATATACATGAAAAGAAAGGTCTGTTCAATACCTATTCACACCTGAAAACCAAACGCTTCTGCAGCCTCTGGTTCTCGAGATATTGCAATCCAAAGTAGTTCCCGTGATTGTCAACCCAACTGCATTTGATTTGCTTTGGAAGCTGATATCTCGGCAACCACGCATCAGAAAAAGCTGCGGTTTTCAGCACTTGAAAGGGATTGAACAGACCTTTGCAGTGGTATAAAATTTGACGATTTAATTTTTTTGAAGATTTTTGAAAAAAAATCAAGGTTAACCCCTTGCGGAAAAAAATTGTATTCTCAAAAATGTTTCCCAAACCCCTCGATATATACATAAAAAGAAAGGTCTGTTCAATACCTATTCACACCTGAAAACCAAACGCCTCTGCAGCCTCTGGTTCTCGAGATATTGCAATCCAAAGTAGTTCCCGTGATTGTCAACCCAACTGCATTTGATTTGCTTTGGAAGCTGATATCTCGGCAACCACGCCTCAGAAAAAGCTGCGGTTTTCAGCACTTGAAAGGGATTGAACAGGCCTTTGCAGTGGTACAAAATTTGCCGATTTAATTTTTTTGAAGATTTTTGAAAAAAATTCAAGGTTAACCCCTTGCGGAAAAAAATTGTATTTTCAAAAATGTTTCCCAAACCCATCGATATATACATGAAAAGAAAGGTCTGTTCAATACCTATTCACACCTGAAAACCAAACGCTTCTGCAGCCTCTGGTTCTCGAGATATTGCAGTCCAAAGTAGTTCCCGTGATTGTCAACCCAACTGCATTTGATTTGCTTTGGAAGCTGATATCTCGGCAACCACGCATCAGAAAAAGCTGCGGTTTTCAGCACTTGAAAGGGATTGAACAGACCTTTGCAGTGGTATAAAATTTGACGATTTAATTTTTTTGAAGATTTTTGAAAAAAAATCAAGGTTAACCCCTTGCGGAAAAAAATTGTATTTTCAAAAATGTTTCCCAAACCCCTCGATATACACATGAAAAGAAAGGTCTGTTCAATACCTATTCACACCTGAAAACCAAACGCCTCTGCAGCCTCTGGTTCTCGAGATATTGCAATCCAAAGTAGTTCCCGTGATTGTCAACCCAACTGCATTTGATTTGCTTTGGAAGCTGATATCTCGGCAACCACGCCTCAGAAAAAGCAGCGGTTTTCAGCACTTGAAAGGGATTGAACAGGGCTTTGCAGTGGTACAAAATTTGCCGATTTAATTTTTTTGAAGATTTTTGAAAAAAATTCAAGGTTAACCCCTTGCGGAAAAAAATTGTATTTTCAAAAATGTTTCCCAAACCCATCGATATATACATGAAAAGAAAGGTCTGTTCAATACCTATTCACACCTGAAAACCAAACGCTTCTGCAGCCTCTGGTTCTCGAGATATTGCAGTCCAAAGTAGTTCCCGTGATTGTCAACCCAACTGCATTTGATTTGCTTTGGAAGCTGATATCTCGGCAACCACGCCTCAGAAAAAGCTGCGGTTTTCAGCACTTGAAAGGGATTGAACAGACCTTTGCAGTGGTATAAAATTTGACGATTTAATTTTTTTGAAGATTTTTGAAAAAAAATCAAGGTTAACCCCTTGCGGAAAAAAATTGTATTTTCAAAAATGTTTCCCAAACCCCTCGATATATACATGAAAAGAAAGGTCTGTTCAATACCTATTCACACCTGAAAACCAAACGCCTCTGCAGCCTCTGGTTCTCGAGATATTGCAATCCAAAGTAGTTCCCGTGATTGTCAACCCAACTGCATTTGATTTGCTTTGGAAGCTGATATCTCGGCAACCACGCCTCAGAAAAAGCAGCGGTTTTCAGCACTTGAAAGGGATTGAACAGGGCTTTGCAGTGGTACAAAATTTGCCGATTTAATTTTTTTGAAGATTTTTGAAAAAAATTCAAGGTTAACCCCTTGCGGAAAAAAATTGTATTTTCAAAAATGTTTCCCAAACCCATCGATATATACATGAAAAGAAAGGTCTGTTCAATACCTATTCACACCTGAAAACCAAACGCTTCTGCAGCCTCTAGTTCTCGAGATATTGCAGTCCAAAGTAGTTCCCGTGATTGTCAACCCAACTGCATTTGATTTGCTTTGGAAGCTGATATCTCGGCAACCACGCATCAGAAAAAGCTGCGGTTTTCAGCACTTGAAAGGGATTGAACAGACCTTTGCAGTGGTATAAAATTTGACGATTTAATTTTTTTGAAGATTTTTGAAAAAAATTCAAGGTTAACCCCTTGCGGAAAAAAATTGTATTTTAAAAAATGTTTCCCAAACCCCTCGAGATATACATGAAAAGAAAGGTCTGTTCAATACCTATTCACACCTGAAAACCAAACGCCTCTGCAGCCTCTGGTTCTCGAGATATTGCAATCCAAAGTAGTTCCCGTGATTGTCAACCCAACTGCATTTGATTTGCTTTGGAAGCTGATATCTCGGCAACCACGCCTCAGAAAAAGCTGCGGTTTTCAGCACTTGAAAGGGATTGAACAGGCCTTTGCAGTGGTACAAAATTTGCCGATTTAATTTTTTTGAAGATTTTTGAAAAAAATTCAAGGTTAACCCCTTGCGGAAAAAAATTGTATTTTCAAAAATGTTTCCCAAACCCATCAATATATACATGAAAAGAAAGGTCTGTTCAATACCTATTCACACCTGAAAACCAAACGCTTCTGCAGCCTCTGGTTCTCGAGATATTGCAGTCCAAAGTAGTTCCCGTGATTGTCAACCCAACTGCATTTGATTTGCTTTGGAAGCTGATATCTCGGCAACCACGCCTCAGAAAAAGCTGCGGTTTTCAGCACTTGAAAGGGATTGAACAGGCCTTTGCAGTGGTACAAAATTTGCCGATTTAATTTTTTTGAAGATTTTTGAAAAAAGTTCAAGGTTAACCCCTTGCGGAAAAAAATTGTATTTTCAAAAATGTTTCCCAAACCCATCGATATATACATGAAAAGAAAGGTCTGTTCAATACCTATTCACACCTGAAAACCAAACGCTTCTGCAGCCTCTGGTTCTCGAGATATTGCAGTCCAAAGTAGTTCCCGTGATTGTCAACCCAACTGCATTTGATTTGCTTTGGAAGCTGATATCTCGGCAACCACGCCTCAGAAAAAGCTGCGGTTTTCAGCACTTAAAGGGATTGAACAGGCCTTTGCAGTGGTACAAAATTTGCCGATTTAATTTTTTTGAAGATTTTTGAAAAAAATTCAAGGTTAACCCCTTGCGGAAAAAATTGTATTTTCAAAAATGTTTCCCAAACCCATCGATATATACATGAAAAGAAAGGTCTGTTCAATACCTATTCACACCTGAAAACCAAACGCTTCTGCAGCCTCTGGTTCTCGAGATATTGCAATCCAAAGTAGTTCCCGTGATTGTCAACCCAACTGCATTTGATTTGCTTTGGAAGCTGATATCTCGGCAACCACGCATCAGAAAAAGCTGCGGTTTTCAGCACTTGAAAGGGATTGAACAGACCTTTGCAGTGGTATAAAATTTGACGATTTAATTTTTTTGAAGATTTTTGAAAAAAAATCAAGGTTAACCCCTTGCGGAAAAAAATTGTATTTTCAAAAATGTTTCCCAAACACCTCGATATATACATGAAAAGAAAGGTCTGTTCAATACCTATTCACACCTGAAAACCAAACGCTTCTGCAGCCTCTGGTTCTCGAGATATTGCAGTCCAAAGTAGTTCCCGTGATTGTCAACCCAACTGCATTTGATTTGCTTTGGAAGCTGATATCTCGGCAACCACGCCTCAGAAAAAGCTGCGGTTTTCAGCACTTGAAAGGGCCTTTGCAGTGGTACAAAATTTGCCGATTTAATTTTTTTGAAGATTTTTGAAAAAAGTTCAAGGTTAACCCCTTGCGGAAAAAAATTGTATTTTCAAAAATGTTTCCCAAACCCATCGATATATACATGAAAAGAAAGGTCTGTTCAATACCTATTCACACCTGAAAACCAAACGCTTCTGCAGCCTCTGGTTCTCGAGATATTGCAGTCCAAAGTAGTTCCCGTGATTGTCAACCCAACTGCATTTGATTTGCTTTGGAAGCTGATATCTCGGCAACCACGCATCAGAAAAAGCTGCGGTTTTCAGCACTTGAAAGGGATTGAACAGACCTTTGCAGTGGTATAAAATTTGACGATTTAATTTTTTTGAAGATTTTTGAAAAAAAATCAAGGTTAACCCCTTGCGGAAAAAAATTGTATTTTCAAAAATGTTTCCCAAACCCCTCGATATATACATGAAAAGAAAGGTCTGTTCAATACCTATTCACACCTGAAAACCAAACGCCTCTGCAGCCTCTGGTTCTCAAGATATTGCAATCCAAAGTAGTTCCCGTGATTGTCAACCCAACTGCATTTGATTTGCTTTGGAAGCTGATATCTCGGCAACCACGCCTCAGAAAAAGCAGCGGTTTTCAGCACTTAAAAGGGATTGAACAGGCCTTTGCAGTGGTACAAAATTTGCCGATTTAATTTTTTTGAAGATTTTTGAAAAAAATTCAAGGTTAACCCCTTGCGGAAAAAAATTGTATTTTCAAAAATGTTTCCCAAACCCATCGATATATACATGAAAAGAAAGGTCTGTTCAATACCTATTCACACCTGAAAACCAAACGCTTCTGCAGCCTCTGGTTCTCGAGATATTGCAATCCAAAGTAGTTCCCGTGATTGTCAACCCAACTGCATTTGATTTGCTTTGGAAGCTGATATCTCGGCAACCACGCATCAGAAAAAGCTGCGGTTTTCAGCACTTGAAAGGGATTGAACAGACCTTTGCAGTGGTATAAAATTTGACGATTTAATTTTTTTGAAGATTTTTGAAAAAAAATCAAGGTTAACCCCTTGCGGAAAAAAATTGTATTTTCAAAAATGTTTCCCAAACCCCTCGATATATACATGAAAAGAAAGGTCTGTTCAATACCTATTCACACCTGAAAACCAAACGCTTCTGCAGCCTCTGGTTCTCGAGATATTGCAGGCCAAAGTAGTTCCCGTGATTGTCAACCCAACTGCATTTGATTTGCTTTGGAAGCTGATATCTCGGCAACCACGCATCAGAAAAAGCTGCGGTTTTCAGCACTTGAAAGGGATTGAACAGACCTTTGCAGTGGTATAAAATTTGACGATTTAATTTTTTTGAAGATTTTTGAAAAAATTCAAGGTTAACCCCTTGCGGAAAAAAATTGTATTTTCAAAAATGTTTCCCAAACCCCTCGATATATACATGAAAAGAAAGGTCTGTTCAATACCTATTCACACCTGAAAACCAAACGCTTCTGCAGCCTCTGGTTCTCGAGATATTGCAGTCCAAAGTAGTTCCCGTGATTGTCAACCCAACTGCATTTGATTTGCTTTGGAAGCTGATATCTCGGCAACCACGCATCAGAAAAAGCTGCGGTGTTCAGCACTTGAAAGGGATTGAACAGACCTTTGCAGTGGTATAAAATTTGACGATTTAATTTTTTTGAAGATTTTTGAAAAAAATTCAAGGTTAACCCCTTGCGGAAAAAGATTGTATTTTCAAAAATGTTTCCCAAACCCATCGATATATACATGAAAAGAAAGGTCTGTTCAATACCTATTCACACCTGAAAACCAAACGCTTCTGCAGCCTCTGGTTCTCGAGATATTGCAATCCAAAGTAGTTCCCGTGATTGTCAACCCAACTGCATTTGATTTGCTTTGGAAGCTGATATCTCGGCAACCACGCATCAGAAAAGGCTGCGGTTTTCAGCACTTGAAAGGGATTGAACAGACCTTTGCAGTGGTATAAAATTTGACGATTTAATTTTTTTGAAGATTTTTGAAAAAAAATCAAGGTTAACCCCTTGCGGAAAAAAATTGTATTTTCAAAAATGTTTCCCAAACCCCTCGATATATACATGAAAAGAAAGGTCTGTTCAATACCTATTCACACCTGAAAACCATACGCCTCTGCAGCCTCTGGTTCTCGAGATATTGCAATCCAAAGTAGTTCCCGTGATTGTCAACCCAACTGCATTTGATTTGCTTTGGAAGCTGATATCTCGGCAACCACGCCTCAGAAAAAGCAGCGGTTTTCAGCACTTGAAAGGGATTGAACAGGGCTTTGCAGTGGTACAAAATTTGCCGATTTAATTTTTTTGAAGATTTTTGAAAAAAATTCAAGGTTAACCCCTTGCGGAAAAAAATTGTATTTTCAAAAATGTTTCCCAAACCCCTCGATATATACATGAAAAGAAAGGTCTGTTCAATACCTATTCACACCTGAAAACCAAACGCTTCTGCAGCCTCTGGTTCTCGAGATATTGCAGTCCAAAGTAGTTCCCGTGATTGTCAACCCAACTGCATTTGATTTGCTTTGGAAGCTGATATCTCGGCAACCACGCATCAGAAAAAGCTGCGGTTTTCAGCACTTGAAAGGGATTGAACAGGCCTTTGCAGTGGTATAAAATTTGCCGATTTAATTTTTTTGAAGATTTTTGAAAAAAATTCAAGGTTAACCCCTTGCGGAAAAAGATTGTATTTTCAAAAATGTTTCCCAAACCCATCGATATATACATGAAAAGAAAGGTCTGTTCAATACCTATTCACACCTGAAAACCAAACGCTTCTGCAGCCTCTGGTTCTCGAGATATTGCAATCCAAAGTAGTTCCCGTGATTGTCAACCCAACTGCATTTGATTTGCTTTGGAAGCTGATATCTCGGCAACCACGCATCAGAAAAAGCTGCGGTTTTCAGCACTTGAAAGGGATTGAACAGACCTTTGCAGTGGTATAAAATTTGACGATTTAATTTTTTTGAAGATTTTTGAAAAAAAATCAAGGTTAACCCCTTGCGGAAAAAATTTGTATTTTCAAAAATGTTTCCCAAACCCCTCTATATACACATGAAAAGAAAGGTCTGTTCAATACCTATTCACACCTGAAAACCAAACGCCTCTGCAGCCTCTGGTTCTCGAGATATTGCAATCCAAAGTAGTTCCCGTGATTGTCAACCCAACTGCATTTGATTTGCTTTGGAAGCTGATATCTCGGCAACCACGCCTCAGAAAAAGCAGCGGTTTTCAGTACTTGAAAGGGATTGAACAGGGCTTTGCAGTGGTACAAAATTTGCCGATTTAATTTTTTTGAAGATTTTTGAAAAAAATTCAAGGTTAACCCCTTGCGGAAAAAAATTGCATTTTCAAAAATGTTTCCCAAACCCATCGATATATACATGAAAAGAAAGGTCTGTTCAATACCTATTCACACCTGAAAACCAAACGCTTCTGCAGCCTCTGGTTCTCGAGATATTGCAATCCAAAGTAGTTCCCGTGATTGTCAACCCAACTGCATTTGATTTGCTTTGGAAGCTGATATCTCGGCAACCACGCATCAGAAAAAGCTGCGGTTTTCAGCACTTGAAAGGGATTGAACAGGGCTTTGCAGTGGTACAAAATTTGCCGATTTAATTTTTTTGAAGATTTTTGAAAAAAATTCAAGGTTAATAACCCCTTGCGGAAAAAAATTGTAATTTCAAAAATGTTTCCCAAACCCATCGATATATACATGAAAAGAAAGGTCTGTTCAATACCTATTCACACCTGAAAACCAAACGCTTCTGCAGCCTCTGGGTCTCGAGATATTGCAGTCCAAAGTAGTTCCCGTGATTGTCAACCCAACTGCATTTGATTTGCTTTGGAAGCTGATATCTCGGCAACCACGCATCAGAAAAAGCTGCGGTTTTCAGCACTTGAAAGGGATTGAACAGACCTTTGCAGTGGTATAAAATTTGACGATTTAATTTTTTTGAAGATTTTTGAAAAAAAATCAAGGTTAACCCCTTGCGGAAAAAATTTGTATTTTCAAAAATGTTTCCCAAACCCCTCAATATACACATGAAAAGAAAGGTCTGTTCAATACCTATTCACACCTGAAAACCAAACGCCTCTGCAGCCTCTGGTTCTCGAGATATTGCAATCCAAAGTAGTTCCCGTGATTGTCAACCCAACTGCATTTGATTTGCTTTGGAAGCTGATATCTCGGCAACCACGCCTCAGAAAAAGCAGCGGTTTTCAGTACTTGAAAGGGATTGAACAGGGCTTTGCAGTGGTACAAAATTTGCCGATTTAATTTTTTTGAAGATTTTTGAAAAAAATTCAAGGTTAACCCCTTGCGGAAAAAAATTGCATTTTCAAAAATGTTTCCCAAACCCATCGATATATACATGAAAAGAAAGGTCTGTTCAATACCTATTCACACCTGAAAACCAAACGCTTCTGCAGCCTCTGGTTCTCGAGATATTGCAATCCAAAGTAGTTCCCGTGATTGTCAACCCAACTGCATTTGATTTGCTTTGGAAGCTGATATCTCGGCAACCACGCATCAGAAAAAGCTGCGGTTTTCAGCACTTGAAAGGGATTGAACAGGGCTTTGCAGTGGTACAAAATTTGCCGATTTAATTTTTTTGAAGATTTTTGAAAAAAATTCAAGGTTAATAACCCCTTGCGGAAAAAAATTGTAATTTCAAAAATGTTTCCCAAACCCATCGATATATACATGAAAAGAAAGGTCTGTTCAATACCTATTCACACCTGAAAACCAAACGCTTCTGCAGCCTCTGGGTCTCGAGATATTGCAGTCCAAAGTAGTTCCCGTGATTGTCAACCCAACTGCATTTGATTTGCTTTGGAAGCTGATATCTCGGCAACCACGCATCAGAAAAAGCTGCGGTTTTCAGCACTTGAAAGGGATTGAACAGACCTTTGCAGTGGTATAAAATTTGACGATTTAATTTTTTTGAAGATTTTTGAAAAAAAATCAAGGTTAACCCCTTGCGGAAAAAATTTGTATTTTCAAAAATGTTTCCCAAACCCCTCAATATACACATGAAAAGAAAGGTCTGTTCAATACCTATTCACACCTGAAAACCAAACGCCTCTGCAGCCTCTGGTTCTCGAGATATTGCAATCCAAAGTAGTTCCCGTGATTGTCAACCCAACTGCATTTGATTTGCTTTGGAAGCTGATATCTCGGCAACCACGCCTCAGAAAAAGCAGCGGTTTTCAGTACTTGAAAGGGATTGAACAGGGCTTTGCAGTGGTACAAAATTTGCCGATTTAATTTTTTTGAAGATTTTTGAAAAAAATTCAAGGTTAACCCCTTGCGGAAAAAAATTGCATTTTCAAAAATGTTTCCCAAACCCATCGATATATACATGAAAAGAAAGGTCTGTTCAATACCTATTCACACCTGAAAACCAAACGCTTCTGCAGCCTCTGGTTCTCGAGATATTGCAATCCAAAGTAGTTCCCGTGATTGTCAACCCAACTGCATTTGATTTGCTTTGGAAGCTGATATCTCGGCAACCACGCATCAGAAAAAGCTGCGGTTTTCAGCACTTGAAAGGGATTGAACAGGGCTTTGCAGTGGTACAAAATTTGCCGATTTAATTTTTTTGAAGATTTTTGAAAAAAATTCAAGGTTAATAACCCCTTGCGGAAAAAAATTGTAATTTCAAAAATGTTTCCCAAACCCATCGATATATACATGAAAAGAAAGGTCTGTTCAATACCTATTCACACCTGAAAACCAAACGCTTCTGCAGCCTCTGGGTCTCGAGATATTGCAGTCCAAAGTAGTTCCCGTGATTGTCAACCCAACTGCATTTGATTTGCTTTGGAAGCTGATATCTCGGCAACCACGCCTCAGAAAAAGCTGCGGTTTTCAGCACTTGAAAGGGATTGAACAGGCCTTTGCAGTGGTACAAAATTTGCCGATTTAATTTTTTTGAAGATTTTTGAAAAAAATTCAAGGTTAACCCCTTGCGGAAAAAAATTGTATTTTCAAAAATGTTTCCCAAACCCATCGATATATACATGAAAAGAAAGGTCTGTTCAATACCTATTCACACCTGAAAACCAAACGCTTCTGCAGCCTCTGGTTCTCGAGATATTGCAGTCCAAAGTAGTTCCCGTGATTGTCAACCCAACTGCATTTGATTTGCTTTGGAAGCTGATATCTCGGCAACCACGCCTCAGAAAAAGCTGCGGTTTTCAGCACTTAAAGGGATTGAACAGGCTTTTGCAGTGGTACAAAATTTGCCGATTTAATTTTTTTGAAGATTTTTGAAAAAAATTCAAGGTTAACCCCTTGCGGAAAAAATTGTATTTTCAAAAATGTTTCCCAAACCCATCGATATATACATGAAAAGAAAGGTCTGTTCAATACCTATTCACACCTGAAAACCAAACGCTTCTGCAGCCTCTGGTTCTCGAGATATTGCAATCCAAAGTAGTTCCCGTGATTGTCAACCCAACTGCATTTGATTTGCTTTGGAAGCTGATATCTCGGCAACCACGCCTCAGAAAAAGCTGCGGTTTTCAGCACTTGAAAGGGATTGAACAGACCTTTGCAGTGGTATAAAATTTGACGATTTAATTTTTTTGAAGATTTTTGAAAAAAAATCAAGGTTAACCCCTTGCGGAAAAAAATTGTATTTTCAAAAATGTTTCCCAAACCCCTCGATATATACATGAAAAGAAAGGTCTGTTCAATACCTATTCACACCTGAAAACCAAACGCCTCTGCAGCCTCTGGTTCTCAAGATATTGCAATCCAAAGTAGTTCCCGTGATTGTCAACCCAACTGCATTTGATTTGCTTTGGAAGCTGATATCTCGGCAACCACGCCTCAGAAAAAGCAGCGGTTTTCAGCACTTAAAAGGGATTGAACAGGCCTTTGCAGTGGTACAAAATTTGCCGATTTAATTTTTTTGAAGATTTTTGAAAAAAATTCAAGGTTAACCCCTTGCGGAAAAAAATTGTATTTTCAAAAATGTTTCCCAAACCCATCGATATATACATGAAAAGAAAGGTCTGTTCAATACCTATTCACACCTGAAAACCAAACGCTTCTGCAGCCTCTGGTTCTCGAGATATTGCAATCCAAAGTAGTTCCCGTGATTGTCAACCCAACTGCATTTGATTTGCTTTGGAAGCTGATATCTCGGCAACCACGCATCAGAAAAAGCTGCGGTTTTCAGCACTTGAAAGGGATTGAACAGACCTTTGCAGTGGTATAAAATTTGACGATTTAATTTTTTTGAAGATTTTTGAAAAAATTCAAGGTTTAACCCCTTGCGGAAAAAAATTGTATTTTCAAAAATGTTTCCCAAACCCCTCGATATATACATGAAAAGAAAGGTCTGTTCAATACCTATTCACACCTGAAAACCAAACGCTTCTGCAGCCTCTGGTTCTCGAGATATTGCAGTCCAAAGTAGTTCCCGTGATTGTCAACCCAACTGCATTTGATTTGCTTTGGAAGCTGATATCTCGGCAACCACGCATCAGAAAAAGCTGCGGTTTTCAGCACTTGAAAGGGATTGAACAGACCTTTGCAGTGGTATAAAATTTGACGATTTAATTTTTTTGAAGATTTTTGAAAAAAATTCAAGGTTAACCCCTTGCGGAAAAAGATTGTATTTTCAAAAATGTTTCCCAAACCCATCGATATATACATGAAAAGAAAGGTCTGTTCAATACCTATTCACACCTGAAAACCAAACGCTTCTGCAGCCTCTGGTTCTCGAGATATTGCAATCCAAAGTAGTTCCCGTGATTGTCAACCCAACTGCATTTGATTTGCTTTGGAAGCTGATATCTCGGCAACCACGCATCAGAAAAAGCTGCGGTTTTCAGCACTTGAAAGGGATTGAACAGACCTTTGCAGTGGTATAAAATTTGACGATTTAATTTTTTTGAAGATTTTTGAAAAAAATTCAAGGTTAACCCCTTGCGGAAAAAGATTGTATTTTCAAAAATGTTTCCCAAACCCATCGATATATACATGAAAAGAAAGGTCTGTTCAATACCTATTCACACCTGAAAACCAAACGCTTCTGCAGCCTCTGGTTCTCGAGATATTGCAATCCAAAGTAGTTCCCGTGATTGTCAACCCAACTGCATTTGATTTGCTTTGGAAGCTGATATCTCGGCAACCACGCATCAGAAAAAGCTGCGGTTTTCAGCACTTGAAAGGGATTGAACAGACCTTTGCAGTGGTATAAAATTTGACGATTTAATTTTTTTGAAGATTTTTGAAAAAAAATCAAGGTTAACCCCTTGCGGAAAAAAATTGTATTTTCAAAAATGTTTCCCAAACCCCTCGATATATACATGAAAAGAAAGGTCTGTTCAATACCTATTCACACCTGAAAACCAAACGCCTCTGCAGCCTCTGGTTCTCGAGATATTGCAATCCAAAGTAGTTCCCGTGATTGTCAACCCAACTGCATTTGATTTGCTTTGGAAGCTGATATCTCGGCAACCACGCCTCAGAAAAAGCAGCGGTTTTCAGCACTTGAAAGGGATTGAACAGGGCTTTGCAGTGGTACAAAATTTGCCGATTTAATTTTTTTGAAGATTTTTGAAAAAAATTCAAGGTTAACCCCTTGCGGAAAAAAATTGTATTTTCAAAAATGTTTCCCAAACCCCTCGATATATACATGAAAAGAAAGGTCTGTTCAATACCTATTCACACCTGAAAACCAAACGCTTCTGCAGCCTCTGGTTCTCGAGATATTGCAGTCCAAAGTAGTTCCCGTGATTGTCAACCCAACTGCATTTGATTTGCTTTGGAAGCTGATATCTCGGCAACCACGCATCAGAAAAAGCTGCGGTTTTCAGCACTTGAAAGGGATTGAACAGACCTTTGCAGTGGTATAAAATTTGACGATTTAATTTTTTTGAAGATTTTTGAAAAAAATTCAAGGTTAACCCCTTGCGGAAAAAGATTGTATTTTCAAAAATGTTTCCCAAACCCATCGATATATACATGAAAAGAAAGGTCTGTTCAATACCTATTCACACCTGAAAACCAAACGCTTCTGCAGCCTCTGGTTCTCGAGATATTGCAATCCAAAGTAGTTCCCGTGATTGTCAACCCAACTGCATTTGATTTGCTTTGGAAGCTGATATCTCGGCAACCACGCATCAGAAAAAGCTGCGGTTTTCAGCACTTGAAAGGGATTGAACAGACCTTTGCAGTGGTATAAAATTTGACGATTTAATTTTTTTGAAGATTTTTGAAAAAAAATCAAGGTTAACCCCTTGCGGAAAAAATTTGTATTTTCAAAAATGTTTCCCAAACCCCTCAATATACACATGAAAAGAAAGGTCTGTTCAATACCTATTCACACCTGAAAACCAAACGCTTCTGCAGCCTCTGGGTCTCGAGATATTGCAGTCCAAAGTAGTTCCCGTGATTGTCAACCCAACTGCATTTGATTTGCTTTGGAAGCTGATATCTCGGCAACCACGCCTCAGGAAAAAGCTGCGGTTTTCAGCACTTGAAAGGGATTGAACAGACCTTTGCAGTGGTATAAAATTTGACGATTTAATTTTTTTTGAAGATTTTTGAAAAAAATTCAAGGTTAACCCCTTGCGAAAAAAAATTGTATTTTCAAAAATGTTTCCCAAACCCATCGATATATACATGAGAAGAAAGGTCTGTTCAATACCTATTCACACCTGAAAACCAAACGCTTCTGCAGCCTCTGGTTCTCGAGATATTGCAGTCCAAAGTAGTTCCCGTGATTGTCAACCCAACTGCATTTGATTTGCTTTGGAAGCTGATATCTCGGCAACCACGCCTCACAAAAAGCTGCGGGTTTCAGCACTTGAAAGGGATTGAACAGGCCTTTGCAGTGGTACAAAATTTGAAGATTTAATTTTTTTGAAGATTTTTGAAAAAAATTCAAGGTTAACCCCTTGCGGAAAAAAATTGTATTTTCAAAAATGTTTCCCAAACCCCTCGATATATACATGAAAAGAAAGGTCTGTTCAATACCTATTCACACCTGAAAACCAAACGCTTCTGCAGCCTCTGGTTCTCGAGATATTGCAGTCCAAAGTAGTTCCCGTGATTGTCAACCCAACTGCATTTGATTTGCTTTGGAAGCTGATATCTCGGCAACCACGCCTCAGAAAAAGCTGCGGTTTTCAGCACTTGAAAGGGATTGAACAGGCCTTTGCAGTGGTACAAAATTTGCCGATTTAATTTTTTTGAAGATTTTTGAAAAAAATTCAAGGTTAACCCCTTGCGGAAAAAAATTGTATTTTCAAAAATGTTTCCCAAACCCATCGATATATACATGAAAAGAAAGGTCTGTTCAATACCTATTCACACCTGAAAACCAAACGCTTCTGCAGCCTCTGGTTCTCGAGATATTGCAGTCCAAAGTAGTTCCCGTGATTGTCAACCCAACTGCATTTGATTTGCTTTGGAAGCTGATATCTCGGCAACCACGCCTCAGAAAAAGCTGCGGTTTTCAGCACTTAAAGGGATTGAACAGGCCTTTGCAGTGGTACAAAATTTGCCGATTTAATTTTTTTGAAGATTTTTGAAAAAAATTCAAGGTTAACCCCTTGCGGAAAAAATTGTATTTTCAAAAATGTTTCCCAAACCCATCGATATATACATGAAAAGAAAGGTCTGTTCAATACCTATTCACACCTGAAAACCAAACGCTTCTGCAGCCTCTGGTTCTCGAGATATTGCAATCCAAAGTAGTTCCCGTGATTGTCAACCCAACTGCATTTGATTTGCTTTGGAAGCTGATATCTCGGCAACCACGCATCAGAAAAAGCTGCGGTTTTCAGCACTTGAAAGGGATTGAACAGACCTTTGCAGTGGTATAAAATTTGACGATTTAATTTTTTTGAAGATTTTTGAAAAAAAATCAAGGTTAACCCCTTGCGGAAAAAAATTGTATTTTCAAAAATGTTTCCCAAACCCCTCGATATATACATGAAAAGAAAGGTCTGTTCAATACCTATTCACACCTGAAAACCAAACGCCTCTGCAGCCTCTGGTTCTCAAGATATTGCAATCCAAAGTAGTTCCCGTGATTGTCAACCCAACTGCATTTGATTTGCTTTGGAAGCTGATATCTCGGCAACCACGCCTCAGAAAAAGCAGCGGTTTTCAGCACTTAAAAGGGATTGAACAGGCCTTTGCAGTGGTACAAAATTTGCCGATTTAATTTTTTTGAAGATTTTTGAAAAAAATTCAAGGTTAATAACCCCTTGCGGAAAAAAATTGTAATTTCAAAAATGTTTCCCAAACCCATCGATATATACATGAAAAGAAAGGTCTGTTCAATACCTATTCACACCTGAAAACCAAACGCTTCTGCAGCCTCTGGGTCTCGAGATATTGCAGTCCAAAGTAGTTCCCGTGATTGTCAACCCAACTGCATTTGATTTGCTTTGGAAGCTGATATCTCGGCAACCACGCCTCAGAAAAAGCTGCGGTTTTCAGCACTTGAAAGGGATTGAACAGGCCTTTGCAGTGGTACAAAATTTGCCGATTTAATTTTTTTGAAGATTTTTGAAAAAAATTCAAGGTTAACCCCTTGCGGAAAAAAATTGTATTTTCAAAAATGTTTCCCAAACCCATCGATATATACATGAAAAGAAAGGTCTGTTCAATACCTATTCACACCTGAAAACCAAACGCTTCTGCAGCCTCTGGTTCTCGAGATATTGCAGTCCAAAGTAGTTCCCGTGATTGTCAACCCAACTGCATTTGATTTGCTTTGGAAGCTGATATCTCGGCAACCACGCCTCAGAAAAAGCTGCGGTTTTCAGCACTTAAAGGGATTGAACAGGCCTTTGCAGTGGTACAAAATTTGCCGATTTAATTTTTTTGAAGATTTTTGAAAAAAATTCAAGGTTAACCCCTTGCGGAAAAAATTGTATTTTCAAAAATGTTTCCCAAACCCATCGATATATACATGAAAAGAAAGGTCTGTTCAATACCTATTCACACCTGAAAACCAAACGCTTCTGCAGCCTCTGGTTCTCGAGATATTGCAATCCAAAGTAGTTCCCGTGATTGTCAACCCAACTGCATTTGATTTGCTTTGGAAGCTGATATCTCGGCAACCACGCATCAGAAAAAGCTGCGGTTTTCAGCACTTGAAAGGGATTGAACAGACCTTTGCAGTGGTATAAAATTTGACGATTTAATTTTTTTGAAGATTTTTGAAAAAAAATCAAGGTTAACCCCTTGCGGAAAAAAATTGTATTTTCAAAAATGTTTCCCAAACCCCTCGATATATACATGAAAAGAAAGGTCTGTTCAATACCTATTCACACCTGAAAACCAAACGCCTCTGCAGCCTCTGGTTCTCAAGATATTGCAATCCAAAGTAGTTCCCGTGATTGTCAACCCAACTGCATTTGATTTGCTTTGGAAGCTGATATCTCGGCAACCACGCCTCAGAAAAAGCAGCGGTTTTCAGCACTTAAAAGGGATTGAACAGTCCAAAGTAGTTCCCGTGATTGTCAACCCAACTGCATTTGATTTGCTTTGGAAGCTGATATCTCGGCAACCACGCCTCAGAAAAAGCTGCGGTTTTCAGCACTTAAAGGGATTGAACAGGCCTTTGCAGTGGTACAAAATTTGCCGATTTAATTTTTTTGAAGATTTTTGAAAAAAATTCAAGGTTAACCCCTTGCGGAAAAAATTGTATTTTCAAAAATGTTTCCCAAACCCATCGATATATACATGAAAAGAAAGGTCTGTTCAATACCTATTCACACCTGAAAACCAAACGCTTCTGCAGCCTCTGGTTCTCGAGATATTGCAATCCAAAGTAGTTCCCGTGATTGTCAACCCAACTGCATTTGATTTGCTTTGGAAGCTGATATCTCGGCAACCACGCATCAGAAAAAGCTGCGGTTTTCAGCACTTGAAAGGGATTGAACAGACCTTTGCAGTGGTATAAAATTTGACGATTTAATTTTTTTGAAGATTTTTGAAAAAAAATCAAGGTTAACCCCTTGCGGAAAAAAATTGTATTTTCAAAAATGTTTCCCAAACCCCTCGATATATACATGAAAAGAAAGGTCTGTTCAATACCTATTCACACCTGAAAACCAAACGCCTCTGCAGCCTCTGGTTCTCAAGATATTGCAATCCAAAGTAGTTCCCGTGATTGTCAACCCAACTGCATTTGATTTGCTTTGGAAGCTGATATCTCGGCAACCACGCCTCAGAAAAAGCAGCGGTTTTCAGCACTTAAAAGGGATTGAACAGGCCTTTGCAGTGGTACAAAATTTGCCGATTTAATTTTTTTGAAGATTTTTGAAAAAAATTCAAGGTTAATAACCCCTTGCGGAAAAAAATTGTAATTTCAAAAATGTTTCCCAAACCCATCGATATATACATGAAAAGAAAGGTCTGTTCAATACCTATTCACACCTGAAAACCAAACGCTTCTGCAGCCTCTGGGTCTCGAGATATTGCAGTCCAAAGTAGTTCCCGTGATTGTCAACCCAACTGCATTTGATTTGCTTTGGAAGCTGATATCTCGGCAACCACGCCTCAGAAAAAGCTGCGGTTTTCAGCACTTGAAAGGGATTGAACAGGCCTTTGCAGTGGTACAAAATTTGCCGATTTAATTTTTTTGAAGATTTTTGAAAAAAATTCAAGGTTAACCCCTTGCGGAAAAAAATTGTATTTTCAAAAATGTTTCCCAAACCCATCGATATATACATGAAAAGAAAGGTCTGTTCAATACCTATTCACACCTGAAAACCAAACGCTTCTGCAGCCTCTGGTTCTCGAGATATTGCAGTCCAAAGTAGTTCCCGTGATTGTCAACCCAACTGCATTTGATTTGCTTTGGAAGCTGATATCTCGGCAACCACGCCTCAGAAAAAGCTGCGGTTTTCAGCACTTAAAGGGATTGAACAGGCCTTTGCAGTGGTACAAAATTTGCCGATTTAATTTTTTTGAAGATTTTTGAAAAAAATTCAAGGTTAACCCCTTGCGGAAAAAATTGTATTTTCAAAAATGTTTCCCAAACCCATCGATATATACATGAAAAGAAAGGTCTGTTCAATACCTATTCACACCTGAAAACCAAACGCTTCTGCAGCCTCTGGTTCTCGAGATATTGCAATCCAAAGTAGTTCCCGTGATTGTCAACCCAACTGCATTTGATTTGCTTTGGAAGCTGATATCTCGGCAACCACGCATCAGAAAAAGCTGCGGTTTTCAGCACTTGAAAGGGATTGAACAGACCTTTGCAGTGGTATAAAATTTGACGATTTAATTTTTTTGAAGATTTTTGAAAAAAAATCAAGGTTAACCCCTTGCGGAAAAAAATTGTATTTTCAAAAATGTTTCCCAAACCCCTCGATATATACATGAAAAGAAAGGTCTGTTCAATACCTATTCACACCTGAAAACCAAACGCCTCTGCAGCCTCTGGTTCTCAAGATATTGCAATCCAAAGTAGTTCCCGTGATTGTCAACCCAACTGCATTTGATTTGCTTTGGAAGCTGATATCTCGGCAACCACGCCTCAGAAAAAGCAGCGGTTTTCAGCACTTAAAAGGGATTGAACAGGCCTTTGCAGTGGTACAAAATTTGCCGATTTAATTTTTTTGAAGATTTTTGAAAAAAATTCAAGGTTAACCCCTTGCGGAAAAAAATTGTATTTTCAAAAATGTTTCCCAAACCCATCGATATATACATGAAAAGAAAGGTCTGTTCAATACCTATTCACACCTGAAAACCAAACGCTTCTGCAGCCTCTGGTTCTCGAGATATTGCAATCCAAAGTAGTTCCCGTGATTGTCAACCCAACTGCATTTGATTTGCTTTGGAAGCTGATATCTCGGCAACCACGCATCAGAAAAAGCTGCGGTTTTCAGCACTTGAAAGGGATTGAACAGACCTTTGCAGTGGTATAAAATTTGACGATTTAATTTTTTTGAAGATTTTTGAAAAAAAATCAAGGTTAACCCCTTGCGGAAAAAAATTGTATTTTCAAAAATGTTTCCCAAACCCCTCGATATATACATGAAAAGAAAGGTCTGTTCAATACCTATTCACACCTGAAAACCAAACGCTTCTGCAGCCTCTGCTTCTCGAGATATTGCAGGCCAAAGTAGTTCCCGTGATTGTCAACCCAACTGCATTTGATTTGCTTTGGAAGCTGATATCTCGGCAACCACGCATCAGAAAAAGCTGCGGTTTTCAGCACTTGAAAGGGATTGAACAGACCTTTGCAGTGGTATAAAATTTGACGATTTAATTTTTTTAAAATTTTTGAAAAAATTCAAGGTTAACCCCTTGCGGAAAAAAATTGTATTTTCAAAAATGTTTCCCAAACCCCTCGATATATACATGAAAAGAAAGGTCTGTTCAATACCTATTCACACCTGAAAACCAAACGCCTCTGCAGCCTCTGGTTCTCGAGATATTGCAATCCAAAGTAGTTCCCGTGATTGTCAACCCAACTGCATTTGATTTGCTTTGGAAGCTGATATCTCGGCAACCACGCCTCAGAAAAAGCAGCGGTTTTCAGCACTTGAAAGGGATTGAACAGGGCTTTGCAGTGGTACAAAATTTGCCGATTTAATTTTTTTGAAGATTTTTGAAAAAAATTCAAGGTTAACCCCTTGCGGAAAAAGATTGTATTTTCAAAAATGTTTCCCAAACCCATCGATATATACATGAAAAGAAAGGTCTGTTCAATACCTATTCACACCTGAAAACCAAACGCTTCTGCAGCCTCTGGTTCTCGAGATATTGCAATCCAAAGTAGTTCCCGTGATTGTCAACCCAACTGCATTTGATTTGCTTTGGAAGCTGATATCTCGGCAACCACGCATCAGAAAAAGCTGCGGTTTTCAGCACTTGAAAGGGATTGAACAGACCTTTGCAGTGGTATAAAATTTGACGATTTAATTTTTTTGAAGATTTTTGAAAAAAAATCAAGGTTAACCCCTTGCGGAAAAAATTTGTATTTTCAAAAATGTTTCCCAAACCCCTCAATATACACATGAAAAGAAAGGTCTGTTCAATACCTATTCACACCTGAAAACCAAACGCCTCTGCAGCCTCTGGTTCTCGAGATATTGCAATCCAAAGTAGTTCCCGTGATTGTCAACCCAACTGCATTTGATTTGCTTTGGAAGCTGATATCTCGGCAACCACGCCTCAGAAAAAGCAGCGGTTTTCAGTACTTGAAAGGGATTGAACAGGGCTTTGCAGTGGTACAAAATTTGCCGATTTAATTTTTTTGAAGATTTTTGAAAAAAATTCAAGGTTAACCCCTTGCGGAAAAAAATTGCATTTTCAAAAATGTTTCCCAAACCCATCGATATATACATGAAAAGAAAGGTCTGTTCAATACCTATTCACACCTGAAAACCAAACGCTTCTGCAGCCTCTGGTTCTCGAGATATTGCAATCCAAAGTAGTTCCCGTGATTGTCAACCCAACTGCATTTGATTTGCTTTGGAAGCTGATATCTCGGCAACCACGCATCAGAAAAAGCTGCGGTTTTCAGCACTTGAAAGGGATTGAACAGGGCTTTGCAGTGGTACAAAATTTGCCGATTTAATTTTTTTGAAGATTTTTGAAAAAAATTCAAGGTTAATAACCCCTTGCGGAAAAAAATTGTAATTTCAAAAATGTTTCCCAAACCCATCGATATATACATGAAAAGAAAGGTCTGTTCAATACCTATTCACACCTGAAAACCAAACGCTTCTGCAGCCTCTGGGTCTCGAGATATTGCAGTCCAAAGTAGTTCCCGTGATTGTCAACCCAACTGCATTTGATTTGCTTTGGAAGCTGATATCTCGGCAACCACGCCTCAGGAAAAAGCTGCGGTTTTCAGCACTTGAAAGGGATTGAACAGACCTTTGCAGTGGTATAAAATTTGACGATTTAATTTTTTTTGAAGATTTTTGAAAAAAATTCAAGGTTAACCCCTTGCGAAAAAAAATTGTATTTTCAAAAATGTTTCCCAAACCCATCGATATATACATGAGAAGAAAGGTCTGTTCAATACCTATTCACACCTGAAAACCAAACGCTTCTGCAGCCTCTGGTTCTCGAGATATTGCAGTCCAAAGTAGTTCCCGTGATTGTCAACCCAACTGCATTTGATTTGCTTTGGAAGCTGATATCTCGGCAACCACGCCTCACAAAAAGCTGCGGGTTTCAGCACTTGAAAGGGATTGAACAGGCCTTTGCAGTGGTACAAAATTTGAAGATTTAATTTTTTTGAAGATTTTTGAAAAAAATTCAAGGTTAACCCCTTGCGGAAAAAAATTGTATTTTTAAAAATGTTTCCCAAACCCCTCGATATATACATGAAAAGAAAGGTCTGTTCAATACCTATTCACACCTGAAAACCAAACGCTTCTGCATCCTCTGGTTCTCGAGATATTGCAGTCCAAAGTAGTTCCCGTGATTGTCAACCCAACTGCATTTGATTTGCTTTGGAAGCTGATATCTCGGCAACCACGCCTCAGAAAAAGCTGCGGTTTTCAGCACTTGAAAGGGATTGAACAGGCCTTTGCAGTGGTACAAAATTTGCCGATTTAATTTTTTTGAAGATTTTTGAAAAAAATTCAAGGTTAACCCCTTGCGGAAAAAAATTGTATTTTCAAAAATGTTTCCCAAACCCATCGATATATACATGAAAAGAAAGGTCTGTTCAATACCTATTCACACCTGAAAACCAAACGCTTCTGCAGCCTCTGGTTCTCGAGATATTGCAGTCCAAAGTAGTTCCCGTGATTGTCAACCCAACTGCATTTGATTTGCTTTGGAAGCTGATATCTCGGCAACCACGCCTCAGAAAAAGCTGCGGTTTTCAGCACTTAAAGGGATTGAACAGGCCTTTGCAGTGGTACAAAATTTGCCGATTTAATTTTTTTGAAGATTTTTGAAAAAAATTCAAGGTTAACCCCTTGCGGAAAAAATTGTATTTTCAAAAATGTTTCCCAAACCCATCGATATATACATGAAAAGAAAGGTCTGTTCAATACCTATTCACACCTGAAAACCAAACGCTTCTGCAGCCTCTGGTTCTCGAGATATTGCAATCCAAAGTAGTTCCCGTGATTGTCAACCCAACTGCATTTGATTTGCTTTGGAAGCTGATATCTCGGCAACCACGCATCAGAAAAAGCTGCGGTTTTCAGCACTTGAAAGGGATTGAACAGACCTTTGCAGTGGTATAAAATTTGACGATTTAATTTTTTTGAAGATTTTTGAAAAAAAATCAAGGTTAACCCCTTGCGGAAAAAAATTGTATTTTCAAAAATGTTTCCCAAACCCCTCGATATATACATGAAAAGAAAGGTCTGTTCAATACCTATTCACACCTGAAAACCAAACGCCTCTGCAGCCTCTGGTTCTCAAGATATTGCAATCCAAAGTAGTTCCCGTGATTGTCAACCCAACTGCATTTGATTTGCTTTGGAAGCTGATATCTCGGCAACCACGCCTCAGAAAAAGCAGCGGTTTTCAGTACTTGAAAGGGATTGAACAGGGCTTTGCAGTGGTACAAAATTTGCCGATTTAATTTTTTTGAAGATTTTTGAAAAAAATTCAAGGTTAACCCCTTGCGGAAAAAAATTGCATTTTCAAAAATGTTTCCCAAACCCATCGATATATACATGAAAAGAAAGGTCTGTTCAATACCTATTCACACCTGAAAACCAAACGCTTCTGCAGCCTCTGGTTCTCGAGATATTGCAATCCAAAGTAGTTCCCGTGATTGTCAACCCAACTGCATTTGATTTGCTTTGGAAGCTGATATCTCGGCAACCACGCATCAGAAAAAGCTGCGGTTTTCAGCACTTGAAAGGGATTGAACAGACCTTTGCAGTGGTATAAAATTTGACGATTTAATTTTTTTGAAGATTTTTGAAAAAAAATCAAGGTTAACCCCTTGCGGAAAAAAATTGTATTTTCAAAAATGTTTCCCAAACCCCTCGATATATACATGAAAAGAAAGGTCTGTTCAATACCTATTCACTCCTGAAAACCAAACGCTTCTGCAGCCTCTGGTTCTCGAGATATTGCAATCCAAAGTAGTTCCCGTGATTGTCAACCCAACTGCATTTGATTTGCTTTGGAAGCTGATATCTCGGCAACCACGCATCAGAAAAAGCTGCGGTTTTCAGCACTTGAAAGGGATTGAACAGGGCTTTGCAGTGGTACAAAATTTGCCGATTTAATTTTTTTGAAGATTTTTGAAAAAAATTCAAGGTTAATAACCCCTTGCGGAAAAAAATTGTAATTTCAAAAATGTTTCCCAAACCCATCGATATATACATGAAAAGAAAGGTCTGTTCAATACCTATTCACACCTGAAAACCAAACGCTTCTGCAGCCTCTGGGTCTCGAGATATTGCAGTCCAAAGTAGTTCCCGTGATTGTCAACCCAACTGCATTTGATTTGCTTTGGAAGCTGATATCTCGGCAACCACGCATCAGAAAAAGCTGCGGTTTTCAGCACTTGAAAGGGATTGAACAGACCTTTGCAGTGGTATAAAATTTGACGATTTAATTTTTTTGAAGATTTTTGAAAAAAATTCAAGGTTAACCCCTTGCGGAAAAAGATTGTATTTTCAAAAATGTTTCCCAAACCCATCGATATATACATGAAAAGAAAGGTCTGTTCAATACCTATTCACACCTGAAAACCAAACGCTTCTGCAGCCTCTGGTTCTCGAGATATTGCAATCCAAAGTAGTTCCCGTGATTGTCAACCCAACTGCATTTGATTTGCTTTGGAAGCTGATATCTCGGCAACCACGCATCAGAAAAAGCTGCGGTTTTCAGCACTTGAAAGGGATTGAACAGACCTTTGCAGTGGTATAAAATTTGACGATTTAATTTTTTTGAAGATTTTTGAAAAAAAATCAAGGTTAACCCCTTGCGGAAAAAATTTGTATTTTCAAAAATGTTTCCCAAACCCCTCAATATACACATGAAAAGAAAGGTCTGTTCAATACCTATTCACACCTGAAAACCAAACGCCTCTGCAGCCTCTGGTTCTCGAGATATTGCAGTCCAAAGTAGTTCCCGTGATTGTCAACCCAACTGCATTTGATTTGCTTTGGAAGCTGATATCTCGGCAACCACGCCTCAGAAAAAGCAGCGGTTTTCAGCACTTGAAAGGGATTGAACAGACCTTTGCAGTGGTATAAAATTTGACGATTTAATTTAAAATTTTTGAAAAAATTCAAGGTTAACCCCTTGCGGAAAAAAATTGTATTTTCAAAAATGTTTCCCAAACCCCTCGATATATACATGAAAAGAAAGGTCTGTTCAATACCTATTCACACCTGAAAACCAAACGCCTCTGCAGCCTCTGGTTCTCGAGATATTGCAATCCAAAGTAGTTCCCGTGATTGTCAACCCAACTGCATTTGATTTGCTTTGGAAGCTGATATCTCGGCAACCACGCCTCAGAAAAAGCAGCGGTTTTCAGCACTTGAAAGGGATTGAACAGGGCTTTGCAGTGGTACAAAATTTGCCGATTTAATTTTTTTGAAGATTTTTGAAAAAAATTCAAGGTTAACCCCTTGCGGAAAAAGATTGTATTTTCAAAAATGTTTCCCAAACCCATCGATATATACATGAAAAGAAAGGTCTGTTCAATACCTATTCACACCTGAAAACCAAACGCTTCTGCAGCCTCTGGTTCTCGAGATATTGCAATCCAAAGTAGTTCCCGTGATTGTCAACCCAACTGCATTTGATTTGCTTTGGAAGCTGATATCTCGGCAACCACGCATCAGAAAAAGCTGCGGTTTTCAGCACTTGAAAGGGATTGAACAGACCTTTGCAGTGGTATAAAATTTGACGATTTAATTTTTTTGAAGATTTTTGAAAAAAAATCAAGGTTAACCCCTTGCGGAAAAAATTTGTATTTTCAAAAATGTTTCCCAAACCCCTCAATATACACATGAAAAGAAAGGTCTGTTCAATACCTATTCACACCTGAAAACCAAACGCCTCTGCAGCCTCTGGTTCTCGAGATATTGCAATCCAAAGTAGTTCCCGTGATTGTCAACCCAACTGCATTTGATTTGCTTTGGAAGCTGATATCTCGGCAACCACGCCTCAGAAAAAGCAGCGGTTTTCAGTACTTGAAAGGGATTGAACAGGGCTTTGCAGTGGTACAAAATTTGCCGATTTAATTTTTTTGAAGATTTTTGAAAAAAATTCAAGGTTAACCCCTTGCGGAAAAAAATTGCATTTTCAAAAATGTTTCCCAAACCCATCGATATATACATGAAAAGAAAGGTCTGTTCAATACCTATTCACACCTGAAAACCAAACGCTTCTGCAGCCTCTGGTTCTCGAGATATTGCAATCCAAAGTAGTTCCCGTGATTGTCAACCCAACTGCATTTGATTTGCTTTGGAAGCTGATATCTCGGCAACCACGCATCAGAAAAAGCTGCGGTTTTCAGCACTTGAAAGGGATTGAACAGGGCTTTGCAGTGGTACAAAATTTGCCGATTTAATTTTTTTGAAGATTTTTGAAAAAAATTCAAGGTTAATAACCCCTTGCGGAAAAAAATTGTAATTTCAAAAATGTTTCCCAAACCCATCGATATATACATGAAAAGAAAGGTCTGTTCAATACCTATTCACACCTGAAAACCAAACGCTTCTGCAGCCTCTGGGTCTCGAGATATTGCAGTCCAAAGTAGTTCCCGTGATTGTCAACCCAACTGCATTTGATTTGCTTTGGAAGCTGATATCTCGGCAACCACGCCTCAGGAAAAAGCTGCGGTTTTCAGCACTTGAAAGGGATTGAACAGACCTTTGCAGTGGTATAAAATTTGACGATTTAATTTTTTTTGAAGATTTTTGAAAAAAATTCAAGGTTAACCCCTTGCGAAAAAAAATTGTATTTTCAAAAATGTTTCCCAAACCCATCGATATATACATGAGAAGAAAGGTCTGTTCAATACCTATTCACACCTGAAAACCAAACGCTTCTGCAGCCTCTGGTTCTCGAGATATTGCAATCCAAAGTAGTTCCCGTGATTGTCAACCCAACTGCATTTGATTTGCTTTGGAAGCTGATATCTCGGCAACCACGCATCAGAAAAAGCTGCGGTTTTCAGCACTTGAAAGGGATTGAACAGACCTTTGCAGTGGTATAAAATTTGACGATTTAATTTTTTTGAAGATTTTTGAAAAAAAATCAAGGTTAACCCCTTGCGGAAAAAAATTGTATTTTCAAAAATGTTTCCCAAACCCCTCGATATATACATGAAAAGAAAGGTCTGTTCAATACATATTCACACCTGAAAACCAAACGCCTCTGCAGCCTCTGGTTCTCAAGATATTGCAATCCAAAGTAGTTCCCGTGATTGTCAACCCAACTGCATTTGATTTGCTTTGGAAGCTGATATCTCGGCAACCACGCCTCAGAAAAAGCAGCGGTTTTCAGCACTTAAAAGGGATTGAACAGGGCTTTGCAGTGGTACAAAATTTGCCGATTTAATTTTTTTGAAGATTTTTGAAAAAAATTCAAGGTTAATAACCCCTTGCGGAAAAAAATTGTAATTTCAAAAATGTTTCCCAAACCCATCGATATATACATGAAAAGAAAGGTCTGTTCAATACCTATTCACACCTGAAAACCAAACGCTTCTGCAGCCTCTGGGTCTCGAGATATTGCAGTCCAAAGTAGTTCCCGTGATTGTCAACCCAACTGCATTTGATTTGCTTTGGAAGCTGATATCTCGGCAACCACGCCTCAGGAAAAAGCTGCGGTTTTCAGCACTTGAAAGGGATTGAACAGACCTTTGCAGTGGTATAAAATTTGACGATTTAATTTTTTTTGAAGATTTTTGAAAAAAATTCAAGGTTAACCCCTTGCGAAAAAAAATTGTATTTTCAAAAATGTTTCCCAAACCCATCGATATATACATGAGAAGAAAGGTCTGTTCAATACCTATTCACACCTGAAAACCAAACGCTTCTGCAGCCTCTGGTTCTCGAGATATTGCAGTCCAAAGTAGTTCCCGTGATTGTCAACCCAACTGCATTTGATTTGCTTTGGAAGCTGATATCTCGGCAACCACGCCTCACAAAAAGCTGCGGGTTTCAGCACTTGAAAGGGATTGAACAGGCCTTTGCAGTGGTACAAAATTTGAAGATTTAATTTTTTTGAAGATTTTTGAAAAAAATTCAAGGTTAACCCCTTGCGGAAAAAAATTGTATTTTTAAAAATGTTTCCCAAACCCCTCGATATATACATGAAAAGAAAGGTCTGTTCAATACCTATTCACACCTGAAAACCAAACGCTTCTGCATCCTCTGGTTCTCGAGATATTGCAGTCCAAAGTAGTTCCCGTGATTGTCAACCCAACTGCATTTGATTTGCTTTGGAAGCTGATATCTCGGCAACCACGCCTCAGAAAAAGCTGCGGTTTTCAGCACTTGAAAGGGATTGAACAGGCCTTTGCAGTGGTACAAAATTTGCCGATTTAATTTTTTTGAAGATTTTTGAAAAAAATTCAAGGTTAACCCCTTGCGGAAAAAAATTGTATTTTCAAAAATGTTTCCCAAACCCATCGATATATACATGAAAAGAAAGGTCTGTTCAATACCTATTCACACCTGAAAACCAAACGCTTCTGCAGCCTCTGGTTCTCGAGATATTGCAGTCCAAAGTAGTTCCCGTGATTGTCAACCCAACTGCATTTGATTTGCTTTGGAAGCTGATATCTCGGCAACCACGCCTCAGAAAAAGCTGCGGTTTTCAGCACTTAAAGGGATTGAACAGGCCTTTGCAGTGGTACAAAATTTGCCGATTTAATTTTTTTGAAGATTTTTGAAAAAAATTCAAGGTTAACCCCTTGCGGAAAAAATTGTATTTTCAAAAATGTTTCCCAAACCCATCGATATATACATGAAAAGAAAGGTCTGTTCAATACCTATTCACACCTGAAAACCAAACGCTTCTGCAGCCTCTGGTTCTCGAGATATTGCAATCCAAAGTAGTTCCCGTGATTGTCAACCCAACTGCATTTGATTTGCTTTGGAAGCTGATATCTCGGCAACCACGCATCAGAAAAAGCTGCGGTTTTCAGCACTTGAAAGGGATTGAACAGACCTTTGCAGTGGTATAAAATTTGACGATTTAATTTTTTTGAAGATTTTTGAAAAAAAATCAAGGTTAACCCCTTGCGGAAAAAAATTGTATTTTCAAAAATGTTTCCCAAACCCCTCGATATATACATGAAAAGAAAGGTCTGTTCAATACCTATTCACACCTGAAAACCAAACGCCTCTGCAGCCTCTGGTTCTCAAGATATTGCAATCCAAAGTAGTTCCCGTGATTGTCAACCCAACTGCATTTGATTTGCTTTGGAAGCTGATATCTCGGCAACCACGCCTCAGAAAAAGCAGCGGTTTTCAGTACTTGAAAGGGATTGAACAGGGCTTTGCAGTGGTACAAAATTTGCCGATTTAATTTTTTTGAAGATTTTTGAAAAAAATTCAAGGTTAACCCCTTGCGGAAAAAAATTGCATTTTCAAAAATGTTTCCCAAACCCATCGATATATACATGAAAAGAAAGGTCTGTTCAATACCTATTCACACCTGAAAACCAAACGCTTCTGCAGCCTCTGGTTCTCGAGATATTGCAATCCAAAGTAGTTCCCGTGATTGTCAACCCAACTGCATTTGATTTGCTTTGGAAGCTGATATCTCGGCAACCACGCATCAGAAAAAGCTGCGGTTTTCAGCACTTGAAAGGGATTGAACAGACCTTTGCAGTGGTATAAAATTTGACGATTTAATTTTTTTGAAGATTTTTGAAAAAAAATCAAGGTTAACCCCTTGCGGAAAAAAATTGTATTTTCAAAAATGTTTCCCAAACCCCTCGATATATACATGAAAAGAAAGGTCTGTTCAATACCTATTCACACCTGAAAACCAAACGCTTCTGCAGCCTCTGGTTCTCGAGATATTGCAATCCAAAGTAGTTCCCGTGATTGTCAACCCAACTGCATTTGATTTGCTTTGGAAGCTGATATCTCGGCAACCACGCATCAGAAAAAGCTGCGGTTTTCAGCACTTGAAAGGGATTGAACAGGGCTTTGCAGTGGTACAAAATTTGCCGATTTAATTTTTTTGAAGATTTTTGAAAAAAATTCAAGGTTAATAACCCCTTGCGGAAAAAAATTGTAATTTCAAAAATGTTTCCCAAACCCATCGATATATACATGAAAAGAAAGGTCTGTTCAATACCTATTCACACCTGAAAACCAAACGCTTCTGCAGCCTCTGGGTCTCGAGATATTGCAGTCCAAAGTAGTTCCCGTGATTGTCAACCCAACTGCATTTGATTTGCTTTGGAAGCTGATATCTCGGCAACCACGCATCAGAAAAAGCTGCGGTTTTCAGCACTTGAAAGGGATTGAACAGACCTTTGCAGTGGTATAAAATTTGACGATTTAATTTTTTTGAAGATTTTTGAAAAAAATTCAAGGTTAACCCCTTGCGGAAAAAGATTGTATTTTCAAAAATGTTTCCCAAACCCATCGATATATACATGAAAAGAAAGGTCTGTTCAATACCTATTCACACCTGAAAACCAAACGCTTCTGCAGCCTCTGGTTCTCGAGATATTGCAATCCAAAGTAGTTCCCGTGATTGTCAACCCAACTGCATTTGATTTGCTTTGGAAGCTGATATCTCGGCAACCACGCATCAGAAAAAGCTGCGGTTTTCAGCACTTGAAAGGGATTGAACAGACCTTTGCAGTGGTATAAAATTTGACGATTTAATTTTTTTGAAGATTTTTGAAAAAAAATCAAGGTTAACCCCTTGCGGAAAAAATTTGTATTTTCAAAAATGTTTCCCAAACCCCTCAATATACACATGAAAAGAAAGGTCTGTTCAATACCTATTCACACCTGAAAACCAAACGCCTCTGCAGCCTCTGGTTCTCGAGATATTGCAATCCAAAGTAGTTCCCGTGATTGTCAACCCAACTGCATTTGATTTGCTTTGGAAGCTGATATCTCGGCAACCACGCCTCAGAAAAAGCAGCGGTTTTCAGCACTTGAAAGGGATTGAACAGACCTTTGCAGTGGTATAAAATTTGACGATTTAATTTTTTTAAAATTTTTGAAAAAATTCAAGGTTAACCCCTTGCGGAAAAAAATTGTATTTTCAAAAATGTTTCCCAAACCCCTCGATATATACATGAAAAGAAAGGTCTGTTCAATACCTATTCACACCTGAAAACCAAACGCCTCTGCAGCCTCTGGTTCTCGAGATATTGCAATCCAAAGTAGTTCCCGTGATTGTCAACCCAACTGCATTTGATTTGCTTTGGAAGCTGATATCTCGGCAACCACGCCTCAGAAAAAGCAGCGGTTTTCAGCACTTGAAAGGGATTGAACAGGGCTTTGCAGTGGTACAAAATTTGCCGATTTAATTTTTTTGAAGATTTTTGAAAAAAATTCAAGGTTAACCCCTTGCGGAAAAAGATTGTATTTTCAAAAATGTTTCCCAAACCCATCGATATATACATGAAAAGAAAGGTCTGTTCAATACCTATTCACACCTGAAAACCAAACGCTTCTGCAGCCTCTGGTTCTCGAGATATTGCAATCCAAAGTAGTTCCCGTGATTGTCAACCCAACTGCATTTGATTTGCTTTGGAAGCTGATATCTCGGCAACCACGCATCAGAAAAAGCTGCGGTTTTCAGCACTTGAAAGGGATTGAACAGACCTTTGCAGTGGTATAAAATTTGACGATTTAATTTTTTTGAAGATTTTTGAAAAAAAATCAAGGTTAACCCCTTGCGGAAAAAATTTGTATTTTCAAAAATGTTTCCCAAACCCCTCAATATACACATGAAAAGAAAGGTCTGTTCAATACCTATTCACACCTGAAAACCAAACGCCTCTGCAGCCTCTGGTTCTCGAGATATTGCAATCCAAAGTAGTTCCCGTGATTGTCAACCCAACTGCATTTGATTTGCTTTGGAAGCTGATATCTCGGCAACCACGCCTCAGAAAAAGCAGCGGTTTTCAGTACTTGAAAGGGATTGAACAGGGCTTTGCAGTGGTACAAAATTTGCCGATTTAATTTTTTTGAAGATTTTTGAAAAAAATTCAAGGTTAACCCCTTGCGGAAAAAAATTGCATTTTCAAAAATGTTTCCCAAACCCATCGATATATACATGAAAAGAAAGGTCTGTTCAATACCTATTCACACCTGAAAACCAAACGCTTCTGCAGCCTCTGGTTCTCGAGATATTGCAATCCAAAGTAGTTCCCGTGATTGTCAACCCAACTGCATTTGATTTGCTTTGGAAGCTGATATCTCGGCAACCACGCATCAGAAAAAGCTGCGGTTTTCAGCACTTGAAAGGGATTGAACAGGGCTTTGCAGTGGTACAAAATTTGCCGATTTAATTTTTTTGAAGATTTTTGAAAAAAATTCAAGGTTAATAACCCCTTGCGGAAAAAAATTGTAATTTCAAAAATGTTTCCCAAACCCATCGATATATACATGAAAAGAAAGGTCTGTTCAATACCTATTCACACCTGAAAACCAAACGCTTCTGCAGCCTCTGGGTCTCGAGATATTGCAGTCCAAAGTAGTTCCCGTGATTGTCAACCCAACTGCATTTGATTTGCTTTGGAAGCTGATATCTCGGCAACCACGCCTCAGGAAAAAGCTGCGGTTTTCAGCACTTGAAAGGGATTGAACAGACCTTTGCAGTGGTATAAAATTTGACGATTTAATTTTTTTTGAAGATTTTTGAAAAAAATTCAAGGTTAACCCCTTGCGAAAAAAAATTGTATTTTCAAAAATGTTTCCCAAACCCATCGATATATACATGAGAAGAAAGGTCTGTTCAATACCTATTCACACCTGAAAACCAAACGCTTCTGCAGCCTCTGGTTCTCGAGATATTGCAGTCCAAAGTAGTTCCCGTGATTGTCAACCCAACTGCATTTGATTTGCTTTGGAAGCTGATATCTCGGCAACCACGCCTCACAAAAAGCTGCGGGTTTCAGCACTTGAAAGGGATTGAACAGGCCTTTGCAGTGGTACAAAATTTGAAGATTTAATTTTTTTGAAGATTTTTGAAAAAAATTCAAGGTTAACCCCTTGCGGAAAAAAATTGTATTTTTAAAAATGTTTCCCAAACCCCTCGATATATACATGAAAAGAAAGGTCTGTTCAATACCTATTCACACCTGAAAACCAAACGCTTCTGCATCCTCTGGTTCTCGAGATATTGCAGTCCAAAGTAGTTCCCGTGATTGTCAACCCAACTGCATTTGATTTGCTTTGGAAGCTGATATCTCGGCAACCACGCCTCAGAAAAAGCTGCGGTTTTCAGCACTTGAAAGGGATTGAACAGGCCTTTGCAGTGGTACAAAATTTGCCGATTTAATTTTTTTGAAGATTTTTGAAAAAAATTCAAGGTTAACCCCTTGCGGAAAAAAATTGTATTTTCAAAAATGTTTCCCAAACCCATCGATATATACATGAAAAGAAAGGTCTGTTCAATACCTATTCACACCTGAAAACCAAACGCTTCTGCAGCCTCTGGTTCTCGAGATATTGCAGTCCAAAGTAGTTCCCGTGATTGTCAACCCAACTGCATTTGATTTGCTTTGGAAGCTGATATCTCGGCAACCACGCCTCAGAAAAAGCTGCGGTTTTCAGCACTTAAAGGGATTGAACAGGCCTTTGCAGTGGTACAAAATTTGCCGATTTAATTTTTTTGAAGATTTTTGAAAAAAATTCAAGGTTAACCCCTTGCGGAAAAAATTGTATTTTCAAAAATGTTTCCCAAACCCATCGATATATACATGAAAAGAAAGGTCTGTTCAATACCTATTCACACCTGAAAACCAAACGCTTCTGCAGCCTCTGGTTCTCGAGATATTGCAATCCAAAGTAGTTCCCGTGATTGTCAACCCAACTGCATTTGATTTGCTTTGGAAGCTGATATCTCGGCAACCACGCATCAGAAAAAGCTGCGGTTTTCAGCACTTGAAAGGGATTGAACAGACCTTTGCAGTGGTATAAAATTTGACGATTTAATTTTTTTGAAGATTTTTGAAAAAAAATCAAGGTTAACCCCTTGCGGAAAAAAATTGTATTTTCAAAAATGTTTCCCAAACCCCTCGATATATACATGAAAAGAAAGGTCTGTTCAATACCTATTCACACCTGAAAACCAAACGCCTCTGCAGCCTCTGGTTCTCAAGATATTGCAATCCAAAGTAGTTCCCGTGATTGTCAACCCAACTGCATTTGATTTGCTTTGGAAGCTGATATCTCGGCAACCACGCCTCAGAAAAAGCAGCGGTTTTCAGTACTTGAAAGGGATTGAACAGGGCTTTGCAGTGGTACAAAATTTGCCGATTTAATTTTTTTGAAGATTTTTGAAAAAAATTCAAGGTTAACCCCTTGCGGAAAAAAATTGCATTTTCAAAAATGTTTCCCAAACCCATCGATATATACATGAAAAGAAAGGTCTGTTCAATACCTATTCACACCTGAAAACCAAACGCTTCTGCAGCCTCTGGTTCTCGAGATATTGCAATCCAAAGTAGTTCCCGTGATTGTCAACCCAACTGCATTTGATTTGCTTTGGAAGCTGATATCTCGGCAACCACGCATCAGAAAAAGCTGCGGTTTTCAGCACTTGAAAGGGATTGAACAGACCTTTGCAGTGGTATAAAATTTGACGATTTAATTTTTTTGAAGATTTTTGAAAAAAAATCAAGGTTAACCCCTTGCGGAAAAAAATTGTATTTTCAAAAATGTTTCCCAAACCCCTCGATATATACATGAAAAGAAAGGTCTGTTCAATACATATTCACACCTGAAAACCAAACGCCTCTGCAGCCTCTGGTTCTCAAGATATTGCAATCCAAAGTAGTTCCCGTGATTGTCAACCCAACTGCATTTGATTTGCTTTGGAAGCTGATATCTCGGCAACCACGCCTCAGAAAAAGCAGCGGTTTTCAGCACTTAAAAGGGATTGAACAGGCCTTTGCAGTGGTACAAAATTTGCCGATTTAATTTTTTTGAAGATTTTTGAAAAAAATTCAAGGTTAACCCCTTGCGGAAAAAAATTGTATTTTCAAAAATGTTTCCCAAACCCATCGATATATACATGAAAAGAAAGGTCTGTTCAATACCTATTCACACCTGAAAACCAAACGCTTCTGCAGCCTCTGGTTCTCGAGATATTGCAATCCAAAGTAGTTCCCGTGATTGTCAACCCAACTGCATTTGATTTGCTTTGGAAGCTGATATCTCGGCAACCACGCATCAGAAAAAGCTGCGGTTTTCAGCACTTGAAAGGGATTGAACAGACCTTTGCAGTGGTATAAAATTTGACGATTTAATTTTTTTGAAGATTTTTGAAAAAAAATCAAGGTTAACCCCTTGCGGAAAAAAATTGTATTTTCAAAAATGTTTCCCAAACCCCTCGATATATACATGAAAAGAAAGGTCTGTTCAATACCTATTCACACCTGAAAACCAAACGCTTCTGCAGCCTCTGGTTCTCGAGATATTGCAATCCAAAGTAGTTCCCGTGATTGTCAACCCAACTGCATTTGATTTGCTTTGGAAGCTGATATCTCGGCAACCACGCATCAGAAAAAGCTGCGGTTTTCAGCACTTGAAAGGGATTGAACAGGGCTTTGCAGTGGTACAAAATTTGCCGATTTAATTTTTTTGAAGATTTTTGAAAAAAATTCAAGGTTAATAACCCCTTGCGGAAAAAAATTGTAATTTCAAAAATGTTTCCCAAACCCATCGATATATACATGAAAAGAAAGGTCTGTTCAATACCTATTCACACCTGAAAACCAAACGCTTCTGCAGCCTCTGGGTCTCGAGATATTGCAGTCCAAAGTAGTTCCCGTGATTGTCAACCCAACTGCATTTGATTTGCTTTGGAAGCTGATATCTCGGCAACCACGCATCAGAAAAAGCTGCGGTTTTCAGCACTTGAAAGGGATTGAACAGACCTT
Organism: Philhelius pedissequus; assembly: GCA_910595825.1. Taxonomy (NCBI): domain Eukaryota; kingdom Metazoa; phylum Arthropoda; class Insecta; order Diptera; family Syrphidae; genus Philhelius; species Philhelius pedissequus. Next base: position 81,377,254 of record OU343163.1, read on the forward strand.
TGCAGTGGTATAAAATTTGACGATTTAATTTTTTTGAAGATTTTTGAAAAAAATTCAAGGTTAACCCCTTGCGGAAAAAGATTGTATTTTCAAAAATGTTTCCCAAACCCATCGATATATACATGAAAAGAAAGGTCTGTTCAATACCTATTCACACCTGAAAACCAAACGCTTCTGCAGCCTCTGGTTCTCGAGATATTGCAATCCAAAGTAGTTCCCGTGATTGTCAACCCAACTGCATTTGATTTGCTTTGGAAGCTGATATCTCGGCAACCACGCATCAGAAAAAGCTGCGGTTTTCAGCACTTGAAAGGGATTGAACAGACCTTTGCAGTGGTATAAAATTTGACGATTTAATTTTTTTGAAGATTTTTGAAAAAAAATCAAGGTTAACCCCTTGCGGAAAAAATTTGTATTTTCAAAAATGTTTCCCAAACCCCTCAATATACACATGAAAAGAAAGGTCTGTTCAATACCTATTCACACCTGAAAACCAAACGCCTCTGCAGCCTCTGGTTCTCGAGATATTGCAATCCAAAGTAGTTCCCGTGATTGTCAACCCAACTGCATTTGATTTGCTTTGGAAGCTGATATCTCGGCAACCACGCCTCAGAAAAAGCAGCGGTTTTCAGCACTTGAAAGGGATTGAACAGACCTTTGCAGTGGTATAAAATTTGACGATTTAATTTTTTTAAAATTTTTGAAAAAATTCAAGGTTAACCCCTTGCGGAAAAAAATTGTATTTTCAAAAATGTTTCCCAAACCCCTCGATATATACATGAAAAGAAAGGTCTGTTCAATACCTATTCACACCTGAAAACCAAACGCCTCTGCAGCCTCTGGTTCTCGAGATATTGCAATCCAAAGTAGTTCCCGTGATTGTCAACCCAACTGCATTTGATTTGCTTTGGAAGCTGATATCTCGGCAACCACGCCTCAGAAAAAGCAGCGGTTTTCAGCACTTGAAAGGGATTGAACAGGGCTTTGCAGTGGTACAAAATTTGCCGATTTAATTTTTTTGAAGATTTTTGAAAAAAATTCAAGGTTAACCCCTTGCGGAAAAAGATTGTATTTTCAAAAATGTTTCCCAAACCCATCGATATATACATGAAAAGAAAGGTCTGTTCAATACCTATTCACACCTGAAAACCAAACGCTTCTGCAGCCTCTGGTTCTCGAGATATTGCAATCCAAAGTAGTTCCCGTGATTGTCAACCCAACTGCATTTGATTTGCTTTGGAAGCTGATATCTCGGCAACCACGCATCAGAAAAAGCTGCGGTTTTCAGCACTTGAAAGGGATTGAACAGACCTTTGCAGTGGTATAAAATTTGACGATTTAATTTTTTTGAAGATTTTTGAAAAAAAATCAAGGTTAACCCCTTGCGGAAAAAATTTGTATTTTCAAAAATGTTTCCCAAACCCCTCAATATACACATGAAAAGAAAGGTCTGTTCAATACCTATTCACACCTGAAAACCAAACGCCTCTGCAGCCTCTGGTTCTCGAGATATTGCAATCCAAAGTAGTTCCCGTGATTGTCAACCCAACTGCATTTGATTTGCTTTGGAAGCTGATATCTCGGCAACCACGCCTCAGAAAAAGCAGCGGTTTTCAGTACTTGAAAGGGATTGAACAGGGCTTTGCAGTGGTACAAAATTTGCCGATTTAATTTTTTTGAAGATTTTTGAAAAAAATTCAAGGTTAACCCCTTGCGGAAAAAAATTGCATTTTCAAAAATGTTTCCCAAACCCATCGATATATACATGAAAAGAAAGGTCTGTTCAATACCTATTCACACCTGAAAACCAAACGCTTCTGCAGCCTCTGGTTCTCGAGATATTGCAATCCAAAGTAGTTCCCGTGATTGTCAACCCAACTGCATTTGATTTGCTTTGGAAGCTGATATCTCGGCAACCACGCATCAGAAAAAGCTGCGGTTTTCAGCACTTGAAAGGGATTGAACAGGGCTTTGCAGTGGTACAAAATTTGCCGATTTAATTTTTTTGAAGATTTTTGAAAAAAATTCAAGGTTAATAACCCCTTGCGGAAAAAAATTGTAATTTCAAAAATGTTTCCCAAACCCATCGATATATACATGAAAAGAAAGGTCTGTTCAATACCTATTCACACCTGAAAACCAAACGCTTCTGCAGCCTCTGGGTCTCGAGATATTGCAGTCCAAAGTAGTTCCCGTGATTGTCAACCCAACTGCATTTGATTTGCTTTGGAAGCTGATATCTCGGCAACCACGCCTCAGGAAAAAGCTGCGGTTTTCAGCACTTGAAAGGGATTGAACAGACCTTTGCAGTGGTATAAAATTTGACGATTTAATTTTTTTTGAAGATTTTTGAAAAAAATTCAAGGTTAACCCCTTGCGAAAAAAAATTGTATTTTCAAAAATGTTTCCCAAACCCATCGATATATACATGAGAAGAAAGGTCTGTTCAATACCTATTCACACCTGAAAACCAAACGCTTCTGCAGCCTCTGGTTCTCGAGATATTGCAGTCCAAAGTAGTTCCCGTGATTGTCAACCCAACTGCATTTGATTTGCTTTGGAAGCTGATATCTCGGCAACCACGCCTCACAAAAAGCTGCGGGTTTCAGCACTTGAAAGGGATTGAACAGGCCTTTGCAGTGGTACAAAATTTGAAGATTTAATTTTTTTGAAGATTTTTGAAAAAAATTCAAGGTTAACCCCTTGCGGAAAAAAATTGTATTTTTAAAAATGTTTCCCAAACCCCTCGATATATACATGAAAAGAAAGGTCTGTTCAATACCTATTCACACCTGAAAACCAAACGCTTCTGCATCCTCTGGTTCTCGAGATATTGCAGTCCAAAGTAGTTCCCGTGATTGTCAACCCAACTGCATTTGATTTGCTTTGGAAGCTGATATCTCGGCAACCACGCCTCAGAAAAAGCTGCGGTTTTCAGCACTTGAAAGGGATTGAACAGGCCTTTGCAGTGGTACAAAATTTGCCGATTTAATTTTTTTGAAGATTTTTGAAAAAAATTCAAGGTTAACCCCTTGCGGAAAAAAATTGTATTTTCAAAAATGTTTCCCAAACCCATCGATATATACATGAAAAGAAAGGTCTGTTCAATACCTATTCACACCTGAAAACCAAACGCTTCTGCAGCCTCTGGTTCTCGAGATATTGCAGTCCAAAGTAGTTCCCGTGATTGTCAACCCAACTGCATTTGATTTGCTTTGGAAGCTGATATCTCGGCAACCACGCCTCAGAAAAAGCTGCGGTTTTCAGCACTTAAAGGGATTGAACAGGCCTTTGCAGTGGTACAAAATTTGCCGATTTAATTTTTTTGAAGATTTTTGAAAAAAATTCAAGGTTAACCCCTTGCGGAAAAAATTGTATTTTCAAAAATGTTTCCCAAACCCATCGATATATACATGAAAAGAAAGGTCTGTTCAATACCTATTCACACCTGAAAACCAAACGCTTCTGCAGCCTCTGGTTCTCGAGATATTGCAATCCAAAGTAGTTCCCGTGATTGTCAACCCAACTGCATTTGATTTGCTTTGGAAGCTGATATCTCGGCAACCACGCATCAGAAAAAGCTGCGGTTTTCAGCACTTGAAAGGGATTGAACAGACCTTTGCAGTGGTATAAAATTTGACGATTTAATTTTTTTGAAGATTTTTGAAAAAAAATCAAGGTTAACCCCTTGCGGAAAAAAATTGTATTTTCAAAAATGTTTCCCAAACCCCTCGATATATACATGAAAAGAAAGGTCTGTTCAATACCTATTCACACCTGAAAACCAAACGCCTCTGCAGCCTCTGGTTCTCAAGATATTGCAATCCAAAGTAGTTCCCGTGATTGTCAACCCAACTGCATTTGATTTGCTTTGGAAGCTGATATCTCGGCAACCACGCCTCAGAAAAAGCAGCGGTTTTCAGCACTTAAAAGGGATTGAACAGGCCTTTGCAGTGGTACAAAATTTGCCGATTTAATTTTTTTGAAGATTTTTGAAAAAAATTCAAGGTTAACCCCTTGCGGAAAAAAATTGTATTTTCAAAAATGTTTCCCAAACCCATCGATATATACATGAAAAGAAAGGTCTGTTCAATACCTATTCACACCTGAAAACCAAACGCTTCTGCAGCCTCTGGTTCTCGAGATATTGCAATCCAAAGTAGTTCCCGTGATTGTCAACCCAACTGCATTTGATTTGCTTTGGAAGCTGATATCTCGGCAACCACGCATCTGAAAAAGCTGCGGTTTTCAGCACTTGAAAGGGATTGAACAGACCTTTGCAGTGGTATAAAATTTGACGATTTAATTTTTTTGAAGATTTTTGAAAAAAAATCAAGGTTAACCCCTTGCGGAAAAAAATTGTATTTTCAAAAATGTTTCCCAAACCCCTCGATATATACATGAAAAGAAAGGTCTGTTCAATACCTATTCACACCTGAAAACCAAACGCTTCTGCAGCCTCTGGTTCTCGAGATATTGCAGGCCAAAGTAGTTCCCGTGATTGTCAACCCAACTGCATTTGATTTGCTTTGGAAGCTGATATCTCGGCAACCACGCATCAGAAAAAGCTGCGGTTTTCAGCACTTGAAAGGGATTGAACAGACCTTTGCAGTGGTATAAAATTTGACGATTTAATTTTTTTGAAGATTTTTGAAAAAATTCAAGGTTAACCCCTTGCGGAAAAAAATTTTATTTTCAAAAATGTTTCCCAAACCCCTCGATATATACATGAAAAGAAAGGTCTGTTCAATACCTATTCACACCTGAAAACCAAACGCTTCTGCAGCCTCTGGTTCTCGAGATATTGCAGTCCAAAGTAGTTCCCGTGATTGTCAACCCAACTGCATTTGATTTGCTTTGGAAGCTGATATCTCGGCAACCACGCATCAGAAAAAGCTGCGGTTTCCAGCACTTGAAAGGGATTGAACAGACCTTTGCAGTGGTATAAAATTTGACGATTTAATTTTTTTGAAGATTTTTGAAAAAAATTCAAGGTTAACCCCTTGCGGAAAAAGATTGTATTTTCAAAAATGTTTCCCAAACCCATCGATATATACATGAAAAGAAAGGTCTGTTCAATACCTATTCACACCTGAAAACCAAACGCTTCTGCAGCCTCTGGTTCTCGAGATATTGCAATCCAAAGTAGTTCCCGTGATTGTCAACCCAACTGCATTTGATTTGCTTTGGAAGCTGATATCTCGGCAACCACGCATCAGAAAAAGCTGCGGTTTTCAGCACTTGAAAGGGATTGAACAGGCCTTTGCAGTGGTATAAAATTTGACGATTTAATTTTTTTGAAGATTTTTGAAAAAAAATCAAGGTTAACCCCTTGCGGAAAAAAATTGTATTTTCAAAAATGTTTCCCAAACCCCTCGATATATACATGAAAAGAAAGGTCTGTTCAATACCTATTCACACCTGAAAACCAAACGCCTCTGCAGCCTCTGGTTCTCGAGATATTGCAATCCAAAGTAGTTCCCGTGATTGTCAACCCAACTGCATTTGATTTGCTTTGGAAGCTGATATCTCGGCAACCACGCCTCAGAAAAAGCAGCGGTTTTCAGCACTTGAAAGGGATTGAACAGGGCTTTGCAGTGGTACAAAATTTGCCGATTTAATTTTTTTGAAGATTTTTGAAAAAAATTCAAGGTTCCCTTGCGGAAAAAAATTGTATTTTCAAAAATGTTTCCCAAACCCCTCGATATATACATGAAAAGAAAGGTCTGTTCAATACCTATTCACACCTGAAAACCAAACGCTTCTGCAGCCTCTGGTTCTCGAGATATTGCAGTCCAAAGTAGTTCCCGTGATTGTCAACCCAACTGCATTTGATTTGCTTTGGAAGCTGATATCTCGGCAACCACGCATCAGAAAAAGCTGCGGTTTTCAGCACTTGAAAGGGATTGAACAGACCTTTGCAGTGGTATAAAATTTGACGATTTAATTTTTTTGAAGATTTTTGAAAAAAAATCAAGGTTAACCCCTTGCGGAAAAAAATTGTATTTTCAAAAATGTTTCCCAAACCCCTCGATATATACATGAAAAGAAAGGTCTGTTCAATACATATTCACACCTGAAAACCAAACGCCTCTGCAGCCTCTGGTTCTCAAGATATTGCAATCCAAAGTAGTTCCCGTGATTGTCAACCCAACTGCATTTGATTTGCTTTGGAAGCTGATATCTCGGCAACCACGCCTCAGAAAAAGCAGCGGTTTTCAGCACTTAAAAGGGATTGAACAGGCCTTTGCAGTGGTACAAAATTTGCCGATTTAATTTTTTTGAAGATTTTTGAAAAAAATTCAAGGTTAACCCCTTGCGGAAAAAAATTGTATTTTCAAAAATGTTTCCCAAACCCATCGATATATACATGAAAAGAAAGGTCTGTTCAATACCTATTCACACCTGAAAACCAAACGCTTCTGCAGCCTCTGGTTCTCGAGATATTGCAATCCAAAGTAGTTCCCGTGATTGTCAACCCAACTGCATTTGATTTGCTTTGGAAGCTGATATCTCGGCAACCACGCATCAGAAAAAGCTGCGGTTTTCAGCACTTGAAAGGGATTGAACAGACCTTTGCAGTGGTATAAAATTTGACGATTTAATTTTTTTGAAGATTTTTGAAAAAAAATCAAGGTTAACCCCTTGCGGAAAAAAATTGTATTTTCAAAAATGTTTCCCAAACCCCTCGATATATACATGAAAAGAAAGGTCTGTTCAATACCTATTCACACCTGAAAACCAAACGCTTCTGCAGCCTCTGGTTCTCGAGATATTGCAGGCCAAAGTAGTTCCCGTGATTGTCAACCCAACTGCATTTGATTTGCTTTGGAAGCTGATATCTCGGCAACCACGCATCAGAAAAAGCTGCGGTTTTCAGCACTTGAAAGGGATTGAACAGACCTTTGCAGTGGTATAAAATTTGACGATTTAATTTTTTTGAAGATTTTTGAAAAAATTCAAGGTTAACCCCTTGCGGAAAAAAATTGTATTTTCAAAAATGTTTCCCAAACCCCTCGATATATACATGAAAAGAAAGGTCTGTTCAATACCTATTCACACCTGAAAACCAAACGCTTCTGCAGCCTCTGGTTCTCGAGATATTGCAGTCCAAAGTAGTTCCCGTGATTGTCAACCCAACTGCATTTGATTTGCTTTGGAAGCTGATATCTCGGCAACCACGCATCAGAAAAAGCTGCGGTTTTCAGCACTTGAAAGGGATTGAACAGACCTTTGCAGTGGTATAAAATTTGACGATTTAATTTTTTTGAAGATTTTTGAAAAAAAATCAAGGTTAACCCCTTGCGGAAAAAAATTGTATTTTCAAAAATGTTTCCCAAACCCCTCGATATATACATGAAAAGAAAGGTCTGTTCAATACCTATTCACACCTGAAAACCAAACGCCTCTGCAGCCTCTGGTTCTCAAGATATTGCAATCCAAAGTAGTTCCCGTGATTGTCAACCCAACTGCATTTGATTTGCTTTGGAAGCTGATATCTCGGCAACCACGCCTCAGAAAAAGCAGCGGTTTTCAGCACTTAAAAGGGATTGAACAGGCCTTTGCAGTGGTACAAAATTTGCCGATTTAATTTTTTTGAAGATTTTTGAAAAAAATTCAAGGTTAACCCCTTGCGGAAAAAAATTGTATTTTCAAAAATGTTTCCCAAACCCATCGATATATACATGAAAAGAAAGGTCTGTTCAATACCTATTCACACCTGAAAACCAAACGCTTCTGCAGCCTCTGGTTCTCGAGATATTGCAATCCAAAGTAGTTCCCGTGATTGTCAACCCAACTGCATTTGATTTGCTTTGGAAGCTGATATCTCGGCAACCACGCATCAGAAAAAGCTGCGGTTTTCAGCACTTGAAAGGGATTGAACAGACCTTTGCAGTGGTATAAAATTTGACGATTTAATTTTTTTGAAGATTTTTGAAAAAAAATCAAGGTTAACCCCTTGCGGAAAAAAATTGTATTTTCAAAAATGTTTCCCAAACCCCTCGATATATACATGAAAAGAAAGGTCTGTTCAATACCTATTCACACCTGAAAACCAAACGCTTCTGCAGCCTCTGGTTCTCGAGATATTGCAGGCCAAAGTAGTTCCCGTGATTGTCAACCCAACTGCATTTGATTTGCTTTGGAAGCTGATATCTCGGCAACCACGCATCAGAAAAAGCTGCGGTTTTCAGCACTTGAAAGGGATTGAACAGACCTTTGCAGTGGTATAAAATTTGACGATTTAATTTTTTTGAAGATTTTTGAAAAAATTCAAGGTTAACCCCTTGCGGAAAAAAATTGTATTTTCAAAAATGTTTCCCAAACCCCTCGATATATACATGAACAGAAAGGTCTGTTCAATACCTATTCACACCTGAAAACCAAACGCTTCTGCAGCCTCTGGTTCTCGAGATATTGCAGTCCAAAGTAGTTCCCGTGATTGTCAACCCAACTGCATTTGATTTGCTTTGGAAGCTGATATCTCGGCAACCACGCATCAGAAAAAGCTGCGGTTTTCAGCACTTGAAAGGGATTGAACAGACCTTTGCAGTGGTATAAAATTTGACGATTTAATTTTTTTGAAGATTTTTGAAAAAAATTCAAGGTTAACCCCTTGCGGAAAAAGATTGTATTTTCAAAAATGTTTCCCAAACCCATCGATATATACATGAAAAGAAAGGTCTGTTCAATACCTATTCACACCTGAAAACCAAACGCTTCTGCAGCCTCTGGTTCTCGAGATATTGCAATCCAAAGTAGTTCCCGTGATTGTCAACCCAACTGCATTTGATTTGCTTTGGAACCTGATATCTCGGCAACCACGCATCAGAAAAAGCTGCGGTTTTCAGCACTTGAAAGGGATTGAACAGACCTTTGCAGTGGTATAAAATTTGACGATTTAATTTTTTTGAAGATTTTTGAAAAAAAATCAAGGTTAACCCCTTGCGGAAAAAAATTGTATTTTCAAAAATGTTTCCCAAACCCCTCGATATATACATGAAAAGAAAGGTCTGTTCAATACCTATTCACACCTGAAAACCAAACGCCTCTGCAGCCTCTGGTTCTCGAGATATTGCAATCCAAAGTAGTTCCGTGATTGTCAACCCAACTGCATTTGATTTGCTTTGGAAGCTGATATCTCGGCAACCACGCCTCAGAAAAAGCAGCGGTTTTCAGCACTTGAAAGGGATTGAACAGGGCTTTGCAGTGGTACAAAATTTGCCGATTTAATTTTTTTGAAGATTTTTGAAAAAAATTCAAGGTTAACCCCTTGCGGAAAAAAATTGTATTTTCAAAAATGTTTCCCAAACCCCTCGATATATACATGAAAAGAAAGGTCTGTTCAATACCTATTCACACCTGAAAACCAAACGCTTCTGCAGCCTCTGGTTCTCGAGATATTGCAGTCCAAAGTAGTTCCCGTGATTGTCAACCCAACTGCATTTGATTTGCTTTGGAAGCTGATATCTCGGCAACCACGCATCAGAAAAAGCTGCGGTTTTCAGCACTTGAAAGGGATTGAACAGACCTTTGCAGTGGTATAAAATTTGACGATTTAATTTTTTTGAAGATTTTTGAAAAAAAATTCAAGGTTAACCCCTTGCGGAAAAAAATTGTATTTTCAAAAATGTTTCCCAAACCCCTCGATATATACATGAAAAGAAAGGTCTGTTCAATACCTATTCACACCTGAAAACCAAACGCTTCTGCAGCCTCTGGTTCTCGAGATATTGCAGTCCAAACTAGTTCCCGTGATTGTCAACCCAACTGCATTTGATTTGCTTTGGAAGCTGATATCTCGGCAACCACGCATCAGAAAAAGCTGCGGTTTTCAGCACTTGAAAGGGATTGAACAGACCTTTGCAGTGGTATAAAATTTGACGATTTAATTTTTTTGAAGATTTTTGAAAAAAATTCAAGGTTAACCCCTTGCGGAAAAAGATTGTATTTTCAAAAATGTTTCCCAAACCCATCGATATATACATGAAAAGAAAGGTCTGTTCAATACCTATTCACACCTGAAAACCAAACGCTTCTGCAGCCTCTGGTTCTCGAGATATTGCAATCCAAAGTAGTTCCCGTGATTGTCAACCCAACTGCATTTGATTTGCTTTGGAAGCTGATATCTCGGCAACCACGCATCAGAAAAAGCTGCGGTTTTCAGCACTTGAAAGGGATTGAACAGACCTTTGCAGTGGTATAAAATTTGACGATTTAATTTTTTTGAAGATTTTTGAAAAAAATTCAAGGTTAACCCCTTGCGGAAAAAGATTGTATTTTCAAAAATGTTTCCCAAACCCATCGATATATACATGAAAAGAAAGGTCTGTTCAATACATATTCACACCTGAAAACCAAACGCTTCTGCAGCCTCTGGTTCTCGAGATATTGCAATCCAAAGTAGTTCCCGTGATTGTCAACCCAACTGCATTTGATTTGCTTTGGAAGCTGATATCTCGGCAACCACGCATCAGAAAAAGCTGCGGTTTTCAGCACTTGAAAGGGATTGAACAGACCTTTGCAGTGGTATAAAATTTGACGATTTAATTTTTTTGAAGATTTTTGAAAAAAAATCAAGGTTAACCCCTTGCGGAAAAAATTTGTATTTTCAAAAATGTTTCCCAAACCCCTCTATATATACATGAAAAGAAAGGTCTGTTCAATACCTATTCACACCTGAAAACCAAACGCCTCTGCAGCCTCTGGTTCTCGAGATATTGCAATCCAAAGTAGTTCCCGTGATTGTCAACCCAACTGCATTTGATTTGCTTTGGAAGCTGATATCTCGGCAACCACGCCTCAGAAAAAGCAGCGGTTTTTAGTACTTGAAAGGGATTGAACAGGGCTTTGCAGTGGTACAAAATTTGCCGATTTAATTTTTTTGAAGATTTTTGAAAAAAATTCAAGGTTAACCCCTTGCGGAAAAAAATTGCATTTTCAAAAATGTTTCCCAAACCCATCGATATATACATGAAAAGAAAGGTCTGTTCAATACCTATTCACACCTGAAAACCAAACGCTTCTGCAGCCTCTGGTTCTCGAGATATTGCAATCCAAAGTAGTTCCCGTGATTGTCAACCCAACTGCATTTGATTTGCTTTGGAAGCTGATATCTCGGTAACCACGCATCAGAAAAAGCTGCGGTTTTCAGCACTTGAAAGGGATTGAACAGGGCTTTGCAGTGGTATAAAATTTGCCGATTTAATTTTTTTGAAGATTTTTAAAAAAAAATCAAGGTTAACCCCTTGCGGAAAAAAATTGTATTTTCAAAAATGTTTCCCAAACCCCTCGATATATACATGAAAAGAAAGGTCTGTTCAATACCTATTCACACCTGAAAACCAAACGCTTCTGCAGCCTCTGGTTCTCGAGATATTGCAATCCAAAGTAGTTCCCGTGATTGTCAACCCAACTGCATTTGATTTGCTTTGGAAGCTGATATCTCGGCAACCACGCATCAGAAAAAGCTGCGGTTTTCAGCACTTGAAAGGGATTGAACAGACCTTTGCAGTGGTATAAAATTTGACGATTTAATTTTTTTGAAGATTTTTGAAAAAAAATCAAGGTTAACCCCTTGCGGAAAAAAATTGTATTTTCAAAAATGTTTCCCAAACCCCTCGATATATACATGAAAAGAAAGGTCTGTTCAATACCTATTCACACCTGAAAACCAAACGCTTCTGCAGTCTCTGGTTCTCGAGATATTGCAGTCCAAAGTAGTTCCCGTGATTGTCAACCCAACTGCATTTGATTTGCTTTGGAAGCTGATATCTCGGCAACCACGCATCAGAAAAAGCTGCGGTTTTCAGCACTTGAAAGGGATTGAACAGACCTTTGCAGTGGTATAAAATTTGACGATTTAATTTTTTTGAAGATTTTTGAAAAAAAATCAAGGTTAACCCCTTGCGGAAAAAAATTGTATTTTCAAAAATGTTTCCCAAACCCCTCGATATATACATGAAAAGAAAGGTCTGTTCAATACCTATTCACACCTGAAAACCAAACGCTTCTGCAGCCTCTGGTTCTCGAGATATTGCAATCCAAAGTAGTTCCCGTGATTGTCAACCCAACTGCATTTGATTTGCTTTGGAAGCTGATATCTCGGCAACCACGCATCAGAAAAAGCTGCGGTTTTCAGCACTTGAAAGGGATTGAACAGACCTTTGCAGTGGTATAAAATTTGACGATTTAATTTGTTTGAAGATTTTTGAAAAAAAATCAAGGTTAACCCCTTGCGGAAAAAAATTGTATTTTCAAAAATGTTTCCCAAACCCCTCGATATATACATGAAAAGAAAGGTCTGTTCAATACCTATTCACACCTGAAAACCAAACGCTTCTGCAGCCTCTGGTTCTCGAGATATTGCAGTCCAAAGTAGTTCCCGTGATTGTCAACCCAACTGCATTTGATTTGCTTTGGAAGCTGATATCTCGGCAACCACGCATCAGAAAAAGCTGCGGTTTTCAGCACTTGAAAGGGATTGAACAGACCTTTGCAGTGGTATAAAATTTGACGATTTAATTTTTTTGAAGATTTTTGAAAAAAATTCAAGGTTAACCCCTTGCGGAAAAAAATTGTATTTTCAAAAATGTTTCCCAAACCCCTCGATATATACATGAAAAGAAAGGTCTGTTCAATACCTATTCACACCTGAAAACCAAACGCTTCTGCAGCCTCTGGTTCTCGAGATATTGCAGTCCAAAGTAGTTCCCGTGATTGTCAACCCAACTGCATTTGATTTGCTTTGGAAGCTGATATCTCGGCAACCACGCATCAGAAAAAGCTGCGGTTTTCAGCACTTGAAAGGGATTGAACAGACCTTTGCAGTGGTATAAAATTTGACGATTTAATTTTTTTGAAGATTTTTGAAAAAAATTCAAGGTTAACCCCTTGCGGAAAAAGATTGTATTTTCAAAAATGTTTCCCAAACCCATCGATATATACATGAAAAGAAAGGTCTGTTCAATACCTATTCACACCTGAAAACCAAACGCTTCTGCAGCCTCTGGTTCTCGAGATATTGCAATCCAAAGTAGTTCCCGTGATTGTCAACCCAACTGCATTTGATTTGCTTTGGAAGCTGATATCTCGGCAACCACGCATCAGAAAAAGCTGCGGTTTTCAGCACTTGAAAGGGATTGAACAGACCTTTGCAGTGGTATAAAATTTGACGATTTAATTTTTTTGAAGATTTTTGAAAAAAAATCAAGGTTAACCCCTTGCGGAAAAAATTTGTATTTTCAAAAATGTTTCCCAAACCCCTCGATATATACATGAAAAGAAAGGTCTGTTCAATACCTATTCACACCTGAAAACCAAACGCCTCTGCAGCCTCTGGTTCTCGAGATATTGCAATCCAAAGTAGTTCCCGTGATTGTCAACCCAACTGCATTTGATTTGCTTTGGAAGCTGATATCTCGGCAACCACGCCTCAGAAAAGCAGCGGTTTTCAGTACTTGAAAGGGATTGAACAGGGCTTTGCAGTGGTACAAAATTTGCCGATTTAATTTTTTTGAAGATTTTTGAAAAAAATTCAAGGTTAACCCCTTGCGGAAAAAATTGTATTTTCAAAAATGTTTCCCAAACCCATCGATATATACATGAAAAGAAAGGTCTGTTCAATACCTATTCACACCTGAAAACCAAACGCTTCTGCAGCCTCTGGTTCTCGAGATATTGCAGTCCAAAGTAGTTCCCGTGATTGTCAACCCAACTGCATTTGATTTGCTTTGGAAGCTGATATCTCGGCAACCACGCATCAGAAAAAGCTGCGGTTTTCAGCACTTGAAAGGGATTGAACAGACCTTTGCAGTGGTATAAAATTTGACGATTTAATTTTTTTGAAGATTTTTGAAAAAAAATTCAAGGTTAACCCCTTGCGGAAAAAAATTGTATTTTCAAAAATGTTTCCCAAACCCCTCGATATATACATGAAAAGAAAGGTCTGTTCAATACCTATTCACACCTGAAAACCAAACGCTTCTGCAGCCTCTGGTTCTCGAGATATTGCAGTCCAAACTAGTTCCCGTGATTGTCAACCCAACTGCATTTGATTTGCTTTGGAAGCTGATATCTCGGCAACCACGCATCAGAAAAAGCTGCGGTTTTCAGCACTTGAAAGGGATTGAACAGACCTTTGCAGTGGTATAAAATTTGACGATTTAATTTTTTTGAAGATTTTTGAAAAAAATTCAAGGTTAACCCCTTGCGGAAAAAAATTGTATTTTCAAAAATGTTTCCCAAACCCATCGATATATACATGAAAAGAAAGGTCTGTTCAATACCTATTCACACCTGAAAACCAAACGCTTCTGCAGCCTCTGGTTCTCGAGATATTGCAATCCAAAGTAGTTCCCGTGATTGTCAACCCAACTGCATTTGATTTGCTTTGGAAGCTGATATCTCGGCAACCACGCATCAGAAAAAGCTGCGGTTTTCAGCACTTGAAAGGGATTGAACAGACCTTTGCAGTGGTATAAAATTTGACGATTTAATTTTTTTGAAGATTTTTGAAAAAAATTCAAGGTTAACCCCTTGCGGAAAAAGATTGTATTTTCAAAAATGTTTCCCAAACCCATCGATATATACATGAAAAGAAAGGTCTGTTCAATACATATTCACACCTGAAAACCAAACGCTTCTGCAGCCTCTGGTTCTCGAGATATTGCAATCCAAAGTAGTTCCCGTGATTGTCAACCCAACTGCATTTGATTTGCTTTGGAAGCTGATATCTCGGCAACCACGCATCAGAAAAAGCTGCGGTTTTCAGCACTTGAAAGGGATTGAACAGACCTTTGCAGTGGTATAAAATTTGACGATTTAATTTTTTTGAAGATTTTTGAAAAAAAATCAAGGTTAACCCCTTGCGGAAAAAATTTGTATTTTCAAAAATGTTTCCCAAACCCCTCTATATATACATGAAAAGAAAGGTCTGTTCAATACCTATTCACACCTGAAAACCAAACGCCTCTGCAGCCTCTGGTTCTCGAGATATTGCAATCCAAAGTAGTTCCCGTGATTGTCAACCCAACTGCATTTGATTTGCTTTGGAAGCTGATATCTCGGCAACCACGCCTCAGAAAAAGCAGCGGTTTTTAGTACTTGAAAGGGATTGAACAGGGCTTTGCAGTGGTACAAAATTTGCCGATTTAATTTTTTTGAAGATTTTTGAAAAAAATTCAAGGTTAACCCCTTGCGGAAAAAAATTGCATTTTCAAAAATGTTTCCCAAACCCATCGATATATACATGAAAAGAAAGGTCTGTTCAATACCTATTCACACCTGAAAACCAAACGCTTCTGCAGCCTCTGGTTCTCGAGATATTGCAATCCAAAGTAGTTCCCGTGATTGTCAACCCAACTGCATTTGATTTGCTTTGGAAGCTGATATCTCGGCAACCACGCATCAGAAAAAGCTGCGGTTTTCAGCACTTGAAAGGGATTGAACAGGGCTTTGCAGTGGTATAAAATTTGCCGATTTAATTTTTTTGAAGATTTTTAAAAAAAAATCAAGGTTAACCCCTTGCGGAAAAAAATTGTATTTTCAAAAATGTTTCCCAAACCCCTCGATATATACATGAAAAGAAAGGTCTGTTCAATACCTATTCACACCTGAAAACCAAACGCTTCTGCAGCCTCTGGTTCTCGAGATATTGCAATCCAAAGTAGTTCCCGTGATTGTCAACCCAACTGCATTTGATTTGCTTTGGAAGCTGATATCTCGGCAACCACGCATCAGAAAAAGCTGCGGTTTTCAGCACTTGAAAGGGATTGAACAGACCTTTGCAGTGGTATAAAATTTGACGATTTAATTTTTTTGAAGATTTTTGAAAAAAAATCAAGGTTAACCCCTTGCGGAAAAAAATTGTATTTTCAAAAATGTTTCCCAAACCCCTCGATATATACATGAAAAGAAAGGTCTGTTCAATACCTATTCACACCTGAAAACCAAACGCTTCTGCAGCCTCTGGTTCTCGAGATATTGCAGTCCAAAGTAGTTCCCGTGATTGTCAACCCAACTGCATTTGATTTGCTTTGGAAGCTGATATCTCGGCAACCACGCATCAGAAAAAGCTGCGGTTTTCAGCACTTGAAAGGGATTGAACAGACCTTTGCAGTGGTATAAAATTTGACGATTTAATTTTTTTGAAGATTTTTGAAAAAAATTCAAGGTTAACCCCTTGCGGAAAAAATTGTATTTTCAAAAATGTTTCCCAAACCCCTCGATATATACATGAAAAGAAAGGTCTGTTCAATACCTATTCACACCTGAAAACCAAACGCTTCTGCAGCCTCTGGTTCTCGAGATATTGCAATCCAAAGTAGTTCCCGTGATTGTCAACCCAACTGCCTTTGATTTGCTTTGGAAGCTGATATCTCGGCAACCACGCATCAGAAAAAGCTGCGGTTTTCAGCAATTGAAAGGGATTGAACAGACCTTTGCAGTGGTATAAAATTTGACGATTTAATTTTTTTGAAGATTTTTGAAAAAAATTCAAGGTTAACCCCTTGCGGAAAAAGATTGTATTTTCAAAAATGTTTCCCAAACCCATCGATATATACATGAAAAGAAAGGTCTGTTCAATACCTATTCACACCTGAAAACCAAACGCTTCTGCAGCCTCTGGTTCTCGAGATATTGCAATCCAAAGTAGTTCCCGTGATTGTCAAACCAACTGCATTTGATTTGCTTTGGAAGCTGATATCTCGACAACCACGCATCAGAAAAAGCTGCGGTTTTCAGCACTTGAAAGGGATTGAACAGACCTTTGCAGTGGTATAAAATTTGACGATTTAATTTTTTTGAAGATTTTTGAAAAAAAATCAAGGTTAACCCCTTGCGGAAAAAGATTGTATTTTCAAAAATGTTTCCCAAACCCATCGATATATACATGAAAAGAAAGGTCTGTTCAATACCTATTCACACCTGAAAACCAAACGCTTCTGCAGCCTCTGGTTCTCGAGATATTGCAATCCAAAGTAGTTCCCGTGATTGTCAACCCAACTGCATTTGATTTGCTTTGGAAGCTGATATCTCGGCAACCACGCATCAGAAAAAGCTGCGGTTTTCAGCACTTGAAAGGGATTGAACAGTGGTACAAAATTTGCCGATTTAATTTTTTTGAAGATTTTTTAAAAAAATTCAAGGTTAACCCCTTGCGGAAAAAAATTGTATTTTCAAAAATGTTTCCCAAACCCATTGATATATACATGAAAAGAAAGGTCTGTTCAATACCTATTCACACCTGAAAACCAAACGCTTCTGCAGCCTCTGGTTCTCGAGATATTGCAGTCCAAAGTAGTTCCCGTGATTGTCAACCCAACTGCATTTGATTTGCTTTGGAAGCTGATATCTCGGCAACCACGCCTCAGAAAAAGCAGCGGTTTTCAGCACTTGAAAGGGATTGAACAGGGCTTTGCAGTGGTATAAAATTTGCCGATTTAATTTTTTTGAAGATTTTTAAAAAAAAATCAAGGTTAACCCCTTGCGGAAAAAAATTGTATTTTCAAAAATGTTTCCCAAACCCATCGATATATACATGAAAAGAAAGGTCTGTTCAATACCTATTCACACCTGAAAACCAAACGCTTCTGCAGCCTCTGGTTCTCGAGATATTGCAGTCCAAAGTAGTTCCCGTGATTGTCAACCCAACTGCATTTGATTTGATTGTCAACCCAACTGCATTTGATTTGCTTTGGAAGCTGATATCTCGGCAACCACGCATCAGAAAAAGCTGCGGTTTTCAGCACTTGAAAGGGATTGAACAGTGGTACAAAATTTGCCGATTTAATTTTTTTGAAGATTTTTTAAAAAAATTCAAGGTTAACCCCTTGCGGAAAAAAATTGTATTTTCAAAAATGTTTCCCAAACCCATTGATATATACATGAAAAGAAAGGTCTGTTCAATACCTATTCACACCTGAAAACCAAACGCTTCTGCAGCCTCTGGTTCTCGAGATATTGCAGTCCAAAGTAGTTCCCGTGATTGTCAACCCAACTGCATTTGATTTGCTTTGGAAGCTGATATCTCGGCAACCACGCCTCAGAAAAAGCAGCGGTTTTCAGCACTTGAAAGGGATTGAACAGGGCTTTGCAGTGGTATAAAATTTGCCGATTTAATTTTTTTGAAGATTTTTAAAAAAAAATCAAGGTTAACCCCTTGCGGAAAAAAATTGTATTTTCAAAAATGTTTCCCAAACCCATCGATATATACATGAAAAGAAAGGTCTGTTCAATACCTATTCACACCTGAAAACCAAACGCTTCTGCAGCCTCTGGTTCTCGAGATATTGCAGTCCAAAGTAGTTCCCGTGATTGTCAACCCAACTGCATTTGATTTGCTTTGGAAGCTGATATCTCGGCAACCACGCATCAGAAAAAGCTGCGGTTTTCAGCACTTGAAAGGGATTGAACAGACCTTTGCAGTGGTATAAAATTTGACGATTTAATTTTTTTGAAGATTTTTGAAAAAAAATCAAAGTTAACCCCTTGCGGAAAAAAATTGTATTTTCAAAAATGTTTCCCAAACCCCTCGATAGATACATGAAAAGAAAGGTCTGTTCAATACCTATTCACACCTGAAAACCAAACGCTTCTGCAGCCTCTGGTTCTCGAGATATTGCAGTCCAAAGTAGTTCCCGTGATTGTCAACCCAACTGCATTTGATTTGCTTTGGAAGCTGATATCTCGGCAACCACGCATCAGAAAAAGCTGCGGTTTTCAGCACTTGAAAGGGATTGAACAGACCTTTGCAGTGGTATAAAATTTGACGATTTAATTTTTTTGAAGATTTTTGAAAAAAATTCAAGGTTAACCCCTTGCGGAAAAAATTGTATTTTCAAAAATGTTTCCCAAACCCCTCGATATATACATGAAAAGAAAGGTCTGTTCAATACCTATTCACACCTGAAAACCAAACGCTTCTGCAGCCTCTGGTTCTCGAGATATTGCAATCCAAAGTAGTTCCCGTGATTGTCAACCCAACTGCCTTTGATTTGCTTTGGAAGCTGATATCTCGGCAACCACGTATCAGAAAAAGCTGCGGTTTTCAGCAATTGAAAGGGATTGAACAGACCTTTGCAGTGGTATAAAATTTGACGATTTAATTTTTTTGAAGATTTTTGAAAAAAATTCAAGGTTAACCCCTTGCGGAAAAAGATTGTATTTTCAAAAATGTTTCCCAAACCCATCGATATATACATGAAAAGAAAGGTCTGTTCAATACCTATTCACACCTGAAAACCAAACGCTTCTGCAGCCTCTGGTTCTCGAGATATTGCAATCCAAAGTAGTTCCCGTGATTGTCAAACCAACTGCATTTGATTTGCTTTGGAAGCTGATATCTCGACAACCACGCATCAGAAAAAGCTGCGGTTTTCAGCACTTGAAAGGGATTGAACAGACCTTTGCAGTGGTATAAAATTTGACGATTTAATTTTTTTGAAGATTTTTGAAAAAAAATCAAGGTTAACCCCTTGCGGAAAAAGATTGTATTTTCAAAAATGTTTCCCAAACCCATCGATATATACATGAAAAGAAAGGTCTGTTCAATACCTATTCACACCTGAAAACCAAACGCTTCTGCAGCCTCTGGTTCTCGAGATATTGCAATCCAAAGTAGTTCCCGTGATTGTCAACCCAACTGCATTTGATTTGCTTTGGAAGCTGATATCTCGGCAACCACGCATCAGAAAAAGCTGCGGTTTTCAGCACTTGAAAGGGATTGAACAGACCTTTGCAGTGGTATAAAATTTGACGATTTAATTTTTTTGAAGATTTTTGAAAAAAAAATCAAGGTTAACCCCTTGCGGAAAAAATTTGTATTTTCAAAAATGTTTCCCAAACCCCATCAGAAAAAGCTGCGGTTTTCAGCACTTGAAAGGGATTGAACAGACCTTTGCAGTGGTATAAAATTTGACGATTTAATTTTTTTGAAGATTTTTGAAAAAAAATCAAGGTTAACCAGTTGCGGAAAAAATTTGTATTTTCAAAAATGTTTCCCAAACCCCTCGATATATACATGAAAAGAAAGGTCTGTTCAATACCTATTCACACCTGAAAACCAAACGCCTCTGCAGCCTCTGGTTCTCGAGATATTGCAATCCAAAGTAGTTCCCGTGATTGTCAACCCAACTGCATTTGATTTGCTTTGGAAGCTGATATCTCGGCAACCACGCCTCAGAAAAAGCAGCGGTTTTCAGTACTTGAAAGGGATTGAACAGACCTTTGCAGTGGTACAAAATTTGCCGATTTAATTTTTTTGAAGATTTTTGAAAAAAATTCAAGCTCAACCCCTTGCGGAAAAAATTTGTATTTTCAAAAATGTTTCCCAAACCCATCGATATATACATGAAAAGAAAGGTCTGTTCAATACCTATTCACGCCTGAAAACCAAACGCTTCTGCAGCCTCTGGTTCTCGAGATATTGCAGTCCAAAGTAGTTCCCGTGATTGTCAACCCAACTGCATTTGATTTGCTTTGGAAGCTGATATCTCGGCAACCACGCATCAGAAAAAGCTGCGGTTTTCAGCACTTGAAAGAGATTGAACAGACCTTTCAGTGGTATAAAATTTGACGATTTAATTTTTTTGAAGATTTTTGAAAAAAATTCAAGGTTAACCCCTTGCGGAAAAAGATTGTATTTTCAAAAATGTTTCCCAAACCCATCGATATATACATGAAAAGAAAGGTCTGTTCAATACCTATTCACACCTGAAAACCAAACGCCTCTGCAGCCTCTGGTTCTCGAGATATTGCAATCCAAAGTAGTTCCCGTGATTGTCAACCCAACTGCATTTGATTTGCTTTGGAAGCTGATATCTCGGCAACCACGCCTCAGAAAAAGCAGCGGTTTTCAGTACTTGAAAGGGATTGAACAGGGCTTTGCAGTGGTACAAAATTTGCCGATTTAATTTTTTTGAAGATTTTTTAAAAAAATTCAAGGTTAACCCCTTGCGGAAAAAAATTGTATTTTCAAAAATGTTTCCCAAACCCATTGATATATACATGAAAAGAAAGGTCTGTTCAATACCTATTCACACCTGAAAACCAAACGCTTCTGCAGCCTCTGGTTCTCGAGATATTGCAGTCCAAAGTAGTTCCCGTGATTGTCAACCCAACTGCATTTGATTTGCTTTGGAAGCTGATATCTCGGCAACCACGCCTCAGAAAAAGCAGCGGTTTTCAGCACTTGAAAGGGATTGAACAGGGCTTTGCAGTGGTACAAAATTTGCCGATTTAATTTTTTTGAAGATTTTTGAAAAAAATTCAAGGTTAACCCCTTGCGGAAAAAAATTGTATTTTCAAAAATGTTTCCCAAACCCATCGATATATACATGAAAAGAAAGGTCTGTTCAATACCTATTCACACCTGAAAACCAAACGCTTCTGCAGCCTCTGGTTCTCGAGATATTGCAGTCCAAAGTAGTTCCCGTGATTGTCAACCCAACTGCATTTGATTTGCTTTGGAAGCTGATATCTCGGCAACCACGCATCAGAAAAAGCTGCGGTTTTCAGCACTTGAAAGGGATTGAACAGACCTTTGCAGTGGTATAAAATTTGACGATTTAATTTTTTTGAAGATTTTTGAAAAAAATTCAAGGTTAACTAACCCCTTGCTGAAAAAAATTGTATTTTCAAAAATGTTTCGCAAACCCCTCGATATATACATGAAAAGAAAGGTCTGTTCAATACCTATTCACACCTGAAAACCAAACGCCTCTGCAGCCTCTGGTTCTCGAGATATTGCAGTCCAAAGTAGTTCCCGTGATTGTCAACCCAACTGCATTTGATTTGCTTTGGAAGCTGATATCTCGGCAACCACGCATCAGAAAAAGCTGCGGTTTTCAGCACTTGAAAGGGATTGAACAGACCTTTGCAGTGGTATAAAATTTGACGATTTAATTTTTTTGAAGATTTTTGAAAAAAATTCAAGGTTAACCCCTTGCGGAAAAAGATTGTATTTTCAAAAATGTTTCCCAAACCCATCGATATATACATAAAAAGAAAGGTCTGTTCAATACCTATTCACACCTGAAAACCAAACGCTTCTGCAGCCTCTGGTTCTCGAGATATTGCAATCCAAAGTAGTTCCCGTGATTGTCAACCCAACTGCATTTGATTTGCTTTGGAAGCTGATATCTCGGCAACCACGCATCAGAAAAAGCTGCGGTTTTCAGCACTTGAAAGGGATTGAACAGACCTTTGCAGTGGTATAAAATTTGACGATTTAATTTTTTTGAAGATTTTTGAAAAAAAATCAAGGTTAACCCCTTGCGGAAAAAATTTGTATTTTCAAAAATGTTTCCCAAACCCCTCGATATATACATGAAAAGAAAGGTCTGTTCAATACCTATTCACACCTGAAAACCAAACGCCTCTGCAGCCTCTGGTTCTCGAGATATTGCAATCCAAAGTAGTTCCCGTGATTGTCAACCCAACTGCATTTGATTTGCTTTGGAAGCTGATATCTCGGCAACCACGCCTCAGAAAAAGCAGCGGTTTTCAGTACTTGAAAGGGATTGAACAGGGCTTTGCAGTGGTACAAAATTTGCCGATTTAATTTTTTTGAAGATTTTTGAAAAAAATTCAAGGTTAACCCCTTGCGGAAAAAAATTGTATTTTCAAAAATGTTTCCCAAACCCATCGATATATACATGAAAAGAAAGGTCTGTTCAATACCTATTCACACCTGAAAACCAAACGCTTCTGCAGCCTCTGGTTCTCGAGATATTGCAGTCCAAAGTAGTTCCCGTGATTGTCAACCCAACTGCATTTGATTTGCTTTGGAAGCTGATATCTCGGCAACCACGCATCAGAAAAAGCTGCGGTTTTCAGCACTTGAAAGGGATTGAACAGACCTTTGCAGTGGTGAAAAATTTGACGATTTAATTTTTTTGAAGATTTTTGAAAAAAATTCAAGGTTAACCCCTTGCGGAAAAAGATTGTATTTTCAAAAATGTTTCCCAAACCCATCGATATATACATGAAAAGAAAGGTCTGTTCAACACCTATTCACACCTGAACACCAAACGCTTCTGCAGCCTCTGGTTCTCGAGATATTGCAGTCCAAAGTAGTTCCCGTGATTGTCAACCCAACTGCATTTGATTTGCTTTGGAAGCTGATATCTCGGCAACCACGCATCAGAAAAAGCTGCGGTTTTCAGCACTTGAAAGGGATTGAACAGACCTTTGCAGTGGTATAAAATTTGACGATTTAATTTTTTTGAAGATTTTTGAAAAAAATTCAAGGTTAACCCCTTGCGGAAAAAGATTGTATTTTCAAAAATGTTTCCCAAACCCATCGATATATACATAAAAAGAAAGGTCTGTTCAATACCTATTCACACCTGAAAACCAAACGCTTCTGCAGCCTCTGGTTCTCGAGATATTGCAATCCAAAGTAGTTCCCGTGATTGTCAACCCAACTGCATTTGATTTGCTTTAGAAGCTGATATCTCGGCAACCACGCATCAGAAAAAGCTGCGGTTTTCAGCACTTGAAAGGGATTGAACAGACCTTTGCAGTGGTATAAAATTTGACGATTTAATTTTTTTGAAGATTTTTGAAAAAAAATCAAGGTTAACCCCTTGCGGAAAAAATTTGTATTTTCAAAAATGTTTCCCAAACCCCTCGATATATACATGAAAAGAAAGGTCTGTTCAATACCTATTCACACCTGAAAACCAAACGCCTCTGCAGCCTCTGGTTCTCGAGATATTGCAATCCAAAGTAGTTCCCGTGATTGTCAACCCAACTGCATTTGATTTGCTTTGGAAGCTGATATCTCGGCAACCACGCCTCAGAAAAAGCAGCGGTTTTCAGTACTTGAAAGGGATTGAACAGGGCTTTGCAGTGGTACAAAATTTGCCGATTTAATTTTTTTGAAGATTTTTGAAAAAAATTCAAGGTTAACCCCTTGCGGAAAAAAATTGTATTTTCAAAAATGTTTCCCAAACCCATCGATATATACATGAAAAGAAAGGTCTGTTCAATACCTATTCACACCTGAAAACCAAACGCTTCTGCAGCCTCTGGTTCTCGAGATATTGCAGTCCAAAGTAGTTCCCGTGATTGTCAACCCAACTGCATTTGATTTGCTTTGGAAGCTGATATCTCGGCAACCACGCATCAGAAAAAGCTGCGGTTTTCAGCACTTGAAAGGGATTGAACAGACCTTTGCAGTGGTATAAAATTTGACGATTTAATTTTTTTGAAGATTTTTGAAAAAAATTCAAGGTTAACCCCTTGCGGAAAAAGATTGTATTTTCAAAAATGTTTCCCAAACCCATCGATATATACATAAAAAGAAAGGTCTGTTCAATACCTATTCACACCTGAAAACCAAACGCTTCTGCAGCCTCTGGTTCTCGAGATATTGCAATCCAAAGTAGTTCCCGTGATTGTCAACCCAACTGCATTTGATTTGCTTTGGAAGCTGATATCTCGGCAACCACGCATCAGAAAAAGCTGCGGTTTTCAGCACTTGAAAGGGATTGAACAGACCTTTGCAGTGGTATAAAATTTGACGATTTAATTTTTTTGAAGATTTTTGAAAAAAAATCAAGGTTAACCCCTTGCGGAAAAAATTTGTATTTTCAAAAATGTTTCCCAAACCCCTCGATATATACATGAAAAGAAAGGTCTGTTCAATACCTATTCACACCTGAAAACCAAACGCCTCTGCAGCCTCTGGTTCTCGAGATATTGCAATCCAAAGTAGTTCCCGTGATTGTCAACCCAACTGCATTTGATTTGCTTTGGAAGCTGATATCTCGGCAACCACGCCTCAGAAAAAGCAGCGGTTTTCAGTACTTGAAAGGGATTGAACAGGGCTTTGCAGTGGTACAAAATTTGCCGATTTAATTTTTTTGAAGATTTTTGAAAAAAATTCAAGGTTAACCCCTTGCGGAAAAAAATTGTATTTTCAAAAATGTTTCCCAAACCCATCGATATATACATGAAAAGAAAGGTCTGTTCAATACCTATTCACACCTGAAAACCAAACGCTTCTGCAGCCTCTGGTTCTCGAGATATTGCAGTCCAAAGTAGTTCCCGTGATTGTCAACCCAACTGCATTTGATTTGCTTTGGAAGCTGATATCTCGGCAACCACGCATCAGAAAAAGCTGCGGTTTTCAGCACTTGAAAGGGATTGAACAGACCTTTGCAGTGGTGAAAAATTTGACGATTTAATTTTTTTGAAGATTTTTGAAAAAAATTCAAGGTTAACCCCTTGCGGAAAAAGATTGTATTTTCAAAAATGTTTCCCAAACCCATCGATATATACATGAAAAGAAAGGTCTGTTCAACACCTATTCACACCTGAACACCAAACGCTTCTGCAGCCTCTGGTTCTCGAGATATTGCAGTCCAAAGTAGTTCCCGTGATTGTCAACCCAACTGCATTTGATTTGCTTTGGAAGCTGATATCTCGGCAACCACGCATCAGAAAAAGCTGCGGTTTTCAGCACTTGAAAGGGATTGAACAGACCTTTGCAGTGGTATAAAATTTGACGATTTAATTTTTTTGAAGATTTTTGAAAAAAATTCAAGGTTAACCCCTTGCGGAAAAAGATTGTATTTTCAAAAATGTTTCCCAAACCCATCGATATATACATAAAAAGAAAGGTCTGTTCAATACCTATTCACACCTGAAAACCAAACGCTTCTGCAGCCTCTGGTTCTCGAGATATTGCAATCCAAAGTAGTTCCCGTGATTGTCAACCCAACTGCATTTGATTTGCTTTAGAAGCTGATATCTCGGCAACCACGCATCAGAAAAAGCTGCGGTTTTCAGCACTTGAAAGGGATTGAACAGACCTTTGCAGTGGTATAAAATTTGACGATTTAATTTTTTTGAAGATTTTTGAAAAAAAATCAAGGTTAACCCCTTGCGGAAAAAATTTGTATTTTCAAAAATGTTTCCCAAACCCCTCGATATATACATGAAAAGAAAGGTCTGTTCAATACCTATTCACACCTGAAAACCAAACGCCTCTGCAGCCTCTGGTTCTCGAGATATTGCAATCCAAAGTAGTTCCCGTGATTGTCAACCCAACTGCATTTGATTTGCTTTGGAAGCTGATATCTCGGCAACCACGCCTCAGAAAAAGCAGCGGTTTTCAGTACTTGAAAGGGATTGAACAGGGCTTTGCAGTGGTACAAAATTTGCCGATTTAATTTTTTTGAAGATTTTTGAAAAAAATTCAAGGTTAACCCCTTGCGGAAAAAAATTGTATTTTCAAAAATGTTTCCCAAACCCATCGATATATACATGAAAAGAAAGGTCTGTTCAATACCTATTCACACCTGAAAACCAAACGCTTCTGCAGCCTCTGGTTCTCGAGATATTGCAGTCCAAAGTAGTTCCCGTGATTGTCAACCCAACTGCATTTGATTTGCTTTGGAAGCTGATATCTCGGCAACCACGCATCAGAAAAAGCTGCGGTTTTCAGCACTTGAAAGGGATTGAACAGACCTTTGCAGTGGTGAAAAATTTGACGATTTAATTTTTTTGAAGATTTTTGAAAAAAATTCAAGGTTAACCCCTTGCGGAAAAAGATTGTATTTTCAAAAATGTTTCCCAAACCCATCGATATATACATGAAAAGAAAGGTCTGTTCAACACCTATTCACACCTGAACACCAAACGCTTCTGCAGCCTCTGGTTCTCGAGATATTGCAGTCCAAAGTAGTTCCCGTGATTGTCAACCCAACTGCATTTGATTTGCTTTGGAAGCTGATATCTCGGCAACCACGCCTCAGAAAAAGCTGCGGTTTTCAGCACTTGAAAGGGATTGAACAGGCCTTTGCAGTGGTACAAAATTTGCCGATTTAATTTTTTTGAAGATTTTTGAAAAAAATTCAAGGGAAAAAATTGTATTTTCAAAAATGTTTCCCAAACCCATCGATATATACATGAAAAGAAAGGTCTGTTCAATACCTATTCACACCTGAAAACCAAACGCTTCTGCAGCCTCTGGTTCTCGAGATATTGCAGTCCAAAGTAGTTCCCGTGATTGTCAACCCAACTGCATTTGATTTGCTTTGGAAGCTGATATCTCGGCAACCACGCATCAGAAAAAGCTGCGGTTTTCAGCACTTGAAAGGGATTGAACAGACCTTTGCAGTGGTATAAAATTTGACGATTTAATTTTTTTGAAGATTTTTGAAAAAAATTCAAGGTTAACCCCTTGCGGAAAAAGATTGTATTTTCAAAAATGTTTCCCAAACCCATCGATATATACATGAAAAGAAAGGTCTGTTCAATACCTATTCACACCTGAAAACCAAACGCTTCTGCAGCCTCTGGTTCTCGAGATATTGCAATCCAAAGTAGTTCCCGTGATTGTCAACCCAACTGCATTTGATTTGCTTTGGAAGCTGATATCTCGGCAACCACGCATCAGAAAAAGCTGCGGTTTTCAGCACTTGAAAGGGATTGAACAGACGTTTGCAGTGGTATAAAATTTGACGATTTAATTTTTTTGAAGATTTTTGAAAAAAATTCAAGGTCCCTTGCGGAAAAAGATTGTATTTTCAAAAATGTTTCCCAAACCCATCGATATATACATAAAAAGAAAGGTCTGTTCAATACCTATTCACACCTGAAAACCAAACGCTTCTGCAGCCTCTGGTTCTCGAGATATTGCAATCCAAAGTAGTTCCCGTGATTGTCAACCCAACTGCATTTGATTTGCTTTGGAAGCTGATATCTCGGCAACCACGCATCAGAAAAAGCTGCGGTTTTCAGCACTTGAAAGGGATTGAACAGACCTTTGCAGTGGTATAAAATTTGACGATTTAATTTTTTTGAAGATTTTTGAAAAAAAATCAAGGTTAACCCCTTGCGGAAAAAATTTGTATTTTCAAAAATGTTTCCCAAACCCCTCGATATATACATGAAAAGAAAGGTCTGTTCAATACCTATTCACACCTGAAAACCAAACGCCTCTGCAGCCTCTGGTTCTCGAGATATTGCAATCCAAAGTAGTTCCCGTGATTGTCAACCCAACTGCATTTGATTTGCTTTGGAAGCTGATATCTCGGCAACCACGCATCAGAAAAAGCTGCGGTTTTCAGCACTTGAAAGGGATTGAACAGACGTTTGCAGTGGTATAAAATTTGACGATTTAATTTTTTTGAAGATTTTTGAAAAAAATTCAAGGTTAACCCCTTGCGGAAAAAGATTGTATTTTCAAAAATGTTTCCCAAACCCATCGATATATACATAAAAAGAAAGGTCTGTTCAATACCTATTCACACCTGAAAACCAAACGCTTCTGCAGCCTCTGGTTCTCGAGATATTGCAATCCAAAGTAGTTCCCGTGATTGTCAACCCAACTGCATTTGATTTGCTTTGGAAGCTGATATCTCGGCAACCACGCATCAGAAAAAGCTGCGGTTTTCAGCACTTGAAAGGGATTGAACAGACCTTTGCAGTGGTGAAAAATTTGACGATTTAATTTTTTTGAAGATTTTTGAAAAAAATTCAAGGTTAACTAACCCCTTGCTGAAAAAAATTGTATTTTCAAAAATGTTTCGCAAACCCCTCGATATATACATGAAAAGAAAGGTCTGTTCAATACCTATTCACACCTGAAAACCAAACGCCTCTGCAGCCTCTGGTTCTCGAGATATTGCAGTCCAAGGTAGTTCCCGTGATTGTCAACCCAACTGCATTTGATTTGCTTTGGAAGCTGATATCTCGGCAACCACGCATCAGAAAAAGCTGCGGTTTTCAGCACTTGAAAGGGATTGAACAGACCTTTGCAGTGGTATAAAATTTGACGATTTAATTTTTTTGAAGATTTTTGAAAAAAATTCAAGGTTAACCCCTTGCGGAAAAAAATTGTATTTTCAAAAATGTTTCCCAAACCCCTCGATATATACATGAAAAGAAAGGTCTGTTCAATACCTATTCACACCTGAAAACCAAACGCTTCTGCAGCCTCTGGTTCTCGAGATATTGCAGTCCAAAGTAGTTCCCGTGATTGTCAACCCAACTGCATTTGATTTGCTTTGGAAGCTGATATCTCGGCAACCACGCATCAGAAAAAGCTGCGGTTTTCAGCACTTGAAAGGGATTGAACAGACCTTTGCAGTGGTATAAAATTTGACGATTTAATTTTTTTGAAGATTTTTGAAAAAAAATCAAGGTTAACCCCTTGCGGAAAAAAATTGTATTTTCAAAAATGTTTCCCAAACCCCTCGATATATACATGAAAAGAAAGGTCTGTTCAATACCTATTCACACCTGAAAACCAAACGCCTCTGCAGCCTCTGGTTCTCGAGATATTGCAATCCAAAGTAGTTCCCGTGATTGTCAACCCAACTGCATTTGATTTGCTTTGGAAGCTGATATCTCGGCAACCACGCCTCAGAAAAAGCAGCGGTTTTCAGTACTTGAAAGGGATTGAACAGGGCTTTGCAGTGGTACAAAATTTGCCGATTTAATTTTTTTGAAGATTTTTGAAAAAAATTCAAGGTTAACCCCTTGCGGAAAAAAATTGTATTTTCAAAAATGTTTCCCAAACCCATCGATATATACATGAAAAGAAAGGTCTGTTCAATACCTATTCACACCTGAAAACCAAACGCTTCTGCAGCCTCTGGTTCTCGAGATATTGCAATCCAAAGTAGTTCCCGTGATTGTCAACCCAACTGCATTTGATTTGCTTTGGAAGCTGATATCTCGGCAACCACGCATCAGAAAAAGCTGCGGTTTTCAGCACTTGAAAGGGATTGAACAGACCTTTGCAGTGGTATAAAATTTGACGATTTAATTTTTTTGAAGATTTTTGAAAAAAAATCAAGGTTAACCCCTTGCGGAAAAAAATTGTATTTTCAAAAATGTTTCCCAAACCCCTCGATATATACATGAAAAGAAAGGTCTGTTCAATACCTATTCACACCTGAAAACCAAACGCTTCTGCAGCCTCTGGTTCTCGAGATATTGCAGTCCAAAGTAGTTCCCGTGATTGTCAACCCAACTGCATTTGATTTGCTTTGGAAGCTGATATCTCGGCAACCACGCATCAGAAAAAGCTGCGGTTTTCAGCACTTGAAAGGGATTGAACAGACCTTTGCAGTGGTATAAAATTTGACGATTTAATTTTTTTGAAGATTTTTGAAAAAAATTCAAGGTTAACCCCTTGCGGAAAAAAATTGTATTTTCAAAAATGTTTCCCAAACCCCTCGATATATACATGAAAAGAAAGGTCTGTTCAATACCTATTCACACCTGAAAACCAAACGCTTCTGCAGCCTCTGGTTCTCGAGATATTGCAGTCCAAAGTAGTTCCCGTGATTGTCAACCCAACTGCATTTGATTTGCTTTGGAAGCTGATATCTCGGCAACCACGCATCAGAAAAAGCTGCGGTTTTCAGCACTTGAAAGGGATTGAACAGACCTTAGCAGTGGTATAAAATTTGACGATTTAATTTTTTTGAAGATTTTTGAAAAAAATTCAAGGTTAACCCCTTGCGGAAAAAGATTGTATTTTCAAAAATGTTTCCCAAACCCATCGATATATACATGAAAAGAAAGGTCTGTTCAATACCTATTCACACCTGAAAACCAAACGCTTCTGCAGCCTCTGGTTCTCGAGATATTGCAATCCAAAGTAGTTCCCGTGATTGTCAACCCAACTGCATTTGATTTGCTTTGGAAGCTGATATCTCGGCAACCACGCATCAGAAAAAGCTGCGGTTTTCAGCACTTGAAAGGGATTGAACAGACCTTTGCAGTGGTATAAAATTTGACGATTTAATTTTTTTGAAGATTTTTGAAAAAAAATCAAGGTTAACCCCTTGCGGAAAAAATTTGTATTTTCAAAAATGTTTCCCAAACCCCTCGATATATACATGAAAAGAAAGGTCTGTTCAATACCTATTCACACCTGAAAACCAAACGCCTCTGCAGCCTCTGGTTCTCGAGATATTGCAATCCAAAGTAGTTCCCGTGATTGTCAACCCAACTGCATTTGATTTGCTTTGGAAGCTGATATCTCGGCAACCACGCCTCAGAAAAGCAGCGGTTTTCAGTACTTGAAAGGGATTGAACAGGGCTTTGCAGTGGTACAAAATTTGCCGATTTAATTTTTTTGAAGATTTTTGAAAAAAATTCAAGGTTAACCCCTTGCGGAAAAAATTGTATTTTCAAAAATGTTTCCCAAACCCATCGATATATACATGAAAAGAAAGGTCTGTTCAATACCTATTCACACCTGAAAACCAAACGCTTCTGCAGCCTCTGGTTCTCGAGATATTGCAGTCCAAAGTAGTTCCCGTGATTGTCAACCCAACTGCATTTGATTTGCTTTGGAAGCTGATATCTCGGCAACCACGCATCAGAAAAAGCTGCGGTTTTCAGCACTTGAAAGGGATTGAACAGACCTTTGCAGTGGTATAAAATTTGACGATTTAATTTTTTTGAAGATTTTTGAAAAAAAATTCAAGGTTAACCCCTTGCGGAAAAAAATTGTATTTTCAAAAATGTTTCCCAAACCCCTCGATATATACATGAAAAGAAAGGTCTGTTCAATACCTATTCACACCTGAAAACCAAACGCTTCTGCAGCCTCTGGTTCTCGAGATATTGCAGTCCAAAGTAGTTCCCGTGATTGTCAACCCAACTGCATTTGATTTGCTTTGGAAGCTGATATCTCGGCAACCACGCATCAGAAAAAGCTGCGGTTTTCAGCACTTGAAAGGGATTGAACAGACCTTTGCAGTGGTATAAAATTTGACGATTTAATTTTTTTGAAGATTTTTGAAAAAAATTCAAGGTTAACCCCTTGCGGAAAAAGATTGTATTTTCAAAAATGTTTCCCAAACCCATCGATATATACATGAAAAGAAAGGTCTGTTCAATACCTATTCACACCTGAAAACCAAACGCTTCTGCAGCCTCTGGTTCTCGAGATATTGCAATCCAAAGTAGTTCCCGTGATTGTCAACCCAACTGCATTTGATTTGCTTTGGAAGCTGATATCTCGGCAACCACGCATCAGAAAAAGCTGCGGTTTTCAGCACTTGAAAGGGATTGAACAGACCTTTGCAGTGGTATAAAATTTGACGATTTAATTTTTTTGAAGATTTTTGAAAAAAATTCAAGGTTAACCCCTTGCGGAAAAAGATTGTATTTTCAAAAATGTTTCCCAAACCCATCGATATATACATGAAAAGAAAGGTCTGTTCAATACCTATTCACACCTGAAAACCAAACGCTTCTGCAGCCTCTGGTTCTCGAGATATTGCAGTCCAAAGTAGTTCCCGTGATTGTCAACCCAACTGCATTTGATTTGCTTTGGAAGCTGATATCTCGGCAACCACGCATCAGAAAAAGCTGCGGTTTTCAGCACTTGAAAGGGATTGAACAGACCTTTGCAGTGGTATAAAATTTGACGATTTAATTTTTTTTGAAGATTTTTGAAAAAAAATCAAGGTTAACCCCTTGCGGAAAAAAATTGTATTTTCAAAAATGTTTCCCAAACCCCTCGATATATACATGAAAAGAAAGGTCTGTTCAATACCTATTCAAACCTGAAAACCAAACGCCTCTGCAGCCTCTGGTTCTCGAGATATTGCAATCCAAAGTAGTTCCCGTGATTGTCAACCCAATGCATTTGATTTGCTTTGGAAGCTGATATCTCGGCAACCACGCCTCAGAAAAAGCAGCGGTTTTCAGCACTTGAAAGGGATTGAACAGGGCTTTGCAGTGGTACAAAATTTGCCGATTTAATTTTTTTGAAGATTTTTGAAAAAAAATCAAGGTTAACCCCTTGCGGAAAAAAATTGTATTTTCAAAAATGTTTCCCAAACCCAGCGATATATACATGAAAAGAAAGGTCTGTTCAATACCTATTCACACCTGAAAACCAAACGCTTCTGCAGCCTCTGGTTCTCGATATATTGCAGTCCAAAGTAGTTCCCGTGATTGTCAACCCAACTGCATTTGATTTGCTTTGGAAGCTGATATCTCGGCAACCACGCCTCAGAAAAAGCTGCGGTTTTCAGCACTTGAAAGGGATTGAACAGGCCTTTGCAGTGGTATAAAATTTGACGATTTAATTTTTTTGAAGATTTTTGAAAAAAATTCAAGGTTAACCCCTTGCGGAAAAAATTGTATTTTCAAAAATGTTTCCCAAATCCATCGATATATACATGAAAAGAAAGGTCTGTTCAATACCTATTCACACCTGAAAACCAAACGCTTCTGCAGCCTCTGGTTCTCGAGATATTGCAATCCAAAGTAGTTCCCGTGATTGTCAACCCAACTGCATTTGATTTGCTTTGGAAGCTGATATCTCGGCAACCACGCATCAGAAAAAGTTGCGGTTTTCAGCACTTGAAAGGGATTGAACAGACCTTTGCAGTGGTATAAAATTTGACGATTTAATTTTTTTGAAGATTTTTGAAAAAAAATCAAGGTTAACCCCTTGCGGAAAAAAATTGTATTTTCAAAAATGTTTCCCAAACCCCTCGATATATACATGAAAAGAAAGGTCTGTTCAATACCTATTCACACCTGAAAACCAAACGCCTCTGCAGCCTCTGGTTCTCGAGATATTGCAATCCAAAGTAGTTCCCGTGATTGAACAGACCTTTGCAGTGGTATAAAATTTGACGATTTAATTTTTTTGAAGATTTTTGAAAAAAATTCAAGGTTAACCCCTTGCGGAAAAAATTGTATTTTCAAAAATGTTTCCCAAACCCATCGATATATACATGAAAAGAAAGGTCTGTTCAATACCTATTCACACCTGAGAACCAAACGCTTCTGCAGCCTCTGGTTCTCGAGATATTGCAGTCCAAAGTAGTTCCCGTGATTGTCAACCCAACTGCATTTGATTTGCTTTGGAAGCTGATATCTCGGCAACCACGCCTCAGAAAAAGCAGCGGTTTTCAGCACTTGAAAGGGATTGAACAGGCCTTTGCAGTGGTACAAAATTTGCCGATTTAATTTTTTTGAAGATTTTTGAAAAAAAATTCAAGGTTAACCCCTTGCGGAAAAAAATTGTATTTTCAAAAATGTTTCCCAAACCCATCGATATATACATGAAAAGAAAGGTCTGTTCAATACCTATTCACACCTGAAAACCAAACGCCTCTGCAGCCTCTGGTTCTCGAGATATTGCAGTCCAAAGTAGTTCCCGTGATTGTCAACCCAACTGGATTTGATTTGCTTTGGAAGCTGATATCTCGGCAACCACGCCTCAGAAAAAGCAGCGGTTTTCAGCACTTGAAAGGGATTGAACAGGCCTTTGCAGTGGTACAAAATTTGCCGATTTAATTTTTTTGAAGATTTTTGAGAAAAATTCAAGGTTAACCCCTTGCGGAAAAAAATTGTATTTTCAAAAATGTTTTCCAAACCCATCTACATATACATGAAAAGAAAGGTCTGTTCAATACCTATTCACACCTGAAAACCAAACGCTTCTGCAGCCTCTGGTTCTCGAGATATTGCAATCCAACGTAGTTCCCGTGATTGTCAACCCAACTGCATTTGATTTGCTTTGGAAGCTGATATCTCGGCAACCACGCCTCAGAAAAAGCTGCGGTTTTCAGCACTTGAAAGGGATTGAACAGGCCTTTGCAGTGGTATAAAATTTGACGATTTAATTTTTTTGAAGATTTTTGAAAAAAATTCAAGGTTAACCCCTTGCGGAAAAAATTGTATTTTCAAAAATGTTTCCCAAACCCATCGATATATACATGAAAAGAAAGGTCTGTTCAATACCTATTCACACCTGAAAACCAAACGCTTCTGCAGCCTCTGGTTCTCGAGATATTGCAATCCAAAGTAGTTCCCGTGATTGTCAACCCAACTGCATTTGATTTGCTTTGGAAGCTGATATCTCGGCAACCACGCATCAGAAAAAGCTGCGGTTTTCAGCACTTGAAAGGGATTGAACAGACCTTTGCAGTGGTATAAAATTTGACGATTTAATTTTTTTGAAGATTTTTGAAAAAAAATCAAGGTTAACCCCTTGCGGAAAAAAATTGTATTTTCAAAAATGTTTCCCAAACCACTCGATATATACATGAAAAGAAAGGTCTGTTCAATACCTATTCACACCTGAAAACCAAACGCCTCTGCAGCCTCTGGTTCTCGAGATATTGCAATCCAACGTAGTTCCCGTGATTGTCAACCCAACTGCATTTGATTTGCTTTGGAAGCTGATATCTCGGCAACCACGCCTCAGAAAAAGCTGCGGTTTTCAGCACTTGAAAGGGATTGAACAGGCCTTTGCAGTGGTATAAAATTTGACGATTTAATTTTTTTGAAGATTTTTGAAAAAAATTCAAGGTTAACCCCTTGCGGAAAAAATTGTATTTTCACAAATGTTTCCCAAACCCATCGATATATACATGAAAAGAAAGGTCTGTTCAATACCTATTCACACCTGAAAACCAAACGCTTCTGCAGCCTCTGGTTCTCGAGATATTGCAATCCAAAGTAGTTCCCGTGATTGTCAACCCAACTGCATTTGATTTGCTTTGGAAGCTGATATCTCGGCAACCACGCATCAGAAAAAGCTGCGGTTTTCAGCACTTGAAAGGGATTGAACAGACCTTTGCAGTGGTATAAAATTTGACGATTTAATTTTTTTGAAGATTTTTGAAAAAAAATCAAGGTTAACCCCTTGCGGAAAAAAATTGTATTTTCAAAAATGTTTCCCAAACCACTCGATATATACATGAAAAGAAAGGTCTGTTCAATACCTATTCACACCTGAAAACCAAACGCCTCTGCAGCCTCTGGTTCTCGAGATATTACAATCCAAAGTAGTTCCCGTGATTGTCAACCCAACTGCATTTGATTTGCTTTGAAAGCTGATATCTCGGCAACCACGCCTCAGAAAAAGCAGCGGTTTTCAGCACTTGAAAGGGATTGAACAGGGCTTTGCAGTGGTACAAAATTTGCCGATTTAATTTTTTTGAAGATTTTTGAAAAAAATTCAAGGTTAACCCCTTGCGGAAAAAAATTGTATTTTCAAAAATGTTTCCCAAACCCATCGATATATACATGAAAAGAAAGGTCTGTTCAATACCTATTCACACCTGAAAACCAAACGCTTCTGCAGCCTCTGGTTCTCGAGATATTGCAGTCCAAAGTAGTTCCCGTGATTGTCAACCCAACTGCATTTGATTTGCTTTGGAAGCTGATATCTCGGCAACCACGCATCAGAAAAAGCTGCGGTTTTCAGCACTTGAAAGGGATTGAACAGACCTTTGCAGTGGTATAAAATTTGACGATTTAATTTTTTTGAAGATTTTTGAAAAAAATTCAAGGTTAACCCCTTGCGGAAAAAAATTGTATTTTCAAAAATGTTTCCCAAACCCCTCGATATATACATGAAAAGAAAGGTCTGTTCAATACCTATTCACACCTGAAAACCAAACGCTTCTGCAGCCTCTGGTTCTCGAGATATTGCAGTCCAAAGTAGTTCCCGTGATTGTCAACCCAACTGCATTTGATTTGCTTTGGAAGCTGATATCTCGGCAACCACGCATCAGAAAAAGCTGCGGTTTTCAGCACTTGAAAGGGATTGAACAGACCTTTGCAGTGGTATAAAATTTGACGATTTAATTTTTTTGAAGATTTTTGAAAAAAAATCAAGGTTAACCAGTTGCGGAAAAAATTTGTATTTTCAAAAATGTTTCCCAAACCCCTCGATATATACATGAAAAGAAAGGTCTGTTCAATACCTATTCACACCTGAAAACCAAACGCCTCTGCAGCCTCTGGTTCTCGAGATATTGCAATCCAAAGTAGTTCCCGTGATTGTCAACCCAACTGCATTTGATTTGCTTTGGAAGCTGATATCTCGGCAACCACGCCTCAGAAAAAGCAGCGGTTTTCAGTACTTGAAAGGGATTGAACAGACCTTTGCAGTGGTACAAAATTTGCCGATTTAATTTTTTTGAAGATTTTTGAAAAAAATTCAAGCTTAACCCCTTGCGGAAAAAATTTGTATTTTCAAAAATGTTTCCCAAACCCATCGATATATACATGAAAAGAAAGGTCTGTTCAATACCTATTCACGCCTGAAAACCAAACGCTTCTGCAGCCTCTGGTTCTCGAGATATTGCAGTCCAAAGTAGTTCCCGTGATTGTCAACCCAACTGCATTTGATTTGCTTTGGAAGCTGATATCTCGGCAACCACGCATCAGAAAAAGCTGCGGTTTTCCGCACTTGAAAGGGATTGAACAGACCTTTCAGTGGTATAAAATTTGACGATTTAATTTTTTTGAAGATTTTTGAAAAAAATTCAAGGTTAACCCCTTGCGGAAAAAGATTGTATTTTCAAAAATGTTTCCCAAACCCATCGATATATACATGAAAAGAAAGGTCTGTTCAATACCTATTCACACCTGAAAACCAAACGCCTCTGCAGCCTCTGGTTCTCGAGATATTGCAATCCAAAGTAGTTCCCGTGATTGTCAACCCAACTGCATTTGATTTGCTTTGGAAGCTGATATCTCGGCAACCACGCCTCAGAAAAAGCAGCGGTTTTCAGCACTTGAAAGGGATTGAACAGACCTTTGCAGTGGTATAAAATTTGACGATTTAATTTTTTTGAAGATTTTTGAAAAAAAAATCAAGGTTAACCCCTTGCGGAAAAAATTTGTATTTTCAAAAATGTTTCCCAAACCCCATCAGAAAAAGCTGCGGTTTTCAGCACTTGAAAGGGATTGAACAGACCTTTGCAGTGGTATAAAATTTGACGATTTAATTTTTTTGAAGATTTTTGAAAAAAAATCAAGGTTAACCAGTTGCGGAAAAAATTTGTATTTTCAAAAATGTTTCCCAAACCCCTCGATATATACATGAAAAGAAAGGTCTGTTCAATACCTATTCACACCTGAAAACCAAACGCCTCTGCAGCCTCTGGTTCTCGAGATATTGCAATCCAAAGTAGTTCCCGTGATTGTCAACCCAACTGCATTTGATTTGCTTTGGAAGCTGATATCTCGGCAACCACGCCTCAGAAAAAGCAGCGGTTTTCAGTACTTGAAAGGGATTGAACAGACCTTTGCAGTGGTACAAAATTTGCCGATTTAATTTTTTTGAAGATTTTTGAAAAAAATTCAAGCTTAACCCTTTGCGGAAAAAATTTGTATTTTCAAAAATGTTTCCCAAACCCATCGATATATACATGAAAAGAAAGGTCTGTTCAATACCTATTCACGCCTGAAAACCAAACGCTTCTGCAGCCTCTGGTTCTCGAGATATTGCAGTCCAAAGTAGTTCCCGTGATTGTCAACCCAACTGCATTTGATTTGCTTTGGAAGCTGATATCTCGGCAACCACGCATCAGAAAAAGCTGCGGTTTTCAGCACTTGAAAGGGATTGAACAGACCTTTCAGTGGTATAAAATTTGACGATTTAATTTTTTTGAAGATTTTTGAAAAAAATTCAAGGTTAACCCCTTGCGGAAAAAGATTGTATTTTCAAAAATGTTTCCCAAACCCATCGATATATACATGAAAAGAAAGGTCTGTTCAATACCTATTCACACCTGAAAACCAAACGCCTCTGCAGCCTCTGGTTCTCGAGATATTGCAATCCAAAGTAGTTCCCGTGATTGTCAACCCAACTGCATTTGATTTGCTTTGGAAGCTGATATCTCGGCAACCACGCCTCAGAAAAAGCAGCGGTTTTCAGTACTTGAAAGGGATTGAACAGGGCTTTGCAGTGGTACAAAATTTGCCGATTTAATTTTTTTGAAGATTTTTTAAAAAAATTCAAGGTTAACCCCTTGCGGAAAAAAATTGTATTTTCAAAAATGTTTCCCAAACCCATCGATATATACATGAAAAGAAAGGTCTGTTCAATACCTATTCACACCTGAAAACCAAACGCTTCTGCAGCCTCTGGTTCTCGAGATATTGCAGTCCAAAGTAGTTCCCGTGATTGTCAACCCAACGTCATTTGATTTGCTTTGGAGGTTGATATCTCGGCAACCACGCCTCAGAAAAAGCAGCGGTTTTCAGCACTTGAAAGGGATTGAACAGGCCTTTGCAGTGGTACAAAATTTGCCGATTTAATTTTTTTGAAGATTTTTGAAAAAAATTCAAGGTTAACCCCTTGCGGAAAAAAATTGTATTTTCAAAAATGTTTCCCAAACCCATTGATATATACATGAAAAGAAAGGTCTGTTCAATACCTATTCACACCTGAAAACCAAACGCTTCTGCTGCCTCTGGTTCTCGAGATATTGCAGTCCAAAGTAGTTCCCGTGATTGTCAACCCAACTGCATTTGATTTGCTTTGGAAGCTGATATCTCGGCAACCACGCCTCAGAAAAAGCAGCGGTTTTCAGCACTTGAAAGGGATTGAACAGGGCTTTGCAGTGGTACAAAATTTGCCGATTTAATTTTTTTGAAGATTTTTGAAAAAAATTCAAGGTTAACCCCTTGCGGAAAAAAATTGTATTTTCAAAAATGTTTCCCAAACCCATCGATATATACATGAAAAGAAAGGTCTGTTCAATACCTATTCACACCTGAAAACCAAACGCTTCTGCAGCCTCTGGTTCTCGAGATATTGCAGTCCAAAGTAGTTCCCGTGATTGTCAACCCAACTGCATTTGATTTGCTTTGGAAGCTGATATCTCGGCAACCACGCATCAGAAAAAGCTGCGGTTTTCAGCACTTGAAAGGGATTGAACAGACCTTTGCAGTGGTATAAAATTTGACGATTTAATTTTTTTGAAGATTTTTGAAAAAAATTCAAGGTTAACTAACCCCTTGCTGAAAAAAATTGTATTTTCAAAAATGTTTCCCAAACCCCTCGATATATACATGAAAAGAAAGGTCTGTTCAATACCTATTCACACCTGAAAACCAAACGCCTCTGCAGCCTCTGGTTCTCGAGATATTGCAGTCCAAAGTAGTTCCCGTGATTGTCAACCCAACTGCATTTGATTTGCTTTGGAAGCTGATATCTCGGCAACCACGCATCAGAAAAAGCTGCGGTTTTCAGCACTTGAAAGGGATTGAACAGACCTTTGCAGTGGTATAAAATTTGACGATTTAATTTTTTTGAAGATTTTTGAAAAAAATTCAAGGTTAACCCCTTGCGGAAAAAGATTGTATTTTCAAAAATGTTTCCCAAACCCATCGATATATACATAAAAAGAAAGGTCTGTTCAATACCTATTCACACCTGAAAACCAAACGCTTCTGCAGCCTCTGGTTCTCGAGATATTGCAATCCAAAGTAGTTCCCGTGATTGTCAACCCAACTGCATTTGATTTGCTTTGGAAGCTGATATCTCGGCAACCACGCATCAGAAAAAGCTGCGGTTTTCAGCACTTGAAAGGGATTGAACAGACCTTTGCAGTGGTATAAAATTTGACGATTTAATTTTTTTGAAGATTTTTGAAAAAAAATCAAGGTTAACCCCTTGCGGAAAAAATTTGTATTTTCAAAAATGTTTCCCAAACCCCTCGATATATACATGAAAAGAAAGGTCTGTTCAATACCTATTCACACCTGAAAACCAAACGCCTCTGCAGCCTCTGGTTCTCGAGATATTGCAATCCAAAGTAGTTCCCGTGATTGTCAACCCAACTGCATTTGATTTGCTTTGGAAGCTGATATCTCGGCAACCACGCCTCAGAAAAAGCAGCGGTTTTCAGTACTTGAAAGGGATTGAACAGGGCTTTGCAGTGGTACAAAATTTGCCGATTTAATTTTTTTGAAGATTTTTGAAAAAAATTCAAGGTTAACCCCTTGCGGAAAAAAATTGTATTTTCAAAAATGTTTCCCAAACCCATCGATATATACATGAAAAGAAAGGTCTGTTCAATACCTATTCACACCTGAAAACCAAACGCTTCTGCAGCCTCTGGTTCTCGAGATATTGCAGTCCAAAGTAGTTCCCGTGATTGTCAACCCAACTGCATTTGATTTGCTTTGGAAGCTGATATCTCGGCAACCACGCATCAGAAAAAGCTGCGGTTTTCAGCACTTGAAAGGGATTGAACAGACCTTTGCAGTGGTATAAAATTTGACGATTTAATTTTTTTTGAAGATTTTTGAAAAAAAATCAAGGTTAACCCCTTGCGGAAAAAAATTGTATTTTCAAAAATGTTTCCCAAACCCCTCGATATATACATGAAAAGAAAGGTCTGTTCAATACCTATTCAAACCTGAAAACCAAACGCCTCTGCAGCCTCTGGTTCTCGAGATATTGCAATCCAAAGTAGTTCCCGTGATTGTCAACCCAATGCATTTGATTTGCTTTGGAAGCTGATATCTCGGCAACCACGCCTCAGAAAAAGCAGCGGTTTTCAGCACTTGAAAGGGATTGAACAGGGCTTTGCAGTGGTACAAAATTTGCCGATTTAATTTTTTTGAAGATTTTTGAAAAAAAATCAAGGTTAACCCCTTGCGGAAAAAAATTGTATTTTCAAAAATGTTTCCCAAACCCATCGATATATACATGAAAAGAAAGGTCTGTTCAATACCTATTCACACCTGAAAACCAAACGCTTCTGCAGCCTCTGGTTCTCGATATATTGCAGTCCAAAGTAGTTCCCGTGATTGTCAACCCAACTGCATTTGATTTGCTTTGGAAGCTGATATCTCGGCAACCACGCCTCAGAAAAAGCTGCGGTTTTCAGCACTTGAAAGGGATTGAACAGGCCTTTGCAGTGGTATAAAATTTGACGATTTAATTTTTTTGAAGATTTTTGAAAAAAATTCAAGGTTAACCCCTTGCGGAAAAAATTGTATTTTCAAAAATGTTTCCCAAGCCCATCGATATATACATGAAAAGAAAGGTCTGTTCAATACCTATTCACACCTGAAAACCAAACGCTTCTGCAGCCTCTGGTTCTCGAGATATTGCAATCCAAAGTAGTTCCCGTGATTGTCAACCCAACTGCATTTGATTTGCTTTGGAAGCTGATATCTCGGCAACCACGCATCAGAAAAAGCTGCGGTTTTCAGCACTTGAAAGGGATTGAACAGACCTTTGCAGTGGTATAAAATTTGACGATTTAATTTTTTTGAAGATTTTTGAAAAAAAATCAAGGTTAACCCCTTGCGGAAAAAAATTGTATTTTCAAAAATGTTTCCCAAACCCCTCGATATATACATGAAAAGAAAGGTCTGTTCAATACCTATTCACACCTGAAAACCAAACGCCTCTGCAGCCTCTGGTTCTCGAGATATTGCAATCCAAAGTAGTTCCCGTGATTGAACAGACCTTTGCAGTGGTATAAAATTTGACGATTTAATTTTTTTGAAGATTTTTGAAAAAAATTCAAGGTTAACCCCTTGCGGAAAAAATTGTATTTTCAAAAATGTTTCCCAAACCCATCGATATATACATGAAAAGAAAGGTCTGTTCAATACCTATTCACACCTGAGAACCAAACGCTTCTGCAGCCTCTGGTTCTCGAGATATTGCAATCCAAAGTAGTTCCCGTGATTGTCAACCC
This sequence comes from Philhelius pedissequus, assembly GCA_910595825.1. Classification (NCBI taxonomy): domain Eukaryota; kingdom Metazoa; phylum Arthropoda; class Insecta; order Diptera; family Syrphidae; genus Philhelius; species Philhelius pedissequus. The sequence goes on from OU343163.1 coordinate 81,419,721, forward strand.
AACTGCATTTGATTTGCTTTGGAAGCTGATATCTCGGCAACCACGCATCAGAAAAAGCTGCGGTTTTCAGCACTTGAAAGGGATTGAACAGGTCTTTGCAGTGGTATAAAATTTGACGATTTAATTTTTTTTGAAGATTTTTGAAAAAAAATCAAGGTTAACCCCTTGCGGAAAAAAATTGTATTTTCAAAAATGTTTCCCAAACCCCTCGATATATACATGAAAAGAAAGGTCTGTTCAATACCTATTCAAACCTGAAAACCAAACGCCTCTGCAGCCTCTGGTTCTCGAGATATTGCAATCCAAAGTAGTTCCCGTGATTGTCAACCCAATGCATTTGATTTGCTTTGGAAGCTGATATCTCGGCAACCACGCCTCAGAAAAAGCAGCGGTTTTCAGCACTTGAAAGGGATTGAACAGGGCTTTGCAGTGGTACAAAATTTGCCGATTTAATTTTTTTGAAGATTTTTGAAAAAAAATCAAGGTTAACCCCTTGCGGAAAAAAATTGTATTTTCAAAAATGTTTCCCAAACCCATCGATATATACATGAAAAGAAAGGTCTGTTCAATACCTATTCACACCTGAAAACCAAACGCTTCTGCAGCCTCTGGTTCTCGATATATTGCAGTCCAAAGTAGTTCCCGTGATTGTCAACCCAACTGCATTTGATTTGCTTTGGAAGCTGATATCTCGGCAACCACGCCTCAGAAAAAGCAGCGGTTTTCAGCACTTGAAAGGGATTGAACAGGCCTTTGCAGTGGTACAAAATTTGCCGATTTAATTTTTTTGAAGATTTTTGAAAAAAATTCAAGGTTAACCCCTTGCGGAAAAAAATTGTATTTTCAAAAATGTTTCCCAAACCCATCGATATATACATGAAAAGAAAGGTCTGTTCAATACCTATTCACACCTGAAAACCAAACGCCTCTGCAGCCTCTGGTTCTCGAGATATTGCAGTCCAAAGTAGTTCCCGTGATTGTCAACCCAACTGCATTTGATTTGCTTTGGAAGCTGATATCTCGGCAACCACGCCTCAGAAAAAGCAGCGGTTTTCAGCACTTGAAAGGGATTGAACAGGCCTTTGCAGTGGTACAAAATTTGCCGATTTAATTTTTTTGAAGATTTTTGAGAAAAATTCAAGGTTAACCCCTTGCGGAAAAAGATTGTATTTTCAAAAATGTTTCCCAAACCCATCGATATATACATGAAAAGAAAGGTCTGTTCAATACCTATTCACACCTGAAAACCAAACGCCTCTGCAGCCTCTGGTTCTCGAGATATTGCAATCCAAAGTAGTTCCCGTGATTGTCAACCCAACTGCATTTGATTTGCTTTGGAAGCTGATATCTCGGCAACCACGCCTCAGAAAAAGCAGCGGTTTTCAGTACTTGAAAGGGATTGAACAGGGCTTTGCAGTGGTACAAAATTTGCCGATTTAATTTTTTTGAAGATTTTTTAAAAAAATTCAAGGTTAACCCCTTGCGGAAAAAAATTGTATTTTCAAAAATGTTTCCCAAACCCATCGATATATACATGAAAAGAAAGGTCTGTTCAATACCTATTCACACCTGAAAACCAAACGCTTCTGCAGCCTCTGGTTCTCGAGATATTGCAGTCCAAAGTAGTTCCCGTGATTGTCAACCCAACGTCATTTGATTTGCTTTGGAGGTTGATATCTCGGCAACCACGCCTCAGAAAAAGCAGCGGTTTTCAGCACTTGAAAGGGATTGAACAGGCCTTTGCAGTGGTACAAAATTTGCCGATTTAATTTTTTTGAAGATTTTTGAAAAAAATTCAAGGTTAACCCCTTGCGGAAAAAAATTGTATTTTCAAAAATGTTTCCCAAACCCATTGATATATACATGAAAAGAAAGGTCTGTTCAATACCTATTCACACCTGAAAACCAAACGCTTCTGCTGCCTCTGGTTCTCGAGATATTGCAGTCCAAAGTAGTTCCCGTGATTGTCAACCCAACTGCATTTGATTTGCTTTGGAAGCTGATATCTCGGCAACCACGCCTCAGAAAAAGCAGCGGTTTTCAGCACTTGAAAGGGATTGAACAGGGCTTTGCAGTGGTACAAAATTTGGCGATTTAATTTTTTTGAAGATTTTTGAAAAAAATTCAAGGTTAACCCCTTGCGGAAAAAAATTGTATTTTCAAAAATGTTTCCCAAACCCATCGATATATACATGAAAAGAAAGGTCTGTTCAATACCTATTCACACCTGAAAACCAAACGCTTCTGCAGCCTCTGGTTCTCGAGATATTGCAGTCCAAAGTAGTTCCCGTGATTGTCAACCCAACTGCATTTGATTTGCTTTGGAAGCTGATATCTCGGCAACCACGCATCAGAAAAAGCTGCGGTTTTCAGCACTTGAAAGGGATTGAACAGACCTTTGCAGTGGTATAAAATTTGACGATTTAATTTTTTTGAAGATTTTTGAAAAAAATTCAAGGTTAACTAACCCCTTGCTGAAAAAAATTGTATTTTCAAAAATGTTTCCCAAACCCCTCGATATATACATGAAAAGAAAGGTCTGTTCAATACCTATTCACACCTGAAAACCAAACGCCTCTGCAGCCTCTGGTTCTCGAGATATTGCAGTCCAAAGTAGTTCCCGTGATTGTCAACCCAACTGCATTTGATTTGCTTTGGAAGCTGATATCTCGGCAACCACGCATCAGAAAAAGCTGCGGTTTTCAGCACTTGAAAGGGATTGAACAGACCTTTGCAGTGGTATAAAATTTGACGATTTAATTTTTTTGAAGATTTTTGAAAAAAAATCAAGGTTAACCCCTTGCGGAAAAAGATTGTATTTTCAAAAATGTTTCCCAAACCCATCGATATATACATAAAAAGAAAGGTCTGTTCAATACCTATTCACACCTGAAAACCAAACGCTTCTGCAGCCTCTGGTTCTCGAGATATTGCAATCCAAAGTAGTTCCCGTGATTGTCAACCCAACTGCATTTGATTTGCTTTGGAAGCTGATATCTCGGCAACCACGCATCAGAAAAAGCTGCGGTTTTCAGCACTTGAAAGGGATTGAACAGACCTTTGCAGTGGTATAAAATTTGACGATTTAATTTTTTTGAAGATTTTTGAAAAAAAATCAAGGTTAACCCCTTGCGGAAAAAATTTGTATTTTCAAAAATGTTTCCCAAACCCCTCGATATATACATGAAAAGAAAGGTCTGTTCAATACCTATTCACACCTGAAAACCAAACGCCTCTGCAGCCTCTGGTTCTCGAGATATTGCAATCCAAAGTAGTTCCCGTGATTGTCAACCCAACTGCATTTGATTTGCTTTGGAAGCTGATATCTCGGCAACCACGCCTCAGAAAAAGCAGCGGTTTTCAGTACTTGAAAGGGATTGAACAGGGCTTTGCAGTGGTACAAAATTTGCCGATTTAATTTTTTTGAAGATTTTTGAAAAAAATTCAAGGTTAACCCCTTGCGGAAAAAAATTGTATTTTCAAAAATGTTTCCCAAACCCATCGATATATACATGAAAAGAAAGGTCTGTTCAATACCTATTCACACCTGAAAACCAAACGCTTCTGCAGCCTCTGGTTCTCGAGATATTGCAGTCCAAAGTAGTTCCCGTGATTGTCAACCCAACTGCATTTGATTTGCTTTGGAAGCTGATATCTCGGCAACCACGCATCAGAAAAAGCTGCGGTTTTCAGCACTTGAAAGGGATTGAACAGACCTTTGCAGTGGTATAAAATTTGACGATTTAATTTTTTTTGAAGATTTTTGAAAAAAAATCAAGGTTAACCCCTTGCGGAAAAAAATTGTATTTTCAAAAATGTTTCCCAAACCCCTCGATATATACATGAAAAGAAAGGTCTGTTCAATACCTATTCAAACCTGAAAACCAAACGCCTCTGCAGCCTCTGGTTCTCGATATATTGCAATCCAAAGTAGTTCCCGTGATTGTCAACCCAATGCATTTGATTTGCTTTGGAAGCTGATATCTCGGCAACCACGCCTCAGAAAAAGCAGCGGTTTTCAGCACTTGAAAGGGATTGAACAGGGCTTTGCAGTGGTACAAAATTTGCCGATTTAATTTTTTTGAAGATTTTTGAAAAAAAATCAAGGTTAACCCCTTGCGGAAAAAAATTGTATTTTCAAAAATGTTTCCCAAACCCATCGATATATACATGAAAAGAAAGGTCTGTTCAATACCTATTCACACCTGAAAACCAAACGCTTCTGCAGCCTCTGGTTCTCGATATATTGCAGTCCAAAGTAGTTCCCGTGATTGTCAACCCAACTGCATTTGATTTGCTTTGGAAGCTGATATCTCGGCAACCACGCCTCAGAAAAAGCTGCGGTTTTCAGCACTTGAAAGGGATTGAACAGGCCTTTGCAGTGGTATAAAATTTGACGATTTAATTTTTTTGAAGATTTTTGAAAAAAATTCAAGGTTAACCCCTTGCGGAAAAAATTGTATTTTCAAAAATGTTTCCCAAACCCATCGATATATACATGAAAAGAAAGGTCTGTTCAATACCTATTCACACCTGAAAACCAAACGCTTCTGCAGCCTCTGGTTCTCGAGATATTGCAATCCAAAGTAGTTCCCGTGATTGTCAACCCAACTGCATTTGATTTGCTTTGGAAGCTGATATCTCGGCAACCACGCATCAGAAAAAGCTGCGGTTTTCAGCACTTGAAAGGGATTGAACAGACCTTTGCAGTGGTATAAAATTTGACGATTTAATTTTTTTGAAGATTTTTGAAAAAAAATCAAGGTTAACCCCTTGCGGAAAAAAATTGTATTTTCAAAAATGTTTCCCAAACCCCTCGATATATACATGAAAAGAAAGGTCTGTTCAATACCTATTCACACCTGAAAACCAAACGCCTCTGCAGCCTCTGGTTCTCGAGATATTGCAATCCAAAGTAGTTCCCGTGATTGAACAGACCTTTGCAGTGGTATAAAATTTGACGATTTAATTTTTTTGAAGATTTTTGAAAAAAATTCAAGGTTAACCCCTTGCGGAAAAAATTGTATTTTCAAAAATGTTTCCCAAACCCATCGATATATACATGAAAAGAAAGGTCTGTTCAATACCTATTCACACCTGAGAACCAAACGCTTCTGCAGCCTCTGGTTCTCGAGATATTGCAATCCAAAGTAGTTCCCGTGATTGTCAACCCAACTGCATTTGATTTGCTTTGGAAGCTGATATCTCGGCAACCACGCATCAGAAAAAGCTGCGGTTTTCAGCACTTGAAAGGGATTGAACAGGCCTTTGCAGTGGTATAAAATTTGACGATTTAATTTTTTTTGAAGATTTTTGAAAAAAAATCAAGGTTAACCCCTTGCGGAAAAAAATTGTATTTTCAAAAATGTTTCCCAAACCCCTCGATATATACATGAAAAGAAAGGTCTGTTCAATACCTATTCAAACCTGAAAACCAAACGCCTCTGCAGCCTCTGGTTCTCGAGATATTGCAATCCAAAGTAGTTCCCGTGATTGTCAACCCAATGCATTTGATTTGCTTTGGAAGCTGATATCTCGGCAACCACGCCTCAGAAAAAGCAGCGGTTTTCAGCACTTGAAAGGGATTGAACAGGGCTTTGCAGTGGTACAAAATTTGCCGATTTAATTTTTTTGAAGATTTTTGAAAAAAAATCAAGGTTAACCCCTTGCGGAAAAAAATTGTATTTTCAAAAATGTTTCCCAAACCCATCGATATATACATGAAAAGAAAGGTCTGTTCAATACCTATTCACACCTGAAAACCAAACGCTTCTGCAGCCTCTGGTTCTCGATATATTGCAGTCCAAAGTAGTTCCCGTGATTGTCAACCCAACTGCATTTGATTTGCTTTGGAAGCTGATATCTCGGCAACCACGCCTCAGAAAAAGCAGCGGTTTTCAGCACTTGAAAGGGATTGAACAGGCCTTTGCAGTGGTACAAAATTTTCCGATTTAATTTTTTTGAAGATTTTTGAAAAAAATTCAAGGTTAACCCCTTGCGGAAAAAAATTGTATTTTCAAAAATGTTTCCCAAACCCATCGATATATACATGAAAAGAAAGGTCTGTTCAATACCTATTCACACCTGAAAACCAAACGCTTCTGCAGCCTCTGGTTCTCGAGATATTGCAATCCAACGTAGTTCCCGTGATTGTCAACCCAACTGCATTTGATTTGCTTTGGAAGCTGATATCTCGGCAACCACGCCTCAGAAAAAGCTGCGGTTTTCAGCACTTGAAAGGGATTGAACAGGCCTTTGCAGTGGTATAAAATTTGACGATTTAATTTTTTTGAAGATTTTTGAAAAAAATTCAAGGTTAACCCCTTGCGGAAAAAATTGTATTTTCAAAAATGTTTCCCAAACCCATCGATATATACATGAAAAGAAAGGTCTGTTCAATACCTATTCCCACCTGAAAACCAAACGCCTCTGCAGCCTCTGGTTCTCGAGATATTGCAGTCCAAAGTAGTTCCCGTGATTGTCAACCCAACTGCATTTGATTTGCTTTGGAAGCTGATATCTCGGCAACCACGCCTCAGAAAAAGCAGCGGTTTTCAGCACTTGAAAGGGATTGAACAGGCCTTTGCAGTGGTACAAAATTTGCCGATTTAATTTTTTTGAAGATTTTTGAGAAAAATTCAAGGTTAACCCCTTGCGGAAAAAAATTGTATTTTCAAAAATGTTTTCCAAACCCATCTACATATACATGAAAAGAAAGGTCTGTTCAATACCTATTCACACCTGAAAACCAAACGCTTCTGCAGCCTCTGGTTCTCGAGATATTGCAATCCAACGTAGTTCCCGTGATTGTCAACCCAACTGCATTTGATTTGCTTTGGAAGCTGATATCTCGGCAACCACGCCTCAGAAAAAGCTGCGGTTTTCAGCACTTGAAAGGGATTGAACAGGCCTTTGCAGTGGTATAAAATTTGACGATTTAATTTTTTTGAAGATTTTTGAAAAAAATTCAAGGTTAACCCCTTGCGGAAAAAATTGTATTTTCAAAAATGTTTCCCAAACCCATCGATATATACATGAAAAGAAAGGTCTGTTCAATACCTATTCACACCTGAAAACCAAACGCTTCTGCAGCCTCTGGTTCTCGAGATATTGCAATCCAAAGTAGTTCCCGTGATTGTCAACCCAACTGCATTTGATTTGCTTTGGAAGCTGATATCTCGGCAACCACGCATCAGAAAAAGCTGCGGTTTTCAGCACTTGAAAGGGATTGAACAGACCTTTGCAGTGGTATAAAATTTGACGATTTAATTTTTTTGAAGATTTTTGAAAAAAAATCAAGGTTAACCCCTTGCGGAAAAAAATTGTATTTTCAAAAATGTTTCCCAAACCACTCGATATATACATGAAAAGAAAGGTCTGTTCAATACCTATTCACACCTGAAAACCAAACGCCTCTGCAGCCTCTGGTTCTCGAGATATTACAATCCAAAGTAGTTCCCGTGATTGTCAACCCAACTGCATTTGATTTGCTTTGAAAGCTGATATCTCGGCAACCACGCCTCAGAAAAAGCAGCGGTTTTCAGCACTTGAAAGGGATTGAACAGGGCTTTGCAGTGGTACAAAATTTGCCGATTTAATTTTTTTGAAGATTTTTGAAAAAAATTCAAGGTTAACCCCTTGCGGAAAAAAATTGTATTTTCAAAAATGTTTCCCAAACCCATCGATATATACATGAAAAGAAAGGTCTGTTCAATACCTATTCACACCTGAAAACCAAACGCTTCTGCAGCCTCTGGTTCTCGAGATATTGCAGTCCAAAGTAGTTCCCGTGATTGTCAACCCAACTGCATTTGATTTGCTTTGGAAGCTGATATCTCGGCAACCACGCATCAGAAAAAGCTGCGGTTTTCAGCACTTGAAAGGGATTGAACAGACCTTTGCAGTGGTATAAAATTTGACGATTTAATTTTTTTGAAGATTTTTGAAAAAAATTCAAGGTTAACCCCTTGCGGAAAAAAATTGTATTTTCAAAAATGTTTCCCAAACCCCTCGATATATACATGAAAAGAAAGGTCTGTTCAATACCTATTCACACCTGAAAACCAAACGCTTCTGCAGCCTCTGGTTCTCGAGATATTGCAGTCCAAAGTAGTTCCCGTGATTGTCAACCCAACTGCATTTGATTTGCTTTGGAAGCTGATATCTCGGCAACCACGCATCAGAAAAAGCTGCGGTTTTCAGCACTTGAAAGGGATTGAACAGACCTTTGCAGTGGTATAAAATTTGACGATTTAATTTTTTTGAAGATTTTTGAAAAAAAATCAAGGTTAACCCCTTGCGGAAAAAATTTGTATTTTCAAAAATGTTTCCCAAACCCCTCGATATATACATGAAAAGAAAGGTCTGTTCAATACCTATTCACACCTGAAAACCAAACGCCTCTGCAGCCTCTGGTTCTCGAGATATTGCAATCCAAAGTAGTTCCCGTGATTGTCAACCCAACTGCATTTGATTTGCTTTGGAAGCTGATATCTCGGCAACCACGCCTCAGAAAAAGCAGCGGTTTTCAGTACTTGAAAGGGATTGAACAGGGCTTTGCAGTGGTACAAAATTTGACGATTTAATTTTTTTGAAGATTTTTGAAAAAAAAATCAAGGTTAACCCCTTGCGGAAAAAAATTGTATTTTCAAAAATGTTTCCCAAACCCATCGATATATACATGAAAAGAAAGGTCTGTTCAATACCTATTCACACCTGAAAACCAAACGCTTCTGCAGCCTCTGGTTCTCGAGATATTGCAGTCCAAAATAGTTCCCGTGATTGTCAACCCAACGTCATTTGATTTGCTTTGGAGGTTGATATCTCGGCAACCACGCCTCAGAAAAAGCAGCGGTTTTCAGCACTTGAAAGGGATTGAACAGGCCTTTGCAGTGGTACAAAATTTGCCGATTTAATTTTTTTGAAGATTTTTGAAAAAAATTCAAGGTTAACCCCTTGCGGAAAAAAATTGTATTTTCAAAAATGTTTCCCAAACCCATCGATATATACATGAAAAGAAAGGTCTGTTCAATACCTATTCACACCTGAAAACCAAACGCTTCTGCAGCCTCTGGTTCCCGAGATATTGCAATCCAAAGTAGTTCCCGTGATTGTCAACCCAACTGCATTTGATTTGCTTTGGAAGCTGATATCTCGGCAACCACGCATCAGAAAAAGCTGCGGTTTTCAGCACTTGAAAGGGATTGAACAGACCTTTGCAGTGGTATAAAATTTGAAGATTTAATTTTTTTGAAGATTTTTGAAAAAAAATCAAGGTTAACCCCTTGCGGAAAAAATTTGTATTTTCAAAAATGTTTCCCAAACCCCTCGATATATACATGAAAAGAAAGGTCTGTTCAATACCTATTCACACCTGAAAACCAAACGCCTCTGCAGCCTCTGGTTCTCGAGATATTGCAATCCAAAGTAGTTCCCGTGATTGTCAACCCAACTGCATTTGATTTGCTTTGGAAGCTGATATCTCGGCAACCACGCCTCAGAAAAAGCAGCGGTTTTCAGTACTTGAAAGGGATTGAACAGGGCTTTGCAGTGGTACAAAATTTGCCGATTTAATTTTTTTGAAGATTTTTGAAAAAAATTCAAGGTTAACCCCTTGCGGAAAAAAATTGTATTTTCAAAAATGTTTCCCAAACCCATCGATATATACATGAAAAGAAAGGTCTGTTCAATACATATTCACACCTGAAAACCAAACGCTTCTGCAGCCTCTGGTTCTCGAGATATTGCAGTCCAAAGTAGTTCCCGTGATTGTCAACCCAACGTCATTTGATTTGCTTTGGAGGTTGATATCTCGGCAACCACGCCTCAGAAAAAGCAGCGGTTTTCAGCACTTGAAAGGGATTGAACAGGCCTTTGCAGTGGTACAAAATTTGCCGATTTAATTTTTTTGAAGATTTTTGAAAAAAATTCAAGGTTAACCCCTTGCGGAAAAAAATTGTATTTTCAAAAATGTTTCCCAAACCCATCGATATATACATGAAAAGAAAGGTCTGTTCAATACCTATTCACACCTGAAAACCAAACGCTTCTGCAGCCTCTGGTTCTCGAGATATTGCAGTCCAAAGTAGTTCCCGTGATTGTCAACCCAACTGCATTTGATTTGCTTTGGAAGCTGATATCTCGGCAACCACGCCTCAGAAAAAGCTGCGGTTTTCAGCACTTGAAAGGGATTGAACAGGGCTTTGCAGTGGTACAAAATTTGCCGATTTAATTTTTTTGAAGATTTTTGAAAAAAATTCAAGGTTAACAACCCCTTGCGGAAAAAAATTGTATTTTCAAAAATGTTTCCCAAACCCATCGATATATACATGAAAAGAAAGGTCTGTTCAATACCTATTCACACCTGAAAACCAAACGCTTCTGCAGCCTCTGGTTCTCGAGATATTGCAGTCCAAAGTAGTTCCCGTGATTGTCAACCCAACTGCATTTGATTTGCTTTGGAAGCTGATATCTCGGCAACCACGCATCAGAAAAAGCTGCGGTTTTCAGCACTTGAAAGGGAATTAACAGACCTTTGCAGTGGTATAAAATTTGACGATTTAATTTTTTTGAAGATTTTTGAAAAAAATTCAAGGTTAACCCCTTGCGGAAAAAAATTGTATTTTCAAAAATGTTTCCCAAACCCATCGATATATACATGAAAAGAAAGGTCTGTTCAATACCTATTCACACCTGAAAACCAAACGCTTCTGCAGCCTCTGGTTCTCGAGATATTGCAGTCCAAAGTAGTTCCCGTGATTGTCAACCCAACTGCATTTGATTTGCTTTGGAAGCTGATATCTCGGCAACCACGCATCAGAAAAAGCTGCGGTTTTCAGCACTTGAAAGGGATTGAACAGACCTTTGCAGTGGTATAAAATTTGACGATTTAATTTTTTTGAAGATTTTTGAAAAAAATTCAAGGTTAACCCCTTGCGGAAAAAAATTGTATTTTCAAAAATGTTTCCCAAACCCCTCGATATATACATGAAAAGAAAGGTCTGTTCAATACCTATTCACACCTGAAAACCAAACGCTTCTGCAGCCTCTGGTTCTCGAGATATTGCAGTCCAAAGTAGTTCCCGTGATTGTCAACCCAACTGCATTTGATTTGCTTTGGAAGCTGATATCTCGGCAACCACGCATCAGAAAAAGCTGCGGTTTTCAGCACTTGAAAGGGATTGAACAGACCTTTGCAGTGGTATAAAATTTGACGATTTAATTTTTTTGAAGATTTTTGAAAAAAAATCAAGGTTAACCCCTTGCGGAAAAAATTTGTATTTTCAAAAATGTTTCCCAAACCCCTCGATATATACATGAAAAGAAAGGTCTGTTCAATACCTATTCACACCTGAAAACCAAACGCCTCTGCAGCCTCTGGTTCTCGAGATATTGCAATCCAAAGTAGTTCCCGTGATTGTCAACCCAACTGCATTTGATTTGCTTTGGAAGCTGATATCTCGGCAACCACGCCTCAGAAAAAGCAGCGGTTTTCAGTACTTGAAAGGGATTGAACAGGGCTTTGCAGTGGTACAAAATTTGACGATTTAATTTTTTTGAAGATTTTTGAAAAAAAAATCAAGGTTAACCCCTTGCGGAAAAAAATTGTATTTTCAAAAATGTTTCCCAAACCCATCGATATATACATGAAAAGAAAGGTCTGTTCAATACCTATTCACACCTGAAAACCAAACGCTTCTGCAGCCTCTGGTTCTCGAGATATTGCAGTCCAAAATAGTTCCCGTGATTGTCAACCCAACGTCATTTGATTTGCTTTGGAGGTTGATATCTCGGCAACCACGCCTCAGAAAAAGCAGCGGTTTTCAGCACTTGAAAGGGATTGAACAGGCCTTTGCAGTGGTACAAAATTTGCCGATTTAATTTTTTTGAAGATTTTTGAAAAAAATTCAAGGTTAACCCCTTGCGGAAAAAAATTGTATTTTCAAAAATGTTTCCCAAACCCATCGATATATACATGAAAAGAAAGGTCTGTTCAATACCTATTCACACCTGAAAACCAAACGCTTCTGCAGCCTCTGGTTCCCGAGATATTGCAATCCAAAGTAGTTCCCGTGATTGTCAACCCAACTGCATTTGATTTGCTTTGGAAGCTGATATCTCGGCAACCACGCATCAGAAAAAGCTGCGGTTTTCAGCACTTGAAAGGGATTGAACAGACCTTTGCAGTGGTATAAAATTTGAAGATTTAATTTTTTTGAAGATTTTTGAAAAAAAATCAAGGTTAACCCCTTGCGGAAAAAATTTGTATTTTCAAAAATGTTTCCCAAACCCCTCGATATATACATGAAAAGAAAGGTCTGTTCAATACCTATTCACACCTGAAAACCAAACGCCTCTGCAGCCTCTGGTTCTCGAGATATTGCAATCCAAAGTAGTTCCCGTGATTGTCAACCCAACTGCATTTGATTTGCTTTGGAAGCTGATATCTCGGCAACCACGCCTCAGAAAAAGCAGCGGTTTTCAGTACTTGAAAGGGATTGAACAGGGCTTTGCAGTGGTACAAAATTTGCCGATTTAATTTTTTTGAAGATTTTTGAAAAAAATTCAAGGTTAACCCCTTGCGGAAAAAAATTGTATTTTCAAAAATGTTTCCCAAACCCATCGATATATACATGAAAAGAAAGGTCTGTTCAATACATATTCACACCTGAAAACCAAACGCTTCTGCAGCCTCTGGTTCTCGAGATATTGCAGTCCAAAGTAGTTCCCGTGATTGTCAACCCAACGTCATTTGATTTGCTTTGGAGGTTGATATCTCGGCAACCACGCCTCAGAAAAAGCAGCGGTTTTCAGCACTTGAAAGGGATTGAACAGGCCTTTGCAGTGGTACAAAATTTGCCGATTTAATTTTTTTGAAGATTTTTGAAAAAAATTCAAGGTTAACCCCTTGCGGAAAAAAATTGTATTTTCAAAAATGTTTCCCAAACCCATCGATATATACATGAAAAGAAAGGTCTGTTCAATACCTATTCACACCTGAAAACCAAACGCTTCTGCAGCCTCTGGTTCTCGAGATATTGCAGTCCAAAGTAGTTCCCGTGATTGTCAACCCAACTGCATTTGATTTGCTTTGGAAGCTGATATCTCGGCAACCACGCCTCAGAAAAAGCTGCGGTTTTCAGCACTTGAAAGGGATTGAACAGGGCTTTGCAGTGGTACAAAATTTGCCGATTTAATTTTTTTGAAGATTTTTGAAAAAAATTCAAGGTTAACAACCCCTTGCGGAAAAAAATTGTATTTTCAAAAATGTTTCCCAAACCCATCGATATATACATGAAAAGAAAGGTCTGTTCAATACCTATTCACACCTGAAAACCAAACGCTTCTGCAGCCTCTGGTTCTCGAGATATTGCAGTCCAAAGTAGTTCCCGTGATTGTCAACCCAACTGCATTTGATTTGCTTTGGAAGCTGATATCTCGGCAACCACGCATCAGAAAAAGCTGCGGTTTTCAGCACTTGAAAGGGAATTAACAGACCTTTGCAGTGGTATAAAATTTGACGATTTAATTTTTTTGAAGATTTTTGAAAAAAATTCAAGGTTAACCCCTTGCGGAAAAAAATTGTATTTTCAAAAATGTTTCCCGAGATATTGCAATCCAAAGTAGTTCCCGTGATTGTCAACCCAACTGCATTTGATTTGCTTTGGAAGCTGATATCTCGGCAACCACGCCTCAGAAAAAGCAGCGGTTTTCAGTACTTGAAAGGGATTGAACAGGGCTTTGCAGTGGTACAAAATTTGACGATTTAATTTTTTTGAAGATTTTTGAAAAAAAAATCAAGGTTAACCCCTTGCGGAAAAAAATTGTATTTTCAAAAATGTTTCCCAAACCCATCGATATATACATGAAAAGAAAGGTCTGTTCAATACCTATTCACACCTGAAAACCAAACGCTTCTGCAGCCTCTGGTTCTCGAGATATTGCAGTCCAAAATAGTTCCCGTGATTGTCAACCCAACGTCATTTGATTTGCTTTGGAGGTTGATATCTCGGCAACCACGCCTCAGAAAAAGCAGCGGTTTTCAGCACTTGAAAGGGATTGAACAGGCCTTTGCAGTGGTACAAAATTTGCCGATTTAATTTTTTTGAAGATTTTTGAAAAAAATTCAAGGTTAACCCCTTGCGGAAAAAAATTGTATTTTCAAAAATGTTTCCCAAACCCATCGATATATACATGAAAAGAAAGGTCTGTTCAATACCTATTCACACCTGAAAACCAAACGCTTCTGCAGCCTCTGGTTGCCGAGATATTGCAATCCAAAGTAGTTCCCGTGATTGTCAACCCAACTGCATTTGATTTGCTTTGGAAGCTGATATCTCGGCAACCACGCATCAGAAAAAGCTGCGGTTTTCAGCACTTGAAAGGGATTGAACAGACCTTTGCAGTGGTATAAAATTTGAAGATTTAATTTTTTTGAAGATTTTTGAAAAAAAATCAAGGTTAACCCCTTGCGGAAAAAATTTGTATTTTCAAAAATGTTTCCCAAACCCCTCGATATATACATGAAAAGAAAGGTCTGTTCAATACCTATTCACACCTGAAAACCAAACGCCTCTGCAGCCTCTGGTTCTCGAGATATTGCAATCCAAAGTAGTTCCCGTGATTGTCAACCCAACTGCATTTGATTTGCTTTGGAAGCTGATATCTCGGCAACCACGCCTCAGAAAAAGCAGCGGTTTTCAGTACTTGAAAGGGATTGAACAGGGCTTTGCAGTGGTACAAAATTTGCCGATTTAATTTTTTTGAAGATTTTTGAAAAAAATTCAAGGTTAACCCCTTGCGGAAAAAAATTGTATTTTCAAAAATGTTTCCCAAACCCATCGATATATACATGAAAAGAAAGGTCTGTTCAATACATATTCACACCTGAAAACCAAACGCTTCTGCAGCCTCTGGTTCTCGAGATATTGCAGTCCAAAGTAGTTCCCGTGATTGTCAACCCAACGTCATTTGATTTGCTTTGGAGGTTGATATCTCGGCAACCACGCCTCAGAAAAAGCAGCGGTTTTCAGCACTTGAAAGGGATTGAACAGGCCTTTGCAGTGGTACAAAATTTGCCGATTTAATTTTTTTGAAGATTTTTGAAAAAAATTCAAGGTTAACCCCTTGCGGAAAAAAATTGTATTTTCAAAAATGTTTCCCAAACCCATCGATATATACATGAAAAGAAAGGTCTGTTCAATACCTATTCACACCTGAAAACCAAACGCTTCTGCAGCCTCTGGTTCTCGAGATATTGCAGTCCAAAGTAGTTCCCGTGATTGTCAACCCAACTGCATTTGATTTGCTTTGGAAGCTGATATCTCGGCAACCACGCCTCAGAAAAAGCTGCGGTTTTCAGCACTTGAAAGGGATTGAACAGGGCTTTGCAGTGGTACAAAATTTGCCGATTTAATTTTTTTGAAGATTTTTGAAAAAAATTCAAGGTTAACAACCCCTTGCGGAAAAAAATTGTATTTTCAAAAATGTTTCCCAAACCCATCGATATATACATGAAAAGAAAGGTCTGTTCAATACCTATTCACACCTGAAAACCAAACGCTTCTGCAGCCTCTGGTTCTCGAGATATTGCAGTCCAAAGTAGTTCCCGTGATTGTCAACCCAACTGCATTTGATTTGCTTTGGAAGCTGATATCTCGGCAACCACGCATCAGAAAAAGCTGCGGTTTTCAGCACTTGAAAGGGAATTAACAGACCTTTGCAGTGGTATAAAATTTGACGATTTAATTTTTTTGAAGATTTTTGAAAAAAATTCAAGGTTAACCCCTTGCGGAAAAAAATTGTATTTTCAAAAATGTTTCCCAAACCCATCGATATATACATGAAAAGAAAGGTCTGTTCAATACCTATTCACACCTGAAAACCAAACGCTTCTGCAGCCTCTGGTTCTCGAGATATTGCAATCCAAAGTAGTTCCCGTGATTGTCAACCCAACTGCATTTGATTTGCTTTGGAAGCTGATATCTCGGCAACCACGCATCAGAAAAAGCTGCGGTTTTCAGCACTTGAAAGGGATTGAACAGACCTTTGCAGTGGTATAAAATTTGACGATTTAATTTTTTTGAAGATTTTTGAAAAAAAATCAAGGTTAACCCCTTGCGGAAAAAAATTGTATTTTCAAAAATGTTTCCCAAACCCCTCGATATATACATGAAAAGAAAGGTCTGTTCAATACCTATTCACACCTGAAAACCAAACGCCTCTGCAGCCTCTGGTTCTCGAGATATTGCAATCCAAAGTAGTTCCCGTGATTGTCAACCCAATGCATTTGATTTGCTTTGGAAGCTGATATCTCGGCAACCACGCCTCAGAAAAAGCAGCGGTTTTCAGCACTTGAAAGGGATTGAACAGGGCTTTGCAGTGGTACAAAATTTGCCGATTTAATTTTTTTGAAGATTTTTGAAAAAAAATCAAGGTTAACCCCTTGCGGAAAAAAATTGTATTTTCAAAAATGTTTCCCAAACCCATCGATATATACATGAAAAGAAAGGTCTGTTCAATACCTATTCACACCTGAAAACCAAACGCTTCTGCAGCCTCTGGTTCTCGATATATTGCAGTCCAAATTAGTTCCCGTGATTGTCAACCCAACTGCATTTGATTTGCTTTGGAAGCTGATATCTCGGCAACCACGCCTCAGAAAAAGCAGCGGTTTTCAGCACTTGAAAGGGATTGAACAGGCCTTTGCAGTGGTACAAAATTTGCCGATTTAATTTTTTTGAAGATTTTTGAAAAAAAATCAAGGTTAACCCCTTGCGGAAAAAATTTGTATTTTCAAAAATGTTTCCCAAACCCATCGATATATACATGAAAAGAAAGGTCTGTTCAATGCCTATTCACACCTGAAAACCAAACGCCTCTGCAGCCTCTGGTTCTCGAGATATTGCAGTCCAAAGTAGTTCCCGTGATTGTCAACCCAACTGCATTTGATTTGCTTTGGAAGCTGATATCTCGGCAACCACGCCTCAGAAAAAGCAGCGGTTTTCAGCACTTGAAAGGGATTGAACAGGCCTTTGCAGTGGTACAAAATTTGCCGATTTAATTTTTTTGAAGATTTTTGAAAAAAAATCAAGGTTAACCCCTTGCGGAAAAAATTTGTATTTTCAAAAATGTTTCCCAAACCCATCGATATATACATGAAAAGAAAGGTCTGTTCAATACCTATTCACACCTGAAAACCAAACGCCTCTGCAGCCTCTGGTTCTCGAGATATTGCAGTCCAAAGTAGTTCCCGTGATTGTCAACCCAACGTCATTTGATTTGCTTTGGAGGTTGATATCTCGGCAACCACGCCTCAGAAAAAGCAGCGGTTTTCAGCACTTGAAAGGGATTGAACAGGCCTTTGCAGTGGTACAAAATTTGCCGATTTAATTTTTTTGAAGATTTTTGAAAAAAATTCAAGGTTAACCCCTTGCGGAAAAAAATTGTATTTTCAAAAATGTTTCCCAAACCCATCGATATATACATGAAAAGAAAGGTCTGTTCAATACCTATTCACACCTGAAAACCAAACGCTTCTGCAGCCTCTGGTTCTCGAGATATTGCAGTCCAAAGTAGTTCCCGTGATTGTCAACCCAACTGCATTTGATTTGCTTTGGAAGCTGATATCTCGGCAACCACGCATCAGAAAAAGCTGCGGTTTTCAGCACTTGAAAGGGAATTAACAGACCTTTGCAGTGGTATAAAATTTGACGATTTAATTTTTTTGAAGATTTTTGAAAAAAATTCAAGGTTAACCCCTTGCGGAAAAAAATTGTATTTTCAAAAATGTTTCCCAAACCCATCGATATATACATGAAAAGAAAGGTCTGTTCAATACCTATTCACACCTGAAAACCAAACGCTTCTGCAGCCTCTGGTTCTCGAGATATTGCAATCCAAAGTAGTTCCCGTGATTGTCAACCCAACTGCATTTGATTTGCTTTGGAAGCTGATATCTCGGCAACCACGCATCAGAAAAAGCTGCGGTTTTCAGCACTTGAAAGGGATTGAACAGACCTTTGCAGTGGTATAAAATTTGACGATTTAATTTTTTTGAAGATTTTTGAAAAAAAATCAAGGTTAACCCCTTGCGGAAAAAAATTGTATTTTCAAAAATGTTTCCCAAACCACTCGATATATACATGAAAAGAAAGGTCTGTTCAATACCTATTCACACCTGAAAACCAAACGCCTCTGCAGCCTCTGGTTCTCGAGATATTGCAATCCAACGTAGTTCCCGTGATTGTCAACCCAACTGCATTTGATTTGCTTTGGAAGCTGATATCTCGGCAACCACGCCTCAGAAAAAGCTGCGGTTTTCAGCACTTGAAAGGGATTGAACAGGCCTTTGCAGTGGTATAAAATTTGACGATTTAATTTTTTTGAAGATTTTTGAAAAAAATTCAAGGTTAACCCCTTGCGGAAAAAATTGTATTTTCAAAAATGTTTCCCAAACCCATCGATATATACATGAAAAGAAAGGTCTGTTCAATACCTATTCACACCTGAAAACCAAACGCTTCTGCAGCCTCTGGTTCTCGAGATATTGCAATCCAAAGTAGTTCCCGTGATTGTCAACCCAACTGCATTTGATTTGCTTTGGAAGCTGATATCTCGGCAACCACGCATCAGAAAAAGCTGCGGTTTTCAGCACTTGAAAGGGATTGAACAGACCTTTGCAGTGGTATAAAATTTGACGATTTAATTTTTTTTGAAGATTTTTGAAAAAAAATCAAGGTTAACCCCTTGCGGAAAAAAATTGTATTTTCAAAAATGTTTCCCAAACCACTCGATGTATACATGAAAAGAAAGGTCTGTTCAATACCTATTCACACCTGAAAACCAAACGCCTCTGCAGCCTCTGGTTCTCGAGATATTACAATCCAAAGTAGTTCCCGTGATTGTCAACCCAACTGCATTTGATTTGCTTTGAAAGCTGATATCTCGGCAACCACGCCTCAGAAAAAGCAGCGGTTTTCAGCACTTGAAAGGGATTGAACAAGGCTTTGCAGTGGTACGAAATTTGCCGATTTAATTTTTTTGAAGATTTTTGAAAAAAATTCAAGGTTAACCCCTTGCGGAAAAAAATTGTATTTTCAAAAATGTTTCCCAAACCCATCGATATATACATGAAAAGAAAGGTCTGTTCAATACCTATTCACACCTGAAAACCAAACGCTTCTGCAGCCTCTGGTTCTCGAGATATTGCAGTCCAAAGTAGTTCCCGTGATTGTCAACCCAACTGCATTTGATTTGCTTTGGAAGCTGATATCTCGGCAACCACGCATCAGAAAAAGCTGCGGTTTTCAGCACTTGAAAGGGATTGAACAGACCTTTGCAGTGGTATAAAATTTGACGATTTAATTTTTTTGAAGATTTTTGAAAAAAATTCAAGGTTAACCCCTTGCGGAAAAAAATTGTATTTTCAAAAATGTTTCCCAAACCCCTCGATATATACATGAAAAGAAAGGTCTGTTCAATACCTATTCACACCTGAAAACCAAACGCTTCTGCAGCCTCTGGTTCTCGAGATATTGCAGTCCAAAGTAGTTCCCGTGATTGTCAACCCAACTGCATTTGATTTGCTTTGGAAGCTGATATCTCGGCAACCACGCATCAGAAAAAGCTGCGGTTTTCAGCACTTGAAAGGGATTGAACAGACCTTTGCAGTGGTATAAAATTTGACGATTTAATTTTTTTGAAGATTTTTGAAAAAAAATCAAGGTTAACCCCTTGCGGAAAAAATTTGTATTTTCAAAAATGTTTCCCAAACCCCTCGATATATACATGAAAAGAAAGGTCTGTTCAATACCTATTCACACCTGAAAACCAAACGCCTCTGCAGCCTCTGGTTCTCGAGATATTGCAATCCAAAGTAGTTCCCGTGATTGTCAACCCAACTGCATTTGATTTGCTTTGGAAGCTGATATCTCGGCAACCACGCCTCAGAAAAAGCAGCGGTTTTCAGTACTTGAAAGGGATTGAACAGGGCTTTGCAGTGGTACAAAATTTGACGATTTAATTTTTTTGAAGATTTTTGAAAAAAAAATCAAGGTTAACCCCTTGCGGAAAAAAATTGTATTTTCAAAAATGTTTCCCAAACCCATCGATATATACATGAAAAGAAAGGTCTGTTCAATACCTATTCACACCTGAAAACCAAACGCTTCTGCAGCCTCTGGTTCTCGAGATATTGCAGTCCAAAATAGTTCCCGTGATTGTCAACCCAACGTCATTTGATTTGCTTTGGAGGTTGATATCTCGGCAACCACGCCTCAGAAAAAGCAGCGGTTTTCAGCACTTGAAAGGGATTGAACAGGCCTTTGCAGTGGTACAAAATTTGCCGATTTAATTTTTTTGAAGATTTTTGAAAAAAATTCAAGGTTAACCCCTTGCGGAAAAAAATTGTATTTTCAAAAATGTTTCCCAAACCCATCGATATATACATGAAAAGAAAGGTCTGTTCAATACCTATTCACACCTGAAAACCAAACGCTTCTGCAGCCTCTGGTTCTCGAGATATTGCAATCCAAAGTAGTTCCCGTGATTGTCAACCCAACTGCATTTGATTTGCTTTGGAAGCTGATATCTCGGCAACCACGCCTCAGAAAAAGCAGCGGTTTTCAGCACTTGAAAGGGATTGAACAGGGCTTTGCAGTGGTACAAAATTTGCCGATTTAATTTTTTTGAAGATTTTTGAAAAAATTCAAGGTTAACCCCTTGCGGAAAAAAATTGTATTTTCAAAAATGTTTCCCAAACCCATCGATATATACATGAAAAGAAAGGTCTGTTCAATACATATTCACACCTGAAAACCAAACGCTTCTGCAGCCTCTGGTTCTCGAGATATTGCAGTCCAAAGTAGTTCCCGTGATTGTCAACCCAACGTCATTTGATTTGCTTTGGAGGTTGATATCTCGGCAACCACGCCTCAGAAAAAGCAGCGGTTTTCAGCACTTGAAAGGGATTGAACAGGCCTTTGCAGTGGTACAAAATTTGCCGATTTAATTTTTTTGAAGATTTTTGAAAAAAATTCAAGGTTAACCCCTTGCGGAAAAAAATTGTATTTTCAAAAATGTTTCCCAAACCCATCGATATATACATGAAAAGAAAGGTCTGTTCAATACCTATTCACACCTGAAAACCAAACGCTTCTGCAGCCTCTGGTTCTCGAGATATTGCAGTCCAAAGTAGTTCCCGTGATTGTCAACCCAACTGCATTTGATTTGCTTTGGAAGCTGATATCTCGGCAACCACGCATCAGAAAAAGCTGCGGTTTTCAGCACTTGAAAGGGATTGAACAGGGCTTTGCAGTGGTACAAAATTTGCCGATTTAATTTTTTTGAAGATTTTTGAAAAAAATTCAAGGTTAACAACCCCTTGCGGAAAAAAATTGTATTTTCAAAAATGTTTCCCAAACCCATCGATATATACATGAAAAGAAAGGTCTGTTCAATACCTATTCACACCTGAAAACCAAACGCTTCTGCAGCCTCTGGTTCTCGAGATATTGCAGTCCAAAGTAGTTCCCGTGATTGTCAACCCAACTGCATTTGATTTGCTTTGGAAGCTGATATCTCGGCAACCACGCATCAGAAAAAGCTGCGGTTTTCAGCACTTGAAAGGGAATTAACAGACCTTTGCAGTGGTATAAAATTTGACGATTTAATTTTTTTGAAGATTTTTGAAAAAAATTCAAGGTTAACCCCTTGCGGAAAAAAATTGTATTTTCAAAAATGTTTCCCAAACCCATCGATATATACATGAAAAGAAAGGTCTGTTCAATACCTATTCACACCTGAAAACCAAACGCTTCTGCAGCCTCTGGTTCTCGAGATATTGCAATCCAAAGTAGTTCCCGTGATTGTCAACCCAACTGCATTTGATTTGCTTTGGAAGCTGATATCTCGGCAACCACGCATCAGAAAAAGCTGCGGTTTTCAGCACTTGAAAGGGATTGAACAGACCTTTGCAGTGGTATAAAATTTGACGATTTAATTTTTTTGAAGATTTTTGAAAAAAAATCAAGGTTAACCCCTTGCGGAAAAAAATTGTATTTTCAAAAATGTTTCCCAAACCCCTCGATATATACATGAAAAGAAAGGTCTGTTCAATACCTATTCACACCTGAAAACCAAACGCCTCTGCAGCCTCTGGTTCTCGAGATATTGCAATCCAAAGTAGTTCCCGTGATTGTCAACCCAATGCATTTGATTTGCTTTGGAAGCTGATATCTCGGCAACCACGCCTCAGAAAAAGCAGCGGTTTGCAGCACTTGAAAGGGATTGAACAGGGCTTTGCAGTGGTACAAAATTTGCCGATTTAATTTTTTTGAAGATTTTTGAAAAAAAATCAAGGTTAACCCCTTGCGGAAAAAAATTGTATTTTCAAAAATGTTTCCCAAACCCATCGATATATACATGAAAAGAAAGGTCTGTTCAATACCTATTCACACCTGAAAACCAAACGCTTCTGCAGCCTCTGGTTCTCGATATATTGCAGTCCAAATTAGTTCCCGTGATTGTCAACCCAACTGCATTTGATTTGCTTTGGAAGCTGATATCTCGGCAACCACGCCTCAGAAAAAGCAGCGGTTTTCAGCACTTGAAAGGGATTGAACAGGCCTTTGCAGTGGTACAAAATTTGCCGATTTAATTTTTTTGAAGATTTTTGAAAAAAAATCAAGGTTAACCCCTTGCGGAAAAAATTTGTATTTTCAAAAATGTTTCCCAAACCCATCGATATATACATGAAAAGAAAGGTCTGTTCAATACCTATTCACACCTGAAAACCAAACGCCTCTGCAGCCTCTGGTTCTCGAGATATTGCAGTCCAAAGTAGTTCCCGTGATTGTCAACCCAACTGCATTTGATTTGCTTTGGAAGCTGATATCTCGGCAACCACGCCTCAGAAAAAGCAGCGGTTTTCAGCACTTGAAAGGGATTGAACAGGCCTTTGCAGTGGTACAAAATTTGCCGATTTAATTTTTTTGAAGATTTTTGAAAAAAAATCAAGGTTAACCCCTTGCGGAAAAAATTTGTATTTTCAAAAATGTTTCCCAAACCCATCGATATATACATGAAAAGAAAGGTCTGTTCAATACCTATTCACACCTGAAAACCAAACGCCTCTGCAGCCTCTGGTTCTCGAGATATCGCAGTCCAAAGTAGTTCCCGTGATTGTCAACCCAACGTCATTTGATTTGCTTTGGAGGTTGATATCTCGGCAACCACGCCTCAGAAAAAGCAGCGGTTTTCAGCACTTGAAAGGGATTGAACAGGCCTTTGCAGTGGTACAAAATTTGCCGATTTAATTTTTTTGAAGATTTTTGAAAAAAATTCAAGGTTAACCCCTTGCGGAAAAAAATTGTATTTTCAAAAATGTTTCCCAAACCCATCGATATATACATGAAAAGAAAGGTCTGTTCAATACCTATTCACACCTGAAAACCAAACGCTTCTGCAGCCTCTGGTTCTCGAGATATTGCAGTCCAAAGTAGTTCCCGTGATTGTCAACCCAACTGCATTTGATTTGCTTTGGAAGCTGATATCTCGGCAACCACGCATCAGAAAAAGCTGCGGTTTTCAGCACTTGAAAGGGAATTAACAGACCTTTGCAGTGGTATAAAATTTGACGATTTAATTTTTTTGAAGATTTTTGAAAAAAATTCAAGGTTAACCCCTTGCGGAAAAAAATTGTATTTTCAAAAATGTTTCCCAAACCCATCGATATATACATGAAAAGAAAGGTCTGTTCAATACCTATTCACACCTGAAAACCAAACGCTTCTGCAGCCTCTGGTTCTCGAGATATTGCAATCCAAAGTAGTTCCCGTGATTGTCAACCCAACTGCATTTGATTTGCTTTGGAAGCTGATATCTCGGCAACCACGCATCAGAAAAAGCTGCGGTTTTCAGCACTTGAAAGGGATTGAACAGACCTTTGCAGTGGTATAAAATTTGACGATTTAATTTTTTTGAAGATTTTTGAAAAAAAATCAAGGTTAACCCCTTGCGGAAAAAAATTGTATTTTCAAAAATGTTTCCCAAACCCCTCGATATATACATGAAAAGAAAGGTCTGTTCAATACCTATTCACACCTGAAAACCAAACGCCTCTGCGCCTCTGGTTCTCGAGATATTGCAATCCAAAGTAGTTCCGTGATTGTCAACCCAATGCATTTGATTTGCTTTGGAAGCTGATATCTCGGCAACCACGCCTCAGAAAAAGCAGCGGTTTTCAGCACTTGAAAGGGATTGAACAGGGCTTTGCAGTGGTACAAAATTTGCCGATTTAATTTTTTTGAAGATTTTTGAAAAAAAATCAAGGTTAACCCCTTGCGGAAAAAAATTGTATTTTCAAAAATGTTTCCCAAACCCATCGATATATACATGAAAAGAAAGGTCTGTTCAATACCTATTCACACCTGAAAACCAAACGCTTCTGCAGCCTCTGGTTCTCGATATATTGCAGTCCAAATTAGTTCCCGTGATTGTCAACCCAACTGCATTTGATTTGCTTTGGAAGCTGATATCTCGGCAACCACGCCTCAGAAAAAGCAGCGGTTTTCAGCACTTGAAAGGGATTGAACAGGCCTTTGCAGTGGTACAAAATTTGCCGATTTAATTTTTTTGAAGATTTTTGAAAAAAAATCAAGGTTAACCCCTTGCGGAAAAAATTTGTATTTTCAAAAATGTTTCCCAAACCCATCGATATATACATGAAAAGAAAGGTCTGTTCAATACCTATTCACACCTGAAAACCAAACGCCTCTGCAGCCTCTGGTTCTCGAGATATTGCAGTCCAAAGTAGTTCCCGTGATTGTCAACCCAACTGCATTTGATTTGCTTTGGAAGCTGATATCTCGGCAACCACGCATCAGAAAAAGCTGCGGTTTTCAGCACTTGAAAGGGATTGAACAGACCTTTGTAGTGGTATAAAATTTGACGATTTAATTTTTTTGAAGATTTTTGAAAAAAATTCAAGGTTAACCCCTTGCGGAAAAAAATTGTATTTTCAAAAATGTTTCCCAAACCCCTCGATATATACATGAAAAGAAAGGTCTGTTCAATACCTATTCACACCTGAAAACCAAACGCTTCAGCAGCCTCTGGTTCTCGAGATATTGCAATCCAAAGTAGTTCCCGTGATTGTCAACCCAACTGCATTTGATTTGCTTTGGAAGCTGATATCTCGGCAACCACGCATCAGAAAATGCTGCGGTTTTCAGCACTTGAAAGGGATTGAACCCCTTGCGGAAAAAAATTGTATTTTCAAAAATGTTTCCCAAACCCATCGATATATACATGAAAAGAAAGGTCTGTTCAATACATATTCACACCTGAAAACCAAACGCTTCTGCAGCCTCTGGTTCTCGAGATATTGCAGTCCAAAGTAGTTCCCGTGATTGTCAACCCAACGTCATTTGATTTGCTTTGGAGGTTGATATCTCGGCAACCACGCCTCAGAAAAAGCAGCGGTTTTCAGCACTTGAAAGGGATTGAACAGGCCTTTGCAGTGGTACAAAATTTGCCGATTTAATTTTTTTGAAGATTTTTGAAAAAAATTCAAGGTTAACCCCTTGCGGAAAAAAATTGTATTTTCAAAAATGTTTCCCAAACCCATCGATATATACATGAAAAGAAAGGTCTGTTCAATACCTATTCACACCTGAAAACCAAACGCCTCTGCAGCCTCTGGTTCTCGAGATATCGCAGTCCAAAGTAGTTCCCGTGATTGTCAACCCAACGTCATTTGATTTGCTTTGGAGGTTGATATCTCGGCAACCACGCCTCAGAAAAAGCAGCGGTTTTCAGCACTTGAAAGGGATTGAACAGGCCTTTGCAGTGGTACAAAATTTGCCGATTTAATTTTTTTGAAGATTTTTGAAAAAAATTCAAGGTTAACCCCTTGCGGAAAAAAATTGTATTTTCAAAAATGTTTCCCAAACCCATCGATATATACATGAAAAGAAAGGTCTGTTCAATACCTATTCACACCTGAAAACCAAACGCTTCTGCAGCCTCTGGTTCTCGAGATATTGCAGTCCAAAGTAGTTCCCGTGATTGTCAACCCAACTGCATTTGATTTGCTTTGGAAGCTGATATCTCGGCAACCACGCATCAGAAAAAGCTGCGGTTTTCAGCACTTGAAAGGGAATTAACAGACCTTTGCAGTGGTATAAAATTTGACGATTTAATTTTTTTGAAGATTTTTGAAAAAAATTCAAGGTTAACCCCTTGCGGAAAAAAATTGTATTTTCAAAAATGTTTCCCAAACCCATCGATATATACATGAAAAGAAAGGTCTGTTCAATACCTATTCACACCTGAAAACCAAACGCTTCTGCAGCCTCTGGTTCTCGAGATATTGCAATCCAAAGTAGTTCCCGTGATTGTCAACCCAACTGCATTTGATTTGCTTTGGAAGCTGATATCTCGGCAACCACGCATCAGAAAAAGCTGCGGTTTTCAGCACTTGAAAGGGATTGAACAGACCTTTGCAGTGGTATAAAATTTGACGATTTAATTTTTTTGAAGATTTTTGAAAAAAAATCAAGGTTAACCCCTTGCGGAAAAAAATTGTATTTTCAAAAATGTTTCCCAAACCCCTCGATATATACATGAAAAGAAAGGTCTGTTCAATACCTATTCACACCTGAAAACCAAACGCCTCTGCGCCTCTGGTTCTCGAGATATTGCAATCCAAAGTAGTTCCGTGATTGTCAACCCAATGCATTTGATTTGCTTTGGAAGCTGATATCTCGGCAACCACGCCTCAGAAAAAGCAGCGGTTTTCAGCACTTGAAAGGGATTGAACAGGGCTTTGCAGTGGTACAAAATTTGCCGATTTAATTTTTTTGAAGATTTTTGAAAAAAAATCAAGGTTAACCCCTTGCGGAAAAAAATTGTATTTTCAAAAATGTTTCCCAAACCCATCGATATATACATGAAAAGAAAGGTCTGTTCAATACCTATTCACACCTGAAAACCAAACGCTTCTGCAGCCTCTGGTTCTCGATATATTGTAGTCCAAATTAGTTCCCGTGATTGTCAACCCAACTGCATTTGATTTGCTTTGGAAGCTGATATCTCGGCAACCACGCCTCAGAAAAAGCAGCGGTTTTCAGCACTTGAAAGGGATTGAACAGGCCTTTGCAGTGGTACAAAATTTGCCGATTTAATTTTTTTGAAGATTTTTGAAAAAAAATCAAGGTTAACCCCTTGCGGAAAAAATTTGTATTTTCAAAAATGTTTCCCAAACCCATCGATATATACATGAAAAGAAAGGTCTGTTCAATACCTATTCACACCTGAAAACCAAACGCCTCTGCAGCCTCTGGTTCTCGAGATATTGCAGTCCAAAGTAGTTCCCGTGATTGTCAACCCAACTGCATTTGATTTGCTTTGGAAGCTGATATCTCGGCAACCACGCATCAGAAAAAGCTGCGGTTTTCAGCACTTGAAAGGGATTGAACAGACCTTTGTAGTGGTATAAAATTTGACGATTTAATTTTTTTGAAGATTTTTGAAAAAAATTCAAGGTTAACCCCTTGCGGAAAAAAATTGTATTTTCAAAAATGTTTCCCAAACCCCTCGATATATACATGAAAAGAAAGGTCTGTTCAATACCTATTCACACCTGAAAACCAAACGCTTCAGCAGCCTCTGGTTCTCGAGATATTGCAATCCAAAGTAGTTCCCGTGATTGTCAACCCAACTGCATTTGATTTGCTTTGGAAGCTGATATCTCGGCAACCACGCATCAGAAAATGCTGCGGTTTTCAGCACTTGAAAGGGATTGAACCCCTTGCGGAAAAAAATTGTATTTTCAAAAATGTTTCCCAAACCCATCGATATATACATGAAAAGAAAGGTCTGTTCAATACATATTCACACCTGAAAACCAAACGCTTCTGCAGCCTCTGGTTCTCGAGATATTGCAGTCCAAAGTAGTTCCCGTGATTGTCAACCCAACGTCATTTGATTTGCTTTGGAGGTTGATATCTCGGCAACCACGCCTCAGAAAAAGCAGCGGTTTTCAGCACTTGAAAGGGATTGAACAGGCCTTTGCAGTGGTACAAAATTTGCCGATTTAATTTTTTTGAAGATTTTTGAAAAAAATTCAAGGTTAACCCCTTGCGGAAAAAAATTGTATTTTCAAAAATGTTTCCCAAACCCATCGATATATACATGAAAAGAAAGGTCTGTTCAATACCTATTCACACCTGAAAACCAAACGCTTCTGCAGCCTCTGGTTCTCGAGATATTGCAGTCCAAACTAGTTCCCGTGATTGTCAACCCAACTGCATTTGATTTGCTTTGGAAGCTGATATCTCGGCAACCACGCCTCAGAAAAAGCTGCGGTTTTCAGCACTTGAAAGGGATTGAACAGGCCTTTGCAGTGGTACAAAATTTGCCGATTTAATTTTTTTGAAGATTTTTGAAAAAAATTCAAGGTTAACCCCTTGCGGAAAAAATTGT
Organism: Philhelius pedissequus; assembly: GCA_910595825.1. Lineage (NCBI taxonomy): Eukaryota > Metazoa > Arthropoda > Insecta > Diptera > Syrphidae > Philhelius > Philhelius pedissequus. The sequence goes on from OU343163.1 coordinate 81,448,206, forward strand.
ATTTTCAAAATGTTTCCCAAACCCATCGATATATACATGAAAAGAAAGGTCTGTTCAATACCTATTCACACCTGAAAACCAAACGCCTCTGCAGCCTCTGGTTCTCGAGATATTGCAATCCAAAGTAGTTCCCGTGATTGTCAACCCAACTGCATTTGATTTGCTTTGGAAGCTGATATCTCGGCAACCACGCATCAGAAAATGCTGCGGTTTTCAGCACTTGAAAGGGATTGAACCCCTTGCGGAAAAAAATTGTATTTTCAAAAATGTTTCCCAAACCCATCGATATATACATGAAAAGAAAGGTCTGTTCAATACATATTCACACCTGAAAACCAAACGCTTCTGCAGCCTCTGGTTCTCGAGATATTGCAGTCCAAAGTAGTTCCCGTGATTGTCAACCCAACGTCATTTGATTTGCTTTGGAGGTTGATATCTCGGCAACCACGCCTCAGAAAAAGCAGCGGTTTTCAGCACTTGAAAGGGATTGAACAGGCCTTTGCAGTGGTACAAAATTTGCCGATTTAATTTTTTTGAAGATTTTTGAAAAAAATTCAAGGTTAACCCCTTGCGGAAAAAAATTGTATTTTCAAAAATGTTTCCCAAACCCATCGATATATACATGAAAAGAAAGGTCTGTTCAATACCTATTCACACCTGAAAACCAAACGCTTCTGCAGCCTCTGGTTCTCGAGATATTGCAGTCCAAAGTAGTTCCCGTGATTGTCAACCCAACTGCATTTGATTTGCTTTGGAAGCTGATATCTCGGCAACCACGCCTCAGAAAAAGCTGCGGTTTTCAGCACTTGAAAGGGATTGAACAGGCCTTTGCAGTGGTACAAAATTTGCCGATTTAATTTTTTTGAAGATTTTTGAAAAAAATTCAAGGTTAACCCCTTGCGGAAAAAATTGTATTTTCAAAATGTTTCCCAAACCCATCGATATATACATGAAAAGAAAGGTCTGTTCAATACCTATTCACACCTGAAAACCAAACGCCTCTGCAGCCTCTGGTTCTCGAGATATTGCAATCCAAAGTAGTTCCCGTGATTGTCAACCCAACTGCATTTGATTTGCTTTGGAAGCTGATATCTCGGCAACCACGCCTCAGAAAAAGCAGCGGTTTTCAGCACTTGAAAGGGATTGAACAGGGCTTTGCAGTGGTACAAAATTTGCCGATTTAATTTTTTTGAAGATTTTTGAAAAAAATTCAAGGTTAACAACCCCTTGCGGAAAAAAATTGTATTTTCAAAAATGTTTCCCAAACCCATCGATATATACATGAAAAGAAAGGTCTGTTCAATACCTATTCACACCTGAAAACCAAACGCTTCTGCAGCCTCTGGTTCTCGAGATATTGCAGTCCAAAGTAGTTCCCGTGATTGTCAACCCAACTGCATTTGATTTGCTTTGGAAGCTGATATCTCGGCAACCACGCATCAGAAAAAGCTGCGGTTTTCAGCACTTGAAAGGGAATTAACAGACCTTTGCAGTGGTATAAAATTTGACGATTTAATTTTTTTGAAGATTTTTGAAAAAAATTCAAGGTTAACCCCTTGCGGAAAAAAATTGTATTTTCAAAAATGTTTCCCAAAACCCTCGATATATACATGAAAAGAAAGGTCTGTTCAATACCTATTCACACCTGAAAACCAAACGCTTCTGCAGCCTCTGGTTCTCGAGATATTGCAGTCCAAAGTAGTTCCCGTGATTGTCAACCCAACTGCATTTGATTTGCTTTGGAAGCTGATATCTCGGCAACCACGCATCAGAAAAAGCTGCGGTGTTCAGCACTTGAAAGGGATTGAACAGACCTTTGCAGTGGTATAAAATTTGACGATTTAATTTTTTTGAAGATTTTTGAAAAAAATTCAAGGTTAACCCCTTGCGGAAAAAGATTGTATTTTCAAAAATGTTTCCCAAACCCATCGATATATACATGAAAAGAAAGGTCTGTTCAATACCTATTCACACCTGAAAACCAAACGCTTCTGCAGCCTCTGGTTCTCGATACATTGCAGTCCAAAGTAGTTCCCGTGATTGTCAACCCAACTGCATTTGATTTGCTTTGGAAGCTGATATCTCGGCAACCACGCCTCAGAAAAAGCAGCGGTTTTCAGCACTTGAAAGGGATTGAACAGGCCTTTGCAGTGGTACAAAATTTGCCGATTTAATTTTTTTGAAGATTTTTGAAAAAAATTCAAGGTTCCCTTGCGGAAAAAAATTGTATTTTCAAAAATGTTTCCCAAACCCATCGATATATACATGAAAAGAAAGGTCTGTTCAATACCTATTCACACCTGAAAACCAAACGCCTCTGCAGCCTCTGGTTCTCGAGATATTGCAGTCCAAAGTAGTTCCCGTGATTGTCAACCCAACTGCATTTGATTTGCTTTGGAAGCTGATATCTCGGCAACCACGCATCAGAAAAAGCTGCGGTTTTCAGCACTTGAAAGGGATTGAACAGACCTTTGCAGTGGTATAAAATTTGACGATTTAATTTTTTTGAAGATTTTTGAAAAAAATTCAAGGTTAACCCCTTGCGGAAAAAAATTGTATTTTCAAAAATGTTTCCCAAACCCCTCGATATATACATGAAAAGAAAGGTCTGTTCAATACCTATTCACACCTGAAAACCAAACGCTTCTGCAGCCTCTGGTTCTCGAGATATTGCAATCCAAAGTAGTTCCCGTGATTGTCAACCCAACTGCATTTGATTTGCTTTGGAAGCTGATATCTCGGCAACCACGCATCAGAAAATGCTGCGGTTTTCAGCACTTGAAAGGGATTGAACAGACCTTTGCAGTGGTATAAAATTTGACGATTTAATTTTTTTGAAGATTTTTGAAAAAAATTCAAGGTTAACCCCTTGCGGAAAAAAATTGTATTTCAAAAATGTTTCCCAAACCCATCGATATATACATGAAAAGAAAGGTCTGTTCAATACCTATTCACACCTGAAAACCAAACGCCTCTGCAGCCTCTGGTTCTCGAGATATTGCAATCCAAAGTTGTTCCCGTGATTGTCAACCCAACTGCATTTGATTTGCTTTGGAAGCTGATATCTCGGCAACCACGCCTCAGAAAAAGCAGCGGTTTTCAGCACTTGAAAGGGATTGAACAGGCCTTTGCAGTGGTACAAAATTTGCCGATTTAATTTTTTTGAAGATTTTTGAGAAAAATTCAAGGTTAACCCCTTGCGGAAAAAAATTGTATTTTCAAAAATGTTTCCCAAACCCATTGATATCTACATGAAAAGAAAGGTCTGTTCAATACCTATTCACACCTGAAAACCAAACGCTTCTGCAGCCTCTGGTTCTCGAGATATTGCAGTCCAAAGTAGTTCCCGTGATTGTCAACCCAACTGCATTTGATTTGCTTTGGAAGCTGATATCTCGGCAACCACGCCTCAGAAAAAGCAGCGGTTTTCAGCACTTGAAAGGGATTGAACAGGCCTTTGCAGTGGTACAAAATTTGCCGATTTAATTTTTTTGAAGATTTTTGAAAAAAATTCAAGGTTCCCTTGCGGAAAAAAATTGTATTTTCAAAAATGTTTCCCAAACCCATCGATATATACATGAAAAGAAAGGTCTGTTCAATACCTATTCACACCTGAAAACCAAACGCCTCTGCAGCCTCTGGTTCTCGAGATATTGCAGTCCAAAGTAGTTCCCGTGATTGTCAACCCAACTGCATTTGATTTGCTTTGGAAGCTGATATCTCGGCAACCACGCATCAGAAAAAGCAGCGGTTTTCAGCACTTGAAAGGGATTGAACAGGGCTTTGCAGTGGTACAAAATTTGCCGATTTAATTTTTTTGAAGATTTTTGAAAAAAATTCAAGGTTAACAACCCCTTGCGGAAAAAAATTGTATTTTCAAAAATGTTTCCCAAACCCATCGATATATACATGAAAAGAAAGGTCTGTTCAATACCTATTCACACCTGAAAACCAAACGCTTCTGCAGCCTCTGGTTCTCGAGATATTGCAGTCCAAAGTAGTTCCCGTGATTGTCAACTCAACTGCATTTGATTTGCTTTGGAAGCTGATATCTCGGCAACCACGCATCAGAAAAAGCTGCGGTTTTCAGCACTTGAAAGGGAATTAACAGACCTTTGCAGTGGTATAAAATTTGACGATTTAATTTTTTTGAAGATTTTTGAAAAAAATTCAAGGTTAACCCCTTGCGGAAAAAAATTGTATTTTCAAAAATGTTTCCCAAAACCCTCGATATATACATGAAAAGAAAGGTCTGTTCAATACCTATTCACACCTGAAAACCAAACGCTTCTGCAGCCTCTGGTTCTCGAGATATTGCAGTCCAAAGTAGTTCCCGTGATTGTCAACCCAACTGCATTTGATTTGCTTTGGAAGCTGATATCTCGGCAACCACGCATCAGAAAAAGCTGCGGTGTTCAGCACTTGAAAGGGATTGAACAGACCTTTGCAGTGGTATAAAATTTGACGATTTAATTTTTTTGAAGATTTTTGAAAAAAATTCAAGGTTAACCCCTTGCGGAAAAAGATTGTATTTTCAAAAATGTTTCCCAAACCCATCGATATATACATGAAAAGAAAGGTCTGTTCAATACCTATTCACACCTGAAAACCAAACGCTTCTGCAGCCTCTGGTTCTCGATATATTGCAGTCCAAAGTAGTTCCCGTGATTGTCAACCCAACTGCATTTGATTTGCTTTGGAAGCTGATATCTCGGCAACCACGCCTCAGAAAAAGCAGCGGTTTTCAGCACTTGAAAGGGATTGAACAGGCCTTTGCAGTGGTACAAAATTTGCCGATTTAATTTTTTTGAAGATTTTTGAAAAAAATTCAAGGTTCCCTTGCGGAAAAAAATTGTATTTTCAAAAATGTTTCCCAAACCCATCGATATATACATGAAAAGAAAGGTCTGTTCAATACCTATTCACACCTGAAAACCAAACGCCTCTGCAGCCTCTGGTTCTCGAGATATTGCAGTCCAAAGTAGTTCCCGTGATTGTCAACCCAACTGCATTTGATTTGCTTTGGAAGCTGATATCTCGGCAACCACGCATCAGAAAAAGCTGCGGTTTTCAGCACTTGAAAGGGATTGAACAGACCTTTGCAGTGGTATAAAATTTGACGATTTAATTTTTTTGAAGATTTTTGAAAAAAATTCAAGGTTAACCCCTTGCGGAAAAAAATTGTATTTTCAAAAATGTTTCCCAAACCCCTCGATATATACATGAAAAGAAAGGTCTGTTCAATACCTATTCACACCTGAAAACCAAACGCTTCTGCAGCCTCTGGTTCTCGAGATATTGCAATCCAAAGTAGTTCCCGTGATTGTCAACCCAACTGCATTTGATTTGCTTTGGAAGCTGATATCTCGGCAACCACGCATCAGAAAATGCTGCGGTTTTCAGCACTTGAAAGGGATTGAACAGACCTTTGCAGTGGTATAAAATTTGACGATTTAATTTTTTTGAAGATTTTTGAAAAAAATTCAAGGTTAACCCCTTGCGGAAAAAAATTGTATTTCAAAAATGTTTCCCAAACCCATCGATATATACATGAAAAGAAAGGTCTGTTCAATACCTATTCACACCTGAAAACCAAACGCCTCTGCAGCCTCTGGTTCTCGAGATATTGCAATCCAAAGTTGTTCCCGTGATTGTCAACCCAACTGCATTTGATTTGCTTTGGAAGCTGATATCTCGGCAACCACGCCTCAGAAAAAGCAGCGGTTTTCAGCACTTGAAAGGGATTGAACAGGCCTTTGCAGTGGTACAAAATTTGCCGATTTAATTTTTTTGAAGATTTTTGAGAAAAATTCAAGGTTAACCCCTTGCGGAAAAAAATTGTATTTTCAAAAATGTTTCCCAAACCCATTGATATCTACATGAAAAGAAAGGTCTGTTCAATACCTATTCACACCTGAAAACCAAACGCTTCTGCAGCCTCTGGTTCTCGAGATATTGCAGTCCAAAGTAGTTCCCGTGATTGTCAACCCAACTGCATTTGATTTGCTTTGGAAGCTGATATCTCGGCAACCACGCCTCAGAAAAAGCAGCGGTTTTCAGCACTTGAAAGGGATTGAACAGGCCTTTGCAGTGGTACAAAATTTGCCGATTTAATTTTTTTGAAGATTTTTGAGAAAAATTCAAGGTTAACCCCTTGCGGAAAAAAATTGTATTTTCAAAAATGTTTCCCAAACCCATCGATATATACATGAAAAGAAAGGTCTGTTCAATACCTATTCACACCTGAAAACCAAACGCTTCTGCAGCCTCTGGTTCTCGAGATATTGCAGTCCAAAGTAGTTCCCGTGATTGTCAACCCAACTGCATTTGATTTGCTTTGGAAGCTGATATCTCGGCAACCACGCATCAGAAAAAGCTGCGGTTTTCAGCACTTGAAAGGGATTGAACAGACCTTTGCAGTGGTATAAAATTTGACGATTTAATTTTTTTGAAGATTTTTGAAAAAAAATTCAAGGTTAACCCCTTGCGGAAAAAAATTGTATTTTCAAAAATGTTTCCCAAACCCCTCGATATATACATGAAAAGAAAGGTCTGTTCAATACCTATTCACACCTGAAAACCAAACGCCTCTGCAGCCTCTGGTTCTCGAGATATTGCAATCCAAAGTTGTTCCCGTGATTGTCAACCCAACTGCATTTGATTTGCTTTGGAAGCTGATATCTCGACAACCACGCCTCAGAAAAAGCAGCGGTTTTCAGCACTTGAAAGGGATTGAACAGGCCTTTGCAGTGGTATAAAATTTGACGATTTAATTTTTTTGAAGATTTTTGAAAAAAAATTCAAGGTTAACCCCTTGCGGAAAAAAATTGTATTTTCAAAAATGTTTCCCAAACCCCTCGGTATATACATGAAAAGAAAGGTCTGTTCAATACCTATTCACACCTGAAAACCAAACGCTTCTGCAGCCTCTGGTTCTCGAGATATTGCAATCCAAAGTAGTTCCCGTGATTGTCAACCCAACTGCATTTGATTTGCTTTGGAAGCTGATATCTCGGCAACCACGCATCAGAAAAAGCTGCGGTTTTCAGCACTTGAAAGGGATTGAACAGACCTTTGCAGTGGTATAAAATTTGACGATTTCCCTTGCGGAAAAAAATTGTATTTTCAAAAATGTTTCCCAAACCCCTCGATATATACATGAAAAGAAAGGTCTGTTCAATGCCTATTCACACCTGAAAACCAAACGCCTCTGCAGCCTCTGGTTCTCGAGATATTGCAATCCAAAGTAGTTCCCGTGATTGTCAACCCAACTGCATTTGATTTGCTTTGGAAGCTGATATCTCGGCAACCACGCCTCAGAAAAAGCAGCGGTTTTCAGCACTTGAAAGGGATTGAACAGGGCTTTGCAGTGGTACAAAATTTGCCGATTTAATTTTTTTGAAGATTTTTGAAAAAAATTCAAGGTTAACAACCCCTTGCGGAAAAAAATTGTATTTTCAAAAATGTTTCCCAAACCCATCGATATATACATGAAAAGAAAGGTCTGTTCAATACCTATTCACACCTGAAAACCAAACGCTTCTGCAGCCTCTGGTTCTCGAGATATTGCAGTCCAAAGTAGTTCCCGTGATTGTCAACCCAACTGCATTTGATTTGCTTTGGAAGCTGATATCTCGGCAACCACGCATCAGAAAAAGCTGCGGTTTTCAGCACTTGAAAGGGAATTAACAGACCTTTGCAGTGGTATAAAATTTGACGATTTAATTTTTTTGAAGATTTTTGAAAAAAATTCAAGGTTAACCCCTTGCGGAAAAAAATTGTATTTTCAAAAATGTTTCCCAAAACCCTCGATATATACATGAAAAGAAAGGTCTGTTCAATACCTATTCACACCTGAAAACCAAACGCTTCTGCAGCCTCTGGTTCTCGAGATATTGCAGTCCAAAGTAGTTCCCGTGATTGTCAACCCAACTGCATTTGATTTGCTTTGGAAGCTGATATCTCGGCAACCACGCATCAGAAAAAGCTGCGGTGTTCAGCACTTGAAAGGGATTGAACAGACCTTTGCAGTGGTATAAAATTTGACGATTTAATTTTTTTGAAGATTTTTGAAAAAAATTCAAGGTTAACCCCTTGCGGAAAAAGATTGTATTTTCAAAAATGTTTCCCAAACCCATCGATATATACATGAAAAGAAAGGTCTGTTCAATACCTATTCACACCTGAAAACCAAACGCTTCTGCAGCCTCTGGTTCTCGATATATTGCAGTCCAAAGTAGTTCCCGTGATTGTCAACCCAACTGCATTTGATTTGCTTTGGAAGCTGATATCTCGGCAACCACGCCTCAGAAAAAGCAGCGGTTTTCAGCACTTGAAAGGGATTGAACAGGCCTTTGCAGTGGTACAAAATTTGCCGATTTAATTTTTTTGAAGATTTTTGAAAAAAATTCAAGGTTCCCTTGCGGAAAAAAATTGTATTTTCAAAAATGTTTCCCAAACCCATCGATATATACATGAAAAGAAAGGTCTGTTCAATACCTATTCACACCTGAAAACCAAACGCCTCTGCAGCCTCTGGTTCTCGAGATATTGCAGTCCAAAGTAGTTCCCGTGATTGTCAACCCAACTGCATTTGATTTGCTTTGGAAGCTGATATCTCGGCAACCACGCATCAGAAAAAGCTGCGGTTTTCAGCACTTGAAAGGGATTGAACAGACCTTTGCAGTGGTATAAAATTTGACGATTTAATTTTTTTGAAGATTTTTGAAAAAAATTCAAGGTTAACCCCTTGCGGAAAAAAATTGTATTTTCAAAAATGTTTCCCAAACCCCTCGATATATACATGAAAAGAAAGGTCTGTTCAATACCTATTCACACCTGAAAACCAAACGCTTCTGCAGCCTCTGGTTCTCGAGATATTGCAATCCAAAGTAGTTCCCGTGATTGTCAACCCAACTGCATTTGATTTGCTTTGGAAGCTGATATCTCGGCAACCACGCATCAGAAAAAGCTGCGGTTTTCAGCACTTGAAAGGGATTGAACAGACCTTTGCAGTGGTATAAAATTTGACGATTTAATTTTTTTGAAGATTTTTGAAAAAAATTCAAGGTTAACCCCTTGCGGAAAAAAATTGTATTTCAAAAATGTTTCCCAAACCCATCGATATATACATGAAAAGAAAGGTCTGTTCAATACCTATTCACACCTGAAAACCAAACGCTTCTGCAGCCTCTGGTTCTCGAGATATTGCAGTCCAAAGTAGTTCCCGTGATTGTCAACCCAACTGCATTTGATTTGCTTTGGAAGCTGATATCTCGGCAACCACGCCTCAGAAAAAGCAGCGGTTTTCAGCACTTGAAAGGGATTGAACAGGCCTTTGCAGTGGTACAAAATTTGCCGATTTAATTTTTTTGAAGATTTTTGAGAAAAATTCAAGGTTAACCCCTTGCGGAAAAAAATTGTATTTTCAAAAATGTTTCCCAAACCCATCGATATATACATGAAAAGAAAGGTCTGTTCAATACCTTTGCAGTGGTATAAAATTTGACGATTTAATTTTTTTGAAGATTTTTGAAAAAAAATTCAAGGTTAACCCCTTGCGGAAAAAAATTGTATTTTCAAAAATGTTTCCCAAACCCATCGATATATACATGAAAAGAAAGGTCTGTTGAATACCTATTCACACCTGAAAACCAAACGCTTCTGCAGCCTCTGGTTCTCGAGATATTGCAATCCAAAGTAGTTCCCGTGATTGTCAACCCAACTGCATTTGATTTGCTTTGGAAGCTGATATCTCGGCAACCACGCATCAGAAAAAGCTGCGGTTTTCAGCACTTGAAAGGGATTGAACAGACCTTTGCAGTGGTATAAAATTTGACGATTTAATTTTTTTGAAGATTTTTGAAAAAAATTCAAGGTTAACCCCTTGCGGAAAAAAATTGTATTTTCAAAAATGTTTCCCAAACCCATCGATATATACATGAAAAGAAAGGTCTGTTCAATACCTACTCACACCTGAAAACCAAACGCCTCTGCAGCCTCTGGTTCTCGAGATATTGCAGTCCAAAGTAGTTCCCGTGATTGTCAACCCAACTGCATTTGATTTGCTTTGGAAGCTGATATCTCGGCAACCACGCCTCAGAAAAAGCAGCGGTTTTCAGCACTTGAAAGGGATTGAACAGGCCTTTGCAGTGGTACAAAATTTGCCGATTTAATTTTTTTGAAGATTTTTGAAAAAAATTCAAGGTTAACCCCTTGCGGAAAAAAATTGTATTTTCAAAAATGTTTCCCAAACCCATCGATACATACATGAAAAGAAAGGTCTGTTCAATACCTATTCACACCTGAAAACCAAACGCCTCTGCAGCCTCTGGTTCTCGAGATATTGCAATCCAAAGTTGTTCCCGTGATTGTCAACCCAACTGCATTTGATTTGCTTTGGAAGCTGATATCTCGGCAACCACGCCTTAGAAAAAGCAGCGGTTTTCAGCACTTGAAAGGGATTGAACAGGCCTTTGCAGTGGTACAAAATTTGCCGATTTAATTTTTTTGAAGATTTTTGAGAAAAATTCAAGGTTAACCCCTTGCGGAAAAAAATTGTATTTTCAAAAATGTTTCCCAAACCCATCGATATACACATGAAAAGAAAGGTCTGTTCAATACCTATTCACACCTGAAAACCAAACACTTCTGCAGCCTCTGGTTCTCGAGATATTGCAGTCCAAAGTAGTTCCCGTGATTGTCAACCCAACTGCATTTGATTTGCTTTGGAAGCTGATATCTCGGCAACCACGCATCAGAAAAAGCTGCGGTTTTCAGCACTTGAAAGGGATTGAACAGACCTTTGCAGTGGTATAAAATTTGACGATTTAATTTTTTTGAAGATTTTTGAAAAAAATTCAAGGTCCCTTGCGGAAAAAAATTGTATTTTCAAAAATGTTTCCCAAACCCCTCGATATATACATGAAAAGAAAGGTCTGTTCAATACCTATTCACACCTGAAAACCAAACGCCTCTGCAGCCTCTGGTTCTCGAGATATTGCAATCCAAAGTAGTTCCCGTGATTGTCAACCCAACTGCATTTGATTTGCTTTGGAAGCTGATATCTCGGCAACCACGCCTCAGAAAAAGCAGCGGTTTTCAGCACTTGAAAGGGATTGAACAGGCCTTTGCAGTGGTACAAAATTTGCCGATTTAATTTTTTTGAAGATATTTTAAAAAAATTCAAGGTTAACCCCTTGCGGAAAAAAATTGTATTTTCAAAAATGTTTCCCAAACCCATCGATATATACATGAAAAGAAAGGTCTGTTCAATACCTATTCACACCTGAAAACCAAACGCTTCTGCAGCCTCTGGTTCTCGAGATATTGCAGTCCAAAGTAGTTCCCGTGATTGTCAACCCAACTGCATTTGATTTGCTTTGGAAGCTGATATCTCGGCAACCACGCCTCAGAAAAAGCAGCGGTTTTCAGCACTTGAAAGGGATTGAACAGGCCTTTGCAGTGGTACAAAATTTGCCGATTTAATTTTTTTGGAGATTTTTGAAAAAAATTCAAGGTTAACCCCTTGCGGAAAAAAATTGTATTTTCAAAAATGTTTCCCAAACCCCTCGATATATACATGAAAAGAAAGGTCTGTTCAATACCTATTCACACCTGAAAACCAAACGCTTCTGCAGCCTCTGGTTCTCGAGATATTGCAATCCAAAGTAGTTCCCGTGATTGTCAACCCAACTGCATTTGATTTGCTTTGGAAGCTGATATCTCGGCAACCACGCATCAGAAAAAGCTGCGGTTTTCAGCACTTGAAAGGGATTGAACAGACCTTTGCAGTAGTAGTTCCCGTGATTGTCAACCCAACTGCATTTGATTTGCTTTGGAAGCTGATATCTCGGCAACCACGCATCAGAAAAAGCTGCGGTTTTCAGCACTTGAAAGGGATTGAACAGACCTTTGCAGTGGTATAAAATTTGACGATTTAATTTTTTTGAAGATTTTTGAAAAAAATTCAAGGTTAACCCCTTGCGGAAAAAAATTGTATTTTCAAAAATGTTTCCCAAACCCCTCGATATATACATGAAAAGAAAGGTCTGTTCAATACCTATTCACACCTGAAAACCAAACGCTTCTGCTGCCTCTGGTTCTCGAGATATTGCAATCCAAAGTAGTTCCCGTGATTGTCAACCCAACTGCATTTGATTTGCTTTGGAAGCTGATATCTCGGGAACCACGCATCAGAAAAAGCTGCGGTTTTCAGCACTTGAAAGGGATTGAACAGACCTTTGCAGTGGTATAAAATTTGACGATTTAATTTTTTTGAAGATTTTTGAAAAAAATTCAAGGTTAACCCCTTGCGGAAAAAAATTGTATTTTCAAAAATGTTTCCCAAACCCCTCGATATATACATGAAAAGAAAGGTCTGTTCAATACCTATTCACACCTGAAAACCAAACGCTTCTGCAGCCTCTGGTTCTCGAGATATTGCAGTCCAAAGTAGTTCCCGTGATTGTCAACCCAATGCATTTGATTTGCTTTGGAAGCTGATATCTCGGCAACCACGCCTCAGAAAAAGCAGCGGTTTTCAGCACTTGAAAGGGATTGAACAGGGCTTTGCAGTAGTACAAAATTTGCCGATTTAATTTTTTTGAAGATTTTTGAAAAAAAATCAAGGTTAACCCCTTGCGGAAAAAAATTGTATTTTCAAAAATGTTTCCCAAACCCCTCGATATATACATGAAAAGAAAGGTCTGTTCAATACCTATTCACACCTGAAAACCAAACGCTTCTGCAGCCTCTGGTTCTCGAGATATTGCAATCCAAAGTAGTTCCCGTGATTGTCAACCCAACTGCATTTGATTTGCTTTGGAAGCTGATATCTCGGCAACCACGCATCAGAAAAAGCTGCGGTTTTCAGCACTTGAAAGGGATTGAACAGACCTTTGCAGTGGTATAAAATTTGACGATTTAATTTTTTTGAAGATTTTTGAAAAAAAATCAAGGTTAACCCCTTGCGGAAAAAAATTGTATTTTCAAAAATGTTTCCCAAACCCCTCGATATATACATGAAAAGAAAGGTCTGTTCAATACCTATTCACACCTGAAAACCAAACGCCTCTGCAGCCTCTGGTTCTCGAGATATTGCAATCCAAAGTTGTTCCCGTGATTGTCAACCCAACTGCATTTGATTTGCTTTGGAAGCTGATATCTCGGCAACCACGCCTCAGAAAAAGCAGTGGTTTTCAGCACTTGAAAGGGATTGAACAGGCCTTTGCAGTGGTACAAAATTTGCCGATTTAATTTTTTTGAAGATTTTTGAGAAAAATTCGAGGTTAACCCCTTGGGGAAAAAAATTGTATTTTCAAAAATGTTTCCCAAACCCATCGATATATACATGAAAAGAAAGGTCTGTTCAATACCTATTCACACCTGAAAACCAAACGCTTCTGCAGCCTCTGGTTCTCGAGATATTGCAGTCCAAAGTAGTTCCCGTGATTGTCAACCCAACTGCATTTGATTTGCTTTGGAAGCTGATATCTCGGCAACCACGCATCAGAAAAAGCTGCGGTTTTCAGCACTTGAAAGGGATTGAACAGACCTTTGCAGTGGTATAAAATTTGACGATTTAATTTTTTTGAAGATTTTTGAAAAAAAATTCAAGGTTAACCCCTTGCGGAAAAAAATTGTATTTTCAAAAATGTTTCCCAAACCCCTCGATATATACATGAAAAGAAAGGTCTGTTCAATACCTATTCACACCTGAAAACCAAACGCTTCTGCAGCCTCTGGTTCTCGAGATATTGCAATCCAAAGTAGTTCCCGTGATTGTCAACCCAACTGCATTTGATTTGCTTTGGAAGCTGATATCTCGGCAACCACGCATCAGAAAAAGCTGCGGTTTTCAGCACTTGAAAGGGATTGAACAGACCTTTGCAGTGGTATAAAATTTGACGATTTAATTTTTTTGAAGATTTTTGAAAAAAATTCAAGGTTAACCCCTTGCGGAAAAAAATTGTATTTTCAAAAATGTTTCCCAAACCCATCGATATATACATGAAAAGAAAGGTCTGTTCAATACCTATTCACACCTGAAAACCAAACGCCTCTGCAGCCTCTGGTTCTCGAGATATTGCAATCCAAAGTTGTTCCCGTGATTGTCAACCCAACTGCATTTGATTTGCTTTGGAAGCTGATATCTCGACAACCACGCCTCAGAAAAAGCAGCGGTTTTCAGCACTTGAAAGGGATTGAACAGGCCTTTGCAGTGGTACAAAATTTGCCGATTTAATTTTTTTGAAGATTTTTGAGAACCCTTGCGGAAAAAAATTGTATTTTCAAAAATGTTTCCCAAACCCATCGATATATACATGAAAAGAAAGGTCTGTTCAATACTTATTCACACCTGAAAACCAAACGCTTCTGCAGCCTCTGGTTCTCGAGATATTGCAGTCCAAAGTAGTTCCCGTGATTGTCAACCCAACTGCATTTGATTTGCTTTGGAAGCTGATATCTCGGCAACCACGCATCAGAAAAAGCAGCGGTTTTCAGCACTTGAAAGGGATTGAACAGACCTTTGCAGTGGTATAAAATTTGACGATTTAATTTTTTTGAAGATTTTTGAAAAAAATTCAAGGTTAACCCCTTGCGGAAAAAAATTGTATTTTCAAAAATGTTTCCCAAACCCCTCGATATATACATGAAAAGAAAGGTCTGTTCAATACCTATTCACACCTGAAAACCAAACGCTTCTGCAGCCTCTGGTTCTCGAGATATTGCAATCCAAAGTAGTTCCCGTGATTGTCAACCCAACTGCATTTGATTTGCTTTGGAAGCTGATATCTCGGCAACCACGCATCAGAAAAAGCTGCGGTTTTCAGCACTTGAAAGGGATTGAACAGACCTTTGCAGTGGTATAAAATTTGACGATTTAATTTTTTTGAAGATTTTTGAAAAAAATTCAAGGTTAACCCCTTGCGGAAAAAAATTGTATTTCAAAAATGTTTCCCAAACCCATCGATATATACATGAAAAGAAAGGTCTGTTCAATACCTATTCACACCTGAAAACCAAACGCTTCTGCAGCCTCTGGTTCTCGAGATATTGCAGTCCAAAGTAGTTCCCGTGATTGTCAACCCAACTGCATTTGATTTGCTTTGGAAGCTGATATCTCGGCAACCACGCCTCAGAAAAAGCAGCGGTTTTCAGCACTTGAAAGGGATTGAACAGGCCTTTGCAGTGGTACAAAATTTGCCGATTTAATTTTTTTGAAGATTTTTGAGAAAAATTCAAGGTTAACCCCTTGCGGAAAAAAATTGTATTTTCAAAAATGTTTCCCAAACCCATCGATATATACATGAAAAGAAAGGTCTGTTCAATACCTATTCACACCTGAAATAAGTGGTATAAAATTTGACGATTTAATTTTTTTGAAGATTTTTGAAAAAAAATTCAAGGTTAACCCCTTGCGGAAAAAAATTGTATTTTCAAAAATGTTTCCCAAACCCATCGATATATACATGAAAAGAAAGGTCTGTTGAATACCTATTCACACCTGAAAACCAAACGCTTCTGCAGCCTCTGGTTCTCGAGATATTGCAATCCAAAGTAGTTCCCGTGATTGTCAACCCAACTGCATTTGATTTGCTTTGGAAGCTGATATCTCGGCAACCACGCATCAGAAAAAGCTGCGGTTTTCAGCACTTGAAAGGGATTGAACAGACCTTTGCAGTGGTATAAAATTTGACGATTTAATTTTTTTGAAGATTTTTGAAAAAAATTCAAGGTTAACCCCTTGCGGAAAAAAATTGTATTTTCAAAAATGTTTCCCAAACCCATCGATATATACATGAAAAGAAAGGTCTGTTCAATACCTACTCACACCTGAAAACCAAACGCCTCTGCAGCCTCTGGTTCTCGAGATATTGCAGTCCAAAGTAGTTCCCGTGATTGTCAACCCAACTGCATTTGATTTGCTTTGGAAGCTGATATCTCGGCAACCACGCCTCAGAAAAAGCAGCGGTTTTCAGCACTTGAAAGGGATTGAACAGGCCTTTGCAGTGGTACAAAATTTGCCGATTTAATTTTTTTGAAGATTTTTGAAAAAAATTCAAGGTTAACCCCTTGCGGAAAAAAATTGTATTTTCAAAAATGTTTCCCAAACCCATCGATACATACATGAAAAGAAAGGTCTGTTCAATACCTATTCACACCTGAAAACCAAACGCCTCTGCAGCCTCTGGTTCTCGAGATATTGCAATCCAAAGTTGTTCCCGTGATTGTCAACCCAACTGCATTTGATTTGCTTTGGAAGCTGATATCTCGGCAACCACGCCTTAGAAAAAGCAGCGGTTTTCAGCACTTGAAAGGGATTGAACAGGCCTTTGCAGTGGTACAAAATTTGCCGATTTAATTTTTTTGAAGATTTTTGAGAAAAATTCAAGGTTAACCCCTTGCGGAAAAAAATTGTATTTTCAAAAATGTTTCCCAAACCCATCGATATACACATGAAAAGAAAGGTCTGTTCAATACCTATTCACACCTGAAAACCAAACACTTCTGCAGCCTCTGGTTCTCGAGATATTGCAGTCCAAAGTAGTTCCCGTGATTGTCAACCCAACTGCATTTGATTTGCTTTGGAAGCTGATATCTCGGCAACCACGCATCAGAAAAAGCTGCGGTTTTCAGCACTTGAAAGGGATTGAACAGACCTTTGCAGTGGTATAAAATTTGACGATTTAATTTTTTTGAAGATTTTTGAAAAAAATTCAAGGTCCCTTGCGGAAAAAAATTGTATTTTCAAAAATGTTTCCCAAACCCCTCGATATATACATGAAAAGAAAGGTCTGTTCAATACCTATTCACACCTGAAAACCAAACGCCTCTGCAGCCTCTGGTTCTCGAGATATTGCAATCCAAAGTAGTTCCCGTGATTGTCAACCCAACTGCATTTGATTTGCTTTGGAAGCTGATATCTCGGCAACCACGCCTCAGAAAAAGCAGCGGTTTTCAGCACTTGAAAGGGATTGAACAGGCCTTTGCAGTGGTACAAAATTTGCCGATTTAATTTTTTTGAAGATATTTTAAAAAAATTCAAGGTTAACCCCTTGCGGAAAAAAATTGTATTTTCAAAAATGTTTCCCAAACCCATCGATATATACATGAAAAGAAAGGTCTGTTCAATACCTATTCACACCTGAAAACCAAACGCTTCTGCAGCCTCTGGTTCTCGAGATATTGCAGTCCAAAGTAGTTCCCGTGATTGTCAACCCAACTGCATTTGATTTGCTTTGGAAGCTGATATCTCGGCAACCACGCCTCAGAAAAAGCAGCGGTTTTCAGCACTTGAAAGGGATTGAACAGGCCTTTGCAGTGGTACAAAATTTGCCGATTTAATTTTTTTGGAGATTTTTGAAAAAAATTCAAGGTTAACCCCTTGCGGAAAAAAATTGTATTTTCAAAAATGTTTCCCAAACCCCTCGATATATACATGAAAAGAAAGGTCTGTTCAATACCTATTCACACCTGAAAACCAAACGCTTCTGCAGCCTCTGGTTCTCGAGATATTGCAATCCAAAGTAGTTCCCGTGATTGTCAACCCAACTGCATTTGATTTGCTTTGGAAGCTGATATCTCGGCAACCACGCCTCAGAAAAAGCTGCGGTTTTCAGCACTTGAAAGGGATTGAACAGACCTTTGCAGTGGTAGTTCCCGTGATTGTCAACCCAACTGCATTTGATTTGCTTTGGAAGCTGATATCTCGGCAACCACGCATCAGAAAAAGCTGCGGTTTTCAGCACTTGAAAGGGATTGAACAGACCTTTGCAGTGGTATAAAATTTGACGATTTAATTTTTTTGAAGATTTTTGAAAAAAATTCAAGGTTAACCCCTTGCGGAAAAAAATTGTATTTTCAAAAATGTTTCCCAAACCCCTCGATATATACATGAAAAGAAAGGTCTGTTCAATACCTATTCACACCTGAAAACCAAACGCTTCTGCTGCCTCTGGTTCTCGAGATATTGCAATCCAAAGTAGTTCCCGTGATTGTCAACCCAACTGCATTTGATTTGCTTTGGAAGCTGATATCTCGGGAACCACGCATCAGAAAAAGCTGCGGTTTTCAGCACTTGAAAGGGATTGAACAGACCTTTGCAGTGGTATAAAATTTGACGATTTAATTTTTTTGAAGATTTTTGAAAAAAATTCAAGGTTAACCCCTTGCGGAAAAAAATTGTATTTTCAAAAATGTTTCCCAAACCCCTCGATATATACATGAAAAGAAAGGTCTGTTCAATACCTATTCACACCTGAAAACCAAACGCTTCTGCAGCCTCTGGTTCTCGAGATATTGCAGTCCAAAGTAGTTCCCGTGATTGTCAACCCAATGCATTTGATTTGCTTTGGAAGCTGATATCTCGGCAACCACGCCTCAGAAAAAGCAGCGGTTTTCAGCACTTGAAAGGGATTGAACAGGGCTTTGCAGTAGTACAAAATTTGCCGATTTAATTTTTTTGAAGATTTTTGAAAAAAAATCAAGGTTAACCCCTTGCGGAAAAAAATTGTATTTTCAAAAATGTTTCCCAAACCCCTCGATATATACATGAAAAGAAAGGTCTGTTCAATACCTATTCACACCTGAAAACCAAACGCTTCTGCAGCCTCTGGTTCTCGAGATATTGCAATCCAAAGTAGTTCCCGTGATTGTCAACCCAACTGCATTTGATTTGCTTTGGAAGCTGATATCTCGGCAACCACGCATCAGAAAAAGCTGCGGTTTTCAGCACTTGAAAGGGATTGAACAGACCTTTGCAGTGGTATAAAATTTGACGATTTAATTTTTTTGAAGATTTTTGAAAAAAAATCAAGGTTAACCCCTTGCGGAAAAAAATTGTATTTTCAAAAATGTTTCCCAAACCCCTCGATATATACATGAAAAGAAAGGTCTGTTCAATACCTATTCACACCTGAAAACCAAACGCCTCTGCAGCCTCTGGTTCTCGAGATATTGCAATCCAAAGTTGTTCCCGTGATTGTCAACCCAACTGCATTTGATTTGCTTTGGAAGCTGATATCTCGGCAACCACGCCTCAGAAAAAGCAGTGGTTTTCAGCACTTGAAAGGGATTGAACAGGCCTTTGCAGTGGTACAAAATTTGCCGATTTAATTTTTTTGAAGATTTTTGAGAAAAATTCGAGGTTAACCCCTTGGGGAAAAAAATTGTATTTTCAAAAATGTTTCCCAAACCCATCGATATATACATGAAAAGAAAGGTCTGTTCAATACCTATTCACACCTGAAAACCAAACGCTTCTGCAGCCTCTGGTTCTCGAGATATTGCAGTCCAAAGTAGTTCCCGTGATTGTCAACCCAACTGCATTTGATTTGCTTTGGAAGCTGATATCTCGGCAACCACGCATCAGAAAAAGCTGCGGTTTTCAGCACTTGAAAGGGATTGAACAGACCTTTGCAGTGGTATAAAATTTGACGATTTAATTTTTTTGAAGATTTTTGAAAAAAAATTCAAGGTTAACCCCTTGCGGAAAAAAATTGTATTTTCAAAAATGTTTCCCAAACCCCTCGATATATACATGAAAAGAAAGGTCTGTTCAATACCTATTCACACCTGAAAACCAAACGCTTCTGCAGCCTCTGGTTCTCGAGATATTGCAATCCAAAGTAGTTCCCGTGATTGTCAACCCAACTGCATTTGATTTGCTTTGGAAGCTGATATCTCGGCAACCACGCATCAGAAAAAGCTGCGGTTTTCAGCACTTGAAAGGGATTGAACAGACCTTTGCAGTGGTATAAAATTTGACGATTTAATTTTTTTGAAGATTTTTGAAAAAAATTCAAGGTTAACCCCTTGCGGAAAAAAATTGTATTTTCAAAAATGTTTCCCAAACCCATCGATATATACATGAAAAGAAAGGTCTGTTCAATACCTATTCACACCTGAAAACCAAACGCCTCTGCAGCCTCTGGTTCTCGAGATATTGCAATCCAAAGTTGTTCCCGTGATTGTCAACCCAACTGCATTTGATTTGCTTTGGAAGCTGATATCTCGACAACCACGCCTCAGAAAAAGCAGCGGTTTTCAGCACTTGAAAGGGATTGAACAGGCCTTTGCAGTGGTACAAAATTTGCCGATTTAATTTTTTTGAAGATTTTTGAGAACCCTTGCGGAAAAAAATTGTATTTTCAAAAATGTTTCCCAAACCCATCGATATATACATGAAAAGAAAGGTCTGTTCAATACTTATTCACACCTGAAAACCAAACGCTTCTGCAGCCTCTGGTTCTCGAGATATTGCAGTCCAAAGTAGTTCCCGTGATTGTCAACCCAACTGCATTTGATTTGCTTTGGAAGCTGATATCTCGGCAACCACGCATCAGAAAAAGCTGCGGTTTTCAGCACTTGAAAGGGATTGAACAGACCTTTGCAGTGGTATAAAATTTGACGATTTAATTTTTTTGAAGATTTTTGAAAAAAATTCAAGGTTAACCCCTTGCGGAAAAAAATTGTATTTTCAAAAATGTTTCCCAAACCCCTCGGTATATACATGAAAAGAAAGGTCTGTTCAATACCTATTCACACCTGAAAACCAAACGCTTCTGCAGCCTCTGGTTCTCGAGATATTGCAATCCAAAGTAGTTCCCGTGATTGTCAACCCAACTGCATTTGATTTGCTTTGGAAGCTGATATCTCGGCAACCACGCATCAGAAAAAGCTGCGGTTTTCAGCACTTGAAAGGGATTGAACAGACCTTTGCAGTGGTATAAAATTTGACGATTTAATTTTTTTGAAGATTTTTGAAAAAAATTCAAGGTTAACCCCTTGCGGAAAAAAATTGTATTTTCAAAAATGTTTCCCAAACCCCTCGGTATATACATGAAAAGAAAGGTCTGTTCAATACCTATTCACACCTGAAAACCAAACGCTTCTGCAGCCTCTGGTTCTCGAGATATTGCAATCCAAAGTAGTTCCCGTGATTGTCAACCCAACTGCATTTGATTTGCTTTGGAAGCTGATATCTCGGCAACCACGCCTCAGAAAAAGCAGCGGTTTTCAGCACTTGAAAGGGATTGAACAGGCCTTTGCAGTGGTACAAAATTTGCCGATTTAATTTTTTTGAAGATTTTTGAGAAAAATTCAAGGTTAACCCCTTGCGGAAAAAAATTGTATTTTCAAAAATGTTTCCCAAACCCATCGATATATACATGAAAAGAAAGGTCTGTTCAATACTTATTCACACCTGAAAACCAAACGCTTCTGCAGCCTCTGGTTCTCGAGATATTGCAGTCCAAAGTAGTTCCCGTGATTGTCAACCCAACTGCATTTGATTTGCTTTGGAAGCTGATATCTCGGCAACCACGCATCAGAAAAAGCTGCGGTTTTCAGCACTTGAAAGGGATTGAACAGACCTTTGCAGTGGTATAAAATTTGACGATTTAATTTTTTTGAAGATTTTTGAAAAAAATTCAAGGTTAACCCCTTGCGGAAAAAAATTGTATTTTCAAAAATGTTTCCCAAACCCCTCGGTATATACATGAAAAGAAAGGTCTGTTCAATACCTATTCACACCTGAAAACCAAACGCTTCTGCAGCCTCTGGTTCTCGAGATATTGCAATCCAAAGTAGTTCCCGTGATTGTCAACCCAACTGCATTTGATTTGCTTTGGAAGCTGATATCTCGGCAACCACGCCTCAGAAAAAGCAGCGGTTTTCAGCACTTGAAAGGGATTGAACAGGCCTTTGCAGTGGTACAAAATTTGCCGATTTAATTTTTTTGAAGATTTTTGAAAAAAATTCAAGGTTAACCCCTTGCGGAAAAAAATTGTATTTTCAAAAATGTTTCCCAAACCCATCGATATATACATGAAAAGAAAGGTCTGTTCAATACCTATTCACACCTGAAAACCAAACGCCTCTGCAGCCTCTGGTTCTCGAGATATTGCAATCCAAAGTTGTTCCCGTGATTGTCAACCCAACTGCATTTGATTTGCTTTGGAAGCTGATATCTCGGCAACCACGCCTCAGAAAAAGCAGCGGTTTTCAGCACTTGAAAGGGATTGAACAGGCCTTTGCAGTGGTACAAAATTTGCCGATTTAATTTTTTTGAAGATTTTTGAGAAAAATTCAAGGTTCCCCTTGCGGAAAAAAATTGTATTTTCAAAAATGTTTCCCAAACCCATCGATATACACATGAAAAGAAAGGTCTGTTCAATACCTATTCACACCTGAAAACCAAACACTTCTGCAGCCTCTGGTTCTCGAGATATTGCAGTCCAAAGTAGTTCCCGTGATTGTCAACCCAACTGCATTTGATTTGCTTTGGAAGCTGATATCTCGGCAACCACGCATCAGAAAAAGCTGCGGTTTTCAGCACTTGAAAGGGATTGAACAGACCTTTGCAGTGGTATAAAATTTGACGATTTAATTTTTTTGAAGATTTTTGAAAAAAATTCAAGGTCCCTTGCGGAAAAAAATTGTATTTTCAAAAATGTTTCCCAAACCCCTCGATATATACATGAAAAGAAAGGTCTGTTCAATACCTATTCACACCTGAAAACCAAACGCTTCTGCAGCCTCTGGTTCTCGAGATATTGCAATCCAAAGTAGTTCCCGTGATTGTCAACCCAACTGCATTTGATTTGCTTTGGAAGCTGATATCTCGGCAACCACGCATCAGAAAAAGCTGCGGTTTTCAGCACTTGAAAGGGATTGAACAGGCCTTTGCAGTGGTACAAAATTTGCCGATTTAATTTTTTTGAAGATATTTTAAAAAAATTCAAGGTTAACCCCTTGCGGAAAAAAATTGTATTTTCAAAAATGTTTCCCAAACCCATCGATATATACATGAAAAGAAAGGTCTGTTCAATACCTATTCACACCTGAAAACCAAACGCTTCTGCAGCCTCTGGTTCTCGAGATATTGCAGTCCAAAGTAGTTCCCGTGATTGTCAACCCAACTGCATTTGATTTGCTTTGGAAGCTGATATCTCGGCAACCACGCCTCAGAAAAAGCAGCGGTTTTCAGCACTTGAAAGGGATTGAACAGGCCTTTGCAGTGGTACAAAATTTGCCGATTTAATTTTTTTGGAGATTTTTGAAAAAAATTCAAGGTTAACCCCTTGCGGAAAAAAATTGTATTTTCAAAAATGTTTCCCAAACCCCTCGATATATACATGAAAAGAAAGGTCTGTTCAATACCTATTCACACCTGAAAACCAAACGCTTCTGCAGCCTCTGGTTCTCGAGATATTGCAATCCAAAGTAGTTCCCGTGATTGTCAACCCAACTGCATTTGATTTGCTTTGGAAGCTGATATCTCGGCAACCAAGCATTAGAAAAAGCTGCGGTTTTCAGCACTTGAAAGGGATTGAACAGGCCTTTGCAGTGGTACAAAATTTAACGATTTAATTTTTTTTGAAGATTTTTGAGAAAAATTCAAGGTTAACCCCTTGCGGAAAAAAATTGTATTTTCAAAAATGTTTCCCAAACCCATCGATATATACATGAAAAGAAAGGTCTGTTCAATACCTATTCACACCTGAAAACCAAACGCTTCTGCAGCCTCTGGTTCTCGAGATATTGCAGTCCAAAGTAGTTCCCGTGATTGTCAACCCAACTGCATTTGATTTGCTTTGGAAGCTGATATCTCGGCAACCACGCCTCAGAAAAAGCTGCGGTTTTCAGCACTTGAAAGGGATTGAACAGGCCTTTGCAGTGGTACAAAATTTGCCGATTTAATTTTTTTTAAGATTTTTGAAAAAAATTCAAGGTTTGCGGAAAAAAATTGTATTTTCAAAAATGTTTCCCAAACCCATCGATATATACATGAAAAGAAAGGTCTGTTCAATACCTATTCACACCTGAAAACCAAACGCTTCTGCAGCCTCTGGTTCTCGAGATATTGCAGTCCAAAGTAGTTCCCGTGATTGTCAACCCAACTGCATTTGATTTGCTTTGGAAGCTGATATCTCGGCAACCACGCATCAGAAAAAGCTGCGGTTTTCAGCACTTGAAAGGGATTGAACAGACCTTTGCAGTGGTATAAAATTTAACGATTTAATTTTTTTGAAGATTTTTGAAAAAAATTCAAGGTTAACCCCTTGCGGAAAAAAATTGTATTTTCAAAAATGTTTCCCAAGCCCATCGATATATACATGAAAAGAAAGGTCTGTTCAGTACCTATTCACACCTGAAAACCAAACGCTTCTGCAGCCTCTGGTTCTCGAGATATTGCAATCCAAAGTAGTTCCCGTGATTGTCAACCCAACGGCATTTGATTTGCTTTGGAAGCTGATATCTCGGCAACCACGCATCAGAAAAAGCTGCGGTTTTCAGCACTTGAAAGGGATTGAACAGACCTTTGCAGTGGTATAAAATTTGACGATTTAATTTTTTTGAAGATTTTTGAAAAAAATTCAAATTCCCTTGCGGAAAAAAATTGTATTTTCAAAAATGTTTCCCAAACCCCTCGATATATACATGAAAAAAAAGGTCTGTTCAATACCTATTCACACCTGAAAACCAAACGCTTCTGCAGCCTCTGGTTCTCGAGATATTGCAATCCAAAGTAGTTCCCGTGATTGTCAACCCAACGGCATTTGATTTGCTTTGGAAGCTGATATCTCGGCAACCACGCATCAGAAAAAGCTGCGGTTTTCAGCACTTGAAAGGGATTGAACAGACCTTTGCAGTGGTATAAAATTTGACGATTTAATTTTTTTGAAGATTTTTGAAAAAATTCAAGGTTAACCCCTTGCGGAAAAAAATTGTATTTTCAAAAATGTTTCCCAAACCCCTCGATATATACATGAAAAGAAAGGTCTGTTCAATACCTATTCACACCTGAAAACCAAACGCTTCTGCAGCCTCTGGTTCTCGAGATATTGCAGTCCAAAGTAGTTCCCGTGATTGTCAACCCAACTGCATTTGATTTGCTTTGGAAGCTGATATCTCGGCAACCACGCATCAGAAAAAGCTGCGGTTTTCAGCACTTAAAAGGGATTGAACAGACCTTTGCAGTGGTATAAAATTTGACGATTTAATTTTTTTGAAGATTTTTGAAAAAAATTCAAATTCCCTTGCGGAAAAAAATTGTATTTTCAAAAATGTTTCCCAAACCCCTCGATATATACATGAAAAGAAAGGTCTGTTCAATACCTATTCACACCTGAAAACCAAACGCTTCTGCAGCCTCTGGTTCTCGAGATATTGCAATCCAAAGTAGTTCCCGTGATTGTCAACCCAACTGCATTTGATTTGCTTTGGAAGCTGATATCTCGGCAACCACGCATCAGAAAAAGCTGCGGTTTTCAGCACTTGAAAGGGATTGAACAGACCTTTGCAGTGGTATAAAATTTGACGATTTAATTTTTTTGAAGATTTTTGAAAAAAATTCAAGGTTAACAACCCCTTGCGGAAAAAAATTGTATTTTCAAAAATGTTTCCCAAACCCCTCGATATATACATGAAAAGAAAGGTCTGTTCAATACCTATTCACACCTGAAAACCAAACGCCTCTGCAGCCTCTGGTTCTCGAGATATTGCAGTCCAAAGTAGTTCCCGTGATTGTCAACCCAACTGCATTTGATTTGCTTTGGAAGCTGATATCTCGGCAACCACGCCTCAGAAAAAGCAGCGGTTTTCAGCACTTGAAAGGGATTGAACAGGCCTTTGCAGTGGTACAAAATTTGCCGATTTAATTTTTTTGAAGATTTTTGAAAAAAATTCCCTTGCGGAAAAAAATTGTATTTTCAAAAATGTTTCCCAAACCCATCGATATATACATAAAAAGAAAGGTCTGTTCAATACCTATTCACACCTGAAAACCAAACGCCTCTGCAGCCTCTGGTTCTCGAGATATTGCAATCCAAAGTTGTTCCCGTGATTGTCAACCCAACTGCATTTGATTTGCTTTGGAAGCTGATATCGCGGCAACCACGCCTCAGAAAAAGCAGCGGTTTTCAGCACTTGAAAGGGATTGAACAGGCCCTTGCAGTGGTACAAAATTTGCCGATTTAATTTTTTTGAAGATTTTTGAGAAAAATTCAAGGTTAACCCCTTGCGGAAAAAAATTGTATTTTCAAAAATGTTTCCCAAACCCATCGATATACACATGAAAAGAAAGGTCTGTTCAATACCTATTCACACCTGAAAACCAAACGCTTCTGCAGCCTCTGGTTCTCGAGATATTGCAGTCCAAAGTAGTTCCCGTGATTGTCAACCCAACTGCATTTGATTTGCTTTGGAAGCTGATATCTCGGCAACCACGCATCAGAAAAAGCTGCGGTTTTCAGCACTTGAAAGGGATTGAACAGACCTTTGCAGTGGTATAAAATTTGACGATTTAATTTTTTTGAAGATTTTTGAAAAAAATTCAAGGTCCCTTGCGGAAAAAAATTGTATTTTCAAAAATGTTTCCCAAACCCCTCGATATATACATGAAAAGAAAGGTCTGTTCAATACCTATTCACACCTGAAAACCAAACGCTTCTGCAGCCTCTGGTTCTCGAGATATTGCAATCCAAAGTAGTTCCCGTGATTGTCAACCCAACTGCATTTGATTTGCTTTGGAAGCTGATATCTCGGCAACCACGCATCAGAAAAAGCTGCGGTTTTCAGCACTTGAAAGGGATTGAACAGACCTTTGCAGTGGTATAAAATTTGACGATTTAATTTTTTTGAAGATTTTTGAAAAAAATTCAAGGTTAACCCCTTGCGGAAAAAAATTGTATTTTCAAAAATGTTTCCCAAACCCCTCGATATATACATGAAAAGAAAGGTCTGTTCAATACCTATTCACACCTGAAAACCAAACGCCTCTGCAGCCTCTGGTTCTCGAGATATTGCAATCCAAAGTAGTTCCCGTGATTGTCAACCCAACTGCATTTGATTTGCTTTGGAAGCTGATATCTCGGCAACCACGCCTCAGAAAAAGCTGCGGTTTTCAGCACTTGAAAGGGATTGAACAGGCCTTTGCAGTGGTATAAAATTTGACGATTTAGTTTTTTTGAAGATTTTTGAAAAAAATTCAAGGTTAACCCCTCGATATATACATGAAAAGAAAGGTCTGTTCAATACCTATTCACACCTGAAAACCAAACGCCTCTGCAGCCTCTGGTTCTCGAGATATTGCAATCCAAAGTAGTTCCCGTGATTGTCAACCCAACTGCATTTGATTTGCTTTGGAAGCTGATATCTCGGCAACCACGCCTCAGAAAAAGCTGCGGTTTTCAGCACTTGAAAGGGATTGAACAGGCCTTTGCAGTGGTACAAAATTTGCCGATTTAATTTTTTTTAAGATTTTTGAAAAAAATTCAAGGTTTGCGGAAAAAAATTGTATTTTCAAAAATGTTTCCCAAACCCATCGATATATACATGAAAAGAAAGGTCTGTTCAATACCTATTCACACCTGAAAACCAAACGCTTCTGCAGCCTCTGGTTCTCGAGATATTGCAGTCCAAAGTAGTTCCCGTGATTGTCAACCCAACTGCATTTGATTTGCTTTGGAAGCTGATATCTCGGCAACCACGCATCAGAAAAAGCTGCGGTTTTCAGCACTTGAAAGGGATTGAACAGACCTTTGCAGTGGTATAAAATTTAACGATTTAATTTTTTTGAAGATTTTTGAAAAAAATTCAAGGTTAACCCCTTGCGGAAAAAAATTGTATTTTCAAAAATGTTTCCCAAGCCCATCGATATATACATGAAAAGAAAGGTCTGTTCAGTACCTATTCACACCTGAAAACCAAACGCTTCTGCAGCCTCTGGTTCTCGAGATATTGCAATCCAAAGTAGTTCCCGTGATTGTCAACCCAACGGCATTTGATTTGCTTTGGAAGCTGATATCTCGGCAACCACGCATCAGAAAAAGCTGCGGTTTTCAGCACTTGAAAGGGATTGAACAGACCTTTGCAGTGGTATAAAATTTGACGATTTAATTTTTTTGAAGATTTTTGAAAAAAATTCAAATTCCCTTGCGGAAAAAAATTGTATTTTCAAAAATGTTTCCCAAACCCCTCGATATATACATGAAAAAAAAGGTCTGTTCAATACCTATTCACACCTGAAAACCAAACGCTTCTGCAGCCTCTGGTTCTCGAGATATTGCAATCCAAAGTAGTTCCCGTGATTGTCAACCCAACGGCATTTGATTTGCTTTGGAAGCTGATATCTCGGCAACCACGCATCAGAAAAAGCTGCGGTTTTCAGCACTTGAAAGGGATTGAACAGACCTTTGCAGTGGTATAAAATTTGACGATTTAATTTTTTTGAAGATTTTTGAAAAAATTCAAGGTTAACCCCTTGCGGAAAAAAATTGTATTTTCAAAAATGTTTCCCAAACCCCTCGATATATACATGAAAAGAAAGGTCTGTTCAATACCTATTCACACCTGAAAACCAAACGCTTCTGCAGCCTCTGGTTCTCGAGATATTGCAGTCCAAAGTAGTTCCCGTGATTGTCAACCCAACTGCATTTGATTTGCTTTGGAAGCTGATATCTCGGCAACCACGCATCAGAAAAAGCTGCGGTTTTCAGCACTTAAAAGGGATTGAACAGACCTTTGCAGTGGTATAAAATTTGACGATTTAATTTTTTTGAAGATTTTTGAAAAAAATTCAAATTCCCTTGCGGAAAAAAATTGTATTTTCAAAAATGTTTCCCAAACCCCTCGATATATACATGAAAAGAAAGGTCTGTTCAATACCTATTCACACCTGAAAACCAAACGCTTCTGCAGCCTCTGGTTCTCGAGATATTGCAATCCAAAGTAGTTCCCGTGATTGTCAACCCAACTGCATTTGATTTGCTTTGGAAGCTGATATCTCGGCAACCACGCATCAGAAAAAGCTGCGGTTTTCAGCACTTGAAAGGGATTGAACAGACCTTTGCAGTGGTATAAAATTTGACGATTTAATTTTTTTGAAGATTTTTGAAAAAAATTCAAGGTTAACAACCCCTTGCGGAAAAAAATTGTATTTTCAAAAATGTTTCCCAAACCCCTCGATATATACATGAAAAGAAAGGTCTGTTCAATACCTATTCACACCTGAAAACCAAACGCCTCTGCAGCCTCTGGTTCTCGAGATATTGCAGTCCAAAGTAGTTCCCGTGATTGTCAACCCAACTGCATTTGATTTGCTTTGGAAGCTGATATCTCGGCAACCACGCCTCAGAAAAAGCAGCGGTTTTCAGCACTTGAAAGGGATTGAACAGGCCTTTGCAGTGGTACAAAATTTGCCGATTTAATTTTTTTGAAGATTTTTGAAAAAAATTCCCTTGCGGAAAAAAATTGTATTTTCAAAAATGTTTCCCAAACCCATCGATATATACATAAAAAGAAAGGTCTGTTCAATACCTATTCACACCTGAAAACCAAACGCCTCTGCAGCCTCTGGTTCTCGAGATATTGCAATCCAAAGTTGTTCCCGTGATTGTCAACCCAACTGCATTTGATTTGCTTTGGAAGCTGATATCGCGGCAACCACGCCTCAGAAAAAGCAGCGGTTTTCAGCACTTGAAAGGGATTGAACAGGCCCTTGCAGTGGTACAAAATTTGCCGATTTAATTTTTTTGAAGATTTTTGAGAAAAATTCAAGGTTAACCCCTTGCGGAAAAAAATTGTATTTTCAAAAATGTTTCCCAAACCCATCGATATACACATGAAAAGAAAGGTCTGTTCAATACCTATTCACACCTGAAAACCAAACGCTTCTGCAGCCTCTGGTTCTCGAGATATTGCAGTCCAAAGTAGTTCCCGTGATTGTCAACCCAACTGCATTTGATTTGCTTTGGAAGCTGATATCTCGGCAACCACGCATCAGAAAAAGCTGCGGTTTTCAGCACTTGAAAGGGATTGAACAGACCTTTGCAGTGGTATAAAATTTGACGATTTAATTTTTTTGAAGATTTTTGAAAAAAATTCAAGGTCCCTTGCGGAAAAAAATTGTATTTTCAAAAATGTTTCCCAAACCCCTCGATATATACATGAAAAGAAAGGTCTGTTCAATACCTATTCACACCTGAAAACCAAACGCTTCTGCAGCCTCTGGTTCTCGAGATATTGCAATCCAAAGTAGTTCCCGTGATTGTCAACCCAACTGCATTTGATTTGCTTTGGAAGCTGATATCTCGGCAACCACGCATCAGAAAAAGCTGCGGTTTTCAGCACTTGAAAGGGATTGAACAGACCTTTGCAGTGGTATAAAATTTGACGATTTAATTTTTTTGAAGATTTTTGAAAAAAATTCAAGGTTAACCCCTTGCGGAAAAAAATTGTATTTTCAAAAATGTTTCCCAAACCCCTCGATATATACATGAAAAGAAAGGTCTGTTCAATACCTATTCACACCTGAAAACCAAACGCCTCTGCAGCCTCTGGTTCTCGAGATATTGCAATCCAAAGTAGTTCCCGTGATTGTCAACCCAACTGCATTTGATTTGCTTTGGAAGCTGATATCTCGGCAACCACGCCTCAGAAAAAGCTGCGGTTTTCAGCACTTGAAAGGGATTGAACAGGCCTTTGCAGTGGTATAAAATTTGACGATTTAGTTTTTTTGAAGATTTTTGAAAAAAATTCAAGGTTAACCCCTCGATATATACATGAAAAGAAAGGTCTGTTCAATACCTATTCACACCTGAAAACCAAACGCCTCTGCAGCCTCTGGTTCTCGAGATATTGCAATCCAAAGTAGTTCCCGTGATTGTCAACCCAACTGCATTTGATTTGCTTTGGAAGCTGATATCTCGGCAACCACGCCTCAGAAAAAGCTGCGGTTTTCAGCACTTGAAAGGGATTGAACAGGCCTTTGCAGTGGTACAAAATTTGCCGATTTAATTTTTTTTAAGATTTTTGAAAAAAATTCAAGGTTTGCGGAAAAAAATTGTATTTTCAAAAATGTTTCCCAAACCCATCGATATATACATGAAAAGAAAGGTCTGTTCAATACCTATTCACACCTGAAAACCAAACGCTTCTGCAGCCTCTGGTTCTCGAGATATTGCAGTCCAAAGTAGTTCCCGTGATTGTCAACCCAACTGCATTTGATTTGCTTTGGAAGCTGATATCTCGGCAACCACGCATCAGAAAAAGCTGCGGTTTTCAGCACTTGAAAGGGATTGAACAGACCTTTGCAGTGGTATAAAATTTAACGATTTAATTTTTTTGAAGATTTTTGAAAAAAATTCAAGGTTAACCCCTTGCGGAAAAAAATTGTATTTTCAAAAATGTTTCCCAAGCCCATCGATATATACATGAAAAGAAAGGTCTGTTCAGTACCTATTCACACCTGAAAACCAAACGCTTCTGCAGCCTCTGGTTCTCGAGATATTGCAATCCAAAGTAGTTTCCGTGATTGTCAACCCAACGGCATTTGATTTGCTTTGGAAGCTGATATCTCGGCAACCACGCCTCAGAAAAAGCTGCGGTTTTCAGCACTTGAAAGGGATTGAACAGACCTTTGCAGTGGTATAAAATTTGACGATTTAATTTTTTTGAAGATTTTTGAAAAAAATTCAAATTCCCTTGCGGAAAAAAATTGTATTTTCAAAAATGTTTCCCAAACCCCTCGATATATACATGAAAAAAAAGGTCTGTTCAATACCTATTCACACCTGAAAACCAAACGCTTCTGCAGCCTCTGGTTCTCGAGATATTGCAATCCAAAGTAGTTCCCGTGATTGTCAACCCAACGGCATTTGATTTGCTTTGGAAGCTGATATCTCGGCAACCACGCATCAGAAAAAGCTGCGGTTTTCAGCACTTGAAAGGGATTGAACAGACCTTTGCAGTGGTATAAAATTTGACGATTTAATTTTTTTGAAGATTTTTGAAAAAATTCAAGGTTAACCCCTTGCGGAAAAAAATTGTATTTTCAAAAATGTTTCCCAAACCCCTCGATATATACATGAAAAGAAAGGTCTGTTCAATACCTATTCACACCTGAAAACCAAACGCTTCTGCAGCCTCTGGTTCTCGAGATATTGCAGTCCAAAGTAGTTCCCGTGATTGTCAACCCAACTGCATTTGATTTGCTTTGGAAGCTGATATCTCGGCAACCACGCATCAGAAAAAGCTGCGGTTTTCAGCACTTAAAAGGGATTGAACAGACCTTTGCAGTGGTATAAAATTTGACGATTTAATTTTTTTGAAGATTTTTGAAAAAAATTCAAATTCCCTTGCGGAAAAAAATTGTATTTTCAAAAATGTTTCCCAAACCCCTCGATATATACATGAAAAGAAAGGTCTGTTCAATACCTATTCACACCTGAAAACCAAACGCTTCTGCAGCCTCTGGTTCTCGAGATATTGCAATCCAAAGTAGTTCCCGTGATTGTCAACCCAACTGCATTTGATTTGCTTTGGAAGCTGATATCTCGGCAACCACGCATCAGAAAAAGCTGCGGTTTTCAGCACTTGAAAGGGATTGAACAGACCTTTGCAGTGGTATAAAATTTGACGATTTAATTTTTTTGAAGATTTTTGAAAAAAATTCAAGGTTAACAACCCCTTGCGGAAAAAAATTGTATTTTCAAAAATGTTTCCCAAACCCCTCGATATATACATGAAAAGAAAGGTCTGTTCAATACCTATTCACACCTGAAAACCAAACGCCTCTGCAGCCTCTGGTTCTCGAGATATTGCAGTCCAAAGTAGTTCCCGTGATTGTCAACCCAACTGCATTTGATTTGCTTTGGAAGCTGATATCTCGGCAACCACGCCTCAGAAAAAGCAGCGGTTTTCAGCACTTGAAAGGGATTGAACAGGCCTTTGCAGTGGTACAAAATTTGCCGATTTAATTTTTTTGAAGATTTTTGAAAAAAATTCCCTTGCGGAAAAAAATTGTATTTTCAAAAATGTTTCCCAAACCCATCGATATATACATAAAAAGAAAGGTCTGTTCAATACCTATTCACACCTGAAAACCAAACGCCTCTGCAGCCTCTGGTTCTCGAGATATTGCAATCCAAAGTTGTTCCCGTGATTGTCAACCCAACTGCATTTGATTTGCTTTGGAAGCTGATATCGCGGCAACCACGCCTCAGAAAAAGCAGCGGTTTTCAGCACTTGAAAGGGATTGAACAGGCCCTTGCAGTGGTACAAAATTTGCCGATTTAATTTTTTTGAAGATTTTTGAGAAAAATTCAAGGTTAACCCCTTGCGGAAAAAAATTGTATTTTCAAAAATGTTTCCCAAACCCATCGATATACACATGAAAAGAAAGGTCTGTTCAATACCTATTCACACCTGAAAACCAAACGCTTCTGCAGCCTCTGGTTCTCGAGATATTGCAGTCCAAAGTAGTTCCCGTGATTGTCAACCCAACTGCATTTGATTTGCTTTGGAAGCTGATATCTCGGCAACCACGCATCAGAAAAAGCTGCGGTTTTCAGCACTTGAAAGGGATTGAACAGACCTTTGCAGTGGTATAAAATTTGACGATTTAATTTTTTTGAAGATTTTTGAAAAAAATTCAAGGTCCCTTGCGGAAAAAAATTGTATTTTCAAAAATGTTTCCCAAACCCCTCGATATATACATGAAAAGAAAGGTCTGTTCAATACCTATTCACACCTGAAAACCAAACGCTTCTGCAGCCTCTGGTTCTCGAGATATTGCAATCCAAAGTAGTTCCCGTGATTGTCAACCCAACTGCATTTGATTTGCTTTGGAAGCTGATATCTCGGCAACCACGCATCAGAAAAAGCTGCGGTTTTCAGCACTTGAAAGGGATTGAACAGACCTTTGCAGTGGTATAAAATTTGACGATTTAATTTTTTTGAAGATTTTTGAAAAAAATTCAAGGTTAACCCCTTGCGGAAAAAAATTGTATTTTCAAAAATGTTTCCCAAACCCCTCGATATATACATGAAAAGAAAGGTCTGTTCAATACCTATTCACACCTGAAAACCAAACGCCTCTGCAGCCTCTGGTTCTCGAGATATTGCAATCCAAAGTAGTTCCCGTGATTGTCAACCCAACTGCATTTGATTTGCTTTGGAAGCTGATATCTCGGCAACCACGCCTCAGAAAAAGCTGCGGTTTTCAGCACTTGAAAGGGATTGAACAGGCCTTTACAGTGGTATAAAATTTGACGATTTAGTTTTTTTGAAGATTTTTGAAAAAAATTCAAGGTTAACCCCTCGATATATACATGAAAAGAAAGGTCTGTTCAATACCTATTCACACCTGAAAACCAAACGCCTCTGCAGCCTCTGGTTCTCGAGATATTGCAATCCAAAGTAGTTCCCGTGATTGTCAACCCAACTGCATTTGATTTGCTTTGGAAGCTGATATCTCGGCAACCACGCCTCAGAAAAAGCTGCGGTTTTCAGCACTTGAAAGGGATTGAACAGGCCTTTGCAGTGGTACAAAATTTGCCGATTTAATTTTTTTTAAGATTTTTGAAAAAAATTCAAGGTTTGCGGAAAAAAATTGTATTTTCAAAAATGTTTCCCAAACCCATCGATATATACATGAAAAGAAAGGTCTGTTCAATACCTATTCACACCTGAAAACCAAACGCTTCTGCAGCCTCTGGTTCTCGAGATATTGCAGTCCAAAGTAGTTCCCGTGATTGTCAACCCAACTGCATTTGATTTGCTTTGGAAGCTGATATCTCGGCAACCACGCATCAGAAAAAGCTGCGGTTTTCAGCACTTGAAAGGGATTGAACAGACCTTTGCAGTGGTATAAAATTTAACGATTTAATTTTTTTGAAGATTTTTGAAAAAAATTCAAGGTTAACCCCTTGCGGAAAAAAATTGTATTTTCAAAAATGTTTCCCAAGCCCATCGATATATACATGAAAAGAAAGGTCTGTTCAGTACCTATTCACACCTGAAAACCAAACGCTTCTGCAGCCTCTGGTTCTCGAGATATTGCAATCCAAAGTAGTTCCCGTGATTGTCAACCCAACGGCATTTGATTTGCTTTGGAAGCTGATATCTCGGCAACCACGCATCAGAAAAAGCTGCGGTTTTCAGCACTTGAAAGGGATTGAACAGACCTTTGCAGTGGTATAAAATTTGACGATTTAATTTTTTTGAAGATTTTTGAAAAAAATTCAAATTCCCTTGCGGAAAAAAATTGTATTTTCAAAAATGTTTCCCAAACCCCTCGATATATACATGAAAAGAAAGGTCTGTTCAATACCTATTCACACCTGAAAACCAAACGCTTCTGCAGCCTCTGGTTCTCGAGATATTGCAATCCAAAGTAGTTCCCGTGATTGTCAACCCAACGGCATTTGATTTGCTTTGGAAGCTGATATCTCGGCAACCACGCATCAGAAAAAGCTGCGGTTTTCAGCACTTGAAAGGGATTGAACAGACCTTTGCAGTGGTATAAAATTTGACGATTTAATTTTTTTGAAGATTTTTGAAAAAATTCAAGGTTAACCCCTTGCGGAAAAAAATTGTATTTTCAAAAATGTTTCCCAAACCCCTCGATATATACATGAAAAGAAAGGTCTGTTCAATACCTATTCACACCTGAAAACCAAACGCTTCTGCAGCCTCTGGTTCTCGAGATATTGCAGTCCAAAGTAGTTCCCGTGATTGTCAACCCAACTGCATTTGATTTGCTTTGGAAGCTGATATCTCGGCAACCACGCATCAGAAAAAGCTGCGGTTTTCAGCACTTAAAAGGGATTGAACAGACCTTTGCAGTGGTATAAAATTTGACGATTTAATTTTTTTGAAGATTTTTGAAAAAAATTCAAATTCCCTTGCGGAAAAAAATTGTATTTTCAAAAATGTTTCCCAAACCCCTCGATATATACATGAAAAGAAAGGTCTGTTCAATACCTATTCACACCTGAAAACCAAACGCTTCTGCAGCCTCTGGTTCTCGAGATATTGCAATCCAAAGTAGTTCCCGTGATTGTCAACCCAACTGCATTTGATTTGCTTTGGAAGCTGATATCTCGGCAACCACGCATCAGAAAAAGCTGCGGTTTTCAGCACTTGAAAGGGATTGAACAGACCTTTGCAGTGGTATAAAATTTGACGATTTAATTTTTTTGAAGATTTTTGAAAAAAATTCAAGGTTAACAACCCCTTGCGGAAAAAAATTGTATTTTCAAAAATGTTTCCCAAACCCCTCGATATATACATGAAAAGAAAGGTCTGTTCAATACCTATTCACACCTGAAAACCAAACGCCTCTGCAGCCTCTGGTTCTCGAGATATTGCAGTCCAAAGTAGTTCCCGTGATTGTCAACCCAACTGCATTTGATTTGCTTTGGAAGCTGATATCTCGGCAACCACGCCTCAGAAAAAGCAGCGGTTTTCAGCACTTGAAAGGGATTGAACAGGCCTTTGCAGTGGTACAAAATTTGCCGATTTAATTTTTTTGAAGATTTTTGAAAAAAATTCCCTTGCGGAAAAAAATTGTATTTTCAAAAATGTTTCCCAAACCCATCGATATATACATAAAAAGAAAGGTCTGTTCAATACCTATTCACACCTGAAAACCAAACGCCTCTGCAGCCTCTGGTTCTCGAGATATTGCAATCCAAAGTTGTTCCCGTGATTGTCAACCCAACTGCATTTGATTTGCTTTGGAAGCTGATATCGCGGCAACCACGCCTCAGAAAAAGCAGCG
The DNA here is from genome assembly GCA_910595825.1 of Philhelius pedissequus. Classification (NCBI taxonomy): domain Eukaryota; kingdom Metazoa; phylum Arthropoda; class Insecta; order Diptera; family Syrphidae; genus Philhelius; species Philhelius pedissequus. Next base: position 81,484,777 of record OU343163.1, read on the forward strand.
GTTTTCAGCACTTGAAAGGGATTGAACAGGCCCTTGCAGTGGTACAAAATTTGCCGATTTAATTTTTTTGAAGATTTTTGAGAAAAATTCAAGGTTAACCCCTTGCGGAAAAAAATTGTATTTTCAAAAATGTTTCCCAAACCCATCGATATACACATGAAAAGAAAGGTCTGTTCAATACCTATTCACACCTGAAAACCAAACGCTTCTGCAGCCTCTGGTTCTCGAGATATTGCAGTCCAAAGTAGTTCCCGTGATTGTCAACCCAACTGCATTTGATTTGCTTTGGAAGCTGATATCTCGGCAACCACGCATCAGAAAAAGCTGCGGTTTTCAGCACTTGAAAGGGATTGAACAGACCTTTGCAGTGGTATAAAATTTGACGATTTAATTTTTTTGAAGATTTTTGAAAAAAATTCAAGGTCCCTTGCGGAAAAAAATTGTATTTTCAAAAATGTTTCCCAAACCCCTCGATATATACATGAAAAGAAAGGTCTGTTCAATACCTATTCACACCTGAAAACCAAACGCTTCTGCAGCCTCTGGTTCTCGAGATATTGCAATCCAAAGTAGTTCCCGTGATTGTCAACCCAACTGCATTTGATTTGCTTTGGAAGCTGATATCTCGGCAACCACGCATCAGAAAAAGCTGCGGTTTTCAGCACTTGAAAGGGATTGAACAGACCTTTGCAGTGGTATAAAATTTGACGATTTAATTTTTTTGAAGATTTTTGAAAAAAATTCAAGGTTAACCCCTTGCGGAAAAAAATTGTATTTTCAAAAATGTTTCCCAAACCCCTCGATATATACATGAAAAGAAAGGTCTGTTCAATACCTATTCACACCTGAAAACCAAACGCCTCTGCAGCCTCTGGTTCTCGAGATATTGCAATCCAAAGTAGTTCCCGTGATTGTCAACCCAACTGCATTTGATTTGCTTTGGAAGCTGATATCTCGGCAACCACGCCTCAGAAAAAGCTGCGGTTTTCAGCACTTGAAAGGGATTGAACAGGCCTTTGCAGTGGTACAAAATTTGCCGATTTAATTTTTTTTAAGATTTTTGAAAAAAATTCAAGGTTTGCGGAAAAAAATTGTATTTTCAAAAATGTTTCCCAAACCCCTCGATATATACATGAAAAAAAAGGTCTGTTCAATACCTATTCACACCTGAAAACCAAACGCTTCTGCAGCCTCTGGTTCTCGAGATATTGCAATCCAAAGTAGTTCCCGTGATTGTCAACCCAACGGCATTTGATTTGCTTTGGAAGCTGATATCTCGGCAACCACGCATCAGAAAAAGCTGCGGTTTTCAGCACTTGAAAGGGATTGAACAGACCTTTGCAGTGGTATAAAATTTGACGATTTAATTTTTTTGAAGATTTTTGAAAAAATTCAAGGTTAACCCCTTGCGGAAAAAAATTGTATTTTCAAAAATGTTTCCCAAACCCCTCGATATATACATGAAAAGAAAGGTCTGTTCAATACCTATTCACACCTGAAAACCAAACGCTTCTGCAGCCTCTGGTTCTCGAGATATTGCAGTCCAAAGTAGTTCCCGTGATTGTCAACCCAACTGCATTTGATTTGCTTTGGAAGCTGATATCTCGGCAACCACGCCTCAGAAAAAGCAGCGGTTTTCAGCACTTGAAAGGGATTGAACAGGCCTTTGCAGTGGTACAAAATTTGCCGATTTAATTTTTTTGAAGATTTTTGAAAAAAATTCCCTTGCGGAAAAAAATTGTATTTTCAAAAATGTTTCCCAAACCCATCGATATATACATAAAAAGAAAGGTCTGTTCAATACCTATTCACACCTGAAAACCAAACGCCTCTGCAGCCTCTGGTTCTCGAGATATTGCAATCCAAAGTTGTTCCCGTGATTGTCAACCCAACTGCATTTGATTTGCTTTGGAAGCTGATATCGCGGCAACCACGCCTCAGAAAAAGCAGCGGTTTTCAGCACTTGAAAGGGATTGAACAGGCCCTTGCAGTGGTACAAAATTTGCCGATTTAATTTTTTTGAAGATTTTTGAGAAAAATTCAAGGTTAACCCCTTGCGGAAAAAAATTGTATTTTCAAAAATGTTTCCCAAACCCATCGATATACACATGAAAAGAAAGGTCTGTTCAATACCTATTCACACCTGAAAACCAAACGCTTCTGCAGCCTCTGGTTCTCGAGATATTGCAGTCCAAAGTAGTTCCCGTGATTGTCAACCCAACTGCATTTGATTTGCTTTGGAAGCTGATATCTCGGCAACCACGCATCAGAAAAAGCTGCGGTTTTCAGCACTTGAAAGGGATTGAACAGACCTTTGCAGTGGTATAAAATTTGACGATTTAATTTTTTTGAAGATTTTTGAAAAAAATTCAAGGTCCCTTGCGGAAAAAAATTGTATTTTCAAAAATGTTTCCCAAACCCCTCGATATATACATGAAAAGAAAGGTCTGTTCAATACCTATTCACACCTGAAAACCAAACGCTTCTGCAGCCTCTGGTTCTCGAGATATTGCAATCCAAAGTAGTTCCCGTGATTGTCAACCCAACTGCATTTGATTTGCTTTGGAAGCTGATATCTCGGCAACCACGCATCAGAAAAAGCTGCGGTTTTCAGCACTTGAAAGGGATTGAACAGACCTTTGCAGTGGTATAAAATTTGACGATTTAATTTTTTTGAAGATTTTTGAAAAAAATTCAAGGTTAACCCCTTGCGGAAAAAAATTGTATTTTCAAAAATGTTTCCCAAACCCCTCGATATATACATGAAAAGAAAGGTCTGTTCAATACCTATTCACACCTGAAAACCAAACGCCTCTGCAGCCTCTGGTTCTCGAGATATTGCAATCCAAAGTAGTTCCCGTGATTGTCAACCCAACTGCATTTGATTTGCTTTGGAAGCTGATATCTCGGCAACCACGCCTCAGAAAAAGCTGCGGTTTTCAGCACTTGAAAGGGATTGAACAGGCCTTTGCAGTGGTATAAAATTTGACGATTTAGTTTTTTTGAAGATTTTTGAAAAAAATTCAAGGTTAACCCCTCGATATATACATGAAAAGAAAGGTCTGTTCAATACCTATTCACAACTGAAAACCAAACGCTTCTACAGCCTCTGGTTCTCGAGATATTGAGATATTGCAATCCAAAGTAGTTCCCGTGATTGTCAACCCAACTGCATTTGATTTGCTTTGGAAGCTGATATCTCGGCAACCACGCATCAGAAAAAGCTGCGGTTTTCAGCACTTGAAAGGGATTGAGCAGGCCTTTGCAGTGGTACAAAATTTGCCGATTTAATTTTTTTGAAGATTTTTGAAAAAAATTCAAGGTTAACCCCTTGCGGAAAAAAATTGTATTTTCAAAAATGTTTCCCAAACCCATCGATATATACATGAAAAGAAAGGTCTGTTCAATACCTATTCACACCTGAAAGCCAAACGCTTCTGTAGCCTCTGGTTCTCGAGATATTGCAATCCAAAGTAGTTCCCGTGATTGTCAACCCAACTGCATTTAATTTGCTTTGGAAGCCGATATCTCGGCAACCACGCATCAGAAAAAGCTGCGGTTTTCAGCACTTGAAAGGGATTGAGCAGGCCTTTGCAGTGGTACAAAATTTGCCGATTTAATTTTTTTGAAGATTTTTGAAAAAAATTCAAGGTTAACCCCTTGCGCAAAAAAATTGTATTTTCAAAAATGTTTCCCAAACCCATCGATATATACATGAAAAGAAAGGTCTGTTCAATACCTATTCACACCTGAAAGCCAAACGCTTCTGTAGCCTCTGGTTCTCGAGATATTGCAATCCAAAGTAGTTCCCGTGATTGTCAACCCAACTGCATTTAATTTGCTTTGGAAGCCGATATCTCGGCAACCACGCATCAGAAAAAGCTGCGGTTTTCAGCACTTGAAAGGGATTGAACAGACCTTTGCAGTGGTATAAAATGAGCATTTAATTTTTTTGAAGATTTTTGAAAAAAATTCAAGGTTAACCCCTTGCGGAAAAAAATTGTATTTTCAAAAATGTTTCCCAAACCCATCGATATATACATGAAAAGAAAGGTCTGTTCAATACCTATTCACACCTGAAAACCAAACGCTTCTGCAGCCTCTGGTTCTCGAGATATTGCAATCCAAAGTAGTTCCCGTGATTGTCAACCCAACTGCATTTGATTTGCTTTGGAAGCTGATATCTCGGCAACCACGCATCAGAAAAAGCTGCGGTTTTCAGCACTTGAAAGGGATTGAGCAGGCCTTTGCAGTGGTACAAAATTTGCCGATTTAATTTTTTTGAAGATTTTTGAAAAAAATTCAAGGTTAACCCCTTGCGGAAAAAAATTGTATTTTCAAAAATGTTTCCCAAACCCATCGATATATACATGAAAAGAAAGGTCTGTTCAATACCTATTCACACCTGAAAGCCAAACGCTTCTGTAGCCTCTGGTTCTCGAGATATTGCAATCCAAAGTAGTTCCCGTGATTGTCAACCCAACTGCATTTAATTTGCTTTGGAAGCCGATATCTCGGCAACCACGCATCAGAAAAAGCTGCGGTTTTCAGCACTTGAAAGGGATTGAACAGACCTTTGCAGTGGTACAAAATTTGCCGATTTAATTTTTTTGAAGATTTTTGAAAAAAATTCAAGCTTAACCCCTTGCGGAAAAAATTTGTATTTTCAAAAATGTTTCCCAAACCCATCGATATATACATGAAAAGAAAGGTCTGTTCAATACCTATTCACACCTGAAAACCAAACGCTTCTGCAGCCTCTGGTTCTCGAGATATTGCAGTCCAAAGTAGTTCCCGTGATTGTCAACCCAACTGCATTTGATTTGCTTTGGAAGCTGATATCTCGGCAACCACGCCTCAGAAAAAGCAGCGGTTTTCAGCACTTGAAAGGGATTGAACAGGCCTTTGCAGTGGTACAAAATTTGCCGATTTAATTTTTTTGGAGATTTTTGAAAAAAATTCAAGGTTAACCCCTTGCGGAAAAAAATTGTATTTTCAAAAATGTTTCCCAAACCCCTCGATATATACATGAAAAGAAAGGTCTGTTCAATACCTATTCACACCTGAAAACCAAACGCTTCTGCAGCCTCTGGTTCTCGAGATATTGCAATCCAAAGTAGTTCCCGTGATTGTCAACCCAACTGCATTTGATTTGCTTTGGAAGCTGATATCTCGGCAACCACGCATCAGAAAAAGCTGCGGTTTTCAGCACTTGAAAGGGATTGAACAGACCTATGCAGTAGTAGTTCCCGTGATTGTCAACCCAACTGCATTTGATTTGCTTTAGAAGCTGATATCTCGGCAACCACGCATCAGAAAAAGCTGCGGTTTTCAGCACTTGAAAGGGATTGAATAGACCTTTGCAGTGGTATAAAATTTGACGATTTAATTTTTTTGAAGATTTTTGAAAAAAATTCAAGGTTAACCCCTTGCGGAAAAAAATTGTATTTTCAAAAATGTTTCCCAAACCCCTCGATATATACATGAAAAGAAAGGTCTGTTCAATACCTATTCACACCTGAAAACCAAACGCTTCTGCAGCCTCTGGTTCTCGAGATATTGCAGTCCAAAGTAGTTCCCGTGATTGTCAACCCAACTGCATTTGATTTGCTTTGGAAGCTGATATCTCGGAAACCACGCATCAGAAAAAGCTGCGGTTTTCAGCACTTGAAAGGGATTGAACAGACCTTTGCAGTGGTATAAAATTTGACGATTTAATTTTTTTGAAGATTTTTGAAAAAAATTCAAGGTTAACCCCTTGCGGAAAAAAATTGTATTTTCAAAAATGTTTCCCAAACCCCTCGATATATACATGAAAAGAAAGGTCTGTTCAATACCTATTCACACCTGAAAACCAAACGCTTCTGCAGCCTCTGGTTCTCGAGATATTGCAGTCCAAAGTAGTTCCCGTGATTGTCAACCCAACTGCATTTGATTTGCTTTGGAAGCTGATATCTCGGGAACCACGCATCAGAAAAAGCTGCGGTTTTCAGCACTTGAAAGGGATTGAACAGACCTTTGCAGTGGTATAAAATTTGACGATTTAATTTTTTTGAAGATTTTTGAAAAAAATTCAAGGTTAACCCCTTGCGGAAAAAAATTGTATTTTCAAAAATGTTTCCCAAACCCCTCGATATATACATGAAAAGAAAGGTCTGTTCAATACCTATTCACACCTGAAAACCAAACGCTTCTGCAGCCTCTGGTTCTCGAGATATTGCAGTCCAAAGTAGTTCCCGTGATTGTCAACCCAATGCATTTGATTTGCTTTGGAAGCTGATATCTCGGCAACCACGCCTCAGAAAAAGCAGCGGTTTTCAGCACTTGAAAGGGATTGAACAGGGCTTTGCAGTGGTACAAAATTTGCCGATTTAATTTTTTTGAAGATTTTTGAAAAAAAATCAAGGTTAACCCCTTGCGGAAAAAAATTGTATTTTCAAAAATGTTTCCCAAACCCCTCGATATATACATGAAAAGAAAGGTCTGTTCAATACCTATTCACACCTGAAAACCAAACGCTTCTGCAGCCTCTGGTTCTCGAGATATTGCAATCCAAAGTAGTTCCCGTGATTGTCAACCCAACTGCATTTGATTTGCTTTGGAAGCTGATATCTCGGCAACCACGCATCAGAAAAAGCTGCGGTTTTCAGCACTTGAAAGGGATTGAACAGACCTTTGCAGTGGTATAAAATTTGACGATTTAATTTTTTTGAAGATTTTTGAAAAAAAATCAAGGTTAACCCCTTGCGGAAAAAAATTGTATTTTCAAAAATGTTTCCCAAACCCCTCGATATATACATGAAAAGAAAGGTCTGTTCAATACCTATTCACACCTGAAAACCAAACGCCTCTGCAGCCTCTGGTTCTCGAGATATTGCAATCCAAAGTTGTTCCCGTGATTGTCAACCCAACTGCATTTGATTTGCTTTGGAAGCTGATATCTCGGCAACCACGCCTCAGAAAAAGCAGTGGTTTTCAGCACTTGAAAGGGATTGAACAGGCCTTTGCAGTGGTACAAAATTTGCCGATTTAATTTTTTTGAAGATTTTTGAGAAAAATTCGAGGTTAACCCCTTGGGGAAAAAAATTGTATTTTCAAAAATGTTTCCCAAACCCATCGATATATACATGAAAAGAAAGGTCTGTTCAATACTTATTCACACCTGAAAACCAAACGCTTCTGCAGCCTCTGGTTCTCGAGATATTGCAGTCCAAAGTAGTTCCCGTGATTGTCAACCCAACTGCATTTGATTTGCTTTGGAAGCTGATATCTCGGCAACCACGCATCAGAAAAAGCTGCGGTTTTCAGCACTTGAAAGGGATTGAACAGACCTTTGCAGTGGTATAAAATTTGACGATTTAATTTTTTTGAAGATTTTTGAAAAAAAATTCAAGGTTAACCCCTTGCGGAAAAAAATTGTATTTTCAAAAATGTTTCCCAAACCCCTCGATATATACATGAAAAGAAAGGTCTGTTCAATACCTATTCACACCTGAAAACCAAACGCTTCTGCAGCCTCTGGTTCTCGAGATATTGCAATCCAAAGTAGTTCCCGTGATTGTCAACCCAACTGCATTTGATTTGCTTTGGAAGCTGATATCTCGGCAACCACGCATCAGAAAAAGCTGCGGTTTTCAGCACTTGAAAGGGATTGAACAGACCTTTGCAGTGGTATAAAATTTGACGATTTAATTTTTTTGAAGATTTTTGAAAAAAATTCAAGGTTAACCCCTTGCGGAAAAAAATTGTATTTTCAAAAATGTTTCCCAAACCCATCGATATATACATGAAAAGAAAGGTCTGTTCAATACCTATTCACACCTGAAAACCAAACGCCTCTGCAGCCTCTGGTTCTCGAGATATTGCAATCCAAAGTTGTTCCCGTGATTGTCAACCCAACTGCATTTGATTTGCTTTGGAAGCTGATATCTCGACAACCACGCCTCAGAAAAAGCAGCGGTTTTCAGCACTTGAAAGGGATTGAACAGGCCTTTGCAGTGGTACAAAATTTGCCGATTTAATTTTTTTGAAGATTTTTGAGAAAAAATTCAAGGTTAACCCCTTGCGGAAAAAAATTGTATTTTCAAAAATGTTTCCCAAACCCATCGATATATACATGAAAAGAAAGGTCTGTTCAATACTTATTCACACCTGAAAACCAAACGCTTCTGCAGCCTCTGGTTCTCGAGATATTGCAGTCCAAAGTAGTTCCCGTGATTGTCAACCCAACTGCATTTGATTTGCTTTGGAAGCTGATATCTCGGCAACCACGCATCAGAAAAAGCTGCGGTTTTCAGCACTTGAAAGGGATTGAACAGACCTTTGCAGTGGTATAAAATTTGACGATTTAATTTTTTTGAAGATTTTTGAAAAAAATTCAAGGTTAACCCCTTGCGGAAAAAAATTGTATTTTCAAAAATGTTTCCCAAACCCCTCGGTATATACATGAAAAGAAAGGTCTGTTCAATACCTATTCACACCTGAAAACCAAACGCTTCTGCAGCCTCTGGTTCTCGAGATATTGCAATCCAAAGTAGTTCCCGTGATTGTCAACCCAACTGCATTTGATTTGCTTTGGAAGCTGATATCTCGGCAACCACGCATCAGAAAAAGCTGCGGTTTTCAGCACTTGAAAGGGATTGAACAGACCTTTGCAGTGGTATAAAATTTGACGATTTCCCTTGCGGAAAAAAATTGTATTTTCAAAAATGTTTCCCAAACCCCTCGATATATACATGAAAAGAAAGGTCTGTTCAATACCTATTCACACCTGAAAACCAAACGCCTCTGCAGCCTCTGGTTCTCGAGATATTGCAATCCAAAGTAGTTCCCGTGATTGTCAACCCAACTGCATTTGATTTGCTTTGGAAGCTGATATCTCGGCAACCACGCCTCAGAAAAAGCAGCGGTTTTCAGCACTTGAAAGGGATTGAACAGGCCTTTGCAGTGGTACAAAATTTGCCGATTTAATTTTTTTGAAGATTTTTGAGAAAAATTCAAGGTTAACCCCTTGCGGAAAAAAATTGTATTTTCAAAAATGTTTCCCAAACCCATCGATATATACATGAAAAGAAAGGTCTGTTCAATACTTATTCACACCTGAAAACCAAACGCTTCTGCAGCCTCTGGTTCTCGAGATATTGCAATCCAAAGTAGTTCCCGTGATTGTCAACCCAACTGCATTTGATTTGCTTTGGAAGCTGATATCTCGGCAACCACGCATCAGAAAAAGCTGCGGTTTTCAGCACTTGAAAGGGATTGAACAGACCTTTGCAGTGGTATAAAATTTGACGATTTAATTTTTTTGAAGATTTTTGAAAAAAATTCAAGGTTAACCCCTTGCGGAAAAAAATTGTATTTTCAAAAATGTTTCCCAAACCCCTCGGTATATACATGAAAAGAAAGGTCTGTTCAATACCTATTCACACCTGAAAACCAAACGCTTCTGCAGCCTCTGGTTCTCGAGATATTGCAATCCAAAGTAGTTCCCGTGATTGTCAACCCAACTGCATTTGATTTGCTTTGGAAGCTGATATCTCGGCAACCACGCATCAGAAAAAGCTGCGGTTTTCAGCACTTGAAAGGGATTGAACAGACCATTGCAGTGGTATAAAATTTGACGATTTCCCTTGCGGAAAAAAATTGTATTTTCAAAAATGTTTCCCAAACCCCTCGATATATACATGAAAAGAAAGGTCTGTTCAATACCTATTCACACCTGAAAACCAAACGCCTCTGCAGCCTCTGGTTCTCGAGATATTGCAATCCAAAGTAGTTCCCGTGATTGTCAACCCAACTGCATTTGATTTGCTTTGGAAGCTGATATCTCGGCAACCACGCCTCAGAAAAAGCAGCGGTTTTCAGCACTTGAAAGGGATTGAACAGGCCTTTGCAGTGGTACAAAATTTGCCGATTTAATTTTTTTGAAGATATTTTAAAAAAATTCAAGGTTAACCCCTTGCGGAAAAAAATTGTATTTTCAAAAATGTTTCCCAAGCCCATCGATATATACATGAAAAGAAAGGTCTGTTCAATACCTATTCACACCTGAAAACCAAACGCTTCTGCAGCCTCTGGTTATCGAGATATTGCAGTCCAAAGTAGTTCCCGTGATTGTCAACCCAACTGCATTTGATTTGCTTTGGAAGCTGATATCTCGGCAACCACGCCTCAGAAAAAGCAGCGGTTTTCAGCACTTGAAAGGGATTGAGCAGGCCTTTGCAGTGGTACAAAATTTGCCGATTTAATTTTTTTGAAGATTTTTGAAAAAAAATCAAGGTTAACCCCTTGCGGAAAAAAATTGTATTTTCAAAAATGTTTCCCCAACCCATCGATATATACATGAAAAGAAAGGTCTGTTCAATACCTATTCACACCTGAAAGCCAAACGCTTCTGTAGCCTCTGGTTCTCGAGATATTGCAATCCAAAGTAGTTCCCGTGATTGTCAACCCAACTGCATTTAATTTGCTTTGGAAGCCGATATCTCGGCAACCACGCATCAGAAAAAGCTGCGGTTTTCAGCACTTGAAAGGGATTGAACAGACCTTTGCAGTGGTACAAAATTTGCCGATTTAATTTTTTTGAAGATTTTTGAAAAAAATTCAAGCTTAACCCCTTGCGGAAAAAATTTGTATTTTCAAAAATGTTTCCCAAACCCATCGATATATACATGAAAAGAAAGGTCTGTTCAATACCTATTCACACCTGAAAACCAAACGCTTCTGCAGCCTCTGGTTCTCGAGATATTGCAGTCCAAAGTAGTTCCCGTGATTGTCAACCCAACTGCATTTGATTTGCTTTGGAAGCTGATATCTCGGCAACCACGCCTCAGAAAAAGCTGCGGTTTCCAACACTTGAAAGGGATTGAACAGGCCTTTGCAGTGGTATAAAATTTGACGATTTAATTTTTTTGAAGATTTTTGAAAAAAATTCAAGGTTAACCCCTTGCGGAAAAAAATTGTATTTTCAAAAATGTTTCCCAAACCCCTCGATACATACATGAAAAGAAAGGTCTGTTCAATACCTATTCACAACTGAAAACCAAACGCTTCTACAGCCTCTGGTTCTCGAGATATTGCAGTCCAAAGTAGTTCCCGTGATTGTCAACCCAACTGCATTTGATTTGCTTTGGAAGCTGATATCTCGGCAACCACGCATCAGAAAAAGCTGCGGTTTTCAGCACTTGAAAGGGATTGAACAGACCTTTGCAGTGGTATAAAATTTGACGATTTAATTTTTTTGAAGATTTTTGAAAAAAATTCAAGGTTAACCCCTTGCGGAAAAAAATTGTATTTTCAAAAATGTTTCCCAAACCCATCGATATATACATGAAAAGAAAAGTCTGTTCAATACCTATTCACACCTGAAAACCAAACGCTTCTGCAGCCTCTGGTTCTCGAGATATTGCAGTCCAAAGTAGTTCCCGTGATTGTCAACCCAACTGCATTTGATTTGCTTTGGAAGCTGATATCTCGGCAACCACGCCTCAGAAAAAGCTGCGGTTTTCAGCACTTGAAAGGGATTGAACAGGCCTTTGCAGTGGTATAAAATTTGACGATTTAGTTTTTTTGAAGATTTTTGAAAAAAATTCAAGGTTAACCCCTCGATATATACATGAAAAGAAAGGTCTGTTCAATACCTATTCACAACTGAAAACCAAACGCTTCTGCAGCCTCTGGTTCTCGAGATATTGAGATATTGCAATCCAAAGTAGTTCCCGTGATTGTCAACCCAACTGCATTTGAATTGCTTTGGAAGCTGATATCTCGGCAACCACGCCTCAGAAAAAGCTGCGGTTTTCAGCACTTGAAAGGGATTGAACAGGCCTTTGCAGTGGTATAAAATTTGACGATTTAGTTTTTTTGAAGATTTTTGAAAAAAATTCAAGGTTACCCCTCGATATATACATGAAAAGAAAGGTCTGTTCAATACCTATTCACAACTGAAAACCAAACGCTTCTGCAGCCTCTGGTTCTCGAGATATTGAGATATTGCAATCCAAAGTAGTTCCCGTGATTGTCAACCCAACTGCATTTGATTTGCTTTGGAAGCTGATATCTCGGCAACCACGCCTCAGAAAAAGCTGCGGTTTTCAGCACTTGAAAGGGATTGAGCAGGCCTTTGCAGTGGTACAAAATTTGCCGATTTAATTTTTTTGAAGATTTTTGAAAAAAATTCAAGGTTAACCCCTTGCGGAAAAAAATTGTATTTTCAAAAATGTTTCCCAAACCCATCGATATATACATGAAAAGAAAGGTCTGTTCAATACCTATTCACACCTGAAAACCAAACGCTTCTGCAGCCTCTGGTTCTCGAGATATTGCAATCCAAAGTAGTTCCCGTGATTTTCAACCCAACTGCATTTGATTTGCTTTGGAAGCTGATATCTCGGCAACCACGCATCAGAAAAAGCTGCGGTTTTCAGCACTTGAAAGGGATTGAGCAGGCCTTTGCAGTGGTACAAAATTTGCCGATTTAATTTTTTTGAAGATTTTTGAAAAAAATTCAAGGTTAACCCCTTGCGGAAAAAAATTGTATTTTCAAAAATGTTTCCCAAACCCATCGATATATACATGAAAAGAAAGGTCTGTTCAATACCTATTCACACCTGAAAGCCAAACGCTTCTGTAGCCTCTGGTTCTCGAGATATTGCAATCCAAAGTAGTTCCCGTGATTGTCAACCCAACTGCATTTAATTTGCTTTGGAAGCCGATATCTCGGCAACCACGCATCAGAAAAAGCTGCGGTTTTCAGCACTTGAAAGGGATTGAACAGACCTTTGCAGTGGTACAAAATTTGCCGATTTAATTTTTTTGAAGATTTTTGAAAAAAATTCAAGCTTAACCCCCTGCGGAAAAAATTTGTATTTTCAAAAATGTTTCCCAAACCCATCGATATATACATGAAAAGAAAGGTCTGTTCAATACCTATTCACACCTGAAAACCAAACGCTTCTGCAGCCTCTGGTTCTCGAGATATTGCAGTCCAAAGTAGTTCCCGTGATTGTCAACCCAACTGCATTTGATTTGCTTTGGAAGCTGATATCTCGGCAACCACGCCTCAGAAAAAGCTGCGGTTTCCAACACTTGAAAGGGATTGAACAGGCCTTTGCAGTGGTATAAAATTTGACGATTTAATTTTTTTGAAGATTTTTGAAAAAAATTCAAACCCCTTGCGGAAAAAAATTGTATTTTCAAAAATGTTTCCCAAACCCCTCGATATATACATGAAAAGAAAGGTCTGTTCAATACCTATTCACAACTGAAAACCAAACGCTTCTGCAGCCTCTGGTTCTCGAGATATTGCAGTCCAAAGTAGTTCCCGTGATTGTCAACCCAACTGCATTTGATTTGCTTTGGAAGCTGATATCTCGGCAACCACGCCTCAGAAAAAGCTGCGGTTTTCAGCACTTGAAAGGGATTGAACAGACCTTTGCAGTGGTATAAAATTTGACGATTTAATTTTTTTGAAGATTTTTGAAAAAAATTCAAGGCTAACCCCTGCGGAAAAAAATTGTATTTTTAAAAATGTTTCCCAAACCCATCGATATATATATGAAAAGAAAGGTCTGTTCAATACCTATTCACACCTGAAAACCAAACGCTTCTGCAGCCTGTTTCTCGAGATATTGCAATCCAAAGTAGTTCCCGTGATTGTCAACCCAACTGCATTTGAATTGCTTTGGAAGCTGATATCTCGGCAACCACGCCTCAGAAAAAGCTGCGGTTTTCAGCACTTGAAAGGGATTGAACAGACCTTTGCAGTGGTATAAAATTAGACGATTTAATTTTTTTGAAGATTTTTGAAAAAAATTCAAGGCTAACACCCCTTGCGGAAAAAAATTGTATTTTCAAAAATGTTACTTAAACTCATCGATATATACATGAAAAGAAAGGTCTATAAAATACCTATCCACTGCTGAAAACCGAATACTTCTGCAGCTTCTGGTTCTCAAGATATTTCAATCCAAAATTATTTCCAAATTTGTCAACCCGATCGCATTTGATTTGCTTTGGAAGCTGATATCTCGGAAGGCCAGCCTCGCAAGAAGCTGCGGTTTTCAGCACTTGAAAGGGTTTGAACAGACCTTTCTATTGATGTACAACTTTTCGATTTCATTTTTTTAAAGATTTTTGAAAAATTTAAGGCGGAAAAAAGTTACATTTTCAAAATATAAATTAATCTATAAACTTGAAATAACAAATTTTTCTTTTCTTCAAATTTGGTATTTAGGCGTTTTAGGTGATTATCTTAAATAGATTTTTGAATCGTTTTTTTAGCCCCAAAACTAACGGTACATGCCATACAATTTTTCTACCATCCTAATAATCTCGAAAACGGCTCTAACTATATTGATAAACTATATATATCTATCCATATATACATACATATATGTCGGTTCAATTCAAGACTTCAACAGTCAACTCATAAACGACTCGAGAGATTTCGATCAAAATTTTTGAATTTTTTTTTTTTTTTTGAATTTTGAAATTCAATATTTCCAAAACGGATGACGATATTTTTCCAAAATTTATTTGTAGCTTATATTATTAAATACATTAAATTGCCAAACTAAATTTTTTTTAGACAAAAATGAAAGAAATTTTATATAAAAATTCAGTAAGACGATTTTAAAAATATATTTAGGCGTTTCTACTCAGAATCTTATGCATACGATGTGATTGAACATACGAACCAGTACGTGGGATCCAGTTGTGCATTTTATTTATTTAATAATTTAAAAAAATTATCATATAACGTTTCATCAAGTTTTTCTAATGTTCCTTCGTAGTTCTCGATTTGGGATTTTGTTTTTGCCAGGAAATTTTAAGTAAAGGTATTTCGAAAATTGTAGGACGGATTTTGATGAAATCCGGTTTTTTATTCTTAGTTTTTTTAAAACAATTTTTTTTTTTGAAATTTTGGTATGCAGTTTTTTAGAGTTTATTAATATACATGTGACTATGAAATTTAAAATTATTTTTTTTGATTAGTTTTAAAAATATTGATTTTTCAAAAAAAAAAAAATCAAAAATTAATTTTAAATATAAAAAAAAATATTTAAAATTTGAATATGCAGAATTAGTTTGGCTACCTAGATCTTCTCAGATATAAAATTTGACAGAACTCTAATGCACAGTTATCGAGAAGCCAAACATTTTAAAAACCGTTATTCTAAAGGTACCTTTAATAGACCTTTCCCCATTAACTTGATTCATATCAAATGATAGCTATTACCAAAAAAAAATTCTCAAAGTACCGTTATTTTTAGGCCTAAAAATAAAATTTCAATTTGCCCTCTGAGGAATGCCAAATAATCACCCATACCAAATATGAAGGTAATCGCTCACGCCGTTTAGGCTGCTGCACGTTATACATAGATACGGACAGACTGACAGACAGACATTTTTTTCGATCACTTTTTTAGGCTTCTCTATGAGCGTTTGTTAACACAAAAATGTAAAAATGATCTTGGGATAGTGCAGTTCACCCCACGGTTAGAAGAATGAAAACTTAGAGCGAATGGGAATCGGAATTGACGAATCAAATTTGTGGTTAAATTCTTAAAATTCCCATTACCAAATTTTTTCAGAAAAAAAATTAAAGAAATTTTGTAAATACAAAATTAAGGTAAAAAACGACTTTAAAATTATATATAACTGCTTCTACTAAGAATCTTGCATTTTATGTTGGTTACCATGTTTTGGGGTATATGTTAACAAGTAACACTAAAGTTCCTGAGGCTTTAACACTTCAACATTTTTTCGTAAAAAAACGTTAACACTCCATCGATCTAGTATTGAAGATGCCGCTTGTCACATTATTTTCAATAAATCAGCATTTCCCATGAATTCAATATCTAATTTACAACCATTCCAAAGTATTTTCGTTTAATAAATCGAATAATAATAGATACATTCGTGTAGTCACGGACTCCTCCAACTCACGTCATAATTCATGATATGAATAAATAAAACGCAGCACGGTGTTTTTTAAATGGGGGTCAGGTATACGTTTGAATTATTGTAAAAAAAAAATTAGTCAAAACGTAATTTGTTTACTTTTAACTTGATTTCCCTTTTTTAAAATAATCTATTAAATTTACTATTATGCTAAAAATAATAAAACAAAAAAAAATAATTTATAATTAGAACCAACTATAGTATAGGCACCAAAGAATAGTTTGCTGCAGTTAGAATTTAAATATGTTGCTTAATTTGCAAAAAGTTATATACTCGTATGAGTAATGTAAATTGCCCATGATAAATATTACGAAAGAACTAATATTTTTCAAAAAATCTGCATGCAATTTCAATGAAATAAAAAAATTACGTGAAGTACATATAATTGTGTAAGTAATCTTTAGGGCAAGTAGAGTGAAACCAGCTTAAACGAAACGACAAAAATCAGTTCAGCGGGTTTTACACTTAAGCGGACCCCGGATAACTGAAAAATATTTCAGTTAAATAGACTTCTTGTTACGAAACAATTTTCACTACATTTATCCAACCTAAACAGCTGAAAAACAACATGTGCTAATTGTAATTTCCTTATGGTTATAAGCTTGGCATTGGCCTTGCCTTATTCAATATTCAAACTATAGCTATCCGGTTGGTGTTGTTGTATTCCCATGTAAGAACACAGCTGATGGGAAAGCAACTGCTGCCAAAAAAATATCTTAAATGGGAATACAACCACACCATCCTATCTGGACAGCTAATAGTTCTGTTATTGAATGAGGCCAATAACAGAACTATTAGCTAAAGAAACTCGAACTCGAGGTTAATCAAACTTGACATCACGATGATAGAGAACACAAAAAAGTGGGTCCCGCGATTCGGTCTGTCTGTCTGTACAACGCAACAATCTGCAACCTAAACGACTGAAGTTATTTTTTTTAAACTTGCTATTTAAAAGATTTGGGGCATACAGTACATCACGGATATAAGAAACTCTGGAAATCCAAGAAATTTCTTTCTTATAATGGAGTTTTTCTTATATCCAAACATCGGATATAAGAAAAAAAAATTATAAAGGGTTATCCATTTTGCATTTTGAAAAGTATAGGGCTGGAATTCGACATCTGTCAAACTAAGTTGTAAAACCAATTTTTTTTTTTTTCAGTTGAAAGTCTGACATTTACGAAAATGGATCGCTTAACTATCGCACAACGCATAAAAATAGTTAAAACTTACTACAAAAATGGTGATTCTGTCACAGACACATATAATGCTTTAAGAGGAGATTATGGTTTACATATTTTTGCAACTACGCAAGCAATTGGCAAAATTGTGAAAAAATTTGAAGAGACTAGATTGGTTACAGATATTGTAAGGCCTGTGCATCATAGTTTCGCTCGTACCACTGTGTCTTACGGCACATTATGGCGTATTTTGCATTTGGATCTACACCTACATCCATATAAAGTCCAGCTCACAAAACAACTGAAGCCAGCTGACCATTCACAACGTCGTAGATACGTCGAATGGGTACTTGAGCAATAGGCGGTGGACAACGATTTTTCGAACAAAATTTTCTTCAGCGACGAAGCACATTTCTCACTCGGTGGGTATGTTAATAAACAAAATTGTCGTATTTGGGGTCCTGAGAATCCTCAAGTTATTGAAGAGAGGCCATTACATCCACAAAAATTCACTCTTTGTCCCGGAGGTGTGATTCGACCTTACTTCTTCGAAAATGACGATGGAACGACTGTCACCGTCAATTCGGAGCGTTATGGTCATATGATAACCGACTTTTTTTTTGCCTGCTATTAGAGAATACGACTTGGAGAATATGTGGTTTCAACAAGACGGTGCCACATGCCACACAACTCGAGCGAATATGGCTTTATTGCAAGAGACATTTACATGCCGCGTAATTTCTCGTCGTGGCGATATCAACTGGCCATCAAGATCATGCGATTTAACACCGCTGGCCTTTTTCTTGTAGGGCTACGCGAAAGACCGTGTTTATGCAGATAAACCCATGGCACTTGAAAACCAACATTCGTCAAGTTATGGCTGAGATACCGCCCAATATGTGTCAAAAAGTGGTGCTTGCAACGATTCGCTTGGTGGTCATTTAAATGATGTAGTGTTTCACACATAATGTCAACGTTCAAACTTTATAATAAAAAAGAAATATCATGAAAAAAAGTATTTAATATTTGTTTTATTTACGTTTACTTTTGAAACCGCGAAATGGATAACCCTTTACTTAGATTTACCAAGCATAAAACATAACTTTAATTTATTAAATGTCAGTAAATTTCAAACATCTGATTTTCAAAATAATATTCATTCAAGTTCATTTTGCGAAATTGTTTAAAAATGAATATTATTCGTTCGATTTATCAAAATATAAAAAGTTCATTCGAATGAATAGATATATTCTATCGCATTCTCTATTCGTTCCAATTTCAAAATAAGGTTGAATAATTCGCTCAATTTAATCTCAAACTTTAGACTATTTGGTGGTTGCCCTTTTCCATCTTAGTGGCTATTCATGTTAATTGGATGGACATGTAGCTTGTCTCCTTTTTAAATTTTTAAGCCAAAAAAAAAACTGCATAGAAACCAATTTTTTTTTAAATACAATTATTTTGAACTCATTTTGGTGCAATCCAATTTCAAAACTATTTATTTACATATGTACATATGTATTAATGACATTTACCAGCTGACTGGTCGGCGACCAAAGATTATATTCATATGAAAGAAATTTCAGAATTTGCTACCATTACCAATTATTTAAGAAATGCGCTTTAGTGTCTTAATACTACCAAGCAGCTGAGCTCAATTCATTTTAATCTGTTGTTACCACTTTCAGTTTTTAATTGTTATCATTTGGTTGAAGAATTGTGCTCAGTTTTTAGTAGATACTGGTAAATTTAATAAAAGGGTAAATTGACTCTATGTACAATGTACATTCTGTCCTATGTTCACGTTAATATTTCCCAAATGTATTTAAGGAATTTGACCGAATGCATGCAAACAATCCTGTAACGATACCTGCGTTGTAAATAAATAGTCCCAAATAAATAAATAAAATTGGCTTAGTTCATCCAAGCAAGGTTAAATAACTCAGCAAGAAACTCCAATATTTTTAAAATAATTCGATTTTAATGGAAGTTTAAGCGATTCAAAGTGTTTATTGATATAACAAAATGAACCCCATTTATTAACAATTTTTATCAAAATAAACTTAAATCTAATAAGCACGTTTTTTTTATATAGGGCTTCATCAGAAAACAGCTCCTGACTAATGATGTTCATTTACTCGTCCATATAGTAGTGTGCGATCCCAAGCATGGCGCGTACCGTTCCACGGAAGCATGAGCAATAGAAATAAAAATGGAGACATCAATTTTTTTTTAAATGTTTAAGAACTTTCATTTTTTTTTTTTTTTGCACAAACACTATATTATTAAGAAAATATCACATGAATAAAACTAAATGCTTTTAACTATTAGTTTGAATTTCTTTCATTTTTTATTTTTATCAAGAAAAGTTTTATTGAATTTTTTTTTGAAATATTCATTTTTCATTCAATTTTTTTTATTATATATTTATAATATTTATAATTATTGTAATTATAATCTCATTTTTGTTTATGAACTAATTTTCTGTTTTATAATTTCTACATAATTTTCTTTTGTTTTTAAGTAAATTACAAATTATATTTTATTTAAAATCACGTAATTAATGATTTATGTTTATTCATATTTACATTTACGTTCATAAATATATATCTGTATATATATTTATTGTTTTAAAAAAGTCTTTGTGCAGTTGTCTCATTTCTTTATTAATTTTTCTTTAATAATATTATACATTTACATGCATTTATATAATTGGATTTATTTTAATTTGTCTAATTTTTGTTTTTATATTTTTTTTAAATTAATGTAAGTAGTTTTTCATTTTCTTTTCTTTTTTTTTGTATTTTTGTAATGCTAGACGATTTATACCTATTCACAAATTTGTATTTTTATTTTATTTTGTTTATCTAAAATTTATTTTTATATTTAGATACTCTTCGCTAATTTACCTATAATCATTATTTTTAGTGTCTTTTTTGTGTGAATTCGAATTGTATTCTATTAAAGTGTTTTTATTATTTTTAATTTTAATTAAATTATTTCCTAAGCTTATAGTCTAGTCGAATGGAAAAAAACGTATTTAAACTATGTTTATATTTATATGTCTTTCAAAAATGATTTAATATTTATCATTAATGTTTAAGAAAGTCTGTATTTGATGTTTATTTTTATTTGGTAAAAGTGAATTAATGAGAAAATGATTTGCTTTTGTTTTTTTTTTTTGAGAAGAAGAAGAAAAGAGCTAAAAACTATTTTTTTTATCAAATTTTACATTTAAAATGTAATGCTCTGTAAAAAATCTTTTTTTTTTTTTTATTTTTTGTCGAAATAACTGAATTATGTTTTGGTTATTGTAATACGTTTTTGTTTTTTAAATACTTTTATATTTTTAATTTAAAACTCTACAAATATTTGTTCAACCTTTGGAGATTTTATATCTTACATTTACTGTTATTAATTTTCTTTTTATTTGAAAAAAAATCTATTGCGTTTTTATCTATGAAACTTGTATTTAAGTTTTTTACTTAATAGGTTATGTTTTTTGCAGTCAGTTGTTGTTTTTTTAAGTATTAAATCTATGAATTATTTGTTTCTTTCTATTTAATGTTTTTATATTCATTTAATTTATTGACATGGTTGTGCTGAATTTAGCGTAGAAAAATTAACTTAATTAAAAACTAATTCTTATATCATACTGATCTTTTATTGGTTGCTGTTAAATTACTTTATTTATTTATTTTTTTTTTTTTGTAAAAAACTGTTAGTGATATTTTTTTAATGAAAATTCTATTTTTGTGAATATTCAAATTTGTTGTTTCTATTTTTTTTAATGAATTTATCAAATCGCTTGGCTATTTATGATAAATATGCAGATATACCTAATTGTGTGTGTATGTGTGTTTTTTTTAATTAAAACTGCTTACGGTGATAGCTACATTTTTGTGGAAATGACAACTTACTAAAACATTATTTTGTAAGATAACTTAAAATGTTAACGTAAAATTTGAATGGAGTTTTCATGGAGGTCCGTATCCGTGAATAAAAAATAGCTATACTTAAACAGAAAACTATTAAATTAATTGATTATGTTAAATAAATCTTTATAAAGAATTCTGTTATATGATCATATTTCTTATTAATTTTCTATTTTCATTTTCTAGATTTAAAATTTTAGATGAGATCGTTTTTATGCATTAATATAAAATTTTCCTGTGTTATATTTTAAAACATTAGACGACTTAATTTACTTACCATTAGAGGGAATCATAGTTTTCATAATCTGAAATTTATGACAACATTACAAATAGACAACATTATAGTTGTTTTTTTGTTTGTTTGTTCAAAATTTTGTTTTTAACTGTCTTAGCTAAGACACATTTGCTGTTCATCGGTTTTGAGAGAGCTTTCGACAGCGTCAAAAGGGACCTGGCTTGCTTTACTCCATTAGGGATATCCCGGATAAATTAATTACTATTATTAAAGCAACTTATGAAGGTTCCAAATGTCATGTTCTGCACGAAGGTAAATTATCAGATGAGTTTAAGTCGAAAGTGGAATCAGACAAGGATGCATATTGTCGTCGGTACTGTTTTTGTTGGTGATAAGTGATTTCCCGGGGCGCAGCCTTGAGAGAACCGGACTAATTCGGTGGACTTTGACATCCTAACTGAAACATCTTTATTATGCAGACGACGCATGTTTGCTTACTCTCTCATAGAATCGTGATGTCCGCACTAAATGACAATAAAGGTGGCTGAAATCGTGGAGCCAAAAATCAATACTGGCAAATAAAGATAATCAGCCTGGATAGTCATCATCTCTGATAAAGATTTCTCAACAGCAAGTACAGATAGTACCAACAGAGCTTTTTATTAGTTGGAAATATCAACTCTACCGAATGCGGAAGCGAATATCACATCAGCAGCCGTATCGTGAAAAACATGACTGTTTTCTGTATTCTGAAAAATATATTCAGAAATAACTCTTTCAGCTGAAGGACCAAGCTACGAATGTTCCAGTGTAGAACCTGTTCTACTAAATATAAGGATGGAGCACATCAGCTGTCATGAAAGATTCTTAGGATTTTCAGCCCAATCGAACGAATCCAACGAATTTATATCCTCGGGAGAACGACACTTTTATACGGGAAAAGTGGCAGTGGCAGTGTCAGAAGTCTAACGACTGCAATGTCACTAAACAGAGAAATCCGCCTATACAACAAGGAAGAAGAGTTGGTTGGCCGAGAAGCATATGGCATATGACAGTCGAGGATTATTCAGCGCCGCTTAGAAAAAGTGTGAGTCCCCACGGTCTTTATAGGTCTGAGAACCTAAGTAAGTAAGTTAGCTAAGCCCAGAGACCTATCGAAGTTCAGTTTAAATTCCGGAAATCAACTTTGTTATCGGGGCGACTTATTTTCTGCTGTGTATGGAAACGTACATTTTTTTAGTGATTGGATTGCCAAATCCCGATGCAATATCTTTCGACAAAAAATGCACTCTCTGATCTTACAAAATGACAGGCATATTAATTTTGAAACGGACTTATTTTAGTTTATTTGGAAATTTAGATTCATAGCAAATTGTGTCGGAAATGTTTTCAAACTTTCCACAACAAAATTTTGGTAGATTAAAAGTACTAGTTTCTTTTTGTTGTTGTGTGTCGATGATGACTTAGCTAGTTTCGCAATTATAAGATTTAAAAAATTGCTCAGAAGTGGGATATTAGGGCCAAATTGAAGAACTTAATATTAATTTGTGCGATGCTCACAAATAAGAAAAATGCCTAAGGTATGTATAGATGGCTGCCAATTAGCGCTGGAATGAGACGGTTTTATACCATATTTTAGTTAACTTGTGAATGAAATTGG
Organism: Philhelius pedissequus; assembly: GCA_910595825.1. Taxonomy (NCBI): domain Eukaryota; kingdom Metazoa; phylum Arthropoda; class Insecta; order Diptera; family Syrphidae; genus Philhelius; species Philhelius pedissequus. The sequence continues at coordinate 81,507,751 of OU343163.1, forward strand.
ATTTTTAAAATGGATTTGGGGCAGACTTTATGATAGATCATCGCCTGATCATCAATACCAAGCTAAGCAATTTATTGATTTGTCCAAGATGTATACGATCCGAACCCATAAAGTTATGATGTAGTTCAACTTTCGATTGTGGTAGTCACTGTGGTTACTGGAGGAATTACCATAATCCGCTCTTAGAATCAGACACCTACCTGGGGCCCAACTATGTATGTACATAATTCGATTCTACAATAAAGTTGTTCGAATTCGAAAAATTTCATATTACCAATTCTTTATTAAAGCACTTATTAAATGAAAAGAACATAGTTAATTGGATATTGAGTGGCAAAGAGTCGAATAACCGAACAGTGGATGATACTTTCCAATACAGTATCACTTAAAAATAGCATTGAAAACAACTGTCAAATAGATGCGAAAGTAGAACAAAGTTGCATAGTAGGTCCTCTGGATTAATTTTGGTGGGTGTGTGTTGGTGTGATTCGAGTGATAGCATGAACAATCAATTAATCAATTCGCACCTAAAAAATCATCCACACTGTGCCAGCTTGTTAGAAGCGAACGCAATTCCTCTACAAAAATAAAGTCATTGATCTTCGTTTCCGAATGTTCGTTAAATTAAAATGCCAAAAAAAACCAATGAAACTTTGACTGATGTGCTTTATAAACCAAGGAGACTTCTTAAACAATAGAAAAGAAGGGCACATTTAGTTCAACACAAGAAACAAGTTGGAGTTGGGTTTTTACGATTATCCACCAAAGTCGATTGATGCGTTTGTTTTGTAACTAGCTTGTCCGTTTTTGAAAAAAATATTATTTTATATGTTTATAACTTAAACCTAATTAACAATTAACAACATTTATAGTACTTTTAACTTCGGACTTAATTTCCTAAATAGGGGGTGTTTTTTCAGAGGCGGATAACTTTAATTTGGCAACACTGTTTTTTTGTCAAAGCTATTTAACAGTCCTTGGTTGATTTGGGCCAAAAACTGGAGTGAGCAATGTTTGCAAAATATTAATTCATCTTCTTTAGAAAAACATGACACATTCATGCTCCAATCGTTGAAACTTTTATTATTGTTTTCGCAATGCGTTTGCTCTAACCGATAACACGCATCCAGTAAGATGTCGTAGGTGTTGAAAACCTGAACAAATAAGCACTTAAAAACTATTTCGAGATATTGCCGAAATACAACCTGATTAAATGCGAAAGGTTGTGTGAAAGCAATGGCAATGATGTCTTAACTTCAGTTTTATGACGCATTAAGAGTATTGTTAGGACACTTCGAAAGCACATTGGGCGTATCTCAATATTGATCAATTATTGTTGATTTAAGTCGCATCTGTTTGACATAGTTATGCCAAACCATGGCAAGTCAGAACAAAGAAAATTAGTTATTAATAGGAGATTTCGCTGTTGGCATTAGTGCTTTGATAGCCATGGGACGTCTTTTTCGAAGAAGTACGGATCAATGATAACCAGTCATCGGAGCAAAATGTACGCCAAACAGCAAGTTCGTTGTGGATGCGTTAATACCTGAAGAAATTCGTATGGGTTAAAGGGTTAATACAAGCGATTAGTTAAAAACTAAAAAACAATTGAATTCTTGAAACTAAATTAAGTCTAAGCGGAATATAACAAGGACATAAGATGGATTAAGTTAGGAGTGCCTAGTGGAGAGAGGACTTATAGAGACTTAGCTCGAAAATGGTTGAATTGTTCTTATAGAGACTTAGCTCGAAAATGGTTGAATTGTTATCTTCCCGAAGCATATTTTGTACAATTAAGGGCATCCAGAACATTGGTATGGACCTGAGGCGATGATGGTTTAATTTCCGTATAATTTTCCCATGCAGAGCTGGACTATTAATACCACCACTCGAAAGCTAATGTACACAAATTATATCAGCGTTATCATGACATGTCGGTTTAGCGTTTGTAGGGTTTTTAACTTAAGACGATTTTCGTAGAGAGCTAAGTTATAGCCAACCAAGCCCGCTTAAAACAAGCCTGATGAATCTACACTGAACAGCCTCAATACGAAGAATATGGATATGATGGTACGGCGAACAGACTGGGGAGACATATTCAAGAACAGGCCCATCAAAAGTTATATAAAGGAACTTGTGACGCATAGATTTGAGAATTCTCTTGACCATCATTTAATGGACCCAAGAGTAAAATTTGTTCTATTCATAATGCCGTTTATAGGTTGACGAAAGTTGAGCTGGTTGTCACAAATAACACCTAGGTCACAAATGTAGGTGACTATGGAATTGGTTAATCATTTATAAAATATTATCGTTGCGACAAGGGCTGGCGTGTTCGGGAGTAGGTAAGTAATGGCATTATATTTACTTACGTTAAGCTCGAGGAAGTTATGTTGACACTAAGTAAAGAAGCTGTTTATGGCTTTTTGTAACAATTGAGCATCTGCGATGCATAAAATGGGTTTTGATATGAGCATATCATCTGCGTAAATCTCCAGGTTAGATACCGAGTGAATAAGTTCCACATTACAAATTGACATGCTCAGTCAAAATAATATTTTCTTGTCCGACGCGGACTATTAATATCGACACGTCCCTATTGAAAATCTGTTTGTTTTTTTTATAAAAATGCATAAATTCGTTTAGTGTTTGTCAACGAGAAAAATGACAACTTTTGTCATTTGGTAAACGCGTTTGAAATTATGATGGTCAAAATATTGAATGTCAAAGCATTCACAGTGAGGAATAAAAATAACACCGACGCAAATAGCACGCCAACGTATTTTGTGACAGCATTGACCAACTTGAAAACTATTCTAAATGTTCTTATCTTTCAGCGTCGTATTGACACGTCCCCGTTTGACCAAATCAACTGCAATAAATATTATTTGTAATTATTATTAATTTATAAAAACTATGATTCGCTCTACAATAAATTTAAATGATTCATGCTCTCAATACATAAATTATGATAAAAAATGTTTTTTTTTATGAATAATAATTATTGAAGATGACATCATGCAGAATAAAAATTAGAGAACAAATTGTGTAAAAGGATTTTGAAATAGGATTCGACTTCATGCTCAAAAAGTTGTGTGTAAAATATTTAAGAGTTTAAAAATATATTTTTCGATTTTATTTTTTAAGCCGTATTTTATTTTGATTAAAAAAATATTTATTTCTGTTAAATGCATATAAATTTCTATAGAAAAAAAAACAGTGCATGTGAAATATTAATAAATAAAATTAATATTATTAATATTTTTCGTATTAATTGTTTTTTTTTTAATACATACTTAAATGAATCCATTTTTATTGCTGTTGCTGATGAAATTGATAGATTCTTTTCAGTTCGTCGTTTACTATAAAATAAAATCTCTTGTAATGGACGCTGACAAACTGCGCAACATCAGAATTTTATCGTAATATGTATATTTTGAATTTTACGGCTTTGAATATATTTTTTTTGTTAATTTAAATAAAAGTGTAATTTAATTTAATTACTTTTTTTAAAAGTCTTTATGTACGAATATGAATATTGCTTTATGAATGACAGAAGGGATTTATGGCAGTTTTAGTTTTTTTTTATGAAAACAAGTTTTGATAATAATTTAAAAAAAAATATTTCATGAAATATAAATAAATATTTTTTGTGTTGTGCCACTGATGTTCGATGTCAGTTTTATGTGTGAACAAATAAAATCAAAAGGAAAAAAAAAGATTTTATTATGAAGTTTAAGTAAATTATTTAAATTTAGTATTGTGAGAGAAAATTGTTGTAATATGGATTTGTTCATATTTTAATTTTAAAACAATGGTGAGCTTCCTAGTTCGGTGTAAGTAGTGAGGTTATGTTGAAGAAATGTGTGATATGAATATTGCGTTTTTTGTGAGTACGAAAATATCTTAAATTAAATTATTTAAAATTTTTAGCAGTGTGAAAAAGTTTATTTGTAAAATGGCTTAAATGACTGACATCTTTCATTTAAGGCTGTATCCCATGTTTTTTTTAAATAATACAAATAAAAAGAACAACAAATTAAGATACATACTAGTTGGATTCTTGAGTGTATATTTGTATGCGGCTAAGAATTGGCTTGATTTGTAAAACTTAAATATATTAGTTGAATTTACAATAGTGTGAAGGCACCCAAAATTGTTGCAGTTAGGTCTTGGAGCAACTGTTGCACTAACCCTGTTACTATGCATAAACTTAATCTTCAGATAGCTTTAAAATCTTAGATAGTACTACATAAATGTAAATATGTGTTTCAAAGTTGGATTACAATGATCGAACAATAATGGGCTTCCAAATTTTGTCTGCGCGATAATACCAAGCTAACTCCAAAATACTTCTTCTCTGTCAGTTCTCAAATACTGTTCTTGGTTAAATCAAGACTGTCAAGTCGCAACATACTCTGCCCTATCGAGGTAACCGTGTCGGAGCGGAATTCTCTCCGATTTACTACGAATCGGAGACATTTTGCTTCGAGGTAATTGTCCGATCGGCTGATCGGAAATTCTATCCGATGAAATTCAACGCATACCATTTGTATGTGATGAAGTACTTTTAATGGTTTTATTTATGACAGATACAAACAAAATATTCTCCGAAGTCCTCCGACAAATTCTCGTTGCGAAAAGTGTTTTCTTTTTAAATAAATTGTTTATTAAAATGTTAATAATGAAGAAATAATCCTTATGAACGTTAACTTGTGGGCTTTTTGTTTTAAAATTACACAAGAAGGAAACCAGAAGTTGTGGCTGTGTTTTAGTTTTGAATAAATCATATATTTTTTTAAAGGTTTGGAGTGATAATTTGTTTTGTATATGTGTTGAATCTGTTCCAAAACAAAAGCAAACGCATTTTTATTTAGGCGATGGTTTTTCTTGAAGGGAATTATAGAATTAGAGCTGTGTCAGCGCATTGAATTTTAAGTTTTTTTTTTCAAATTATTCTTTTGTTGACAGTTCAAACGGAAACGAAACATGTGTTTGGAAATAGGGATGTGACTTTATTCGATAGTTTTGATTTTAAGATCGGTGCATCTAATTATATTTCTTAAAAACTCTAGCGTACTATGATTGAAAAAAAAATCTTTCTATAAACAATAAATGACACTCTCTCGCCAATTTGTCATGGTTTAAAACATTTATAGTGTTTATTTAATAAGAAACTATCGAAAATGTATCGCATTTTCGATATATCAGTTAATTTTCTCATCTCTGCCTGAAGTTTATATCCATCGCAATGCGTCGTCGTATTTCTTTAAAATTTCTTCCGATGACAGCTACTTTGATCTGAAATTAAATTTCGGACGAAGAAGCGTTGCGGAGAAAACTCCGCTCCGACGGTTACCTCGATAGGGCAGACTATATGGAGAGCAGGATGTTATAATAATTAAAACTGTCAACTTTCCGCATATAAATCCGAAATATCACAAGTTCCTCTAAAAACTTTTTAACGAAGAATCGATTTAATTTTTGAACTAGACCTCAGCTCACGGTTCGAACGGCTCCTTACAAGCTTGTAACTAGAAACCAATGAATATTCATTCGCTTCATCATAAAGATTATTGCTTTCTATTCGCATTGACACATCTCCGATCGTATATATTTGCTGGAAGGCCTGCCAGCACCGTTAAACAATGAGTTGTTCTATGTTCGCTTTTTTAGGGGATTATTACTATAATTGCTGTCTCTTGACAGAACTATTAGATAAGGTCGGACCAGTATATGATTTTTTAATTAATCCACCCATTACCGATGTGTTATAAATTTCATCAATTAGACCAATACTTAACTCCTGACAAATAGACCAACCAATATTTTGATGCCTTGTGAATTTGTCGAGTATTTCGCAAGACTTCTTCTGCTACACTTGATATTATAATATACCAATAGGAATTTTTGATTTAAACTTTTAGAAGATGAAAAACCTGACCACGATGATATTGAAAGTACTCAAAAAATTCCACATTATGAGTCTGTTTCCATAGTTGAAGGTAAGTCTCTTATTTTGGCCAACTGGGACAGTCAAGCTGCTATCAAAATTCTAGACTCTGTGTCGAAAAACTCTAGAACAGCGATAAATAGCTGATAATTTCTTATGGAAGTGAAAGCATCAGTTGAACATTCACCATCACTAACACTTTCACCAATTAAAATAAGTATTAGAACTGCTAGCTAAGGCAAAGGGGAGGCTTTTAAATTAGGGACAGCAATGCAAGAAGTTTCCTAACCTCAACTCCTTTTTAAAATGAGAACTTACAATTTATCGATTGCTTCAAATCATTCAAGACTTTCAAAATTATTATTAAATTTTTGTCAATCGGAATTCTTATGACAATGTAATGACAATTTCCCAATTTATTGGATCTTTAATCATCAACCGTTTTGAAAATTGAGTTTATATAGTTCAGGTCAAGACCAATAAATAGGTTAATATAAAATTTTGAATAGTAATGCCTGGTTCGCCAAATCTCGCAGGACTTAAATACTCTCAACAATAGAGACGTTTACAGTTTTAATAACTTAAATTTTACTGATGAATTAAAATTAATAATTTAATCACAACTATCTTCAAAAACCAATCAGATTCTGTGAAAACTATCCAGAAGTACAGAAATCTTTAACCAAAATCAAAAAAAATTTCTAAATAATTTAATTCTTTAAAAGTTTTCAGTTTCAAGAATCCAACAATCCAAATTTTAAAAAAATAAATTTGCGCACTTCATAATTTCAAAAAAAAAAATATCTATCCCAACCAGACATCTCTCCATTTCACCCCTTATCAAATAAATATAAACTAAAATTAAAATCCTTCTTCTATAGCCCTGGCTGTTTAACATTATTATTAATATTGCTAGAATGCAATTTGAAAACTATGTATTTTAAATGTATTTTTTTTTCACAAAATAGGAAATTTAATGATTATTTTTTTACTAAGCTTTAAATAGATAAATACTATTTGTATTCAACCAACAATACATTTAAAAACAAGACTTATCAACAGTTAAAATATTTTACACATTTAGCTACTTACCAAGTAGGTGAAATAATAAATATTTAATATTATTGGTTGAATTTAATATTTATCATAAATATATTATAATCTTTGTGTATAACACAAAGATGAAAAAATAAATAATTATTTCTATCAAACTCACACGGAAATAATTTTACATAAATTTTATATTTTAAACATAATTATCCTTTGTTAATTTTTATAATTTATTAATAAAAATTAATTTTGACCCCAATTTTCCTATATATATATTTAAATATATTTTACCTCTTGTTTTAAACGATATTATTTTATATGATTTATTTCTTTTTAATTGGTTTTATTTTAATTCTTTAAAATATATATCACAGTCATGCTGCTGATAATAGTATTAGGTTTCTTTTTCTAAAAAATAAATTTAAATTTTCGTTAAATTTTAACTTCGAGTATGAGAATAAAAATTTAATTTAATTTTAAAGAAATAAAAAATGAAGAACTAAATTAAAATATTTATTAAAAAACTTTTAATAGTTAAACATTAGTTTTTTTTTTTTTTTTAATACTTGTTTAAGAAAAAGAGAGAAGATTTTTAGTTTTTTTTTCATATATATACATATAGTGTTTTTATTAATAGATATTAATAATTATTATTAATTTTTTTTCTGTATTTAATGCAACTAGATGAGGAAAAGTGTACGTTTTTGTTTTAATTTTTTTTAAAAAATGTATTGCCTTTTTACCATTATTATATATGCTATGAATTTAAATAGTTTTTTTTTTTAATATTAAGTTTAATGATTAATGATAGTTTTTTTTTGCAAATACGTTAAGATTTTGCTTATAAAACTTTCACCAAGGACATAGGGGAAAACGATCTTGTTTTAATTTCAACGAATCGGTGAAAATTCGCTGAAATGAAAATAAGAAATTTTTCCCGTGTAATAGTCCTTGCGACTTATTCTTATTTATTTAGAATTGTGGCTTTTGCATTTTTCATATATTAGAAAATTTAGTTTTTTTCTTTTGAATAATTTAAAAATAATTTCACTAAATAAATTATATTTTTAATTTAATTAATTTTACCTATGATGATGTGTGGAATTCGCTTACTAAAAAAAGTGTGTTTTTAGTGTTTTGGAATGTGGAATGTTTATATTTTTGTTTGTGTGTGAAATGTTTGGTTTTAGGCGATGAAAATTCTTGCTTTACTAAATACTCACTTTTACAATTTTTGTTTAAAACGGGGTTTTAAAAATTATAAAGAAGAAAGCAACAAAAAAAAATACACGAAATGTGTATCTAAACTTTACAATATATACTATAATTTTTTCATATTCAAAGAAAATTCTGATTTACCTATCGCACAAGTTTACAATGAATACCCAAATAGACTGTAACTGAAAAATATAAATTCTTTGATTTTGTGTGTTAAATTTTATTTTTCATTCGATTTTAATTTTTTTTTTTATTTTAGTTTATCATGTTTTGTGTAAGGGTTTTTTTTTTAATTATTATTTAATTTCTGTTTTAATATTTAGCTTTAGTTTTAGTATTTTGGGAGGTGATTTGTTGAGTGTTTTATAATAAAATACTAAAAGAAAATGCTGTTTTGAGATGATTAAAGGATCTCTTGTTGGTTAATGTTGTGGAAGGTAATTTGAACATAAAATTAAAAATATTTTCTAAATATCTTAAATAACCCACCACTGACAAATAAATCCAACAATATATCGAATAACCACTTTATCGATATTGTATCAACACGCAGATATTATTGCTCGCGGCCAACGCTGTATATTTTTAATGTTCGTTAAGTTTTAGAGTTGCTTTTTGTTTTAAATTTTTAAAATTTTGTTCACTATTTTCATTTTATTTAAACACTTTTTTTTTCTATAATAATATCCTGTTTCTAAAGTTCGTATGCCAAATTAAAAAAAAAATTATGATTGCGAATGGCTTATTCCTTAATAGTTTATGGGTTATTTCTATTGGTTTTGTAGTTTAGTATATTTTTTTTATTGTTTATGGTATCAGAGAGTAAGTTTAATTTTATTGATAAATTTTTTGTTTATTGTGTTGTGTGGTTTTTTTGCACGTGTAATTTTATTGTTTGATTGTGAAATGTGATTTGTTTAATTTGGTATTCCTATTTACCTCACACTTAAGGTGTTTTTTTGTTCAAGCATTTGGTATTTTGTTTAACTAGCTCCTAATTTAATATTTATTTACGTTTTTTTATTGATTGTTTTTAATTTCGTAAAAAAACTAAAACGGCAATGGCAGTTGAATTTGAGGAAACCTTTATCCAAAATAATAGTTTCGTATTTTTTTTTTTTTGCTGTGGGAGACATTTTTCAATATTGGCTCCTGGAATTTGTGGAATTCTATTAAAATTAATTGAACATAAGAAACACCCCAAACATTTGGATTAGATTTTGACAATATAATTTGTCGTTTAGTGATCGATTAATGAAAATTACGAATGCACATAGTTAATTCTATGAATGTGTGTGTTAGTCCTGTTTTGTTCGTTATTTGAAGTAAGGTTTTCTGAATATAAGAAAATTCAAAATATTTAAATAATTGGTTTATTTCTATCTAAGTTTAGAAAAAATCCTTCAATTTTGCTCATTATTGCCTTTACGGCTACTTTCAAGTTTTTTCCACCAGTATTTTTTGTAAGTTTACTACTTTTCTATACTAAACAGATCCAAGACGATACACTTGTTATTTGTTTTTGTTTTTTTTTTAAGCTTAGAAATGCTTTTTAATAATAATAATTTATCTATATGCTTGTAAGACATGAGGTATTTTTAAGTGCAACCTGAATTACACCAGGTGCCAGTTAGAGGGAATAGAAATATAGATGATATTTTCTCTTCGGCACAGTAAATTGATTATTAGGTGTTTATTATCTCATTTTAACATAAGGGTTAGAATCAAGTTAAATATGGGAGGTATAGAAAGGTATGATGCCTAGAGTGAGGCTCGAACCCAAACGTCTAAGTTATCAATTAAGCAATATATTTACTGAGCTATTTCCACCTATTGAGAAATCTTTCTGTATTAGATTATGTATTTGTTCCTTTAAGTTACCCAAAGAGGTTATGTAATATTAAATCTGGTTATTGGAAATATATTAACTAAGTCCTTGGAAACATTCAGTTTTCATCATTTTATAATAGTGCTTTGCATATCCATATAGAAATAACGTAGTCCAGAATATTAAAAAAATGTCCACATGAGACATGCCACGCCACATAGCTCGGTGTCCAAAACTGCTATAACAATTTAAACCGTAGCACTTTTCAGATAGATAAGCTAAGTAATACTAAATCAATGAATAGTACTAAGTTACAACAAGATAACTTATTGGCGCATCTAAGTAATTCATGCTGTTTGATCTCTTAGAAGATTAATGTGTGTACCTGCAAGGTTTAATCTATTTTTAAATAGAATTACAAACTTTCGAAGAAAGATCATTCTGACCTCATGATGAAGTAATTCCTGTGAGCTGTTATCAGGCATAAATACGCTTGCGACTATCGAGTAAGGCAATCTCTTTCTCTGCACCAAATTGAAAAGATACGTCAAAAAAAAAATCCACAGAGAGTAAGTAAGTGAAGCTCAACACCGAGTATGAGAATGTTCAAGTTGGCTGTTTACAAATGGTCCCTTGCGCAAATCGTTAATTTTAATTCAACAAGAAGAGACTTAACAATGGTTTAGTTTTTTCATAATTTCAGCTTAACATTTCATCAACAATAAACTTCAAGCTCATAAATGTAAGAGTTCTTTAATTCAATATTGTGTATTGGAAATTTTTTGCTCAATTTTTATAAATCTTGTTCACCATTAAAAAAAAAAACTGTTTTTAAACTGGTGTTTCTAATTTTGGTAATACTTCATTCACGACCCGTTCAGCCCATTTCAACAACAAACCGGAACTCTTTACTTATCAAATTATGTGATCTGAAAGTTCTATTGCCCAAATTTAGCACGAGTTTAGTTGTGGCATGCGAAAAAGAAAGAATAAGCGAAAGTCACGTATGTAGATATTAAAAAATAAAATTCACGTACTTGCTCTTATGTTCGAACAAAAACAAATAAGGATGTCGTCGTCGATACATCAACTACTTCAAAGATCTCAAAAACCTTCTTCGCACGAAAACAAATGTCCTCATAATGTTCTTGTCGGGCACTTGAGACGCCAATTCTAATGTAAGAGTATGTCGGGATACCGCTGAGACAGTCGAAGGAGTAAGAACTATAGTCCTCATTGATTGTTCTCATACAGAAAAAAGGAAAAAATCTGTAAAAACAAATTTAAAGTTACACCAACACCAGTAACCATAAAACACTACAAGGACGGTGACTTCCATAAGGAATACAATCGCCAAATGACTAAAAAGTATCACTACTTTCATGCGAGATGCAACAGGTGGCTTGCCATGGGAAGGATATCCCAAAGGGGCTGATGTCTTAAGCGGCCCATTCACATGACTCTGGTGTCGGCACCGGTGTGATGACACAAAGTATCCATTCTGATACACACTCAACTCCAATCCGCAAACATTAGTTGTTTATTTACCATCAACCAGCAAATAAGACAAGCAGTTACGTACCGACATCTTAAAGTCTATACGCGAACACGATCGGAATGCAACTGAAATATTCCTAGAATGTTTTATACACATTCCCACACACAGAACACAGATAGAGACACACACACACGAAAATTCAAAATAATTTGATTTCGTCCACAACGTGTTCGACACTGAGAAATCTTTGTGTACAACAAGCCCACACACACTCCACATTCAATACCACTGACAGAAGTGTCATACACCAGTGTTATGTGTATGGGCAGCATTAAGCGTTAGGTATACACAGATTTCTGGTGTCGAACACGGTGCCAACAAAATCAAAACATTTTGATTTTTCGTGCCTGAGGCTCTGTCTGTGTTATGTGTGTGGGAATGTGTATAACACATTCGGGGAATATTTGAGTTGCTTGCATCTAATGTGAGCGGATTAGTGTTACGTGTGTGTGTGAATGGATATTTTGTGTCATGACACCGATGTCGACACGATAGTCATGTGAGTGGACCGCTTTACAAATTTCCGACTATGCAACATTTCAAAAGTATCTCAAGAAAAACCCAAAATCCACGATGGAGATGTTCTATGTTCCATGGTGCGGCTATTCCAAACGAATGAAATCAGACTTCTCCTTGGCATGACTGTGTTGAAGCCAAAATATGTGGAAAGGAATGAGAATACTTTGGCGAGGAAGATTTACAATAAAGATTGCCCTTTGAAAATGGAAAACTAAACATTAGGTATGAGGGCGAGAACAATAAAGCAGGTTTGATGGCTCTTATTGGAAAATCGTCTACACCAGCAGCAACAAAAATAAAGAAAGAAGACTGGTCAGCTGACAGAAATTCAAAAATTGTCCATCTGACGACTATTGATTTTCAGCCGGCAATCAAGGATGATCGGTATTAATTATGTTTGATGTTCCTTGGTGTCGATATTGTAAGCGAAGGCAGCTGTGACAATAAGGGAACAAAATTAATACTAAATCAATGAATAGTAATACGTTACAACAAGATAATTTATTGGCGCGTTTAAATGATCCATGCTGGTTGATCTCTTAGAAGATTTTTTATGTTTATTAATAGCTGTGTTTTATTATCGCCAATAACCCATATGGATCACTCGTAAAAATAAAACGATCTGGGTTATGTACTAATGTGTACCCTCTGTTAGCCGAATTTAATACTAATATTTGCAAACCCAGATAGAAACTTGGATCTCGTGATGTTTTTGTAATACTTGTTAGAAAATAACCCAGACCCGTAGATAGATAATAAAACGCAACTAATATAAATTTAAAATTAAAATATTAAATTTCAGGAAAAAAAAATATTTTTTTTTTTTTTTTCAAAAACCCAAAAAAATATTTTCCGGAAATTTTGGAATGCAGCATTATTTAGAATTGGAAGGATTTGAAACTGTTCAGCCTTTCTACGCTAAAGAAGAGGAGGGAAGTGAATAATGTTCTTTTCCTTTTTCGACTTTTATCGAGATCAATTTATTCTCCAAACATCCTGAGTATGCTGAACATAAATTCCCGTCCGAGGTTAAACCGTAATCCTGCATTCTATCATATAAGTTCCGCCAGAGTGAATTATGGATTAAATACATCTTTAACTATTATGTGCAATGATTTAAATCGTTTATATAACTTAATTGATTTTAACATATTATTATCCTGTTAATTGTTTTATTGTATTTTGTATGTAAAATTTTATTTCTATCTCATATCTTAGTATGTATATTTAAACTTAATGTTATATTGTATAAGTAAATTTTTTTTTACAACTCAGACATCTATCTGCAGTTGAAATAAATAAATAAATCTCCAATATAAATATTGTAATCTAAATTGGTGGAGCCGTAGAGGGAACAAAACAGAGCGATAACGTTCTTAGACGTCAAGATTCATCGCGAAGACACAGCATCTGGAAGACATGTCAACTTTAGATCCAAGCAAGCAAAGCATATTCTTATTAATACAGCCTCTAATCTAGTTCAAAAAGTCTTTGCGTTGAGTGACCGCGAATTTCACGCCACAAATGAGAAAATAGTCACACAAATTTTCCTAGATAATGGCTATCCAATGGAAATCATACGGAGCTTGATACTTCGTCAAACACACAAAGTTCCTGTAGAAAATCGGCAAAAAGAGAAAGGTATTTATAAGAGTATAGTTTATGTTCCCAAACTGTCAGAAAACTTTAAAGAGACGGTAAAAAATAGCACTAATGATGTGAGTTTAGCGAATAAATCCAATAGGACGCTGGCACCTCTTTTCACCAACATGAAAACAAAAACGGAAAAGGATAAGTGCACAGACGTAGTTTATAAAATTAACTTTCTTGGCAATGCGGAAGAAAATTGCAATCTTTCCTATATCGGTACAACGAAACAACTTCTTCGTCAACGAATTTCCAACCACAAATCCGACATTAATTTAAAAAGTACTGGGAAGACAGCATTGGCCTTACTCTCCAGATTTTGACAGAGTGGAAATCCTGGAAAGGGAGAAACATGTCTCCAAGCGGTATACTCTTGAAACGCTTCATATTATTAACAACAAAAACAATATGAATCGTAAACAAGACAGCCAGAACATTTCATCAGTTTACTGCTCTTTGGTGACTAAGCAGAATCCGTGACAATTTAAAGCCGACTAAACTTCAATCGAAGTGTTTTTTTTTTTATCATTGCTTTATATTTGTCTTTTATTGTATTATTTATGTTTATTTGTGATACGTACTAAATGTAAGTTTAATGTAAAAATACATTACGACCAAAACAGCCAAAAGAAGTATATTTAAATCTCGAACACCTATAAGAAAAAAATTATGGCAACTACCGTTATTTTTGCAACTAAAAAAACGATTCAAAAATCTATTTGAGATAATCACCTAAAACACTAAGGTACCAAGGTTTAATAAGATCCTTTCAGCCGTTTAGGCTGTAGATCGATAATAGGAATAGGAATGGTATTCTATATCATAGTACTGTCAAGTTTGATTAAAATCCCAAGTTCGATTTTTGTTTCCAAATGTAAAAATCGCCCTATAGTACCTATATCGCAAGTAAGAATTCTCATTTGAAAATGGGGGTTTCTAAAATGAATGCGTTTCCGAGCCAATATTTCGGGGAAATTATATCGGGATAAAAACGTTGAAGAAAGCACCAGTGCTGTGCGAGTATTATTTAAATAGATACATACATATGTAAGTATACATACGTACATATACATTTATATAAGTATAATAAATGTAATATTTCTAACTTGATACCTAATTTTGTTCTGTTTATATCTTTTCATTTTCTAAACTATGTACAACTGTTTGTTTAATTCTTCTATTAAAATCGACCTATTTTATTTTTTATGTTTTTAATTTTTTATCCACTTGCGTTTAGTAACGTTTTGCATTGGTATTTCCTATTTTTTGAAAATGAAAGTTTTGTCGCTTCTATACTTTTTTGTTTAATTTTTTTTTTTGAATAATTTTTCGATTTTTTTGTCATTTTTTGAACATTTTTTTTTTGCGAATTAATAAAAAATATCTTCTTCGGTACAAAATGAAAATAGTGTAAGTGTGTTTGTTTGTTTTTTTTTTTTTTAATTTTTGTTTTGTTAATGAGTTCTGTGTTTTTTGTATGTTTTTTTTTCTTAATTTGCTTTTTTTTAAGTGGAAGAGGGTTTTAAGTTTTTTTTTCCATTTTTTTTGTTTAAATAAATTAAATTTAATTTAAGTTTTTTTTTTGGTTAAATCTTTGATGATCAAAAATTTAGTTATTTTTGGATTTTTTCACTGTTTTTTTTTGGTTTGCATTATTTAAAAAGATTCGATATTAATTTAATAATTAACAAATTGATTTTATAATAAAACCAATAACAATAACTCCTCTCATATGGCTACGAGACAATAATATGTGGTGCTGAAAGTAATACAGCTATTGTGGCTAATATTGTGAACATTGTGAATATGATAAGGCACAGTCTGTCAACGACCATAGCTGCGAATTTCCAATCATTGGCAATGTCATTGTCCTCGTCTTCTTTACGGAGCTATTTTTTTTTTGTTTGATGAATTTCGATTTTTTTTTTTTAAATAATTTTTGTACAAATAAATAAATCAAAACAGAAAAAGAAGAGGAGAAAGAAAAATTGATATGATTTTGTAAATATTATTTGTCTAATAACTTTTTGTACATAAATGTTTCTAATAAAAATCGGTGCATGCGAAAATTTTGTACACCTTATTTTATGGGAACACAAAAAAAAAACATTCATAAAATAAAAAAATATCTTACTTGCGTTCTAAGAATATTGCAAAAAGGATATATATATATTTTTTAAACAGAATGACTTACCTGATCTGTTATGAAACGTATCTCCTTAAGGATCAACCCTAGTTCATATTCTGTTGAGGATTTTATACATGTGTGATGTGTGACGGCATCCGGCATTCGTGTACTGCCGATCGGTCCGATGCTACCGTCATCACCTTGACTAAAATTTTTGAAAAGAATACATATATTCAATTTTTTCTAATTGTTTTGAAGTTAGAAGGAATATTCACTTTTCATACCCGTATACAGTTCTATAAAATGCAGTATTATGTGGCAGTGTTCCCCCTGGAGTCATTGGTCTGCAATTGTGCCGAAAATCATCATCGATATCCAGCACATTTGCAAGTAACGATTTTGAGGATCTAAAAAATTAAATTATTATTTAATATCTAGATTTTTGTTTCAAATAAAAAAAAAAAAAATAAACAAATTTTTATTATATTGAATAAACCTCTCTTTGAGCTCCACATCTGAAAGAATTTGATGTTTCCTTTCGGATGATGTATCAGAACACGGTGTTGGTGGAAATTCCAAAATTAATGGCCTACCGGGTCGACTCATTCGTAGAATCCATGGTAGCCAACATAAAAATATGATTCGTATCTAAAAGGAAATGCAAGAATATTTAAGAAAGCCATTTAACAAATTTAAAAAAACAAATTGAAATTGCTTATTGCGGTGAACGTTTTTAGTCAACACTGAAATTAACTATTAAGCTATTCTTTTTGAAGGAGGCATGGCCGGCGGACAGAGGCACACATAAGATACATACAAATAGAGGAGAGCGTGTCGAAATTTGGATTTTAAAATCAAGTACACCAAATTTTAAAGCACTTTATGATCTTATACTCCCATTTTTTGTTTTTTTTTTTTTAAATTAACTAACGTTAATTTTCGTCCTTCAGTTATATATTTTATTGATTTAACCCAAAAACCCAAAAAGAAAAATTTTAATATTTTTGGAAACTATATAAAATTTTGTCTTCATTAAGAAGAAAAATTCGTAATAAAAAAAACTCAAACTAAAGGAAATAAAATGCACTACTGGATCGCACATACTTGCTCCTATGTTCGAGCACAAAATTCTTAGAAGAAACGGCTAAATATATTTTTAAAGTCGTTTTTACTAATTTTTTTTAAGTATACCCTTTCTTTAATTTGTTTTTAGAAAAACAATTGAGTATGACAATTTTAAGTATTTAATGGCATAAACTTAAAAACATAATTTTCGAAATATTGAGTTTAAATAAAATTGAATTTTCAAAAATATATTGTTTTTTTAAATAAAAATTTTCGATTAATATATTTTTTTTGATTTTTGTTAAAAAAAGAAATATTTCGAAAACGGAATGATTTTTTTTTAATTTATATTGTTAAGTACTTACTTAAAACTTGAAATATTTCTAGCCACAATTTTTTTGAAAACAAAAAATTAGAGAAATTTTGTTTAAGAACAACAAATAATTTAAAAGAAATGACTTAAAAAATATATTTATTAGTTTTTACTAAGAATATTATGCTTAAGACGTGATGGAATATAAGTGCGATCCAGTCGTGCATTCGATTTAAATTTGATGCGACATTTCACTATGAAAAATTTCCTCCCAACGTCATATAAACTTTCATTTCCTTATGATCTAAATGCCAAACGTAAAATGATCCATTTAAATCCTATAATTTAAATGAACTAACTTCCACAAAAAAAAAACTATTTAACTTTATGCTTTTTAAAAACATAATAATTTGATATTTGGATTTTTCAAGCTTAAAAAGTATTTCAAGCGGTCCGAAGAGGATCGGAGCATCAGTCTTTTATTGTTTTTTTTTTATTGAATACATCAATATATCAACGCGCATTATTTGCAAAATAAGGACCTTAATACTCGTATATGAACATCCACAATTCAACTTAATTTTATTGATTTTTTCATGTAGAGTTTTTGGGCTATTTTTTCTAAGCTTGGGCTGTATGTAGCCATTTTTGATCTTCGCTGCACACATTTGTCTATCCCACAAAAATTGTGAATTCTATTCTATGATTCCTGTGATCATTCTAAATAAAATATGAATGGGAGAAAATTTCATTGGGCCCTTGAAGCGAGGGATATAAATTCAAGAAAAAACTAAGAATATAATAAAGGGTCCGCCAAATAACTTTTTTTTTTGAAAATGCTATAAAAAAAACTACTGAATATTTTCTCAAATTTCTTTTTTTATTTGAAAGTACAATCCTTCCGGTTAATAATGGAAAATAATTTCATTAAAATGGCTGCCTCGGCTGGCCATGCAGTAGCCTACACGATCGGTTCAATTTTTAAGCACATTATCGATTGTGTGCGGCTGTATTTCACCAATGGCTTCACGAATATTGTCCTTTAAAGCGTCAATTGTCTCTGGCTTGTCGGCGTAACACTTATCTATTACGGCATCCCACAAATAATAGTCCAACGGTGTCAAATCGCAGCTCCGAGGTGGCCAAACGACATCAGCTCTGCGGCTGATAATGCGATCTTCAAAAACAGGGCGCAAAACAACGAGTGTAGATTCGGCTGTGTGGCACGTAGAGCCGTCCTGTTGAAACCAAATATTGCCAATATCCTCCTCTTCAAATTTTGTGAACAAAAATTCGTTCAACATGGCCCGACAACGATCGCCATTGACTGTAACGGCCACTCCTTGCTCATTTTCAATTCAATTTTCAATTCCAATTATGCCTCTGGACCAAAATCCGCACCAAACAGTGACTCGTTTTGGGTGTATCGGCTTTTCAATGTATGCGTTCGGGTTTTCTGTGCCCCAAATGCGACAATTTTGCTTGTTTACATACCCGCCAAGATCAAAATGAGATTCATCTGAAAAGATGATTTTATTGGCAAAATCGGCATCTTCTCTAAGTCGATCGCAGGCCCACTTAGCGAGGCGAAAACGCATTGGATGGTCAGTTGGCTTCAACTCCTGAACCAATTGGACTTTGTATGGCGTCACACCAAGGTCTTTATGCAAAATTCGTCTCAATGATGTCTCCGAAATGTTCAATTGTTGAGAACGACACACTTTCTGCCACAGCAGCAATATTCTCGGGTGAACGAACTGTTTTTGGCTTTTCACGCTTTGGTTTATCGATGAGGATGCCAGTTTCTTTCACTTTTTTCACAAGATATCGAAAATAGGGAGCTGACGGTGCTTCTCTTCTTCCAAAATCCGTACGCAATTTTCGCACACATTCTGCAACATTACCATGATTTTGAAAGTAATGTCGCAATATTCCCCAGCGTTGTTCAAGCGTATACACAACCATATTCGTTCAGCGGAAGGATAAAACTAATTATCTATCAAATCAGACAGGAGCTAAGTGTTACCATTCACGAAATAAGCACTAGTTGAAAAAAAAAGTTAGATGGCGGACCCTTTATATTATCGAGAGCTCGCTCTGTTATAGATTTTTTAAAAGCTTATATTTCATTTTTTCTTTGTTTTTTAAGTTAAGTGTTTTAAACTAATCGTTTTTCAATCAATGAATGGTTAGTTATATGTTATTGAAAAAATCTTTCTTATTTATAGAAATTTAAAAAAAAATACTTTTTTCCCAAAAAAAAAAAACGACAGTTATTAATTTATGAATGTTTTTTTTTTATAGATTTGCACTTTTAACGGTAGCTTCTGAGTATAAGTACCTTGGAGTAATTCTTAATAAAACTATAGATTTCAACAATCATATAACCTGTTTAACTATATAACTACACAAAGTCTAATAAATCTATCTTGGAGAAATATCTTTTCGAATCAACGAATAATACTTTCAGCGAAATACAGGATATTTGATGCTGCTGTTAGGAGTTCACTTTGCTATGCTGCCCAAGTATGGGGAATTAACGAATATGAGTCGATAGAAAAATTTCACAGATGCTTTTTGAAGAAACTTTTTAATTTACCTTTAAACACACCGAACTATGCTTTATATCTGGAAACGACTACCCAAAATTTTTACTGGCACTCTGAAATCACAAGCAGACTACATTGCCAAGGTGTCTCAACGTGATGACTGACTGACTAAACGAATTGCACTATACGAGCTAAGAAACGAGGACTGGTGGGTGTCAAAATGGAAACATCTTGGAAACAATTGTGGTGAAGTAGTATCGTTAAATTCACAAAATTTGAGTCATGTAAAAGAACAGCTTTACTAAATAAAACAAGCGCACGAAAATTCTGAACGCGATGGGTTTATAATACAAGCTCGAGAATCAGATAGCAGACTACTTTACTCACAACTGGAACTTAACCTTATGCAATCAAACTACTTTAATGATTCACTTAATTATAGGGAAATATCTTTAATATTTAAAACAAGATGTGAAGTTCTTACGCTAAACGGATCTCCTTACAACAACAGTTTTAACCGATTTTGCACGTTATGTAATTTGAAAGCCAAAGAGGACTGTTTTCACGTCATAGGTATATGCCCCATTTTTGCTTCCCACAGAAAAACATTCGTTTGAAAGGAAACTATGACGCTCCACGAAACTATTTCAGTGCTAAATGATTCCGACTGGAAAAGACTCTATTCTTTTTTGAAAGTTATTTATAAATATAGGATGTTACTTCTTACCGAATTTGTTTAAATATTTATTAAAAAAAAAAAAGAAAAAAATCAGTATTAATGTTTGTACTTAATTTGCTAACCGAGCTGACGGCAATGCCATAGCTAAAAAAATCATCAAAAATTATAAACATTATATCAAAAACGAAAACGAAACAATAAATGAATTCCTTACTTACTTACTTACTATATCTTTGCACGCGACTTAAGTTTTCAATTAAAACTTTATTAAAAAAAATTATTTTTTCCTATTCCTTTGGAATAGTTTTTAGACTTTATTATTCAACAGCAACTTACAAACTGACTCTTCATACAATAAATTTTATTTAATGCACTGAGGGTGCCAAACAAGGTTTTATATTACTGTTACATTGGAATGTGCATAGAAGATGCACAACAAGAAAAACTACACTGTGTGAACGGAACGTTGGCAATTTGCAAAGCTTGCATATTTGGAATTATACTTCGCGCTAAAGGGATTATGAATACCCTTTTGTATGTTTTTCTTAACACAGCGCGGGCATCCGGTGGAAGAAGAGAAAGAAGGATAGGAAAGATGTGTGGCGCGATGTTCTAAGACCGGAGCTGGTTGTTGTCTCAGATTTATCTCCAGGGATGGCGGCTGAACTAATGCGGAGGGAATTACCGTGTCTTATTTTTTTTATGTCCCTTATAATTCGCATTGTTTTATTTATTTCGTTGTCATATTTTATGGGTATGCTAGTTTACTCATTCACATGTTGTAAGTGTTATGCCTAAACAGCATGTAATGAGCAAAGAAGCAACTTATTTTATGACGATTTTTAGAATTGGTTTTTAATAGAATATAAGAAGACATTGACAACGGCAGGAATCAAAGCCGCAACGACGAGGTTGACAGGCGAGCACACAACTATCGCGCCACGGCCACCTCCAAATGGTATTTTTTTCGGAATAAACATACCATAAACTCATTTCTCTTAAATTTCTCAAAACTAAGAAAGTTTTTTCTATTTTGCTTATTTTACTGAATATTAAAAAAAATTGGCAAAATTCACAGTTTTTCTTCAAAAACTTTTACTTTGAAATGTAATTAAAAAAAAAAAAAAACTAGATATTAGTTAAGAAAACTTTTACTTGAAAAAAAATATTAGCCTTCAAAAAAGATATAGCTACATTTTTTTTGATTTTTTTTTTTGTAATATAAACATGTATCTAATGTTTTTTTAGAAATTGCCAGGTCAAGATAGAATGTTTGTGATAGAAAGTTGTGTGATACCAAAAAAAATAAATACAGTGTACCACCGGTAAAAGCAACCCTCGATAAACGCAAAACCTCGATCAAAGCAACACCCCAAATTTCACCATTAGTGACTCAGTAATTCCAAGTTTTCACAAAATTGTAATTCAGTAATCGCAACTTTGCAACTATGATCTCTTTTTTTATTCATTCTGAGTTTCTATTTTCTGGAATTTGGTAATACTGTAACTGGCAGTTATGTTACAGCTTCTTCTCTTTGAATTTTGTACTTTTCTTGATTGTAGGTGAATTGTATTTGGGATGTAGCTTTTTAGTTTTAGGTAATATTTTTCGTTTTCGGGTCGGTAACCAATTGTAAGTTATAACGGGTGATTTTTTTGCTACTTGGTTTTTGACGTTTATATTTTTGACAGATCACACATGACAAATTCCACGAACATTTGACATTTCGATTCAGTATTGTTTGCCATTTCATCGTGAATAGACTTACGCCTGAACAACGTTTGCAAATTATTGAAATTTATTATCAAAATTCGTGCTCTGTGAAAAATGTGTTTCGCAAGCTACGTCCGTTTTATGGTCTTCAGCGACGAGGCTCATTTTTGGCTAAATGGATACGTGAATAAGCAGAATTGCCGTATTTGGAGTGAAGAGCAGCCAGAGGCAATTCAGCAGCTACCAATGCATCCCGAAAAATGCACTGTTTGGTGCGGTTTATGGGCAGGCGGCATCATTGGGCCGTACTTCTTCAAGGACGATGAAGGCCGCAGGGTTACGGTCAATGGAGAAAGGTACCGTTCGATGATAACAGATTTTTTTTTGCCGAAAATGCAAGAATTGAACTCGGTCGACATGTGGTTCCAACAGGACGGTGCCACATGCCACACTGCACGCGAAACCATGCATCAATTGAGAGGCGAATTTGGTGAGCAGTTGATCTCACGTTTTGGCGCAGTCAATTGGCCACCAAGATCATGTGATTTGACCCCGTTAGACTATTTTTTGTGGGGCTATGTTAAGTCTATTGTCTATGGGGACAAGCCAAACACGATTGCTGCCTTGGAAGCCAACATTGAACGCGTCATTGGTGAGATTCCGGCCGAAATGTGTGAAAAAGTTTGCCAAAATTGGACCTTCAGAATGGACCACCTGAAGCGTAGCAGCGGGCAACATTTAAGTGAAATTATTTTTAAAAAGTAAATGGCAGAAATTGATTTATCGATCCAAATAAAAATTTCATTCACTTTTTACAAGTTTCTGTGTTTTTTTGAATTTTCAAAAACCAAGCTCTTAAAAAATCACCGTTTATTTAAGAAGCCACGACCAGAAAATTAAAAGATACCAAACTGGCAATTGGTATCCACGGCCACGATTTTAACTATTTGAGTTATTGAGTCTGAAATTACCATTTTTACGTAATTTTTGTAAAAACATTCTAACAGAAAATGTATTGATTTCGTTACGATATTCTTTTTTGAAATTAGGTAAATAAAATAAATTTCCTTTAATTTTCACGTCAAATTTGAATGTATGGATCAAATTTTTTGTGATTCGGTTATTGGCAACAAACTGAATTAACCCACCACTCGAATTTCTATTAGTTGCTTTTACCGAGGGCGCACTCTATGTACTTTCTGAATTTTGTACGTAAGCTATTCCTAAATATCACTACCGACTTTAAAACATTTCAATGGTCCTCTCTAATTTCATCAATATCCACACTCTAAATAAAACAAACGAAATCCTACCACAAACTACAAATCTTCTAACAAACCTCAATTTGAAAAATTGCCTAAATCAGCACACGTCTCCCCGTTGATGATTCCTACTTGTGAACATCATTTAATTGATGTGCTTATACATCATACATATACCTACAACGCTTCGCAGCTTAGTTAGTTAGTTAGGGACTAATGCAAAATCTGTCAAAATAAAATAAATAAAAAAAAAACATTCTCCATACATTGAAACAATTAAATTGGACCGAAAATATAATGCCTATTGAACAAATCTGCAACAGATGCGTGGTTATGGGTTGATAGAACCAAAAGTCATCTCCCTACCAGGCATAAATCTATTGGCATAAATAAATGGGTTTTCATTTGCTGACAGGGGTTGCAGCTGAGGTATGTACGAATCATGTGGTGCATATAGGCGCCGCAGATTAAAATGATGGATTGGGAGATATTCTTTAACTCAGTCAAATGGCTGGGATTTTGAAAAAAGAAGTTATGGACACAAAATATTAAACAATATTGCCCAAAATTTATACTGTCAATAATAAAAGGTAATTTTTAAACAAAAAATGCCCTGACTCTGGCATATACAAATTCGGGTCACAGAAAAGTTGAGCATTAAATAGAATTTGAACAGAATTGCTCAAATGATAAATGCTCTGGTTTGGTTTTTAGTAATGGATCACTAGCATTTGAGCCAGCGCTTTCGCCTGATATGGCAATTTCTTTGACTTTTTGGAGCTTGGTTTTCACCAATCCGTTTGGCTTAATTGACAGGTATAAGTTCTCTTATTACCCTCAACTCTCATTCCCCTCATGATAGGAAAATTAGAAGTTTCCTCCAACACTTCTGCGACATTGTAGATGTCAAATAATGGAAAGTCCAAAATGATTGAGGCCCCAAATTGTTTGGTACCATCTATAACCTGTTTATGTACGGATCAGACATGTTCCTTTTATTATAAGAATTGTAACGTAAATTGGTGGCTAAAAAGGAAATTAAGTTCAAATCATCATGGTAAGGGCATGTGGAATGACAAAAAATCATACTCCTTTTGTAGTTAAGAAAAATGAGATCACAAACATCTCAACAAATCCCAAAATATTTATACTAGCCGCCCAGCTCTCGAAATTCGAGTACCAATTTATTTATTTAATTCATTATCATTCTATAAAATACAGAGAATTTATGATTTTTTTAAATTGTTGAATGCAATGAGAAGTACCTACTAAGCACTTAATCCTGGAGTCCAAAGGAAAACAGTAAATGGTAAACAAACTTGTAAACCTATACACATTTTTGACACACTAACAATTTTTGTACAACAACACAAATGTTCCTGGTTCTTACTCTTGCACCTTTGATTATTTCCATGACCAAAATACGTACATACAACAATACTGACGCCTTAAAAAAATTCAAGAAATATCAAAATAATCCAAAACAATGGATTTGGAGATGGGCACGCTTGACACGCCTCGTATTTTCACCACACTTTACCTCTTATGAAATGTCACCATATATGAAATAAATAATGATTGTTTTAAAATGAAACTTAATTATTTTCTTAATTTATTGTGACGTTCTTTGTTCAAGTTGTACATAGTTTTCATTAGAAATTAAATATTTATTTACACTTTTCCACCATTTTCCTGTACTCAGCTATTCACCATCCTAGTATTGCCCAGCAGTAACACAATTCAAACACTAAGTCTGCAACGAACACTCAAGAGTATGCAATTTCTAATTCCTTTTTCATTAAATTATCCAATGCACAAACCATTTTCTTGAATTTTATTTTTACTATAATTTTTCAGTGCTCCATTATAGTGTTCAATTGTCCGGTGTTCAATTGGCTTGACACCCAAAATGTGCTGTATTTTTCCAAACAATAACAAAAGCAAAAGTTAAAATGGTTCTAACTTTTACTAAACTTAAACTGTATGACAGTATGGTGTACCTTTCCAGCAA
Source organism: Philhelius pedissequus (assembly GCA_910595825.1). NCBI lineage: Eukaryota > Metazoa > Arthropoda > Insecta > Diptera > Syrphidae > Philhelius > Philhelius pedissequus. The sequence continues at coordinate 81,533,245 of OU343163.1, forward strand.
CAGATGTCGCTAGTGTAGGTGTGTATTTTTTTGCATTTTCATTTATTGTTTTAAAAAATTTCTGTGTAGTATATTTAAATAATTTTGGCATTCTGCACATCTATGCAAAAAATGCTTTCGTTTGATATGTAATTTATGCCCCTTCGGTTTTTGTGGGCCGCGAAAAGTGTACCACAAAAAACATGTTGGCCGTTTAATTATATGATGATAACCCGTAGTCTTCAGCAAATTCCTTTCAAATACTGAGCCAAACAAAAAATGCTGAATTCGCGCGCTCACTAGACAGAAGGAATTTGTGAATTTATCCTGCTGAGCCCGCCGCTGGCGCTGATAAAAACACAATGGGACTGAAAAATGGAAATTTCGATAACTTCTTTTTTCGTTCAGATACAAAAATTCCAATTTTAAAACACAATTGCGCAAAATTTTAAACAACCTATTATTAAGGCCTTAACACGATACTAGTTAGCAATTTACTATATACATAGTTGTCTACTACCTTTTCATAAATTTTAAACCGTTTGTTAACTAGTAAGATGCTAATTAAGCAGATTGCAAGGCATTTGTAGGGTTTGAATTTTGATGATTAAATATTTGATTGATTATATGTTGATAGAAACCCAACATGTGCTCTTAATAAGTATTCGATGTTTATATTATCATCATTTTAACTTCATTATATACAAAAAAAAAATTGACACCAGCAGGACTTGAACTTGGGCTTCCAGCGTGCAAAGCCTATACACTATCAGAATGACATGTGAATGTAGTACGATACTAAATAATTAAAGTTGCCATTCGGTGGTTTTAACTTTAGTAAAATGTTAAGAAGATAATAAATAAGATACTCGTTTAAAATTAGCAAAATCCTCTTTTTAGCCTAGTATCATACTAAAAATGGTTTAACATATTACTAAATCGTTTAAAATTTTGCGCCATTACATTTTAAAATAAAAGGTGTCTTAGGGTGTGTCCACACTAAAGAAACATTTCAGAAATATTCCAGAAAAATTTTAAAAACATTTCAGAAACAGAGAAACATTTCTGAGAAGTTTCTGAAATGTTCCTTAAATATTTCTGAATTATTTACATGGGTCTGGATTGCTTGCGAAACATTTCTGAAATATTTATGAAATGTTTCTCTGTTTCCCATTCTGAATGGAAAACTTTCGTAAGTGGTTGTTCATATAAATAAGCAAAATGTCGCGAAAACTGTGGAGCAACGAGGCGAGGATATTATCCAATTGATTACAATTTATGAACCGAAAAAAAATTTGTGTGATCCACCTGACGAAAATTTAAAAAAAATAAAATCAAAAAAGCGCTGATGCTTTGTGTTAATTTTCCGAAAATATAAATTATGAAAAATATGAGGTAGAAAAACAATGCATGCGATAAAACACGACTTTATCAATGCTCCCTCTTTACAATCCATTTTCAAGCACAAAACTGGATAAAGAAATGGGAAACAAAGAAACATTTCAGAAATATTTCTCTAAGCATCTACACCAAAGAAAAAAACATTTTCAAACATTTCTCAAAATTTTTTGGAATATTTCTGAAATTGCTTTTAAGCAAATGGGAAACATTTAAGCAATGCTTCCTGAGATGTTTGTTTGATTAGAAATGATTAAGTGTGGAAGAAAACTTTTCATTTGCGGATTTGATGGATCAGAATGTTACAACTATCTACGAGGGTGGGTCAATAAGTCCGTGACTTTTGGAATAAAACAGATTTTTTGATAAAAAAATAATTTTATTTTTTAACGTAGTCTCCCTTGAGCTCTATACACTTTGTCCAACGCTTCTCTAATTTTGTTATCCCTTCCAAAAAAAAAATGATTTGTCGAGGTCCTCAAAATAGGCCATTGTTTGCGAGATGACTTCATCATTGGAGTCAAATCTTTTTCCACCAAGCCATTTCTTCAGGTTTGGGACCAAGAAGTAGTCGCTCGGAGCCAAATCTGGAGAATAGGGTGGATGAGGGAGCAATTAATAGCCCAATTCATGGATTTTTGCCATGGCAACTGCACATGTGTGCACCCTTGCATTGTCTTGGTGGAAAAGAACTTTTTTCTTGGCCAAATGAGGTCGGTTTTTTTTTAAATCGTCATTGAATCGGTCCAATAAGTTGGCATAATATTCCCCAGTGATTGTTCTTCCCTTTTGAAGGTAGTCAATGTGGATTATCCCGCGTGCATCCCAAAAAACAGTCGCCATAACTTCTTTGGCACCGATTCACCCTTAGAAACCCACTGTTTTGACTGTTTGGTCTCTGGTGTGTTGTGATGGATCCATGTTTCGTCCACGGTTACAAAACGGCGCAAAAACTCCTCCATATTGCGATTAAACAACGCCAAACCTTCCTGTGAAGTTGTTACACGATTGCGTTTGTGGTCGACTGTGAGCAAACGCGGCACCCATCTTGCGGAAAGCTTTCTCATGCCCAAGTTATCATTCAAAATTGAAACCACTGAGCCATGCGAGATCCCTACGGCTTCCACAATCTCTCGCACTTTCAATCTACGGTCGGCCAACACCATATCGTGAATTTTTTCGATTGTTTCGGGTGTAGAGACCTCAACTGGGCGTCCAGGACGTTCGGCATCTTCAGTGCTTGTACGTCCACAACGAAATTCAGTAAACCACTTTTTTACCATTGAAATCGATGGTGCAGAGTCCCCATAGTATTTATCAAGCTTAGCCTTGGTCTCGGTAATGGTTTTTTTTCGCAAGAAATAATGCTTAATAAGCACACGAAATTCACTTTTTTCCATTTTCTCCTCAAATTAGTCAGTAGTCTGATCAAAATAGTTGTCAAACACAAACTAACTTACGCAGCAAGTTTAAATTTTGACAGGAGTCAACTGACAGATACCTGTTGACAGGAGCAGTGTTGCTGTTTCAGTAAAGAGGTCAGAAATTCAAAAAGTCACGGACTTATTGAGCCGCCCTCGTACTAAAAGAAACTGAGAGAGAAAAATATTTTCCGTTCCTCACAATTTCTGCCCATTAAGAACAGGCAGCAAATTTACAAATGTCTGGTACTCAAAGCGTTCCAGACTTCTTTCCATTTCATTTTTCTCTGGAAGAATTTTGTCACCACTCTTAAAATAAAATACACGACTGGATCGACCAGTACTTGCTCCTATAAAAAAAATTGCTATGGACATTTTAAATATTTAATAATATAAATTCAAAAACAAAATTTCAGAAAAAATCGTCTACCAGTTTTCGAAATATTGAATTTCAACAAAAAAAAATATGTTTTTTTTCAAAAATCCAAAAAAAACAATTTTTCGAAAATTGTGAAATGCAGTATTATTTAGAATTTGAGGAAGCTCTATTATAAAAATTTTGATCGAAATCCGTTAAGCCGTTTTGTGAGAAAGTCGAAAATCAATAACGTGGTTAAAAGAAAAATTGGCCAAAATGAAGACCATACCCAAAGTAGTACATACACCAATTTTGATCATAATAGTTAGAGCCGTTTTTGAGAAAATTAAGATGGTAGAAAAATTTGTATGGCAATTACCGTCATTTTTGGGGCTAAAACAACGATTCAAAAATCTATTTTTGACAATCACCTAAAACGCTTAAAACCAAGCTTGAAGAAATTCGCTTCAGCCGTTAAGCATGTAGAGAGTTGTACAGACAGATAGACAGACAGACTTTTTTGGTGTTCTCCATCATCCAAATGTCAACTTTGATTAAAAACTCGAGCTCGATTTTTTAGTATCTATATCGCATGTAAAAATGATGATCTACCAATTTCTGCAAAAAGGCCCCGATCAGAGCTCTTAATACAACATCTGGTATTCCACAAGGAAGCCACCTTGGACCACTTATATTCATATTAACCACAAATGATGCTACCAACCTTCTGATGTGCCCTACTATAAATGTCGTTTTCGTTTGAATGTTCGGAGTTACTCATCGAGTAAATTATTTGTATTCAGATGAGGTTTATTTAAAGTTCTTAGATACGATATAGCCAATTATATACAATTACGAATATATTAATATCATTACTGTGAATTACAGTCCACTTTAAACAATATCCCCGAATTGCAAGGAAAAAGCTCGTGCGATACAGTCGTGGATTTTTTTTTATAAACTTCGAATAAAACGGGCCCTCGAGTTTCATCCGCTTGCATTGTCGATATGCTCTGCATGGCCCTTTTTCTATCCTTAGTCACTGGCTTTCAATGTGTTCCCCAAGGCTCTGTCTGCATTCAAACATAACATATTGCATTTTCAGATTTATGTTGACCATTTATCAAACAAAAGCAAAACAGTAGGTATAAAGAACAAAAGAAAGAGTCAGAGAGAGCATTCCGCCCCACATAAGCCGAAAATGTGTGCCGAATCCAGTTTATTTAATCGTTCGCCTTAAAATAATGAAGGATATTCCATGATGAAAAGGATTTTAAGCCCATTGTACATGCGAATACCCTCATTGATCGTGTTTTCTATTTATGACGATAAAATAATGCCTCATGGTCAGCAACCAGTTTCAACTATATTTCATTTTATAAATTAATGCCTTGTTTCCATTTAACTAAATTGATGTCCTGCTCTCTCTAAATATTGTATTGAAATTTCCTGGCGAACATTAAAAAAAAAAAAAAAAAAAACTTGTCCCATTTATTTGTACCATGCTAAGAGGGTCACATAGTTTCGAAATCAATCTATACATCATTCGATATCATAATGAAATGTTGACAGGGGGAGAGGGTATAGGGGCAGGACTGACATAAGCTTAATCCATTAGACATTTATAAACTCGAAAAAAGGATAAAATTGACATGCATTCTCGTTTATTGTACAAGTGCAACGATGAATAGGTTTATGAATGCTTGCCATCTGATTTTATCTCTCACTCTCTCACTCTCGCTATCCCTTTTTTTTTTTTGAATATAAAAGGATTATCTTTATTTATATTTCTTTTGTCATAAAGGGGAAAAACGAACGATATTATCCAATTACTGTTCAATTCGCATCATTATGTATTATGTCAGGATATTTTCTGACATAAGAATATATTAAATATCTAATAATAAGGAAACATACGGAAATTCAAAATTCGCAATAGAAAAAGTGAGTGCAGTGCTCGGTTATAAGGATGCAATTTACTTTACATATACATACATTTACAAAATATATTATTTTTCTCTGGGGGGGGCTTTTGAATTCGATTGGATTTTCACTAAAAGGACACAATGCCAATGGATTATAAAGAGAAATAAAGAGCTTTATGTATGCAATGCATATGCTTATTCACGCCATGCAAAGGATGTAGTATATAACTATGAAAGTTTGTTTGGCAATTGATCGTTCACGTAACGACTTATTGCAGAAATATATGTACATACATACAACAAAAGGCTCTTATTTCTCTCACAATATTATGCACGCACAAATTCTTGTTGGATTTTGTGAAATATGCCCTGAAGTATGGTGCTGTGCAATTTTTTGTTGTTATTGCTGATGTCCTGGAGGAAGTTTATAGTGCAATGCATAAAGCTTGAAGCTTCCCTTATTTATCGATATACATAAGTATACATATATATTCAGTTTGGGGTTCAAAAGAGAATATTTATCTATTTGCTTCTTCTTGATACGGGGTTCTGTTGCGTGATGATTGTGAATGGCATTGCCTGGCACGGTTATATGTCCTGGAGCCAATTGTAAAATTTAAGTTCAAACTTTGTAAAAGAGGAGTTGTTGTTTTGATATAGAGCTGTATTTGCAGAGATGTGGCTTTGTAGTGGTAGTGGTGAAAGAAGAGCCATAGCCCTGGTTAACTATATATGAGGGATAGTGGGAAGAATTTTCCAATGGGTTACTAGGATAATATATCAGCTGTTATAAATGCCAAAGGCGTATACCTACAAAGACTTCGATCAAGATAAACTTATTGCATTTAATTTTATTTGAAAATGGGTCTGTATCAAGTTTCTATATCCTAACCCAACAATATAAGACACCTGTTAGAATATTAGATTTTATACGATTATAAAAGTTACGGTTAGTGCCATTAATGGACTTCGCTCTCACTAAATTGGAAATAAAAAAAGTGAAAAAGAAGGTTACTTTCTAATGGGAAATAGTTTACAGTCGGAAACACGAGTATGGTACGAGGGCGGGTCAATAAGTCCGTGACTTTTGGAATAAAACACAGATTTTTTGATAAAAAAATAATTTTATTTTTCACCGTAGTCTCCCTTGAGCTCTATACACTTTGTCCAACGCTTCTCCAATTTTTGTATCCCTTCCAAAAAAAATGATTTGTCGAGGTCCTCAAAATAGGCCTTTGTTTGCGAGATGACTTCATCATTGGAGTCAAATCTTTTTCCACCAATCCATTTCTTCAGGTTTGGAAACAAGAAGTAGTCGCTCGGAGCCAAATCTGGAGAATAGGGTGGATGAGGGAGCAATTCATAGCCCAATTCATGGATTTTTGCCATGGCAACTGCACATGTGTGCAATCTTGCATTGTCTTGGTGGAAAAGAACTTTTTTCTTGGCCAAATGAGGTCGGTTTTTTTTCAAATCGTCATTGAATCGGTCCAATAAGTTGGCATAATATTCCCCATTGATTGTTCTCCCCTTTTGAAGGTAGTCAATGTGGATTATCCCGCGTGCATCCCAAAAAACAGTCGCCATAACTTTATTGGCTGACAAACCCAAATTGGCCTTCTTTGGCGCCGATTCACCCTTAGAAACTCACTGTTTTGACTGTTGTTTGGTCTCTGGTGTGTTGTGTTGGATCCATGTTTCGTCCACGGTTACAAAACGGCGCAAAAACTCCTCCATATTGCGATTAAACAACGCCAAACCTTCCTGTGAAGTTGTTACACGATTGCGTTTGTGGTCGACTGTGAGCAAACGCGGCACCCATCTTGCGGAAAGCTTTCTCATGCCCAAGTTATCATTCAAAATTGAAACCACTGAGCCATGCGAGATCCCTACGGCTTCCACAATCTCTCGCACTTTTAATCTTCGGTCGGCCAACACCATATCGTGATTTTTTTCGATTGTTTCGGGTGTAGAGACCTCAACTGGGCGTCCAGGACGTTCGGCATCTTCAGTGCTTGTACGGCCACAACGAAATTCAGTAAACCACTTTTTTACCATTGAAATCGATGGCGCAGAGTCCCCATAGTATTTATCAAGCTTAGCCTTGGTCTCGGTTTTTTTTCGCAAGAAATAATGCTTAATAAGCACACGAAATTCACTTTTTTCCATTTTCTCCTCAAATTAGTGAGTAGTCTGATAAAAATAGCTGTCAAACACAAACTTACTGACGAAGCAAGTTTAAATTTTGACAGGAGTCAACTGACAGATGCCTGTTGACAGGAGCAGTGTTGCTGTTTCAGTAAAGAGGTCAGAAATTCAAAAAGTCACGGACGTATTGACCCGCCCTCGTATATTTTTTGTTGAAAGAAAAACTACACAATTATCATTAGGTTTTAAAGATAGTAAATTATCTTCCAGGGCAGCTGAACCCCTCTAGTCTCCCATATGTACTCACCTGACAAATTCCCATTTACAGGTTTATAAAGAACAGTGGAAGTTATAATGATGTAATATTGGTATCACTCAAGTGGACCAGGTATTATAAAAATGAGGTCTATGGTTCTAAAGATAAATTGTGCAGTTTAACAAATAAGCAGTTTGTTGTTTAACAAAACACTCGGGAATAAATCCTTTGTTATTCGGTAATTAATTTTCTTTAACTTTAAATCACTTTTAATTGAAAGTTCTGGAAAAGTGGAATCTTGGTGACAGAAAAAGACTTGAGGTGGCAATTTTCGTCTTTCAAGTTACATGACTTTATAGAGACTACATACTAAATATTAGGATTTAACAAAAAATAAAATAAATTATTTAAAATAAATTTCAATAAATCTCTCTTAACATCTAACCTATTTTTATTAAAATCAATAAAATGATCAAATTCATTATAAGCAACACAAGAAGCAGTTATTGGATTGTGTTTTGCATAATTTGCACTGTGAAAAGGAACATATAGAAAACAACCATCTCTAGGACGTAAACTACGAGAAGGTACATGAATATTAAAAATTTGCTAACAAATTTGAACAGTCAATGTTAAAATTAAGAACATCAAAAGCAAATAGTACCGAATATAATTTTCTTTCTCATTACTAAAAGTTTTAAATCAATCAAAATACACCTGGTCTCATAAGATGGAATACTTGAACTTCTAAAAATCTTTCGTAAGGCAAATTTTGTGAATCCTTTCTAAATCTTTTCAATCCTATGGATACTTGATTGCATAAAGGGATTCCATATAATACAACAATACTCAAGCAAAGGTCTAACAAGGGATATAACGGGTGATTTTTTTGCTACTTGGTTTTTGACGTTTATATTTTTGACAGATCACACATGACAAATTCCACGAACATTTGACATTTCGATTCAGTATTGTTTGCCATTTCATCATGAATAGACTTACGCCTGAACAACGTTTGCAAATTATTGAAATTTATTATCAAAATTCGTGCTCTGTGAAAAATGTGTTTCGCAAGCTACGTCCGTTTCAGCGACGAGGCTCATTTTTGGCTAAATGGATACGTGAATAAGCAGAATTGCCGTATTTGGAGTGAAGAGCAGCCAGAGGCAATTCAGCAGGTATCCATGGATCCCGAAAAATGCACTGTTTGGTGCGGTTTATGGGCAGGCGGCATCATTGGGCCGTACTTCTTCAAGGACGATGAAGGCCGCAGGGTTACGGTCAATGGAGAAAGGTACCGTTCGATGATAACAGATTTTTTTTTGCCGAAAATGCAAGAATTGAACTCGGTCGACATGTGGTTCCAACAGGACGGTGCCACATGCCACACTGCACGCGAAACCATGCATCAATTGAGAGGCGAATTTGGTGAGCAGTTGATCTCACGTTTTGGCGCAGTCAATTGGCCACCAAGATCATGTGACTTGACCCCGTTAGACTATTTTTTGTGGGGCTATGTTAAGTCTATTGTCTATGGGGACAAGCCAAACACGATTGCTGCCTTGGAAGCCAACATTGAACGCGTCATTGGTGAGATTCCGGCCGAAATGTGTGAAAAAGTTTGCCAAAATTGGACCTTCAGAATGGACCACCTGAAGCGTAGCCGCGGGCAAAATTTAAGTGAAATTATTTTTAAAAAGTAAATGGCAGAAATTGATTTATCGATCCAAATAAAAATTTCATTCACTTTTTACAAGTTTCTGTGTTTTTTTGAATTTTCAAAAACCAAGCTCTTACAAAATCACCGTTTATAAAGGGTCTTAAGAGTATAAAGATCTTCAAAAGTCTTAGAATTTCTAGAAGTAAAATTCCAACATCGAATTGGCTCTAGAAATAACATGGTCAATTTGAAGCAAAAAACTGATATTAGAATCAAAATAACTCCAAGATCTTTTTGACTTGCTAATCTTTCTAATGATTGATTCTCAATTTTGTAATCAAAACAAAATGGATTCATTATTTTTGCAAAGGTTACAACACAACATTTTTTTAATAGTAAAATATAACCCAAATGGGTTATATAAATATTACACCAGTTAACAATACAATCAATACCTAATTGAATTGTACTGGTATCTTATGGAGATCTAACACAACTAAAAATCTTTAGATCATCGGCATACAAAAGACACCTGGAATGAGAAATATGTTGTGGGAAATCATTAATAAAAATGTTAAAAAGCAGTGGTCCAAGGTGGCTGCCTTGAGGTACACCAGAAATTTTTTAAATTTCATTTGATAATACATCGCCAATTTTGAAATATTGTTTTCGTCCAACCAAATAGCTTTTAATCCAATTAAGGAGAGCAGAGTGAAAACCAAACATCTCCAGTTTTTTTATTAGAATATTTAGTTGTACACGATCAAAAGCTCTCTAATATTCTCAGAAGAAACAGCTTTATAAGATACGCTAGATGGAATCCCAATTGATTTTCTTTTAGTGTTCAAAAATGTCAAAAAAAAATTTAGAATTAACCTTGATTTTCGATTTAAGAGACCAAATGTATTGCCTGAAAGTAAATCTTTTTAAAAACTCGTACACTTTTCTAGTTCTATAAAATTGTTCGCGAAAAGCAACCGAAATTTTACTTTTTTTATGAAGTTTTTTAATGACATTTTTCAGTCTAAATAAACTTTTATTAAACCAAATTGGTCTTTTTGAATTTCGTACCGTCTTTAGGGGGACAAAATTTAAAATAGCATAATCTAATATGTTCCTAAACACAGTGAAAGCTATCTCTAGGTTAGTACAATTTAAAATTGGTTGCCAATTCACTGATTCAAAATATCTATTCATAGAGACAAAATCGGTATTTTTAAAATCATATTTCTGTACCATTTTGGAAGAAAGTTGTGATTCAATTAAAACAGAAAAATTAAATTTAATCTCAAGTGCTTTGTGATGAATACTATTTTCTAAAAAATTAAAGCTAGCTTCTTCTAATTGAGCTTCAAGATTTTTATCAATAAAGACCAAATCTAAAATACGACCAATAGAATTATGAACATTATTAATTTGATACATATTCAAAGCCATTAAACTGTCAATTATATTATACTCAAAATGTTTAGTTACAACCATTTTAAATTAGGTACATCGTCGCCCTAGTATTGAAGTGCCGTATACGCCAAATTGCATTTTTTTAACTGGGTATGCAGTCTTATGTTTTCGGGGGGCGCTCTTTTCAAATCTGTTTCCGATTTATTCTATCTGTTTTCGTTGCGATATTCAGAATGGTTTTGACGTATATCCATCAAACTGATCAAGTTCACGTATTGTTTTAACGTAAACACCAATTTTTGGCATTTACGTCAAAAATTTCATGCAATTTTCGAAAAACAAAATAGTTTGAGAATTGTTTTGACGTACGTCTTATTGTCTTGCAACGTAAGTCACGAAAAATCAAAGTGTCGTTCACTATTTACTTGACGTATGTGCACGCAAATTGCAGTATAATGCTTAGGAATCGTAGCGGGTTTTCCAATAAGAGGTGTTATTTTGAATAGCCCGCTATTTCGGTAGCTGTCACTTTTGAAGCTGTCATTTTTTGACATTTGACAAGTAGAAACTACGCTATTAATAAAAATTGAAATTATTAAAATTCACTATAAAAATGGTGAACATTTGGCAGAGACGGTTCGTAAAACTAAAACATTTTTGGGTCGTCGTGAAGCACCTTGTCGGACCGCAATACAGAAATTGGTGGACAAATTCGAGCTGTTGGGACAAGTTAGTGATGTGAAGAATAAAACCCGTGCACGTCGCTCAAGAACAGCTGAGAATATTGCTGTTGTAGCCCAGTGTTGAAGAAAACCCAGGTTTGTCCATTCCTCGTCGTTCTTTGGAATTAGGCATTCCACAAACGTCATTACACCGTATTATGCATAAAGACTTGGGTCTTAAGGCTTATAAAGTTCAGTTAACACAAGAACTCAAGCCGGCTGATCATCAACAACGTCGTGTCTTTGCTGATTGGTCCCTTGAAATGCATGAAAATGAACCGGAATTTCATCGAAAAATCATCTTGACTGATGAGGCCCATTTCCACCTCGGAGGCTACGTCAACAACCAAAACTGTCGCATCTGGGGCTCGGAAAACCCAAGAGTTATTGTTGAAAAGCCTCTCCATCCTCAACGCGTGACTGTTTGGTGCGGTTTATGGTCCCGCGGGGTCATTGGACCTTACTTTTTCGAAAATGAGGCAGGAGCAACAGTTACGGTCAATGGATTGCGCTATCGAGAGATGATTAATGATTTTTTATGGCCTGAATTGGATGGTATTGATCTGGACAACGTTTACTTTCAACAAGACGGCGCTACGTGCCACACAAGCAATGGAACCATCGATCTTTTGCGGGAAAAGTTTCCGGACCGTGTTATCTCTCGAAGAGGTGATCACAATTGGCCACCGAGATCTTGTGATTTAACACCTTGCGACTTCTTCCTTTGGGGCCACGTGAAAGATAAGGTCTACGCCAACAGCCCAGCGTCGATTCAAGACCTCAAAGATGAAATTCGTGAGGCTATCGAGGACATAGGGCAGCCACTTTGCGATTTGGTTATGGAAAATTTCATGAAAAGGATATGGTCCTGTAAGCGTGGTCTTGGCGGCCATTTGGCTGATGTTGTGTTCCATTATACCGGCATACCTTCCTCTTTATAATGAAATAAACATCCGATCATTTATCTCCAAAAATGCCATTTTTCTTTGAATATCAAAATAACACCTCTTATTGGAAAACCCTTATATACGTATGCCATAAGCACGAAAAATATTATAATTATCATTTGCCGTATGTGAAATGCAAGTCTAGCTGTGTCGATAAAAAAGTAATTATAAATATCACAGCTGGAGCCGATCACAGTCTGCTAAGCTTTGTGAAGGAAGTTCTAAAACTGAATTCTCCAGTGCCCGATATGAATCCGGAACTTCTTTCGTAAGGATGTGCAATTCAAATTGAATAAGGCTTTATTCAAATGTTTCACATGTTATAGATTAATCGACGGGGTGGTCCCAAATGAGAGGATTTTCGGGATGATGAAAATTATGCTTCGAGTTCAAGCGGCTTAGACTTTTTTATAAAAAAAAAATAAAAAATAACACCAATTTTTTTGGAAACTTATTATTCTCAGAATAATATTTTAATACGAAGCGATGATACTGTTAAAGATCATGACTTTGTTATAGAATCTAGCTTAGCAAGGACTTTACCTAACATTTTGAGAAGTATTCCGTCTGAATATGACACTTCTGGTAAAAAGTTTGTTAAGATAATTTTAGTTTTTAATATATTTATGCAATATTCTTCTAAATAGAAAGTAATGTGCTTTCAAAAAATTATACATTTTAACTAAAACAAACTATTACGAATTTAATTCAAGAAAAATGCGAGTGATTTGAGACATGAAATGAGGTCAATTGAGTGAGTAAGTAAGTAAGTAAGGAATTCATTTATTGTTTCGTTTTCGTTTTTGATATTATATATTTATAATTTTTGATGAATTTTTTAGCTATGGCATTGCCGTCAGCTCGGTTAGCAAATTAAGTACAAACATTAATACTGATTTGTTTCATTTTTTTAAATAAATATTTAAACAAATTCGGTAAGAAGTAACATCCTATTTTTATAAATAACTTTCAAAAAAGAATAGAGTCTTTTCCAGTCGGAAATAGCACTGAAATAGTTTCGTGGAGCGTCATAGTTTCCTTTCAAACGAATGTTTTTCTGTGGGAAGCAAAAATGGGGCATATACCTATGACGTGAAAACAGTCCTCTTTGGCTTTCAAATTACATAACGTGCAAAATCGGTTAAAACTGTTGTTGTAAGGAGATCCGTTTAGCGTAAGAACTTCACATCTTGTTTTAAATATTAAAGATATTTCCCTATAATCAAGCGAATCAATAAAGTAGTTTGATTGCATAAGGTTAAGTTCCAGTTGTGAGAAAAGTAGTCTGCTATCTGATTCTCGAGCTTGTATTTATAAACCCATCGCGTTCAGAATTTTCGTGCGCTTGTATTATTTTGTAAAGCTGTTCTTTTACATGACTCAAATTTTGTGAATTTAACGATACTACTTCACCAAAATTGTTTCCAAGATGTTTCCATTTTGACACACACCAGTCCTCGTTTCTTAGCTCGTATAGTGAAATTCGTTTAGTCAGTCAGTCATCACGTTGAGACACCACCTTGGCAATGTAGTCTGCCTGTGATTTCAGAGTGCCAGTAAAAATTTTGGGTAGCCCTGTTTCCAGATATAAAGCATAGTTCGGTGTGTTTAAAGGTAAATTAAAAAGTTTCTTCAAAAGGCATCTGTGAAATTTTTCTATCGACTCATATTCGTTATTTCCCCATACTTGGGCAGCATAGCAAAGTGAACTCCTAACAGCAGCATCAAATATCCTGTATTTCGCTGAAAGTACTATTCGTTGATTCGAAAAGATATTTCTCCAAGATAGATTTAACAGACTTTGTGTAGTTATATAGTTACGAGGGCGGGTCAATAACTCCGTGACTTTTGGAATAAAACACAGATTTTTTGATAAAAAAATAATTTCTCCCTTGAGCGTAGTTTGATAAAAATAGCTGTCAAACACAAACTAACTGACGCAGCAAGTTTAAATTTTGACAGGAGTCAACTGACAGATTCCTGTTGACAGAAGCAGTGTTGCTGTTTCAGTAAAGAGGTCAGATATTCAAAAAGTCACGGACTTATTGAGCCGCCCTCGTATATAGGTTATATGATTGTTGAAATCTATAGTTTTATTAAGAATTACTCCAAGGTACTTATACTCAGAAACTACATTTAAAAGATTTCCATTGTAGTACCAATTATATGTTGATGGATACCGGGCAGATCTTGAGAATACCATTACTTTTGATTTATCTGCGTTAATGGTAAGTCCCAATTTTCTGCAATAATCCACGAGACGATTAATCATTAGCTGGAAATTGACTGGAGTCTCGGAAAGTATCACTAAGTCATCAGCATATAAAAGGACATTTATGGTCAAATCAGCAATCCGGATACCTCCAGGTAGGTAAGATTCAACATCATTTAAAAAAAGGGCGAATAGAAGTGCACTTTATAGGCATCCTTGCTTAACACCAGAATCTGTTTCAAACCATTCTGAATAAGTTGATCCATCCCACACAGCAGCCTTTGATTCTGCATACATCTTCTATACTACACGGATGAACTTCGAGCATATGCCTAGTTGTGAGAGCTTGTAGAAAAGTGCATTTCGATTCACAAGATCAAAAGCAGAATTAAAGTCTACGAAAAATGCAGACATTCTTGTTCCTCGCTTGAAATGCTTTTACGATGGAGGTTAGTACGAAGATATTGTCAATGGTTGAAAAATTTTTCCTGAAGCCAGCTTGGAATTGGGTCAATGTATAGTTATATTCCACCCATGTCTCCAATCTGTTAACAAGTACTCCACAGAACAATTTTGCGATGACGTTCATAAACGATATGCCTTTATAATTGTCTACATTGTTGATGTCTCCTTTTTTATGAATAGGGAATATAACAGACTTTTTAAATGATGTAGGAATTTCTTCTTTTGAAAACACTTCATTGCACAAGGATGTAAGTTGACATATAAAGGTTGGTGAGCTCAATTATTTTAAAATCAAATTTTTGAACGCCGAAAAATGTATGTAATCATGAGTTACAAGTTATTCAGAAACGAAAGAAAAATATATCTAAAGAAGAAATTGAAGATATAAAAAAGTATTTTCTCTTTTATGCCTTCGGAAGATAATACAGATAATTATGTAAACTTATTCGGGCATATTCTTAGTTGCTGGTAAACCCAGGTTTTAATAAACTACAACTTAGGGCAATATTTTGGCCCAATGTATACAGATCGAATTTATTCACAAATTGTTGGTTTTATAACGGGTGATTTTTTTGCTACTTGGTTTTTGACGTTTATATTTTTGACAGATCACACATGACAAATTCCACGAACATTTGACATTTCGATTCAGTATTGTTTGCCATTTCATCATGAATAGACTTACGCCTGAACAACGTTTGCAAATTATTGAAATTTATTATCAAAATTCGTGCTCTGTGAAAAATGTGTTTCGCAAGCTACGTCCGTTTCAGCGACGAGGCTCATTTTTGGCTAAATGGATACGTGAATAAGCAGAATTGCCGTATTTGGAGTGAAGAGCAGCCAGAGGCAATTCAGCAGCTACCAATGCATCCCGAAAAATGCACTGTTTGGTGCGGTTTATGGGCAGGCGGCATCATTGGGCCGTACTTCTTCAAGGACGATGAAGGCCGCAGGGTTACGGTCAATGGAGAAAGGTACCGTTCGATGGTAACAGATTTTTTTTTGCCGAAAATGCAAGAATTGAACTCGGTCGACATGTGGTTCCAACAGGACGGTGCCACATGCCACACTGCACGCGAAACCATGCATCAATTGAGAGGCGAATTTGGTGAGCAGTTGATCTCACGTTTTGGCGCAGTCAATTGGCCACCAAGATCATGTGATTTGACCCCGTTAGACTATTTTTTGTGGGGCTATGTTAAGTCTATTGTCTATGGGGACAAGCCAAACACGATTGCTGCCTTGGAAGCCAACATTGAACGCGTCATTGGTGAGATTCCGGCCGAAATGTGTGAAAAAGTTTGCCAAAATTGGACCTTCAGAATGGACCACCTGAAGCGTAGCCGCGGGCAACATTTAAGTGAAATTATTTTTAAAAAGTAAATGGCAGAAATTGATTTATCGATCCAAATAAGAATTTCATTCACTTTTTACAAGTTTCTGTGTTTTTTTGAATTTTCAAAAACCAAGCTCTTAAAAAATCACCGTTTATAAGGCAAGTTATGCATTCGAAAAAAACTCTAACGATCAAACATGTCATTACGATCATAGAGAAGCCTAAAAAAGTGATCGACAAAAAATGCCTGTCTGTCTGTCAGTCGGTCCGTCTGTACGTATAACGAGCTGCAGCCTAAACGGTGTGAGCGATTACCTTCAAATTTGGTATGTGTGGTTATTTTGGCATTCCTCAGAAGGGAAACTGAAATTTTATTTCTAGGCCTAATACTAACGGTACCTGCCATATGACCTTGAGGGAAAATCTTATTTTTCTCGAAAACGGTTTCAACGATTTTGATAAAAAATTTTAAGAATTTTTTTGTTAGTAATAGCTATCATTTGATATGAACAGAGTTTCCAGGAAAAGTCTATTAACGGTACATTTCACATAACGTTTTTTATTATTTTTTGGCTTTCTCGGTAACGGTACATTGGATTTCTGTCAAATTTTATATCTGCGAGGATCTAAGTAGCCAAACTACTTCTGCGTACTCAAATTTTAAATAAATTTTTTTTTATAAAGAAAATTAATTAAAAAAAAAATTTTTTTAAATCAATATTTTTTAAACTCATCAAAAAAAATAATTTTAAATTTTATGTATATTATTAAACTCTAAAGAAACTGTATACCAAAATTTCAAAAAAAAATTATTTTTTTTTAAAAAAACTAAAAATTAAAAACAGGTTTTCATCAAAATCCATCCTACAATTTTCGAGATACTTTTTTTTTACAAAACTTTCATTGATCCGTGGCATCTAATGGCGTTCTTGGTTTTTTTTTCGAGAAATCGGTTAAAGTGATAAAAAACGATTTTTACCCACATATTCACTTTCATTTATACATATACACAGTGGTGGTCAAAATAATAAGAGTGGTGGAATTTTACTCGCGTTTTCGTCTAAAACTGCTATATTAGTTTAATATCTTGAAAATGTGTACATATATTTTGAAATAGACGTTATTTGAATTATATAATGAAATTTATTTGACAAAAATATTTTTATATAACGTAAAATATTATGAAATATGTTTTCAGCTGCGTTTGAGCAGAAAAATCAATAAAATGAAAACTTAATCAAGAAAATGAGTAAATGGATAACCTGATATTTCGTTGGGTGACCTTTGTTCTTGAGTACCGCATCACATCTACTTGGCATAGAGTCGATAAGTTTTCGGCATGTTTCGAAAGGTGTAGCATATCATGCTTCTTGTATATCCTTCCATAAAGCCTGTTGATTACTTGTCTTCTTACACGAAACCCTATTTTTCAAATCTTTCCGAAGATTTTCGATAGGGTTTAGGTCTGGGGATTGAGAGGACCATGGCAAAACCGATTCTCTATGTTACACAAACCACCTGGTCACCACTTTAGCAGTGTGTTTCGGGTCATTATCTTGCTGGTAGGTCCACACTAAAGGCATATTGTCCTCCGCGTATAGAAGCATACAATTTTCTAAGATATCGATGTACATTTCCTTGTTCATGTTATTTTTTATCCAGAAGATAGGACCGACGCATACGAAAAACAACCCCAAATGTTGACATTACTACCTCCGTGCTTCACTGTCTTTTTGGTGTTCCGAGGATTCAGTTCTTCATTTTCTTTTCTAGATACATAAGTTCTCACATCAGATCCTAACAAATTAATCTTTGTTTCATCACTATATAATATATTTCTCCAATTTTTTGTGTTCCCTGATCCTTGGTTCAAATTGGCAAATTGGATACGCTGCTTTATGTTTTTAGCGCTTAGGAGTGGAACCTTTCTTGCTATTCTGCCGTATAATTTTTGTTCCTGTAAACGTCCGCGAATCGTCCGAGAGCTTATATTAAATGACAAATTTGTTTTTATAGAGGAAGATGTTGTAAAGGGATCTTTAAGTGCTTCTCTAACAATTCGTTTGTCAAGCAAAGTTGAAGTCTTTCTTGAACGTCCTCTTCGTTCAATATTTTTTTTTGTAAGATTTTGATCCTTTAGTACCTTAGCAATAACGCATGGAGAACGATGAAGAGCAAAGACTTCTAAGTTCGAGGATCAATAGCCGTTCTTCTTCGGAACAATGCGTACCGCGTCCTATTATTTAAGAACAATTCCACTTACTATGCACTTAAAATCAACACCCACTGCAAATTAAATCAAAAATTTTGAAGATCGAATTGAAATAAACGCAGTATGAATAGATATCAACACAGCACTATTATTTTTTTGTCCATGGTAAATCTGAGTTTCATGAACAAAAATAACGGTGCTTCCAATGCGACTCATAGAAATTGAGTGGTCAGTCTGTAAACTATTTACAGTAAGGTCAATGAAAATTCCCACTCCAGTTTCGTTGCAAAAGGAAAGGTTATAATCATTGGATTTATTAAATTTCGAAAACATAAGTATTCACTCTTATTATTTTGTACATTCTCCTGATTTTCATAATTCAAATCCATTTAAATATACATTTGTAGGTAGGTACTAATGTAAGTTAATCTTACCTATATCGGCAAAGGATAACTAGACAATCTATAACAGCCTCAGTGGTTAGCTACACTAAAGTTAGTTACAAGAGCAAGTTCGTACGATGCAGTCGTGCATTTTATTTATATAAAAAATTGGGTATGAACATTTTAAATATTTATTAATATAAATTTAAAAAAAATTTCAGAAAAAATCGTCTACCCGTTTTCGAAGTATTGAATTTTCAAAAAAAAAAAAAAAAAAAAAAAAAAAAAAAAAAAAAAAAAAAAAAAAAAAAAAAAAAAAAAAAAAAAAAAAAAAAAAAAAAAATAGTTTTTGAAAATGTAGAATTCCATAGACATCCTGCATAAAAAATTTGATCCAAATCCGTTGGGTCGTTTATGAGAAAATCAATAAAGTGGTTGTAAAGCAGTTACTGTTAATAACAAAATATTTAAAAAAAAATATAATTAAACAAAATGTAGACCATACCTAAAGTAGTACACACACCAATTTTTATCAAAATCCTTAGAGCCGTTTTCGAGATAATTAAGATAGTAGAAAAATCTGTATGGCAAGTACCGTTATTTTCTGGGCTAAAACAACGATTCAAAAATCTATTTTGGACAATTATGCCTAAATCACCTAAGCACCAAGTTTGAAACAAATCGGTTTAGCAGTTTAGGTTGTAGATCGTTCTACACATATACAGACAGACAGACGGAATTGCAGGACCCACTATTTTGGTGTTCTCTATCATCGTAATGTCAACTTTGATTAAAATCTCGAGTTCGATTTTTTTTTCAAATGCAAAACTTATATAGAATACGCCAAATAACTTTTTTTTTTTTTAAATGGCCGCAAAACATCGAGTGTAGCTTCGGCTGTGTTGCACGTAGCGCCGTCCTGTTGAAACCAAATATTGCCAATATCCTCCTCTTCAATTTTTGTGAACAAAAATTCGTTCAACATGGCCCGATAACGATCGCCATTGACTGTAACGGCCACTCCTTGCTCATTTTCGAAGAAAAATTACCCAATTATTCCTCTGGACCAAAATCCGCACCAAACATTAACTAGTTTTGGGTGTATCGGCTTTTCAATGTATGCGTGCGGGTTTTCTGTGCCCCAAATGCGACAATTTTGCTTTTTTACATACCCGCCAAGATCAAAATGAGCTTCATCTGAAAAGATGATTTTTTTTGGCAAAATCGGCATCTTCTCTAAGTCGTTCGCAGGCCCACTTAGCGAGCGTTTTTCAAGCGTAAACACAACCATATTCGTTCAGCGGAAGGATACAACTAATTATCTGTCAAATCAGACATGAGCTAAGTGTTACCATTCACGAAATAAACACTAGTTGAAAAAAAAACGTTCGATGGCGGACCGGTTAGTACCTACATATTACGCAAGTAAAAATATTTAGCAACTAAAAAAAAAAAAAAAAAAAAAAAAACAAGGGAATACCACAACCGGAAGAACTTAAGTATTAAATGGGCTTCCGGCTAGCTACATAATTTACATTCGGTCAATTTTCACTTCACCAACAGGACAACAGCCTACCTTACGCGTCATCGTCCTGAGAGGAATTTTTTTTTTTAATTTCATAAACGATTCGATATTGTTTCATTTCACTGTCAACGCACAACTTAAAATACTGCAATTAATGCTCGATAGTCCTGTCCGCCCACCACACCGCCGAGTACTTCCGCAACCACCACCCTCCATCAACAAAACACTTTCCAGCTTACAAACTTAATATCAATAAATGTAAATAATTAAAAAGGATTTTCAGAACGAACGACGAGATACAAAATAAATAAAATAAAACATAAATAAATGTGAAACACTTTTAAACTTACCCATTCGGACATTTCATGTGTATTAGCGTTTCGATGATGATAATTTAATATTAATATCGTTGACACAACGGATGACGCTACCATAAACATTATGCAATTGAAATATGTACCTGGTTCGTGTGAGTATGTGTGTTTGT
Source organism: Philhelius pedissequus (assembly GCA_910595825.1). Lineage (NCBI taxonomy): Eukaryota > Metazoa > Arthropoda > Insecta > Diptera > Syrphidae > Philhelius > Philhelius pedissequus. The sequence continues at coordinate 81,554,083 of OU343163.1, forward strand.
TGAGCATATAAGGAATATTAAAGTTAATAAATTTATCAATAAATCTCTGCTTAAATGCAAATTGATGGATGGATAAAAATGTCATACCTAAAAGTGGGACAGCATCGGATGTCGCCGGCATCGTTTCTGCTACCATATTAAGGAAGACAGTAAGTGAGAGAAGAATTGTTACACCTGTAGGATAAAAGATAAAAAACGATAATAAATTAAAAATCGATTGAAATTGCAAGGATTTTTTTTTTGTATTTATTTATTTATTTATCCTGTCACATTCTATATTGCTTGATGGTATCTCCTCTCTGTATGGAAAATGGTTTCTGGTTGAAAATGTTTGCGACAGAATTGGGTCACAGGCAATTAGCAAGTTAGCACACTGCATTATTGCTGGGGCATGTTGCTCTACTGCTGCTGCACACATAAGTCAAGGTTTATATATTTTGATTATACTAAATAAAAGTATATATATGTACATGTAGCTAATGCAACATTGGAAATAGCAATTGGAGGAATTACTTAAATAATTACAGCCACAGGGTAATGTTAAATGTATATGAATTGCAAGTCACAGGCAATTTCAGCTTTGCCTAGTTGTTTATGCCATCAGAGAGATGTTATTAGGGCAATTTTTATTTTTGTTTGTTTTTGAATCCTAAGGATAAGCCTGGGGATTTACGTGGGTCAAAATTGTTTTGAGGTAGGTAAGTTAGCGTTGACATGGTTTCATATTACTTTGTATATATACATTTTTATACATTACATGCTTTGGTATTATTTTATTTGATTGACCTGTTTTGTTTGAAGGGAATTAAATTGCAAATGAGATTACATAGAGGGGAATTGAAAGGCTAAGTATTGAGAAAGGGTAAGTTGTAAAAATCTAAAACACAAATTAAAGGGTTTATTTTAATTTTTAATTTAAAAAAATTAAACTTTAAAATGCAATTTCTTTATTTGGCAAATTTTGCTTTAGTTATCTTTTTTTCTTTTTCACTTAAACTAAAATGTTAGCACTTTATTATCTGTTTTTCTATTTTAAATCCTTTTTAATTATTATCTTGTCAACGTATGATTTGTTGAAATAAAATGCAGTGAAATGCTGCCCTGCAAAAAATGAATCAAACACTCTTTTTTGATAATTCTGAATGCCAAAGTGAGATATTTTAAGCTTGACTTCTTGCCGCTGTGAAGGACTTAAAATGTTGTGTCAATAATTTAATTACGGTTAACCTTGTCGGGAGCTTAAGCGAAACGTAAAAGTGGATGAAGAATCTCCATTTGACTTGGTCTTTAGCTAATTACCTACTGTTTCGTATGTGCCAACTAAGTCACGGTCTTTTTCTCCTCTCCCCACAATTCAATATTGTAACATTCTACATTATTATTATAACATCATAATTTTGTGTTTAATTATTTATTTTATCATTTAATTATCAATTTAACATCATTATTATTATTACTTTATTATTCTTATTATGTTCACTTTTACTATCAAAAACTGAAGAAAAAAATTATATAATTCGAATCTAAACTATGGTGGCAACCACGACCCTAAGAGCTTACGCCGTTAAATAATTTAAAATGAAAAACTTAGTCACGTTGCATGAACCGAAAAGCTCAATGCAATTCGTATAAAAGGAGCAACTCAATCGGTAGAATTTATTCTTGTTTGATACTTCGCTTGCGGTAGTCGGGTTCCTCAATAGTCCAAAGAAGAGTATCACACTAGAAGCCTGAGATAAATTAGATTTTGCCGTGTATCTTATGTTTTTTTTTTTTTTGTAATCTATACGCGCTCAAGGGATTATGAATACCCTTTAAATGTTTCAACACAGCGCGGGCGTTAGGGTGAGGTTAAGGAAAAGAAAGAATGATAGGAAAGATGTGTGGCGCGACATTCGGAGACTGTAGGTGGTTGTTGTCTCAGATTTTATCTCAAGGGATGGCGGCTGAACTAATGCGGAGAAATTTCCGTGTCTTATTTATCGACGTCCCTTATAATTCGCATTAATTTTTTTATTCTTTGTCATATTTTATCGGTATACTAGTTTTACTCAATCACATGTTGTTAGTTCTATGTAGCATTTAATAAGTAAACCAGCAACTCATTGTATGACATTTATTTTTAGAATTGGTTTTTAATGGAAAAATAAGAGGACATAGACTACGGCAGGGATCGAACCTGTGACCATGAGGTTGACAGGCGAATACACAACTATCGCGACACGGCCACCCCCAATTTGAGAGCTCCCTACGACGAACGGGTCATCCATCGTAGTTCGCATACTTAAGCGATTTACTTTTGTTGTATTAAGCCGGTTGGTCGTGTTGGCTTTAAACTACACTAAAGATTTATTAAATTAATACACCTTTATTTACTTTTTACTTAAAGTACACTTTTGCTCTTTAAATAAAATTATATTTAACACTGCTTGTACCAGTACACTAACATCATATTAGCTTGGATACCTGGACACAGCGGAATTAAAGGTAATGATGCCGCTGACCTTGCAGCAAAAAACGCTATTCGCTACCCTCTCATCCTTGAGTACCCTAAATTACACCAACTTTTACAAAAAACTTTTACCCATCTGCAAAAAAAAGTGCTCACAGAAAAGTGGCAAATTTCAAATACTTTTCTTCGAAAGCATCAACCAGTTATCGCCCGTATCCCATATAACCAATCCTTACGTAGAGAAGAATGCATAAAAATATTAAGAGTGAGAGTAGGAAAAGCTGTGTTTACAAGTAAACATTTCTATACACATATGGCTCCAGAGGAATGTTCTAATTGTGGAATAACTCTCACAATTTGGCATATTTTGGTGGACTGTCCTGTTTCTCGACAATTATATGCATCCACAGACAATGTACCTGAGACCCTTGCCAACATCCTAAATCCATCAGATGTCAACACGATCCGTCGAATCAAAGCTGCCGTATCCGCCCACCAAAAGTTTGAAGAAATTTAACCCGGTTTACTTTGCCATCATCACTTTAACTTATCTTTCATACCTTGCTTTTTAATGTACAAATTAATAAAATGTAAATAATTGTTTTTATTTATTTTTTTTTTTTAATCTTGTAAAATCATAATACGGCATCATATGGTCTGGCTACCCTGATGCCTTTAAAAAAAAAAAGTAATTTATAAATTAATTTTGTAAATTATTTCAACAAATAAATAAATAAATAAATAAAATTATTTTTTGTTTTGTTAATTTACAACTATAAACAAGGTGTTTTTCTTTTCCTCCTTTTCTCTTTGGGTGAATTAATCACTTGCTTAATTGCCTGTTCAGCGTCTGCGGTAGTTTTCGAACAGCCCAGAAAGCGGCAGAGAATCAAGCAAAGCGGCGGTGAGGGGTATTCTGGATGTTTGCTTCGCGTTAGAGGGACTGCTTGTACCTCACACCTGAGAGTAAAATTAAGCTCATACTACAATTCCAATTTAATTCTTTATTAAGACTTTTGAAACACAAAGTTCTTATGTATATTATTATATATCGTATAATAATTAAGTAGCCGGCTTAAAATTATGCCAGGCAAAACAATTGTAGTAATTAGTTTCATATAACTGTTAGAGCAGTTAATAAAGTTTACTTACAAAGTGCCGGCCTAGTGTTGGGTGTACGCTTGCTCCCGGCGTACGTTCAATGTTTATTTTAATTTTTATATTTCAAATTAGTGACTAGAATTTTAGACAAATAAAATGCACGACTTAATCGTACGAACTTGCTCTTATGTTCGATAACATCGTAATCATAAATACAAGATTCTTAGCAGAAACGGCCAAATATATTTTAAAGTCAATGCCGCAAAATTTTAAATGATTTAGTAAAATGTTAAGCCACTTTTAACAATTTATTAAGTTAAAATCTTTGATCATCTGCTTGAGCTAATTTTAAACGATTTTAACATTTTACTAAAGTTAAAATCACGGAATGGTTACTTTAACTTTTAGCTGATAGTAAATCAGCCGTGCACGCGGGGTGCCCAGGTTCGAGTCCTGCTGGTGCACAATTTTTTTGTTTTTTTTTTTTGTAAATAATGAAGTTAAAATGATAAAAATAGAAATAACTAATACCTTTTAAGAGCACATGTTGGGTTTTCGTCAACATATAATTAATTTACAACGCATAACAACAATAATTGTGTTCATCAAAATTCAAACCCTACAAATGCTCAGCTTTCTGCTTAATTAACAATTTACTAGTTTAGAAAAGGTTTAAAAAATTGAAATAGTTATTCAATCAATAAGCACTTAGGAAATTGCTAATTGGTAAAATGTTAAGCCCTTAACAATGGGTTGTTTAAAATTTTGCGCCAATGTGCTCTAGAAAAGTATTAGTTATTTCTATGTTCAACATTTTAACTTCATTATTTAGAAAAAAAAATAAGCACCAGCAGGACTCGAACCTGGGCACCCCACGTGCAGGGCTGATATACTATCAGATTCCATAATGGATTTAGCAAATTGCTAAAAATTAAAGTAGCCCTTCCGTGATTTTAACTTCAGCAAAATGTTAAAATTGTTTAAAATTAGCTAAATCATCTTTTTAGCTTAGTAAATTTCAAAAAGTGACTTTAACATTTTACTAAATCGTTTAAAATTTTGCGCCAATGTATTTCTTTAAAAAATTGGTATGGCAATTTTAAGTACTTTGACTTGACTTGAAAACATAATTTAAAAAAATAAACTGAGATCCATTTTCAAATTATTGAATTTTCAAAAAAAAAAATTATATTTTCGTTATCAAAATCTCTCCACAAATAATTTTCAAAAATAGAAGTTGAAAGAGGTGCTGTTTATAAAGTTTGATTGAAATCCGTTCATGTAAAATTTCAATTAAATTTTTTTATTGATCAAAATGTAGACTATACCTAGTATAGTATAGTATATAGTGCACTGAATATTTTTTTTTGTCATCAAAATCGTTAGAGCGGTTTTCGAGATAATCAGGTTTGCTATTTTTGCCGCAAAAAAAAGATAAAAAACAAACACTGAAGTAACAAGTTTGAAGGAAATCGTTTCAAGCGTTAAAGCAATAGAGCGACTTATAGACAGACGGAGGACACACGGAATTGCGGGACCTACTTTTTTGGCGTGCTTATAGTACCTGTATCGCAAGTAAAACTCATGATCAACGAGCATAGATAAAACAGAAGGTGTTGCCCGTGCACGACAATTGAATGTCCCAACAATGGACGAAGTTGTTTATTAGCGAGAACGTTGAATTTTAGGATTTGATATTGGAAACCATAGAGACCAAACTTTCACACGACGCATTCCAATATTTTGACAGTATTGCGTCGATAATGTATATCAAAGAAATATAGGCCGGTTGACAATTAACTGACCTAGAAATTGCGCAGGTCCAATTTTCCGCACGAGTTTTCAAACAAAAACTCTCACAACTATAATGGAATTTATTTTTAAGCATAATGCTTTTGAACAACTTGGGGTAATCGATCGAATGACAAAAGTAAGGATTGCCGCATGCCCAAATTCTGCTTTGGGATAAGGCAAATCCGACCAGACCATTTCATACATTAACGTTGAAATACCCTATAAGGAATTGTATAAAGGCGTAACTGCGCAGATGATTCATCGGTCCCCGAGGGAAATCAAAATCCAAATTCGACACAAAAGATCGGAAACTAAAAATTTTAACCCCCAGTTCCACTTAAGATCAACTGATCCTTAAACTGAGTTTCAATTTTTGGTTTAATTCGTCCGGTTTCACAGTGAAATTTGATTTTCAGATCAGTTGAACTTCGTTTAACTACATTTTATGAAAATAGTTGGCAGGATTTTTCTTGCCTCGCCCTCCCTTTCGATAGGTCATTCTAATATTTTGAACAAGGTCGGAGCAAAACTAGGATGATACGCCTACACCACACACCAGCTTACCTACGACAAGAACTTCCAAGTTACCATCCCACCAAGATCAGATTGGGAGGATGAGAGGTTCTTAAAAGATGAGTCAGCCCACTTTTATACGGACGATTCGAAACCGAAGAGGGAGTGGGAGGTGGTGTGTACTCAGACAGAATAAATCTTAGTCTCTTTTTCCGTCTACCTGACCATTGTAGCGTGCTACAGGCGGAAAATCTGGCGATTAAAGCAGTGTTAACCTGGCTAAGGGAAAACGTGATATCTACATCGGATATCCACATTATCTCTGACAGCCAAGCAGCCCTCAAATCACTTGGCGCTGTTTCCATAAACTCCATAACTGCCCGCAACTGTCGATAATCTCTCAGGGAGATGGCAGAACAGTTTAAAATTCACCTGATTTGGGTGCCGGGACATAAGGTTTTTTTGGGAAACTGCAAAGCCGACGAACTCGCCAGAAGAGGAACCAAAATACCTTTTCTACCGAAAATGGAAGAAATCCATAAAACAAATAAATTTTAGATGGTCAAACATCACTACGTGCCTGGCCACCAGACAAATCTGGCCAGAATTAGACTTAAGACGCTCAAAAAGTTTACTCTCTTTGAGCAGGAAACATCTTGGCTCCGTAATAGGTGTTGTAACTCGACACTGTTTAATTGGTAGACACGCCAAAAGACTTGGCATTTTCTCCAATGACTTTTGCAGAAGCTGCATGGACGAGGAGGAAGAAGAGACTAGCTCACATCTTCTTTGTTCGTGTCCTGCCCTCTCCCAAGGAAGAAAATTACACCTGGGGGAATACTTTTTCGACGACACCAGTGATCTTAGACACATTGAGATTCACCGACTTTACCGCTTCATTCGAGGCTCCAACTGGTTTGATTAAAGAGTAAATTTCTCTTCGTGTGGTATCACAATGGACCTGTCTGAGGTCTAAGTGTGTCAGCTGTTTTCCTGACGACCATTTCAACCTAACCTCCCTTTCTCCCTCTGACACAAAAAAAAACGTGAAACAACGAGAAATTGAACTTAGTTCAAGGTTTAAACGACACTGTGAAACCGAATAAATTGTTGATCTGAAGTTTAAACCAAATGTGGAGTTTAAACTCGCACTGTGAAACTGGGGTAAGTTATAAACATTTTCACTCCTGATAATCAATTGTAACGACGACGACGCGACGGGCGCTTATTGTATCGACTGCAATCAAGATATGACAATGGCATAACAGTCACCATAAAATTAAAATGCACGACTGGATCGCACGAACTTGCTCTTATGTTCGATCACATCGAATGCAAAAGATTTCTGTTAAAAATCTAAATATATATTTAAAGCAGTTTTTTTAATTTTTTTTTATATATACAAAATATCTTTAATTTTTTTCTAAAAAAATTGGTACGACAGTCTTAAATATTATAATATAAACTTAAACAAAATATTAAGTCGGCTTAATCAAAGAAAAAATTATTCAAAATTCTGAAATAAATACTTAAACTAATCTAAGCTCAAAGAAAGTACGCCATTTTATTTGTTAGATAAATTTAAATTTATGAGAAAAAAATTTTAAAAATCTGTGCAGCGGTTTTTGAGAAAAAAAGTTTTTTTTTTAAACTTTTTGAAAACATTTTTCAAAAAAAAATTCAAAAACGCCAATTCATAGGTATTCAATAAATTTATATAAATATAATTTTTGAAAAAAATTTAATAAGCAGTTTTAGAAATATAAATTTTTTAATTTTTTTTTTAAATGATTTTAAAAATATAAGAAAATACTAATTAAAAATATTGGTACGCGGTATAATTTGGGCACCCTAAACCTATATATGTGTGAAATTTCTAAAGAATCGGTTGAGCCGTCCGTTGAAAGCAAAAAAAAACGGTCCTAAAAGAATTTTTAGACAATTTTTTTTCGTCTTCGCTATCATCGTAATGTCATGTTTGATTGTTATCTCAAAACTTTTCTTTTCGACGAATGCATCATTTGCCTTATAAAGGGTCCGCCAAATAACTTTTTTTTTTGAAAATGCTATAAAAAGAAACTACTGAATATTTTCTCAAATTTCTTTTTTTATTTGAAAGTACAATCCTTCCGGTTAATAATGGAAAATAATTTCATTCAAATGGCTGCCTCGGCTGGCCATGCAGTAGCCTACACGATCGGTCCAATTTTTAAGCACGATTGTGTGCAGCTGTATTTCAACAATGGCTTCACGAATATTGTCCTTTAAAGCGTCAATTGTCTCTGGCTTGTCGGCGTAACACTTATATTTTACGGCACCCCACAAATAATAGTCCAACGGTGTCAAATCGCAGCTCCAAGGTGGCCAAACGACATCAGCTCTGTGGCTGATAATGCGATCTTCAAAAACAGGGCGCAAAACATCGAGTGTAGCTTCGGCTGTGTGGCACGTAGCGCCGTCCTGTTGAAACCAAATATTGCCAATATCCTCCTCTTCAAATTTTGTGAAAAAAACTTCGTTCAACATGGCCCGATAACGATCGCCATTGACTGTAACGGCCACCCCTTGCTCATTTTCGAAGAAAAATGGCCCAATTATGCCTCTGGACCAAAATCCGTACCAAACAGTGACTCGTTTTGGGTGTATCGGCTTTTCAATATATGCGTGCGGGTTTTCTGTGCCCTAAATGCGACAATTTTGCTTGTTTACATACCCGCCAAGATCAAAATGAGCTTCATCTGAAAAGATGATTTTTTTGGCAAAATCGGCATCTTCTCTAAGTCGATCGCAGGCCCACTTAGCGAAGCGAAAACGCATTGGATGGTCAGGCTTCAACTCCTGAACCAATTGGACTTTGTATGGCGTCATACCAAGATCTTTATGCAAAATTCGTCTCAATGATGTCTCCGAAATGTTTAATTGTTGAGAACGACACACATTCTGCCACAGCAGCAATATTCTCGGGTGAACGAACTGTTTTTGGCTTTTCACGCTTTGCTTTATCGATGAGGATGCCAGTTTCTTTCACTTTTTTCACAAGATAACGAACATACGGAGCTGACGGTGCTTCTCTTCTTCCAAAATCCGTACGCAATTTTCGCACACATTCTGCAACATTACCATGATTTTCAAAGTAATGTCGCAATATTTCCCAGCGTTGTTCAAGCGTGTATACACAACCATATTCGTTTAGCGGAATAATAAAACTAATTATCTGTCAAATCAGACATGAGCTAAGTGTTACCATTCATTCACGAAATAAGCACTAGTTGAAAAAAAAAACGTTAGATGGCGGACCCTTTAGTACCTATAATCGCAAGTTGAGTTTTCTTTCCAGATTTTAAGGCATAAAACCATCGATGAACCTGGTGGAACTGACAAAACGATTACCATTTCGCTGATTTTGTCTTCAATTAAGTCAAAATCAGACGGTTTTCTAACCCCTTGTGCAAAGAAAAACAGAATTTCATTTTTTCAATAGATATGCGCGAACCACAGTCAAAATTATTTAATATTACAATTTTATTAGAGGTGTTTTGGATGCCACACAATTACCAACTTAAAAAAGTATCCTTAAGCATTATTTCTCTTCAACCAAACTTCGTGAGACTTTCTGAGAAAATCGCAAGACAACCTTCATCAACATCGTTTTAAAATTCATTAAAAAAAAGACGATAGCGTGAAACTCTGAAATTAAAAGCCTTGGCCAGGATAGGGATTGGCACATGTCAAGGATTATGTGACATACCAAGCTAAGGCAGTAAAAACTCATAAAATATGTGAATGCAGCAAGTAGGTTAAGGCAAGATGGGAAAATGATGCCCGAAGATGACTGCATATAAAATTTTTATATTACATGGGGAAGTCATAAAATTACAATATCCTATCAAACTTCGAAAAGAACATTAACACAAATGGATTAATTTCGAAAATAGTAAATGTTTCCACCCACTGTAAATTTTTAACCATATTCTTTCATGAACTCAAGACATCGACATCAACCGCAACGAAACAAATTCAATTTAATTTTTTAAAATGCAAAACAAAAAATATGCCTCTATGGTTGGTATAATAGAGTTATGCTATTTTATCCTTGCTCCTTCGACACAAAACGTTGATGCTATAAAACTGCCATACCTACATAGCGTTTTTGAAACATCGCAATTTTGCTACATTTATCCTTCTTTTTATTGTGAACATGTTTATTTGAAAATTTTGTTACCTCACCTTAGGTTTTTTTTTGTTTGTATGTATTTTTTAACACAGCATTTCGAAGGACTAAAAGTAAAAAGACTAAAGATCAAGCAAGGATATGTGCCTGCTAGAATGCTCAATATTGTGTTGCTGATTGTATAGCAAAGTGCAAATATTGACTAGTTTTTTATTTTTTGCCCTGCGAAAATTTTCTCGATTTTAAAGAAGGAGACCAGCACAGCATAGTGGTATAGTCGAGTAGTCAATGTCCTTCGCCTGCTGCTTAAAACTGGCTTTGAATTATTAAAAAGTCGGTCGGTCGCTAGGTTGGTTGGTCGGTCTCTCTGAGGACAAGGACCGAAGTGAAATTGAGTGCCACAAGGATGCATAAACACATAACAAAAAACAAACGCACACAAACACACTCGAAAAAGAGTTTTCGTGTATTTATTTAGGGTTTCAATGAACAATGAAGTTTTAAATTGTTTATGCCAGAGTGTCATTGTCATAGTGTGTGATGGTGTTGATTCATCGAGCGAGTATCCTTCCATCTAATTAAATGCAAAGTAATCCTTGTTAAAGCGAAAATTATTTTTCTTTCTCTCTTTTGTTGGGGCGAAATCCATCATGGTTATTCAATTTATCGATGATGGCGAGAGGAAAAAAAAAATATTAATCCCATCAGCAGCAGAAAATTTTAACTCCAAAATCTGGTGTGGAACTGCATACTCGTATACTCGTAAATAGAAGTGATATTTTCCTCTCTCGCATCCTTGATATGGTTTGGAATTTCAATGAGCTTCAACACGATCCTGTGTGCGAAGAGCATCGTCATCATCATCATCGTCCTTTATATTCGCTTAAAAATTCCCCATAAATTGGCTGCAGGAATGCAATTGGCAATTTAAACTGCTTAAGCAATGCATATACTTAACATAGTGAGTATAATCGAAGGAAAAATTCGTTTTTTTGTTTGTATTTTTTTTTTGCTGTAGAATACTGTGAAATTGATTTCTGAAATCTATCCGAGTACACACAAATAAAAAGCACTTATGTTTTCTTTGATTTTCAATTCGGAACTAAGTTTTGATTTCATGCTGATGAAAGAAGAATAACCATCAGCGAGGAGGAGCAGTGTGCAAGGAGCAGTGCGGGCTAAAACTCATTCGAGATAAACTATTGTAAATGCAAGTTGCAAGTTTCGGGAGTAAAAAGAAATTTAAACTTAAACCAACTAATTTGGTAAAAGTGGTAAAGTTTCTGCTTGCGAGATGAGGCAAATCCTTAAAGTTTGTTTGTTTTCTGAATTCGTAGTTTTTTTTTTTTTGAAACGGGTTCAATTTGCGTTTGGAAAACCCACAGAGAGTTTGTTTGTCAGTTATTGCTTGCACAAATTATAATTAATGTGTTTTAAAGGATTAGGTTTTCTTTTTGCTTTTATAAGAATTTATATAGGAATGTAGATTTTATTTATTTAAATTACCTAATGATAATTTTTCTCCCGAATCTGGTGGCAGTGTGAATCCCAAGAGGGCCATTGATGCAATCAGAACACACGGAATAATTAAATTAAAAAAATAATACAACGTTCGTCGACGAATAATGATGGCGAATGTAATATCGATATACGGTTCCGGGCAACAATTGTAGTAGATTTCGTTTCGCTTGCCTGGGACACCTGAAAAAGAAAAGAAGAATTTTTTGTTTAAATTATGTAATTTATAATACACGTACTAGATTTTTTTTATGGATGAGCTTAAAATGAAAAAAAAAAATAAGAAAAACGGACACTGAAAGATTCCCAAGAACAGAAGGGTTTGACGAGTTGGGGTAAACGCTTTTTGCCGAAATTCCATCGTTTTTTCTTTTTTCTGTTTGGAAAATTGTTTAAGCAAATATAGATAAGACATACATCACGAAGTAGCTCATATATGTATGTTTGGAGGACATTTTTAATGGTGGCATATAACTTTCAAGGTTTATAATTAATTTGGAGCCTTAATGAAAAAAACTTTATTTTGAGAAAAACATTTTAAAACTTATTTAACTTTAAAACAACACTTAAGAGCAATATCCTTATCAATAAACAATTTTATCATTTAAGCAACGTTACTTAAAAGCCTCTTAACTTAAACACCATTCATGGCGTTTAGATGTTATTTAAAGCCTAAGAGGGCTTTATTGTATTTTGGCATACCAAAAATGTCACCTGTTGAGGTCAGAATAAGTGCGACTACGGTTTGGTTTTGCTGTTTTATTAAAATATTTATTCCAAACGAATTCTAGTTTTATTCAATTTAATAGAAAATATTTGTTTCATGCTACCAAGTGCAACGGATTCTTCAAAATAGTGTCCGATAAGGTGTGAAAATCTCATCAGGATCTGAGACATGTCCAACGCTGTTCGCGGAGCACCGTGTCAACAAACATATCGCTCACACATGCAAATGTCCGCCTCTGTTAGTCTCACAAACGCGAGCCCTTTTGAGCATATTTTTCATTACATTCTCACACATTTCACGCGGTATTTCATTAATTTCATCACGAATATTTTGTTTGAGTTGCTCAAGCGTTTCTGGTTTGTTTGCATAAACATTGCTTTTCATCAGATATCCCTTCAAAAGGAAATCCGGAGCAGTCAAATTAGGCGACCGTGAAGGCCAATCAACATCACCATTTCTTGAAATAACTTGTTGTGGAAAGAGGTCTCGCAGTAATTCCATTGTAATCCTGGCTGTATGCGATGTGGCAACGTATTTTTGATACCACGTGTTAATCAAGCCCAAAGCATGCAGTTGTGGCGTTAAAAAGTGCCAAATATGAACTGTCAAGGCTAATGTTTACCAAAATGGCGGCAAAACAAAGTATTATACCTTCACGGCGGACACCCTGTACCTATATATATGCACATTTGTATCTACATACATACTAATTAGTACTAATATATTTTCAATTAGAAATTCTTTTTTCTTATTCACAAAATTCAACCTGTCAAAAAACAGCTGTCGCGTATAAAATGCACTAGAAATTTAATTTAAATTAATTGTACCAGATTTGTGAATTTCCTTGCGTCACGTTACATTATGAATTATGATCGTTTAGTTACATAAGTACGAATGACAAATCGATTATAGATACGAATTTATGTAACGTTGCTTAAAGCCAATTTAAATATTTAACCAATCTTAATTAAATAACCTCTAAGAGTCGTTTTAAAAAAAAATCCAATAGATACGGCTGAAAATGTTTAAGCATGACCACAGAAAAATAGCGGATTCATATTTAAATATTATCTTGCACTTGACGATTTCAAGGCTAGTGATCCCAAATCCGACATTTGTTTTCTCAAATGAAAATATTTCAGAAAGAGCAGGAGGTATTGAAGTTCCTGAATATGACCGCGATAACTATTTCGCATTCTCATTTCTCTGAATCTGCAGTGGAAAGAAGAATAAGACAAATGTGGTAGCCATGAAAAAAAAGATATTTTTTAAAAATTTTTACTGAAATAAATTTATTGCAAATAGCTATTGTGTTTCAAAATGCAATTTTTTTCTTGTGAAACGCCAAATCAACGTTTAGCGAAATTAGATATAATTGATAGGATGCATTCAGGCATTTTCAGAGGCATGTCATGTTTTTGACTCTCACTAGTGTTGTGGAATACCTAATTCCGCTCGACTCGACTCTAAGCTCTCGAGTGACAGCTTACTCGACTGGTATTTAGGAATGTGTCCCCTGATAAAAAAAAAAAAAACAACAGACTTCAGTTTGGAAAGCTGCTGTCAATCCCAAAAAGAGGAATTTCTGGGTTTAGTTAAACAGGGATTTATCCTTTCAATTCAAAAATAATACCGGGCTACGCGTTCATTGACCATCACAACAGCATACTCTTCCAATGCCTTTAGCACATAAACCTCTAATTTAAATACCCACGACCGATAGATAAACTCAAAAAGTTGCTAGTGAAATAACTCCTGGAAAATGCTAACGCGTGCCATCTTGTTCAAAGCGGGTTTTAAATAATTCAAGAAAACAAAAGGTAATGGTACTAACTTTTGTGGCTAAGATCGCTAATCAAAGGAAAAATAATTTTTAAAGTGGCGGAGGCGCTCAAGCTCATCGACGTCATCCCAGGAAGAACACGTTAAAATCCAGCTAGCTGACAAGTCTGTTGGGCCCTAAAATGTTGGCGAAAATATTTGCGCCGGTTGTGGTGAAGACTAAACGACAACGTTATACCTAATGCCCACAGGTAGAGCATTACGGTTTTTTTTTTTAATTTTAAAAGAAGAATGCCGAAGAATTCGAAACGCTTTGCTAACATTAGAACATTCGAAGTTTAAGAAAAAAATTTCATGTATTGTTAGCGCATATCGAATCTCTTACTAGTTTACCAATAATAATTATTTTAAGTGAGATTTGGATCTACAAAAATGAACTAGATTTTTATAATATTCCAGGTCATTTGCCTTTTGCAAATTGTAACGACTCTTACTCTGCCGGTGGAATTGCTGTTTTTGTTAAATTTGGTTATGTGTGTGATTGTACATTGATTAATATTCCAAGTGCCAAGGTAGTGAAATTGTCCCTTACTTATGCAAATGAACCATATACAATATTGTGCCTTTACAGATTACATGCGTTTAGTAAAGGTGTCTTTATCGAGGAGTTTGATGCTATTCTAAATGAAACTTAAGCCAAAAATTTGATAGTAGTTGGTGATGTAAATATAGACATTTTAGATGAGATTGATAAAGACACTGAGAACTACTTAATATTAATAGCTTCATATAGTATCCTCTAAGACTTGTATTGACCATATTTTTACAAGACTACATAAGAACATTAAGAATTACTTCTGTGGTAATGTCTATGATTATAGGGTTACTGATCATCATATGATAACTCTAAGCACAGAACCATAGTTATGTTCAAAGTTCATTGCGAAACAATAATTCTTCTATAAACTATAGTATATTAAATGAATGCCTAAAATATGAATTTTGGGAACCAGTTTATTTAGAAAGCAATCCCTCAGCTGCCTATTATCGATTTTAAGACATCATATTCAAAACTGCACGTTTTTACCTATGCATAGTTTTAGTAGTAATAGATGCGGGTGAGGTTAAGGAAGAGAAAGAATGAGAAAGATTCATCAAGCATGGCCGACAAATTTAATGAGTACTTTGTGGGTATAGCGGAAAGCTTAAAGCCTTCTACAGTACCTAACTACTCCTGTAATTGTAGTAATTCCCTTAGATTTATGCCGGCTGAAAGAGGGATTGCCAATAGTTTTTTGTTTAATGAAATCACATCTGAAGAAATATTTCAACAAATAATGTTTTTAAATAATAAAAGCTCATGCACTAGTGATAATATTACTAATATCCTATTAAAAAAATAGATTTTATTATAAGTGATATACTCTGTTACATGTTCAACACAAGTGTTCGTTATGGTTGTTTTCCAAAAGCATTAAAGTGTGCAGAAGTATTACCATTGTATAAGAATGGTTGTCGCAAAGAAGTGGAGAACTATCGACCATATCCCTAACTCCTACTTTTTCTAGACTGTTTGAGAAGCTACTAAAATCCCGCATGGTTTCGTTTCTAGATGATCAGAATTATTTTTCTAAAAACCAATTTGGTTTTAGAGCTTGCAAATCCACAGAAGACGCTATCCTCCAGTTATGTACTGAACTATACCAAGGATTAAACAGGTCCAAATCTACCATAGCTCTTTTCATAGATACGACGAAAGCTTTCGACATGGTAGATCATGAACTGCTTCTAGGTAAACTGTATAGTTCTGCTTTAAGAGGAGTAATTAACATAATTGGTGTCGCTCTTATCTTAAAGGTCGACAGCAATTAGTTAATGTTAATGGAAGTCTAAGAAGTACCCTTACAATAATGAATGGTGTTCCCCAGGGTTCTGTCCTTGGTCCGCTTTTATTCTTAATTTATATAAACTCCTTCTTCAAACAGATTTTAAATGGATTACCTTCTGCGTTTGCCGATGATATAGCTCTCTCATATCAAAATGTCACGTCGTTTGATTGCACTGTTAAAATTGAAGAAGACTTACATACAATCAGGCAGTGGTTTGCATTTCACAAACTTATCATAAGTGAGAAAACTAAAATAATGGCCTTTAAAATGTTAGAGAATATTCTTGTCGATTTTAACTTACGTTTGTATTTTCATAACTGTGAAAGATTTTGTTTACACTTGCATACATGTAGTCGAAAAAATGTTGATGAAAATATACAATGCTCTAATAAATGTTTCAAAATTGAATCTGTTAGTGAGTTTAAATATCTCGGTGTCGTAATTGAATTCAACTTGAAAAGGAAAGCTCATGCACGGTCAGTTAGATCTCATATGTTGCGGGTGGCACGCAAAATGTATCTTGTAAAAGAATATTGTTCCAAAAAAGTATTAACTATGATTTATTATGGTCTTGCAAACTCTAAGTTGCAATATGGTATAACGAGTTGGGCTGGAATTTATTATAACATTTTTGGTTCTTTACTTAAAATTCAGAAATTTTTAATCAGAATAATTTGCAGTAGAAACCGCTTTACTCACAGCTGGGCACTGTTTAAAGAATTGCACATTCTTCCTTTAAGACACCTTTATGTATATAAAGTTCCAAGGGAATTCTTTAAACAAAGTGTAGCAAACAGAAGTTCTGCCTTGTATAACTTACGTATTAATAATCTAGCTATTGTCAATGTACCTATCGCTCATAAAACCAAATTTACTCGTTTTTTTACTATAACTGCTCTTTTTAGCTTCAATAAACTACCGGTTGATGTAAGAAAAACTTATCATTTCCATCCTTTCCTTACTAAAGTACAAAATTGGTTATTTACTATCGATTACAATAATATTGAATCCATTTTTCGATATGTATCTTAATGCTTATAATATAATATAATTGCTTAATTTTTTCTAAGTTCCTTATTATGTTTTTCAAATTCTTTCTTTTATTCTTTTACACTTTTTGTAGTGCCCACTATTTTTTGTATTATAATTATATAAGTTAACTTATAACTACCCCTCATCAGTTCTTGAATTTTATAATTATTTTATTTTTGTTACTGATCATTCACCACTAACTTTAAATAGTTAAAGAATGACTACTGTTTATTCTTTCCTTTTCTTGTAAGCATGAAATTCCTTTTTGGTATTATCATTGACTGTTAATAATTTAATTTTAAGTTGGAATGAATAAAAAATAAAATAAATAAATAAATAAAATTTAATTAATTTATTCTTAAAAAACATTAATTGTTTTTTTTTTCGTTTTTCTTAAATTTAATAATTATTGTTGATTGAATAAAAAAAATTTTGTCCGTAGTAATGTGATTTAAAACTGCAGTAAGTGGGCCATAATACCCGAAGTTACCCTACATATCATTGAATCGGTCTTCAACTTGACCCTTTTTAAGCTTCACTAAGTATTAAGACATCATATTATTACTTCGAATTTTGTATTAACATTGATTAGAGCAGATATTCTAAAATTCCAAACAAACTCTAAAGATAAAAACTAATATATGAAAGCGTTCTTCATGTAGCGGTATATTTAGGGTATTGTTGCTTCTTAATAATTTCAGGACTGATCATCTTCCAAGACATTTATTGGAGAAAATTAAAAAAATATTATTTAGATATCTCGACAGGAGGACATAGGTGCTGTTTCCAAGTGCTTACTGTTGGTCGATCAATAATATCCAACAGATTTCTTTCATTGTACTAAAGCCTCATTTTTAGTGAACAAAAAAAATAAATACGTTCCACAATATCCACAATTGGGTCTACTCTATTTTATGTATTGCTCAAGTAGCAGAAAGAGCTAAGCAAATTTATACAATTAACGGTAATAGTGTGCATCACTTCGAAAAATTATAAATAAACAAAAATTAAAATTTAAGAAGAATACGATTCAAAATGAGACCGCAGTAAACGCAAAGTACCACAATACAATATAAATTCTCCATAACTCAAATTTAACTCAAGTTATTTCTCACTAGGAAAACTTTCTCCAAGAAAGTGCAGTGCATAAAAATAGTAAATTTATTAAAATTCTTTTGCCCACAAACAATGTGAAAAGTTTTCTTTAATTCAAAAAGGATTTGCATTCTTTTTTTCGCTATTTGAATCCGCCCTGCTGCTCTCTTTATGGACATCAAGGATGCTGCATATGCAAACCGCACTGCACTGCCGCACCATATTAAATTTCAAACAATAAAGCTAAAATGTTATAACGCCTTAATTTTCATAAGCAACTTCCTGCGCTGCAATCTACAAACAAACAACAAACATTACTCACTTCCACACAATGTCGTCGGTCGTCGTAGTATACTCGGTCGTCTTCATAGTCGTCCTTGTCGCGGTAGATCGTTGTGGTGGTGGTTGAGTTGTTGTCTTGGGTGCGTGCCTTACATAAAGTAAAACCTACTAACCGCCTTTTTTTTGCAGGCAAAACACCACACTCAATTTAATTTAACCTTAGCTTAAAAGTTAGAAACCACTTTAGTGGCAAGTAGTGGTAGTGGGGAGACTGTGTACGAGCATAAAGCAAACATAATGCATTCCCTGTGTCTTAAGACGCTACTACCGATGTCTATAGAAAAGAACACCCCGAGTGCCAAGCACCACCACCGTCATCGTCATCGTCATCCTTATAGTCAGGAGAGTGTGTTGACCCGTTTTAAAGAAACTTGAGTACTGCTATTAATATAGGAAGCTGAAGTGCACTTAAGGGAGGAGATTCAGGATTATAATTGCCTTTAAATTCTTCTTGTTCTTTTTTTTTTGTTTTTTTTTTTTTGTAGTGGGCCAAGTGCATTGCAATTAACAAATTAAATGACAAAACAAGAGCGCAGCAACAAAAGCCACATGCATTGCATAAGCAAGTTCTAGACAATCTTGTCCTCCCTAAGCAGTTTGTGCTAAAAAGTTTCTCGTCGACAATGGCATTCACACCAACAATACATGGGTACTATAACTGCATATGTATATAGTTTTGTTATGACTATACCCACTATATCCACCCCTGGCCATGCTGTTCGTGTAAGGAGTTCAAAATTTTGTATTTGAATTTAAAGTTAAAAAAATAGTATTGTTCTTGTTTATTGCACTCAAATGTCTGCTTAAATATTCAAAGAAAAAACCCTTAAGATGGTCATAAACAGATGCTGCTGTTAGAGACTCTATAGCCTGGCCTGGACATGGAAATGTAGTTTTATTCTTTACCCCTTCTCTGGTCATAAGTTTTTGAAGCCTTTTTGTTAATTTTACGGACTGGAATTTTGTTAAAATGACGGGCAACAGAGCACACTTAAGTGGGGAGGTCTGCTGTGAAGAAGCAATTTAATTTAATTACGAAATATTGCATAATTCGAAGTTTTTGGTTTACATTCAAAGAATGCTGTCCCAGAATATTCAACATCTATCTAATGAATAGAACTGTGTATACGTATGTCTTTTCAACAAAACTCATCCTTCTTTGTTTGCAGATATATGAATGTGCGCTTTTTCATTCTCTCTCTCGTCTCGACTTATCTACACCTGTTCCTTGGTTTTCTAATATGCAAATCCTATTGACAGAAAAGTTCTTTCGTCATCGAAAATATTAGCAGCAATGATGGATCAAGTGAAAGGGTTTTTTTTTTGAAAAATGTCGTCTGTATCATAGGGTACCTTCTATAGAGGAAAAGGATAGCATCCAGGAAAAATGCTACAAGGACCATAGAATAGTGATGCATTCATGTGAATGATAGTTGGTGTAGGAGTCTGTGATGTATATTCGAGGTTTAGGCTATGCTGCCTCCTTGGAAGTGGAATTATTATTATATGGGTATTCAAGGCATACCCCATACCCATACATATATCTATGTACTTGCAAAACTTTTGGAGTGGCACTAATTTGACCCAACGATTGCTTGTGAATTTCATCTAACCGAAAAGATTGAAAGAGTGGAGGAGATAGCAGAGAACTTTAGGATCCAGGACCAGATCTAAAACCAGAACCAGGAAAAAAGAATAAGAAAGAAATAAGTGAACTATTGCATTTATTGAAAACCCCCCGAAGAAAATACGGGTGGTACATACTTTGACAGATTTTCGTTTTGTCATAGAAATATTTTTTTGCGAGAGATAAGAAAAGTTTGTCTTACAATTGAATGGGCGTTGCATGACATCACGGAGACAGATGGAGTCACTTAAATTGAACGAGTTATCGTGTTTTGGGATGTTTTTTTTTTGTTATATACTTTTTTTGTTTTCGGTTTGGTTTGGTGATTGGAGTTTGGCATATTTTGTGGTTTTGGTGAAAGGAAATATAACTGATTTACAGAAGTTTTTCGTCTGTTTGTTTTGCTAAATGTGTAGGACGAATTGGAGGAAAACTTTTCTGATGCAATTAAAAAAAAAAATATATATATTTGATCGATTTATGACAGTTTTTCGTGGGAAAAATATGACGATATAAGTTCTGTAAAATTCTTTAATTTTTTTTTTACACTTCGAATTCTTTGCTGTAGTGAGCTTAGAGCAAGCTTCAACTACAGTCAGAGGCTCATCATAAGTGCATGTGTTAGTGGTTAGTAAAATAATGCAACCTAACACATGCAACAAATAAAATTTAATACAAAATTAAAGAGTATACAAAATAAAACAAAATTAAAGAAATTATACAAAATAATACAATGTACTAGGCATTCAGGACATCTATTGTTAAAAATAAAACAATATCACGACCGAAGAGCACTGGTTCGAAACGAAGTTTTTATTCTTAGTTTACTCATGGTAAAATCGATAGATGAATCGTTTAAATTAAAAAGCTTGCACATACGGTTCAAAGGTTCATGGAAGCCATAGTTAGTTCTATGGAAATCATAGTGTAAGAGTTCAACTCTTCGTAGGTGGTGAGATCCTCCGCGGTAGTTAATGCCGATGCAAGCTAACTCATCAGGAGCATCGATTTGATCATTAATGAGTTGATGAAGGAATATGAGATCATTATAGACCCGTCTTTGATATAAAGGTTGGATTTGCAGAAGTTGGATTCTATGTTCATATGGTGATAGATTGAACGGTTCAGTCCAAAGAAGGCCCTTGAGAGCAAAGCGAATGAATTTATGTTGTATTGATTCAATACGACTTTTATGTGTTTCGTAGAAAGGGGACCATACCTGTGAGGCGTATTCAAGATGAAAACGTACATAACAATTGTATAAAGAGAGAGTAACATACGGATCGTTAAATTCCGTTGCCCAACGTTTAATAAATCCAAGCCTATAGCTGGCTTTCTTAGCAATGAAATTTATATGTTCCATGAACTCTAAATTAGAGCTAAAATGAACACCCAAGTCCTTAAAGCTAGAGATACGATTTAGTTTGTGCTGCGAAATAGAATAATCAAAAGAATTTGGAAGATGTTTTCTTGAGAAAGTTATTGTTTGGCATTTAGCAGGGTTTAAAGTAAGGCTATTTAAATTACACCAAACAGTAAAACTATCAATATCGGCCTGAAGAAGATGGTGGTCATGGTTTGTTTTTATTGTCTTGAAAATTTTCATATCATCTGCAAATATGAGAATCCCACTTGAATGTATACATGATACGACATCATTTATAGCGAGAATAAATAGAAAAGGGCCCTGATGGTTTCCCTCAGGTACACCAGAATTGGCAGTGAATGGACTTGAAAGACTATTACGGAATTTTACCAGGTAGGATCTATTTTCAAGATACGATTTGATCCATGTTATAAAAAAGGGTGGGAAACCGAAGGCTTTTAGTTTGAATAAAATAATATTGTGGATCAATTGATCGAATGCTTTAAAAAAATCGGTATATATACAGTCAATTTCATTTCCACTTTCCAAAGCTTTCAAAAAACTTCCATGGTAGGGTGGATCAGACCAACGCGGATCAACATCTCCGCTCCTCTTCTCTTAGTGGTAAACGTTCGCCCGTGATTTAAATTATTTTTTGTTTTGTTTTATGGCATAATGTATATGATTAATGTGGCAGATGAGGGTTAAGTCGTTTGGAGAAGTTCCCACCCATTTTCAGCCAGCTTGAGTCGAGCACTCGCAAGCATGCCAATTCCATCGCTTATCCTAAAATCCGTCAGTTTTCAAATTGAAACACAAATCACAATCATGACAGTAAAGGAAAAGTTTAGGAAAAATAGCTTTCGTCGTTTTTTTTTTTTTGAAAAAAATTAATTTGTGGGAGTTTCCAGAATAGGCAAACTTAAGTAATTTATTGTACGAGGAATTGACTGAAGGACGAACTAGTACAGTCGGCCAAAAAACTCATTATCGAGGAATAATCGTATTACCCTTTTGAAAATATTAATATTTTGGTACTAATTGTACGTAAAGTGAAACCAGTATTTCATTCAAGCAAACATATGCAGGTCATTTTGAGCACACCCATCGCTGGAAGAAACCGGTGTCAGGAGGCCTACTTGCTGAATGGTTAAATTTTTCTTGGTCGAAATCCGGATATGACAAATCGTCATCTATTCTTTATTGGTCGAAATTTAAAAGTCGCGATATACAGGGTGGCACACGAATCGTGCCACATAAATAAAACGTAATAACTTTTTTTCAGTGTGAGTAATCGGCTTATTTTTTTTTTCATTTTATAGGATACTAATTAGATTTATCAAAATGAATGCTTGGGATACTGAAAAAAGACTTTGGACAGTGCAGCGATACCATTTTTTGCAGTTCGTCATTTCCGTCCAAAGGGAATTTAGGCTGGAGTTTTGCGGTACTCCTGGGAGTAGATGGACCATTATGAGGCTGGTGAACGTGTTTGAAGAATCTGGAAGCATCTATCGAAGACCGTATTATCGAGATCTTAATGTTCGGATTCAGGATACTATCGTGGCTGTTCATCGGCCATAGAGGCAAATCCAAGTGTTTCGACTCGAAACTTATCGGGCCAAATTGGAGTTAGCAGACGGTCATTACAACGGATACTTCATGATGACTTAAACTTGTTTCCGTACAAAGTCCAAATTAAAAGCAAGTTAAACCCTCAGGATTTGCCTGTTCACCTGGAATTTTGCCGAAAAATGATTGCAATGGCCGAAGAAGACAACACATTTGATAAATTGTTTGTTCATGTCCGATGAGGCCCATTTTGACTTAAACGGCAATGTTAACAAGCAAAATTGCCGTATATGGAGTGAATCTAATCTAGAAATGCTCCATGAGACGGAACTGCACCCAGAACAAGTCATTGTGTGGTGCGCAGTTTCATTAAGGTGTATTGTCGGGCCATACTTCTTTGAAGAAAACGGTGTAACACAAACTGTCAATGGGGACCGTTATTTAAAGATGTCGAAGCGAGTTTTTTTTACCCAGAACTTCGCCGAAGACGTATCCCTTTCAGCAGGATTTGGTTTCAGCAAGATGGAGCAAGTGCACACGTAGCCACACAAGTTATGGCGGAGCTCCAACGAAAATTCCCAAACAAATTGATATCCAGAAACTGCACTTTCCGCTGGCCGCCAAAGTCAGCTGACCTGACTGCACCAGACTTTTTTTTTTATGGGGTTATGTCAAGCAGGAAGTGTACAAAACGAAACCCAGGAATTTGACTGAATTGAAGCAGTCCATTAAGACAATAATTGAGGCGATCCCAATTTCAACCCTTCAGGCCGCAATGGACAATTTTCTGATCAGGTGCGGCATATGCGTGGATGAGCGTGGATGTCATTTGCGGTCTATCATCTTTAAAAACCATTAGTTATTTAAAATAAAATTAATTTTTAATCCAAATGAAATACATTGATTAAAATAAAAGTTATTTAAATTTCTTATTGTAGCACGATTCGTGCGCCACCCTGAGCATTGGTCTTGTGCGCTATAAAATCGTTTTTTTTTTTATCCTGTAATTGAATTATTATTATTATTTTTTGTCAAGTATCCAAAGTAGCGATATATAAGATTCGTTAGTTTTCTTCATAAGAATTTAAATGCGGTAAATGTATTTACCTCACATAATTTTTCCCTTGAATTTAATTGAAATAGCCAAGGTTTGTTAAAGAATTTGACAGATTATCAAAGAAGTTGCAATGCAGTTACTAAGAAATAATTGAATTGTAATTTTGACTTTGTTTCAAAAGAGTTACTTTTTCTGTTCTCCAAAACAAAACGAACAAGATACAAGAAATTCTCACAACTACTTAAAGTTTCAGACCAGTTTCAATACTGATTTTTTTTTTGTAAACAAGTGATAACAATTAGGCTGTATTGGATCCAATGAGTACCAGTAACTTTTAAGCAAAACCCATTTATTTTAGTTTTACCTTATGTAACGGAATTGGAAAACTTTGCAATAACTTCAGAGGAAATAAGATGTTTAAAAGAAGCGTGGAACAAAATTTCTAAATTTTGGCTACGCAATTTCTTGGTAGTCTGAATACCAACACCCTTTTTAGAAACGAACTTCTGACCTAGAGAATCACATAAAAATGCTCTTTTCTAAATTTGAAGCAAATCGATCCACCTTGGACACTTTTCTTCTTTGAAAATCTTCAACTTCAAATTGAATTAAATTTTTTTTTTCTGAAAAGCACGTCCGAAGTCACACCCTTGACTTATTTAAGTACTCATCTATTTGAGTATCGTATTCGCATTCTGGTAGCACCTCTGTGCTCAACTAAAGTCGTCTGAACTCAGGTCACGTCGCATCAGCGCAAAAATATTTTCCATCGCCCCCCCCCACTTCGCCAGCTCTTTTCAAATCGGTAAATGGGTCGTTTGTGAATGAAAATTGCATCATAACTGAGCCTTCCGTGATGCACCTCTTAATTTGGAATTCCTCGTACAATCATTAATAATTCCCAAACAGGAAACCCCACCAGGCGGGTTTACTTTTACTTGTTGCAATTTCTTCAAATGGATCAATTTTTCATGCATGAAATTTCATTCGCATATAACCGCCACCCTTTCTCAATAATGTATAGATATAGAGAGATGTAAAAAGTCAAAGGAGATGGAATAGCACAAAATGGGTGTTAAACAAAAATGTATGTACATACCCAGCAGCTCCCATTCACCATTGAGAACGTAACTACTGATATCTCCTCCAGTTTCATCTTGCAATTGCAAATCCAACTATAAAAAAAAAATATACACATAGTTACGTACAAGAGATACAAAATGGATAGAGAGAAAGAGAGGATACAAACACATACCTGAAAACCATCATAGGTCCAGCTGCCGAATTTCATTTCGCATCGTTGGTCATCGAACGGAAACCATGTAATGTCGATTTTGCATGTCGATTTGAATATGCCAGGCGGCACATACAGGCACGATCCGTTGCTGCGTACAACAACATTCGTTTGATATGTCCCATCGAAACCCTCGTCCGCACTATTATACATCAGGACATCCGGTTTCCATATCCGATGCGGTGGTATACGTAAGTCCTTTACACCGCCATAGTCCGATGTGTTCCATCTAAGATTCATATCGTTCCATTCCTGTTGCGAGTTGTTCGTTTCAGGTTTGGTCCAAGCATCCCCCCAATAGCACCCCATCACACAGCAAAGTTTTAAAAGTTTGCATATGTTCAGATACGAAGGGCAGCATCGACATCGACCATGGCAATGGTAATATTTGGTGTGGTATGATGGTGGTGGTGGGTAAAAGTTTGAACGATGTATTTTTTCGTGTTTTACCGTTGGTTGGTTTCCATATTCGATGATGTTTGAGGTTGTTGTGTTGTAATATTATATTTCACATTGGTTGTTGTTGTTGTTGTCGTTGTGATAAATGATGACATGGAAATACACACGGGACAGATGCATATATTAAAAAAAAAGCACACAAACAAAAATGCGTATAGAAAGAAATGTCAAATAAAAAAGTCATTTTCCAGCAGGACAAAAGGATATGTGCTTAAAAAATATTCAGAAGGGATAACCGAATATGTTTATTATTTTATTTTCATGATTTATTAATTTTTCTGTTGCTGTGCGGTGTATGGATTTTTTTCTTCTACAACATTTTTACCATCACCACTTTGGAGTTTTCAGATCCTTAACTATTTTTTTTTTTTTACATTACTCCAGAGGGATTGTGGAAGAATTCCATGTTAAATTCTACAAAAAGAGAAACATTGACACTTACCAGTTTTAGCCAGACATTCGTGACAAGCAATTGGTTTTTTTCATCCTGAAAAAAAAAAATTTAACTTAAGTGAGATCATATTTTAATTCAGATAATATAATTTTGTTTTTTTTTTTGTAAAGGAAAGTTTGTTTAGTTTGGGGTTAATGATGCAATTTATCAGTACTTTTTTGTGGATAACCAAACATTGAATGTCCCTCAGGTTTATTGAATATTTTGTTGGTGGACAAACTGCTTAATCCTTAAAAAAAATGATATGTATACGCCACAGTGTACATTAAATTCGTCGTTATGGAGAAGTAATTATAATAAGCATAAAATCTGAACTTACTGAGCGATTTGGATGAAACATTCTTATGATTATAGATGGCATAAAAAATGCCGCCCACTAACACGCCCATTAAAAAAAAAAGTACATAAAATCCAGACAATTCAAAAGAATTTGGGTTGCTCAAATTTGGAAAGTTACAGATAATTCTATTTACAAATTTTGACACGCCCCCTTTTTCTGTTTATTTTTTGGCAGATTTTTAGTTCTTCAATGATTTGATTGAAGTACTCTCTAAGTTCGATGATACCTGAACGACTTAGGCCCGTTTGCTGATACGAATCATAAATATTTATGTTCAACTTAAAACGCTTAAGAACTACCTTTTCCTGCGTAAGCTGTCACATAAGTGCTTAAGTAGAATTTAAATGCTTAAGTTGTGTATCAGAAAAAGGGCCTTAAGAGTTTATGTGCTACATAAACGATTACATAATAAATACATAGAGCATTGCACCAAACTCAAACCTAAACATAAAACTCGTTCATGTTTTAGAAAAAGTAGTACATAAAAATATTAAAGTACGACATAAGAGATTGAAGCACTCTTAAAAACAATTTTTGGATAGGTATTTGGTTTATATCAGCGCATTTCACAAAAAAAAAATAAAAATGGATTTTGAAATTCTGGATGTGCTTGTGAATGACGTAGAAATCCTTGAAATTTCAGAAGTTTGAATTCCTTGTCAAATATACCAGAAAAATGAATATTTTTCTTCATTTGATGGTCTCTTTTTACAAAAAATTCTGGCTAACAAAAGAATAGTGAATAATAAATGATTGAAACTTCCATTATATAAAATCGTGCTCTGCGAACAGCGTGTCCGAATTGAAATTCAGAGATAACCTTAAAATCCAAGATGATGAAAAACGATTGGAGCAATTAAAATTGATATAAAGGGTTATCCATTTTGCGGTTTCAAAAGTATAGGGATGGAATTCCACATCTATCAAACTAAGTAGTTAAACCAATTTTTTTTTCAGCTGAAAGTCTAACATTTACGAAAATGGATCGCTTAACTATCGCACAACGCATAAAAATTGTTAAACCTACAAAAATGGTGATTCTGCCACAGCCACATCCTGCCTTAAGAAGAGATTATGGTTAACATAATCGTCCAACTACGCAAGCAATTGGCAAAATTGTGAAGAGACTGGATTGGTAACAGATATTGTAAGGCCTGTGCATCATAGTTTCGCTTGTAAGTGAAAGTGTTGCCGAAGACCCGAATGTGTCGATTCCTCGTCGTTCTCGGGAATTAGGACTGTCTTACGGCACATTATAGCGTATTTTGCATTTGGATCTACACTTACATCCATAAAAAGTCCAGCTTACACAACAACTGAAGCCAGCTGACCATTCACAACGTCGTAGATACGTCGAATGGGTGCTTGATCAACAGGCGGTGGACGGCGATTTTTCGAACAAAATTTTCTTCAGCGATGAAGCACATTTCTCACTCGGTGGGTATGTTATTAAAGAAAAATTGTCGTACTTGGGGTTCTGAGAATCCTCATGTAATTGAAGAGAGGCCATTACATACACAAAAATGCACCGTTTGGGGCGCTCTTTGATCCGTAGGTGTGATTGGACCTTACTTCTTCGAAAACGATGATGGAACGAATGTCACCGTCAATTCGGAGCGTCATGGTCATATGATAACCTGCTATTGAAGAATACGACTTGGAGAATATGTGGCTTCAACAAGACGGTGCCACATGCGAATATGGCTTTATTGCAAGAGACATTTCCTGGCTGCGTAATTTCTGGTCGTGGCGATATCAACTGGCCACCAAGATCATGCTATTTGACACAGCTATACTTTTTTTGTGGGGCTACGCGAAAGACCGTGTTTATGCAGATAAACCTTTAACTCTTGAGCACTTGAAAACCAACATTCGTCAAGTTATGGCTGAGATACCGCCCAATATATGTCAAAAAGTGGTCGAAAATTACCTCAAAAGAACCGATGCTTGCAACAATTCGCGTGGTGGTCATTTAAATGATGTAGTGTTTCATACATAATGTCAACGTTCAAACTTTATAATAAAAAAGAATTATCATGAAAAAAAATATTTTATATGTGTTTTATTTACGTTTACTTTTGAAACCGTAAAATGGATAACCCGTAATACTTTGCGACTTTTCTCGCTTGTTCTTTCACATATCCCTAAAATATTTGAAAGTATTTTTGCAAAGTTTGAATAGAAAATCGCCTCAGCGGTTTAGGCTGTAGATCCACCTACAGATATACAGAAATACGGAATTTTGAGAAACATTTTTTTGGTGCTCTCTATCGCTGTAATGTCAAGCGTTATCAAACTCTTCAGGTCGATTTTTTTTTTCAAATCCAAAACTTTCCGTTCTAGATGAGCTTAAACAGATAATTTTCAAAATTTTGAGCTGCTATTCGTTTTGTGTAATCAAGTTCGAGCTTTTTATTAAATTGTCCTGCCAAATAAAATGAGAATAAAACGTCTCCCTATCACCATCCGTGTATACCTAAAGCACCCTGTTAGATCTCCACCCACTCATAAGCCTCTTCGTCTAAGAATTCAAAAAATTCTAAGCAATAATCACTAAATGTCCAAATTAATTAACGACATATGCACAAAATTATTCCGCTAAAAATCTTAGATTAAAGTCATCTGCTAGCAACAACAACTAAGTGGAAAAGCCTAAAGCTATCAAAACACAATTCCTTTGACCGAAG
The DNA here is from genome assembly GCA_910595825.1 of Philhelius pedissequus. NCBI lineage: Eukaryota > Metazoa > Arthropoda > Insecta > Diptera > Syrphidae > Philhelius > Philhelius pedissequus. The sequence goes on from OU343163.1 coordinate 81,583,355, forward strand.
TGAAATGTTTTTAAAATTCTCCACTAAAATTATTCCAAAGGGTTAGGATCTACTCAAACTTTCTTTTGATAAATGAATCTTAAGGGGGTTCTTCAAACGTACCGTTGGAATGTGGAATTTCCGATGCACAACTACTAACACTGACATAAAAATAAAATATACCACCACTCTTGAAGTAAAGATAAGTTCTGTGGGTATATAGTAGTTTGTCTGTTGTGGATAGATTTATGAGCCAAAGAGGGAAAAGGGCTGACTTCCTGGCTCTTTCAAAGTATTCCAAACTGCATTCCCTTGTGATCCAAGAGGATATCTTTCTGTGTCATAGGGCGGGAAGTGTGTTTGTAGTTTGGATGATTTATTAGAATTTTCAAAGCACCAACCACATACTGTGAGTTTAAATAAAATTAGACTTGGAAATTATTATCGATAGAGAAATGTGTTTGTTTAGTCATGATTTCAGGATAAATCGAGTTCCATGAACTTATAGTAATGAACGCTAAGAGATAATCGGAGAATCACCATAGCCAGACAAGTAACAGATGTCTATGTGTTGCAATATCGTATTTTAATGTTTGTCACGGTTGCAAGGCTATCCTGTCTGAGGACATGAATTTGCATATGGAGTCAATAAATGTTGTAATATCCCGCTCAACTGCGTCTATGTTATTATCATTCGAATATTTTCTGATAGACGAGTCATTTTGCCGGCTTGAGCCCTCATTTTTTGTACTTGTTCTGCTACAAGATGTTGCCGACAATATATTTTTCATATATAGTAGGTATATTTAGCTTTCTATACAAGAGTGTCGTATAATGTTCTGTATCACACTTCGAATGATTGCTCTAGCCAGCATATAATACAATTTGTCGTTTATTGAACCAACAGCATTCGTTTGTAACTGTTGGGGCTGCTTAAATCTATTTTGAGAGAGTGGATGTGAATGGGAATGTAAGATGATGCAGTTATATAGCAAAATTGATAGATTTCACATAATCTGCTTAGACTGATGTGTCCTTGCTTGTTGAAGACGAGAAAGTGGTAAATGGTTTGGAAGTGATTTATCAGCAAGAAGAAGAGAGTCATACAGCATATTCGAGTGTAATTTTAAATGTACCTGAAGGATCAACGATAGGCGAAAATGGTTACGACACAAACACAAGTTGGGGAATGTTGTTGACGGCAATGTTGTGAGACTGATATAAATTGAAAATATGTTTGGTGGCACATATTATTAAAAGCGATAGATGTTTGCCCCATAGGAGCTAAACGCTTTTGAAAATTTGATTTTCGAATTCTTCTTAGAGATGAGGGATGTGAGCTGACAGATGTGAATTGTGAAGGAACTTTACAATTTTAGATACTGTTGTTCTTTATGTATGTGCTCCGAGTAATGTGCATCAATTCTTAACTTTTATTTACCAGTTTATATTTTGGTATTTCTGTCCCTTGAAATTATTGCTATCACACCATTCAGATATGGAAGTGGATAGATATTGATATAGGAGAGATTTTAATCTTGAGATATATTTGTACTTTCTGTAAATTAATTACTGACTTTCAACTACGATACCTAGTACAATTTTATTAGCACCATTTTACGATTTAAATATTTTTTATGACTTAAAAGTTCACTAAGTGAATGCAAATACGTATATGCGACTTAATGGCTTTCTTTTAGTCTCAAATCCCATTTAGAGTTTGGAGTTTATGAAACTAACATATTATTAAATTAATATTTAAAACTGAGAAAAAAAATGTTTGCGCAAAAAATTTCTGAAGCATTTGACTGAAATTTGTATCATTCTAAAATGATGTTCTCAACAAAATAAAAAAAGAGAGTCCGAAAACTAAGCGAACATAAGTTTTTGGCGTTTGTATTTTGATCCAAAATTTTTAACAAATATTAAAGGCCTTCGTAAGAAAATTTCATATATTTTCGGAGAAGTTTCCTCTAAAGCAAGAAGTTGGAAAACGTAGATAATCAGTGAATCTGAGTAATACCAAATTTAAGCTCGTCCGAATTATCAAATGGATCTATATTTATCCTACGACAGTGAATTTGTCGCTTTCAGAAATGTTATTTAAAACTTTGAACTTCTTTTGAAATACAATTAACACCAACGCCATCTAGGTGTCATATAAAAATGCAATAAGGTATTACCAATGGCAACCACCTAGGGAAATTTAACTTACCTAACTTATATAGGAAATTTTAATTCCCCTTACACTAGAAACAAAACTTCTTCACGAAAAGTTTGAAAATCACTGTCGAGCTATAAATTCACAAGTAGGAGTGATAACTTAATTGAATTTTGTGTACAAAACAATTTGAATCCCATTATCGTTTTCAGAATCATCAAAATTCGAAATTTTCTTTATTAATTTTCACAATGTCCAAGAAACTGACACACTTTCTGGGCCCGTTTCCTTAAATGAATCATAATAAAATAAACCGGGAATGTGCTTCACATTCCAAAAAACATATCTTAAGTTTCGTATCTTCTCCCACGAGGGCAATGTGAATGTGTTGAAAGCATTTTAAAAGATTTTGGTTCAAACTTGAGTAGACCGTCATCAGTGCCCACGCAACTTTGATATAAAGGCAGGGCCGCACCAACCATATGTGCAAGATGTGCAAATACAGAGGGCGCAAGATTCTGGGGGCTCATTAACAGGAGCAAGAAAATGTAATTTGATCTTGGGCAAATAAATACTGCCATTTTAACCACAAAACTTGTTCAATACTAGGTTGTTTCTATTTTATCTTTTCAATTCTTTTCATTAACGCAAAAGCAAATAAAAGCAGACGGAAATTTTAATATAATGGAAAAAAAAGAATAGAGTGAAAAAAATTAAAGCTACGAGGAATGAGTGTATAGTAAAATTATGTATGTGTATCAGTGTGTGGGGCGCTTTTTATAAATTATGAACAAGGTGAAAGTTTTGCTTAGGCCGACCCTGTTTAAAGGGCTCAAACTTCAGTTCAGTAAAAAAAAAACCCAAACACGTCTATATTTGATGTGGACTCTAGAGGTACTATAAAGCCAAATACATCTCAATATTTAATGTGGGATGCTCGTGCCGCATCAGTTAGAATAACTTCCACTAGTTCGACCCCTTAGAGGCTCATTTTGGGCTCAGAAAACGATATAGTGCTTATGGGAACAACATCTCAATTTTTACTATATAAGGTTCTATTTGGGTCTACTTTTATGTGAAAGTTTGCCTTAACCAAATTCCAGACGAAGGGAATATTATCACTGAAAGTAGCATGATTTCTTGCTGAAGGCCCAGAGAACAATAAATACACACCTCCTCTCGTCAATTTTTTTTGAAGCTGAACTGCATTGCAAAATACTTTTCAAACAAGATCCAATAATTTTTAAACTTAATTTTTAAAATACGATAAGCTCGGCCATATTTACTACTTATACACATATCAAGAGGTCTGAAAACAATAGGTAACCCAAGGTCGCAGCGGGTATAGTGCTTTACTGCTAACTTAGACGTGTGGGTTCGAGCCCAACGCAGGCAGCATTTTTTGCTTTACCTCCAATTTTAATTGGATGGCGCCCGTGGGTTATAATGAGATAGTAAAAACCGAATTCTCAAATCCACTGTGCCACATTCTTTCTATGCAATTCAGTATGCATTCAAAAGGACCTTAGGTCTTACAGGCATATAATTAAATTATTAATATTATTATTAAAATGCTTTTAGCACAAGCTTCGCAATGCAAAGCTAGGTCTTTTGTAGAAAACTATATCAAACATAATTAATATTATTACAGATTATCTACGGAAACCCAGCCCAAAAACACACGTTTCACAAAGCCATGTGCTTAATTTTATAATTTTATCTTAAACTGCTAGAGCCTGCTAAATTTTACTAAAGATTTTCTTGCAGTTAGATTTAACGTAGAATTTCAAAAACTTTAAGGAGCACTTTACACATTCAACACTCACAAATTTCTTTGGAAATAAGTCTGAAAAAATAAAAACGAACAATCCGTCTGAAACTTCAAAACTATTTTCACACGAGTATCAATTTCTCACGAAAATGCTAACAAATAAAGTCAGCCTTTCCAACAAAAACAACCATTATGTAGTGTCTTGATTTCCCTTTGGAAATAAAGGAAAGTTCATTGGCATACTTTTACAAATTAAAGCAATTTTTTGTTTGAAGCAAACTAAGGGCATTGTGTAACTATGGTGACCATATTTTAAAAAAAAAAAGTTCAGTTACTATTTTTTTGTTTTACTTTAAATTTTACTTTAAATAAAAGCATTTTAATATTATAAAATTAATTGTTCCACATTTGTTCTTTTATGTTTTTTATTTTGTTCTATTTGTGATAAGAAATTGAAGTTGCCGAAATTACTTATCATTTAAAAAAATCGTATTCTTTTGGATTTGGAGCCAGGCCCTAAAAACTCAATAACTCTAACTAAAACTCAACACCCTGTTTCTCTTCAAATTTTCACTCCCCGCTACCAAGTAGTTATGTACATTTATATGAAGCCATGAGCGGAAAGAGCCCTAGTCACACTAAGCAGCATTTTAGGAAGCTTTTTCATAACTAATTTTTATAGAGAAAATATAATGTCAAAAACCTTTATAAATAACTTGACAAATTTTCAGCCCAATGCCTTCTAGTGTTTCAACTACCAAAAATATGTTTTAACTGAATATATGGTCACCTTATTTATGCACGACTCAAGTGCAGCATCCAACTGTTGCAATATGAACACTTGAAAGAAACAACGAACCAGACAAAGGAGAGTTCAACTGCGGAGGGGTAAACACACTTTTAATTATTATACCTCCACGCTTCACTACCAAAAAAAAAAACTCTTCCTGTTGAGCTTGCTACAGCTTGAGGGTGATAAAACAGCACGAGATGGTGCCTTGCCAGTGAAGAGACTCACACAAAAAAGTTTTTCTGACGATGCGAGTAAAAAGACACATGCAACCTGTCATCTGGATTATAATTTTACTAAGACGTCTGGTTTTTCTTTCAATCAAAGTTAGAATTTGTTTGACTTACTCAAAAGTCTCAATTACTAATATAGTGTCTTTCCTACTAATTGTTATTGCCTTGCAGATTTGTATATGTATTTGAAGTAAAACTTAAGAAATCATACAAAAACTTAAAGGTAAAATCTAATTCCACGAAATAAACTGGAATATTCTTAAATGATAATTTTCTTTGAAATAAAAAGTTAGGGTGACACTAAAGAAATGCCAATTTATAACAGTAATAACAGTTGATCGCCCTTAAAACTGTTAATAATCTTAACTATATGGCTGTAAGACCTAATGTCTTTTAAATGCAACCTTAATTGTAAGGCATTAGTTAGAAGGAATGAAATATGGGAAAGATTTTTTTTGTTGGCACAGTGGATTTGAGAATTAGGCATTCACTATCTCATTTTAACCCACGGGCAGCATCCAATTAAAATTACAGGTATAGAAAATTTAACCATTGGGAGTCTGTCTACTCAAGCAAACAACTAATTTCTGGTAGTCGAATGCCCTTTTAACACTACGGGCCCGCATAAATTCTATTTTCATTCACACTGTTCTGTTGGCATGTCTCGAGACACGTCCACGTCGTTTTATAGAAAACATGCAAATGCAAATAAAATGTCAAAACTTAAACTGTAGAATGAGATTACATTTTTATTCTGATGTAAACATTACTCCCAGTTTTATCGAGTAAAGTACAAATCAAGAGTTTATAATTTCCACAAATACGCTGCACGTTAGTTCATATACGAAAATAATTCAACTACATGAGTTTTTGAACAGTTTTTAATTATTTTAAAATAATTGGATGATTTTGAGTAATTATTTTATAAGCATACAGTAGCTCCCACTTTACTTTTTCACATACAATATTTTCAGATTTGTCTGTCACTTATCCGTTTTCAAAGTATTGAATTAAAAAAAAATTATTTTGTTCTCACAAAATCCCCCCAAAAAAAAAATATTTTTTATTTTAAATTAGGTATTAATTATTATTTATAATTTAAAGGACCTTCTGTATTAAAATGTTTATAGAAATCTGTTAAGCCGTTAATAAGTAAGTCGAAAAAAACGATGATATGGCAAGTTCCGTTAATAAAATTTATGCAAACATTTTTCAAACCAAAATGTAGACTTTATTTATTATAGTATACTGAGTTTTTTAATCAAAGGCGTTTTCGAGATAAATAAGTTTATCATTTTTGATAAAAAAAAAATGTGCAGGTACGGTTAAGTTTGGGGCAAAAAAAGGTTTAAAAAAAGAATCAATGACATCACATCGGTTTAGGATGTAGATCGACCTACAGCCGGAAAAACGGCGGAACTGAGGGACACACTTTTTACATGTGATATAGGTACTATAGTCTAAGTTTTCCATTTGGAAAAAAATCGAAGTCGAGATTTCAATCAAACTTACATTACGATGATAGAGTACTCGCAAAAAGTGGGTCCCGAAATTCCTCCTACCGCACAACCATTTTTATTATTTTGCATTTTCTCATAAACGGCTTGACGGATTCCGATTTAAAAAAATTATATAGGTTATTTCGAATTATAAATAACAATGTATACCAAAATTTTGGAAAATGTTTTTTTGGATTTTTTTGAAAAAAAAACGATTTTTTTTATAAATATTATATTTGTACGCTTACATTATTAAATACATTAAATGCAATACACACCAAATATATTTCTTTTAAATTACTAATTTATTAAATTAATAATTTTGAAAAAAAACGGCTTTAAAAATGTCTACTAAAAAATTTGTCCACATAAGAGCAAGTACGCTGATCCAGGCATGTTATTTCCATGATCGTATTGTCAAGTTTGATTTAAGTCTAGAGTTCCATTTTTTTCAAATGCAAAACTTGCCCTATAGTACATAATGTATATCGCAAGTAAGAAAAGATGCCTTGTGCATTCTTAGACAAATATGAATACATATATGCAAAACAAAAAATTGAAATCGTGAGAGCGAAATAAATTTTCTATGCAAAAAATTTAGGAACAAAATTTTTTTCGCCAATTTAAAGCAATTATTTATTTGCTTTTACGCAAATTTATTAACATGTTTTTTAAGAAATGGATTTTTCAAAACGAACAATAGATTCAATTTATATAGCTATACTACTTACACTTTCAATGAGCAACTGCATAAAACAGAAACAATTTTAAAAAGTGAAACAATGAAAAAGTCGAAAATATGGCACAAGTTTTACTATTGAAAGTACCGCTAATGAGAACCCAACATAAAATATATATATTTTAAAAGCGCACTACACTAATTTAGAAATACACGCATTTTTTAATTGAAATTCTTTAGTCATTTTTGAGAAATTTTTCTTTACGTTTTCTTAACATTTTAATGGTACAATACACAATAGTTTTTTTTGTTTTTAGAAAAATTGTTTTTCGATAATTCAATAAAATGTAAAAAAAAAAAATAAAGAAATACAAAGTCGCTGGGGCCGATTTTGAGAAAAATAAGATTTATCTAAAAAAAATTATGACAGGTATCGTTATGGTTGGTCTTAAAAAATAAGAAAACTTATGTTTCCAAAAAAATACAACATGTAACAAGTTTGAAAGACATCCACAAGTTTAGGTTATATGTTTAGGGACTGACAGACAAAATTGTGGAACGCACTTTCTTCGTCGTAATATCAAATTTGATTAAAATCTCCAATTCGATTTTTTTACAAATTTAAAACTTGTCATATAGTACCTAAATATAGTGGGTGGCAATGGCGCAGTGGATAAAGTGCTTGATTGCTAACTTAGACGTGTGGGTTCGATCCCCACGCTAAGCGCATTCTTTTCTATATCTCCAATTTTAATTGGATGCCGCTCATGGGTTAAAAATGAGGCAGTCAATACCTGGTTCTCAAATCCACTGTGCCAAACTAGTGCCGTGCAATTCAAGTTGAATTTAAAAGACCTTTGGTCGTACAGGCATATAGTTAAAATTAAAAATATATATCGCAAGTAAAAATGAACGGTATACTTATTGAAATGTTTGCTTATTTTGTATTAATTTTTTCCTTTTTTTGTATTCATTTATTATACAAAAAGAAAATTGGAAAACTAAACTACAATTTTATAAATACAGTGAAATCTCCCTTTACGGACACATGTTTTTGTACGGAAATTGCTCCATATAAGTTTCATTGTTTTTAGTTTCTCTTGGACGGACACTCCCGTGGACGGGCACGGACAGGAATTTCACAACAACGGATGCGCGCACTAAAGGGGTTTTGACTACCCTTAAAATGAACAAGCACAGTGCGAGCGTTAGGAAAGTAGGGAAGGATGCAAGAGGAGATACCGATGCACATTTGTTTTGAATTTCTGAATATCAAAATGGGAGGGGAAAATAGAGCCGGGTAAAGTATTCCACATTCGCGTTGTACGGCTAAAGAAAGAATCTCTGTACTTGACAGTACGTCCGAAGTTGGGCTCAAGGGTAAACTGATGAGCATTCCTAGAAGCGCGAGTATTACGGTTGAAAAATTTACGGAGAGGAATGCAACTGGCTATTTCGCTGGAACAGTGTTTATAAAAATAGCGATAAAATAGTGAGAGACATATAACATTTCGACGATGTTCTAGAGATGTAAATGTTTCCACTATAGTTCTATCGCCAATCATTCTTAGAGCTCTATTTTGAATTCTATTCAAAAGATTCAAATGAGTTTTGGACGCTCCTGCCCAAATGTGCGAGTTATACTCCAGCTTTGGACGAATGAAGGCCTTATAGATTACAGCCAGATCAAACGGGTAGAAGAATTTCTTGCACCTTCGAAGAAAGCCCAAACACTTTGCAGCGTTTTTGGCGACATCAAATATGTGTTCATTCCTCAAGAGGTGGTCTGTGATGCACATGCCGAGGACTGAAAGCTGATCGGTTTCTTCAATGCTAGTGCCGCTCATGGATAGCGGCATGGGGGGTGGGTTCTGCTTTAACGACAGAAGACAGCACTGAGTTTTTGAAGCATTAAATTCTACACGGTTTTTAATTCCCCATTGGACAATGCTGTCAAGATCAGAATTTAATGAGCTTATCATACGCTGCCGTTCCAGTTGCACATCCGAAAAACAAGGAGGTGCATCTAAAAACGAATATGAAAAGCTGAGAGTACTATCGTCAGCAAAACAATTAAGTGGATTAGAAGTTCCAGATAAGAGATCATTAATAAAAATGAGAAAGAGGGTCGGAGACAATACGGAGCCCTGGGGCACACCAGCATTTATTTTGTGAATATCAGACTTGAAACCGTCCAATACAACTTGTATTGAACGGTCCGAAAGGTAATTTCTAATCCAACGAAGAAGACATTCATCGATACCAAATGCACGCATTTTCGATAGGAGAGCTTGATGCCAAACTCTATCAAATGCTTTTGAAATATCAAGCGCAATAATCTTACTTTCTCCAAAACGATGTAAAGATTTGGGCCACTGTTCGGTGAGATATACCATCAGATCACCAGTGGACCTATTACTACGAAAGCCATACTGCCGGTCATTAAGGAGCTTTCGTTCTTCAAGATATTTCTTGAACTGATAATTAATCAGCGTTTCCATGACCTTGGAAAGAAGGGACGTAAGTGCAATTGGACGGTAATTAGATGGTGAAGAAGATGCGCCTTTTTTAGGGACAGGCTGGACAAATGCTGTTTTCCATCCACTCGGAAAGAGACCTGTACAGTAGGACAGATAGAAAAGCTTACGCAGTGGTTTTGCCAGCGTTGAAGAACACCTCTTCAGAACGATGGGAGGGATACTATCCGGGCCAGCGGATTTGTTTATGCCAAGATCTTTGAGGACTCTAGCAACTGCACGAGTGCGAAAGAAGATTCGTCCCATAAAATCGTTTACGCTCTCAAGTAATGGAGGAGTCATAACACTTTCTGACAGCGTCGAATTAACAGCGAACTGCGCTGCAAGCAAATTGGCGCGAGAACTGACAATAGGGGTGTCATTAAAGACGAGCGTTGGAACCGAAGAAGAAGTTGAATTTCGAATAGTTTTTACAAATGACCAAAAATTCTTACTACCTTTGGGACATTGTAGTATTTTTTGCCTTAATTTTTGGTCATGCAAAAATTTGGTTCTACGAATGTGAACGATGCAAGTCTTTCTAGCTTGTTGAAACTTTTTCCGGTATTCCTCAGTGGGGTTGGCTTTATAATTCCGGAAACTGACTTCTCTAACCTTAATAAGCTCTTTACAGCTTAAATCAAACCATGCATTTCTTTCGGTTTGATAGATTTCACCCTATTCGGGATTAAATTTCTCATTCCGTAAAGGATTAACTTTGTTATCATATCTGCGCTGGAGTCTATGTCACTACCGAGGAAGCATAATGACCAGTTGAAGTTTCTGAAGAAATTATTGAGACCGTCCCAGTTGGCTTTCCCATATTGCCAAACGGTTCTCATAGGTGGTTTTTCTTTAACTGAGTGTTATTGGCATGAGAAAATTGCAGATACGACACAGTGGTCTGATGTACCTAGAGGCGATAATACATTTAGCGTGTATTTATTAGGGTCAGAGGTAAGGAACAAGTCTAGAGTGTTTGCGGTTTGACCTGCAACGTCAGGTATTCGGGTTGGCTCGTCAACAATCTGAGTCAGTTGGTTTAACTCAGCAAAGACCTCAACATACCTTCCTTCGGGTGTTGTCTGGCTCGAAAAGCGGAGCCAACTAGAATTGTGTACATTGAAATCGCCCGCAATGACGATTTCAGTGTGAGGATAATGGGAAACAATTCTTTGAATGGAGTCGGACAAAGCATCAAATTCGTTAAAAGTTGAAACTCTATCCAAATTTGGGCTCCGATAAATAAAACATGTGTGTATGATGTGCTTATTTACCGTGAATTTTAACCACATGAAATTAAAATTTGTGTTTGAGCACAAGCCATATTGTGGTTGAAGTTGGTACGCTACATCATTTCTTACGTATACGGCGAGACCATGGTGGGAAATAATAATGGCACTAAGTTGTACCCAAACAGACGAAATTCCGATTGATCAGAATTTTCGCCTATCTGGGTTTCACTCAGTGCCAAAACAGCTGGCCTGTTTTTGACAGTGTGGACATAAGCGGCATAATAATTTTTCCTAAGCCCGCGAATATTGTTATAATCGACTCTAAAACTACCAACCATTTTAACATTTAAAAACAAATAAAACACAAGTCAGACAATTAACAATAATGAATGTTTGATCTATATTCCAATTTGAACTTTTCAATAGCAAATTGTCACTAGTGTTATGCCTTAGTGACAATTTATATTGATCCGCCCCTGGTTAAATAGAAAAAAACAAACAGTAATCCATCTGACGTTATACTAACCTAATCATTGCATGCACTATGTGATAAGCTCCACATAGTACCTACAATGATTAAGCTAATACAACTGCGAGAAGTGACTAGGAAAAGGAGGAGGAAAGTGACATATGAAGTAAAATTGAAACTCGCGACTAATTTCAATATTGACTGCTTACAAGCCACAGGGTTCAGACCACTTTTATGTATTATATTTTAAGATTCCTCATCAAATGTAATCAATTCTATAAATTTCCGACAAAAAAAATATTACACCACGACTGCCAAAAAATGCTCACATATCAAAGACATAATCTGCACTCGTTGCATAGAATTTACAAAGTTACGTAAACGTCCATAAAACGCCATTCATGTTGGTTCTCGGAAAAAATCCGCAATCGGCTTTTGTAATGCAGATATAATTTTCGTGAGTTATACTTCCTTTTTACATGTGTCTTTCCTTTTTATTTTTGAATACGTAATCCTTTTTGGTCCCCATTGATGATCCCAATGAGTAAAAAGAGGAAACATCCTCTTTTTTTTGTGCACCCTGCCTTTTGCATGCATTAGATGACTTTTCCGTTTCGAGAGGAAATTAGGTCAATTCCGCAGTTGGTCGGCGAGTTTTCCTTATTCGCCCATTTTTTTTCTTTTTTTTTTATTTAAACTTTCCTTCTTGTTTTCTTTTTTTTTACAAGTTTGCATTTCAATGATTCATGGAATCCATTTCTTATAAAAGCAAGAGAATGTGGGTTATGAATAAAGTTTAATTTTATGTAGTTTCTTCATCTTTATTATGAGGGCACATGGGGTTTCTTTATATTGGTGTGTGTATAAGTATTAAAAAAAAAAATAAGTAAAACAAAAATAACAAGAAGTCATCCTTGTGTGCCATTTATCATCGGTTGCTCATATTATTACTCAAGCAACAATTTATATCGTCAAGAGTCTCACCCTGTACGGTGTGTACTGTGTACTATACGAGAACGAATAAGTTTATAGGATTTTTTGTGATGTTTAATCTTGAGAAATTTTTCACTCGTCCTTATTTCCATTCATGAATAAATAAATGAATTTAATAGAAAGAACTCGTGTTGAGTGTTTTTTATTACCAAAGCGATTTGAAAATGGGGATTTTTACAATCGGTTTTGTGGGATTACTTTTATCCGCAATTAACATAAACTAGTTTAATGGTTGGGTATATTTTTTTATTATTGTTTTTTTTTTTTTTGTGTACGAAAGACAATTTATGGTAGTATATTTTTACAAGCAGACCCGTGCTGGCATTGCTTCAAGAACGATTTGTGGTTTTAACAATTTTTCTCAATAAGGCTAATTATAATGTCTTGCAAATTAATAATAAAACTTTTATCATGAATCTGCTAACAAAAGTATGCCCAACCATCAACGAAGTATTAAAAAAAAAATCTTAAAAAAGTGAAGGAACGCGAGCACTGATCTGCTAGTTTGCAGTTTAAATTGCTCTTACTCAATAAAATTGAAATCTGGAATGATTCGTTTTCATGTTCACCAGATGTTACGAAAAAAATACACAAATTATCCATCTCAGTTACAACAGTAAGGTACAAAAAAAATCTGAAAATTTTCAGAGGAATTAGAAAAAAAGAAAACCCGTCACGCCTCCGATTTTGATAATGTACGTACCTATTTGTAGTAAGTCTTTCTTCCAACAAAGTCTCCACTTTTTAAGTGAAGCGAATTCCAGTGAGGAAATCTTTATGGTATGATCTAGTCTCTCTAGGTAATTTAAAGCAGTAATTTGTTGTGTGGGATTTGAAGTTTGGCAACGCACACGATATAAAACATCTACGATCATTTAAATTCAAAGGGGAATGTATGGTTAAAATAGTGAAGAACTTTTCTTATTACCAAACTCTAAGAGCTGATAATCCACAAGCGGAACATATGGAAAGATTTTTGCCGTTCAACATTGCTTGCATGAACAGGACAACGTATGTATAGCATAAATATAATCATTTAGGCCATGTGGTATGAAAATGGTCCAACTCTGGTCTAAATGTGTCAGCTACAACACTGACAGCCACTTCAGCCTAACATAACCTGGCCATATAGGCTATGTCCCAACGCAACACACAATAAAGCATAGAAGAGCTTCGACTTTTTAATCTGACATCAGCCGAAAAATTATTTTTGAATGTTTTTACTTCTCCATTACGTTCTTCTTACTTAAATATACACCATTCTGCAAAAACATGCTAACTATTCTAAACAAAATGTTTTGAAAAACTTATCGGATACACGTTGGTCAAGCAAAGCAAAAGCTACTAACTGTCTCATGTCGAATTCCAAACGAACATTTCAAATCGATTTCCGGTCGATTTTTCTGTCTGCCTGTCTGTCTGTCCTCGAGTCTGCAGCCTAAACGGATGGATCGATTTGCTTCGAACTTGGTAGATATTGTGTTTTCGGTTATTGCCCACACGGTTTTTTTCAATTTTTTGTAAGACCACAAATAACAGTAGCTCCCATAAATTTGTTTTGGCTAAAAACGAAAATCTTATTTTTCTCAAAAACGGCTCTTACGATTTTTATAAAAAAAAATCAGTTAATTAATGGAGCGAAAAGGTACCATTTGGTATGTTTTTTTTTTTTTTTGGAAAAAAATGGTAATTCTTTGTATCTACCTCTAGAAGAAACATTTATTTTGATTTTCGATATTCTGGGAAACGGTTAATTTGATTTTTTTGAAATTTGTTGCACAGAAGCTCGTAGAACGTTTGAACACTATTAGATATATACACTATAAGCCAAAATTAAATTTTTTTTTTGAAAACTCAAAATTTCGAAAACGACTCAATGGATGTGTGCGAAACTTCGTATTTTTGAAGTTCTTCGACATTATCTTGAATAGTTAAAAAAAAAAAAACTATTTTCCTAAAATAAAAAACAACGGTACCTCCCATACAAATGTTAAAAAAAAAAGTTAAGAAAAAAATGTATTTCTCGAAAACGGTTTCAAGAATTTTTATAAAAAAAATGTGTGCGTTCTTAAATTAGTACAGTCCACTTTTAAGTATAAAAATATTTTTTTTGCGTACTTATTATTAATGGTACTTCCCTTAAAACCACTTTTCATATTTTCGACTTTCTCAACATTGGATGAACCGATTAAAATAACTTTTTTTTATGAGAATGCTCCCTTAAATTATTAATAAACTGCATACTCAAATTTTCCACAAAAAAAAATCGATTTTTAAAAAATAAATAAACATTTTTTTGTAATCGATTTTTACTGCTTTTTTTTTAAATTTGAATTTTATATGTACATTATTAATAATATCTCTAAAAATAAATTTTATACATACAAAATTATTTTTTTTAAAAACCGCTGCAGCCATTTTTGATTTTTTTTTTCATAAATTCTTATTTATACAGGAATTCAAATGTCATCTTTTTTTTCCCTCAAACTATAACCAACTAAGCAATATAAAAACATTTAATATTCCCTTTTTAAAGAAATTCTTAGTACGTCACTGAATACTAAATACAACGTAGGCCCTCATACATTTATATATTATAAATACATATCTATAAATGTGTCTTTAAAAATTACGTGAATCTTATGTATCCATATTGCACCTAAATTATAAAGTTAAGTGCACCTACCCACCTAGATACTTCATTTTCATTATACATGTGTACATACTTAGTTCCCATTTATATATGTAGATACAATTTACCCTCCTAAGTTACATTAAGTGTGTTTTGGTGAGAAAAAGAAACTCGGTCAGTCAAAATGTAAAAAGATATACAACAACAAAACCCCACTGGGATCTACTTTACCTTTTTATTCCAGTGAAATGTTACTTTACATTATTCGTTAGTGCTGCTCAAATTTAGAGGGCGCTAAAATATAATTTTGTGTATTTTTTATGTTGGTAAACCTGATAATAGATCACAATAGATGTTTTCGATTTTTGATCTTTAGGCTTGTGAAGCACGTGACTATCTAAGGCGGAGTTTATAAAATAGTTATTTAGAGTTAAATCATTTTCCATTGGGGGATTCACATGTAATATCATTTTGTACTGCATTAGTCGTTTTGTATTATCAGAATTGAACCATATTATGGATTATCAAAAAACATACATTGCAAAAGATCTTGCACTCCATCGGGATCACGTTTCATAATCCAAAAATGTTGTTCTGGGGATGGTAGTGTAGTGCAAAGAAAAGAAATAAAATTTATATGAAAAATAAACACACACAAGGAAAAAGAGATGGAAGTAGAGCGCTGTTGTCACTCTGATATGTATTGTTTTATTTTCATGAGATTGAGCCCGATTACGCGATTAGTTTTTTGGTTGTTTCGTCTTTATGAGGAAGTTTCTTCCTTTCGTTGCGAAAGCACGAATGAAAATTTCAACATTTTTTTATGGTTGAACTTGAATGCATGTATATTTTTATTGAGATTTTCTTTAATTTACATAGACCTTTTTACATTTTTTTTTACTTAACTATAGATATATTTATTTGCCGTCTTTGAATTGGCCGCGCTACACAAATCTTATTTGTATTGTTTTTTTTTTTCAATTAAACAACTTCAAATAATGTATTTTTCTATTATATTAAACTGAATAATATTTTTTGCGTCCTCTCGATGGTTGAACTTTGATGTTTCTGATTTGACAACCGTAATGCTCCCCGATGTAAATTCAAATTATATATTTGTAAAAGAAGTAATTGAAATACATTTTTAATTATTACTAAAGTTTACACAAAACAATATAACATTTTATAAACGTCAAAATGACGAACGAAATGGCATACATATTTCAACGAACGGTGTAATCACGAACGTATGTGCCTGTCAAAATGACGTAGTTAAATTCGGCAATTGACAAAAAGCACTACAGTTTACTGCACAAGATGTGAAAAATAAAAAAGACGTTCACATAGGTTGTATGTCTTGAAAAGCCTCCAATCTCAAAAAGTTATGAATTATCAAACAACACGCTTCTCAGGTGGTTTGTTTTTATGTTCGAATCATCAAATATCGACAAGGTACTTCCAAGATTTATCATTTTTAATCCCTTTGTACCTGGCGATTTTTTACGAAAACGAAACAGGCAATCTGCCCTTCTCTATCTTACGAATGTAAGATTGTAAAAAATCCTCATAGTGATCAGCCACTTTGAGACTACATTTTCATTTTTTTAGTCTAACTTAAAAAATAGAAGTGTGAGGTTAGCCTTAGACCAAAATTGATAAATTAGAAATGCTCAAGAATCGAACAAATCTTTATGTCAAACGAACAACAAGCAGAGGCACCAACCCTTAAATAGCAAACCAAGTAGAAAGATATTTGCTGTGGATCGTTTTCTTGAATTTGTTTAACTTCACTGTGCTATATTCTCACCAAAACACAGCTATTATTAAAAACCATAACCTACATTTAAATATACATCTGTGGGTATTTAGGTACCTAAGTAACTATTCCTTGAATCATCCATTCGACAATTAATTATACTAAAAATTAAGGTAATATTACTTACATCGTCATTAAACCTGCAAAAGGATAACTAGACTACCACCTACCTTCTAAACAGCCTCAATGGTTAGCTACATTAAAGTTGTTAGCTACAATAGCAAATTCGTACGATCCATCGTGTATTTTATTTTGTTTGTTGTGAGGAACTTGCGAAAAATAGTTTGCGTGTAAAATCTATGAAATCTTGCTAGAAACGCAAGATCTGTTTCGAGAGATTTTTTTTTAGAAATAATTCGATTGTGTTCAGAAAAAAATCGAATGTTTTATTGTTTGGAATTCGACATTAATGAAAATTTATTAGAAATGTATGATTCTTTAATCGAAATCGCAGAATGTGCAGTAGGCCGTTTGAAAAAAACGCGGCGGAAAGCATTGAAAGCGATACATTAATCGCTTTAGGTTATTTCTAAAGCGTACATGAGCGCAAGCGATCATTCCAATTTTCAATTTAAATGGCGGCTATTTCCATATGGTGTGTTA
Source organism: Philhelius pedissequus (assembly GCA_910595825.1). Lineage (NCBI taxonomy): Eukaryota > Metazoa > Arthropoda > Insecta > Diptera > Syrphidae > Philhelius > Philhelius pedissequus. Next base: position 81,600,731 of record OU343163.1, read on the forward strand.
TTTCCAATTTTCCTATCGTAAGTCCAGAAATTTCATAATAGCAAGTTCCTGTCGAATAGTTTTTTTTTTATAAAATTATTTACATGGAAGACATCAGGGCAGCAAGACCATAGATGTCGTATTAAAATTATTGATTGGTCTAAGATTTCAATTATTAAAGAGTGATAATTATACATATATTTTGTTAAATTGAAAATCAAAGATAAATTATAGTATTCAGGTATATAAATAGTTTATATATCTTTAAACTTGTTGTGTAAGTTTGTTGCTTCTTTAATGCGCTGAAAGGATCGGACATCGGATGGATTAAGAATTTCAGCTATTTGTTTCTTCTTAATTTCTATGGAATCGGTATCTGTAGTTTGGCGAGAAATCGGACAATCGGCAAATATGTGCCAAACTGATAGGATCTCCCTACAATATTCGCATTCTTCTGGGGGGTCGTTAGTAAAATAGTGACGACTTGAAAATAGCGTTTTTCGTACTCTGATCCGAAATAAAGTAATGCATTCTTCTCTGGTTAGAGTTCTGTTGTAGGGAATTCGAAGATGTGTTGCGTGATGTTGTCGAAGAATGTTTTGTTCACAACGCCAGAAGCTTTCGAGCTCTTCATTTTCGTTTGAAATGAAAACTTTTCGGATGATTTGGGAGATATTTGGCAGTTCTTTTAAATACGGATAACGAGTCGCTTCTTTTGCTGCGGTATCGGCAGCCTCGTTTCCTTTAATACCAACATGACCTGGGATCCATGCTAGAGTTATGTTTACGTTATTATGGAGGATGCTTCGGATGTAATTGAGAGTAGAGCAGTTATTGGTTGCACTTTTGATTCCTGTAAGTGTACTTAGACTGTCGGTGAGGATCAACGTCTTTTCCGTCCAGGTCTGTACCATAGAAAGAGCTTTTGACAATGCTGTTACTTCTGCTAGGTAACTACCCGCTGCGTCTGGAAGAATGCCTTGGAAAAAGATGGTTTCTTCGTTGTTTGATTTCAGTTCGATGACTGCATAAGTAGAATTATTATTCCTACAGGATCCATCGGTGTATAATGTTCTCAAAGGCTTGATAGTTTCAATTAGTTCACGGTGAAGCATAAGGAATTGTTGATTTGAAAAGTTTTCTTTCTTGTGGCGGGAGAGGCTGGTGTCTATAGATAGCAAGTGTCTTTTCCAAGGAGGGGGAAGGGAGTTTCTAACGGAATACAACCATGAGCCGAAATTAAGGTAACAATTTTGGTAAGAGAAGATGTTGAATTTTTCTTGTTTTGTTTTTTTCTGGATAAAGTTTCCTTTGAAACTGTGTGAAGAGGATGAGAAACATCAGTTTACCGCTCGATTTTGTCCTAGTTTGTTGACTGATTTAAATCCAGCTTCTATTCTAAGAGCTTCGATTGGTGTTGTCCTTAGCGCTCCTGTGGATGTTCGGTAGCATGCGTTTATGGCTACATCGATGCTCTCCAAGTTTTTCTTCGAAGTCCACATAAATTGGGTGAGCCCGTGCTGGATGGTACCTTCGACCAGAGCTTTGGTTATTTTGAGAGCAGTTTCCAGATGTGGTCCTTTTCTACGAGAACATATCATTTTCAGAGCATTGTTTCTAGTCTTAAGTTGATTGATGGTATTTTTGATATGGAGATCCCATTTCAGATTTCCACTGAATGTTACACTGAGGACTCTAAGTTCTTTTTTCAGGTTCACTGTGGAGTTGCGAATTACGAGTGGAATGATTGAAGATAAGCATTTGTTTTTCCGGCAAAGATGCAGTGCTTCTATTTTAGATGGCCGGACAATTGCACCGGTTTTTTGGGTCCAAGCATGGATTTCATTGTCTGCCGTTTTTAAAATGGTGTTCACCGTAGATGGATCTCCAGAAGCTACCATGAAGATATTATCTCATTATAGAGGTATACTGACAAAGGAGACCCTTGTGGTATCCCATTTTCAAGTTTTAATTTGTTTGAAGTAAAGCCATTAACATTAGCACAACAAGTTCTTCCCGATAAAAAGGATACTATAACCTTAAGGATATGTTTAGGGACTCCCCATTTATGTAATTGTTCAATTATAGGAAAAGTTGTGACGCGATCGAAAGCCTTCTCAAGGTCAGATGACATCACTACGCTGTGCTTACGAGCTGAGAGATTGTCTGCTAATTTATGTTCCATGAGATGAATGAGAGATTGAACTCCTCTGTTTGGTCTAAAAGCATGTTGTTCATTACTAACTAATTGACTTTTCCATCATATCTACGTTCTAAAATTTTTTCAAAATTTTTTCTGGGAGAAATTTTAATATTTATAAAAGATTTTTTGTTTTATATTAAATAAGATTATATAAAAACCATAGATTCAATTCGTGTTTTTTTGCGTACCAAAGGAAAAGTAAGAAGGGAAGCAAAAAAGGTACCCAACGATCTGAAGATCCAACGCAAATGAATTAGAAGTGCGTCTTCTCTTTTAGACTTTCAAATTATTTTATTTTAATACTAATGTATTTAGATTTGGTAAATTTATTTTGGCTGTCGATAAGATATTCATAAATATATTTGAAGAAATACAAATCAATAGAATAAGCTCTGTGTCTTCTTAATTGAAGTTTGTTGCCATTATTCAAATTTTAGCAGAACGATCATACCAAAACAGCGCCAGCGTTGGACAAGACTTAGACATTGCCAAGGCGAAACCCACAGTATCGAAGGTTATGAGTGAATTGTGGAGTTTTATTCAATACTTGCCTACATTTTATTATAAATCACCAACCGCTATTTGCGACTCAAACACCAACCGCTTTCAAAACATTAGGAAGAGCGATTAACAGAACTGGCAACTATTTCCATTGAAAAAGACATGCAGAATCGTATTGGAGAAGAAGAAATCGTAACAACATTTGCAAAAAATGAAATCGCGATGAGCAGCATTTTAATCTCAATATTTTGTAAAATTATTTAATCGAAAATCCTTGAAATGTATTACATAAAACTTTTAAATATTAATTTTTACGATTTTGGTGTTTTTTTTTAACTTCGGAGCGGCAACATTTTAATTTGCCTAGGGCGGCAAAGGCCTCAGGTTCGGCACCGTCCACAAGGTAAGTCGCACAAAAAATGCCCTTTTACTGTTCTCAGTTATTGAAATGAACCACGAAAATACTTTATTCCCATGTATAGTGCACATACATCGACCAAAAAAAAACCTGAAGTAATTCCATTGCACATTCGTGTAATTCGGTTGAAGAATAAATCCCTTTATTTGACAGTAAGTTCACAATCGGACTCGACTTTAAGCTGACTTGCAATTCCTTCCAGCGTGAATGCGTTAATATTGAAGTTATATTTTTAAAGGGGACGAATGAATCATTATGACGGTATTTAGAGAATTGGCCTTATCTGAATTGGAATTATCTCACTCCGATCATTTTCAAATGCTTCTTTTGAATTAGGTCAGAAGTGCAGCAGGGCCAGCTCAAATTTAGAAGATGTATTCAAACTATGGACCAATATAATATGTTTTATATGCAGATAAAAGCCAGATGGATAAGAAAGAAAAAAAACTTGCATCGCCAGAGGCAGCATTTTTAGGAACGTCCAGTTTGTTCATAAATTGCCATAAGTCATTTAATAAATATACACTAAACTAAAGACGAACAGATAGAAAATCTTGAGATAACGCACAAATGTTCGACTGAATATATTAATTCCAAAATATTGTTTTATGGCCAAAATAGATAAAGCAGTCATTCGACATTCGTTAGTTGTAAGAACAGGACGTCAAAAAATGTAAAACATTGAGATGCTTTTGAGAATTAAAACGAGTGATATCAAACATTTGGTCCCTCGAGCCGGATAAATTGAGCTCAGCCAAAAATCAAAAATCTTAGAGCCGATTTTTCAATCTCTAGATAAACATCCAGTTAGTTGACAGAGGAATAAACTTGACTATTAAGCAACCGGATAAAAACATCGAATTTTTCAATCAAGAAAAAACAATCCATAGATTTAATTTGAACGTCACTTTTATTTCGAGTATTGAACTTTTCATAGAAATTAATTTTTGTTTAACGTTTATTTCAAAGCAATGTTTTTGACATCGAAAATAGCTATTTATTTTAGTCCTCAGATAACTCCTTACTCCGTTTTAAAAGGAACAGATTAATTTATTCTAGATTATGTTGTATCTGTTTGTTGAAAAACTGATTTTTGAATTTCTATACTTGACAGTACGTCCGCAGTCGGGCTCAAGTGTAAACTGATGGGCATTCCTAGAAGCGCGAGTGTTACGGTTGAATAGTTTAAGGGGAGGAATGCAACTGGCTATTTCACTAGAACACTGTCTATAACAATACCGATAAAATAATGAAAGGCGTGAAACATTGCGACGGTGCAAGAGAGGCTCAATTCTTTTAGTTATTGTTTCATCACCTATCATTTTTAAAGCTCTTTTTTGGATTCTGTCCAGGAGACTTAAGTGCGTTATGGGAGCACCTGTCCAAATATGACAATTGTACTCAAGCTTTGGACGAATAGATTACAGCCAGATCAGAAGGGGAGAAATATTTCTTGTATCGTCTCAGAAAACCCAAACATCTTGCAGCATTTTTGGCGACGTCGAATATGTGTTCATTCCACAAAAGGTGGTCAGTGATGCACATACCGAGAACTGAAAGTTGTTCGGTTTTCTCTATGCAAGCGCCGCTAATGGACAACGGCATTGGGGGAGGGTCCCGCTTTAACGACAAAACACAGCATTGGGCTTTTGGAGCATTAAATTAAGCGCGGTTTTTTATTCCCCATTGGACAATGCTGTCTAGATCAGAATTTAATGAGCTAATCATACGCTGCCGTTCAAGTTCCACATCCGAAGGACGCGGAAGAGAATCTAAAAACGAGTATGAAAAGCTGAGGGTACTGTCGTCAGCAAAACAGTATATTGGAATAGAAGTTTCAGATAAGAGATCATTGATGAAAATGAGAAAGAGAGTCGGAGACAGAACGGAGCCCTGGGGCACACCAGCATTTACTTTATGAATATCAGAACTGAAACCGTCCAACACAACTTGTATTGAGCGATCCGAAAGGTAATTTCTAATCTAACGAAGAAGAGATTCTTCGATACCAAATGCACGCATTTTCGATAAGAGAGCCTGATGCCAAACTCTATAAAATGCTTTTGAAATATCAAGCGCAATAATCTTAAGTTTTTCAAAACGATGTAAAGATTTGTGCCACTGTTCGGTGAGATATACCATCAGATCACCAGTGGACCTATTGCTACGAAAGCCATACTGTCGGTCATTAAGGAGCTCTTTTAAGGACAGGCTGGACAAATGCTGTTTTCCATCCACTCGGAAAGAGACCAGTAGAGTAGGACAGATGGAAAAGATAACGCAGTGGTTTTGCCAGCGTAGAAGAACAACTCTTCAGAACAATAGGGGACACACTATCTGGACCAGCGGATTTGCATATTTCAAGATCTTTAAGAACTCTAGCAACTGTACGACTACGAAAGAAGATACGTCCCATGAAACTGTTTATGCTCTCAAGTACAGGAGGAGTTATGACACTTTGTGGAAGCGTAGAATTAGCAGCAAACTGAGCTGCTAGCAAATTTGCTTTTTCTTGTGAGCTAACCACAGGAGTGTTATTGGAAACGACGAGGAGGTGGAATTTCGTACGTTTTTTACAAATGACCAAACATTTTTACTACCCTTGGAACATTGTAGTATTTTTTGCCTTAATTTTTGCTCATGTCGAAATTTGGTTCTTTGAATATGACTATTACAGGTCTTTCTAGCTTGTTTGAACTTATTCCGGTTTTCCTCAGTTGGTCTCTCAACCTGATAACCTCTTTACAGCTCAAATCGAAACATGAGTTTTCTTTTGGTTTGATGCTTTTGGTTTTGTTCGGTATAAAAGCTTTCATCCCCTTAAGAATTATATTTGTAATCATATCAGCGCTGGAGTCAACTTCACTATCGAGGAGGCATAGTGAAAAATTAAAGATCCTGAAGAAATTATTCAGTGCGTCCGAGTTGGCTTTCTCGTATTGCCATACTGCCCTCTTAGGAATGCTTTCTTTAACTGAGAACTTTGGCTGATATGACACAATGGTCCGATGTGCACAGAGACTATAACACACTTATAGTATATTTACCAGGTAAAGAGGTAAGAAACAAGTCTAGGGTGTTGGCGGAATGACCTGCAATGTCAGGTATTCTTGTTGTCTCAGTAACCAGCTGAGTCAGATTATTCACCTCAGCAAACCTACCTTCGGGTGTTGTCTGGCCAGAATAGCGTAGCCACTTGGAATTGTGTACATGGGTGAAACATCAGACCATTCCTGAATTATTATAACCTGACGAGTAAAGCAAAAAACAAACTTCAACAAAACTTCCTCGTAAGAAGACACCTACTAAGGAAATCCATCATGGGCCAAAAATATAAGAAGCATTAATGGAAATTCTGTTTAAAGTTCTACAAGCTTTCAATAACCTATCGGTCCAGATAATCAGGATCTGGTAATAAAAATTAATTGAACACTCCAAGTTCGGTGGGACCTAATTTCGTGTAAGTTTGTCCAGTGAGAAGATTTGAAATAAAATTTGGAAATTTTCAAATCAGCATGATTTTAATTTATTTTTTTTTTAGTAAGGCCGTTGATCTACTCACAGGTTATTAAGAAAACTCTCGCGCCATTTTATATTAGCACTTTCATTTACAGCTAGGTATGTATAATATTCTGAAGTAAACACTTTCACTTTTCTTCTCTATAAAATCCAGGAAAGCAAACAAAAGTCTGAAGATATCCCACATAGCCACCTCAAACATCAAAATCTCAACCTTATCTCAACACCAAAGTCAGGTCACCCTCACAAAAACTTAACTTCGCCGCATAAAGTATAAAAATTTAATACAGAGAACCTCCTCACAAACTGTAAGCAAGACAAAAAAAAACACACCCGATAATTCCAACCATCAATTCAATGCACCAGTGTGCACACTGCACAGCACATGCCAGCGTTAACACCCCTTAGTTGTAAGTTATAAAATTCAGGACATCTGCATCTATATTTGCAGTTCGCCTCCTGTCAGCTATTGACAGTCTGTGCTCCTGGAGTAAACATTGGGTGCTTTAAATTTGCATTCAGAGTGAAATCTACTATGGGTATCACAGAGACCCAGGTTTTTTTTTATAACATGGCCAAGAAGGGTGGTTAATACCCCGGCCAAAGCACACCTTTTCAGTTCGAATCAACATAACGGCGAAGGAGACGGACGGCGCGCGGCGCGCGAGAGTGTAAACACAGAACCACTCTGGGTATATCTATTTTCTATGCTCAACTACTCATAAAAATGCATTTCAATTTTCTGGATGTCTGTATTGGTATGACAAGGGACCGAAGGGGCGTGAGAAGGACATTTTTTTTGTGCTGATCTATTAGGTACCCAGCATAGCAGTTGCTCCAGAATAATGTGGAATACGACGGGCACAAAGCATGCTGTGCTGCTTGCCATCGCAGTATTTCAATGAATATCCCATTTACCCAGTTTCGTCAGTATCTTCCATTACAGAACCGAACCTTTACACAGGATTCCAAAAAAAAAAAAAAACTCTGTATGTACTTTCCCAGTAAAAAGGGTTCACAAAAATGTAAATAACTCATTCTCGCACAATGAATGCGAACCACCATCACCGCATTACACACAGGTTCCTATCCCAGGGGACATCCCTATTATATCCTATACTCATATAACTGCCAAGCATTCGAGGGGAAAGGATTCAATGATACTGTACTGCGAGTCTGTGTGACCCAACTATGTAGAACTGGGTCATATTCTGTGTAGAAAATATTAGCACTGCTGCGACACAAAAAGGATATAACCCAACATAACCTACATAACGATTTTGGTGTCAGTAGGATCTCTCTCTGGATTATACCTACATATTATGTACCTATACGAATAGCTGCACATAAATGAAGGGTGGGATGTAAATTTACTTAGCGGGCAGAGTCCTTTAGATTTTCTCATACAAACATACGGGTACCGGTATACCTACATTGCCTTTGGATTTTGATAGTAAAATAGATTACTTAACCCTTGCAAACCTATTTCAGCGAATCCTTTTATCCTTTGAGTAGGTAGGTGTGTAATGTTTTTATGCATTTTTTTTCTCTTCAAACCCTGATCCTCCTTTTTTTTATTTTATGTAATATGTAAGACGAAGTGATGAAAAGTGCATCAAAATTTAATTTTCAATTTTCTTCCACTCATGCGACACGGATGCTACATCCTTTCCGATTTCCCCCACTCATCCATCAGTTAGTTGTACAAAGCTAATCGCGGCACTTTAAGAAAAGTTATCATCGTCTAGGAGCAAGTTCTTTCCTCTTTTTGGCACCAGAATAGAGCATGTATGTATATGTACCCTTTCACACAGGATCAAAACTGACTAATCTTTGCGTTTAGTATGAAACAATAGGTAACATATCCTTTTGCTATGTAGCTTCGCACCAGAAGTGGCTCCTTACATGGTGTGTACTTGTTTATCCTTTATCTCCAGCACATCCCCCTTCCTCCATACCATCATGGATTTCATCATAATCGTTGAGGAAATTTGTTATAACAAGTCACATTCACGTTGGGGGTTTTTCGCACCCTTCCTTACTCCTTATATAGTTTGTGTGTTCTTTTGGCTCATAGCTGACAGCTAGATCCTTGAATTGCAATACAAAACAACAACAACAAAAATGACAAGAAATATGCAACAAGAAGATGCAAATTGGCTTTTATCTTTCTCTTTCCGAGTGCAACAATAATACTCGAGAATAAGACTATACGACTTATAAGATGAGACGGTAGGGAGCAGTGTCAACGTTAGGGTTATGTGTGCCATGTTTTGGCGAAGCGAACGAGAGGTTAAGCTGTAAAAGTGGAGAAATCAAGAATTTTATCGTGCATATCGTTGAAAATTATAAATAAGGACGACATTGAGTTGAAGAGGTGCTTATTGTAGGATTTTGCTTTTTCACAGAACTACCGTCCGTCACCGTACACCGTACATCGTATGCCATTCACTGCTTGTTTCAGACGTAAGTGATGTCAAAATAAAAGCAAGTGCAAAATTCTTTGAGCTTGTTTAAAATTAATGTACCTACGATAAGTAAAAGGCACTTAATGATAAGGTGAGGACGTAATTCCTTTTAAGAATAATTCTATTTTAGAATGTTGCTGGTATAAAATGCCAAACATTACCGACACACCATATTTATATTGGTTTAGTCGGGTTGTGAGTTGTTAGTCAATGCGGAAAAATTCAGAGTTAAAACTCTAAATTTAGGTTTTATTCACATTTTTCACATTTGTTTAATTTAGTGAATTTTAGCTGCATGTGCCTAGAAACCTAAAAATAAAACACTAACATATTTAGGATTAATTTGACATATACATCCAACTTTTATACAAACGAAAGTTTTCAACAATTTTTTTTTCATTACCTCAAATACTGTTTTTAATTTCACGTTTAACTTAAAAGAATTTCATTTTTTAAATTTCATTATATTTTCTAGGGATTTTATTTTTGGGTTTAAGAAAAAATAAAATGCACGACTGGATCGCACGTAATTGCTCCTATGTTTGATCACATTATATGCAAGATTCTTAATAGAAACGGCTAAATGTATTTCTAAAGTCGTTTTTCACTTAATTTTTTATATATAAAAATACTTAATGTAAAAAAATGTTATGAACATTTTAAATATTTAATCATATAAATTCAAAAACAAAATTTCAGAAAAAATCGTCCACCCTTTTTCGAAATATTGAATTAAAATCCAAAAAAAAACAATGGCGCAAAATTTTAAACGAATTAGTAAAAGCCACTTTTAGCAATTTACTAAGCTAAAAAGATGATTGAGCTAATTTTAAACAATTTTAACATTTTACTTAAGTTAAAATCACGGAATGGCTACTTTAACTTTTAGAAATTTGCTAAATCCATTATAGAATCTGATAGTATATCAGCCTTGCACGCAGGGTGCCCAGGTTCAAGTCCTGCTGGTGCACAATTTTCTTTTGTTTTTTTTTTTTTGTAAATAATGAAGTTAAAATGATGAAAATATAAACATTGAATGCTTATTTAGCGTGCAAAGCCTATATACTATCAGAATGGCATGTGAATTTAGTACGATACTAAAAATTTAAAATTTAAATTAAAAATCCTATTTTTAACCTAGTATCATATTAAAAATGATTTAACATATTACTAAATCGTTTAAAATTTTGCGCCAATTTTTTGAAAATTTTGAAACGCAGTATTATTTAAAATTTGAAGGAGCTCCTGTGTAAATTTTGTATCGAAATCCATTGAGCCGTTTACGAAAAAGTCGAAAATCAATAAAATGGTTGAATGGCTGTTAATAACAAAATATTTAAAAACATTTTTTAACCAAAATGTAGACCATACCCAAAGTATTACACACACTAATTTTTATCAAAATCGTTAGAGCCGTTTTTGATATAATTAAGATGGTAGAAGAATTTGTATGGCAAGTAACGTTATTTTTAGGGCTAAAACAACGATTCAAAAATCTATTTTGGACAATTACCTAAAACGCCTAAGCACCAAGTTTGATTAAAATCGATTCAGCCGCTTAGGTTGTAGAGAGTTGTACAGATAGACAGACGGATTTTTTTTCCAAATGCAGAACTTGCCCTTATAGTACCTATACCGCAAGTAAGAACGAAGACAAATGTGAAGAACTATCATAAATAACTCTTTTAAGGAATTTCTGTTATTATTGCTCTTGTTTGTAATTTGAAAATGTATCCTTAAAAACAAGAATATCCATCACGAACTGTTCAAGGAACTCATGAATATTACTGCTCAAGGAATGGAGAAAACTCTAAACACAAATTCCTTGAAATTCATTAACTTTAAAGGTCTCTTACAAAAGAAAAACTATAAGATATTTTTGTATCTTTACTAGTTATATGTACCTATCTATTCTTGGAGGCTATATCTGTGGATAGAAGAAACAGATCAAAAGAGAAATTTGTATACAAAATTGAACAAAACAAAACAACATACAAAAGACAGTTAAAAAGTGCACATGAAAGTGCAGATAAAGTTTTGAAGTTTTTGAATAGAATGTCACTTAATCGGGTTTGCTGGTTGGCAGATTCAGGAAGTGTAAACACCAATATTCTACTACTTTTTGTGAGGAATTTTTGTGTTTACATTTTGGGTGTGTTTGCTTAGCATATTTTGTGCAAGATATGCGATTTCGAATTCCTTCGAAGATATACGTTTTGACGGGAAACTTATATAATGAATGACTTGACTTTTTGAATCGTCGTTGCCTTGTGGTCCGTGGTCCCAACTTTTTTCGAATATTAATAAAATAACACTTTTTTCAGTTCAGTTTCAGTTTCAGTTTTTTTGTATAATATATAATGCAAACAGTTCAGTTTCCGTTTCAGTTTTTTTGTATAAAATACAATGCAAACACATGAAATAGGTACCTAGTACCAAACACTAAAAAAATATCTACAAGATATACTGAATGCTGCAAGAAATGCAATCATATAAAAAATCAGATCCAAAACTAAAAAATTGGATAGAAGTAAGGGATAACACTATTTCATTCTTTTTTTATTGCAATATACATTATATGTAGGTACTTTAGGCGCCGGGACATAAGTCCAAAATCGAATTTTGGAATTATGTCCCACTTTGATGGTTTTTTCTCAGATAAATACTAGCAGGGCTGCCGTATGTCATGAACTCAGCCCCATGTGATATAGCTAGAAAACTAAAGGTTGTTAGAATACCTCCGGGCTCTTAAAAGCTTAAATCAAGTACATTGCCAGAAGAAATTATAAATTTTCGAAATAAATCGAAAAAATTTAAATCCAAAAAAAACTTTACATACAACCAAACTGGACCTCACCCCAAATCCTATATTTGGGCCAAGCAGTGGGGGTCCCTTATATGTATGCATCGCTCAAAATTCTCCATATAAAATTTGAGAAAAAAAAACTGCTGTGAAGTCGAGGTTCCATGCAAATTATAAACTTGTGTCTTACTTCAAAAAAAAAAATATTTTGGATTTATGTTAACTGAAGTGGGATATAGTTCCAAAATTTGATTTTGGACTTTTGGCCCCACCAAAATGGGAAATACGCCCAAAAAAAAATGGGGCTCAGAATTCTGTCTGTCCGCTAGTCCACAGTACAAACGGTTTTTTTTTGGTAATATGTGTGCGGATACGTTTACATGATTTTTTGCGATCAAAAATAAAGATGTCTGCCAGAAATATTCTTTTAGCCAAAAAGGTAAAACTTTTTTTCTCAAAACAGCCTTCAACGATTTTTGTATAAAAAAAATTAATAAGAGGAGGGCACTCCTTCGTACTTTTTTTTGGCAAGAAAAAAAAAAGATTTATATTAAGAGTATTATTGTTTTTGGTTTTTGATTCCCCGGAAAACAGTTCAGTAAATTTTGAGAATTTTGTATATTATGTAATTACCCAAGTTGTCTGCAGGGGTAAAATTGAAAATTAGGGAATGTTACGGAACAAACATACGCCATTTTGTTTAAAATGGTTGGGGAATTGAATAACGGATTTAGCATTAACTTCCTTCATGTTTAAATTGGTTGGGGTTTGGGGAATATTATAAGAGATTTATAAAGGTTCGTGAATTCGGATACGTTTTTATGTTTTCAAACATTGCAGCCCATTGACATACTAGATATGGACTGCTAGGAGCCAACTTCACGATGGTTCCTTTTGAAAAAAGCATCATCAGCGACGATTTCGGTCCTTGCGGTGGTTAAGTATATTATCAAGTCAAACCAGTGCTTAAGGGATATTTTTTCAAGGAAATCCCTACACGAATCCAAAAATATCCTTTTCTCTATTTTCTACAGAAAACAATTAACTACTATATTATTGTTCTTTGCGGATGAACGAAATACGATTAAAGCTAGATCAAATATCAATTTAGTTGTTTTTACTTTTCGACTAAACGAATAAAATTTAACACACACTACGTAATATAAGTTGAAATTACATCTCATTTTTTTGTTTCAACTTTTCGACGAAAGAATAAGAAGATAATTTGATTTATTTTCTTTTTTAAATCATACTTTTACAATTATTAAGATTTTTAAATCATATATAACTATGATTTTAAAAGCCGTCTGCGAGAGTTTGGTTATTTTTTGTACAATATGAAAAAAAAAAATATGATAAAAACAAATAAATTTTATAGAATTTAACACTGCGTAATATAAGTTTAAATTAAAAAACTTGCATTTGAATATTTGTCACATGAGTAACAACAACGAATATGGCAGGCTTAAAATGTATTCCATTTATTTCGAATGTCACTCAAAAAGCAATCTTTTAGATATAAGCTGAAAGAAAAAGGAATTTTTCTTATTGTTACCCAGCACTACATCAATTGTTAACTTTCTAACAAACACTAGATGGCAGGGCTTCTTATGCTATGTGCAAATAGATAGCTCTAGTTTCTTTGCCTAAAATTTGTAGAAAGGTAATATCGTCAACAAATGGTGCTCTTTTTGTTTTTTTTTCTTTTTGCCGCTTGGCCTGAAATAGTCGCTGAAGGCGGGGAACCATATTTTTTGCAAATATTGTAGGGAAATGAATCACAACTAGCAGTCCATATCTAGTATGTCAATGTTGCAGCCATTTAAAAAAAAAAATTACGAAAATTTAAATTCTATTACAGCATACAATTTGAGCTTACGATTTTTATGGGCGTGCTGAGATTGAATAAATTGCAGTTATTTTAGTGGAATAAGGAAAATGGAGATATTATTCCTCTAACTTTGACCAAATTAACTTTAATTAACTAAAATCGCATGCGTGTAAAAGCAATTTTCGAACCGAAAAGGGAACAAAATGGAATCAATTTTTAAGAACGACAGGCGTATAAAATCAGTCTTACACGGTTCTTTTTTTACCGTCCTTCGTCTTTTTCACTGTTTGAGTGAGGGGTGTACAAATGTGGAGGGAAGGAAGTAACGAAACGAAAACACAGATGAAATTTACAAGACTGTTTCGGGTTGAACTTTGACATTTCTGATTTGCCAACTGCATGTTAATTAGTGTTAGAAAAATGAACGTAAATAAAAACGATTGAGTTATATAAATTGTGTTTCAGTATTAAATATGGTATAAGTATATGAAAAAAGTAAAGTACATAACTTTTGTATACCGAATTTTATACAATAATTTTTTACACATAGCTGCCTTGAGTCCAAGGTACTTAACAGTTTTTTTTTTTTCTAATTAAACGTTACACTAAAATTGGTAACGAAAATGTTTGAAGAACTTATTTTTTGATTTTTCAAATTAAATTCAAATTTAAAATTTAAAAAAAAATATTTTTTGTATATAACAGTACTTGTCATAGAACCACTTTGCATACATCCGACTTTCTCCTTAATGGATGAACCGAATAAAATAATTTTTATGATATTAAAAATAATAGGTAAATAAAAAAAATGTTTTAATTAAACAAAAATGATTTTTCAAAACTGGGGTAGTGAATTTTTTTGAAACAAAAATATACAAGCACTGTTGCTGATAAAAAGTAACTTAGGCAATTTATTTAAATATTATTTAAGTCTTAGTTTGAAACTTCAATGTTTTATTAAATTTTACGAGTAATTTAAAATTATTTCATTTATAATATGGAGACGAAGCTGAATAGTCGAGAAGGAAAAGACTTTTTAAATGTTTAGATATTTTCATGTTTCTTTCAAATGTATTGTTTTAATTTTTCTTTAAAAAAGTTAATTATATTCAATGCAAGATAATATTTCAATACAAGATTTGTCTCCTCGATGTTCGTCTATAACAACCACATAAAAATTACTTTAAATTAGCCATCCAATTTTTGTTTCCTAAATTTTTTTTTTAAAAAGCCGATCTAACAATTTTTAATTTATTTTCGATTATGTATGTATTCATATTTGTCCTTAAACTATAATATCTTAAAAATCTACATCTATCTAGATAGATACCAAGATATTTCTCGAACCATCGCTTCGACAATTCATTATATTAAGAATCAATGTAAACTTACTGATGTTAAGTGGAAACCTTGCTTCTAACAGTGTCAATGTACTTAGACTACATTAAAGTTTTTGATAGACTCGACAGAGTCGTAGGTTGGCACTTGGTGGAACTTTGCTAACATTTTAATGAACGTAAGAAAACACTTATTTAAATAAGATTTATTAAAAATAGAATATTTTAATTTAAAATATTGTCCGACGCGTTTCAATTTTTTTTTTTTAATTTAATTTACAATTATATTTTTATATTTAGCAGAGGCCTGTTATTGGTTAAATCAATTTGGTTATTAAGTAGGCATCTTCCAAGTGTTTTATGTTCGTTTTTTTTTTTATAGCTTTGCACGCGCTCAAGGGGTTATGAATACCCTTTATATTTTTATTCACAATTTAATCGTAAATATATTAGCCAGGTTTGTGGTCAGATTAATTGTTTGAAATTTGTTTCACCTTATTGACCGCAAAAATCGTAATAAAAAGTTAAAAAATAAAAAAACAAAATTAAAAATTAAAAAAACGTTTATTTTAAAATTTTTTTTTAAATTTAAACTTTTTATTTATCACGTATGCATTTCGGTTCTCAGCTGCGGAACCATCATCAGCGGGCGACAATTAAACAAAACATAAAGAGATTGGGTACATAGCAAGTACATTAAACTAGTTGGACTTTACAAATACATTGAACTGGTTGGACTTTAATACAACAAAATAAAGAGAGTAAACAGTTTTTAGTTTTTCTCTTTCTTAAGTACATTGAACAGAAAAGAGTCAATTGGTCCAGACTCATTGTAGACTCATTAAAAATGTAAACAAACAACGCAAACTGGACGCTTATGAGTCATTACATATTCACATAAACGACAACATGATGAATTTGGAACCTGGACCAATTGACTCTTTTCTGTTCAATGTACTTAAGAAAGAGAAAAACTAAAAACTGTTTACTCTCTTTATTTTGTTGTATTAAAGTCCAACCAGTTCAATGTATTTGTAAAGTCCAACTAGTTTAATGTACTTGCTATGTACCCAATCTCTTTATGTTTTGTTTAATTGTCGCCCGCTGATGATGGTTCCGCAGCTGAGAACCGAAATGCATACGTGATAAATAAAAAGTTTAAATTTAAAAAAAATTTTTAAAATAAACGTTTTTTTAATTTTTAATTTTGTTTTTTTATTTTTTAACCCTTTATATGTTTTTCTTAACACAGCGCGGACATCTGGTGAAGAAGAGAAAGAAGGATAGGAAAGATGTGTGGCGCGATGTTCTGAGAATAGAGCTGGTTGTTGTCTCAGATTTATCTCCAGGGATGGCGGCTGAACTAATGCGGAGAGAATTACCGTGTCTTATTTATTTATGTCCCTTATAATTCGCATTATTTTATTTATTTCGTTGTCATACTTTATGGGTATGCTAGTTTACTCAATCACATGTTGTTAGTGTTATGCCTAAACAGCATGTAATGAGCAAAGCAGCAACTTATTTTATGACAATTTTTAGAATTGGTTTTTAATGGAATATAAGAAGACATAGACAACGGCAGGAATCGAACCTGCAACCACGAGGTTGACAGGCGAGCACACAACTATCGTGCCACGGCCACCCGTTGATTTAAAAAATTTCAAATTTACCGCCCAGAATTTAAATTATGAAGAAGTTCAACATTATCCAAAGAACAAACATGGCCAGAGTTTCGAAGGTGTTGCGAAAGTCCAGAAGAAGGATCGGAATAAGAAACTCCCCGTATATGTTCGCTGAATCGTTTTTTCAAGTTTCGCTAGGTTTTTACGATGTAGACACCTTCACAATCACTGCATTTAATTTTATAGACATCGGTCTTCTTAAATTTGTTGGTTTCAGGAAATATTTTATTGTTACATAACACATTTTTAAGTTTTGAATTGTTGAAGAAAGCTGGTCTAATATTCGCCTTTTTAAGTGGATTAATCAGATTTTCGGAGATACCTTTGATGTAAGGAATTTTTCGCCAAAGTATAGGATCGTCCATTTTAGCAGTTGGGAAAATGGATTGTATAGCAGCTTTTTTACATTTTTTCCTAAGCAAGTTATACACAATTTTTTTGTCATATCCATTATTAGTGGCGATTTTAACCATTGTTTTCAATTCTTTCTTGAAATTAAAACAGCTCAGTGGTATGCGAAGAAGGCGATCAAGCAAAAATTGGAAAGCTGACATTTTGATAGACCAATGATGGGCCGAGTTCATAGGAATTATGACATCAGTGCAAGTGTTTTTTCTGTATATGTCGAACTCGAATGAATTATGAACAAGCGAAATGTTAAGATCCAAGAAATGTAGGGATTTTCCACCGAATTCCATGGTGAACTGGATATTTCAAAAAACGAAATAAGCTACGTTCTGTTCCCGTCCAAACACAAAATATATCGTCTACATATCGAGTCCAAGAAAAATCATATTTTAAGAGCTGGTTAGATGAAGAACACCTTCGAAACTCTGGCCATGTTTGTTCTTTGGATAATGTTGAACTTCTTCATAATTTAAATTCTGGGCGACAAATTTAAAATTTTTTAAATCAACAAACATAAAACACTTGGAACTTAATAACCAAATTGATTTAACCAATAACAGCCCTCTGCTAAATATAATTGTAAATTAAATAAAAAAAAATTGTTTAATGTTAATGTTTTGTTTTAAAAAGTAATTTCCTCACTGTATATTATTTGTTTACTTTCCTATCTTGAGCTTTTATTGTACATGTAATGTCAGTCCCCTGATGATGTCTTAATCGGACGAAACGCGTCGGACAATATTTTAAATTAAAATATTATATTTTTAATAAAAATTAAATTTGTGGATCTTATTTAAATAACAAGTGTTTTCTTACTTTCATTAAAATAATACATTAAAGTTGTTAGCTATAAGAGCAAGTTCGTACGGGGAAAGGTCAACTTTACGTTTTGTTAAAGTTTTTTTAATTAATAAAATATTTGTATCGCTCGGAAAAAAAACAAGGTATTAATTTTTATTAAAAATAATATTACAAAAACAAAAAATGTATCGCCAAGCTTAAAAAATTTGTTCTAAACACAAAGTTTAAAAATGCTTGTGTTCATTTTTCTTCCTTTTTGTTTTTAGTAATTTTTTTTTACAGATAAAACTTCATTGGCGTTATCAAACAAAATCGTCAAAACATAGTTTGTTCATATGCCTAATCATCAAGGGCGTACGCAGGATTTTTATCTGGGAGTGGGGCAACCTCATTCAAAAACCAAACAAATCAATTTAACCAGACAAAAAAAAATTAATCAGAAAGCAATTTTTTTCTAAAAAGAAAACGTCCTTTAAATGCAGTTAAAATTGTTGAGGTTAAGTTATTTTACAATCTACTGGCGTTGACTTTATTGATTTTTGATTGAATGGGAACCAAAATAAAAGGTATTCGATAAAAACTCAGTCGGTCCATAATTTATTTAAAGACATATATCTATAGTTTTCTCAGGTCAATGATCCTGATATACTTATACGTACCTATTTCCTCTGATAGACTTTAACCAAAAAAAAAACTAAATATAAAAGCATATAAATAAAAATACGACCCCATCTTACTCTACTTTATAAGAGGGTAAGTGAAAGATTTTTAACCCCCAGTTCAATTGTGATAAAAGCTGAGACATTAAAAAAAAAAAAAAAACATTTAAAACAAAAAGGGCCCCTTCAGACACATGAACAAATATAAATCTAGTATCAGTTATCGTCAGTCGAATGAACTTGTATCTTCATTCCTCTAGTTCCTGTTTCTTTCCTCACTGAAGATTAATCTTTTCAATCGAATGAAACACGACGGTGATGATAATAATGATGATGACGATGATGATGATGCGGCTTTAAAATAAACTTTAACCCTAACCACAGAAATCAGTCCCAGAGTGATAAACTTGCAGATAAGGCATAGCCTTGTATAGTTAGAAACAAGGAAGAAGGCCTTAAATGAGTTTTTCCTTAATCTAATATTCCTTGTCGGCTGTGCTTCCCTAACTAACTCTATCACTTTAACTAATAATAATAATATATATAGCACTGCGTACCTTACTTATACAGATATAACCACAGATCTATTATAGGTATACAAGTACAAATCTAGTTTAGTGTTGTGTATCTTTTCTAAAGTTCGTCTATATCTATATAGTCGTACATGCAAGTATTTATGCTTGTATCATTGTCTGTCATTATATTCTCTGCTGGAAGTTTAGGAATAATTTTAATAGACTTTTTTTTAATTCTTGTATACTTTGTCGTTATCGTACATGCTAGAACGGTAATCAAGAGATATTATTTAAAGTTTCCGGGTTTGGAGAGACGGACAAAAGTATGAGAACTTTAAAAGACACGGAAATGCAGCTTTCGAATTGTTATTTTATTTATTTACCTACAAGTAACATTACAGAAAATATTACGATTAAAAGAAATGCCAAAGTTCAACCATAAAAAAGTCTCGAATTTTCGTTTGTGTTTTAGTTACATCCTTCCCTCTACATTTATACACATCCCTTACTCAATCTGTGAGAAAGACGAAACAATCAAAAACAAAAAAAGAATCGTGCAAGTCTGCTTTTACACGCCTGCGATTTTTCAGCGTTGATTTTCTTTTGTTCCCCTTTCGGTTCCAAGAAAGATCTTACTCGAATGCGATTTCTAACAAAAGTTAACTTTGTCCAAGTGAGGGATAATATTTCCGCTTTCCTTACTTCCTTACTGTTTTAAGTTTATGGTTCGTGAATTTACTTCGCAATTTTTTTAAATGGTTCGTGTACTTGGTAAGGAATATTTTAAAAGGTAAAGAAGTCCGTTCCAAATTCACGAAAATTCCTAAGAAAATCCCTTATAAAATTCCCCCCAAAAATAGCTTCAAAAGTACAATATCATATAATTTTTACCGGTTTTTATAAAACAATTTACATATTTACACTAGCGGACCAGGCGAACTTCGTCTCGCCACAATTTAACGCCTTCAAATGAACTGCAGAGCCATAATAACACAGATTCACAGATGAAATCTCCATTTCTCTCTTAGGCGGACACATTTACGGAAATTGCTCCATAAACGTTTCATTGTTTCCAGTTTCTCTTGGACGGACACTGCCTTGGATGGACACGGACAGGAATTTCACATATAAATAGCAACATATTTTCTCTAAGACGGACACCTGAGCAGGATTAAATATGTCATCACGCTGAGAATTTTGACAACGATATTTTTGTTCAGCTGCAGTCTTCTATAGCGACCATCAAATTATTTTGTCTCATTCACGTAATGAACGTGATTTTGCTTGGACGTAAAAAAGGTTTATTTTTTGAGTTTTAGATGTTTGTTTATTTGCGCTCAGGTAGCTTCAAGTTTGAATTTGGAGGACAGTGAACTTCGGACGATCCCGAATATAATTCGCCTATAGTAAATTTAAGAAAAATTTCGAAGCGCCTTCATGAATGCTGAAATTATTTGTGTAGATGGATGAAAATGTAAATGTGGCTGAAAATATTGCAGTTACTGTTGAAATCAACGAGTCTGACAGTGAATCTGAGGAAGAGGATCAGGACCTGGTGGGTACATATATTAATTCCTACGAAAAAGGAAACACTTCAATTGAAAATTAAAAAACAAAATTACGGCCAAGAAAAATTACGGCAGCTGTTAAACTTTCGGTTGACCTACAGGCCAGATTTCAAAATAAATCGTTCTTTTCTAAAACTAAACAAGCAAATATTGAAATTTGTTTGAAGAATGTATATACATATAAATTGCAAAATTTTTAGAGGCAGATTTTTCTATTTGTTTACATGTGTTAAATCTAATAATTTTATTCCACTGCATGTGATAAAAAAAGAAGTGAAATTTAAATATTTTTGTTATTTTTACTTTCTGTTAATAAATGCATACTCTTAATTTTGAAAATTAGGGTTTTTATTTAATTTCCTTTAAACGG
This sequence comes from Philhelius pedissequus, assembly GCA_910595825.1. Taxonomy (NCBI): domain Eukaryota; kingdom Metazoa; phylum Arthropoda; class Insecta; order Diptera; family Syrphidae; genus Philhelius; species Philhelius pedissequus. Next base: position 81,621,796 of record OU343163.1, read on the forward strand.
ACAACTCCATTAGGCGGACAAAAATTTTCTGCACCATGGCTGTCCGTCCAAGGGAGATTTCACTGTAGTTCTAATTTCAATGTGATTTATTTGAATGGAATAAAAATAAGGAGAGTGATATGATAAACAATGTTTTTCCGGCGCAAAAACATATAACAAAGACCATTTACCAAGCTATCGACGACGTTCTTTTTCTTCGCTGCTAGTAATAATGCCCATTCACAAATCCAATCGAGTTTTATAATTTTTTCGAAAGCCGGGAACACTTTACTTTGTTGATGAGTTTCCCCTTCGACGTTGTTAACTCGCAAAAATTTGTCGGGAACGATATCAATCCAATCGAGACATCAACAGGAATTCGGCCATTGCCAAGCGCCAGCAGTTGTCTTGAGAATTCAGCAGCCGATGGGTCGTTCTGCAATGCCACTCATATTTGTGGTCAATTTCAACTTATTGACATGCTGGCACAAATACGACGGCTTTAAGCGTCCATTAAGTTCATCGGCAGCAGAAAATTTGAGAATGACGGGAAGCGTTTGACAAAAATCTCCGCTGAGCTATTGCCACCACCAAATCATCTTGAATCACCTTGTAAATCCTTAAACATTGTTATTAACTTCGCTGTCGCCGAATTCATGGTCATTGTCCACGTTATTGGTTTGTCAACCGTGAAAAAATTCATCGCCAGTTTTAAATCGGATTGTGCAGTTTGACCGCCTTCAAACGGTGTATTATCAATGCCAAAGATACCATAGGATGCAACAGTCAACGAGAGAAATCTTGGCCGAATTGTTGCTAGAATGAACTAAATGACGAATGTCTTGCATCTCCCACCGGGAGCATAGAGCAAGTAAATGTGATTGCGGAATCGTATTCCAAAGCAGCGCGATTGAAGTCTGCATTTACCACTTTTCTTCTTCTAATAACTTTTTGTCGAATTTGTGGTACAGGTTGAAGCTGTGCAATATGGCACGTCTCCATTTATTTCCTCTGTACGTGTACCTCTTGCGTTTGATTATCACGGACATTATGATTAATTATTGCAAGACGTGTACGTCGTCCAAGGTTAGATCGGAGTCAGTGTTTTTTTTTTTTTTTTTTTTTATATAACTTTGCAGCGCTCAAGGGATTATGAATACTCTTTATATGTTTTTAACACAGCCCGGGCATCAGGTGAAAGAAGAGAAAGAAGGATATGAAAGATGTGTGGCGCGATGTATTGAGACGGTGGTTGTTGTCTCAGATTTTATCTCCAGGGATGGCGGCTGAACTAATGGGAGAGAATTACCGTGCCTTATTTATTTATGTCCCTTATAATTCGCATTATTTTATTTATTTCTTTGTCATGTTTTTATGGGTATGCTAGTTTACTCAATCACATGTTGTTAGTGTTATGCCTAAACAGCATGTAGAGAGCAACAACAGCAACTTATTTTATGACAATTTTCAGAATTGGTTTTTAATGGAATATAAGAAGACATAGACAACGGCAGGAATCGAACCCGCAACCACGAGGTTGACAGGCGAAAGTACAACTATCGCGCCACGGCCACCCGTGGCGTATTATTTAGAAATCATTTTAATTTTTTACGCAACACAAAAACGATTTTTCACTCAGCGGGCAAACGATGTGTATTGAAAAAACGCAAAGTAATTTAAGATGAATGGAAAGCATTCGAATGATTTCAGATGAAGTCTTTTTCCAGATAATGAAAGAATCAATTATAATCGATTATTTCATTGAATGCGCCCATCATTACATGAAATGTAAAATATTATCTACATTCAAAATTTCATCTCCTATGCTGCCATTTCTAATCATAAAAATATGTTCGACAGCGGGTTTTAACTAAACTAATTTTCAATGTTTTTTTGCTTTTAAAAGCAAACTATGAAGATTTCATCCAAATTGTTTCATCCGTTTATGTGAAATAAATTTCAAAATTAAGTCGACTGGACTTATTTATATTTAAACAAAAAAAAGTGTCTTGCTTATAAAAAAAATTAAATGTTCATCCAAATAGGTAAAGCCATATTGGAGATGGCCAGAAAAGGACAGAAGTGGGCGAAGAAATAACAAAAGTGGGAGTGACAATATTTTTTTCTAACTGAAAATATTCTCAATTTTGCTGTTAAAATATTAAATAATTCAACTCCTCGAATTTTAATGGTGCGAAATCGGTGTGATCTAATTTTTCTGAAGTTGCCAAATAGTAGATAAAGACTTTTATGCAAAAAAAAAAAACATTTCTGGTATGAAATTTAAATTGATACTTACAACATCGATTATCTGCATCAGTGTTAATCCAAAGCTCAATTGTAATGGATCCGATTCATTAAGTACCGGTCGTTCGAGAGTATTATATGGATCTAATAGATCATGTAAGAGTTTCTTTTCATGATATCCTGCTATACAAACTGTAAGAAAAAAAAAGAGAAACAAAGTTTAACAAAATTATAGAAAATATACTTATATATTATAAATGTATGAAAGACTAAAATAAACATTTAAAGTTAATGCTTAAATGTAGTTTTTAAAAAAGTAACAAGTTCACTTGCCTCTTCCTTTTTTTTTGTTTTATAAAATATAAATTAAATTATGATTTTTTTTTCTTTTTTCCACCTTCATAATCATAAATTGTTAGTCTTTTTAAAATACACATTTTGAATAAATTAAATTTCATTATTTATGCCACTTGCACAGTTAATTTGGAAGCAATTTACATCGTCGACAGTAAATGCTCTCCTTTTCAATCATTGGGTTTCAAAAATCCATGGAGGAGTGTCATTAAAATCTGTTTTCATAAAATACATAAAATTATGGATACATGAACGAACGCAATGAATTTATTAGAGATATATTTTACTACCGCAGTACTACAACCACTCACCATCTACTTCTATGTGCATAATACTCCAAGCTCACCCTTAATGACCACTCATTAATGGTTTTTGATAATGGTAACTCCTTCACTCATCACTGTCCACTATTATGTTAGTATGCTTCTCTTCTCCTGTGAATATTTTTTTTTTTTTTTACAGAATTTGACTACCACAACCGAGAGTGGTGTTTTTCGGTGTATCAACATCAATAAATAATCTCAGGTTCATTGTTGTACAACGCAAAAATTTTACTGCAGTTAATTTGAATATTCACACAATGTAGCAATGACATTCGCCCGGGCGCCATTTTGTAAAGTATTGTTTTTGATTTTCAACACTTTTCGTCAAAATATATTTCATATTAACTAACGACCCGTTATTATGCATCATAATTATTTGTAAATTATCTTCAATATTTTTTAAGATTTTATTAAAACAAAGTTAAAACTTCGAAGCAAAACAAGCAAGGGAATGCTGACTTGTGAAAAAAGAATTTTTTGGGAGCCGACACATTCCGCTGAAAAAAAGTTTTAAAATCCCGTATTCTATAAATACTATTCATTTTTTTAACTATGCCCCCTCTGTAATCCCCGGCATTGTCGTAGGTTCACGTTTGGGTATGAAATCTGATGATCGACTTTAGCAAGTCGTGAAAGAGCTATAATTCCAGCCAAAAATAATATGAGAATAAACTTGGTGGTAGCACACCCAAGTTGTTGTTGGTCATTCAAAATCATTAATATGCAAAGTTTTTGTTTATTATTTATCAAAACACAAAATGGGTTAAGCGGGATTAAACGAGATTTTAAAAAGCGGGATTAACATAAATCGGGATTTTAAAAGGCAGGATTTATAAAAAAACAACAGTATTTTAGAAAACAGGATCTTAAAACCCTTTTTTTCGGGATGTTTCGGGAAAGTCGACCTGCAGCCTAAGCCGTTGGAGCGATTTTCTTCAAACTTGGTACTAAAACGTTTTAGGTGTCTGGCTCTTTTATTTAGGGGAGCGTATCGGAATCCCGCTTTTTATAATCCCGTTTTTTTTTCTTCAAAAATCCCTAAAAAAAAGTTTTAAAATCCCGTCTACTGAAATACCGTTTTTTTTTAAATCCTGTCTTCTAAAATCCCGCTTGATCAAAATCCCGATCTATTATAATCCCGCAGAATAATTCACCGCGATGATTTGTATAAGTTTAGCGATAGGTGCAGTTTTCCGATGGAGCAGTTCGCAGCGGAAGAACAAATTTTGCAAGGCAAAAGTCAGCACAGCCCTAAAAGATGGAGAACACATAATAAAAATGCACCATCATATCATTGCCAAAACCCTGATTCCTGTGTTAAAGAAGTTTGCAAAACAAATAGCAACAGAAAAAAGCGGCAGAATCACTCTGTTTTAATCCATCGCAGATTATACGTGATAGTGTAGTGGAATGTGAATCTACTGTGAGGCCATGCTTGCCATCTTCTGCCGAAAAATAAAAAATTTCTCGTGTTCGAGCGTCTTCGATTAAGGAACCGCAAAGTGTTAATGATATTAATATACCAAAAGAATTGAAGCATCTTCATGGCGAATTATTTGTTTTATCCGAGAAGGAAAGTAGCGGCAGTAAAATCATTTTGTCAGGAACAATGTCTAGTCAGGTCCTCATACCAACAGCAAAATGTTGTCTGATGGACGGCACATTTTATGTCGTTCCCTCTATTATGCGTCAATTGTTTACAGTCCACGGTCAGATTAAGAACAGTGTGGTCCCACTTATTTTTTTGTTTTATGTCAAAAAAGACAATGAAATGCTATGAGCTGTTTTTTCCGAGTTGTTAAGAGTTGCAACTGAATTAAAAATTGAGTTACAACCCGAAAGAATAGTTGCAATAGTTGCGGTTGCGAAAATGTTTTTTCCGCTCTCAGATTTCAGAGGATGTTTGTTTTACTTCGGTCAAATCCTTTGGCGACGAGTGCAACAAAAATGATTTTTTTTTCTGATTTATCTATATGACTGTAAGACCTAAGGTCTTTTAAATGCAACCTGAATTGCACGGCACTAGCTTGGCACAGTGGATTTGAGAACCAAGGTATTGACTTTCTCATTTTTAACCAATGGGCGGCATCCAATTAAAATTGGAGATATAGAAAAGAATGCGCCTAGCGTGGGGATCGAACCCACATGTCTAAGTTAGCAATCAAGCACTTTATCCACTGCGCCAGTGCAGTGGATAAGGTGATTTGCGATCAAATATGGAAACTGCAACGAATTTGCATTAAAAATAAAAATGGTCAAAAGTTTAGCTTTTGTCCCACCTGCAGAAGTTTTTTCCTATTATGACTCTTTGCAAAATGGTTTGAAAGATGACGAGGATGCACTTAGTTTTGCAGAGTGGTTCAAAATTAATTACATTCGCAATGGAAGTAGACATGTGCAGTACTCTCGTAACTTTTGGTCTATGTATGACACTACAGAAAAACAATTCCCACGAACTGAAAATAATGCTGAAGCGTGGCATCGCCGACTGAAAATTTTAGTTGGGCGAAAAAGATGCTGCTGATGAGTTCAGTTTCATGGGATTCATTTATTGGTAGATGTTAATGTTAATTAATAATTAGATGATGGATCGAATGAACTTAGGCGAACATTTAATGGTTCTTTATCAGAGATGGAAGGTTGAGGTAGATCATTTCATCTCGCTTGATTGTGTATAAGAGGAATACTTGCTGGAGATTTCCCGATATTGGAAATTAGTTCACGCATTACACATATTTCTCTTTTTAAATCACTACCACAATAAGATAGATCCGTAAAGCGGTTTAAAAAGTTGGAGAAATTTATACGAGAGCAAGTGTTACATTGCCGTGAAAAATTCGATTTTTAATATAATATTTAATTCTTCCTCGGTAATTCCAACACATGCTTTATGAAAACATTGACCACAAATTGATATGCATGCAACCATGTCAGATCTTTTTAGTTTGTCATTGCATTTGGCACAAGCTTTGGACATTATTAAAAATTTAAGTTAAGAATTTGAAAGAAGAAACGCACTGTCTAAGAATAGTGAACACAGACGAATTTATATTATTAAATATTTAAAATTGTCATACCAATTTGTATTAGAAGAAAGTTAAAAAACGACTTTAAAATATTTTTAGTTTTTTATATTAAGAATCTTGGATTGGCAACTCTGGTTTGCAGTAATAGTTTCAGTTAAAACGGCCGCTATATTTGATTTTGCTTTTATAGACTAAATAATAGTAATTAAATTTTCAAAAATCACTTGTTTAAAGTTTATCATATGTAAGATTGTAATCTGGTCGAATTTTGGTGAGTTCACTAGTTTTTCCACTTCAAATTTAACAAAATAATATTGCGAACAACGCAACAGTGCACTTATATCTACATTCTGCAATAATTAATCATGCAAAGATCCCCACCCCCAATACCAATTTCAACAAACGTTCGCAACAATCAACCTCCGAAACGACCTCACAAAGATGTTGCACCGGAGTCTCCACAAGGAGAGAGGGCGGGTGCTCGTCAAGATATGGAAGTGACAGATTTGAGGAAGATGATGCAAGACATTGTGTCAATGATTTTGGATGAAAAATTGAAGGATTTGCCAACAAGATCTGATCTCGATGCTATTCATTCTGAAGTCCACAAGCTGCAGTCCAGTAATGTAGAATTGCAGGCACAATTAAAGCAATTCGAAGCCCGTTGCACCTCGCTACAACAAAAAATGGAGTTTATGGAAATGAAAGCCAACGAAAAAAATGTCATCGTCCATATACCGATAAACGGTGAGGAAGATGCAGAGGAGAAGGCACAAAAGTGTTGTTCGGACCTGTTACAATCAAATGATGCTAGAGTTATTGCAACAACCCGAGTTTTGCGGTCTCCTTTTGCGAACAACAAGATTGCAAATGTCATCGTAAGACTGAACCGAAGGGAGGACGAGGGACGCTTGCTAGGTTTAACGATTAAGCTTAAGAACACTGGAATTTCCGTACATAGGGATTTACCACCAGCGGCAAGAGACCGAAGAAGACGTTTAGTGCAGTTAAAAGCGAAAATTTTTAGGAAAAATAAACATCTAAGAACCAAGATACGAGAACAAACATTGATGGTGGAAGGTAAATCTTTTTACTTTGACAATGAAAACAAACTGAAATGTGACGGCGGCGTGTGCGGAATGTCATTACTAGACCAGATGACAAATGACGTTTTTAATGAAGGCGTTTCAGGTTAGAGAAAAAAGTATACTATCAACCATGATCCACACGCGTCATCTTCTACGTCACAACATTGTATTTAATCTCAATGCCGTCTTTCCAACACTTATAGAATTTATAAATAATAATATTAATAATAATGTGAACAATTTAAGTATTGCAATCACTGGGATACCGATTTTGGAAAAATTAAGGAATGTCTGACTTGTGGAGATGTAGGAAATGTAATGGTTGTTGGTGGCTTAAACGCAAGAATAGGTAATGAAAGAGGTGCGGAGAATGAAAGAATGGGAAGAGTTAGGCAATCGAAAGACACAATCAAAAACGCAAGAGTAATTAAATTGCTTGACCTATGCAACTCATTTGGGCTGCGTATTATGAACGGTACAAGCGAAGGAGATAATCTTGGAGAATTTACATTTGTCGGTAAACAGGGAAGTTCGGTCATAAATTATAATTTACAAGGAGGTGATTGGAGATCACTGATTACAAATTTTAAAGTTGAGAAGAATCCATTCTCAGATAATATGCCTGTTATTGTCTCATTTACCAACGGGCCAGAAGAAAAAGGAATAACTCTAGACCTACAACTTCTACTTAAGCTGCACTGGATTAATGCAACTACACCAAAATACAGAACCCAGCTGGATGCACTTCTCCTGACTAAAGTAAACGATAAACGTCTGAACAGAACCGAAAAATGTATTAAAGAAGCACATCAAAAACCGAACAACTTTCGACAAAGAAAAACGGCATTTAGAGAACCATGGTTTGATAAGGAATGCATGCAGGCAAGAAGACTATCTTACACGTGGCTTAATGCGTTTAGGCGGTCCAATACGAGCTTTTCAAAAAACCTGCATGTGGAAAATAATCGGAAATATAAAACACTCTATCGGAAAAAGAAAAAGGATGAAGACCAAGCAAATCAGCTCGCAATGTGTAAAAAGTCGTGCAATTTTTGGAACCTGGCTCGCAAACTAAATGGTACGAAATATGTCATCAGCGATGGACTTGAGTCAAACAGAATGCAAATACATTTTCAACAATTGCTGAATCCAGAATCTACAAATGCGTGTATGACTCATTACGCCCAACCGGGTTTCCAAAATAATATCCTGGACATACCAATAACGCTTGAAGAAGTATGGGTTTCAATAAGAGATCAAAAAGATGGAAAGGCTGCAGGTTCTAATGGAATACCAGCGGAATTCTATAAATATGGAACATAACAACTTATAGCGAATCTAAAAGAAATATTCAACCGGATTTTAGAACAGGGAACCATTCCTAACCAGTTCAAAGAAGCCCTGATATTCCCAATTCATAAAAAGGGAAGCACCGAGGATCTGTCGAACTATAGAGGAATCTCGTTTATGAACAGATCTTACAAGATTTTTACTTCGGTACTCCTAAAGAGGCTGAATAAATGGATAGATTCGAATAACCTTCTTAGTGAGTTTCAAGCTGGTTTCAGAATGGGATACTCAACTGTAGATCACATTTTCGTGCTTCGTACGATCGCTGACTCGTTTTTATCGAGAAATATTATATTTTTTTTGTGGATCTCAAGTCTGCTTTTGACACTGTCGACCGAAATGCATTATTCTTCAAGTTATTTCAAAAAGGAATTTCGCTCAAATTCGGACGAGTATTGCAAAATTTATACATGGACACCAAAGCAGCTGTTTGGAAAGGCAAAAGCCTATCCGACTGGTTTCAAACGAATTCCGGAGTCAGGCAGGGTTGCACACTGAGCCCAAGTTTATTCGCACTCTTTATCGAGGATATAATTGAAGCATTGCATGGAGGTATCGAATATGCAGCACTACAACAAAAGCACTCCTTTTTGCGGACGACATTGTCTTGCTCGCGTTCACACCACAGTCTCTTCAGTTGATGATAAACAGACTCTCTGATTATTGTACGAGATGGAATTTGGTGGTAAATTTAAATAAGTCGAACGTGATGGTTTCTAAAAAGGGTGGAGGCAGAGTTGGGGCAAATCAGCACTGGCATTTCAACAATGAAACATTGGAAGTTGTTCAAGAGTACAAATACCTCGGAGTCTGCTTTACAAAAAACTTCAATATGGAAAGGCACCTAACCGAAAAGCTCTTGAAAGCAAAAACAGCTATAAATGTAGCATGGAAACAATGCTTGAGCAATAAGGATATTGCACACAGCAGCAAATTTAGAGTTTTTGAAGCAGTTTCGGAATCAGTCCTGTTTTATGCAGCGCAGTTGTTGGGAAGGAAAGAAATATGAGCAAGTGGAAAAACTCCTCAGATTTTATATTAAACGGATTTTTCGCCTCCCATCAAGCTCACCAAACTACATGATTATGTGGGAAACGGGCTTATCACCTTTGTTTATCAAAACGTTTAAACTTCAAGTCGATTACATCCTTAAAGTCTTAAATATGCCAGATGATCGTCTTTCAAAGAAAGTAGCTCAAGCCATTCAAACTCAAACCGGATGGTTCAAGGATTGGGTAGAATTAGCCGAGCAGGTGGACTTTGAGTTGAATTACAACGAAGCAGTTTCGTGGAAACCAACTCTATATAGTTTGATGGCCCGTTTGGACGAAGCCGCAAGGGAATCGTACCTGGAGCAAGCAGCAGGATCACTGCACCGAACGATTTATAGTAGACTGGACTACAACTTTAACCAGAGAAACTATTAATATAATAGAACAGATTTCTATCATGTTCCGGCTTAGAGGGGAGCTCCTTAATTTGAATTATATACCACATGGCGAAGACTTACCGCTAATATGTAACCTTTGCAATATGGGTGAACGGGAGGATGTTTTCCACTTTCTTGGAAGGTGTGCAGTACTAAGAGAAACAAGAAGATATACGTTAGGCAGCGACTATCTATCAGAGGAAACAATCTTGGACCTCCTTCACCAAATGGATGTATATAAGTTATTTGTGTATTGCAAAACAGCACTCAGGTACAAAAACCAAATATTAAATGAAGCGTTTTAGTATAAGCTGTAACTTACTCTACTTTTATAAAGAAATAATTAGTTGTCAATCAGGCAGGAGGCAATGCCATGTAATTTAGATTGTAACTAACAAAGTGTAATTTTTAATTTTTAATTTTGGTGGGGGCAATACCCCCATTTATTAGGCTTAATACAAGCTAAAATTCTTAATCTAACTTAAGTAAAGCTCTTAAATCTAGGGTTGGGAATTGGAAGGGTGATTAAGACGGAGTTTCAGGCAGGATGAACTGAGGTTAAAGTCGAAACAGTTAATGTTACAATTAATCCTTCGAAGCATGCGAGTAATAGGTTCGTTGGAGCCGTAAGATGTACGGTGGGTAGGCAGACAGAAGAGACGAGGATTTCTTATAATACGGGAATTGGTGTTGAAAGAGATGGAATTGTAGAGAGTCCTGCAGTCAACAGACCCTGAAAGTAATCGATGAATGAAAATAATGTCGCTTATTGCTCTTCGTTCTTCCAGCGTATTCAAATTGATTAACAGAAGTCGGTCTTGATACGGGGGTAAAATAAGAGGGTTATTCCAAGACAGACCACGAAGGACGAAACGTAGGAAACGACGTTGAATGTTCTCGATTCTGGATATATGAGTTTGTTGATAGGGGGACCATACTTGACAGGCGTATTCAAGAAGCGGGCGAACTAATGTTATGTATAAAGAACGGGTCACGTAGGGGTCAGAGAATTCTTTGGACCAACGTTTCACAAAGCCTAGTGTAGAGTTTGCTTTGAGTATAATCTCGTCAATATGTGTGAGAAAGGTAAGTTCTCTATCACATAAAACACCAAGGTCTCGAATTGACTCAGCGATGGATATGGGTTGATAATGTAGAAGGTATGGACGGGGAGTGGATCGGATACGTTTTCGTGAAAAAGTTATTGATTGACATTTGGAAATATTTAGTTCTAACCAATTTTTCAGGTACCAGACAGAGAAATTGTAGAGATCAAGTTGTAGGAGAGTAGCATCATGTGTGGAAGAGATGGTCTTGAAGAACTTTGTATCGTCGGCGTAGAGTGAGTTATGACAATGTTTAATGATCATTTCAATATCGTTAATAGTAAGAATAAAGAGGAGAGGTCCTAAGTGGCTGCCTTGTGGAACCCCAGAGGTAGCTAAGAAATCATCAGAGAAGGAAGATCTGAATCGAACTTTGTAGTAACGGGTGCTTAATGTAATAATATTTTGTAAAAAAAAATAAAATCTAATAATCTATTAAGAATCTTTTGTATCACCCTCGTCTCTTTTATATACCCACCCACCGAACATCTTACGGCTCCAACGAACCTGTCTCTCGCATGCTACGGGCTGTTAATTCAAACATATGTTTCTTCGACTTTAACCTGAGTACTCCTTCCTTAAAACTCCGGCTTCTGAACCGTCCTCCCCCTCACTAATCTTAGCATAAGTTCTTAGTTTTTAAGTTAGATTAAGAATTAGCTTGTATTAAGCCGAATAAATGGGGGTTTTGCCCCCACCAAAATATACGATGTGATCCAGCAAGTACGTGCGATACACTCGTGCATTTTATTTACTAAAATCTTGATTGTACTTTTCTCAAAAAATGAGCTTATTGCAGACTGTGCTTAAATAATACATTTTTATTAATGTTGTTTTAGAAAATAGAGAGGGAAGGGAAAAAATTCTTAAAAAAGAAAATAAAACTGAAATGAAATTTCAAGTGCTGTAATGAACGAATTACAGCACAAATACTCCGACTTCAAATACAAATCATTCCAATTGATGTGATGGTCAAATAAATAATATATTTCTTTTTTTCTGTTAAAATCCCATCAAAATACCATTTAGAACATTCAAGTTGACTACTAATCAATCACAATATCATACTCCCAGCGGAGCAGGCAGGAATGTTAAAGAGAAAAAAATCCAACTGCAATTCGATTCGATTTGAAAATAACTGAGTGTGTTGGTGTTTTTTTTTTTATTTTTGCGTGAAACACCAATTTAAACGAATGCATCCAGACAGCACAGAGAAACCAATAAACGTTCCAATTACTTCGCAAAGAACCTCCATCAATTTCCTTTCAGTCCGGATCCAGAGGAAATCTTTCGCTCAAAAATAGCTCGAGACTTTTTTCTTCTTTTACAAAGTTAGTGTTACTGACTGAGTATTGGAATACCATTTGTGTAAAAATAAAAACAGGACTACTCACCCATACCTACTCAACCACATTATTTAAAAACGAGCACAGACTGGAGTTGAATTAAAAGGAAATTTATTGATTTTTTTCGAGCGAAACAAAAAACTGCACATTGAGTTTCAAAATACATAAATTTAGGATAACGAATTTAATTGTTTCCGTCGCATCGGTTAGAAAAAACAAGAGTTCATTGCTCGAGGGGGGAAAGAGCTATGGGGTTGTAAGGGTATAGAAAACAATTTAAAAGTGTATCCATGTGTTATTTTTGAATTTTTTTTTCAGAGTTTGCTTAACTTAACATCGTTTACATTCCACCATTTCAATTACTTAACTGCTCCCTTTCCCATATTTCACGCTAACTCAATTATCCTGGAATGTGTTTGCTGGACTCTCTAAGCCACCACCAATATGGCCAGTGACCGGGGTTGTGTGTATGTTTGCTTGTGTTAGCGAGTAGGTCAATGGTGCTCATCTCGTGTTTATTTTAAGCCCGAACATGGGTATTACAGGCGTAAAATGATGCTCATTCAACCGCACTTTTCATTTTTGCATTTTATCAGCATATTTTTTATATTCACACACAAGCCATACTCCTTGGGTTATTGGTTATTCTAGTTGCTAGCCAATTTCACTAAATATTAATTGTGAAAATTGTGGGGAGCCAGCCAGTGTAGTATAAAGCGCCCAGAGTATCGACAAAAAAAATAATAAAACATTCATCGCGCACTTTATTGGTAGACAACGTACGTTTTTTTAGGTTCTTCTTGATTATGCTGAATATTTCATGCTTGCCAACATCGTGGAAATTGTGTGAATGTATGAGCGAGTGCATATACACTCAAAATATTAAAAAAAAACACATCTGTATTAAAATTTGGATGGGAGGATTTCAATGAGAATTATTTACTGCATTTAAATTTACATACCGAATGAAACGTGGCGTGCAGAAATGTCAAAATGTCAAATCATTAATTTCTTGCACAAGCATTAACTTCTCCGATAGTCAAATAGTAGCATGCTCCAAAAGGATAGGCGTTTAAATACAAAATAAAATTGTAAAATCTTGAATCAATTGATGAACTTAGTTATTTTCCGCCATTTGGTATCATTTTAACTTTAAGATAGTGACACATTTAATGAAATGACTACGAAACAAACTAAACAACTGATCTACACATACTTTGGAAAGTCGGAACCACATTTTGAAGTCAATATATAGTCAGACAATGGAGCCCTCTGAACCCGGAATACAATCCTAAGACGAATTACTATGTGTTGCTCTTTATCATCGGATAAATTATATTTTTTTTAAGCTTTCGATATAGGTATACGGGTTTTGCATTTGGAAACAAAAACGAACTTGAGATTTTAATTAAACTTGTCATATTTATGATCGAGAAGACTAAGAACGTGGGTCCCGCAATTTCGTCTGTCTGTCTGTACAATGATCTTCAACTTGAACGCTGAAGCGATTTTCTTCACACTTAAGCGTTTTAGGTTTTTGTCTCAAATAGTTCATTGTATCGTTTTTAAGCCCCAAAAATAACGGTGCCTACCATCTCAATTATCTCGAAAACGGCTCTAACGATTTTTATAATAAAAAAAATCTAAGTTCTTACTATACCCATATTCTACATTTTGGTATACAAGTTTGTTTACATACAGGGTGGCACACGAATCGTGCTACAAAAATAAAACGTAATTACTTTTTTTCATTTAGATTTATCAAAATGAATGCTTGGGATACTGAAAAAGGGATTTGGATAGTGCAGCGATACCATTCTTTGCAGTCCGTCATTTCCGTCCAAAGGGAATTTAGGCTGGAGTTTGGCGGTACTCCCCCGAGTAGATGGACCATTATGAGGCTGGTGAACATGTTTGCCGAATCTGGAAGCATCGAACGAATACCGTATCATCGAGATCCCAATGTTCGGGTTCAGGATACAATCGTGGCTTTTGCATCGGCAATACAGGCAAATCCAAGTGATTCGACTCGAAACTTATCGGGCCAAATAGGAGTTGGCAGACGGACATTACAACGGATACTTCATGATGACTTAAACTTGTTTCCGTACAAAGTCCAAATTAAAAGCAAGTTAAACCCTCAGGATTTGCCTGTTCGCTTGGAATTTTGCCGAAAAATGATTGCAATGGCCGAAGAAGACAACACATTGATAAATTGTTTGTTTTGGTGAGGCCCATTTTGACTTAAACGGCAATGTTAACAAGCAAAATAGCCGTATATGGAGTGAATCTAATCCAGAAATGCTCCATGAGACGGACCTGCTCCCAGAACAAGTCACTGTTTGGTGCGGAGTTTCATCAAGGCAAATTGTCGGGCCATACTTCTTTGAAGAAAACGGTGTAACACAAACTGTCAATGGGGACCGTTGAAGCAGTCCATTATGACAATAATTGAGGCGATCCCAATTTCAACCCTTCAGGCCGCAATGAACAATGTTCTGATCAGGTGCCGCATATGCGTGGATGATCGTGGAGGTCATTTGCGCTCTATCATCTTTAAAAACCATTAGTTATTTAAAATAAAATTTAATTTCTAATCCAATAAAAAAAATTAATGAAATACATCGATTAAAATAAAAACAGTTATTTAAAATTGTTATTGTAGCACGATTCGTGCGCCACCCTGTATTAAAACCACCGTTTCAGGATCTAATTCCATGTAAAGTGGGCCTACTTCAACGGAAGGTCTGATGAAAAACAATTTTACCCATCGCTTAACTTAGAATGTTTAAAATGAAATATATAAGTACCTATTATAAGTGAATTGCCAAGAGTATCGAGAATAGTTGCTCATATACCCCAAACTCAGGGATCATATATATGACAGTCGTATAAGCCAACTAAAATTAAATGTACAAGATTCTTTTGAAAAACGAACATTTGAAAAATTATTTTTTAAACAACATATTTGATTGTTAACATGCTCATTAAAAAAATCAATAACACAAGACTGTTGTTCAGTTAAAATAAAGGGTTATCCATTTTGCGGTTTCAAATGTATCGGGGTGGGATTCGACATCTGTCAAACTAAGTTGTTAAACCAATTTTTTTTTTTCAGTTGAAAGTCTGACATTTACGAAAATGGATCGCTTAACTATCGAACGACGCATACAAATTGTTAAAATCTACTACAAAAATGGTGATTCTGCCATAGCCACATATCGTGATTTAAGAGGCGATTGCGGTTTATATATTTTTCCAACTACGCAAGCAATTGGCAACATTGTGAAGAAATTTGAAGAGACTGCATTGGTTACAGATATTGTAAGGCCTGTGCATCATCTTTCGCTCGTACCAGTGAAAATATCGCTGCTGTAAGCAAATGTGTCGATTCCTCGACGTTCTCAGGAATTAGGACTGTCTTACGGCTTATTATGGCGTATTTTGCATTTGGATCTACACCTACATCCATATAAAGTCCAGCTCAGACA
The DNA here is from genome assembly GCA_910595825.1 of Philhelius pedissequus. Taxonomy (NCBI): domain Eukaryota; kingdom Metazoa; phylum Arthropoda; class Insecta; order Diptera; family Syrphidae; genus Philhelius; species Philhelius pedissequus. The sequence goes on from OU343163.1 coordinate 81,637,535, forward strand.
AAAACTGAAGCCAGCTGACCATTCACAACGTCGTAGATACGTCGAATGGGTACTTGAGCAATAGGCGGTGGACGTCGATTTTTCGAACAAACTTTTCTTCAGCGACGAAGCACATTTCTCACTCGGTGGGTATGTTAATAAACAAAATTGTAGTATTTGGGGTTCTGAGAATCCTCCAGTAATTGAAGAGAGGCCATTACATCGACAAAAAGTCACTGTTGGCGGCGCTCTTTGGTCCGGAGGTGTGATTGGAACTTACTTCTTCCAAAACGACAATGGAACGACTGTCACCATCAATTCGGAGCATTATGGTCATATGATAACCGACTTTTGTTTGCCTGCTATTGAAGAACACGACTTGGAGAATATGTGGTTTCAACAAGACGGTGCCACATGCTACACAACTCGAGCGAATATGGCTTTATTGCAAGATACATTTCCTGGCCGCGTAATTTCTCGTCGTGGCGATATCAACTGGCCACCAAGATCATGCGATTTGACACCGCTGTACTTTTTTTGTGGGGCTACGCGAATATGTGTCAAAAAGTGGTCGAAAATTACCTCAAAAGAATCGATGCTTGCAACGCGTGGTGGTCATTTAAATGATGTAGTGTTTCACACATAATGTCAACGTTCAAACTTTATAATAAAAAAGAAATATCATGAAAAAAAAATATTTTATATGTGTTTTATTTACGTTTACTTTTGAAACCGCAAAATGGATAATCCGTTACATTATCCTTCACTTAAATGTAACCCCGCGTTGACTAAAAATAAGAATTTACAAAAAACTACATTTCTCAGTAAAATTAAATAGTAAATTTTAAACTGGACTTTCTATAAGAAAAGTGAAACATTTCCCATTTATGTATTTTAAATTCATTTACATACTAGCCAGAAGCTAGCTTTAAAATATAAATTCCAAAAAATGTCCTTTGCATCATCCTGCAGAAAAAAAAACTTATAAGCAAAAACGAAACTCACATTACCACCTCTCTCACACACAAATACACATAAACAAATAGCCTTACTCTTTGTGTCAAAAATAAAGCAAAAAATTTCCCAGAAGTTTTTTTATTTGTTTTATTTTATTTTCTGTGTTATTTGCCCCATGATCCATGTTCAAGGAACTGTGTGTTATTGTCCTTTTCCCCATATACTTTGTTATGAATTTATAAGAGATACTTTCGTTAAACCACAATGTTAACGTCATCCCCCCTACTTGAATTCCTTGCCACCATCCTGTATGTTCTGTATATCATAGTGCTACTTGATCCGATACTAAATATAAGGGCATAAGAACATGCTCGCCATTCCGATCTTAAACATGCTGATAATCTAAACCAGAAGCCACTATCCTATCGAGTTGTAGGTATATACATTCCTCCAGATTTATCTTTTTCGACGTAGCATGTACTACTCTTTTTTTTTGTTTTGATGGGCTGAGAAGGAAGGAGGTAATGTGCATTTTGTATCCTCTTAAATGTATAAAATCCTAATCGATTTTTCACTTACTCTCCCACAAATTCCACCCCTCCGCCTCTCGAAGAAGCCATCATACCCAATACTAACAGACTAACACCCTTTCTGCCGCCCATTTAGCAGGATAAAGTATTTTTTTTTCACAATGGAGTGCACAATAATTTTCACCGTGGAAAAGGATAACTCCCTGGATTGTTGTGTATTCATGGTGTTATACAGAAATATTATTTCGTGTGTATTTGTGTGTGTGCCATAGCCTCTGAGTGTATCTAAAAATCCTTACTTTCAAAGTTTTTCATTGTCTGAAATGAAGAAGAAGAAAAATTACACTCTTTAAGAAAAAAAAACAAACCATTCGAAACAAAAACAAAAAAAAACTGCTCCTTTGGATCCTTTTTTTTTTTTTTGTTGTGCTTGCTCTTCCTTGGGGAAATTTATTTTCCATCTTAGCACCGTTTACTTTAACTTACTTCGTGCAATTATTTTACCCTTATAATCGTTTGGAGAGATATACAATATAAATATACCTAAACACACCATCAATGGAGGAGTGTTCGGGGGGAGGGAGGTTGATTTCGTTCGTTCTTTAAAGATATGTTGGTGTTGATTATTTAGTTTACTTAGTGATTGCGGGAATATTGTAATAGACGAGGAAAGAGGTTGGCAACGCCAATAAGGTGATGCAATAAATTTTAATGAACAAATCCAGTTAGCTATTACCAGAGTTTATGGTATTCAATTGGATATTTTTGTATGTGCACTTTGAAAACTACATTGAGAATTTATAAGTTTTTATTTTGCGCATACGAGTATGCAATGATATTAATTAAAAAGTTTTTGTGGCAATAAGCTTCATTTGAAAAGTAAAGTGCATTCGAAGTAGTTGTGCGCATATAATTAAAGAGATAGAGTGTTATCCTTGGAAAGAAGATCTTACTAATTAATCAAAACATCATGCAAATGCATATTTTTCTATTAGCTTAGTATGTCCCCTTTTTACTTGTGAAAAAAAACACTGCAAGTTACCGCAAAACGAAACTCTATTACTGGCCGGAATACATCTACATCGTGAAACCTGAAATAAATTGTCACAAAGTTTCGCAGCTTAATTGAATAAATAAACTATTTATCAACACTCAATGGCAACCCGACTAATCCAAAAAATTATCACTGCCCCAACAACTGGACGAGCATACTCCTCAGCGGCCAAGAAGGTCACACTTATTCCTGGTGATGGAATTGGCCCAGAAATTTCTGCCGCAGTTCAAAAGATTTTCGCTCCTGCCAATGTGCCAATTGAATGGGAATCTATAGATGTTACTCCAGACAGAGGTCCCGATGGAATGTTTGGTATCCCACAACCTGCTATCATTTCGGTAAACAAAAATAAGATCGGTCTTAAAGGACCATTGATGACTCCAATCGGCAAGGGACATCGTTCTTTAAATCTGGCGCTCCGTAAGGAATTCAAATTGTGCGCGAACGTGCGTCCCTGCCGTAATTTGGAAAGTTATAAGACTTTGTATGATGATGTTGACGTCGTAACTATTCGTGAAAATACCGAAGGTGAATATTCGGGTATTGAACACGAAGTTATCGATGGTGTTGTACAAAGTATTAAGCTTATAACAGAAGAAGCTTCTAGCCGTGTTGCTGAATTTGCTTTCCAGTATGCAAGGGATAACGGCAGAAAAAAGGTCACGGTCGTACACAAGGCTAACATCATGTGCATGTCTGATGGCCTCTTCTTCCGATGCGTTCGTGAAACTATCTGCTTAAATATGGTACAAGATCCAAAGAAATACGACGAGCTGGGCATGTTCAATTTATGCGGTGATATCTTGTCTGACATGTGCGCTGGCTTAGTTGGTGGACTTGGTTTAACACCATCAGGAAATATTGGCTTGAATGGTGCCCTCTTTGAATCGTCCCACGGAACTGCCCCAGATATTGCTAGCGAGGACTTGGCCAATCCCACTGCCCTTTTGTTGTCTGCAACTATGATGCTGAGACATACGGAACTTAAGGATAATGTCACTAAAATCGATCGCGCCTGTTTTGATGTTATCAAAGAAGGATAACAGTTGACGGGAGATCTTGGTGGAAAATCCAAATGCTCAGAATTTACCAACGAAATTTGCTCCAAATAAACATCCTAAAATAAATTGTGTCAGAAAGTTAGTTTCAATAATTGTTCTTCGAATAAGATAAAACAGAACATCCTCCATTAAATAATTATTATTATTTAAATTCCACAATCCTTTAGTGAATTCTAGATGTCAATTACTCTGATTTTTTAAACTTTTATTTAAATTATTGTATTAATTTATTTATGACGCTATATGATATACACATATACTTTAAAATTGAAACGCTTTTTTGAGACTTCAAGACCTATAGCCTATATAGTTTTTATTGGCTTCCCTTTCCAGGATATATGACGGTGCTGCGACCAACATATTTAGTTTAATATATTTTCTCCTTCCTATTTGTCGGTCATTCAAACAAAAAGAAACACGACATAATGTCATCGAAACATTATCCTCAGCAACTGAGTTTAGTCGGCATAATATAAGTCACATGTAACAGATTGTAAATTGAATATTGTTGTTATTTTATAACTCTTAGAATTGTAAACGATATAACTATTACAGAAATGTGAGTCAATTTAGCAAAACCATAAGATGTGTTTCCGACATTATCTCTTTTAGAATATATGTAATGCTGAAGTGGTTCAGCCTTATGGTAAGTCTTGATCATAACTCCACTTTTGTAATCTAGTTTGTATTTAAGTCTTTCTACTTTATGTAATCAGACTTAAGGAAATATAAATGCGTTTAATTTATAAAACATACGACTGTCGATTAAATACATAACTAACGTCATCCATTTTGCGGTTTCAAAAGTAAACATAAATAAAACACAAATAAAATGTTTTTTTTTCATGATATTTCTTTTTTAGTATAAAGTTTGAACGTTGACATTATGTGTGAAACACTACATCATTTAAATGACCACTACGCAAATTTTTGCAAACATCAATTCTTTTGAGGTAATTTTCGACCACTTTTTGACACATATTGGGCGGTATCTCAGCCATAACTTGACGAATGTTGGTTTTCAAGTGCTCAAGAGTTAAAGGTTTATCTGCATAAACACATCTTTCGCGTAGACCCACAAAAAAAAGAAAAGTCCCCACAAAAGACGGTCAGCTGGCTTCAGTTGTTGTGTGAGCTGGACTTTATATGGGTGTAGGTGTAGATCTAAATGCAAAATGCCGTAAGACAGTCCCAATTCCTGAGAACTACGAGGAATCGACACATTCGGGTCTTCGGCAACACTTTCACTTACAGCAACGACGTTTTCAGTGGTACGAGCGAAACGATGATGCACAGGCCTTACAATATCTGTAACCAATCCAGTCTCTTCAAATTTCTTTACAATTTTGCCAATTGCTTGCGTAGTTGGACGATTATGTAAACCATAATCTCCTCTTAAAGCAAGACATGTGGTTTTGGCAGAATCACCATTTTTGTAGTAGATTTTAACAATTTGTATGCGTCGTTCGATAGTTAGGCGATCCATTTTCGTAAATTTCAGACTTTCAACTGAAAAAAAAATTGGTTTAACAACTTAGTTTGACAGATGTCGAATTCCACCCCGATACATTTGAAACCGCAAAATGGATAACCCTTTATTTTAACTGAACAACAGTCTTCTGTTATTGATTTTTTTTAATGAGCATGGCTACAATCAAATATGTTGTTTAAAAAATGATTTTTCAAATTGGGATCGCCTCAATTATTGTCTTAATGGTCTGCTTCAATTCAGTCAAATTCCTGGGTTTCGTTTTGTACACTTCCTGCTTGACATAACCCCATAAAAAAAGTGTGGTGCAGTCAGGTCAGGTGACTTTGGGGGCCAGCGGAAAGTGCAGTTTCTGGATATCAATTTGTTTTGGGAATTTTCGTTGGAGCTCGGCCATAACTTGTATGGCTACGTGTGCACTTGCTTCATCTTGTTGAAACCAAATCCTGCTGAAAGGGATACGTCTTCGGCGAAGTTCTGGGTAAAAAAAACTCCTTAAACATCTTTAAATAACGCTCCCCATTGACAGTTTGCGTTACACCGTTTTCTTCAAAGAAGTATGGCCCGACAATTTGCCTTGATGAAACTCCGCACCAAACAGTGACTTGTTCTGGGAGCAGGTCCGTCTCATGGAGCATGTCTGGATTAGATTCACTCCATATACGGCTTTTTTGCTTGTTAACATTGCCGTTTAAGTCAAAATGGGCCTCACCAAAACAAACAATTTATCAATGTGTTGTCTTCTTCAGCCATGCAATCATTTTTCGGCAAAATTCCAAGCAAACAGGCAAATCCTGAGGCTTTAACTTGCTTTTAATTTGGACTTTGTACGGAAACAAGTTTAAGTCATCATGAAGTATCCGTTGTAATGACCGTCTGCTAACTCCAATTTGGCTCGATAAGTTTCGAGTCGAAACACTTGGATTTGCCTGTATTGCCGATGCAACAGCCACGATTGTATCCTGAACCCGAACATTGGGATCTCGATGATACGGTCTTCTTTCGATGCTTCCAGATTCGGCAAACATGTTCACCAGCCTCATAATGGTCTATCTACTCGGGGGGTACCGCCAAACTCCAGCCTAAATTCCCTTTGGACGGAAATGACGAATCGCAAAGAATGGTATCGCTGCACTATCCAAATCCTTTTTTCATTATCCCAAGCATTCATTTTGATAAATCTAAATGAAAAAAAGTTATTACGTTTTATTTTTGTAGCACGATTCGGGCGCCACCCTGTATTTGATTTTTTCCTATAGGCAATATTCCAACTATTTCTTTTTGAATTTCTCGAAAATGGCTATAAAAGGGTTTTGTATTATTATGGACAACCCGTGGCTTGAAAAAATTATTAAAATTTCTCACACATTCATCAAATTATTTCATACCTTATTGTATTCTAATAATTTATAAACAATCTTATTAACAGCAGTACTTTTTTCATATCTTTTGTCTTCAATTTTTGGTTACGTTAAAGCCACTTAATTTAAATTTGCATCAAAATAATACATACAGTATTTACCGACACGTACTTTTAAATTTAAAAATTGTATCTGCAATATCCTCGTCACTGCCAAAGTACGAAATTAAATTTCCTTCTATTTTTTTTTACAATTTATCCTTCGTCTACTGACAGAGAGGGTACTTTAAGTACGTTGTAAACTTTTAAACGAAATTCCTGAACTAACAACAATAAATTCTTCCATTTCATAGTTGTATAATGCACCACCAACCTTATAATAGCAGTTCCATGCCCAACCAACACCTCCTGAACTGCAAGAGATGACCATGATACAATCGTCCGTCCTCTGTTCGTTCTAACTTCATTTAACCGCACCGAAATGCAAGAGGTATAGGTACTTGTTCCGTAAAACTGTTCACCCCTTAAGGTCAACCACAAAACGGAGGTGACCTATACCTTTTTGTTAGGTCCTTTTATTTTATTTTTTTTTTGTTCAAATTATTTCTGGTTATCCTGGTTCGTTTGTTGGATGTAAAATTAAAAAAAAAAGAAACGAGAAAGCAATCCTTTTTTTTTTAATCAGACATCTTTTTTGGTTATACATACTTCACACTGTTTTTTTTTTTTCTTCCTTGCTTTCAGTGTTCCAGCAAATGAAAACAACCACAATCTTTGGCTTTAACAAATAAGACAAAAAAAATTACTTAAATAAATTGCACCCTACAATGGTCGTAAATTTTCCAGGTCGAGATCCTTTCTCGTAACGAAAACTAGAACATTCCACCATTAATTTTATTTCATTTGCATTTTTCTCAAAGCAAAAGTGCACCTTTAAGTAAAATCTGTCATTAGACCACTCTTTCCTTTGGTCGACGTGCATTTTATGTCCATTTATCATTCTCCTGATGGGCATGGAGGAGCAAGCTAAAGGTGTCTTATAGTACGAGTGGTTATTTCTATCCCTAATCGGTGCTGGATTTGCTAGAGCGCAAAGAAAGTGTACTCCATTGGTTCTTAAATTTGTTTTGTTATATATTTGGTTTCGGTTGTATCGTATTCAAACTCGTAGATACTTGAAGTAAATATAATGAAAAAAAATATAAGTCAAAAAAGAACTTGGTGTGAGCATTTGCAGGCGCTTCGTGGCTTCATGCTACAGAACTGATGCCTTAATGAAAAATACACACGAGAATGGTTTGAGGAAACCTCAACTGGAGGCACCTTGCAAATTGACTCCGTTAGACTCTGTTGTGCCAAATGTCTTTATTGCCACGAAGTTAATACACGATCAATTGATGCATTCAAAAATGAATGAAACGCAAACTGTTTGGATATCATCAATCTTTTATATTTTTGTCTGATTCTTTTGGACATGTTTTGAGTATTTGTCTCTCTCACTTCAAACATTGTCTTATCTTTTTCTAAAGTTTTCAAGCTCTCTTTCAAGCGTTACTACAGGAATGCAGGATGCGGGTTCAAATGTTACATTTAAGGGCTTCCACAGTCCTGGGACGAAAGTTATAATTCTAAAAAAGGTGAGGTGTCCCCACAAGAAAAAAATTTCAGGGACTTCTAAGATGTGGCGCCTGCAGAATCTGTCTCGCAAGTCCATGAAAAACTAGACCTACTGACACCAGACATCTCCCAGCTCCATCTGTTCCAATTCGAGAAGAAAAAAATTCTGAGTCATTATCAGGTAACGGCCATAGTTGTCGCTCGATCATTTTCAAAAGAGTAAGGACTGATAATCCCATTCTTAATATTTCACAGTACACTGTTTTTAGGGGTCTCTGATGTAGGGCACTGGGGTTGGTCTCACTGCACCAGCGTATATTTACTAATTAAATAAATGAGAAGGGAAAGCACGTTGCACTCCAACGATCGAAATATAAGGTTAAATATAAAAAACACGTTGTTGACCAGACCACTGCATCTTCGAGACTGAAACTAAGTGACGTCTCCCTCTTTAAATTGTGCCCACAAGAAAAGAAGATACGGCCAATAATAATCCATCCGTCTACCGTACATCACCCTGCATTTTCCGTACAATCCATTGAATTCAGCGTAACTTATTCGTCAGATTTATCAATACATGAAGCCCCGACTGCTGTTCAAGCCGATGCCACTCCCATTCATCCCATATTTTACTATAAACAGGCACTTTAACTAGCTATTCCGCTGCTGTTCGGTGTGATTTAGCGTGATATCATTAAATAATTTTCAGACCACTACGTTGGTAGAAAAAGTGCTAAAAGTCAAAGGACCAAAGACAAAATATGAAAAAAAATACTTCCGTTTCGAATAAATTGCTTTTTTGACGAGCATACTTAATACAGGGTGATGCAGAAAATATTTTACAAGTTTTATTTTTACTTGCGATTATAGGTACTATAAGGCAAGTTATGGATTCGTGCAAAAACAAAAAATTCTGACAATCAAACTTGACACTACGATCATAGAGAACACCAAAACACCCCCATTCCGTCTGCCTGTCTGTCAGTTTGTTTGTCTGTCCTCGAGTCTACATCCTAAACGGTTGGATAGATTTGCTTCAAACTGGGTAAATATTGTTTTTTCGGTAATATGCACACTGTTTTTTTTTTTCATTTTTTTTTAAGACGACAAATAACAGTAAATCTTATTTTTCTCAAAAACAGCTCCAAAATTTTTTCTAAAATAAAAAAAACGGTACATCCCATACAAATGTTAGGAAACAGTTAAGAAAAAAAATTATTTCTCGAAAACGGCTCCAAGAATTTTTATAAAAAATTGTGTGTTCTTAAATTGGTACAGTTCACTTTTAAGTATAAACGTATTTCTTTTTGCGTACTTATTAACGGTACTTCCCATAGAACCACTTTTCATATTTTCGACTTTATAAATATTGGATGAACCAATTACAATAATTTTGTTATACAAATGCTCCCTAAAATTGTTAATAAAACTGCATACTCAAATTTTCAAAAAAAAAAAAATTCGATTTTCAAAAAAAAAAAAATTCGATTTTTAAAAAATAAATAATTTTTTTTTTTGAAAAATCGATTTTTCAAAAACCAGTAACAGACATTTTTTTAAATTCGAATTTTATATGTATATTAAAAATATCTTCAAAATGGCGTTTCAATTTTGTTTTCTAAAAATGTTTTCAAATTTTTATACATAAAAAAATCATTTATTAAAAAACCGCTCCAATGATTTTTGATTTTTTTTTATATATTCCATTTATCCATGAATTCAAATTGCATCTTTGTTTTCCCTCAAACTACAACGAATAAGAAATATAAAAACATTTAATTGTGTGAATTATCCATTTATTTCTACCTTATTATTCCCTTCTTACGAATTTTCGCGTACGTCACTGAATACTAAATACATGTAGGCCCTCATACATTTATATATACATATGTTCTTTAAAAATCACATGAATCTTATGTATGCATTTTACCCCTAAATTATGAAGTTGTATGTTTATAGCTACCTACCCACCCACATCCTTCATTTTCCATCAATATTTATATATATGTAGATACATTTTACTTTTCTTAAAATTCCATTATTAAAACCCCGCTTTTTTAAAATCCCGTGTTTTATAATCCCGTTTCTTATTATCTATCGGCGTAATTCTCCTGCCCAATATAGGATTTGGGGTGGGGTCAATTTTGGGTGTATGCAAAGTTTTGTGTGTAACATTTATCAAAATACAAAACGGGCTAAGCGGGATTAAACGGGATTTTAAAAAGCGGGATTATAATAGATCGGGATTTTTAATAAGCGGATTTTAAAACTTGGTATTTTAAAAAAGCGGTATTTTAGAAGAGGTGATCTTACTTTTTTTGAGATTTTCGAAAAGCGGTATTTTTAAAAAGCAGAAGTCCGAGATGGCAGCGTATCAAGATCAGATCGTAGTTTGTATGGGAAAATATGTAAAGAAAACAAATATAAGAACTCGAGTGAACTCCGCAGACGATGAAAACTTATTCTACTCGAACTTCATTATTCCTTGACGGCAATTGTCAGTCAGTCAATCATTGCTATGTTGGAATAAATTAAAATTGGTACAATGGGAATACATAGTTCCGCCCCGACTTTGAAGTAAAAGTTAAATTTTATTAAAGAACATTTAGTACACGAACCAGTCCACACACGGGTAAAATTGACTCCAACATTGTAACTTTAACCGTATTCACTCACACAGCGTTTCCAGGGTCCCTAAGTTGTAAGATACAACATTGGTTTGTCCATTTTGCTTCACCCTGTTAAGTTCACAGAAAGACGACACGAATGGAAATCGTAAGGTTGTACTATGAGGTAAAATATGGATTATCCTCTTACAAATACGACTACACCCTTGTTTTGTTGTGTTGCAGCATATATGAAGGTACATTGGCAAATTCATAAATCATAATAAAAGGCAAAAAAAAAGTAATGATATCCAACAAAATAAGGGCGAAAGCAAACAAATTGCACACACATCGACATTCAAATAAAGTCGTCAAAAAGAGAGGAATGTAATTTCTAACTTTCTGAAGCTTTAAATCCAAATCCTTTGCTTGTTCTTCTCGTCGCCAGACGTTATCGTTTACCCTCGCTCTGGCACGATTATACGAGTATTGTCATATTTTTTGTTCGGAATATGTCACATAGTTAGAGGCTGATTTTAAGTCAAAGAGCGATATTAGATAAGTTACAACACGAACATCAGTAAAAGATGGATGTGTTAGCTAGATTATTGATTAAATTATTTCTTGGCTTGATAAATTTTAAGCCGATCTAATAAATGAAGACCTGCAGACCTCTGTAAATGTAAAATAATGGTCAAAGTAGATAGTCGTATTCATTTAGAGAAACCATAAGTATCTAATGCAAGGAAAGTAGCTAAGGCACCAGCTTTCAATGAAACTCGTCATTTGAAACTTTGTCGATTAATTCTGAGGCACTTAAACAAATAAAACTGATTTCGGTTTGGCACCAAAATATCTTCATTTAGACATATAATTTTTGTATCAAACAAAATATTTTATTTGCTCTACCATTTTCTTTTGATTTTTCAATGATAAAATGCGTTTTCAATGAATAGCTGACATTTTGTTCCCAAAAGCGGAACACAATCGTTCCAATGATTTGTGTTTCTTTTTTTTCTGTTCTCTTACGTCAGTTTTTCTTTCAATGATCAAATCTAACCTCAAAATTACATTTGGATATGAAAGATCTTTTCAATGACAACCAAGTTTCAATGATAGCTATAACCGACTTACCAACAATAATTCACTGATTAGTTTTCAATGATGAATTTCAATGAATGCTAAAGGACCAGTTATAACGATCAGGAAAACACATCAGACAAAATTGAAACAGTATGAAAATGATTATTTTTCCTGGTGGTCGTTTATAGCAAGCTTCAATACCAGTCTTTCATCAGGTTTTTCTGATTGAAACACACACGAAAAAGTTTTCTTCCACAATTCTGTCAGTGGAACGAGAGAAATTGGAACCCAAATTATTGGAATGATTTGACTTTGTGTCAAAATAGCAATCAGCTGGCACGAAAAATAAATGTTCATCAGAAAAATAATTAAATACATTTTTTTACAAAAAATAATTGTTCTATTGCAAATATTTTTTGCAAGAAAATTATTTGTAATCGATTAGTGTATGCACGACTGAACGCACGTACTTGCTTTTGTGTTCGATCACAAAAGTCGTTCTGTACTTAATTTTTGTATATATAAAATGTCTTTAATTTTTTTTCTAACAAAAATTTGGTTGACATTTTTAAGTATTTAAAAATATAAATTTAGAAACAGAATTTTAAAAAAATCATCCAACCATTTTCGAAATATTGGGTTTTCAAAAAAAAAAAAATATTTTTTCAAATGTATGTAGTATTATTTGGAATTCGAGAGACCTCTCCGGGAATGAGAAAGTCGATCATCAAAAATATGGTTATATGGCCGGTATCCTTAATAACATTTTATGTAAAAAATTTTAGACTAAAATATAGAATATACCTTAAATATTTAAGATTTACTTTTATTGCTTCAAAAAATTGGACAGCTATTTTTGGGGGCTAACCAGAGGATTTAAAAAAATATTCGAGGCAATCACCTAAGGCGGCTAACTCCAAATTTTGATATTTTCAACATAGGAAAGGGTTGAATAAATGCATGCTTATGGACGATATCCGAACAGCAGACGCATACTTCAGCATATTTTAAATCAAATGGGCGGTGTTCAATTATCCAAAAAAAAAACTCTTCTACCTAAACATTTCAGCGTATTAAGCCGTTAATTTTACTAAGCGAGATGCAGTTAAGCGGGTAATGTTGTTTGAAGTAAATCGACGGAAAAACAGATGGTATTACGATTTTTAAGTTGTGATATGGATATACATGTCTGCCTGTAGGACGATTTTTCAGTCCCAAAAATAATGGCACCTGACATACAATTTTTTGTACCAAAAATGGTAAATCTTAATTATCTCGAAACCGGATATAACGATTTATATACAAAAATCAGTGTATGCATTTATATCAAAATCTAATAGAATATATTTTGGTTCAAAAAACTATATACAATCATATTAACGGTGCCTGTCATATTACCGATTTTTTTTTTGACTTTCTCATTAACGATTATACGGTTTTTGATCAAAATGTTTCTACAGGAGGTCTTTCAAATTTGTGAAAAATAACTTTTTTGAATTTCGAAAGAAAAAATTAATGTTTTTTTGAAAATACAATAGTTCGAAAACGGGTTAAACTTATGTTAGTAAATACTTAAGATTGCAATACTAATTTTTTTGAAAATTCAATAGTCTAGTCGAGTTTCGTATTTTTACTTGCGGTATAGATAGTTACTATAGGGCAAGTTTTGCATTTGGAAAAAAAATTGATCTCGAGATTTTAATCACCTTGACATTACGATGATAGAGAACACCTGTCTGGCTGTGCGACGCTCTACAGCCTAAACGGCTGAAGCGATTTTCTTCCAACTTGGTATTTATGACGTGATTTTCTAAAATAGATTTTTGAATCATTTTTTTTAGGTCGAAGACTAACGGTACATGTCATACAAATTTTTCTGCCAGCTCAAGTATCTCTAAAACGGCTCTAACGATTTTGATAAAAATAAAATGCACGACTGGATCGCACGAACTTGCCTTTTTTCGACGAATGCATAACTTGCCTTATAGTACCTATAATCGCAAGTAAAAAGTGTGCGCACTATTTTAGGTATACTCTGTAATTTGATCAAATTTTTTTTTAATATTTTGTTACTAAAGTTATCTGCCATACAAGCATTTTTTTGATTTTGAAGTTTCTCATAAACGGCTCAATTGATTTCGATCAATTTTTTTATATAGAAGGTCCTTCAAATTGTCAATAATACTGCATACCAAAATTTTCAAAAAATATTTTTTTCGAATTTTTGACAAAAAAAAACATTTTTATTTATTTTTTTTTGAAAATTCAATATTTCGAAAACGGGTGGATGGTTTTTGTTGGAAATTTTATTTTTAAGTTTATATTATTAAATATTTAAATGTTATATCAAGTTTTTTTTTAGAAAAAATTTAAGAAATATTTGCATATAAAAAATTAAGAAAAAAACGACTGTAAAAATATATTTAGATTTTTAATAGAAATCTTTTGAATACGATGTGATCGAACATAAGAACAAGTTTGTGCAATCCATTGTGCATTTTGTTTAATATAATTTGGCAAATTCGTTACTATGGAACCCCCGTGTGGGGTTTCAGTTAAAACTCGAACTATACAAAAATATTCTGTCTAGAGTTGGGCTCAATCATTCAGATGTAAATTAGCAGTCAAGCAGTATCCACTTCGCCATTTCCCCGCGAACTAAGAAATATGAAGTGAATAACATAATTCTGAGCTCAAGTCAACCATGTCAACAGGGAAGAGTGCGAATTCGAGTATCATCAGCTAAAACCTAATTAAAATTAAAATTCCATAAAAGAGCAAGAATTGCGACTTCAGAAAAACGGAGTGAAATATATAAGGAATGCAAATTTCGATATTAATTAATCACCTTATTAATTAAAAGCAGTGGAATGAAAGTACATTTTCAAAGTTTGAATTTTTTAATATTCAATTTTCGCTGAGGGAATGCCTGGACTAAAACTATTCCAACAAAAAAAATAAGGTTTTCTAACAAAATTATATAAAAGTCCCTTTGGCGAATGTTTTACACAGTCGTTGAACGCAACGCTGACATCCTTAATTAAATAAGAATTCGTTTTTTTGTTCCTTCAAATACTGTGGTAAAAGTTGGTCGCATTATTTTAGAGTAAAGGGAGCAAACATTTTCTGCAACACTTCCTGTGTCAATTCGGCGAGCCCTGTTTTAGTTTTTCTCTATCCTCAATGGACAAACTATTGTGTGTATATTTGTTGGTATACTGCAAAAGTTAGTTCCATGCCAACAAAGGACGAATAACAATGAAAAAGGAGCAAAGCAAAAAAAAAAAACCAGTAAAGAGGGAATAGAGAACTCCTCAAGAATTCGTTGAACAAAATTAACCTTTATATTTATTTAATAAAAAAACATAAAGTATCTATGTTACTGTGTGTTACTATAATTTAGTTATACGTGTATATACATATATAAAAATACACTAAAAGGACGAGTTAAAAAATTCAAAAAAAAAAAACTATTCTTCTACAATCTGGTCTGATGGTGAATGAACTCGAAAGTGGCATTCTACCTTTAGTTACTTACTTTTCATCTCATGCAACCGCCGCCACCATTCATCGTCTTCGTTCTTGTACAGGGGTTGATATTGAGGGGTAGCCAAGGATCCCCCAACACACATCACGTTGTAAGCATTCTGCCTCTATTCACTATTGTATTGCCGTTACCGACCGACTGCGACTCCCGAAAGGCTAAAATTCCCTTTGAAGGAAACAAAAACAAAAAAAAAAGTTAACAAATGAACTACGACGACCGACAACCGACGACGACGTTCCCTCACAGTTCCAAAGTAAAAGTACTAATTGTTGTTGAGTCCTTTTTTACTGGAATATCATAACGAAGGTATACATTATCCCGCTGCACCAGAATTCACAATTGAACGAGATCCTTTTTTTACTCTACAATTATGTAGAGGGTGTTAATTTAATTCACCTCTACACAAAAGTAAGGATTGGCTCGCGTCCAAACTGCATTTTCTCTGCAGGAATTGAAAGGATTTTTATTTTATTTTTTGTTTAACTGCCAGCAGTAGGACTATTTTCGCTTGAATTCTGTGTTCATGTGTGAATTTCCTGTTAAGGGATTAGCATTCGAGTGCATGTATTATATCCTTTGTGAAAATATAAAATACTTAAAATTTTTTTGTGAATAAAGAGAAATAGTTTCTCTTGGCACGTTAGGAAATAAATTTTGTGAAAAGACACCTAACCACCTATGTACTGTATGTTTGTTCGCATGTATGAAAAAAAATGTAAAAAGAGTAATACCTTTCTGAACAATGGGGGCTGCTGCTTTTTCTTTTAAAGGACGAATTTTAGTATTTAGATTGTTTATTCTTCTAACATTGGCCAAGAGCCCATGACACAGGACTTAAACTTTGTGCGGTGTGTTTGTAATATATTTTTTGTTTTAATTTTTATTTTGGACTATAAAGCTGCAAGGTTCAAAATGCAAAAAATACTACAAAGCTACAAGGTTCTTTTAAGATTCTTTAGACTTGATGTTATGATATTTTCAAAGACTTTTTTTTTTTTTTTAGGAATGGCTCAAAAGGTTATTTCACGGTTTGCAAAGTTTTATACTGACATATGTTGTGGTTAGGTCTAAAGACTTTTGCAGAATTGTAGATTAAGAAAAGAAGCGGAATTTTGTGTCATATTTTATTTATGAGGACACTACCTAGGCTCTTATTTGTAAAGAACCGTTATATGCTACCTTACTTAACGAAAAGCTCAAGCGACAATACCAAATTTGAATATATAGCTGGAATTACATTCCAGTTCGAAACGATTCAACGTCATTATAGATATATGACGGCACCGAAAAATCAACTGAGGTTAAGATTTTTCGTTCATCGTCTTAGAGTTCACACTTGGTTATTACCAAAAACATAACATGGGGGGTTGCCCTTTCGACCACACTTAAAAGCCTTTTGGTGGTATTAATTCTGATTACATTCATCAGTTTGAATTTGTCTATAGCGGGGTAAGTCGATTTGGTCATCAATCTTCATAGCTTTATTGCTCGAAGCTTCGCCCATCAGTTGTAAGAGATAAGGTAATCTACCAGGGTTTGGGCATGTTGTGTCCAGTTCCACCAGGAGGCTTGTATAAACCTGCTGATCTACCAGGGGCCTAGTGCCTGATGATCTGTTCTAGTCTAAACTGTGGTGATGTGAACTGACAAACTAGGGCTCGATAAACTACTACCGCTGAACGTCATCACGTCATCAGGAACCAGTATATCCGGAAGTAGTACCAGAACTAAATATTGTTTGTTGTGAATTAATGAGTTGTTTTTAATAAGGATTTTGTAATAAGTTTCAAAAGGCTTTTATGTGGAGAATGGCTTAAGCCGTCTGCCAGTTGAAAATTTGAAAGATTATGTTAAGTAACAATAAATGTTATTGTATATTAACTTAGACGCTTTCATCTATTTTTTACTTTCTATAATTCAGAGAAATCTTTACAAATTAAAAAATAGACAAGGACAAAGACAAAGATACCCAGTCAGATCCATTACCAAAAGCGCTTCTTCGGGCATTTACCAAGAAAGTGCTAGACGTACTCTATTTGCATGTGGTTACATAAGCCGCAGATTAGTCTCTATGTGGCATTAAGTTGAGCGTCAGCAACTCGGCTCTTGTTTTTCAAACGAGTGACAATAGGGTAGTTGGGTATAGTCATCCTTAAATAAGTTACTAGCTACAAGGTTGTAGTCGAGTCTTGCGAATATTGCTGCTCCCTTTTTTAAAATTAAATGCACTAATGAGTTCATAGAGTTCTAATTTAAAATCGTCCAGGAATATCTTGAACAAGACTTAGATGGCGGCGCGTCGGCAGGATATAAGTAAGCTGCTCCAACTCTTGTACCGGTAAATTCTTTTCCTTACAATTAACCTTGTCAGTTTTCTTGGCATTCTGTCCTAATCCATCGGGGCTGTCTCAATCAAAAGAGCTACAAACAAACAGCTCTTATGCCGATGGTATCTCAAATCTATGAAGAAGAGGTACAGTTTCTTTTTATATTTCATAAAAATCTCCGCAATGGATGTGAGAGTGTAAATTTGGTATATTGAGATTCACTCAATAGATTATTAGGCTGCACCCAGTCATCGAGCCTTTAATAGAGAGAAGCTAAGTGAATATTTTTATTGAGGAGTTCAGGAGCGAAATTTCTCTTTAGTGTTTGCCTTTTTTGAAAATTGGAGTACCGATAGATTTTTTGAGCCCAACTGTCATCATATATGCATAGTTTAGCGCAATTATACAATTTTCGATGAATGAAGCTGGACTAAATTTGTAAGATTCCGCAGGTATTATATTGACGCCATAGGAGCTTTAGTTAGATTTTTACTTCGGAAGTGGTAAATGTGCTTAGTGAGGTTGCAAAAATGTTCTGAGAAATGTCTAAGATTTACAGGTGGCGCTGATTGGATCAAATTCCATTGTTGTTATAAAGCCGAAGTGTCTTCTTAAGCTCTGCTGCATTCCAATATGTTGAAACGTTTTGAGCAATGTCTTCAATGATTGGTGTTTTGATCGCCTTGAGTACTTCCATTACATAATTGGTAACTATTACCAATGAGTTTTTAAAATAATGTTATGTACACTTGGGCGTATACGTACTTTTTTTTTAATAATTAAGATACATTCTAGCGGCCGCAGATTTACCGCGAAAGTACCTAGATATACCATTCAATTTATATGTTACCATGCATTCGTGTGAGCATTTCCAGTTGAATAAATTAATGAATAAAGAAAGAAAATATAACTTCCACTGATAGGCGTGTTTTTATAGCAAAGCTATGATGATGAAGATCAAATGGCTTACCGGCTTTCGATCATATGAGAGAAGCTCTCGTTTTATTTATGAATTCAAACCGCTTAAAGACAATATGTACTTGAATTCGTGAATTCAATTGAAATATTGAGTAACGAGTTCCTAGATTTATATTTATCATTGATTTACTTGCGGATCCATTTTAAGGGATTTTGTTCATAACATATACGTGTCGCGTCGGTATATTTTATCCACTAAAATGGCTCTTGTTTCGGTGTACCCTGCCTGTTACCCAATTATTTGGCTGAAATTACCGTGTTGCAGAAATAAGATGAATACTTGATTTTAGCTATTTCTGGATTTTAATTCAAAAAGATCAACATATCAAGCAAGAATAAAATTATTAAGCTGGTGTTGTAAGCGAGATATCTCTCGAAGAATTTGTATAAGTCATTTGATAATATCAAATGGATGGCATTACGAAATGGTAGATTTTTGGAACTGTTCTTATCGCTGATGTGTTATGAATGTTGTATGTTGGGTCTTCCGTGAATATTAAGTGACAAATTAAGAGCTGAATATACAGTTCTACAGCCTTCTATCAACATTTTAGGAACAACTGAAGAATGGCTAATGTAATAAACCCATTCGAACGAAGTTTATTTAAAATTCGAAACGCTTTTTGAATTCAACGTGCTCCCAGACTCGCGACATGAAGAGTTTAAGATCGTTTATTTTTTAAGTACCTGGTAGATCTAGCTTCGTTTGGGATCTATCGAGTATCGAATAAGACATGAAAATGTTACTACTTCCCATAGGAAAATAAACATGTCTTCCAATCTCGAGTTCGGTTTTTTTTACGAATCGATAACTTTCCATATAGTACCCATAATCACCATTAAGAAATATGTAAATATGGGGGTGGCCGTGGCGCGATAGTTGTGTGTTCGCCTGTCAACCTCATGGTCACAGGTTCGATCCCTGCCGTAGTCTATTTCTTCTTATTTTTCCATTAAAAACCAATTCTAAAAATAAATGTCATACAATGAGTTGCTGGTTTACTCATTACATGCTGTTTAGGCATAGAACTAACAACATGTGATTGAGTAA
This sequence comes from Philhelius pedissequus, assembly GCA_910595825.1. Taxonomy (NCBI): domain Eukaryota; kingdom Metazoa; phylum Arthropoda; class Insecta; order Diptera; family Syrphidae; genus Philhelius; species Philhelius pedissequus. The sequence goes on from OU343163.1 coordinate 81,657,174, forward strand.
AACTAGTATACCTATAAAATATGACAAAGAATACAAAAATTAATGCGAATTATAAGGGATATAGATAAAAAAGACACAGAAATTGCTCCGCATTAGTTCAGCCGTCATCCGTGGAGATAAAATCTGAGACAACAAGCAACTACAGTCTCCGAATATCGCGCCACACATCTTTCCTATCATTCTTTCTCTTCCTTAACCTCACCCTCACGCCCGCGCTGTGTTGAAACATTTAAAGGGTATTCATAATCCCTTGCGAGCTTGTAGATTTAAAAAAAAAAAAAAAAAAAAGAAAAAAAAAAAAAAAAAATTTATATTGGTTGCCCGTGGAATCGAGCGGATCTTGCATAAAACATTTTTGAATTTTGTTCTTGCTTATATAGAAAACCTTTGAATTGTTTATATGAATCTCATTAGAGCCAATCCGAATGAAATGATAAGAGGTGGTGATGGAACAATTTTACTTAAATATTTTCTCTTTGAAAATTTCATCCTAATTCGTTTAGTCGTCTGCAAGAAAAAATTAATCGATTTCAAAATAAAATGCACGACTTGATCGTACGAACTTGGTCTTGTAGCTAACAACTTAGCTAATGTAGCTTACCATGGATAATACACACAATTAAATGTTTTTATATTGCTTAGTGGTTATAGCGGGTTTTCCAATAAGAGGTGTTATTTTGAATAGCCCGCTATTTCGGTAGCTGTCACTTTTGAAGCTGTCATTTTTTGACATTTGACAAGTAGAAACTACGCTATTAATAAAAATGGAACGATACACGCTTCAACAACGCATTGAAATTATTAAAATTCACTATAAAAATGGTGAAAATTTGGCAGAGACGGTTCGTAAAACTAAAACATTTTTCGGTCGTCGTGAAGCACCTTGTCGGACCGCAATACAGAAATTGGTGGACAAATTCGAGCTGTTGGGACAAGTTAGTGATGTGAAGAATAAAACCCGTGCACGTCGCTCAAGAACAACTGAGAATATTGCTGTTGTAGCCCAAAGTGTTGAAGAAAACCCAGGTTTGTCCATTCCTCGTCGTTCTTTGGAATTAGGCATTCCACAAACGTCATTACACCGTATTTTGCATAAAGACTTGGGTCTTAAGGCTTATAAAGTTCAGTTAACACAAGAACTCAAGCCGGCTGATCATCAACAACGTCGTGTCTTTGCTGATTGGGTCCTTGAAATGCATGAAAATGAACCGGAATTTCATCGAAAAATCATCTTGACTGATGAGGCCCATTTCCACCTCGGAGGCTACGTCAACAAGCAAAACTGTCGCATCTGGGGCTCGGAAAACCCAAGAGTTATTGTTGAAAAGCCTCTCCATCCTCAACGCGTGACAGTTTGGTGCGGTTTATGGTCCCGCGGGATCATTGGACCTTACTTTTTCGAAAATGAGGCAGGAGCAACAGTTACGGTCAATGGATTGCGCTATCGAGAGATGATTAATGATTTTTTATGGCCTGAATTGGATGGTATTGATCTGGACAACGTTTACTTTCAACAAGACGGCGCTACGTGCCACACAAGCAATGAAACCATCAATCTTTTACGGGAAAAGTTTCCGGACCGTGTTATCTCTCGAAGAGGTGATCACAATTGGCCACCGAGATCTTGTGATTTAACACCTTGCGACTTCTTCCTTTGGGGCCACGTGAAAGATAAGGTCTACGCCAACAGCCCAGCGTCGATTCAAGACCTCAAAGATGAAATTCGTGAGGCTATCGAGGACATAGGGCAGCCACTTTGCGATTTGGTTATGGAAAATTTCATGAAAACGATATGGTCCTGTAAGCGTGGTCTTGGCGGCCATTTGGCTGATGTTGTGTTCCATTATTAACGGCATACCTTCCTCTTTATAATGAAATAAACATCCGATCATTTATCTCCAAAAATGCCATTTTTCTTTGAATATCAAAATAACACCTCTTATTGGAAAACCCTTAGTTTAAGGGAAAACAAAGATGCAGTTTGAATTCATTGATAAATAAGATTATATCAAAAAAAAAAAAATTCAAAATCGTTGCAGCGGTTTTTTAATAAATTAATTTTGTATGTATAAAATTTTGAAAAGATTTTTAGAAAAAAAAATTGAAACGCCATTTTGAAGATATTATTAATATAAAATTCAAATTTCAAAAAAATTGTATTAATTTTTTAAAAATCTAAAATTTTTTTATTTAAATTATCGTATGCAGTTTTATTAACAATTTTAGGGAGCATTTGTATAAAAAAAATTATTTTAATAGAATTCATCCAATATTGCGAAAGTCGAAAATATGAAAAGTTGTTTTATGGGAAGTACCATTAATAAGTACGGAAAAAAAAATATTTTTATACTTGAAAGTGAACTGTACTAATTTAAGAACACACAAATTTTGTTATAAAAATTCTTGGAGCCGTTTTCGAGAATACATTTGTTTCTTAATCGTTTCTTAACATTTGTATAGGAGGTATCGTTATTTTTTATTTAAAAAAAAAATAATTTGTTTGACTGTTCAAGATAATGTCAAAAAACCACCAAAGTTTCGAAAAAATGTATTGAGTCGTTTTCAAAATTTTGAGTTTTCAAAAAAAAAAAAAAGAATTTCCAAAAAAAAATTGTTTGAAAAAATTTGGTATACTAGGAGCTTCTGTGTAAAAAAATTTAAAAAAAATCAAATTAACCGTTTCTGATAAAATCGAAAACCAAAAAAAAAATGGTTGGGTTGGTGACATTTTCCCCAAGACAAAATCCACAAAGTGAAATCCCCAAATCCAAAATCCCAAAATTAAAATCCCCAGCATCAAAATCCCCACAGAAAGAATCTCCATATCAATATCCCCAAAACAAATATGTTCAAGTAGTGAATCATGCGATGAAGTCGCGCGCGCGACTTGCCTTGCGGATATTTGGCTTAATTTATATTGCATGAAATGTGATCCAAAGAGTAGATACAACTTTTTTTTATTTTAAGAAAACAAATACATAGTCATATAAGTTATTAATAAATGTTAAAATTCACAAAAAAGTTAAAAAAGTTTGCGCTAATAGTAATTGATTGTTTAGAAACTGTTAGTTGTTATCACTTATTAGTATCACGATAAGAGAATTTCATTAGATTTTTTTTTTGAAAACTAAGTGCACGGACCGGACACTGGACATTTGGGGATTCCGTGGGGATTTTGGTAAGAAAGATTGTTTCGTTGGGGATTTTGTCCATGTGTATTATGTCTGTGGGGATATTGGCTAGTTGGAATTTAATTTTTGGGGATTTTGTCCGATGGGGATTTTAATTTTTGGGGATTTCTTACGACACCCAAAATGGTTCTACTAGAGGTAACGAAAATAACAATTTGTTTGCAAAAAAAATTATCATAAGGTACCCTTTCCCTTCATTAATGAACTCATTTTTTTTTATAAAAATCGTTGGAGCCGTTTTTGAGAAAAATAAGATCTATGTTTTTGGCCAAAAAAAATTATGGGAGCTACTGTTATTTGTCGTCTTAAAAAAAGAAAAAACGTGCGGGCATATTACCGAAAAAACAATATGTACCAAGTTTGAAGCAAATCTATCAAACGTTTAGGCTGTAGACTCGAGGACAGAATGACAGACAGACAGAATTGGGGGACCCACTTTGTTGGTGTTCTCTATGATCGTAATGTCATGTTTGTTTGTTAGAAAAAAAAATTTTTTTACGAATACATAACTTGCCTTTTGTTATTAAGAGCAAACTGCAAAACTTTCATCTAAAACTTTAAAGCCGTTTCCGAGAAGTCTAGTTTGTTTAAAAAAATAAGATATATTCAGAAAGTTCTAATGAATTTTGTTTTCGTTAACTATAAATCTTGCGAATAAGACATATCGAACCATTTCGTTAAGCACAAGTCAAATATCATAAATCCTTTTCGAGCACCCCACTCTACCAAATTTCAAATACAAGGTACGAGTAGACCAGAACAAAAACACATTTCGATCAGATTCAAATTTTCCAATATCTCATTTTCACATTTAATCCAATTTCAGAGAAAGAGATATCCTTTGATATTTTAAACACCGACTATCCTATCTACAATTTTCATTTGAATATCATTTCTTGAATTGATTGTCCTTTGTCTTCCACTTGAGCACTTTCTTTCAATTAATAGCTACTTCTTCTAATGAAATTATCATCTCCATTTCAATGTTCGTTTTCTTCACACCTTGGCTTTTGCTGATTGTTTCAATTTCAACTAACATCATCATCATCATCATGATTCTCATCGGCTTTTGAGATCTGGATGTAAATTTTTTAATTGACCACTTTCTTTATCGATTATTGTATTATAGAGCCTCTCCATGGCCGGCAGGAGGAAGAAATCAGATAGACTGTAGATGGAATTGGTAATTTTTTGTTGTTGTTTATTCTTTAGGAGGATTTAACCATCTGGATATCACTTATACCTACTGCAATGCCAAATTTCAAACACTGATTGTTCGTTCTATCCTAATTTCGTCGACAAACAGCACCTGATACAATAAAACTCTCATATAGCAACCATCACGTACCCGCAGGAGTAGCAGCAGTCCCGAATAATTACAAGGTAGAAACACAAAACCACATAAATTGGTGGGACTGGAAGTCTCCCAACAAAAATTGTACAATATATGTTTGTATGTATGCAGGAAACCGACATAGACTATCAACCGAAAACGAAGGCAAGGATAAGAACGACAACGTCAAAGGGGAGTAGCAGTTACCCACCATCATGTTGCTACACCAAATTTAAAAAATGTATCCTTTTTGTTCCTTCTTCAGTTTAGTATGTATGTATGTATATATGTATTTACGTTGTACGTTCATAATATGCTTTGTGCCGAAACTAACTAAAGGAGGCAGCAGAAAACCAATGTGGAGGACCTCAATTGGACGTGATGTGTTTGTAAAAGAAAAATATATACAACAAAAAATTGCATACTTCTGGGGATTATATGTATATGTATGTCCGATTCAAGCTGGTAGGATTTTGTATCTAAACGGTGATTTTTTAAGAGCTTGGTTTTTGAAAATTCAAAAAAAAACACAGAAACTTGTAAAAAGTGAATGAAATTTTTATTTGGATCGATAAATCAATTTCTGCCATTTACTTTTTAAAAATAATTTCACTTAAATGTTGCCCGCGGCTACGCTTCAGGTGGTCCATTCTGAAGATCCAATTTTGGCAAACTTTTTCACACATTTCGGCCGGAATCTCACCAATGACGCGTTCAATGTTGGCTTCCAAGGCAGCAATCGTGTTTGGCTTGTCCCCATAGACAATAGACTTAACATAGCCCCACAAAAAATAGTCTAACGGGGTCAAATCACATGATCTTGGTGGCCAATTGACTGCGCCAAAACGTGAGATCAACTGCTCACCAAATTCGCCTCTCAATTGATGAAATGGTTTCGCGTGCAGTGTGGCATGTGGCACCGTCCTGTTGAAACCACATGTCGACCGAGTTCAATTCTTGCATTTTTGGCAAAAAAAAAAATCTGTTATCATCGAACGGTACCTTTCTCCATTGACCGTCACCCTGCGGCCTTCATCCTCCTTGAAGAAGTACGGCCCAATGATGCCGCCTGCCCATAAACCGCACCAAACAGTGCATTTTTCGGGATGCATTGGTAGCTGCTGAATTGCCTCTGGCTGCTCTTCAGTCCAAATACGGCAATTTTGCTTATTCACGTATCCATTTAGCCAAAAATGAGCCTCGTCGCTGAAACGGACGTAGCTTGCGAAACACATTTTTCACAGAGCACGAATTTTGATAATAAATTTCAATAATTTGCAAACGTTGTTTAGGCGTAAGTCTATTCATGATGAAATGGCAAACAATACTGAATCGAAATGTCAAATGTTCGTGGAATTTGTCATGTGTGATCTGTCAAAAATATAAACGTCAAAAACCAAGTAGCAAAAAAATCACCCTATATATGTATGTATGTAGTATTTATTCCTTCTGTGTTTCTTTCTTGTGAAGAAGAAAAAGAAAATTTTTCATTTCGTTGCGGTGTTGTCACTCACTGAAATCGTTTTCTGCCCAAATGGACAGCAAAAGCGGGGGGTCGGTAACGGTGAAAAGAATAAAACATTCTGACGTTGGTTATGTTGTTTATGGCTTAAATTTTCTTCAATCATTATCCTATGTAAAGTAATATAATATAAGAGAAGAGTGCTGATGGCGACGCACACGACGGGTGTGATGAGGGATATGACTGTTGAAGATTTTCTTAACAATAATCTCTGTGGTGGTTTCTCGACTTTGTTTTCATCTTAGAAGAGAAGAAAAAAAATGTTTAAGAACAACCAGAGTTGTGTTTGAAATAGTTTATTGCCACTTTTGGTTTCATATTTCGTCCTATTCACTGTAAACTATCTTCGCATCTATAAATGGCTCCAAGATTGCTATCACTGATAGCATCAAATAATCATAGATTGATGGCAAAACAAACAAATAAAAAAACATTCTAACGACGACGGACATGTTCTCCTTCAATTGAAGATTAGAAAATCAACGAAGCAAACAATAATTTTTTGTGTTCTTTCTCTTTTCATTTTGTATTCGATCTTATTGCTGTCGTTGTCGAATGTCCTTGGTGAGTGTGATGATAAAATATCTTCAAAGCTTTGTTATTACATCTTTTTCATGTTTTTTTTTTAATTTTTTTTTGTATTATTTCCTTTTGCAAATCTATATGACTGACAAGGAGTCGGGTATAAATGTCGTCGGTTTAAGAATTAGTTAGTTTAGAAAAGGTAATGTTGAAATCTCAGCATATACAATATACATATATATTTATTTCACATCCTGCTTCTTTCTGCCATCTCCTTAAGCTGACTACGATGACGATGACGAAGATGATGACGACGCCCAAAATCAATCGACCGGAAAACTTTATCCAGTGACTTTTCAAATTATCACGAACAGTGGATTGTGTAAAGGCATAGTTCCAAAAGATTGGCAAAAGGCACTTGTACAATATACATATACATATATTTTATATACAGAGTGGCCCACGAATCGTGATACAATAAGAAATTTAAATAACTTTTATTTTAATCGATGTATTTCATTAATTTTTTTTATTGGATTAAAAGTTAAATTGTACTTTAAATAACTAATGGTTTTTTAAAGATGATAGACCGCAAATGACCTCCACGCTCATCCACGCATATGCGGCACCTAATCAGAAAATTTTTCATTGCGGCCTGAAGGGTTGAAATTGGGATCGCCTCAATTATTGTAGTAATGGACTGCTTCAATTCAGTCAAATTCCTGGGTTTCGTTTTGTACACTTCCTGCTTGACGTAACCCCATAAAAAAGTGTGGTGCATTCAGGTCAGGTGACCAGCGGAAAGTGCAGTTTCTGGATATCAATTTGTTTAGGAATTTTCCTTGGAGCTCCGCCATAACTTGTATGGCTACGTGTGCACTTGCTTCATCTTGTTGAAACCAAATCCTGCTGAAAGGGATACGTCTTCGGCGAAGTTCTGGGTAAAAAAAACTCCTTCAACATCTTTAAATAACGGTCCCCATTGACAGTTTGTGTTACACCGTTTTCTTTAAAGAAGTATGGCCTGACAATACACCTTGATGACTCCGCACCACACAGTGACTAGTTCTGGGAGCAGGTCCGTCTCATGGAGCATTTCTGGATTAGATTTACTCCATATACGTCAAGTTTGATTGTTAACATAGCCGTTTAAGTCAAAATGAGCCTCATCATACATGAACAAACAATTTATCAATGTGTTGTCTTCTTCGGCAATTGCAATCATTTTTCGGCAAAATTCCAGGTGAACAGGCAAATCCTGAGGGTTTAACTTGCTTGTAATTTGGACTTTGTACGGAAACAAGTTTAAGTCATCATGAAGTATCCGTTGTAATGACCGTCTGCTAACTCCAATTTGGCCTGATAAGTTTCGAGTCGAAACACTTGGATTTGCCTGTATAGCCGATGAACCCGAACATTAGGATCTCGATGATGCGGTCTTCGTTCGATGGTTCCAGATTCGGCAAACATGTTCACCAGCCTCATAATGGTCCATCTATTCGGGGGAGTACCGCCAAACTCCAGCCTAAGTTCCCTTTGGACGGAAATGACGGACTGCAAAGAATGGTATCGATGCACTATCCAAATCCTTTTTTCAGTATCCCAAGCATTCATTTTGATAAATCTAAATATTAGCCTATAAAATAAAATAAAAAATACGCCGATTACTCACACTGAAAAAAAAGTTATTACGTTTTATTTTTGTAGCACGGTTTGTGGGCCACCCTGTATTTATAGAATTTCACATTGAAGGATAGCATCCATTCAAAGTTGGGGTCTTATTTAAGAACTTCACTTGTTCCATGAAAGTAGAACAGAATTTGAGGAATAACTCCGCACAACTCACGTTTTTTGCTTTGCTTTCGAATTTGTTTCTTTGCTTTCGTTGTTTTTTTTTTTTAATTTTTAATTTTGTGCAATATGCTGGAAGGCTAAAAAGGTCCACCATAGAACTTTACACAATATAAATATAGAAGAACTCCTATGATATCGCTAGAGGGCTTCTCCATAGATGACCGAATTTCTGAATTATTTAAACGAAATATCTTATGCAACGTGATAGATACATTTTACTGAAACATTTTCAAACTATCACAGGTAGGAACGTATAGATATGATGTAATTGGGGGTTCTTGTGAATAAAAATTTCGCTGGAAATTTTTCTCCAATAGAAATCTTGTAAATGATGCTCAAAAGTTTCCATATGAATTTATTGGTATCGGAAATAAGCTCTCCCACGGAATTTTGCTGTCATTTCATACAATGTTTTGTTCGAGGGAAATGTATTCCGTTTGAATTTCACGATCATCTGCCAATCTCGTTCACCTTAAAACTAGACTCGCAAACAGTCAATACACCTGATGAACTAATGTCGCTGCTGCCTAGACTTAAATGGATCGAAAGAAGTAAAGAAAAATATACCTCAAATCTATGCATCGAACTCAATCGGACTGTTCAAAGAAGCATGTAACCAGTTATAGGGATAGACACGCTCACAAACTGTATAGTCGAAGCTGCTGGTCCACTCCAAAAGAAACAAAGGAAAACAACCATGTTATGACTGGGAATGTATTGGTGCTAGGAAAAAATCTTTTGAGGCACTGAAGCTATTACGCAGAGAATGCTCCACAAATGCTAAGTTAATGTACTCGTATCATGAAGCCAACGAATTATACAAGCAACCTGTGCACAGAAACAAAAGGCCCATCTGACTCAGCAACCCAAAAGAGATCAACGTTTTCTGGAAGATAGCATAGTCATCATTAAATAGGCCATCTTTTGGATGTTTCATAAAAGTGGAAGCGCCTATTTTAGCTGAATATTTCAAAAATCTTATGAATAGGAATATCAAAGGAGATTTATTGCAATATGCACTTCCACTTCTGGAAGTCGAATCCCTAGATCGACCAATCACGCAGACGGACGTAATCAGTGTCATAAATCGCAGTAGCCCAAATAAAGCACCAAGCGAAGACCGTATACCTTACGAATTTTTCAAAGCGACGAATGCCTTCATTGAGGAACTAACAAGGACCTTTTTAACTTCATGCACAAAACTGGGGAAGTACCAATATGCCTAAAAAAGGCATACTCTTTCGTATATTGAAGAAAGGTGATCCGATGGAACCTAGCAACTACAGAGGCATTTCTCTTCTCAATACTGTCACAAAAATCTTCACAGGGATTCTGCTTGAAAGACTGACGAATTGGATTCATGGAAACAACTTACTTAGTGAGTACCAAGCCGGGTTCCGAAAAAGATACTCCACGGTCGATAACATGTTCATCCTCACTAGCATCGCTCGATCCCATTTAGATAGTGGGAAAAAACTCTATGCGTTCTTCGTGGATTTCAAGGCAGCTTTGATACCATCGACAGAAAAGCCTTAGTCTACAAACTTAGCAACTTGGGGGTGTTTACGAAAATGCTTAAAATACTGCAAAAGCTCTAAGATGGGAACATTTCAGAGGAATGGGATGGAAACATATTATCGGAATGGTTTGAAACTGAAACGGGAGTCAGATAGGGATGCCTTCTTAGCCCACTTTTATTATCGCTGTTTTTGAATGACCTGACTGAAATAGTGCTCTTTCGGAACGGAACGGGACGTTACGCACGAAATGGGAACTGGACCTGGTACAACGAAGAAATAGAGAAAGTTAAGAAGTATCGATAATTGGGCGTTCTCATTACACCCCAACTTTCGTTTAGGAAACATCTCCAAGAAAAATTAAAAGAAGCACAACGAGCTATAAACTGCAGCTGAAGTGGAATCCTGCACAAGAAAGAAGTTGATCCGAGCGCTAAATATAGAGAATTCCAAACAATGGTGAGAGCCATCATGTGATATGCGAGTTTTGGAGTATCTGGCAGTTTGAGGAAGTGGAGAAACTACTCAGATACTTCTTTAAAAGAATGTTTAGACTGCACACCAAACTACATGCTTCATATCGAAATGGGCTTACCACCGCTGCACATTTACACGTTAAAGCTACACTTCGACTATATCCGCAGGGTGTTGACGCAACCGACGCACCGCCTTACATTCAAAATCGCCAAACACCTACAAGAACGAAATGCCCAAGTAACGGTCTTTCGGAGGCAAAGCCAAATCAATTTATTGAAGGAAACTTTTGGTGATAGCGATGTAATGGGAAACTTCAAAGCACGTCTATTAAATTGGCTGCGCCAAATGATGGACAACAATACTCAACCAAGAAATTTTCAAATTCTAGCTGCCTGTCGAGGGAAACCAAGAAAGACCGATGAGAAATTAGTTTGGTTGAAGCGGCAGAAGCAAGCCCTGAGGACGTTAAGTAATCATCAGTTACGGCAAATGCCGCCATAATTGTATTTTTAGCAATCTATGTATCCAAAAAGATGTCTTAATGGATAAACAGAAAAAATATAAAGGAAATGTTGGGGTCCCACAAGGGACTTTTTATAGCCCCTTTTTATTGGTAAATGTATAGGCAGCGCCGTAAATTTTTATTCAGTAAGCAACAACAAAGGAAAAGTGCGAATAGTGTGGATAAAGCTTTGGAATATTTGGAATGGGACAACTCTCCCGAGTTGCAGACAAAAATCTTGTGTACCATTGTTGGTAGGCAGAGGGAGATGTAAAATAAGAGTGTATAAAAAGTGCATAATAGTTTTAGTCAGACTCTCATTACTACACTACCTATTGGTTACCAATTAAATACGGCGTATGTTATTTATAAATAAAATTCCGTCTGTTTAAATGTACCCAAGCACCATTATCTACGCTAATGATTTAAAAATGTCTACTTTAAACCATTTTTTATAATATTGACAGTGAAATGTTTACTTTTTAAATTTTAGTCAGTACACGAAATAGACGCACTCACCCTTAATGATACATTGACAGGTTTGTTTCGACTGTCCGTCAACGCATTATCAAAGTCCTAGCGTTGACACGCCAATTTTTTTGGACTAGTGTTGACATTCTTTTGACTGATAGTTTTTATTAAAAAAAAAAACAACACAATCGTAGTTGAACTTTGATTCCCGTAGGTACCAAATTTTATTGAATTTGAAAAAAGTTATCGAAAGTAGTGATGAGTCAATTCGGTCTTTATGGTTAATTTGACAAACGATAGTTTTCACTAAGGTGAAACTGACATTTGTGTATCCATTTTTAAAAACTAATACAGACAATGATTTGGTTAAATCTAGCTTGGTTATTGTTAAGTTTAATTTTACACTGCAATGTCAGTTTCATCAAAGTCACTTTTCCATTGAAAAAAAGTTCTCAATTTTGTGTGGAAAATGAAAAAAAAATATGGTTTATACGCAAAATTGATAGCCCTTAACTAAATTCATCAATACAACTGTCAAAAATTGTATTGATATTTCCCGAAATGAGGACTGGAGTCCAATGTGAAAAACGTCAATGATATTATTTTGAAGACATGTGGTGTGGATGTTAATTTCTTGTTGATGCCAAGAAAAATGTTTCAAACCTCAAACACACGACAAATGCGATGAATAATGCATCATAAATCTCCATTTTTCCCATATTAATGAAATGTCTGCCCCATATCCTTATGGGACATTTTCTAATTTTAATCCTTTTAATATGATCTGCATGTCCTTTTTTTTACATTTTGTGACGATGAGCAATATGTGTGTGTCCAAAATAGATGCTTATTCGTGTATGTGTTCTTTTGTCAACATGTTGCTGGATTTTTTTTAACACAAAAAAAAATACAAAAAAAAACTGCTAAATATTATGTCGCTCTACAGGTTGTACCCAGAGACAAGAGACAGAAGTGACGAAGTCAATGGCTTAGCTTAAGGGCGTTATACAATCCCTCTGCTCATTGTTGGTTTAAGTTTTGCCTTAAGGACTAACTATACACTGTCATTTATGCTGACTGTTTGTGCAGTCAAGTATATGAGAGATGCATTGTATGTTTATGATATTCTATTTATGTTCTTGCTATTTTACACTGCAAAGGACAATGGCTTAGTTTTTTTTTTTTTTTTTTTTTTTTTTTTGGATGAGAGTGACAATGATGACGAGTGCCAGGACAATAAGATGGGTTAAGAATTATAATGAGACTTTAGGGGAAAAGTGGATGGAGTCTGCAACTGCTATATTTAGTTAAATTTATTCGTCCCTCCAGTATGTCTGTCGAGATAAAGGATGCTTACAATGTGAACACTGTCATTAGCGATGAAAAGTGTTGGGAAAGAGTGTTTTAAGTTTATTTGGAAACCTTTCATTTGTGTATTTAAATACAATTTAAGACTTTTTTAATGGATTTTGTCGCGAAAGAAAATCGCAACCAAATTAATTGCAAACTATATTTTTTAGAAAAATGCTAATTATTTCAAGGCTGTAAATTCAGTGACAATCATTTTTTTGAAAAAGAATTTTCTGAGATAGTGACATTTTTTGCGTTCGAGATTTTCATTCGTAATTCCACACTGCTAAAAATATTTTACCTACTTTCAAAATATATCCTGCTTAAATATTTGTAATTTGAGGTTAGCGAACAACATTTTAAATTAGAACTTGTCATCTTTTAGAACAAATGGATGGCAGCCCTTACAGTATTTTTTTTTTGTGTGCAGAAAATTCGTATAGGTAAAATTTTAAATAATTGTTGCCACAAGGGTTTTAAAATAATGACTAAAGATTATGGGTTAATGGGATGCATCAACAATATAAAACTTGTTCACCTGAAAGCGAGCAACGAATTAAGGAATATTCATACATTTTTTTAATTGATCGCGAATTATGTTTTATAGTTCATAATCTGTGATTTTGAGGTTAGTCGTGTCCGTAAAATGTATTCGTGTGGATTGTAAGTGGAACGCGACAGGTCCTCACCAACCATATGTGCAAGATGTACAAATGCACAGGGCGCAAAATTGTGGGGGCACATTTTTAGGTGCAAGAAAATGTTATTTGATTTTTACCACAAAACTTGTTCAAATAATCCCAAAATATCATCAAGTGTGCTAAGTTATTTTGTGCACATATTGCAATACCACTTTCATTGTTGACCGTTTGTGTAGGTACTTATAAACGCGAGAACTTATTGCTCGATGTAGGGCTTGATGAATTCGTATTTACCCAAGCAAGGACACTTTGGAAGGAAATATATGATTCGAAGGAGATGCTGTTTTTAGTATATTTGTTGGAAAATAGATGGCGCTGCACATGGAATATATAATTGTTGATGGTTCGAAAAACCGCCAGAAAGCCTAATTGATACACTTACCGATTGCAATGTGACAGTTATCCTTTTCGTTTCGTCAGTCTAATTGAATTTTATAAAATAAAAGTGAGGTAAGCAAGCTGCTTTTGATTTCGGTCTGGTGGAATTCAATTTGAGTAATTTGGAAATTTTAGTAATTTTTTTTTTGATTTAGATGAAATTGACTGATATTTCAAATGACGGATAAAATATCCGTCGACACCGTGATGGATGCAACCCTTGCCACCAACTACCACACGAATTTTTTGAATTCTCTGTATGATGGTCCCAACATGCCGCCACACATTTTGAAATTAAAGGTCGATTCTGTTACAATTTTGTTGCACAATCTCAATGCACAGAAGCATTATAACTCGTTTTATTTCGACTAATCTCAATTTTTTTCAAGTATGTGCAATTGTTAGCATACGCTGATGACATAGACATCATTGGCAGAACCCAGCGAGCTGTCACTGGAGCGTTTGCTAACATTGAATCTGAAGCGGCTAAGATGGGACTAGCAGTCAATGAGGCCAAAACGAAGTACCTGCTTTCCACAAAAAGGGACACACGACACCAGCGGATTGGACAAAACGTCACAATAGACAGGTACAACTTTGAGGTAGTTAGGGACTTTGTCTACCTCGGATTCGCTATAACATCTAACAACAACATCTCGTTAGAAATAAAGCGAAGAATAACTCTTGCCAATCGCTGTTCCTATGGGCTAGGGAGGCAATTGGGAGTAAAGCTCTCTCGAAAAACAAAGGAGACTCTTTATAAGACTCTGATCATCCCAGTCCTGCTCTATGGCGCGGAGACATGGACTCTATCGAAAGCGGATGAAGATATCCTTAGTCGTTTAGAGCGTAAGGTTTTCGCAAGAATTTCGGCCCTATCTGCGTTAAGGGGCTTTGGAGGAGAATTTCAACCACGAACAACAAGTTGTACAGCGACATTGGCCTGGTACAAAAAATACGTATATCACTTTTAAGATGGCTAAGTCATATAGAGCGTATGGACAGCAATGCTCCGGCTCGCAGGATCTTCGATTCCAACCCAGAGGGAAGACGCAGTCAAGGAAGACCTCGCCTAAGGTGGCACGCTGAAGTGGAAGATGACCTCAACCAACTTGGAGTGCGTAAATGGAGGCAGCTAGCCAAAGACCGAGCTACATAGGGAGGCATGTTGGTTGAGCCCCAGGTTTCTCAAATCCAATGTCATTCAAGCGCCAATTCGAGGTAAACATTCAAGATTATCGTTTTCCTCGGAATCCGCTTATTTCGAACGATTTACCATTTGTATTTTAGAGGGTTCAATTTCGCGTGCGTCGCGTTTTAGTTATCCATCACTCTTGAATTCACATTTTCTTACTTGGTCAGTTGCATGCGGGGGAATGAAATCACCCACTTTGTTCATATACACGTTTGAAAATATAACGAAACATTTTGTGCACTAGTGAATAAGCCCGATAAGTTGGTCGACACTTTAATAATTGAGGTTTGATTCAAACACATCGACATTGTTATACTTCAGTTATTTTCGTTCTATTTAACAGAACTTTTAAATAAAAAAAAATAATTGACCGAAGTGAGTGCTCGGAATAATTATGTTCATTAATTTAACGAAATTTAACGAATCCGCCGGGCAACTAAATTATATTTCAACCATTTTATTTCGAATTAGTTTATAATTTTTTTAAATACAATTTATTTGTTCAATCGTTGGTCGCACGTATGTGAATAGTTTTAAATTAATTAATGATAGGTGACATCACCAAATTTGGCTTTGTTTCTGTCTATGAAATGAAATGATCCTAATTTGGCGGTTCAGGGGGATCTCAGAGATCACATTTTTCGTGGACAGCGAATCAGCTATCAAAGCACTATCTAGTGAGACAATAAGGCCGTGGAAAAGGGCAGAATCGAATTTCATTGGTAATTGCAACCAAGTCAAACTCTGCTGGGTTCCTGGATATATTAATATAGAGTTGAACGATCTAGCAGACGAAATGGTAAGAAAGCGTTCAATATAAAAAAAATAAGCACAGCAGCAGTTTATTGGGAATGGGTCCTGAAGTACTGGTTGGCGTAGTTAAAAGGAAAATAGACATACAAATGAAAGAGCAAAAAAATAATTAATTGATATCCAGGAGCGACTGTGTCATCTCTAGCAGTTTATGACCTAGAATTACCGAAAAGAAAAATCCAATATATTTTATCATTGAGCAAAAAGAACATAAGAAGAACCTTGATAGGGGTACTAGCAGGACATTGTGCCATAACTAAAATGGGGATTGATTAGGTGTATTGGCATTAAGCACCTGCGCCTGCCTAAATCTACAATACAGAAATATCTTCTCCGACACTTCGGAAACAGGTTTGTTGATGAAGTGAACGAACTAGTGCAGGTGGCAATGGTTAATATGAAAAAAAAAATATAGGGAGTACGGGCTGGTTCGTAAATAAACCAGTCTTCTTTAAATATTAGATAGGAAACAGAACGAAGAATAATCCGGTCATCACAGCTAGAAGTAACAACAATATTTCTTTAAACGTTAACTCTAGAACATCTAAAGACACGATATGCAATAATACGATGGTGCAGCACTACTAGAAACGCTTCAAATATGATTTTATTTTTTTTAAATGGCTGCACTGAAGGAGACGTGGAGGGTCAATATACGTTTATTGGAGGACAAGGGGTTTAATCCAAAAACTTCGTAGTAGAATGGAAATCAGAATCCGACTCGACACAAACAACTCTTCAGTTGTTGCCACGTCTTAAATGGAGAGATGAAGATGGTAAAACCTACCAACACAATCTTGACCTTTCGATGTCGAGAATTCCAGATGGCATTGAATCAACCGATATTCTTTCAAATGAAATAATAAAATGCATGAGGAATTCTGCAAAAAAGTTTTTCTGTTCTTACGATTCACACCTTCTTGTTACGGGGAATATATTAAGAGGGGGTAACATTGGAGTGGAAAAGGAGGGATTTGTGCCTTGAGTGGTATTGTACCAATCTAGTGTACACAAAGGGAGTGCCTAGAAGCAACTACTGAGTGCGCAGTGCACTAGTTATGAGTTTCGTAATTGTTTGGCCTTGTGCCGTAAATTTTGTGCCTTTGGTTTCGACCGCGGTCGGGGACTCTATCCCGCCGAACTTTGTGCCTTTGGTTTCGACAGGGGCCGGTGATTCTATCCCGCCGAACTTTGTGCCTTTGGTTTCAACCAGGGCCGGGGACTCTATCCCGTCGAACTTTGAACCTTTGGTTTCGACCGGGGCCGGGGCTTCCCACCGAATTTGTGCATTTGTTTTCGGCCAGCGCCGGGGACTCTATCCTCCCGAACTTTGTGCCTTTGGTTTCGACTGGGGCCGGGGACTCTATCCCACCGAACTTTGTGCCTTGGGTTTCGACCAGGGCCGGGGACTCTATCCCGCCGAACTTTGTGCCTTTGGTTTCGACCAGGGCCGGGGACTCTATCCCGCCAAACTTTGTGCCTTTGGTTTCGACCGGGGCCGGGGCTCTATCCCACCGAACTTTGTGCATTTGGTTTCGACCAGGGCCGGGGACTCTATCCCACCGAACTTTGTGCCTTGGGTTTCGACCAGGGCCGGGGACTCTATCCCGCCGAACTTTGTGCCTTTGGTTTCGACCAGGGCCGGGGACTCTATCCCGCCAAACTTTGTGCCTTTGGTTTCGACCGGGGCCGGGGACTCTATCCCAACTTATATTAAGTTTATTTTTAAGGGTAACTATTGTAAAGAATATATTTATATGAAATACCGTGTTATAGTATTTTTGATTGAATTCAATGTAATATTTAAGGAATTAATAAAGATTGATATTTAACGGAGTTCCGAACTCTTCATGCACCGAGTTTTCATTGCTTTCTTCGGTCAGAACTTGTTCCCGCTGACGCTACCTCAGCTCTAAACTATAAAAGCATCACAAGCCTATGCTTTGCAAAGAAACTTAATTTTCAAAATAAACTAGCACAACTACTTTGTGAAACAAAGAACACAAAGGAATTTTGGAAATTGGCGAAAGATATTAATGGTTTCCATCACATAAAAGGCAAAGGTGTTTCCGCTTATGATTTTTCTATTAATTTTTCGAACTTCTTACGAAAAAATACTCATTGAGCTTTTACTTATGCTGAACCTCTCATCACCGATGATATATTGGACACCGAGATATCTAGTTTTGAGATAAAACAAAAAGATAAAAACAGAAAAGCTCCAGGTGAAGATATGAATATTTTAAAAATGCATCCCAATGTCTTAGAATTCAACTGGTTACTCTATTTAACAAAATTCTTATGAAGGCGGAAATACCATCTTTGTTCAAAAAAACTGTTATTTTCCCAATACATAAAAAAAGTACCCTGAATGACGCTGCCAACTACAGAGGTATATCTTTTATGAATATCATAGCTAAAGTATTCTGTGGAGTTCTTGTCTATTATCGGACTTCCAGGCTGGATTAGGAAAAACTATTCCACAATTGACTAAATCTTCTCATTGTCATCTATAGTTTTTTAATTAAATTTTTTTTTTTATTTTGGTGGGGGCAATACCACCATTTATTTGGCTCAATACAAGCTTCATAACTTAAACTTAAAACTATGAAACTTAGGGCTATGATTGGGCGGACGATTTAACAGGAGGAGTTTTAGGCTGGGAGTGCTGAGGTTGAAGTCGAAACAGTTTTCGTTTAAATCAACCCTTCGCAGCTTACGGGTAATAGGTTCATTGAAACCATAAGATGTACGATGAGTAGGCAGGTAAAAGAGGCGAGGGTTTCTTAGGTTACGGGGGTTAGTGTTGAGAAAGATAGAGTTGTAGAGGGTTTCAGAGTCAACTGAACCTGAGAGAACTCGATGAATGAAGAGGATTTCGGTTATTTCTCTTCGCTCTTCCAGGGTATTGAGGTTAATTATTTGGTGGCGATTTTGATAGGGGCAGAATCAAAGAACTATTCCAAGGTCAAAGCATACCAGGGTAGAAACAAAAAGGTGTACTACACAGAAGCTAACGTTTATGATCACATTTCCCTGAATGGTTCAAAACTGATACAGGTGTCAAACAGGGATGTCCGCTTACCGCACTTTTGTTTGCACTGTTTATAAATGAATTAGAATGGCAGGTATCCAAATCAATTTTTTGTTATTTGCTGACGACCTTGTCATATTATGAGAATTGAAAGAAAATTTACAACTGATGATAAACCAGCTATCTACATACTGTAAAAAATGGGCAATTGAAATTAACATCCAAAAATCAAAAATAATGATTTTTTCAAGATCAAATCGGATTGAAATTGGAAGCCATTGGTTGTACTATGGGAGACGTTTGGAAGTGTCATGCGAATATAGGTGCCTTGGGGTGAACTTTAACCCAACGCTGAATTTTAGTAAGCACCTCGCCGAAAAAGCCAAGGCATCCCAAAGTCTCATAAACTTAACTTGGAGAAAAATTTTTTGAAACAACAAAATACATTTATCTACCAAATATTCAATTCGGTAGTAAGGTCAACACTATGTTATGCAGTACAAGTTTGTGGAAATGTTTGAGCAAACGGAGAAACTGCAGAGGAGCTTCATCAAAAAAAAAATTCAACTTACCAATCAACATACCAAATTACGTGATTTACCTAGAAACTGGCTTCCCAAAGATTTTTACCAGCACTCTGAAGCTACAAGCTGATTATCTCATTAAAGTCTTAGGTTTCCGAGATGAGCGAGTGACTACAAAATGCTGCTATACGAAGTAAGGAACAAGGACTGGTGGTTTGACAAATGGCAACGGATCGACACCTCATTGGGTGAAGATAATACAAATCGACCCAAAGAACATTTCTGGTTTAAAGGCAAAGTTGTATAGAATTATCCAACTTAATGAATACTCGATTTAGAATCAACTTAGTGAAACAGGTAATGAATCAGAAAGCCGAATATTATATAACCGGATGAAATTTAATGTGACCAACTATAATTATTTCCATGACTCTCTACGTCCTAAAGACATTTCTCTAATATGCAAAGCGAGATGCGAAGTACTATCTCTCAACGAGCCACCTTGCAATGGGAGTTACAATCAGTTTCGTACACTATGCAACTTAAGATCCAAAGAAGACTGCTTCCGTTTTATAAGAATATGCCCAATTTTTAGACACAAGAGATTCGTCTACTTTGGAAAATTATCTCTCTCCATGCAAGAGACGTTACAAATATTGGATGGACCTGACTTGACAAAACTTGCCATAACAGAATATAACTAATCAACATTCTAAGGAAAAAAATCATTAAAAACTGAAACTGAAAGTAAAATTAATTAATGTGTATTTAAAATTAACTAAAGTTGCTAATCGAGCTGACGGCAAAGCCAGAGCTTTTAAATTAAAAAAAAACAATGTAAATGTAAATTTAAAATTTTAAATAAATTAATAAATGAATGAAAAAACAATAGATAGGGACATCTTTGTGTGAAAGGACATTACAATGGACCAATAGGTCCTGTGTACGCAGTAGCATATGAGCTGTGCACTACCCTCCTAACGTAACCTACCCTACTACATATGTAAGAAGAAAAATAAGTTAGGCAGACTTAGGATCCCACTGTTAATATTGGAAACAAAATAAAGGAAATAGGACTTAGCAGGACTTATTATTTCTCCAAAGCTAAATACATAACATACTTGATTTTAAATATTTATAAGTTCATATATGGAAATTAAAGAAAAAAAATATTAGTACTCACATTTAGCAGATAAATTCAAGTAGATTAATAAAAATATCCATGAGTATTTATTAAGTCCGTAAATCCCTCGCTGTATCCGTAACAGTGGCGGCAGTGTTCGTGTAGCTGCTAAGATAAAAACTTTTATCGCTAACACAACCGGAGCAGCTAATAGAAATTGGCTCCATGATGTTCTCCTTCGAGGTGATGCAGATGACGAAACACAAGCCACTGATGTTCCTACTGTTGATAATAATCTAGATGAAGGTGGCGCTGTTAATGTTGTTGATACTGATACTGATGTTGATGCTAATGTTGGTGTTTTTTGTAGATGTGGCGTAGATTTTGTTGTTGATGTGGATGTTGAATTATATTTGAATTTTCTTCGACGTCCGACTCCTGTTCGACGTTTACATTCGTGCAGTCTTTCGTTTAAACAACAACTCATCCAATCATTGGCAACATCGTTATCGTTATCAACATTTTCACTATCCACTACTATCAAATTAGGTTTCTTTTTATTATTTTGAAAATAGTATCTGCTATCGGTATCGTTGTATTTTGAAATATCTGACTGTGTTTCTTCGTTTCCGCTACTGCTTCCACTATTGCTGTTGCTTCTTGTTCGAATTTGTTGTTGCTTTTGTTGATTGTTATCTATTTCACTAGTAATTCTACTACAATTATTACGATTACTATTAAATTTATTGCTATTTTTTAGTATTGATGTAATATTTTTGTGCAAATGTTTATTGTTGTTGTTGTTGTTGTTGCTAATACAACTATGGCTAGTTTTGCTGCTATTTCTACTACCTCTGCTACCATTACTACTACTCCTAGTATTTCTGCAACTCTTCTTATTCGAAGAACTTCCGGTTATGTTGTCCAGTAGAAGTCTTGACGCTCGATTGGTTTTTCTTCGCTTAGTATAGTCACAGTAGTTGTTGCTGTTCTCATTGAAATTGTTATCAATTTTACAATATATACTACTTTTTGTTGTTGTATAGTAATGAACTAGACTATTGGAAGAAGTGATGGGAGGAAGTGTTGTTGGAAGAGTTTTGATACTATTCGGACTGCTTTTGTTGGTAGTTGAAAGTTTTAATAGTACATCGTCATCATCGTCGGACAACACCATATTTTCATTTGTATGTGTTGAAGTAGTTATGACGTGGACTACAATATTGTTTTCGACCTGTTTTTTTTTTTTTTTTTATTAAAAAAAAAACTTTAAAATATACCTAAAGTTTTTTTTTTTTTTTATTTGAGCTGAACGAGGATTTTTAAGTCCGTTTTCGCATAAGCGATATTTAAGTGTGTATCACCAAGGCATCTTGGATGTTTGCGCGTTTTATTTCACGTGCGTTTTTTTTTTGGAGAGTGTGACCAAAATTTCACTTCAAGTCATCATCGTGTTTTTTTTTCTAACGTAAACATTTAATCAAAATTTCGTCAAGAATAATTTACTATCCTTTTTGTTTTTATAATTATGATGTGCGCATAATTGACTCGGGAAATAGTGTTTGTTCCTTTTAGGGATCCGTGAAATCTTTTAGAATTATTATTAATAACGCCATGGTTTTCTTGGTTTCTTAGTTTTGATATTGTTTTTCTAAGGAATATTTCGTCAGAAAACTGCATGCATTCGGTCTGTTGAGAGAATTTGCCTAAGTTCTGAAAATAGAAAGAAAGTATTTTTTTATTTAATTTTATTTTTTTTTTTTGAAATTAGAAATATATATAACAAATGAAGTAATTATAAAAACACCAAAACATGATATTGTTTTGTAAAAAAAAAAAATATAGAAATTCGTTTGTGTTTTTAAATTATTGATATTCAATCGCTGAATATGAGTTTAGAACGATGGCTTGACTGTCAAACATAATTCGCTCCGTTAATTTTAAAAATGTATTTTTTGAACAAGCTTTTCGCATTGTTTCTTGGCCTCCCTTACTTCATGGTCTTCCGATTGAAAAGCATGATTCAGAAAAGTACACCACAAATAACACACAGGCAGGCCGCCATGGGCAGAGCCAGAACGAGCACAGCTCCACACAAAGGGTAATTAAAATTGAATTGAATGTTCAAAATGTTGGGGTTTTATATAATTCTTGGAGAGTTGTCTTGAAATGTGTTAAATTAAAACGATTTAATGGGCCATATTGGGAATCTCCCAAAGAATTTCTATTTCCACGGAATATTTTACTCCCACGAAATTGTTCCTGCGATCGTGACCCACGGAATAAATTTCACTCGAACAGAAAATCGTATGAAGTGCCACCAAAATTCACTGGGAATTCCCGATACTAATAATGTTACCAAGATCCAAATTGAAAAAAATTTTCCAGGGAATTTTTTATTCACGATAACCCCCAATATGACAATAAGAATTTTGGGGTTTCGAGAGTTTTTTTTTAAAGAATTTCGTTGTTCGCTTAATATAATTCAGAATTGTTTTCAAATTCAATAAAATGCACGACTGGATCGTACAAACTTGCTCTTGTAGCTAACAACTTTAGTGTTACTCACTGACGCTGTTGGTAGGTAGCTAGGAATAGTTAAATAAGTATAAGGATCAATGAAAATTTTATAAAAAAAGTATCTCGAAAACTGTAGGACGGGTTTTGATGAAATCCTGTTTTTTTATTTTTCGTTTTTTGAAAACGAAATTATTTTTAAATTTTGGTATGCACTTTTTTAGAGACTTTTAACGTTCATGTGAATATAAAATTTAAAATTATTTTTTTTTTTGATTAGTTTTAAAATTATTGATTTTTCAAAAAAAAAATTAATAAATTATTTTAATTTAAAAAAAATTATTCAAAATGTTGATGTGCAAAAATATTTAAGCTACTTAGGTCTTCTCAGATATAAAATTTGACAGAAATCCAATCTACCGTTACCGAGAAAGCCCAGATAAAAAAAAAAACGTTATATGAAAGGTACCGTTAATAGACTTTTCTGTAAACTTGGTTCATATCAAATGATAGCTATTGTGAACAAAAAAAATTCTCAAAAATTTGTATCAAAATCGTTGGAGCCGTTTTAGAGAAAAATAAGATTTTCCTTCAAGGTCATATGGCAGGTACCGTTACTTTTAGGCCTAAAAATAAATTTTCAATTTCCCCTCTGGAGGAATGGCAAAATAATCACACACCAAATTTCTCGTTATACATACAGACGGACAGATTAACACACAGACATTTTTTGGCGATCACTTTTTTAGGCTCTCTATGATCGTAATGTCATGTTTGATTGTTAGAATTTTTTTTTTACGAATGCATAACTTGCCTTATAACGGGTGATTTTTTTGCTACTTGGTTTATGACGTTTATATTTTTGACAGATCACACATGACAAATTCCACGAACATTTGACATTTCGATTCAGTATTGTTTGCCATTTCATCATGAATAGACTTACGCCTGAACAACGTTTGCAAATTTTTGAAATTTATTATCAAAATTCGTGCTCTGTGAAAAATGTGTTTCGCAAGCTACGTCCGTTTCAGCGACGAGGCTCATTTTTGGCTAAATGGATACGTGAATAAGCAGAATTGCCGTATTTGGAGTGAAGAGCAGCCAGAGGCAATTCAGCAGCTACCAATGCATCCCGAAAAATGCACTGTTTGGTGCGGTTTATGGGCAGGCGGCATCATTGGGCCGTACTTCTTCAAGGACGATGAAGGCCGCAGGGTTACGGTCAATGGAGAAAGGTACCGTTCGATGATAACAGATTTTTTTTTGCCGAAAATGCAGAATTGAACTCGGTCGACATGTGGTTCCAACAGGACGGTGCCACATGCCACACTGCACGCGAATTGCATTGAGAGGCGAATTTGGTGAGCAGTTAATCTCACGTTTTGGGGCAGTCAATTGGCCACCAAGATCATGTGATTTGACCTCGTTAGACTATTTTTTGTGAGGCTATGTTAAGTCTATTGTCTATGGGGACAAGCCAAACACGATTGCTGCCTTGGAAGCCAACATTGAACGCGTCATTGGTGAGATTCCGGCCGAAATGTGTGAAAAAGTTTGCCAAAATTGGACCTTCAGAATGGACCACCTGAAGCGTAGCCGCGGGCAACATTTAAGTGAAATTATTTTTAAAAAGTAAATGGCAGAAATTGATTTATCGATCCAAATAAAAATTTCATTCACTTTTTACAAGTTTCTGTGTTTTTTTGAATTTTCAAAAACCAAGCTCTTAAAAAATCACCGTTTATAATAGAATATTTTAAAAAATTACAAAAAACTGTTCCTTATTCGCAAATAAATAATACGTACTTAATATTAATTTTGTATTTTACTTGATAACTCGAAGTCTTGATAACTTGAATTATTTTGTTGGCAAGTGAGTTATCGAAGTTCGACTGTATTAAATTTTCAAAAAAAAAATAATAATTTTTTCAAAGGTCCAAAAAAAATATTTTTCGAAAATTTTAGTATGCAGTATTATTTAGAAATCAAAGGACCTCATACATACAAATTTTGAATAAAATTTGTTTAGGAGAAATTCCAAAGTCAAGAAAATAGTTGTATGGAAGGTACCGTTAATAACAAAATATTTTTAAAGAAAATTTAACAATTATTTTATTTAATTTTTTTTATCAAAATCGTATCAAATCGAAAACGGCTCTTTCAACATAATTAAGATGGTAGATAAAATTGTATGGCAGGTAACGTTAATTTGTTCGTCGTATTAAACTGTTTTATTTTTATATATTTAGTTTTAGTTTATTTCGTTGTGAATTAATTATTTTTCTAGAATTTTCGGTGATTTTAATTGATTTTTATTTGAAGAGTTTCGTTAAAATTCGATAAAATAAATTATTGTAATCAAAACCGTAGAATTCGGTGTTCATTTTGAGTTTCGTAAAAATATATTTTTAACTCGTTCGGAATTTTGTGATTGTCTAGAATTTTGATAATTTAAAAAATATTTTAACAAAAAAATGTTGAGTAATATTAGTTTAAAAATTAATGTCAAATTGTTCAGAAATTCATATTGTAAAAGCACCTCAGTTGTAAAGTATATTTCATTTAAAGTTTCACGCTTTTTCGTTAAAAAATCGCTTTACGATATTGTCATGAATGCTTTGAAAGTAATTAATACAAAATTCACACAAAGGAAAAATAAGTAGATACATTTTTAAGACCCATCAGCACATACATATTTTATATCCAATATCGGGAAGGTAAGTTTCAATTTCAATTTCTCAATAGATTAACTTAAAAAAACAAAAAAAAAAAAACTTTTAAAGATAATTGAAATCTTTCCTGTTTTGGTTCTATTCCTGGCTCCACTTTTCTTAATGATCCATACATAAAGAAAAGTATCAAAAATTTATAAACAAAATGCCATTGAGATCCTTGCCAATAACATTAAAAACTAATGATAATGACATCACACATTGAGCAGATATTAGATAGTCCAGCACTACATGAGATTATTTTGGTTATCCTACTCGTATATATAGTAATTATTTATTTAAAATTTCATTTTTTACCATGTAAGGTTAACCCAATTTTCAAAATAGAAAAAAGACACATATTTTTCTATTTTTTTTTTTTTTTTTTTTTTTTTTTTGAGGGACTAGTCAGTCCTTTAAGAAGATTTTTTCATTTCTTTAATTCGTTCGTTCTCTCGTTTGGCGGTCTCTCTATGCCTACAAATGTAGTGATTCAATTTAATATTCTAAACGATAAAAATATTCCAAGGAATAAAAAAGAAACATTTCTTTCTCCACACCCACCAAACTACCAACAGACCAAAGAAGAAAAAGAATATTTAAAAAAAAAGGGAAATCGCGAAAGTATATTTTTATTCGGTTTCTTTTCAACTTTAGTTTTTTTTTCCTTTCTAGGATTTCCTTTTTTTTTTATTTTTATATATTATTTTGTGTGTTCCAAAAAAAAAAAACCAACGAGGAAAATCACGGTAAGCGGACATTTTGTTGAATTCGCCTCCTGGCGGCTAGTTCTTGAAAAAGTATTCTCTTAGAGTTCCACTAAGTGTGTTGTGTGTGTTGTTGCCCTTAAGTAACATTAAGTGAGCAATAAAAACAACCAAAGAAAAGGAAATTATTGTCAAACAAGAATAATGTGTAAGAGTTTGAGGAGAAAAATATGGTAGTCGAAAAGGACGAACCAAACAAAAAGAAGAAGATCCTAGATAATAGAATCCTCCCTTTCTGTCATTTGTGTGTTCGTCTTACTTGTATTCTTTAAAATAGGAAACCATGGAAAGGGTGGGCTTAAAATCCTAATAAAAAAAAAACAACATCAAAATTATATATATAAGTAGTGGAATTGCAAAAAGGCTTGACAGGATACAGAAAAATAACTAACGAAATAAAAGTAAGAGCACTTCCTGTTGCTCGTTACGATTGCTCAAAGTCTAAAATGAATACCTCATATCAGAGCTTAAAACTCAATACAGTAAACTTCTTTAAAAGTTAAATAAAGGAAATAATTAAGTTTAGGTACTAACAAATTTATAATACAGGGTGTATATTTTTATAAGATGTGACACAAATCTAGAGCGTGCAGGTGAGAAAAAAATTGTTTTAAAATCTGCAAGAAAATAATTTACATGGTAAGATAATTTATGAACAACAAGAAACAGCACACCTGAATAAGTCAAAGTTTGTTTGGGTGATTGTGAACCAATTTGTATATATTTACATATAAACATCGTGATATATATGTATAGTTTTTTAATGAAATACTTGAAATTTAAGTTTCTTTAGAAGAACGTTGTGATTCAGTATATCGAAAGCTTTTGAGACACTTACGCTATAATAAATGAAAAATATTACACAAAAAATATGCCAGTTTTTTAGTGTGAAATGACAAGCCGTGCTGTAAAATATATTTTTTTTTACAAAAGATCAGCAAAAGGTTTCAATTTTTATTTTTTTTTTATATTTTGTTATAATTTTTAGATCCAGATTTTTGGATTAGATTTATTAAAGAAAACATAATTTTTTTTCTTGTTTTTCGATTTTATGGAAAACGGTTAAATTGATTTTTTAGTTTGTTTTTTATGGAGAAGCTCTTAAAAAAGTTTTAACAGTATTTCAAACCAAAAAATTAGAAAAACATTTTTTTTAAATAATTTTTTTTTTCGACACTCAATATTTCGAAAACGACTTAATGGATTTCTACGAAACTTTGTATTTAATTTTGGAGTTTTTTGACATTGTCTTGAACACTTGAAAATACTATTTTCCTAAAACAATAATTTTGATGAAAAAATGTGGGTGGTCTAAGATTAGTGCCAGTCTTCTTTTAAGTGCAAAAATATTTTATTTTGCGTTCTTATTAACGGTACTTTCCCATATAATCAATTCAATGTTTTTGACTTTAAGCCGATTAAAATTATTTTTACTTGCGATCAAAAGGACTATAAGCAGGGCAGCCGAAGTGAGTACTAACGGAGTATTCGTACTCCCCTAGCCTTTACCGTACTACCGTACCCCCCTCACTCAAAATGTACTCCCCTCGAAGATGTCAAAAACTTTTGCAAACATTCATTAAAGATGGCATCTCCGATATCATCCAGTCGTTCAACCCATGAATCAAAGAAAACAAGATTACGACACTTCTTTCTTTTTCTTATTTTATTGACGTCATATGTGAAAAAATCCATTAATCCACAAACAACAAACAACAACAATTTGCAGATTTGTTTTCACCATATGACTTCAATAAAATAAGAAAAACAAAGAAGTGTCGTAATGTTGTTTTTTGATTATTTTTTCATGTGAGTTAGACAAAACTGGAAGCATGGCTTATCAGAATTTTTTGGATATGACTGTAGAAAACAAAATTTATTTTCATTTTCTTTCATATATCTTAAAAATAATACATAAGTTGAATTTGGAGTTTCAATCTGAAGAGCCCAGAATACATGTTTTCCTTTATACAGTTAAAATGTACTCTAAGACGGTTTTAACAAATTTTATAAAGCCTTTTTATATTGACGATGAAGCACTCAATAATCTGGACTTTTCAAATAATGCGATTTCCCTTGATGAAACGTACATAGGTGATAAAGCGAATCTCTTGATGTCTGGAGAGCAGCTTTTACCAGATGATATTAAGGGTATTCTTGACAACTGTCGTGAATACTATGTAATTTTCTGTAAGGAAATACGCTCGAGAATAAGTCTCGATGATGAAGTGTTAAAAGCGCTTAACATTATTGACCAAAAAGCAAAAAGTCCTTCTCTATTTCCTCTTGTAAAAATATTTCCACATCTTTTAACGGGTGATAATGTTGAGGAACTAGATGAAGAATGGAGGTTTTTGAACAATAATGAATCGAAATTGCAGTTTGGAAGAGTTCTGGCAAAATGTGTTGGCAACTAATAATGCCCTTAGTGACCTAATGTTTGGCGCATTGAAAACATTTATTGGTTCTCTAATTTGTTTACCTCACAGCAGTGCCAACGCTGAACGCATTGTTCCCAGTTGCATTTAATAAAAACACAAAATAGAAACTGCTTAAGCATTAGCACAGTAAATTCAATTTTAAAGGCAAAATCTCTATTACAAAATGAACATGCATCGCAATGGGTACCCCCAAAAGAGCTCTTGTGTAATTATTGCAAATAATATAAAAAAGTCTGATATGCACCGCCGATTGCGTAACAATACAATCTGTTTTTTTTCACATTGAATGTGTGTTATGTAAGTTCCTTATTTAATAGATGTTATTTTTCTTTGCTTAAGTTTGTTTTAATTATTAAAACTTTGTTTGTTGTTCTTATGCAATTAATTAATCTAGGTGTTCTTTTATTTCACCGTTAGGTGATACAAGGAATTGAAGTACAAATTTATAAAATATTTTAATAAAATTATATTGTTAATAAGTAAACGGTGATTTTTTAAGAGTTTGGTTTTTGAAAATTCAAAAAAACACAGAAACTTGTAAAAAGTGAATGAAATTTTTATTTGAATCGATAAATCAATTTCTGCCATTTACTTTTTAAAAATAATTTCACTTAAATGTTGCCCGCGGCTACGCTTGAGGTGGTCCATTCTGAAGGTCCAATTTTGGCAAACTTTTTCACACATTTCGGCCGGAATCTCACCAATGACGCGTTCAATGTTGGCTTCCAAGGCAGCAATCGTGTTTGGCTTGTCCCCATAGACAATAGACTTAACATAGCCCCACAAAAAATAGTCTAACGGGGTCAAATCACATGATCTTGGTGGCCAATTAAATGCGCCAAAACGTGAGATCAACTGCTCACCAAATTCGCCTCTCAATTGATGCATGGTTTCGCGTGCAGTGTGGCATGTGGCACCGTCCTGTTGGAACCACATGTCGACCGAGTTCAATTCTTGCATTTTTGGCAAAACAAATCTGTTATCATCGAACGGTACCTTTCTCCATTGACCGTAACCCTGCGGCCTTCATCGTCCTTGAAGAAGTACGGCCCAATGATGCCGCCTGCCCATAAACCCCACCAAACAGTGCATTTTTCGGGATGCATTGGTAGCTGCTGAATTGCCTCTGGCTGCTCTTCACTCCAAATACGGCAATTCTGCTTATTCACGTATCCATTTAGCCAAAAATGAGCGGAAAAAAAACGGACGTAGCTTGCGAAACACATTTTTCACAGAGCACGAATTTTGATAATAAATTTCAATAATTTGCAAACGTTGTTCAGGCGTAAGTCTATTCATGATGAAATGGCAAACAATACTGAATCGAAATGTCAAATGTTCGTGGAATTTGTCATGTGTGATCTGTCAAAAATATAAACGTCAAAAACCAAGTAGCAAAAAAATCACCCGTTATAATCTCTTTTTTTCGTCAGTTTTTTTTTGCGTACTCCCCACGAACAAAGATACTCCCCTCTAAACCTTTGAAATACTCCCATCTAGATTTTCAAAACGGCAGCGCTGACTATAAGGCAAGTCATGCATTCATAAAAAATAAAATACACGACTGGATAGCACGTGCTTGCTCCTATGTTCGATTACATTATATGCAAAATATTCTTAACAGAAACAGCTAAATGTATTTTTAAAGTCGTTTTTCACTTAATTTTTTATATATAAAGATCCTTAATTTTTTTCTAAAAAAAATTGGTATGAACATTTTAAATATAGGGTCCGCCAAATAACTTTTTTTTTGAAAATGGGCGCAAGACATAGAGTGTAGCTTCCGCTCTGTGGCACGTAGCGCCGTCCTGTTGAAACCAAATATTGCCAATATCCTCCTCTTCAATTTTTGTGAACAAAAATGCGTTCAACATGGCCCGATAACGATCGCCATTGACTGTAACGGCCACTCCTTGCTCATTTTCGAATTATGCCTCGGGACCAAAATCCGCACCAAACAGTAACTCGTTTTGGGTGTATCGGCTTTTCAATGTATGCGAGCGGGTTTTCTGTGCCCCAAATGCGACAATTTTGCTTGTTTACATACGCGCCAAGATCAAAATGAGCTTCATCTGAAAAGATGATTTTTTTGGCAAAATCGGCATCTTCTCTAAGTCGATCGCAGGCCCACTTAGCGAGCGTTGTTCAAGCGTATATACAACCATATTCGTTCAGCGGAAGGATAAAACTAATTATCTGTCAAATCAGACATGAGCTAAGTGTTACCATTCACGAAATAAGCACTAGTTGAAAAAAAAGTTAGATGGCGAAACCGTTATTTAATAATAATATCAATTCAAAAACAAAATTTTAAAAAAAATCGTCCACCCGTGTTCGAAATATTGAATTTTCAAAACAAAAAAAAATTATATATTTTTTTTTCAAAAATCCAAAAAAAAACTATTTTTTGAAAATTTTGAAATGCAGTATTAGTTAGAATTTGATCGAAAAAATCATAGAGAAGCCTAAAAAAACTGATCGACAAAAAATACCTGTCTGTCAGTCTGTATGTACAACGAGCAGCAGTTGGCAATTGGCATGTATGAATCTATTGGCATTACTTAGAGGGGAAATATGAAATTTTATTTTTAGACCTAAAAATAACGGTACATGTCATATAATCGTCAAGGAAAAGCTTATTTTTCCAGAAACCGGCTCCAACGATTTTTATAAAAAAAATTTTGAGAATTTTTTTGTTACGGAAATTTACGGGAAGTCTTTTAACGGTACATTTCATATATGGTTTTTTTTTTTTTAATTTTTGGTTTCTCGATTTCTGTCAAATGTTTAAAGATATAGATAGCCAAATTAATTCTGCATATCAAAAATTTATAAAAAAAATTGAATAAATTTTTGTTTCTAATTAAAATTTTAATTTTCCAATTTTTTTTTTTGAAAAATCAATATTTTTAAAACTAATCAAAATAAAATGCACAAGATCTTTAGCACAAGATTCTTAGTAGAAACAGCTCAATATGTTATTGTCTTTTTTACTTAATTTTTGTATATACAAAATTTCGTAATTTTTTTAGTACGACAATTTTATGGATGTAATTAGATATGCATATAAATTTAAAAACTGAATTTCAAAAAAAAAACCTCCGCCGATTTTCGAAATATTGAATTTTGAAAAAAAAAATTTTTTTTCAAAAATCCAAAAAAAAAAAAATTGGTATGCAGTATTATTTAGAATTGAAAGGACCTCCTATATAAAAATTTTTATGGAAATCCATGATGTCGTTTATGAGAAAATCCAAAACCAAAAAAAATGGTTGTACGGCAGGGATCGTTAATAGCAAATTTGTAACAAAAAAAAAAAAAAAAAAAAAAACAATTCGATCCAATGGAAACTATACATAGAGCAGTGCACACACTTTTTTTTATCAAAATCGTTGGAGCCGTCTTCAAGATAATTAAGATGGTAGGCAATTTTATATGACAGGTACCAATAGTTTCGAGCCTAAGAACGATTCAAAACCCTATTTTAGACAATCACTTAAAACGCCTAAATACCAAGTTTAAACAAAATCGGTTCAGCCGTTTAGGCTGTAGATGTTTCTACAGACAGACAGGCAGACAGACAGACTGACGGAATTGCGGGACCCACTTTTTTGTTGTTGTCTATCTAATGTCAACTTTGATTAAAATCTAGAGTTCGATTTTTTTCCAAATGCAAAACTTGTCCCATAGCATCTACATATATCGCAAGTAAAAAATTATTTTTAATTTTATAATCACATGTGTAAGTATATTTAAAAAAACATTCTAAAAAACTGCATTACAAAATTTCGAAAACACTTTTTTATAGTCTGAAAAAAACATTTTCATACCAAGGTACCATCTTTGTAGGTAGGTGCCTCTTAATTTACATAATTAAAATCCATTTAAATATACATTCGTACGTAGGTACCTGCATAGGTAACTATTCCTTGAACCATACATTGTTAGCTACAAGAGCTAGTTCGTAATATCCAGCCGTAAATTTTATTTCATATGGTCGAGAAAATATATTAAAAATTAAATTAAGTAAGATCCGCCAACCCTAACGAGTACTTTTATCATTTCTTAGTTTTTAGCAAAGCTAAAAATTGTATAGTGTTAAGAATAATAAAGCCAATACACCGAATTTAGTCAATTTGAAATCCTGATAACAGTTCTTCCATGCATTCTAATTTTATATTCATCCTTAAATTGGTTAAAAACCGTATTATATTTATAATCTAAATATTGCATTATTTCAATTACATTGCATATTTACCAAGGTAATATGACAATTATTGCATATTTTAAAGAGAGATGTAAATTTAAAGAAAAAATAAAATTATAAATTCATTTCTTAAGCTTGAAATAATTGAGCGGGAAATTTACATGGTTCTTCTAATTTCGTATGCAATGGTAATCCCCAAACAAGGAGTCGAAGCACGCTTTTTCTTAATGCACAAAGTAATTAAAGAGCTTTTACAGGACAAATGGCGTAGACATAGTACAGAGCTCAACATTACATATTAGGACAGTTGCATGTTCGTTCTGCGTTTTAATTGGAAGTGAAAAACAATGAAGAACTATCTAGATGCTAGTAAATATGAACTTGAAGGGACTATATATATGGGACAAGCGAATGAAAACGAAAGAATGAAAAAAAGTTGTTTCAAATGAAACGAAAATAAATCGGGAGGATTATAGTTCAGTCTTCAGTTTGCTGGCGAAAATAAAACGCCAAGTGCTGATGGGGTTTTGATGTAATGTATCGACGGTGGAATGGAATTTTTTTTTTTTTTTTTTGAGAAGGACAAAGCATGCTGCACATTTACGAAATGAAATGAGGGATTTACTTGAAAGGAAAATTCCGTGGATTAATTTAAGCAATTTTGTTAAAAGATGTTGATATGAGACAAAGAAGGCAACGCGAAATTTCTGAACGGAAATTTTTAAATCCATTTTGTTTCAACAATAAATCCCTTTACATTCAAGTACGAAATAAAGAAAAAAAAAATAAAATACATGACTGGATCGAACGAACTTGCTCTTGGAGCTAACAACTTTAATTAAGCTTACCATTTAGGTTAAGTTAGTAAGGTGTATTTATCCTATGGTAAGATTACCCTGATTCTTAGTATAATGAATTGTCGAATGGATGATTCAAGGAATAGTTACGTAGGTAGCTTCCTACAAATGTATGTTTAGATCTAAGTTATGGATTTTAATTACGTAAGTTAGGAGCGTAAAATGTATCTACATATATGGTATATACATATTGATGGGACCTAAGTATGTTATTTTTATTTATTTATTTATTTATCTATATTCTTGTATTTATATATTTCTGTATTTATTTACATAAATATTACATTGTATTTAGTATTAAATTTGTAAAAAGGGAATAATAATAAGGTAGAAATAAATGGAAATTGTGGAAGGCAATGGCGCAGTAAATAAAATGCTTGATTGCTAACTTAGACGCGTGGGTTCGATGCCGCCCATGGGTTAAAATGAGACAGTCAATACCTGGTTCTCAAATCCACTGTACCAAACTAGTGCCGTGCAATTCAGGTTGCATTTAAAAGACCTTAGGTCTTACAGGCATATAGTTAAATTTAAAAAAAAAATGGATAAAACACATAATTAAATGTTCTTATATTGCTTTGTCATGATAGTTTGTGGGAAAACAAAAATGCAGTTTGAATTCATTGATAAATAAGAATATATCAAAACAAAATTAAAAAATCGTTGGAGCGGTTTTTAATAAATTAATTTTTTATGTATAAAATTTTGAAAAGATTTTTAGAAGAAAAAATTGAAACGCCATTTTGAAGACATTATTAATATAAATAACGGGTCCGTCATCTAACGTTTTCTTTTCAACTAGTGCCTATTTCGTGAATGGTAACACTTAGCTCATGCCTGATTTGAAAGATAATTAGATTTATCCTTCCGCTGAACGAATCTGGTTGTGTATACGCTTGAACAACGCTGGGAAATATTGCGACATTACTTTGAAAATCATGGTAATGTTGCAGAATGTGTACGAAAATTGCGTACGGATTTTGGAAGAGGAGAAGCACCGTCAGCTCCGTATGTTCGTTATCTTGTGAAAAAAGTGAAAGAAACTGGCATACTCATCGATAAACCAAAGCGTGAAAAGCCAAAAACAGTTCGTTCACCCGAGAATATTGCTGCTGTGGCAGAAAGTGTGCGTGAAGCGCCACCAACATCAATTCACCGTCGTTCTCAACAATTGAACATTTCGGAGACATCATTGAGACGAATTTTGAATAAAGACCTTGGTATGACCCCAGACTAAGTCCAATTGGTTCAGGAGTTGAAGCCAACTGACCATCCAATGCGTTTTCGCTTCGCTAAGTGGGCCTGCGATCGACTTAGAGAAGATGCCGATTTTGCCAAAAAAATCATCTTTTCAGATGAAGCTCATTTTGATCTTGTCGGGTATGTAAACAAGCAAAATAGTCGCAATTGGGGCACATAAAACCCGCACGCATACATTGAAAAGCCGATACACCCAAAACGAGTCACTGTTTGGTGCGGATTTTGGTCCAGAGGCATAATTGGGCCATTTTTCTTCGAAAATGAGCAAGGAGTGGCCGTTACAGTCATTGGCGATCGTTATCGGGCCATGTTGAACGAATTTTTGTTCACAAAAATTGAAGAGGAGGATATTGGCAATATTTGGTTTCAACAGGACGGCGCGCTACGTGCCACACAACCGAATCTACACTCGTTGTTTTGGCCCTGTTTTTGAAGATCGCATTATCAGCCGCAGAGCTCATGTCGTTTGGCCACCTCGGAGCTGCGATTTGACACCGTTGGACTATTATTTGTGGGGTGCCGTAAAAGATTAGTGTTACGCCGACAAGCCATAGACAATTGACGCTTTAAAGGACAATATTCGTGAAGCCATTGGTGAAATACAGCTGCACACAATCGTGCTTAAAAATTGGACCGATCGTGTAGGCTACTGCATGGCCAGCCGAGGCAGCCATTTGAATGAAATTATTTTCCATTATTAACCGGAAGGATTGTACTTTCAAATAAAAAAAGAAATTTGAAAAAATATTCAGTAGTTTTTTTTTATAGCATTTTCAAAAAAAAAAAGTTATTTGGCGGACCCTTTACATATAAAATTCAAATTTGAAAAAAAATCTGTGAAAATCGATTTTTCAAAAAAAAAATTATTTATTTTTTAAAAATCGAAAAACTTTTTTTTTTTTGAAAATTTGAGTATGCAGTTTATTACCAATTTGAGGGAGCATTTGTATAAAAAAAATTATTTTAATCGATTCATCCAATATTGAGAAAGTCGAAAATAAGAAAAGTGGTTTTATGGGAAGTACCGTTAATAAGTACGTGAAAAGAAATATTTTTATACTTAAAAGTGAACTCTACTAATTTAAGAACACACACATTTTTTTATAAAAAATCTTGGAGCCGTTTTCGAGAAATAATTTTTTTTAACATTTGTATGGGAGGTGCCGTTGTTTCTTTATTTTAGAAAAATAGTTTTTTTTAACTATTCAATATAATGTCAAAAAACCACTAAATACGAAGTTTTGAAAAAATCTATTGAGTCGTTTTCGAAATTTTGAATTTTCAAAAAAATTAATTTCCAAAAAAATTAATTTTGAAAAATTTTGGTATACAATATTGTTTAAACTTTCTAGGAGCTTTTGTGTAAAACATTTTTAAAAAAATCAGATTAACCGTTTCCGAGAAAATCAAAAACCGAAAAAATGGTTCTACTAGAGGTACCAAAAATAAAAATTTTTTTCCAAAAAAAAAAATTATCAAAAAGTACCCTTTCCCTTTATTAATGACCAGATTTTTTTTTATAAAAATCGTTGGAGCCGTCTTTGAAAAAAATTAGATTTTTGTTTTTGGTCAAAAAAAATTATGGCAGCTACTGTTATTTGTCGTCTTAAAAAAATTAAAAAAACCTGTGGGCATATTATGGAAAAAAACAATATGTACCAAGTTTAAAGCAAATCCACCGAACCGTTTAGGCTGCAGACTCGAGGACAGACAGACAGACGCAATTGAGGGAACCACTTTTTGGTGTTTTTTAATTTTTAATTTAATTTTGGTGGGGGCAATACCCCCATTTATTTGGCTTAATACAAGCTTCATAACTTAACCTAACTTAAAACTATGAAACTTAGGGCTATGATTGGGTTGAATTGGGCGGACGATTTAACAGGAGGATTTTAAGGCTGGGAGTGCTGAGATTGAAGTCGAAACAGTTTTCGTTCAAATCAACCCTTCGCAGCATTCGGGTAATAGGTTCATTGAAGCCATAAGAGGTACGATGAGTAGGCAGGTAGAAGAGGCGAGGGTTTCTTAGGTTACGGGGGTTAGTGTTGAAAAAGATAGAGTTGTAGAGGGTTTCAGAATCAACGGAACCCGAGAGAAGTCGATGAATGAAGAGGATTTCTGTTATTTCTCTTCGCTCTTGCAGGGTATTGAGGTTAATTAGTTGGAGGCGATTTTGATAGGGGGGCAGAATCAAGGAATTATTCCAAGGCAGGCCACGAAGGGCGAATCTTAAAAAACGGCGTTGAATGCTCTCGATTCTAGAAATATGAATTTTTTGATATGGGGACCATAATTGACAGGCGTATTCAAGTAACGGGCGGACAAAGGTTATGTAGAGTGATCTGGTGACGTAGGGGTCGGAGAATTCTTTGGACCATCGTTTCACAAAACCAAGCGTTGAATTGGCTTTAGAGATAATATTATCGATGTGTGTTATGAAATTGAGCTCTCGGTCACATAGTATGCCGAGGTCTCGAATCGATTCAACTATGGCTAAGGGTTGATTGTAAATAAAGTAGCTCCTGGGACAAGATTTTATGCGTTTGCGTGAAAAAGTGATAGATTGACACTTAGCAATATTAAGCTCTAAGCAGTTTTTGATACACCAGACTGAGAAACTGTCGAGATCTAGTTGAATAAGGGAAGAGTCGTGTGAGGAAGAAATTGTCTTAAAAAACTTGGTATCGTCAGCGTATAATAAGATATGGGAATGTTTAATGACCAATTCAATATCGTTAATTGTAAGAATAAAAAGGAGAGGTCCTAAGTGACTTCCTTGGGGGACCCCGGAGGTAGCTAAGAATGAATTGGAGAAGGCAGATCTGAAACGAACACTGTAATACCGGTTTTACAGATAAGAAGAAATCCATTTTAAGAAAATAGGTTCAAAGCCGAGGGTGGACAATTTGAAAAGTATAAGTCTATGTGAAATTTTGTCAAAAGCCTTACTAAAGTCAGTAGAGATAACATCTACTTCCCTTCCGCTTTCTAGAGCTGAGACGGTATACGATACAAATTCAACTAGATTAGTTGTTGTAGACCTACATTTGAGAAAGCCGTGTTGTCTAGGGGAAATTAGCGACTTACAACGGAAACTTAAAATTTCGTACAAAATACTTTCAAATATTTTAGGGATATGTAAAAATTTGGCAATGGGACGATAGTTTTTAATATCGTTCTTAGTACCCTTTTTGTATATTGGGGTTATGAAAGAAGTTTTCCATACCTGAGGAAATTCTCCTTGAGATAATGATAGGCTGAACAATTTGGAGAGCGGAAAAGAGAGAGCTGAAGAACATTTTTTTAGGAATATTGCGGGGAGGCCATCAGGGCCAGGAAGATATTCATCGTTAAGTTGATTCAACTTATTTTCGATGATATATGGGTCGACGGTAGGAGGAAGAAAAGGACCTAGTGCGAAATTTGGCAAATAATCGAAATAATCTGAATCAGGTATGAAGGAATCGTCGGTGAAAGATTGCTTGAAAAATGTGGCAAAAAAATTGGCAATATCTTGCGGATTATTCGAAGTTTCGGTATTGTAGGAAAGAGAGGAAGGGTAACCATCGGATTTTCTTTTAAAATTGACGAACTGAAAGAACGATTTAGGATCATTTTTAAGGTTGCTTTGTGTTTCTATTAAATAGCGTTGGTAAAGGGTGTTGTAAAGCTCGCAAAAGTGAAGATAGGAACCAAAATAGTTAGAATAATCAGGGGGCGATCGGGTACGAAGGAAAATTGCCCACAACTTGTTTCTCTTGTTACGCAAAGAGCGAAGCTTGCGGTTATACCAAGGTTTTTTTTTTTTTTTTTTTTTTTTTTTTTTTAAATTCATTTTTATTTCATATTAACTTATAACTATCTTAAAGCTAGACAAAAATGTTTAAAACTAGCCTAATTATCAATAACTTACAACTAATTTACTGGCCCTTTACGGGCGCTCTAAATTAAACAATAACTCTTACAACTAATGTCTTTCGACCTAAAAACTATTTTAATTAAATCTAAATTTTTTTTTTTTTTTATTTATTTTATATTTCAAGAAACTTTTATACAGAAAACTTGGTATCTGATCATTTTTTTTTTTTTTTTTTTTTTTTTTTTTTTTTTTTTTTTTTTACCTATAAACTAAACTTAAATATATATTAAAAATAATTAAAACTAAATAAAACTAACTTATACTAACTAAAAATAACTTAAACTACTTAAAATACCTAATAATACTTATAACTACTTAAAAACTAGAACAGCCACAGCAGCATTTTTTTCGTTTTTTAATTTTTTTTGTTTATTTTTTATATGCATGCAGACACACACTAGCATGCAACCCACCCACACATGTACATACGCACATACATATACGTACGCACACACATGTACAGACACGCAGATACATGCACGCATGCCCCCGCATACATACATATTTTTAATTTTTTTTTTTTGGTGCCACCCTGACTGTTACCTATACCTAATGCCCTAAATCTATGTAAGTCGGCCAAGATATATCATCTTCATCGACTTTAAATATCACGATGCTGTTCAGAGAGCCACCAGAACTGGTTCTCATGTTTCGCCCTATCCCTCCGGTCCCGATCGGACACAGTCCTACTGAACCGAAGGCGCTCTTCTCCACCTTGAGCGATGACGTCTCGACTATACAGGAGTCGCCTATCCACAGTTTTCCGGCTGACGTGGTAGATGAGCGGAACCGCCCCTCCATCCTGTATCAGCCCTCGACTGTCTAAATAGAGGAATGCCTCAGGAGGGATGTAACCACTTAACCGCGCACTCTCAAAATATTCGTTATTGGGGTAATAAGCCCCAAAAATTAAGCTGTTAGTTGAGGACATCGCTCTTGCAACGTGACCCCGAATCAGCTTGAACAAAAAATTATCTATTCTGTTTATGTTGGCTCCGTTGTATAGAACCTGGTTGGAATAATATCTTGTGTACTCCGACTCTGGTGTTCTGTGTAATCCAAGGCAACGTCTAAGACATTGCCTCTCAAACACCCGAATCTTTTCCATTTGAGATGGGGCAACGTTGAACCACACCGGGCATCCGTAGGCAATCATCGGCCTGATGAGGGCCATGTAGCAAATCACCTTCACCCTGCTGTCAAGACGGCTGCTATAAAACAGTCGTTTTGTCAAGGCTAAGGCTCCCCTAGCCCTGGCCAAAGCAGCACCTATATGTCTGTCGAAATACAGGTACTGATCCAACCAGATGCCAAGGTACTTTACTACACTTTTACTCGCCAGTGGATGTCCATGTGGCCCTACGATCACCAGCTTGCGCCAGTTCTTTCTCGTATCCCTTGAGGCGCTAGACAGCGGAGTCCCAAACAAAATAGTTTCTGATTTCTGGAAGTTGATTTTCAACTTCCAGTCATCACAATATCGCTGAATCTTGTCGAAGTCACTCTGCAAGAGACTTTTGATGACCTCAACTGTATGAGCTGTTCTGTACGCAATTAGATCGTCGGCGTACGCAATTGCCTGAGTTAGACTACCTATCAGATCGCTGGTGTAAATGTTGAATAGAATCGGCGAGTTAACCGCTCCCTGCTGAAGACCATTATTAATATTAAAAATTGCAGTAGAAGTTACATTGCCACTCTTGACAACAAACTTTCTACCATTTAGCATGTCATAAAGCATATACAATAGAGGTTTACTTATACCTAGTCTGGTTAGCTTTAGATAGAGACCTTCTAACCATACGGTGTCGAAGGCCTTCTCCAAATCAACCAGACAGGCACCCGTACACTGTTTTTTAGTTTTGTTCCATTGGATATCAGAAACAAGTTTAGACGCGGCATGAATTGTGTCATGTCCCGCCTTAAAACCGAACTGATTATCCGGGATGATATTTTTGTCCTCCGCCCATTTGAACAGGGCTCTATTAATAACCTTTTCAAATACTTTGCTGATACTCGGAAGAAGACTTATCGACCGGAGATTCGCCGGATTGGAGTTGTCCTTTCCCTTTTTTGGGAGAGGGTGCACCACAGCTGTCTTCCACCGCACTGGATAATATGCATTATTCAGCGCGTTGTTAAACAGTGTGGTATAAATGTCAACTGCTTCTTGAGGCAAATGTCGTAGTACAACGTTGGATATACCATCGAGTCCTGCAGACTTCTTTTTCTTTAATGAATCGAAGATGAGCTGGAGCTCATTCTTCGAAATTAACAGGGGGCTGGGCCCATTTCGGTCGGCGATTATGGCGTTTGCCAAATCTTCATCATTAAACCTGGTAAAACCAAGGTTCTCAGATCGCCATTCGGTTATATCGTTCCGGAGCCATAAGTGATGAAGCAGAGCTCTGTTCTCCAGGTCATGATTCGGGCGAGTGCTAGCATTCACCTTGTACACTTGCTGGAAAGCAGCCCCCACAGCCTCCACTCTCTCCTGCGGATCTTCGATTATATAGAGGTCATCGTCCAATACGGCATCCTCTGGGTCTATGCCTGCTGTCAGAAGTACGTCTCTGTTCTCTGTCGTCCTCTGGAGCTTAAGACACGGAAGATCGTTTTGATCCTTTCTTCTAAAAATCTTATTAATTTTTGGGAACATACTTGGGTCGCTGGAGTTAACGGCACGAATTTTATTGTCCCAGAACGAATTAATAGCCAATCTATAATTTTCTTTGATCAATTGGTTGATGTTTTTGATGGACGACTTCAGTGTCCTAATCTCCAGGTCTCGTGTATCAGTAAACCGCCTGTACAAGCGTTTTAGTCTTGTCAGTAGTCCACTTTTTTGTCTGTGAAGTGCGTCAATTGTCGCGTTACGGTACATGTCAGTTGCGTTACGTTCTTTGTATTTCGGTATTGTTCTGTTCATTGTTCGTAGAATCGTTTCGTCAATTTGTTCTAAGTATCTGTCGATTTCAGTATTTGTTAGGTTCCTGTCATTTGGTGGGGATATACCATTTGAACGTAATTCACTCAATAAGGCATTGGAGAAACGTGGCCAGCGCACCTTACTGTAATTGTAAGTATGCACAGGCACATACTCCTCCAACTCCATAAGCTGGTTCGGAAGTTGTATTACGGCTGCGAGTCCGCAGTGGTCACTGTCGTACTCGATCGTTCGTAAACAATTTCTTGGCCGTTGACCCACAGCGTCAGTAATTGTTAGTCTTGCGTCTTTAAGCAATAGATCCAGATAGGCACCGCTTCTTGGGAACGATGGCCTGCCTGTGGCTAGAAGA
Organism: Philhelius pedissequus; assembly: GCA_910595825.1. NCBI lineage: Eukaryota > Metazoa > Arthropoda > Insecta > Diptera > Syrphidae > Philhelius > Philhelius pedissequus. The sequence goes on from OU343163.1 coordinate 81,699,662, forward strand.
TCGATGCGATACTCAAGGTTGTATCGACCCATCCAATTAAATAGATGGTTACCTCGAGGATTTTGTATTTGATTTCCCCAATCTGTGTGCTTGGCGTTTAAATCACCCGCCAATATATAGTAATTCTCTTCCGAGCTCAATCTTAAGCATTCAAAAAGCTTTTCAAGCTCTGTTATAAACTGCGTGGGCTGAGGTGTTTCCGGTGCATAGGCAGCGATCACATACATTCGCTTCCCCTGTTGGAGATGAATGCATATGATGCATGCCTCTAACGTCCGAAATTTTCGCACATCACTATTATATATTACCTTATGACTAATGCCTTTACGTATAAAGATTGCGACGCCTCCTCCTTGCGTGGAGTTGGGTCGGTCTCTTCTTACGATATTGTAATTGTTGTTAGTCAATTTATGTTTCTGGTTAAGCTTAGTTTCGCTAGCCATAAACACATCTGGACTTATGTCTTTAAGCAATTGGAATAAATTCGCTCTACGTTCGGTCCTAATCAATGAATTTACATTCACAGCTAGGATCTTAAAGGGCCTCTCCGGCAGCGCGCCCTTAACCTCTAAGTTGCGTTAAGCTCGGCAAAACAGAGTAGAGATAATCCACCCTAGTCGCCTGCTCCCTGATCTGGTTTTGGAGGCCGTTCAACTGGCCCTGGATGGCCAGTAGAACGCCCATAATATCCGCCTGTGCCGCCGGCGCCTTAGGCACGGGGGCCTGTTGGGCGACCTTTGGTGTAGGCTGTACCGTGCTTCCCCTTCCTGACGCCATTTGGGCGTAAGAAATTTGGGGGTTGACGGACGTTGTTGTAGGAGGGCGCACTGTTGGACGCTTTTCTACCACTGTTTGCTTTGCTGCTTTATTGTTTTTTATAAGCTGAAACGTCGGGCATCCCCGATAATTAGCGGGGTGTCCGGCGCCTCGGCAGAGTACACATTTAAGCTGGGTCCTATCTTCGACCCGTTCTTTTCCTAACTTGCATTCATCTGCATTGTGGTTCTCTCCACACTTAACGCAGCGTGACTGCATTTCGCAGTTTGCTGCGGCGTGGCCGAACCTTTGGCAGCGCATGCATTGAAGCATGTCGCCGCGCCTTTTTAATTTGTCCCAAGTTACAACCTGGCAGTTGAGGACGGATATACTCCTCAAACTATCCAGTTTGCTGCTGGGTGAAAGTTGAACGAGGAAGAAGGGAAGACTCCGCTTCTCCCGCCTAGCTCTAACTGTAGCGAACGGCTTGACCCCGATAAAGTCGAGATCGTCATTCGCTTTTTGGCGGAGTTCATTTAAGAGCACCTGTGGTTCCGTGTAGGAATCTATGCCCTTCAAAAGGACCGTTTGAAATTTTTCGGTTTTAGGGGTGAAACTAAAGAATTCGGTAGTAGTTTCTTTCAGCAACTCTTTAATTTTTTTGTGCTGTTCCAGTGTGAAGCACTGGATAGCATGCCTATCGTTATTTAATCTTTTAATAGTAAAATTTTGACCTATGGTCAACTTACATAGATTTATGGTATCCTGTAACTCCATTTTATAAGTATTAATGGGTGGCACCTTTTCTTTTTTCATGATCGGCGGCTGTGGCTGCTGCTGCTGAGACTGATTTTTCTGCGGCTGTTGATTCTGCTGCTTTTGAATCTGCTGCTGCTGTTTTTCTTGCGGTTGTTTCTGGACTTGTGTCTGCTGCTGTTGCTGTTGTTGTTGTTGTTTTTGCCGTTGTTGTTTTGGCTGCTGCTGTGGCTGTTGTTTTTGTATTTGTTCTTTTTTCTGTTGTTGTTCTTTTTCTTCGAGTTCTTTTAGTTGCCTCGCTCGGCGCGCTTCTTGGCTGGCCTTAACTTTACTTTTTATCTTTTCTATTTCTGCCTCCAAAGCATCAATTTGGGCGAACATTCTTTGTTCGTCCTCCTCAGATGACGCCTCTGATGTGGAGAGGTTCACGAAGGCAGTACTATCGCCCGTCGTGAAGTGCCCTTCTCCTTCTTCAGACATATATGCTATACCCTCTTCGGGTGAAGTGTCTAACTCGGTTTGTCTTGCTGCCTCTGACGTCTCGTCTATATCGGACGTATGCACCCCAGCTGGCAGCTTTGCTGAGGTGGCCGTGGATCTCCTTTTTACCAAATTTGGTGCGCACTTGATCCTCTTTCTGCGCTTTTGATTAGCATCGGATGATGTTGCCGTTGTTGTTATTGCTGTTGATGTTGTTGCTGCAGAATCACTGCTTGTAGTTGGAACATCTTTCGATGTTCCCTCAGCTGATGCCATCGCTGGCCTCATTGGCCCTAGGACACCTTTCGATGCCCCGGTGCTTAAACTCCTCCTCCTTTGCTCGTTTTCCCAACCAATAAAGTTAACTACTTCACGGTTGTGAAAAAAAGCTGATAAAGTTCTGATGCCCTCCTGGGAATCGAACTGGCGACCCTCGGATTCTCGGTCGGCCACTCTATCACTGTGCTACTGCACCACTTGTGAAATTTTGATTTAATTTAGAACTTAAGCTCACACACGAATTTTAATTGGAAAAACTGGGAAGCCGAAAACGTCTTAACACTTCCACAGTACGAGATCGACTGGTTATACCAAGGTGGGGAGGCAGCCGATGTCTTTTGGCGACTAAAGGGTACATGGAGAGAAATAGAATTAAATATTTCCCTGTAAAATTTTTCTGTGGCATCTTTCATGATAAGGCTATCGAAATTAAAGGAAGTTCTGTTGAGATATTCATTAATATGACGGAAATTTGCCTTATGAAAATCAAAGGAGTACTGATTTGTAGGGAGATTAGTTGGTAGTGGACAATCATGATAGAATGAGAGAATTAGGGGTGGATGATAATTGTCGATAGTAGATAAGGATAGAGGTGAGAGTGTTACTGAAGAGTTAATGGGATCGGTTGTGAAAATAAGATCTAGTTGCCTGTCCATATAGTTTAGGATACCACTAACCTGACAGAGGCTAGAATCTGCTAGGCGATCTATAAAAAGGCATTCCTTTGCAGAAGTGGGATTTGAAGCAATATAATAAGATTGATCTTCAGATGAAGTCCATTTAAGATGGGGAAGGTTAAAGTCGCCGAAAAGAAGGATGTCATCGTTGGGGTCACATAAAGCAATTATGTGGTCAACCATTTCAATGGCGAGCTTATAAGATTCAATAGGCTGCGACGGCAAAATATAGCAACATATCACATAAAGCGACTTACGGGGTAGTCTTATCTTAATTGAGACATAGTCGAGATTAGGGGAAGAAGAGACTGCAATGAGGGATGAGTCTAGTGTGTTTTTAATAGCTAGTAGGACACCTCGACATGGGCATTCGTCAGAAGAACCGTTAAGTTGATCGTCGCGATAAACGTTAAAAGAAGAAGGAAACAGTTCTTGGTTGTTTATACTAGAGACCAGATTTGTTTCCGTCAGGGCGTAGATATCAAAGGATAGAGCGTAGGATCGTTGTAAAACAGTATGAGTTTTTGAACGAAGACCTCGAACGTTTTGATAGTAGAAGGTAAGAGGGAGGATTTGGCCAGCTGGGAAGGTGCAAGGCATTGTTTTGGATGGGACATTAGGAGTGACATATATGGCTGGGTTCGAGTTAGGAGCGAAAGTAGTTTTTAAAGTTTGTGCGTGTACTTTGAAGGTACGACGTACGTTTGGAGCTGATGTGAGAGGCGTAAGTTTTAAGGTCTTTATTAACTGTTGTCGGAGAAATGTTGTAGTTTTCATGAAAACGCGTGTAAATCTTTTTCAGGGCTACGGGGTCAGTCGGGAGTCCTTCTTTTTGTATTTGAACAATGACATTTGTTTTTGTTTTGCCGTCAATGCAAACCGATTCAGATTTGTCATGTAGGTAGGCAAGGTACAAACGAACATTGTCGAAAAGTTTTTGATCTCGAAGTCTGGCCATGACATAAAGCCCATCGAGTTCAGTGTTTGTGGGCGAGGGGTCAGTTAATCTATTGGTAAGTTTCACAGCAGGGGGAGTCATTGGGTCGAACATTGGGGAAGGTAACGATTTTGGAGTGACATTTGATATTCTTTTAGATGGGGCAGAATCTGAGGTGTTAGTATTTGAAGGATTTATAGTATGAGAGTGGATGAAGTTCGGGTATTTGACTATGATTGGAGTGTTTTTTGGAAAAGAGGCTTTTGCTAGAGGATGGGGTTGGGATGCGAGATTGAAAGACACACGTTTACGTTGAGAAGGATTATCAGAGGAAGTTTTAGGATGGGTTGTGCGGGCATAGCTTAAAAACATCCGTTTCGCAGGAGGATTCAGTGAAAACTGTGGGGATTTGCGCTTCAAAGAAAGAGAATTAGTTTTAAAATTGTTAATGTTGTTCTCTCTGATCGTAATGTCATGTTTGATTGTTAGAAAAAAAAAAATTACGAATACATAACTGGCCTTATAGTACTCGTACCTATAATCGCAAGTAAAAACTTACATTATTTAAAACGAAATTTTCCAAAACAAAGTATCTAATTGCGGTACTATATGACAAGTCTTGGATTCGTAAAAAATATATATCTCGAGATTTTGGTCAAACTTGACATTACAATGTTAGAGAACATGAAAAAAGAGGGTCCGGCAATTGCGTCCGTACTTCTGCCACCCTATAAATTGCTGAACGGATTTTCATCAAACTTGGCAGATATTGATTTTTAGGTAATATACTTGCACGTTTTTTTACTTTTTAAGACCTAAAATGACGGTATCTGCCTGCATCAGTCAAAAAGTTAAATTCCTCAAAAACGGCTCCAAAGCATTTTGTAAAAAAAAAAATCAGTTAATTAATGAAGGAAAAGGGTCTTTCGATGATTTAAAAAAAAAATATTTTTGGCACCTACCATTTTTTTGGTTTCCGATTTTCTGGATATTTCGAATTTTTTTATGGAGGAACTCTTAAGAAGTTTAAACAGTTTTGTAAACCATTTTTTTGTTGAAAACAATATACAGTGGATCACAGCTTATTTGATAGTGTCCCTTTTAAAATGAAAAGCATTGTAACTTGACATTTAGGAGGGATATCAAACAAATTTTAATGAAGGTTTTAAGATCCTTGTTCAACGAACATAAACCGTTGAACAGAGTTCTGAATAATATACCACATCGACCCGGAAGAGGAAAATAAATAGTAATGTTTTAAGCAAAAAACCTCTCACAGATTTTTGATATTTACAGTTACTTCAGAGCATCTTAACGCCAGATTTTTGCGGTTCATCGTTGTTTGTTCTTTTTTTGTCATTTTAATTGTATTTGCAGTGTCGTTTGACTAATTTTAAGTTTTTTGGAAGTCGATTAGGCAATAAAAAATAAAATGGGTCCTCGTACTAGTATCTAACAGTATGAACTGGTCATAAGCAATTATAAGAACGGGAAATAAGTTCGGAAAATTGCTGAATTTGTGAACTTAAGTCCGTCTATAGTGCAGCACATCACTGAGCGGTTTGTGCATGAAAATTGGATAATCAAGATAAAGTAGGAAATCCACCAAACAAAATCTTCAGCGCGTCTGATGAACTATATATTGTGCGGAAAATAAAAGTTAATCTGAAGTTATCGGCTCCTAACCTTCCTATTGAAGTTCAGCAAGAACTTGGTAAGTCATGCAGTGCTGAAACTATCAGCCATGTGCTTCGCGAGCATGACTTTGACGAGTTGATCCCGATGGTATATCCTACGCCTGGGATAAACCGAATACAGAACTTAAGAAAGAGAGTTTGAAAGCTAAATACTATTACACCAAATATTTAAAAAAAAAAAATTATTAAAAATTTCTTATAGCATTTATTGAATATATCAAATAAGCTGTGGTATACAATTTTGCAATATTTTAAGAATTTTGAATTTGCATTTATTTAGTTAGCACAAGCACATTTACATTCTAACTTAACACTTACATTTATTCTAACTTAACTAACTAAAGACTAACATTTATTAAGACTAGGAAGGGTACGAGGCACGGTAAAGTGAGGTTTTGAGGTTATCTTTGCATAAATGGAAGTCGAATAGGTTGTGCACGCCATTAGAAGTACGTAGCATACGGTTATAGGTTCCGTGCTACCATAATTGGTGCTATGAAGCTTGATTTGAAACAGAGATATGGATCGGTGATTATTGGAGTTGCTGTGGAAGGAGATTTTTTGAAGAAGAGCTGGACAATCGATATTACCAGCTAAGAGCTGATGGGTGAAGACAATATCAGAAACTCGTCGGCAAAATTCGAGGGAGTCCATATTAATTAAATTTAAACGATGTTGGTAGGGAGGCAAAACGAAGAAATTTACGTTGAACAGCTTCTATTCGCAGATAGTGATTAAGGTAATAGGGTGACCAGACTTGGATTGCATATTCAAGAAGTGGCCAAACAAACATGGTATAGAAAGTTTTAATGACAAACGGTCAGAGAACTTCTTTGAACATGGTTTCTTCACTAAGCCGAGTACAAAATTCAATTCTCTATCGCAGATAATTCTTAGATGGCACGATGAATCAACCGAGGGGACAGGCACATTTTCGATAAGATACGTCCTAGGAGGAATTGGAATGCGCTTACGGTAGAAGGTGAAGGCTTGACACTTGTTAACATTGAGCTCAAGAAAGTTTTTACGGCACCAGGTTGAAAATCTGTTAAGATCATTTTGTAGTAGAAAAGAGTCGGCAGGGGATGTTATGCACCTAAAGATTTTCTTATTATCATCGGCGTACATTGATATAAAAGAGTCTTTTAATATACAGTCGACATCGTTGATAGTCAAAATGAAGATCAGAGGGGCTAAGGTGGCTTCCCTGCGGGTTACTATTAAAAAAAAATTGGTAAATAAATGAACTTAGTTATTTTTTTCAAAACTGCATTCAAATTTTGTGTATGATCTTCCTCGTTTTTTGAATTTTAGCAACTTAACATAAAATACAAGCACTGGATCAAATATGCTGTGAGACACTGTATTTCGAAAACAATTTAATGGATTTCTTTGAAACTTTATAATTGGTAGGTTTTTGTCATTTTCTTAAATACTGAGAGAAATGTATTTTCCTAAACACAAAGAAAACCGATAACTTTCAAAAAAAAGTTAAAGACCCGTTACGAAAACAAATTTTTTATTCAAAAACAGCACCAAGAATTTTGATAAAAAAATGTTTGTGTTCTTAAATTAGTGCAGTCCACTTTTAAAAAATAATATATTTTATATTGCGTTCTTATTAACGGTACTTCCCATATTTTCGGCTTTCTCACTACTGAATGCACTGATTAAAATAATTTTGTGTATAAAGATTCATTTTAAAAGTAAAAAAAATATGGCGGTTATTCAATTTAAAAAAAAAAAAAGTTTCCATATTAAAAAAATCAATTTTTTTGGGGCCCAGTTGCAGGTAGTGAGTAAATATTAACAATGAGACCACTTAGGAGGAAAGTTTTCCGTTAGCATAATTAAAAGTAATTTACCTCAATACTTAAGTAGGTACTTTAAAAGCCAGTAGAATATAATACTTAACAAATGTATTTGTTTTGTCTGTTGGGCCCAAATCCAAACGGTTGGCGCCTACTTGGGCTTAAAATATTTACTTGTGAGCACAGCAGCTAAATATTGGCTAACTGGACATATTCGGAGCCCGCCAATTAAAAGCAATAATACCATCGTCGAGAGGACAAGGCGCGCCGGGTAATGTTCCCGCAGTTTGGTCCTGGTCAAAAAAAAACAACTGATATTCTCTTGAATAGAATAGAAGAGAATGGAATAGAATGGAATAGAATGGAATAGAATGGAATAGAATGGAATAGAATGGAATAGAATGGAATAGAATAGAATAGAATAGAATAGAATAGAATGAATGGAATAGAATAGAATAAAATAGAATGGAATAGAATGGAATAGAATAGAATAGAATAGAATAGAATAGAATAGAATTGAATAGAATAGAATGGAATAGAATGGAATAGAATAGAATAGAATAGAATAGAATAGAATAGAATAGAATAGAATAGAATAGAATAGAATAGAATAGAATAGAATAGAATAGAATAGAATAGAATAGAATGGAATAGAATAGAATAGAATAGAATAGAATAGAATAGAATAGAATAGAATAGAATAGAATGGAATTGAATAGAATAGAATAGTAGTAGACTTTATTAACTAAATAATTAATGTTTACAATAATAAATTTGCAAGTCTAACACATCGCGGGCGTGTGGGTGAGGTTAAGGAAGAGAAAGAATGATAGGAAAGATGGACCTGGTTTATAAACCACCGCGTCGGTCAGAAATATTCACTAAATGGCCTTCTAGCGATCTTCATCTCCCTTAGCCATGTGAACAATATCCGGATAATACTAGGAATTGACTCAGTAGACAAATATCTATTTAAAGAATAATTCGACAATGCATATTTTTTTAGAGAAATCAAAACATTGAGAAAATAGTAGATTAACTCCAAAAATAAATTATTTAAATTTTGTGACGCAACAACTCGTCTAGGGCTGACGTACAACTTTCAATTATCTCTTGACAAGAAAAGATACTGTTGTAAGATTAGGCCAAAACTTTAAGGATAAAATTTGGTTGTAATTAATTTTTTAACAACACTTTAAATATTTAAATGTACTAGATTATTACTATCAACATTTACCTATACACTACGAGTATACACACACCGTTTATCCATTATGGCATCCACAAGCTGCTCCTTCCCCCAACAATATTGTATTTACGGAAGCTATCTAATTGTATCTTCGGGCTTTCTGATTGATTACATCATTATTTCCCCAGAAAAAAACATTTTCCCAGGTGGCATGGTCTATAGGAATCCTAAATTTTTGTCACACTATATTTATACTTGTAGAGCTACCTCGTGTATAGTAAGTGATTGTATAGTGCCTTAGGAATCACTTCACCTCAAATAATATCCTGTAGAACTTTTTTCTACAGAAACATCATCCCTGATGAATAAATTAAGTTAGAATCTCCTAACGCCGACAATTACCCTTCGCATGGGTTAGCAATTCAATAACGTACACATATAGACAAAACGAGATTGATAGTGTCCACGGGATTAATTCTGAGCTTGTAGCTTTAAAAAAAAAATATGTCAAACTAAAGCTCTGCCTTCATCTAATGAATGACACAGGATAACATTTTTTTGTTTTTGCAATCAAATAACAATTTAAAAAAAAAAAAACACAAAAGGACCCATCAGAAATGTTTTAGCTCATCGAATATATGTAGTCCTTGTTTGGCTTCTATTATTTTTTTAACCCGGTTAAAGGCTTAAATAGACTAAAAACAATATTCGTCTGAACGACAAAGGACAACGACGCATCACAATATGATATGGGTGTCATCAGGCTTAGAGTTTGTGTTTAGTATCAAAGGTGTTGTATATACAAGCCAATTAGGTATCCCTTCCGGGAATTCAACCCAATTTTTTGTTTGCATTTATTTATTTTTGTTTGAACATCTGGTGTATACATATATATAGAAGGAATGGTATATATTTATGTTTGTAGCTATTCAAATTGACACTTTTAATAGAGCACATAAAAATACCTACCTAGCTGCTTTTTGCATTAAGCTGCTCTCTTATAACCCTTGAATTTCCTCAACTCAACGCTATTTAATTAAAAACTACTAACCCCCCTGCCCTACCATCATGACAATTTTTTTTTATCGTAGGCAAAAATAAGATGAAAAAAAAATGTAAGCAAAAACCTCGCACCGTTAAAGTAACACCGATAATTAGATCCGCCAGTGCACAGAGTTCCCGCACTGCGCTTTGCTTTGTGCAGCTCCTTGCGCCACCCTCAAGAGGTGCCTCTCAAAAATGTACCACTTTTCCGCTCCAAAACGTTAACTTTTTCTTTTAAGCAAAATAGAAATAAAAATTCTAGGGGATAAACGTTGATGATGATGATGATGATGATGATGATGGCGACGTCAACGTCGACAACGATACGGCGACTTCACTGAGGAAAAGCTTATACTCGAACTTCCCTTTAGGAAGCTCTATTGAAGGCATCAGGCAGTGGGCGGCAACTCAACCTCATTATCATCATCTCCAACATCATCATCATCATCATCATCATCATCATCATCATCATCATCGTCAGGAAAGAAATAAAGTTTTAAAAATTTAAATTTTTGCTCCAAATAGCTTACAAGGACATTTTCAAGCTACCTATAGTACCCACCTACGCATAGTCAAATCCTGAGAATTTCGTCATCCTGACCGTTCCAAACGAGTATAGTAGCAGTGGGTTTCTATAGTTTTTTTTGGTCTGTATTGAAATTGTGTGTGCTGTTACTCATGTGTGTTTATGCATAATAAAATGTACTGTGTTCGAATGTCAGCGTATTTTACGGTCATTACGCCTTTGGATTTTATTTTTCTAGGGAAGATGGATTGCACAGCACACACAACATAACGTACTTGAGGTATTTTTTTTTTTAACATGTGACATTTAGGGTAATGCATTTTGGTAATATGTCGTCCTAAGGGTTGTAAAATGTTCAACGTAAAATTAATAAGGGTTGAAATATAAAAAGGTAAAGTTAATATTTTGAATTTATTATAATTGGCTTCATGGTCATTTTTGTTTTTTTCTTTTTTTTTTTCAAAAAGAGAGGAATGAAATTTTTTGTATAAAAAATTTTTAATAACTTCATTTCATTACTTTATCCGGTCAATGTTTTAGAACTCCACAAATCTTACTAAGCAAGCAAACTAACACACTCGGGTCTTAGGTCTTTAAAATATAGCCAAACTATCAAACCTGTTCGATTTTGTTGCCCTGATAGGTGCTGTTAAAAATAGCTATCCCGGAAACTCTTAACCACTAGGGTTATGAGATATTTATTTAAGAGGAGCAAGTATTCCGTGTTTTTTAGACTAACTCCTCGTAGCGGTGGGATTGATTATAAGATTGCTTATTTAAGTCTGTCAAAGAATCTTCTATCAGTGAATGCTGAATCCTTCTCTGAGTGATGAATCCGAGTATCAGGATGCATGATGTGTGAATTGAAACAAAACAATTTTCGATAACACTGTATATTGAACTTAAATAAGCCGGAATTTATTGTTTTACCAATCACGAATGACATTGTTTGTGGTTTCTAGACGCCACGTGCATACCTACAACTGACTATTATGTCCAAAACAAGGCAATTCAAGGTATATTCATACAATTCCTACAAATTGTCACTGGGAATGAAAAGCGAATAGGAAACTAAACAAAACTCGCAAACATTGAACCGTTTGGAATCAGTAGTTGGGATCAGGTTATATTTACTTAAATCGAGTTGTTCATCTTCTTCTTAATATGGAATATTATTCCATTGCGAGTTTAAGCTGATTCATCGACCTTAAGCCTCAAATTGAACGGCAGCATTCATTCAAAATCCATGAATTTAACTAGATACGTAGTTGAAGGTTTTATCAAGATCAGAATGGATCTTAATATATTTTTACTTGCGATTATAGGAACTAAACGGTGATTTTTTAAGAGCTTGGTTTTTGAAAATTCAAAAAAACACAGAAACTTGTAAAAAGTGAATGAAATTTTTATTTGGATCGATAAATCAATTTCTGCCATTTACTTTTTAAAAATAATTTCACTTAAATGTTGCCCGCGGCTACGCTTCAGGTGGTCCATTCTGAAGGTCCAATTTTGGCAAACTTTTTCACACATTTCGGCCGGAATCTCACCAATGACGCGTTCAATGTTAGCTTCCAAGGCAGCAATCGTGTTTGGCTTGTCCCCATAGACAATAGACTTAACATAGCCCCACAAAAAATAGTCTAACGGGGTCAAATCACATGATCTTGGTGGCCAATTGACTGCGCCAAAACGTGAGATCAACTGCTCACCAAATTCGCCTCTCAATTGATGCATGGTTTCGCGTGCAGTGTGACAGTGGCACCGTCCTGTTGGAACCACATGTCGACCGAGTTCAATTCTTGCATTTTCGGGAAAAAAAAATCTGTTATCATCGAACGGTACCTTTCTCCATTGACCGTAACCCTGCGGCCTTCATCGTCCTTGAAGAAGTACGGCCCAATGATGCCGCCTGCCCATAAACCGCACCAAACAGTGCATTTTTCGGGATGCATTGGTAGCTGCTGAATTGCCTCTGGCTGCTCTTCACTCCAAATACGGCAATTCTGCTTATTCACGTATCCATTTAGCCAAAAATGAACCTCGTCGCTGAAACGGACGTAGCTTGCGAAACACATTTTTCACAGAGTACGAATTTTGATAATAAATTTCAATAATTTGCAAACGTTGTTCAGGCGTAAGTCTATTCATGATGAAATGGCAAACAATACTGAATCGAAATGTCAAATGTTCGTGGAATTTGTCATGTGCGATCTGTCAAAAATATAAACGTCAAAAACCAAGTAGCAAAAAAATCACCCGTTATAAGGCAAGTTATGCATTCGTAAAAATAAAATTGTAACAATCAAACATGACATAACGATCATAGAGAAGCCTAAACAAGTGATCGCCAAAAAATATCTGTCAGTCTGCCTGTCAGTCTGCCCGTCTGTATGTATAACGAGCTACAGCCTAAACGGCTAAAGCGATTACCTTCAAATTTGGTATGTGTGATTATTTTGGCATTCCTCATAGGCCTAAAAATAACGGTACCTGTCATATGACCTTGAAGGAAAATCTTATTTTTCTCTAAAACGGCCCCAACGGTTTTGATAAAAAATTTAAGAATTGTTTTGTTAGTAATAGCTATCATTTGATATGAACCGAGTTTAGAGGAAAAGTCTATTAACGGTACCTTTCATATAACGTTTTTTTTTTAATTTTTGGCTTTCTCGGTAACGGTATATTGCATTTCTGTCAAATTTTATATCTGAGCAGACAGGACTGATTTTTCTCCGTTGGGCGATATCCGACATGTTTTTGTCCATTCATTGACATTATTCAGAGCTTTTTGTAATTTAGTCGTAGAATCATTTATCGTTTTGCCCACTGCTAGTATTGCAGTTTCGTCAGCAAATGTGCCTACGATAGTGTCATATGTTTGAGGTATATCAGGTGTAAATAATAGGTACACTATTGGACCTAAGACACTTCCTTGTGGTACCCCATTCACTATATCTTTGAGATCCGACTAAAAGTTTCCATGTCTTACTCTAAAAAGTCTATTCTCTAGATATGCTTTTAGAAGCGTATAAAGTGCATCAGGCAGAATTTGTCTTAATTTAAAATTTAGGCCTTCGTTGTACACCTTATTAAAACCTTGCGACGCATCTAGGAAGACCGTAGGACAAATTTTCTTTTCTTCAAGAATTTTCTCAATGATCCTATGCACTTGGTCAATTGTCGAATGCTTGCTTCTAAATCCGAACTGATGTTTAGGTAATAGGCAGTTTCTTTCTATTTTTGCCTTCCGGCGCAGAAGTAATATTTTTGCAAAGACTTTAGATATTACGGGCAGAAACGAAATGGGTCTATAAGATTTCTTATCATGTGATGGTTTAACTGGTTTCAGTCCCATTATAACTTCCGCAACCTTCCATTGGCTCGGAACGTACTCTAGCCTTAGAGTGGCATTTATTATATAAAGGAGATTAATTAACACTTTGCGGAGAAGCATTTTGAGAACTTCGGCTATAATTAAGTCATATCCCGGAGCTTTCTTATACTTAAGCTTTCTTATTTCTCTACTTAATTCGTCAAAGGTAAAATTTCTTGTTATGTAATTTTCGCTTGAGTTAGAACGTATATTTAATTTTTCGTTGAGTCCTTGCCCATCAAAAAGTTTAAATGTGTTCTCCAAGTAATGCGCGAAAACGCTTGCTTTTTCTTTGTCCCTTTTTGACCATTTGTTTTGATCATTCATAATCGGAGGCGCTCTGGGAGCTTTGGTTTCTTCGTTACTTTAACAGCTTTCCAGAGTGAGTGGTTGATACTTTTCCTGCTGCAAAGCTTTCAAGATAATTTCCAATTTCAGAGTTTTTGAATTCTCCTATCGTCTTTTCTAGTAAATGTACAACCCATTGAAATGTACCTTCTGTTGAAAAGCTTGAGTTTGCTGCCATTTCATACTTGATTTTCGTTTCTGTTTTGCTAAATTCTTATCGATATTTAAGTTTTTTAAAGCGCCGTATTTCTTTTTGGTATGGGGTTTTGTTCCATGCGTCTTGTTGTACGATATCAACGAAGTTGTATTCAACGAGTTAGTCTTCAAGTTCGAGAGGCGTTTGTACCCTTAATTTAACGTTATCCTCTATATCATTTTTAAATTCTTCCGAGTTCGCTAGCCTGGGTGGTTTTTCACAAATACCTCTAAAGCCCGAAAATCTGAGCTTTTGTCTCTGATCGTCCGCATACTGAAAGACCTTTTGGAGTTCGTAATGATAAGAAAATTGCTAAGATGCAAGCAAATATTGAGGAAAACCAAAAACTTCTACCAGGAGACGTTCTCACAAGTTAGCCATATCTAGGCGGTCTTTACAAAGAATTTTACGGCATTCATCCTTTTCAATATAAGATCCAATTGGTTCAATAGTTGAAAGCAAATGATCCACAAGTACGCATTCAGTTTGTTCGGCGTTTTCAAGAATTTGTCCGAGAGCGTTTAATCACAAGCTCATCCACTTTGATGTACAATATGGTATGGAATCACTTCAGAAATGTTCATTGGCCCAATTTTTTTTCTAAAACGAGGAAAATGTGGGTGGCCTTTAATCCTGGGAAATAATTAACAATTTTTTAAAGCCCATGGTGCCATAGCTCTTCTGGGGGAAATAGTTGGTAATAAAATAAGTTTTTTTTCTTTTTTATTTAAGCTGGTCACCGTATTCGTCCGATGAAACGGTTCCAGATTTATTTGGCTGGGGGTTACCTTAATAAGGCAAGCCAAGAACAAATACAACAGCTTAAGGCCTATATTCAGGACTTAATATTCTAAGAAATGTTGAAATAAAAAAAAAAACAATAGACACCCTTTGGGAGATATTTTTTTTTTAAATATAATGTGATATTATTTCCAAGCCATAATCTAAATTTTAATAAATTTAAGAAAAATAAAATGCACGACTGGATTACACGTACTTGCTCCTATGTTCGATCACATTATATGCAAAAGATTTTGTATTTTTAAAGTCGTTTTTCGCTTAATTTTTTGTATATAAAAATTCTTATATTTTTTCAAAAAAAAAAATGGCATGAAAATTTTAAATATTTAATAATATAAATTAAAAAACAAAATTTCAGAAGAAATATTCCACCCGTTTTCGAAATATTGAATTTTCAAAAAAAAAAAAAAAAAAACAATTTCGAAAATTTTGAAATGTAGTATTATTTAGAATTCAAAGGAGATCCTGTATAAAAATAAATTTTGATCGAAATCGGCTCAGGCGTTTGTGAGAAAGTCGAAAATTAATAAAAAAAAATTTCGGCCAAAATGTAGACTATACTCAAGGCAGTAGGTACTCACAACAATTTTTATCAAAATCGTTAGAGCCGTTTTTGAGATAATTAAGATGGTAAAAAAGTTTGTATGGCAAGTAACGTTATTTTTGGGGCTAAGACAACGATTCAAAAATCTATTTTGGACAATTAACTAAAACGCCTAAGCACCAAGTGTGAACAAAATCGGTTCAGCCGTTTAGGCTGTAGATCGTTCTACAGACAGACGGAATTGCCGGACCCACTTTGTTGGTGTTCTTTATCATCGTAATGTCAACTTTGATTAAAATCTCGAGTTCGATTTTTTTTCCAAATGCAAAGCTTGCCCTATAGTACCTACATATATCGATATCGCAAGTAAAAATCAGAAATATTAATACTATTCATAAAATAAATCAAATCGATATTTATTTATTTATGCGTCACCCTAATTGGGTAATTTTTATAAAGGAACAAATCGGCATAGGTGAAAATTCAATTACCTATATAGATGTGCTTTTACATTTGTAAAGGTAAAAGAATGTACTAACACACATGTATCATCCTTCTAAATAAAAGCAAATTAAACATCAATTAACTTTAATCAATTGGTTAAAACCGAAATCTCACAAATAAAACAAAAATCAAGGTGATTGATGTTAATTACCGAATCCATCGAAGTAACTAATTAACTAATTACTTGTTGTTTTTGCCAAAAACTAGGTAGATAGATATAAAAGAAATTAAATGAAATTAACAGATGTGTTGTTCACAAAGGTGAAATGGGTGTATGTGTGTAAATTTAGTGGAGTCTAATTATTACTCTTCATAATTATTTTTGTACTTACACATCATTAATTAGCTAATGTGTCCAGTTTAGTTTTTTTGTTAAATAAGAAATTTAAAATGATAAATTTAATTGGTTAAACATTTTGTGTGCAAAAACCAACCAATTTCGCCAAAACCCTAAAAATATCCATCGAAGCTCAAATTCCAAAAACCATTCCAACCACACATCTTTTTCGAATTATAATGAAACTTGCTAAATCCTTGACGCAATTTGATTAATTTGCCTAAGTAAATAAATATTAGCACTATATCGTCAACATAATAGCCCTCTTGTTTCAAAACCTCAAATTACCAATTGATAAATGTATTTGATAGGAAACAGCCAGGGGAAAAAAAATGAAACCGAACATAAACAAGATTTGTATGCTTGTACAACTCGCACATAACCAACCAAACCATCCTGTCGGAATGTCAACAATGTGGTTGATGCTGGTGGCGGTGGTGATGGTGATGGTGATGATGCCGATGGCCTTCTCCAATTACATATTTCAATCTTTGTAGGTACGTGTGGGTGTGTGTAAAACACAATGGTCATATGATAGTATCTCAACCCCCACTATATAAGTATGTATATCATTCTTTGGTTGTGTTTGTTTTTTGTTATGAAAATCGTCGGTCACCGTCGACGTCGTTGTCCATTTCTTAAAATTAATAAAATCCTTCATCCTCGGTCATCATTTATTTTGTTAAATTACTAGGATGAAGGTAAAGTATGCTATGTCAAAATGAAACTTTTTTCCTCAAGTCTCAGACAAAGGACATGGCTCAGGGGGGGGAGACGGAGGAAAGTGGACAGTTCCTTGTTGTGTGTCATTTTATGATAAAGAACGAAAATTATGAAAAACGGTTCTCTCATTCTTCCTTAAATTCCTTTTTTGAAGATATAAATACATTTTGTTTAGTTAAGCGGACATAATGAATGATGAAATAAGGATGCGCGATGACCATTAATGACCATTTAGGTACGCACATTCTGCACACAGACATTTGGAAAATAAAAAAAAAAAAATTACCACCCATGCATTCTGTTCCATTTAGTTCAAAGTATCTAATATATATAGTCCTTCCCTGCAAATCTGTACCCATATCCTTGCACATGGCAGAGCAGCTCAACTCAGAATGGCTTAGAAATATTGTATATCCTTAAAGAATATTTTCGTGTGAAAAAGGATATCGTTCAGTATCATCTAATAGAAAAGCATTTGAATAATAACCAAACACATGTGCACGATGGATTTTTATCTGTGTGAGGTGTGCAGGATTGAAAGTGGGTGAACAGAGCAGATCCCAGCATCCAGAAAAACACAACAGCAGAGCCACCACCCTGGATACGAGTATATCTACTTTTATTCTAGGTATATTTTTTTTTTCAAATAGTCCTAGCAATATTTAGCGGGATACACACAACACACACACAGATAGACAAGGCATACTAAAATTCAGTAGGCTAACAAATAAAGTCCTGGGGTTGAATGAATGGAATATGCTCGCTCATGTTCAGCGCGCAAGTAATATGGAGCAGTAGCGCAGCTCCACAGTCAGTCGTATACAATTTTGTTTTTTCTGTGTTACTCTATTTTTGTTTTGTTGTTTTTGTATTGAAGTAACATCACACTACATATAGATGAGAGAGGTATACGGTTCGTTATGATTGTATGTATGAAGGTATACGAGTATCCTTTTCTGCGAGCCTTTTTGCGTTCCTCTCATTACTTATTTCATTCATCTCACTGAGATGCCTATAACACACATTCATACCTACATACATATTATTAATCTAGGCGCTCTGCTCTGATGTTGTGTATATGTATATTGTAGCTCTGTGGGTGGTGTGTTCGTGTGTCTGTTGGGAGAGTCTATGAGATTTCGTTTTCATATTTATTTTTTGCCTTATATTTCTATAGGCATACTTTTGTATATATATATATATATGTGTGTATTTAGATAGGTCCATGTTTATGTTTGTATATAATTTTCTTTTTTTTTTTATAAATGTGTTTGTGTTATTTTTGTTTTATTGCTGCAGCAAAGTCCCACAGGATGAAATGAGGTTAGTGGGTGAAATTAATTCAGGGATAATGATTTCTTTCTTTTTGTATGTACAAATACATGCAAACATACATATATCTGTACGTAGATACATACATGTAGGTATAGTTTTTTTTTCATATTTATTCCATATACCTATTTTACTATATTTATTTTTTTGGTATTTTTTCTATTATTTTTGTTCTTATTTCTTATGGCTTCTTGATCCCAAAGATCTAATTTGTTTGAATGATTTCTGCTTCCTTTTTGTTTGTAGCTTGGTGTTAACATTTTTTAATTCCTCTCTGATTTTATTTTTTTTTCTGGAATTTGGAATAAGAATTGCTTTGTATAAATTGCAGCAGCGGTGCGGCGATAGATAGTCAGTTTCTTAAAAATTCGGACTGTGTGTACCTTTATTACTTTTGTTTAAAATAAAAACTTTTTGGTAAAATTTTGCTCAGCCTTATAAATAAAATTCAGGACTGGATCGCACGTACTTGCTCTAATAGTCGATCACATCTTAAGCACAATATTCTTGAAGAAACTGATAATAATTTTGTATATACACGGTGCGCCAGAGAAACTTACTTATTTGAAAAAATTCCTGCGCGGTGATTTGGGCGGTTAGAGGCGCGAGAGGGGGCGCATCTGGAGGGGGAAGTTCCAAAGTTTGTTTCTCCATCCAGTCAGTTGCCATCATGTTCTGGTCTAGAGAGCAGCGGGCCTTCGCAGTCGAGAGCTTCTTTTCTAACGGTCGCTCATTGCTACGCAACGTGCCTTCCCCGCTCGCTTTGAAATTCCTCCACACAGACTCGTTCCTCGCCGTAATTCGATTCTGTCGTGGGTTAACTCATTTCGGGAGTGTGGAAGTGTCGCTAAACCCTGAAATGGACTTCAACGGACCATCAGAACTCCGGAAAATATCGAAAGAGTGAGGCAGTCAGTTGTGCGTTCTCCCCGGCGTTCGGCTCGCAAACACGCAGCTGCTATGGGAATTTCTGACACCACTGTTCGACGAATTCTCCATGAAGACCTTCAATTTCATCCCTATAAATTGGCTGTTGTGCAAGAATTAACTGAACGCGATTTTGTTGCCCGCGACGCCATTGCCAACATACGGATTGATATGCTGCAAAGAGTGGAGACGAATTTCAAAAATCGACTTCATCAGTGTATGCGCAATGGGGGTCCCATTTATCCGATGTCATTTTCAAGACTGCATGAAAAAAAAATTGCGATATTGTATTCTCAAATAAAAAAAAATTAAAACAATAATTGAAGTACTTTTGTTTTTATTGACCTTTCAAATAAGTAAGTTTCTCTGGCGCACCCTGTACATATGTGCCTACATTTTTTTAATTTTCTTCTTAAAAAAATTGGTACAGCAATTTAAAGTATTTAATAATATAAACTTGCAAACATAATTTCAAAAAAAAAATCTTTCATCCGTTTTCAAAAAATCCACAACAATATTTCGAGAAAATTTTGGTATGCAGTAACATTTAAAATTTCAAGGGCCTCGTATAAACATTTTGATCAAAATCCATTGAGCCGTTCATAACATCGAGCATCGAAAAACGGTTATATGGCAGTTAAAAAATTTTAATTGATGTTATTATCAATTAAAATATTTTATTGACCAAAATAAAGACTATACCACTGCACTAAATTTTTACGTGCATTTATAGGTACTAAATATAAGGCAAGTTATATATGGTCGAAAAAAAAGTTTTGAGATAACAATCAAACATGACATTACGATGATAGCGAAGACGAAAAAAAATGGTCTAACACTTCTGTCCATCTGTCAGTCTGTAGGTCTGTAGGTCTGTCAGTCTGTCAGTCTGTCAGTTTGTCAGTCTGTCAGCCTGTCAGTCTGTCAGCCTGTCAGTCTGTCAGTCTGTCAGTCTGTCAGTCTGTCAGTCTGTCAGTCTGTCAGTCTGTCAGTCTGTCAGTCTGTCAGTCTGTCAGTCTGTCAGTCTGTCAGTCTGTCAGTCTGTCAGTCTGTCAGTCTGTCAGTCTGTCAGTCTGTCAGTCTGTCAGTCTGTCAGTCTGTCAGTCTGTCAGTCTGTCAGTCTGTCAGTCTGTCAGTCTGTCAGTCTGTCAGTCTGTCAGTCTGTCAGTCTGTCAGTCTGTCAGTCTGTCCGTCTGTCAGTCTGTCAGTCTGTCAGTCTGTCAGT
Organism: Philhelius pedissequus; assembly: GCA_910595825.1. Lineage (NCBI taxonomy): Eukaryota > Metazoa > Arthropoda > Insecta > Diptera > Syrphidae > Philhelius > Philhelius pedissequus. Next base: position 81,720,127 of record OU343163.1, read on the forward strand.
CTGTCAGTCTGTCAGTCTGTCTGTTTCTATGTATAGACACCTACAGTGGTGGGACGAATTGCTTCAAACTTGGTATATATAGTTTTATAGGTATTGTACAGAGGGGAAATTGAAATTTCTTTTTAGCTCAAAAAATAACTCTACCTGCCATATAACTGTTACGTTAAAGCATATTTTTCTCGGAAACGGCTATAACGATTTTGATTTTTAAAAAATCAGTGCAACTTTTTAGGTACGACCGATCATATGGTTAAAAAAATCGAAAAATGACTAAAAACGGTACAATACATAGGACCGTTTTTTTTTGCTTTCGACTATCTCATAAAAGGCTCAACTAATTCTTTCGAAATTTCACACATATGTTTATAGGCATAGGTTGCCCAATTTATTCTGCGTCCAATATTTTTAATTAATATTTTTTTTTCTTTTTAAAAGCATTTAAACAAAAATTTAAAAAATTATTATTTGAAAACTGCTCATTAAATTTTAAAAAAAATCTTTTCAAAAAGTTTTTTTTTTGTTTTTAAAAAAAACTATTTCTCAAAAAACCGCTCCACAGATTTTTAAAATTTTTTTCTCATAAATTAAAATTTATCCAAGAAATAAAATGGCGTACTTTTTTAAGCGCAAATTAGTTTATATATTTATTTCAGAATTTTGAATTATTTTTTATTTGATTAAGCCGATTTAATCTTTTGTTTTTAAGTTTATATTATTAAATATTTAAGATTTTCATAACAATTTCTTTTAGAAAAAAAATTAAAGAAATGTCGTATATATAAAAAATTAAGTAAAAAACGACTTTAAAAATATATTTCGATTTCTAATAGAAATCTTTTGCATACGATGTGATCGAACATAGGAGCAAGTTCGTGCGATCCAGTCGTGCATTTTATTTGTACCAAAATCATTGGAGCAGTTTTCGAGATAATTGAGATTTGCTATTTTTGCCCTAAAAATTTCTGTGGCTGTTATTTTTGGAGGTAATCGAGTCAAACACCTTAAGTACAAACTTTGAAGGAAATCGCTTCAGCCGTTTAGGCTGTAGACCGACCTACAGACAGACACCTGGACCCACTTTTTTTGGTGCTCTCCATTGATTAAAATCTCGTGTTCGATTTTTTTTCAAATGCAAAACTTGTCCTACTTGTTGGGATTGGTTCGATTCCTTTTTCTTAAATCTTAGTAAGTCCCAAAACTAACGGTACCTACTGTAGAATTTTGTTGGTAAAACTTAATTATCTTGAAAACAGCTGTAACGATTTTGATAAAAAAAAATCACTATTTAAGGTACAGACTACATTTTGGTTTAAAAAAATGTTTCCAAAAAATCTTATTAATGTTACCTGCTATAATAACTATTCTTTTCATTCTCGACTTTCTCATGAATTGGTTCAAGCGATTTCGATAAAAAAAATTGTACAGACTAAATTTGGATTTTATAAAAAAAATATTTTTTTTTTTTATTGAAAATTCAGTATTTTGAAAACGGGTGAACGATTTTTGTATAAATTATGTTTTGAAATTTAATATAAAAAAAAACTTAAAACTGCCATACCAATTTTTTTTAAAGAAAAAAATTAAAGAAATTTTGTATATAAAAAATTAAGTAAAAAACGACTTTAAAAATATATTTAGCAGTTTCTATTAAGAATCTTTTGCATACGATGTGATCATAAGTGCAAGTACGTGGGGTCAGTCGTGAATTTTATTTTTTAATTTTTATTTGTTTCATACAAATTCTGACCGATTGCCGATTTATTTTGCTGAGGCATATATTTCTCGATAGAAATAAAACACAAAAATGTAAAAATAAAAAAAAAATAATTTCAGCAAATATGCCGAACTTCTACAAATGATTTTTTCTTTATAATTTTTTATTTCAATAATTTTTTAATAAAATAAAATTGAGAGCGCGTCGGAATCCCCCTTTTCAAAAATCCCGAAAAAAAGTTTTAAGATCCCATCTTTTAAAATAATGATTTTTAAAATCCCGTTTAATCCCGCATATCCCGTTTTGTATTCTGATAAATTTTACACAAAAAAACTATGCATAAGCCCAAACTCAACCCACCCCAAATCCTATATTGGGCCAAGAAGGGGGACACAACATGGCTCCCGCTTACGCGCCATCGTTTTTGCAGCTTGTGTTGGTTCCAAAAGCGGCAATTTAATAAACGGGATGGAAGGATTATAAGAAAGCGGGATAAAAAACGCGATATCGAACCCAACCCAATAAAATCGCCAATCGGTCAGAATTTGTTAAACATTTTGCTCACAAAACTCCGTATGCTATGGGAAGAAGATGCTTTTTTGCTTTTCCACAAAACGGCGACTCAGGTTAATTGTTTGATGCAAATTTTTTCTAGGTAGTACACATATATAAAGAATATTTAATATATACATTTATTGAATTAACTGAGATTTAACTCCGAAACCAGGACTATGACGCACTGAAAAAATTACCCTTAAGGATTTAGGCGGTGAAAAGCTTTTGTAGCTATTTTGAAAATTGCAACAATATAACACAATGAGTGTGTGGTGCACAAAATCACGTCAAATCGAAGCAAAAATCCATAAAGGATTTTAATTCCGCAGATGTATATTGCAACTGCAAGTTAATTTTTAGTTTGTTAATAAATTACGGAAGACATTTAAGTGCAACAATTTTTTTAGGGATCGAAAGGGCTCAAGCTGCAAACAAATAAATTGACTAAGAGAACGGGTCCGCCAAATAACTTTATTTTTTTTGAAAATGGGCGCAAAACATCGAGTGTAGCTTCGGCTGTGTGGCACGTAGCGCTATCCTGTTGAAACCAAATAATGCCAATATTCTCCTCTTCAATTTTTGTGAACAAAAATTCGTTCAACATGGCCCGATAACGATCGCCATTGACTGTAACGGCCTCTGGACTAAGATCCGCACCAAACAGTGACTCGTTTTGGGTGTATCGGCTTTTCAAAGTATGCGTGCGGGTTTTCTGTGCCCCAAATGCGACAATTTTGCTTGTTTACATACCCGCCAAGATCAAAATGAGCTTCATCTGAAAAGATGATTTTTTTGGCAAAATCGGCATCTTCTCTAAGTCGATCGCAGGCCCACTTAGCGAGAGTTGTGCAAGCGTATACACAACCTTATTCGTTCAGCGGAAAGATAAAACTAATTACCTGTCAAATCAGACATGAGCTAGGTGTTACCATTCACGAAATAAGCACTAGTTGAAAAAAAAACGTTTGATGGCGGACCCGTTATAATAATCAAATTCAAGGGAAACTCATACACGATGAGAGGTTGTTGCATCCGGAAGCAAAAGCTTTTGTTCACGAAAAAGTGTTGTAGTGGTTTAAAGGAAATTTTTACACGCAGTCGTATGGTATGATCTTACATATAACCAGGTACCTTTAATGCACTTCTAGAAAAAAAAGCTTTTTACCTACCTATGTAAGTTACTTTCAAATACGCAAAATAACCAGTCTATACATATGAATGTGAATGAAGGTATGTATTTGGGGTATTGCTGCACTGATGCTACGAGTACCATGAGATCTATTAGGCGTTTTTCTTTTTTAGTTCAGAGCAGAGTCTGAGTTGTCAAAAAATGTGTTTGTGTCTCTTCTTAACTCAGAGAATACAGAGCTTAAAATGGATGTTTCTTTTTTCGTTCTGAACATGTGTAGATCGCAATCGAAGTGCTCGAACGTAATTGACTGAGCATGTGAGTAAATTGCTGAACGCACCAAATGCCACATGTGCCAAGAAGGAAAACGTGAAGAAAAAAATAATTAGATACATATGTTGGCCAAAGTTCATAGCTTGTTGATTTTCTGTATCTGGTGTGTATCAGTGTACAAAAAAGGTATTGCTTTTTATGGCTAAAAATGAAAATGTATTCAGATTTGTGTGGTTCAAGTGTGTTTAAAAAAACATATCTGTGTTGAAAACTCGCTCGGTTTGGAACAAGCTCAGTGCATAATCTATGTGTTCGAACTCTGTTCGTGCTTTGCTCTGAACGAAAAAAGAAAAACGCCAATTGTGTTCCCCACACAGAACTGAATGCGATAACTCATTTTTACATCCCTCCAAGTTAATTCCTTTGATGAATTTTAGTATTTGAGGTATGTATTTTAAAAGAGGGTAATTCCCCTTTATTAATTAGGTGATATTCCAGAAATTTGTCTCTGATTAATGATGGCTTTACAACTCCTAGTAGGTTTAGGTTCCAAATGATTTAGGTTCCAAATGATTTTATTTCATACAAATTACAAAAGTTTAGTGTATCATTCATTTTTCAAACATGGCTTACGCCGGCCGTCTGTCAGTTGACAATTATTAATACTTAATTAATTAATTTTGTTTAATATACAAAATTGAAACATAAAATTAAAAAAGTTCTTCTAAGATCCGTTTTCTGTAGTTAAGTGCTAGCTTGGTGTAGTTGTAAAAGGATTCCCAGTCTAAAACTCCGTTTAAAACATCTATGTCTTCCTCTTCACTGAGGTAGTTTTTTCCAAGTGTACTCCTTCTGGTTTCCACCAAAACAGGACATCTTCCCACGAAGTGGAACACGTTTTCGCGTTCTCTAGTGTTACATAATCCACACATTTCTTCCAAATCACTCCTATGAGGAACATAGTTCAGGGGAAGTATCTCCCCTCTTGCTTTTAAAACCAGTGACATGAGATCGGTTGGATACTCCGCCCTGAAGTAGTTATTTCGTAACTCCTAGTATATGGTTAGGTGTCTCCTCGTACACCTTACAGAACCTACAGAGACAATTGCTCTCCAAGCCCAGGATATTGAGTTGAATGTTCAGTTTCGGTGGCCAATAAGGAGATATGTTATTCCTCTCAGTTTGTTTATACTCAGATTAATACAGGATAAGAATAGTTTAGTAGTACTCGTAGTTTAGCCTGTCTTTATTTCAAATGTTTGATCTTTTGGCCATCTCTTCGTATGTAATCTTGTTTTTGATCACGTATTTTTCCATTCCGCAATATGGATCTGGACCTATTAAAAGTGACATTGCTCCAATTTTTGCTAGCGAGTCTGCCTCTTCTTTGCTTAGTGCCTTTAATGCAGCTTAACTGTCTGATATGATATGATTGTTCCTATAGTTTCTTTCGAGATTATGTTCTGCGCATCTTCCTATTGCATTAACCTCCGCCTTGAGAATGCACCAGTCTTTCTAAGATTCTGTCTAAGACGATGTCTCTTAAAGGGTGAACATGCATAAGTCGATTAATTTTGAAGATACATCTCAAGTTTTAATATTTCGCTTTAGACGGACAAGATTGACTGATTATTCATAGTTCCGTTTAACGAAATTTTAACATTACTTAAAGAGAGAGACACAAAATTAAAAAAAAAAATAGCGTTTTCTTTGCCTCACGGACCACCATAATATATGAATTAGAATTAGAGAAAAGGAAGCCAAGGAATATAAGAATAAACTAAAAATAATTAGATGTTGTTAGTAAAACAAAATTTACTCATAAAGTATACGGATACAAAATGTATATTATCTTTTGTTATTTTAATTGATTTTATTTTAAACCAGATCTTTGTATATTTAATAATATACCTAGTGGAATTTAAAATAAGCTTACTGAATTCTTTATCTGATGACGAACAAAGCTTCATTAATCTATACTATAATTATGTTATGTACAAAGCTGAAGTAATTTTTTCATAAACCAAAACCAAACCAAAAACCCACCCTCTATCAAAAAGACCACCAAAAAAACGCCAGCTAATCTTTAATCCTTCAACAAAAATAGCATCAAAACATACCCCACAGAGTTGTCGATGCATTTTGCCTGCATCGTGGTACCAATCATTTATTTAATGCACTCCATGACTCTTTTATTAACACACTTGTATGTGGAAAACTATATATTGATGTTGAAGCCACATTTGGCCATGATTTATTCTACGGACTGCATTAATACAAGCAAACAAAAAAAAAATAAAAAAATAAAACTACATCCAACCTTTTAACCACTTTCCGTTACAGTAGACGGATCTCGTTGGATTTAAACACATTTTTTTTCTTCATTTCATCAACCCCCTTAACGACCCTCAAAAAATACCACCCACCCCACCCCACTCATCCCGCTCAATATTTACTCTCGCTCTATCTGTATCTGGCGTATATGCATTGAACATTTTTAAACTTTTTTATTTCTTCTTCTCCTCGAAGCAAATAAGTTCTCATGGACACCAGACTCGTGTCAGAATAAATAAACACCAAGGATCTGTCAGGAGCAAAAAAAAATTGAAACAAAAAAGCATAAACACACTACTTAAAACCTCACAACCACTTAATTCAAAGTTTTATATCAAGAAGAACGAAAGTCTCTATCTCAGGGCGAAAAGAGAAAAGCCAGATATCCATTTGAACCAAAACATTTGTATTCTTTTTAAGCTTTGTATAGGTACATTCTTTGTAGGAGCCAGTCGGACACACAATAGACTAGAAAAATTTTACACATAAGCGAAAAAAAAACAAACTGAAAACAACTTAAATCCTTGGCTCCTTGCCAGAGTTATTCGGGGTTTAAAAATGAACGGGAAAATAAGTTGCTTGTGGTAGCTTTGTGTTATAGATGTATGTGTGTAGATATGAAGGCGAACACAAAAAGGACATTTTAGGATAATTTTTGGTCACCTCAGCCTTTTAAACACCTGATGACAATTGTAGTTTGTGTGGTGGTCCTTGAAGGTCATGCTATGGATCGCCGCGATCATATTTCGTGAGGGGTGATGTTGACACTCTCTAGAGCCTAATTAAGAGTGTAATTAGTGGCCTCACTTGGTGCGGCGAAGTTTATCTATCTCTTGCAACAATGTTTGAATAATTAAGTGAGTGACTCTGATATGCATCAAGGCTGTTCTTGCTGTAACACAGCTATAGCATTACAAGTAGAAGCCCACCGAATTCTATTCAGACGCCCAAGGCAGGAAGATGACATTTCAATGCAGTTCAGTGGTGAGTAAAAAGGTGTCCTATAAATTACTGTGCAAACTTAGTCCACTTTCATTGCATGTGGCTTTAATAATTCATTGGACCTCTGTGTGCGCATAAAATGCGGGGACAAGGTTGTTATCCATTGGCAGTATTTTATAATCATTTCAAATAAAGTGATACGTAGCACAGGTGAAAGTTTATAAATATGTGACTCTTTACGTGAATAAATAGAAAAAAAATACTTTGAAAGTTAGTTTGGTTTTTTTATAAAACTTTTTTTTTTACATCAGTTGACATGAAGTGGAGGGAATAGTATACAGAAACCGTTGGTTGCACAGTTGCAATATTGGCAATGAACGTATTTGTTCATGTGATACTAATGAATGCTTTGGTTTTAGGAACTTTATCGTCTTTATAGAGATCAAGAGCAGTGAGTTAATTAGGGAATCATGTTAAATGCCGACAAGTAGAGTCAATTAATTAGGAATTCATTAAAATTTTATTGAACTTTATGTAACTAATTAAGGTTCGCTGTACAGGATTTCTCCTTTTCGAATGCAGAGAATAAAAAAAATTAAGATGTGGAATATCAAGCTATTTATCTTAGAGGCTACTAAAAATTTTAAAATAAAAACATAAGATTCTTAGAAATATATTTTATAATAACAAATTTTTGTACAACTAGTGAACGAGTCCTGACAATCAAATTATAACAAAATGCCACTGATGAATCCTTATATGCGCAGATCGAAATTGCGATGAAATCTCCCACAGTACTCTGAGGTAAAGGGCCCTAAGTTACAATTATTTTATTTGAGGGGTCCTTTTCAATTCTGCAGGCGCCCTAGATATTCCCGTTGGGACCAATAGTTTCATATTTTATTTGTGAGTACACTATATTATACTGAGGGACCTCTTCAGAAGTCAGTTTTACAAGAAAGTTTTCCATTAGAATAACTAAAAGTGCTCAAAATCAGTACTCGAAAAACTAGTAAGATATAATTTTTTACAATTATTGTTTTATTTTTTTATTATCTGTGGTTCCCCAATTTTGTTTTTTTTTTGGGCACCTAGAGGATAACTTTGGCCGCATTTTTACTTTGGGGTCAATCTAGAAGTATCATCTAATAAGATAGATAAAAATATTAGTCCAGGAAAATTAGACGAGAAAATGATGAAACTTCGAAAAAATTCGGACAAAGCTGAATTTTGGTGGAGATCTTCATTTTAATGTCCTATGCATTTCCTAAAAAAGTACCCTAAATTTGGTGCGGAGCAAAAATTTGTATGCAAATTACTCGAAAACTATAGGCTCTTTTGAAAAAAGTTTTAGGTACGCATTGTAGCTAATGCTATTCTACACAAAAAAGATTAAGACACTTTTTATCGTACAATTGATAGATTTGGAGAAAAATGGTCGAAAAACATTGGGGTGTGGTACATCTTAGGGGTCAGTGAAGTTAGATGGTGGGGCTCGGGGAATTTTAAGTCTCCAACTCGTAACACTGTACTACTCTACTCCGGAAAGGCACCTGGAAGATCTCGTGAATCTGGCGTTGGATTGCTGCTTTCCAAATCAGCTCTCAAGAGCTTAATTTCCTGAGAGCCTTTAGATGAGAGGATCCTGAAAGCTAGGTTCCGGACTAGAGTATGTCGCGTCACCATCATACAGTGTTACGCCCCAACGGAGCTCTCTTCTGTCGAGGAGAAGGAAGCCTTTTATAACCGGCTGAGTGCTGCTTATGATAGTACACCTCTTGGAGACATCATAATTGTAATGGGAGACTTAAATGCCAAGGTTGGCAATGACAATGATGGGCTCAGGCATGTTATGGGAACGCATGGTGTTGGTGACCGAAACCACAATGGCGAACGTTTTGTCGACTTTTGTAAAATCAGCCGCCTTGTAATAGGTGGGACCATGTTTGAGCACAAGACGTGTCACAAAGTCAGTTAGGTGACGTCGGATAGACAAGCAACTTCCAACCAAATTGACCACTTCGCGATCAGTTGGAGATTTAGAAGCAGCTTGCAGGACGTTCGAAACAGTAGAGGTGCAGACATGGGAATGGCCCGGGACCACCATTTGATGGTTGATACCGTAAGATTACGCACAGCTGCAGTTCGAAGATTCCAAGGAAACACACAAATGCCCAAGTTAAATACTGATGACTTAAGGGTCCCACCGTTCGCGAACAACCAGGGAACCACCTTTCATAAGGATTGAGAGCAATCAGTAGCACGGAACCCACCTGTATCGAAAACCATTGGTGTGCTGTGAAAAATGTTTTTATATCCGGTGCTGAAAGTATAGTCGGTCGGTCGCAAAGAGGAAGCAGTGCCTGGCTTACCGAAGAAACTTGGACTAGGATCGAAGAAAGAAAACAGCTCAAAGCTTGCATTGCAGCTACGAGTAGTCCCGCAACAGAAAGAAATGACCTAGGAGTCTGCGTATCGCATGAAGATATTGACAACAGAAGCAGTAGAGGCCGCAATCAGGTGCGATAGTAGGACCGTCTACAGAATTACTAAAGAGCTTACAGGTGTACGAAGCTCTTAACAAGCCCTCGTAAAAGATATAGATGGGTCGCTGCTAGTTTCGTATGAGGAACAGCTCAAAAAGTGGAAGGAGCACTTTTCTGTGGTTTTAAACCGCGTTTTCAACAGTGAAGGTATCCCAACACGCAATGACCTGTCCGTAGTAACGAATTCCCGAATACGCACCGTATCCCCCAGTAGGCAAGATATATTAACCGCAATCAAAGCACTGAAGAACAACAAAGCGGTTGGATTTGACAGTATACCCGCAGAGCTCTTACAAGCAGCGCCAACAGCATCAAGTGAGCTCCTGCACCCACTCATTGAGAAAGATTGGCAAACAGAGAGTTTTGCTGAGGAATGGAAAAAGAGAATGATTGTGAAGCTCCCAAAGAAAGGTGACCTACGCAGTGCAAAAGCTGGAGAGGAATTTGCGTGACGATAAAGTAATAGCAAAAATCGTCCTGGAGCGAATAAAAGACCACCTCGAAGAAACACTTGACGCCCACCAAGCAGGATTCCGCTCTGGATCTTCATGTGTGGACCACATCAACACCTTGCGAATCATCATCGAATTGTCTGTTGAATATCGGTCACCACTTCACCTGCTGTTCGTCGACTTCGAAAAGGCGTTCGACAGTGTTAATAGAGAATTTATCTGGCTTAATTTGCGCAGGAGGGGAATCCCGGATAAATTGATTGCAATTATTAGGGCTACGTATGATGGATGTAAATGTCACGTCGGGATTAAGATCAATACGGCAAAAACAAAAAGCATCAGCCTTGGAACTTCATCATCTATACAAATAGATATTTCTGGACAACCAGTAGAGATGGTAGAGAGTTTTCAATATCTGGGGGTTATGGTCTCTACTGATGGCGGGACCGAACAAGACATAACAAGTCGAATCGGGAAAGCAAAGTCTGCATTCGGAATGCTGTCCAAAATATGGATAAACAACTCTGTCAGCCTTAAGACCAAGCTACGACTGTTCCACTCTAATGTTGAGTCCGTGCTTCTGTATGGGTGCAGCACTTGGAAAGTAACACCCGCTGTTACCAGAAAGCTGCAAACGTTCGTGAATAGATGTCTGCGAAATATCTTGAGGATTTTCTGGCCAAACCATATTTCCAATGATGAACTTCATGCGAGGACAGGTCAGGAACCCATTTAATCTATAATACGAAAACGAAAGTGGCAGTGGATTGGACATACGCTTCGAAAAGGTCAAGAGTGCATTGCGAGTCAGGAGATGCAATGGAACCCCTCACGCAGCGAGGTAGATGTGTGGGTCGACCTATAAGTACTTGGCGAAGGACGGTCGAAGAGGAATCAGCACAACTGGGGAGGAGTTGGAGAGAGCTGGAGTACATCTCCAGAAACCCTACACGATGGCGCGTAGTATTAGTGGAAGCCCTATGCCCCGCAAGGGGAACCTCACGGACATACCAGGTCCGAGGACCTAAGTAAGTAAGTAAGTAAAGTTTGGATGGGTGGATGTTTGTTGCTCAATCACGCCAGAACGGCTTAACGGACCTGGATGAAATTTAGTACAGAGATAGATTATAGTCTGGAATAGCACATAGGCTACTTGTTATCCCGGCAAAATGTATGGTTCCAGTGAGATAGGTTTGTTTTAATTTTGCACAGAGCACTTATAACATGTCTGATCATTCTACAAATGAATATCAATATAGTTTTGATTCACAAGAAACCAAAAAAGCACACACACACAACATGCAGACGCCGCCGCCGGCCGGCGCCGCCGCCGTTCCAGTATCCAATCCAGTTCTACACCAAAGAAAGCTGTTTTGTTTTAGTTCAGACAAGCATATCCATACAACCACAGCGGGACGAGGCTCTATATTTGCATATGTTTGGAAGCACTTAAGTAAATGTTTTCTTGTGTAAAACAAAATATCTTCAGGTTCCAATGAATGTGAAATTAAATTGACTGTAAATAAATTATAAACTGTCAAAGACTCTTTGTTGTTGTTTATTGACTGGAGATTTTTTTCAACTAACAAACTACGTAACCACTCGACCGATCATCATGTAATTTTGTACACATATTTTCAGGGCTAGAGTAACGAACAAACCTTTTATCAAAAAAAAAATGTTTCCGTGGGGTCGAAAGCCGTAGCAACGCACGGGTACGTTTCATTTTCGGAACTAATTTTGATAAGCTCTGGACAAAGATTCAAAGTTGTTCAATTTTATTTTGAAAGTAGACATTCAATTCGTCCGACACAATGATCATGTGGAAATATGGATCGTGTTCGAAATGCGCCCCGTAGTTTAACAATATACTGATTGGCCAGCGTGTTCAGCAACAAGGGGCAGTCTGTGATCTTCTGCGTGCTAGATGATCTCGTGGAGTTCGAAATGATATGAATATTGCTTGAGTGGAATCGTGTATTGAGGAAAATCCCGAAACTTCCACCAGGAGACATTCTCAGCAGTTGGTGAGATCTAGGTGATCTTTGCAGAGAATTTTACAGCAGTTTGTAAATGTTTTCAAAATCAAATGATTCACAAGTACCTACGCAGTCAATATGATCGGCTTTGCAACTCGATTGTTCCGAGAGAACAGCGAGTTTATTCACAAGCTCATAATGATCGATGAAACCAATTTTCACCTCAACGGTAACGTGAATTAACAAAACTCCAGAATATGCGGAATCGAAAATCCAAAAATAATTATTGAACATCAAATGGAACCACTTAGAGATGCACAATATGGTGTGCGATAACCTCATAAAGGATCATAAGGCTATATTTAACTCTAGAACTCATATGGGGTGCGATTGCACAACACTTAAAATTCAAACTGTTATATTTGTGAAAATAAAAGTCCTTATTTTTGAAAAGAGCCATGACTTTTATTTATTTCGTTATAACTTTATATCTGAATTATATTTAGCGCATTTCCTCTCTTCGAACCAAAGATATCGTGGTCACTGGCGTGTCCTTGAACCCCATATCTCTTTGTGTTATATTTCAAAGGTAAATGCAATTATTTTAATTTTTGAATTTTTGACAAGGTAAGTTGATGAATCATTTCAGAGTTATATTACAAAACTCCTAAATTGCAGAAATGCACACACGTGTTCTAATATGCGAAAGAGATTGGAAAAAAAACTATACACAGTCATTTGAGAGGTAACATCGAAAGAGCAGTTGGAGAGTCAGTGGAAGACGATGCAAAGTATTGCGAGGATGTTTTATTAAGAGATCCCCTCAAAGAAAGATTCCAAAGCAGAGGCTTTTTGTCCTAGGATTTAACTATATGCCCGTAAGACCTTAGGTCTTTTAAATGCAACCTGAATTGCACGGCACTAGTTAAAAGAAAGAGAATGATAGGAAAGAATTTTTTTTGTTGGCACAGTGGATTTGAGAACCAGGTTTTTTTTTTTTTTTTTTTTTAATAATCTACACGCGCTCAAGGGTTTATGAATACCCTTTAAATGTTTCAACACAGCGCGGGCGTGAGGGTGAGGTTAAGGAAGAGAAAGAATGATAGGAAAGATGTGTGGCGCGATATTCGGAGACTGTAGGTGGTTCTTGTCTAAGATTTTATCTCCAGGGATGGCGGCTGAACTAATGCGGAGAAATTTCCGTGTCTTATTTATCTATGTGTCTTATAATTCGCATTATTTTTTGTATTCTTTGTCATATTTTATCACATGTTGTTAGTTCTATGCCTAAACAGCATGTAATGAGCAAACCAGCAACTTATTGTATGACATTTATTTTTAGAATTGGTTTTTAATGGAAAAATAAGAATACGAAGACTACGGCAGGGATCAAACCTGCGACCATGAGGTTGACAAGCGAACACACAACTATCGCGCCACGGCCACCCCTAAATTATATTGACTATCTCTTTTTAACCCATGGGCGGCATTAAATTAATGCGCCTAGCGTGGGGCTCGAGCCCACACGTCTAAGTTAACAATCACCCACTTTATCCACTGCGCCATTGCCACCCACAGGATTTGAGCTTAAAGAAAAAATGGAGTGCATTACTTTCCAAGTGCCTTTGCACAGACCAGACAGGATGAAAAATATAGTGGTAAGACTTACAAAATCTAAACTTTTTTTATATACTTATGTTGCCTTCTACGTGTCTCCATTCAGAAGCAAGAACTAAATTGGAACTTTTGAGCTTGAAAAGCTATATTTCCTTGGATTTTTTGAAAGACCATAAGATAAGACACCACTTAAATTAACTCCTTATTTTTTTATTTTTTATTACTAAAGCTGTGAATGAAATGCAATATTTTTTGTTAATTAAGTTAGTGAAAACATTATTTATAAATAAAATAAATACATTTTATAAGATTGTGTGTTATAAGTTGCTGGAATCTTCAACCCAAAGTATTGGGGTACTCAGAAACCACATATGTGGAAACGTTATTCGAAAACCCTTATGCACTTTAGGGTTAAAAAAAAAAGAAAATAAATAGTCAATAAAAAATAATTAAAACCAAAGGTAAAGAACAATTCAGAATTGGGGTTCCAATTCTGACGGAGCCACTGCTCGTCCAACTATGGCTCTACTGAGAGAAATTTTTGGTGATCGAATAATATCAAGTTTTTCTGATTTATCGGCTACATATTTATTTTCTTGGGACTACATTAACTGTAAGATGCTTGCCAATAAGCCAAGAGTCATGCAAAACATTTTAAAGCCAATATCCAAGAAGAATTGAGGGGGTTCCTTTATTCTTCTAATGATGAATTATTCGCACTGTTTGCCCTCAGGACTAAACATCTTCTAACAGTTTCTTCGGTGCGATCTCATTGTCTCTGCAGCTTTTCGCGCTTCACACTCTCTAAGTGTAACTTGACACTCATTGAGAGAAGTTCAAATAAATTTTCGAATTTTGTAAAAGGACAATATAAATTAAACCGTTTTCCAACCCTCTCACTTCATTTTCTATATATGAACTGATTTAAGCTATATCTACTTACATATACACTTAAAAATCCATAAAAAGGTATAATAACAAACCATCAAAACACATTAGCGACATAAGTGTTGATTTCAAGCTTAGATGAGTAATTAGGCCAATCGTTTAATTAAATGTCAAAACTGATATGCTTAACTTCATTAAAAATATCAAAAAAGAAAAACAACGAAATATTTGAAACCAACCTCTCCGAGAAGTATGCAATTCTTGAAAACTTTGTTATAATAGGTACATAACACTCAGAAGATGTTGTTGTGTGTGTTTGTGTAGGGAGAAATCTGATGTGTTCTCGCTGTTAATCAAATCTGAGTCCAAACTTCTACATCAAATTACAATTACTAAAGAGATTCAACTTTCTGTAGCCAAAAATATAAACTGAAAGTTAAAATTAAAACAAGTTCCTTCTTTAGTAAAAAAAAAAGTCCTTAACTTAGTTTAAGGGTTAAACTTGAACATGAACTTTTTTTTTGTGTATACAACTTACATATATGGTTGTTCCACTAATGATTGTATTCTCTTTCTCTTGATAGAAATTCTGACAGCAATGCATTAATTTAATGGAGATCCGTTTAAAACTTTGTCTTATACCCAACCCACTGCGTTCTCTATGATCTACTTTATATGTATAGGTACATATAAAACCGCTTTACCAACTCAAGCACACATTATATACATATGTATGTATTTATATATATAAAGAACTAATTAGCCCTGTCAATTCGAATTTTTGACAGAATAATCTGCAAAAGCACTTAATATAATTTAATGGGATGCACATTATTCTGCCATTGTTTATATAGGCTAGAAGGCCGCCCTGGTTAATATATATATATACTCGTATTTTAATCGAAAAGGACATACACTACTCCCGTTTTGTGATGTGTTGTGTGTATACCTATGTGAAAATTATCTACATCCTTCCGTAAGTACATTGAAGTCACTTCAACGTGTGAACTTTGTGTTGATAATAATATGTGCAAGTATAGAAGTTTGTCTTTTCAGATAATATGTATGTACCTACATTTGAGTATAGATGGAAGATGAAAAAGATTGCAGTTCATAAGAAAAAAAAAAAAAAGAAACAAGACAGGATGTCAAGGATCAAGTTTTTCCCCCAACACAATACTCAATTCAGACGACAAGCTCACATCACATATAAGACACTCGGTAACAACGCAACGCAATGATGATAAGCAGACATAGGTGAGAGGGCATATAATGTGTACACAATATATGTAGGTTCTACTATATATGTACATTAAACAGTGTAGGAAGTACCTAATCCTCTTTGAAGTGCTCCTACATGCTCGCTCAAGTCTATTAAGCAACACTCCGTACAAAAATTAGGGAGGCAAAGTTATTAATAATCTTACAAAGGGTAAGTGAACTTTTAAGCCAGATTGGTTTTCTTAAAGATGAATAATAAAAATAGAACAAAAAAAAAACGATTAAATAATGGCACATTATGATAAGTGCAGAATACATCACTCTGGTGGCCAATAGCAAAAGTTTTGACGATGCCAAGAAATTCCGTGATTAGAAATTTATTTCAATTGCAAACAATTAATTTTATAAATTTCTGATGAAAAAAATCAGGGAAGTGACGCAAGAATTTGACAACTTGGAGGAAAAGCTGGATATTCAAATCAAACAGCAGAGTAACCTTCAAGATAAAATTCTAGGAAATGTCGGCGGAAGAAATTAGCGCGGATAGAACATTTTTTTGATGAAATGTTGCAAAATCCGCCTCAATCTGAAAATATTAAGCAACTTGAGCCACTAGATCTTACGTAGGTACTTTCTCGTGATTTTGATCACATCGGAGGCACATGATGCAGCTAGTACATATATTTTTACAAGGTAATTTTTCATTTACTTTTTATACCTACCAAGAAATTTCCTAATTTTTATTTTATTTCGAACGTCCGTTTCAGAAATATTTGATTTTTCAAAACAAAATAATTCTATCTTCAAAAATTTTAATATGCAGAATTATTTCGAATTTGAAGGAAATGTAAAATTATTATTATAAATTTGAAGAATGGAAAAATATTGACAGAAAAAGGTACACATGTCGCAAATAAAAACAAAAAACTTATGACAGTGCATGTTAACGATAACATATTTTTTAAAATTTTTGTTTTACCAAAATGTAGACCAAACTTACAACACTACATACACTTTTTGTTATCAATATCGTTAGAGTCGTTTGCGAGATATTAATGTTATTGGTCTGAAAAAAAAAGATCGCCATTGAAAAATTTAAAACAGACTAAAAAATAATGGCGCAAAATTTATATCTAATATCTATTTCAAAATTTTTAAACCTTTTCTAAACTAGTAAATTGCTAATTAGCAGAAAGCTGAGCATTTGTAGGGTTCGAATTTTTATAAACACAATTATTATTGTTATGCGTTGTAAATTAATTATATGTTGATGAAAACGCAACATGTGCGCTAAAAAGGTATTATCATTTTAAGTTCATTATTTACAAAATAAAATTGTGCACCATCAGGACTGGAACCTGGGCACCCCGCGTGCAAGGCTGATATACTATCAGATTCCATAATGGATTTAGCAAATTGCTAAAATTTAAAGTAGCCATTCCGTGATTTTAACTTTAGCAAAATTTTAAAATTAGTTAATCATCTTTTTAGCTTAGTAAATTGCTAAAAGTGGCTTTAACATTTTACTAAGGCCCGATTGCTGATACGAATCATAAATATTTATCTTCTACTTAAATATCTGAAGGGCTTCTTTTTTCATCTGCGTAAACTGTCACATAAGTTCTTAAGTAGACCTAAATCGTTTAAAATATTGCGCCAATGACTTTTTCTTGAGTTCACAAAAAATGATTTGAACATGATAAAAATATGTTTGACCATGTTTCACAGTCAAATAACACGTTAGGGGTATTCACGATCCGGTGCAACTGGTCTAGTATCATTGTAAAACTGCAAAAGTGAAACTTTTTTTTCCACAACAATAATCTTACACTGACTAAGATTTTACAACACTTTTGCTCTTTTGCTATACCCTAACCATAATATTTATTACAACAGAAAAATACAATGGTGCTAAATTTGCCTGGTGCCATTGACAGTCTGGCAGCTGTTATTTTCTGTCAGAAATGTTTAGAATAGAATAGAAAAGGTGCGTTCACGATTTACAGACGAAAATAACATTTTGTAATTGTACACCTTTTTGTTGCATCGGATCGTGAATACCACTATTGATTCACAGAACACCACATTCGGAGTACAAACGATGTGATTCCAACCAGGTTCTATACAACGGAGCCTACATACAACAGAATAGATAATTTTTTGTTTAAGCTGATTCGGGGGCACGTTCCTAGAGCGATGTCCTCAACTAACAACTTAATTTTTGGGGCGTATTACCCCAATAACGAATATTTTGAGAGTTCGCGGTTAAGTGGCTACATCCCTCCCGAGGCATTCCTCTATTTAGACAGTCGAGTGCTGATACAGGATGGAATGGCGGTTCCGCTCATCTGCCACGTCAGCCGGAAAACTGTGGATAGGCAACTCCTGTACCTCGAGACGTTATCGCTCAAGGTGGAGAAGAGCGCCTTCGGTTCAGTAGTACTGTGTCCGATCAGGACCGGAGGGATAGGGCGAAACAGGAGAACCAGTTCTGGTGGCTCTCTGAACAGCATCATGATATTTAAAGTAGTAGTAGCAGTATTTATTTATTCTTTATCAAATACAAAATCTTAAAGCTATACAATAGTAGCATCAAAATAATAAAATAACAAATATGCAATTAAATAAAGAGCTGCTATCGATAGAACACATGGAACTAGAGTTGAAAGCAGCCGGGAAAGCTTAATCAATTGAACAATAAAAAATGAAATAACAATGAGTAATAAATAGTGATGTGGGGTCACGACAAGGTAGAAATTAGTCTTTAAGGAGGTTTTTTTTTTATTTTTTTTTTATTTTTTTTTTTATATAGAGTTAAAAAAAATACAATAAACAATTATACAATTACAGACAAAAGCTCATTTACATTTTGATAATTAAGGTCAAAAAGCCACAGTTTCACCCTTTTGTTAAAAATGGATTCAATTCTTATATCTCTTACGTTAGAAGGAAGACTATTAAAGAGTCTTGGAGCAAGCGATGTGGAAAAATTGAAGAAAATTTGAAGGTTATGATTTGGTATTGAAACAAGATTCTGATTGTTTATTCTCAGATTATAGTTGCAAGAAAATCTGTTTAATAGATATCCAGATCTAGCGAAAAATATCTTTAAAACTTTGTAAAAATATAAGTGCTTAACGGGTAGTATTTTCAGCATTTTGAAAAGAACCAGGCTATTACTTCTACGGGATTTATTACAAATTAGACGAATGGCGTGTTTTTGAAAACCTAGAAGCGGATTAATTTTGTTATTATGAGTACCACCCCAAGACACTATGCCATATTCAAGCTTAGAGTGCACCAAGCCATAATAAATTCATTTCAAAAGAACCTGTGAGCAAACCGATTTTAAAAAGTATAATTGCCTTGTGGCAGCCATAAGGTATTTTTTTAGTGCATTGGTATGAGCAGACCAACTCATCTTCCAGTCAACCAAAACCCCTAGATATCTAAAGGACTCAACAATTTCAATTTCAAAACAGTTTTCGGAGCACGTACCTGACTTATTATATGTTTGTGCGTTTATCGCAGAGTTACAAATAAACTTGCTGTGTTTATATTTATTGCAGTTTGCACAATGAAAGAAAAATTTCCCGAAATCAACTTCCTTACCAGCCACATTAAAAAACATTACTTTGGTTTTAACACTAATAGCCATTTTATGCATTTGGAACCAATGGCTCAGAACTTCCAGGTCATGATTTATGTCAGCAGAAAGATTAAGGGGAGAAGCACTTTGATAAGAACAAGCTATATCATCTGCAAACGCAATTACCTTGCTACGATAGTTTTGTAAAAAGAGCGAGTTGATAAAAAATTAAGAAAAGTATCGGGCCTAGGACAGAACCCTGAGGTACTCCTAAAGTTAAACTTCTTTTGGAACTAAATTGTTCATTAATTTTTACCCTTTTTCCTCTATCAGAGAAATACGAACTGAACCAATTATGTATAACACCTCTAATACCGCAATTTAAAAGCTTGTCCAACAGTATTTAATGATTAACGGTATCAAAAGCTTTAGTTATATCTATAAAGAGGGCTGCATTAAGATTTTTTTTATTAAAACCATCATAAATATTAGAACAGAAGTTTAATAAAGCTCCTTCAGTAGAAAGACCACTACGAAAACCAAATTGAGCTTCGCTAAAAAAATTGTTTTTTTCTAAATAAATCATTCGTTTCTTAACAGGCTTTTCAAATAATTTAGAGAATACAGAAAGTAAAGAAATTGGTCTATAATTGTTCAAAGATGTTTTATCCCCTTTCTTAAATAAAGGTATCACTTCAGCTTGTTTTAAGTCATCTGGGAAGACACCTTGAAGAATACTTTTATTAAAAATATGACATAAGTCGATTAAGATGAATTTAAAAAAAAAACCTATTGTAGTGTAGAGTGAACAATAATTCGATTCAATCGGTCATTTAAGTTTTTTTGGAAATATAATGTACTACTGGGTCGCACGCTCTTGCCCTTATGTTCGATCACATCTTAAGCACAAGATCGTTAATGGAAGTTAAATTTATTCTTACGGCTTTTTAATTAATTGTTTCTTTTTCTTCTGAAAATTATATTGTTATTTAAATTTAAGGTATTTAATAATATAAATTTAAAAAAAAACATCGTTTTAAAGAAAATTCATTCATTCGTTTTCGAAATATTGCAATTGCAAGAACTAAAATTTAGTTTTTTATTTTCAAAAATCTAAATTTTGTTTTACTTTTTACTTGCGATATAGGTACTATATGGCAGGACCCGTTATTTGTAGGCCTAAAAAGATTTACACAAGAATGTAATTAAAGACGCTTAAGTATACCAAGTTTAAAAAAAAATCCATTGATTGCTTCAGGTTTTTAATCGACCACCAAGTACACAGTAACAGATAGACGAATTGTATGACTCACTTTTTTCAAGTTCTCTATCAACGTAATATCAAGTTTGATCAAAATCTTGAGTGAGATTTTTTTTCAAATGCAAGACTTACCCTATAGTATATAAATCGCAATGAAAATTGTCTGTGATCTTAAGAATATTTACAAGGGAGCATCTTGTGTAAATAATTTGTAATTTTATAAAAATGTATCTTAAACATTGTAGGACGTATTTTGATGAAATCCCGTTTTTTTATTTGAAATTTTTTGAAAACAATTTTTTTTTTAAATTGTGGTATGCAGTTTTTTAGAGTTTGTTAATATACATTTGAATATAAAATCTAAAATTATTTTTTTTGATTAGTTAGATTTAAAAAAAATCAAAAATTAATTTTAATTAGAAAAAAAAATAATTCAAAATTTTGATATGCAGAATTAGTTTGGCTACCTAGATCTTCTCAGATATAACATTTGACAGAAATCTAATGTACCGTTACCGAGAAAGCCAAAAATTAAAAAAAAAAAAAACGTTATATGAAAGGTACCGTTAATAGACTTTTCCCGTCAATTTGGTTCTAATCAAATGATAGCTATAGTACCAACAAAAAAATCGGTGGAGCCGTTTTCGAGAAAAAATAAAATTTGTATTAACGGCTATATGGCAATCACGGTTATTTTTAGGCCTAAAAATAAAATTTCAATTTCGCCTCTTAGGAATGCTAAAAGAATTACACATACAAAATTTGAGGGTAATCGCTGAAGCCGTTTACGCTGTAGCTCGTTATACATACAGACGGGCATACAGACAGGCAGACATTTTTTGGAGATCACTTTTTTAGGCTTCTCTATGATCGTAATGACATGTTTGATTGATAGAATTTTTTTACGAATACATAACTTGCCTTATAGTCTTTATAATCGCAAGTCAAATATCTGAGATGCTTTAGAGTTCAGCTGAAACTACGCGCCGGGCCTTCTGCTCGTTCTGATTTGTAAGATTTAAATTATTATTTACTTATGTTCCAATGTCAACTTTTCAGTAAAGAATCAAACATCGCTATTTCTTCTGGCCCTCCTTTAATTATCGCGGAAATGCTGTACCTATCAGGCGCTTGTCAAACTATGAATCCGCAAGGGGTTTTATAGACGCACCAAGTTATAACATACAAGTGTTGGCAAGCAGGCAACGTTCAGGGGATCTGTGATACAGTGAAGAAATAAAAAAAAAAAAACAGGAAGTGAACTGGAGCATGGCACCATGACTCAGGAAAGGCATACTCGAATTCATAATCGAATAAAATAAAAGAATAAGGTATGGTCTGTCATAGCCAGAAGCGGATGAAAACTTTCTTCATTGCTTTGAGAGAAAGCTTTCCTGGAGTATATTCGGCCCAATGTGTAGGGGAGAAGATTTAAAGACGATCTCTATATCTAAAATATCCATCGAATATGAACATCCGCGCACCAGCCCGACGAACCTTCGAATCTATACCTCTGATAGTACACTGAAGAAGAAGACCATACAAATGAAGAATGGCCTCAACCAATTTCATGACCTCATCTCTTAGCAGTTAGCTACGATGGAAGGTTTGTTGTTGTTAATTAACATGACTGAAATTTATTTCCGTCACAAACTCATCTAATGAATGTTTAAAAAGGAGTTTCCACATTTTCTAAAAAAAAAAAAAATTCTAAAAAAATTAATTTATAGGTGTCCTAACACGATGTCATCTAATCTTTGACCCATTTATATATCCTCCAAAACACACATAATAGAACATCCACATAGATATAAATTTATGGAGAAAAAAAATCGAGTAATGTGTACCTACATAAATTTTATACAGATAAGTCCCACAAATAGTCAGAATTCAAGAATTCTCGTGTGCTGCACTTATAACTATAATCAGGACTAAAAAAACTGTGAATGACATCAAGCACAAGCATACTGAATCACCGCATGTTGTGCGGCAACTTTCATTGAGGTCAATTAAATTCTACTCACGTTTAGCAAAAGGCTTTAGAAGGCCGCCATGACATTTGTACTTAAAATGCGTTTTGCATAAAACACAGAATATTTATATGTACCATGCAAACGTTTTATCAGAGAGAGCGAATGATATACTCGAAGATCCTATCCAATTAACAAGGATATTCTCATAAAGCAACGAAGTCAGCAGTGACGGCCTGGCGAGGCCGGCCGCTTGGCAAAAATATAAGGACCTCAAATCAACAGAGCAGCGAAAAACAATAACCGTTAAAGATTGTATCGGAAGTAATAAAATTAACATTCGCATTCAATTTTCCTTAACAGTTCAAACGTAAATTTTCAATTGTCCTTATTCGAACGCCATCGCGGCACCCTACCCCACCATTAAGGACTCTCGATATCGATACACTCGATGTCATGTAAGTACACACACACACATTTGTATTTGGTTTTGTTCTTCATCGAAATTATTTCCGTCTAAATGGAAAATTGAAGTGAACTTCCGGTTGCGACTACGA
Organism: Philhelius pedissequus; assembly: GCA_910595825.1. Taxonomy (NCBI): domain Eukaryota; kingdom Metazoa; phylum Arthropoda; class Insecta; order Diptera; family Syrphidae; genus Philhelius; species Philhelius pedissequus. The sequence goes on from OU343163.1 coordinate 81,743,154, forward strand.
CAATGTTGTCGTACGTAACACTGAGAGCATTGTATATGTATCATTTTGGTGTATGTAGGTACCTAATGCAACAGTGAAGTACTGGAAAAGGATAAAAAGATAATAATGCTATATTTTAGTGATTGTGTGTTGCACAGCCAAACATAATATCACTTTATTTTTATTTTATTTTTTTGTTTGTTATCCTTTCCAGCAGGTGGAGCTGCCAGAAATTCATTTTTTTTAAATTTTATTTTTCCGTTTGAAAGAAGTCCTTACGGCAATAGTGGAGTGGCGCGGCGTGGTGGGGCGCATCCTAGAATGGGTAGGTAGGTATAACAAATTAATTTTTTTAATTTTATTTTCAATTTTCTGCACTGGTTATATCCTGTGGGAATTCATTCGAAGAGGATATGTCTGTGTAGGTATGCTGGAGAGAGAGAAAATTAAATACGTTCATTTTTTTTTTGTTGATTTTTTGTTTTTTTTTTCTGCAAAGTCTAAGGCCCGTTGAATATGGGTCAAGCTTGTAGGAGGATCTGAGGTAGGAGGCAACTTCTCTACGAAAAAGGATGAGGGCAATTTATTCTCGTTGAATTTTAAATATTAGTTCTTGCTGGAAGAGTGATTGCAATTTTAGTTTAAGTTTTTTTTTTTTTAGTTTTTTTTAGCAACGACGAAAACCATAAGTAAATACCTACACAAGGGCTAGAACAGTTTTTTGGAAGGTTCTATTTCATGTTTGTTGACCACGAGAAGAGGATAACGACTATGAAGAGAATACCTACTATAGATATAAGAACGATATGTGAGGAAGATAACGATTTTTTTTTGTTTTTTTTTTCTTGTGGAAGAAGGATTGAACATTTACATATTATGGCTGTATGGTCGAGTTTTATGAAATTTTGTATTTTACGAAACAGGAACGATAAAAGATTGAAAATGTCGGCCAAGGCTTCAAAATTCAAATATTGGGTTACCATAAGATGAAAGAATCTATTTTGGTATGTTTTGAGGATTTAATGTGTCCATAGGTATCCACGTATGGAGGAAGGAATGTAGGTATAATATTTCTTTACCTATATGATAAGCGAGTACAAGGTACATAATAGGTATACAGTGAAAGCTATACTTGCGGTCGGCTCCAAACGGGCACATTTTCGGAAAAAAACATCTTCTTGGAATTTCTCATACAAATTACTTTATAAATAAGCGGACACGGCGCGAACACATTTCCATATTTATATTAACTCGAATACCTCCCATACGCGGACACATAATTTTATTGAGGGTTTATTTTTATCAAAAAACCAAGCAACCAAAAAACGAATGAACTCTTTTCAGTATAGTTTATCTTTTATTTTTAATACGTAAGCAATTACAGAGGAAAATCAACGATAACCGGACGTGAAGCTCTAATAACCGGACGGAGCGATGTTTTATTGAAAACTTTTTCGGGGATTCCCTGGGTAACTAATTTGGTGTTATTTTGAAATGTGTATGGTTCCCTTTTCTGATGGCGTTCCATTATTGCACATGTCCTTCTGCTATTATTTTTTACAGTCTTTTTTTTCTTATTCTTTTCCTTGACCGGGCAGTTCTCATAAAAAATTGGACGACCACGAGTGTCCGCTTATTAGAGCTTTCACTGTATATTTATAATTTATAGTCGATGTAAAGACTAAAAAAATCATAAATTCGTCATCATTTAACACTTATCAGAAAATAGACCAGTAAAATTAGGAGCTCCTAGAAAAAAAAAAAATAAACGACTATCCGGTATTCGGCCGGATACAAACAGATTATTCGGCTCCGGCCGGATATTAAAAAGGAGTCGGATAGGCCGGATACCGAATACCTGCCGGATATCCGTCACATTTCTATTAGTATATTTAAATTTACTGTTATATTGTATAAGTAATTTTTTAACAACTAAGACATCAATCTGCAGTTGAAATAAATAAATACACACATTTTTTTATCAAAAACATTGCAGCCGTTTTTGAAAATATTTTTTTTTTCGTAACAATTTTTCTTAACTTGTATCTTTGTTTTGGAAAATAATTTTTCGAGTATTCAAGTGAATGTCAAAAAACTACTAAGAAATCGATTGGGTTATTTGCACAATTAAAAAAAAAAGTTTTTGAAAAACTTAGGAGATTCTCCATTAAAATATCAAATGAACCGTTTGCAAGGAAATCCAAAACCAAAACCAATATACCTACCTACTTTGAGAAAATCCATCCAACCGTTTTAGGCGGAAGATTTGCGGACAGAGAATTGCAGGGGTCCAAAACTCGCAATTGAAAATGCAAATTGCAAGCTATAAACATAATTTTAGAAAAAACATAGCCATCCGCTAGCCCGGATGATATTCCTCCCATCGTTCTGAAAAGGTGTTCTTCAACGCTGGCAAAACCACTGCGTAAGCTTTTCCATCTGTCCTAATCTACTGGTCTTTTTCCGAGCGCATGGAAAACAGCATTTGTCCAGCCTGTCCCTTAAAAAGGTGAATATTCTTCACCCGCTAATTACCGTCCAAATTGCACTTACGCCCCTTCTTTCCCAGGTCATTGAAACGCTTATTAATTATCAGCTCAAGAAATATCTTGAAGAACGAAAGCTCCTTAATGCTGCCGGTCATTATGGCTTTCGTAGCAATAGGTCCACTGGTGATCTGATGGTATATCTCACCGAACAGTTGCACAAATCTTTACATCGTTTTGGAGAAAGTAAGATTATTGCACTTGATATTTCAAAAGCATTTGATAAGAGTTTCGGCATCAAGCTCTCTTATCCAAAATGGGTGCATTTGGTATCGATGATCTTTTCTTCGCTGGATTAGAAATTACCTTTCGGATCGCTCAATACAAGTTGTATTGCTTTCAAGTCTAATATTCATAAAATAAATGCTGGTGTGCCCCAAGGCTCCGTATTGTCTCCGACTCTCTTTTACATTTTTATTAATGATCTCTTATTTGGAACTTCTAATCCACTTAATTGTTTTGCTGACGATAATACTCTCAGATTTTCATATTCGTTTTCAGATGCACCTCCTTGTTCTTTGGATGTGCTACTGCAACGGCATCGTATGATAAGCTCATTAAATTTTGATCTCGACAGCTATCCTACTTGTATTGAAGAAACCGATCAGCTTTCAGTTCTTGGTATGTGCATCACAGACCACCTCTTCTGGAACGACCACATATTCGATGTCGCCAAAAATACTGCAAAGTGTCTGGGCTTTCTCCGAAGGTGCAAGAAATTCTTCTCCCCGTCTGATCTGGCTGTAATCTATAAGACCTTCATTCGTCCAAAGCTGGAGTATAACTCTCACATTTGGGCAGGAACTCCCAAAACTCATTTGATTCTTTTAGATAGAATTCAGAATAGAGCTCTAAGAATGATAGGCGATAGAAATATAGTGGAGACATTTACATCTCTAGAACACCGTCGAAATGTTACATGTCTGTTATTATTTTATCGCTATTTTTATAAACACTGTTCCAGCGAAATAGCCAGTTGCATTCCTCACCTTAAATTTTTCAACCGTAATACTCGCGCTCTAGGAATGCTCATCAGTTTACCCCTTCGGACCTACTGTCAAGTACTTTAGACGTACAACGCGAATGTGGAATACTTTACCCGGGTCTATTTTCCCCTCACATTTTGATATTCAGAAATTCAAAACCAATGTGCATCGGTATCTCCTCTTGCACCCTTCCCTAATTCCCTAACGCTCGCACTGAGCTTGTTCATATTAAGGGTAGTCAAAACCCCTTTAGTGCGCGCAACCATTAAAAAAAATTGTAATTTATTCGAAAAGGCTGAAAACGCCAGTTAATTAGTTTTAAATAAAACTTCCAAAATAATGCACACTTGGGTATATGTAGCTAAAAGAAATTAAAAACTTTTAAATCAATAAAAAATATGTATTTACCTACCCTTCTACCTACGATTTATAAATCTACATACACAAATTGAATTCAATTGAATATGTATTAAAAAAAAAAACTTAAAGCCAAATCCTCTTGATACAGATTTTATAAGTTTATTGATCTCAATACCACAATTCACACAGATTCCACACTCACACTTCTTCGATTTAATAAAACAATGCACCAATGACACCCGCCGCCCCTTCCGCAGCCATTCGACCAACAAAACTTAATCAAAAACTCCCAACTATATGCAACGAAAACCGTGTTCACACAATCGCAACCTCCAACCTCATATACATTCAGCAAGCACACATAACACCCTCAATAAACTTCTCTCCCCATTTATGCCATTTGTTGAATATGAAATGTTCCTTTGTTATATTTTGCGACAACCACATGTTGAAAATGTGCAGAAAAAAAAAATGACGAGAAATGTTTAACAATTAACACCCTCAGATCCCCCGTCCTTACTGCTCATCTCCGCCTTACCACTATACTGCTAGCGAAAAATGGATGACTTGTAGGACGACGAACGTTGACAGACGACAACAACACGTCTGCTGAAAATAATAAAAAAAAAAAAAATTAAAACGGAAAAAAGTGAACACCCTCTCACTACTATACTCTTCGACACGAGGACAACTCAAAGGCTTTCGAGAATCTACAAAAGCTTAAACATCAGTAAAATGAAAATGAAAAGGAAATAATGGTTAAGGGTGCCAGTGCCAGTGCCAGTAGAGGAGCGAGTGAGTGGGTGCATGACGAAGAATTGAAGTTGCGCTGGCTGGCTGGCTGCGGCTGGCAATTTGCCCCGAAGGGTATTATATCGCATTGCAATCCACTTGTTTGGGTATATTCATATTAATTTCGTCGAGCAACCATAACCAACACAGAACAGAACCCCTAATCTCTCCTCGCAATTCTCTACTCTAATTAAAGCCAGAGATGACTGATATATTTTGGTGTCATTCGTGATTATGCACAAACTAAAGAAAATATAGGTGAACCGAGAGCGACAACGACAATACAAAACAAAAACAAGAATAAACACAACAATGCAACAAACAAAATGGGCACCATACTACTTATAAAATGGTTGCACACAAAGATTGTCATGGAAAGTCTTGACATGGTTATCGCGTCCCACTACCCCATGGTTCGACGACGGTACCGCGTCTATCGTTATTCTCTCGTCATCGTCATCGTCGTCGACATCAATCATTTCAGCATCCCGGTTTTAGTATTTTGCATTCATAACGGATTCTATCGTTCCGATTATATTTGTATGCATTAGGTATGTGATGTATTCTCAATATTTTCTCTACAAGCTGTTGCATGCAACTAAACATAAGCTGACAGTTCTGACACATGAAATCAATCACACGATAGTGTATTAGGAGAAATGAGGTTGGGCATATGTTGCCATCTTGAAAGGAAGGGCGGAAAAAAAATGAAGAAAATTATGTCAATTTGTTGAATTGCGCATAAGAAAACGATTGTTTGTTTAAGATTGGGGTTGAGTCTAGGTGCGCTGCGAATTGAAAAAAGGATTAAACACAAGTGCTGAGGTGCATGACATGAGTATTGAACTTCCAACAGGAACTTTTCAATATTTTCAGGCCTCATTAAAAAAAAAAATCCAAATAATGGACGTTAGCAATATTCTGATCTAATTTTTGCAAATGTTGGATAAACAAACTTTTGCCCTTAACATATCTGGATGTAATTTGAAGAATTTATATAAAAACTTCAATACTTTTCACTGGAACCTAGATAATGTACCTCGATTCATCAACTATAGATATTTAGTACAAAGTAGTCAAATTGGTACTAATTTTTTTGGACGACCAGATTAGGTCAGAACTAACTGGCCGAAAATTTGTTGGGACTGATATTTCAAATGACGTGGTCTTATACGATGGACACGAATTGATTGATATTGAGTCCAAATTAAATGCTTTCAAAAGCTTATACTCATGCAATTACTCTGAAGTAAGACCTGCGGATGACATTTTCCAAAACGCAATTATTAGCACGGTGGATTTGTTTAAAGGACATGATAATGAATCATTGGTAACCTTTTCTTCAGAAAGAAATGCTTTTGATCCGGGAATATTGGGGTGGCCGTGGCGCGATAGTTGTGTGTTCGCCTGTCAACCTCATGGTCACAGGTTCGATCCCTGCCGTAGTCTATGTCTTCTTATTTTTCCATTAAAAACCAATTCTAAAAATAAATGTCATACAATGAGTTGCTGATTTACTCATTACATGCTGTTTAGGCATAGTATTAACAACATGTAATTGAGTAAAACTAGTATACCGATAAAATATGACAAAGAATAAAAAAAAATTACTGCGAATTATAAGGGACATCGATAAATAAGACACGGAAATTTTTCCCCATTAGGTCAGCCGCCATCCATGGAGATAAAATCTGAGACAACAACCACCTACAGTCTCCGAATATCGCGCCACAAATCTTTCCTATCATTCTTTCTCTTCCTTAACCTCACCATCACGCCCGCGCTGTGTTGAAACATTTAAAGGGTATTCATAATCCCTTGAAAAAAAAAATTCCGTTTACATCACCTAACAACGTTAATATTCTCAGACATTCGCTTAATAGCAAAAAGTCCTTTGGCGTTAATCAAATTTCAAACTTCATTCTAAAAAAATGCCCACCATCTCTGGATATAACACTGTCCTTAATATTTAACCATTGTATTAATAATGGTTACTTTCCACTTATCTGGAAAAGAGGCAAGATCTTACCAATAGCAAAAAAAAAATCTTCACGAGACTTAAACAACTTTCGACCTATTTCGATCCTGTCAAACATAGGAAATCGTTTTGAAAAGATTTTGTCAAATTCTTTGAACTCCTTTTTTGAAGATCAAGAGATCAATTTGGGTTTAGAAAAGGAAACTCCACAGAACATTCTCTGCTTCTATTTCAGGACAAGATAATTCAAAACCTAAGAAATAGATCATGTACAGTGTGCTTGGATGTCGACCTAGAAAGAGCGTTCGATTCGATCTGGCATGACGGTATTATATACAAACTTATTAAACTTAATTTTTCTAGTTTTTTTAATTAATATTATTATTAGTTTTTTTGTCAAATAGAACAACATCAATATTTATTGGATCTTTCCTGTAAACACAGGAGTTCCACAAGGATCAATTCTGGGTCCATTCCTATTTAATATATTTTTGCATGATTTTCCCCTCTCAAACCCTATAATTAGTGAACCGGGCTCGTACCACTACGCTGACGACACCATAATAGTGGCAGGTGATGTGAGACCAGTCCTGGCTCTTAATAAGATTAAGGTAGGACTTCCACTTGTTGAAAATTATTTTAAAAAATGGAGAACGAAAATTAACACAGTGAAATGTGGCCTGACTTGTTTCAGGAATGCGAGTGGAAAAGGCCAATAAGTAAATCTTTATGTTTAAAACTAAATAACTTTGATATTTCATGACAAACGGAAACAAAATATTAACTTACACAACAGATATCTTTTCAACAAACACGCAAGAACAACTGTTAAAAGGGCTAAAATGATTATCACATCGCTAAAACCACTGTTTAACTCTAAATATCTACTTCAAAAAAAGAAAATACTGATGTACAAGACAATTATAAGACCAATTTTGACCTATGGGTTTTGTATGTGGTTTACCATATCACCCAACGTTGCAAGTGAAATGGAAGTATTTGAAAGACAAATCTTGAGGATCTGTTGTGGTTTGTTTAGAAGACCAGATAAGAAATGGTTTTCCAACAAAATTATTTATGAAGCAACTCAAGTTAAGCCTTTAATGAGTTATCAAATAGATCTCCTCCTTAAATAGATGGAACGACTAACCTTCCACGAAAACCCACTGGTAAGATCCTTGAGGGACTCAAATATCAACAACTGTTTAATGGATAATTACTATTTGTCACCATTCAATCTAATGAATCAAGGGTCTATAACCCAATTAAGGCCATCAAATTCTAGAGGGTAATGTTGTCCATTATAATCAGAAATTATCTCTAAATTTTTACAAATGAAACAGCTAACATAAACCGTAGCGGAATGCAGATTTCCTAAGAATTTCTTTTAATACTTATATGAATTGTATATAAATTATTAAGAACTACTTGGCTTGTGCAAACAAAAATTAATAATAATTAAAAAATGATATTAACAACGGATTTTGTTATTTTGATATCCTCCTTAAGATGGCGGATTAGTTTAGTTCTTAACCTTATTTTTAGTAACTCCTTAGTAACTAAGTTATAGTTTAAGTTTTAGTAAGTAATCAAAGCCAAAATAGAGCAAAGCCGAGTCTATTCGCAGGGAACAAGCGAAATCCTGTACTATCTCCTTTACATCAAAATGCTTTTGAAATTAAATAATATTATATTATGTAGGTCTGACATATCTTTAAATCGACCAATGTAATTGTACATAATGAATTTTATTATAAATGTCTCAAATAAAAATGAAATGAATGGTCAGAACTACTTATCCCCGAGGCTAGTAAAACAATGCATGTATTGATCGAAGTCTGAGTTGCGAGTGGAGGGCACCTGAAATAAAACCTTAAATTGGGTAGCATACTTGCAGAATAGTTAGTTGGCTAAGTTTGACTATTTCGAAATTCAGTGATTGTTTGAAGTCTCACAACTCTTGTCGGAGTTCCAAGAAAAGGTGGGAAATATTGTCAATGCATATTCTAGCCAGATTGGGCGGTGTGAGTAAGTGGAAAGGGACATAATTTGGCTGGATTTTCACAATTCTAACAAACGAGCTTGAAGCTTGTTAGCAGTGACTGACATGTCGGAAATTCTTTTTTTTGTATTGTTCCTTAAAAAAAAAAGGCATACTATGCAAAAGAAACTTCAATCAAACTGAAGATCTTTCTACTCATCTCTGAATTAACTTAAGTGATGACATTAAAAAAAATCTAACAAAAGAAAATTCCATTTAAATGCTTAGTTCTTTCTTCCTCCTTAGCTTAGAAAGTATACTTTTACATTTACTTTTGGTTTTCGTGTGACATTAAGTCAACTATTATTAATGAACAGTTTTTTTTTAAGAACTCTAGGACTTATGCACTGGACAACAATAGTGATGACGATGACGGTTTTTTTATTGGAATTAAAATTATAAAACCTTACTGCGCCGCCTTTTGTCCAGCAATTCCCCGCAGAAGTCAATTACCACACAGGAATGTCACGACAGCAATAGGAATAAACAGACGAATTGTCTGGAATATGTCTAGTCTCAACCAGAAAAGACCGAACAGATCCTACTCAGACTGAAGGTGAAATTTTAGACATTGATGCCAAATTTCGCCCATAAAATGAACAATAACACCAATGAAGTCAAGCAGAGATCTGTAAAGATGTCAGAAACAAGGCGTGATGGATGTTTCTCGGGCACACGGAACTGATGCACGATTTCTGGCCCTGTAACGCGAATTGTTTGAGATTGGTTAGCCTTTCGTGCATCTTGGGAGAACTTCAGCTGAACATTGGCGACATGCCACTTGATTAAGTTGGACAACGATGCATCGCCAACAATCAATTTCATCTTATAGACTCCAGATTTGTATCACATAATCTATTACCGACATCCACGTCAAATTTGTAGGCCTTAGATGCATCCTGTTCAACAACATAGATTATCTCTTCGTCGGTGTTTTTGTTGGCCAAACGCCTGGTGGACGGTCATCATCTTTGTAGTTCCATCGTCGACAAGGGCTAATGACAAATATGAAACGCCATGATTCCTGGAATAATACACCAATAATCCTCTGGTGAAGACATTTTAAACGTGTATGCAGTACTGGGGGTCAATTCCCGATCTGTGAAATTATGAAGTGATAAAAAAAATATCATTTCAGTTTTCACAGAGGTTTATCATTTTCCAACTTCACGCACACGCCTAATGCGATTCTAGAACTCATTGTGATAAAGTTTGTACTAAAAAGTACTAAATGATAAATGCTCTCATTTCTGATTAGATTTTTTGTTGGGAAAGGTAAATATTTCATTTCAGTTTCTAAATTTGCTTAAGCATAATGTCCGGAATAATAATTCGTTTAATAAATTAAAAAAAGACGTCGTACTGAACAATTGTGGGTTTTATATTGTATTCAATAGTATCTCTGTTTTGAATAAGATATATTATTTTTTCATGTGAGGATATTGAGGCGTTTGCATCGAGATGGGCAGAATCTATTCGAAGTTACAACTAGGAGCACTTTATTGAACTTTATAGATTCCCAAAACATTTATGCATGGATTTAATACGTGAATTGAGAACATTCTTGAAAAACACTCAACTTATAAGTGCGTTTCAAAGCCTTTTAAATAAAGTAAAGTGCTCTGCATTTTTTTGGAATGGGTAGTTTCCAACGATCTGTCGCGGGAATGAGCACCGTCGCGTCGGCTGTTGTCAATCTGTTGATTTAACAATTTCGTTATTTACTCGAATAAACACAAATATAACTTATAACCAAAATAATTTTGTGTATAAATATAATTGTTGTATAATTTTTACTTGTCATGTGCCAAATTCTGTTTTTCTTCTTAATATTCGATTAGAAACATTTTCTTCACAAAACAATTGACTGTGATAAAAAAATTATCATATGAAAAATGTTTGGCATTTAACTTCACTTTTTCACGAATCGAGAATCGAATTAGACGTGAAAGCGTGATAAAATTTATCACTTCACATCTTCACAGATCGGGAATTGACCCCCTGGTCTTATTGTGTTAATTTTTTTTTTGTATAATTTTGTACGCGCTCAAGGGATTATGGATACCCTTTTTATGTTTTTTAACACAGCGCGGGCATCCGATGAAAGAAGAGAAAGAGAAAGAAGAGAAATGATAGGAAAGATATGTGGCGCGGTGTTCTGAGACTAGAGCTGGTTGTTGTCTCAGATTTGTTTCCAGTGGTGGCGGCTGAACTAATGCGGAGAAAATTACCGTGTCTTATTTATTTATGTCCCTTATAATTCGCATTAATTTTCTTTTTCTTTTGTCATATTTTATCGGTATACTAGTTTTAAACAGTGACATATTGTTAGTTCTATGTCTAAACAGCATGTAATGAGTAAACCAGCAACTCATTGTATGAAATTTTTTTAGAATTGGTTTTTAATGGAAAAATAAGAAGACATAGACTACGGCAGGGATCGAGCCTGTAACCATGAGGTTGACAGGCGAACACACAACTATCGCGCCACGGCCACCCCAAAAATTAATACAAAATTAATTAAAAAACGACTTTGTATTTCGTTGTTTTACTAAGAATCTTGTGCGTACGATGTGATCGAACATAAGAGCTAGTATGTGCAATCCAGTCGTGCATTTTATTTGTTTTTTTTTTTCGACGGGATTTGTACGAATCATGAATTTTAAGAAATATTCGGCTTTACTTAAAAAAAAACGAATTTGTTATGAAGATTGTTCATGTCTAAATCTGGGTCAATCCGAGATTCTCATACATCCACAATACATTATATAAATATTGTCTTGTTCCGGCCTTTCATAGTCATTCCAAAAAAGGAATACCTAAGCAAGTACAGTTCAAATCCTTATATTGCGCTTTATCATTTGACATTAAAATACAATCTCCAACAATTCCAAAGGACTACAGGCCTCAATCGCTTCACTAACAGTCAATTAAAGCCTTTGTTCGTAGGTAGCTAGGTAGCTTAGTGTTGCATTAAAAATAATTATCTTTTACGCACCATCAAATCGACCAGTCATGCATAAAGATTGACATAGATTACAAAGTTTAATAAAGTTTATTATCATTATATACGCTTTCCTTCCATGTTATTGGAGTTCTTTTATATGAGTTCACTAAAATCCATGCAAAATTAGAAAAATAAAAAAAGAGTTTGTACATTATACAATATACACCTTCTATAGTCCTTTTTTCTATTTTGCTTTATCCTTTTATATTTCTTTCTTCTATATAATTGAATTTATGGCAAAAGTTATGTATTTGTTTTTGCACAAGAAAATTGCATTGAAAATATTTCTTTTTTAGTTATCAAAAGGAAACTTCATAAGTTGACCTAAATTCAAGAAATCCTGCAGGTGCGAATTCTAAGCCTTTCCATATATAAAAAAAAAAAAACAGTACCTACCTATAACAACATGGGATAAAATAGTTATGTTCATATGTGATGTACCTATATAAGTAAGTAGGTATACTAGTTATATTAGTGACTCATTCTTTTTTTGCACTCCTCCACAAAATGTGTATACATAGTACGATATTCAGGACCTCCAGTGCCAGAGTGCAAGTGGTTTGAAAACCTCATTAAGCTTAGCATTGTTTATTGACACCCCCAAGCAGGCGACACACACAACTCGCCCCCATAAAAGACTCCTTTATACACTGATGCTCTAGTGCTACCTTAATAAATATAAGCTACTTTTATGAATCCTTTGATGACAATGAACAACGGTTTTCTTTTTTTTTTTTTTTTTTGTTGTTCCTGTTTTCCTTATCCAATCTCTAAACCACCAGTTGCTCTATATTATGTACTTATACATATGTATGTAGGTATGTTGTATATGTTTATTGTAGAACTTTGATGAGGGCAGTGGGTTGTGGTGAGGGGATTGTTTGCACTTCGCTTCGCTCCTCTCAGTGCTAGTTGAATCCTTTTACCCCTAGCATGTTAATGAAAAGTAAAGATGCACAAATGCATGAGTGTGGGTAAAGTCCTGTGTAGGTATCCGGCTCGGTGTGGAGCACCTGCTTTTGACCTAATTCAAAATCGAGTGAAAAATGGACACACCCTCGTTTTATTCAGGAGTTTATAAGAACTATACCTTCACATTAGTGTTGTGGTGGGTAAGGAACTGAATTTTTGGTCTTGAAAGTTCTTCTTCTTTCAAATTTCATCATTATAATCTAAGGATTTTGGAAAGGATGTTATATTTTTTTTGAAAACTAACTCATCTACAAAAATAAGGATACGATTATTGAACACTCTTACCGCTGTTATCCTTTTAAATTATGTTCTTCTCAGAAGTAAAACAAAATACATAACAAAAGAGGAAATGCAAAAAAAAAGAACGAAGCACACAAGAAATTATAAACCACAGTGAAGCTAAAGACTATGTAGGTAGTACAACCACAAACAAATTTCATTATCCCAGAGTTGCATCCTTTTTTTTAGTCGCCTATCTTTCTATGTTATGTTTGTAAAGTCTAGGATAGGTATATTGTCCATTCCAGGACATTTGTGGTGTAATTGACCAACATTTTCAATTAACTTTTGTCCCAGAGTAAATTTTTTCTTTCGTTCTTCTTCTTTCTCGTATTTTTATATTCTGATGGTCGGTCGGTCGGTCGGTCGGTGTGTATAACTACACAAATACTTGTGCAAACAGATAAATTCAAATAAAAATACATCAAAGTCCTGTCAACAACATGAGAATTTATGGCGAAGTCAGGGAGTGTAATTTTTCTGTATGTGAATGAATGGTGGAGAGTATATAAATGAGAGTGAGTATGTATTATCCTCGAGAGGACAACAAAACACACAAACTCACGTAATTTTCTCCACTTTTTAAATCTTTCATTAATTTTATTGCATGTGAGCAAAGTATTTAAAATGTTCTACTCAACGTTATAGATTTTTTAGTGCATATACAGTGTAATACACATACATAGTTTGAATTACTGACTGAAGATTATGTTTTCAATTTATTTTCCCTTCTCTGTCTGGTGTTTACTCGTACATTATGAAAAAGACTATTTAATACCTACCTACTACTTTTGACATTAGTAGGTCATGAGGTTGTGAAAGCTGATACATTCTACTGAAAGTGTCAAAAATGTATATATTACACGTAGATACATATTTTAGTCTTTCGGCTTATTTAAACAATTATAGACATACTTAATATTAATGTCATTTGATAAGGTCCTTTAGTTGGTATGTGGGGAATAACGTTGTGTTTTAGTGTTGTCCTCAAATTCTTTCACCAAACCCACAAATGAAACATGAAGGCTTAACAGTAGAGCAAATTACCATAAAAGCAATGCAACTGCTATACATACTCGTAACTAATTGCAACGACTGCAAACTTGGCAACACTTTTTATCAAAAATGATATGTCAAACCAATATGAAGGCAACGGTTATTTTTCAACTTTTTTTTGTCACCTTAGAAAATTGTACCCTATCATAGTATCCGATCGGAACGGAAATTTCTCCGACTCATACAAAAATCATTTTAATGATACAAATTTCTCATAAATCGTTTACACCTTAAAGTGATATTTCTTATATTTCTAATATTTCTTAAAATTCGGAGAAAATTCCTTTCCGATCGGATACTATGATAGGGCACATTATTCATCTTTGTTTGTGAAATAAAATCCCGAAGTCTGAAATTCAAAGGCGGAAATTCGTACAAAAACAGTCCAATTAGTGGTTATTTCATTTTGAATCTTTTATTGAAAGTGATAGGAAATCATTTTTTACAAAATCTCATCATGTCGCATATTTTAAGTGCTGAAGAAAGGTCAAAAATCACTGCATACAAAGATCGTGAAATTGGTAGAAAAATCGAGAGATCCAATACATTTATTCATAACCTTTTAAGGTTAGGTGAAAGTTATGGAAAAAATTGTCAACCACGCGCAAAATAAAAAGCTGACAAAACGTCAAGTTCGAATGATATCGCATGAAGCCATCAGAAATAAGCTGTTTGCTTCACAAATTAAGGCCAAACTTGACTTGCCTGTTTCAACCCGAACGCGTTAGACAAATTTTAGAAGCCAACTCCAAACTTGTGTACAAAAAAATCCAAGAAGCCGCCTTTAGATGCAGCCCATAAGTCAGCAAGGCTGAAATTCGCTGAAAGTCACATAACTGGACCGCAGAGTGCAGAAAAGTTCTGTTTAGTGATGAAATAAAATTCAAATTAGATGGTGCAGATGGATTTAAGTCATATTGGCATGACAAACTTCTTCAAACAGAAGTGCGAATGTGTCGCAATTTCGGCTTTTTCTGCAAATGGAAAGACGGAAATTGCATTTGTGCCTGGAAGAATGAACTCAGAAATTTATGCTGAGATGTTAGAAGAAGTTATGGTTGAAAGAGCTAAAGAATTAAGCGGAACTGACTTCATATTCCTGCAGGATAACGCTCATATACGCGTCTCTTGAAGGTTGAGAAACTGGTTTGAGGAGAAACAAATAACATTTATCCATTGGCCGTCCGAATTTTCGATTAAAATCCTATGGAAAATCTCTGGGTATGTTTATGCCAACGGGCGCCAAATTCAAAACGTTCAAGAGCTTCGAAACGGAATAATTCAACAATGGACCGCGATTACAACCGCGGAACTGGAAAAGCTCGTGGAATCAATACCGAGACGAATGATATCGACCGTAAGAGCAAGGGGTGGTTCTACAAAATATTGAATTAATTTATTAAAAAATTCCGTAAGAGCAAGAGGTGGTTCTACAAAATATTGAATTAATTTATTAAAAAATTCTGATCACTAATTCAACATTATTTTTAGTAAAAACGTATGTTTTAGGAAATTTCCTCCTTTTTTCTTGCTAATTTTTGTTTTTTTTTTTTAATAACTTTTATTTAATTTCGTCAAAAGTGAATATATGATTATTTTTTTAACAACTTTTAGTACATTTGTTTATTTCATAAGAGTGTATGAATAAGATGCATGCAGAAAACAAAAAAATGCGTAGAAACCATGTGGTTTTATCGAAATCCGTGGAGCAGTTTATGAGAAAGTCGAAAATCAAAAAAATGGTTGTATGACAGGTACCGTTAATAACAAAATATGTAAACAAAAATTTGTTTGGACTAAAATATAGGTTATACCTATAGTAGTATAAAATCGTTAAAGCCGTTTTCGAGATACATAATTAAGAAAGTAGACAAAATTGTATGACAGGTACCGTTAGTTTTGGGGTTAAAAAAAACGATTCAAAAACCTATTTGAGACAGAGCTATTGTCTGCTGTTCAGTGCCACCAGGGACTTAAGCCTGCTGATCTACCAGAGCTTTTTCGTGTTGTTTAGTGCCATCAGGGGCTTTGTACCTGCTGATCCATCCTAGTTTAAATCGTTAGTGCCAGAGAACCCAGTTTCCCGATATCTGAGAAGCTAGGACTAAATAGGGTTAATACAATTGAATGTCATAAGCAACCCGGATACCCGAAAGGCGTACTAGATCCAGAAGGAGCACTGTGAACTACTTAAGACGGAAATACGAATAAACCATAACGAAGAATTTCCTCCCCTACAGTTTTGTAACCAAAATACCAGGAAGCCAGACTGAAGACTAACCGTCACCAGAAATTATTTTGAAATATTTGTGAATGAGTTGTTTTTAATAAAGATTTTGTAACAAGACTTTCATTTAGAATTTCGTGTTTTCTTTATTAAGACCTTGGCTAACCGGCCAAAGCAAAAAGCACGTCACAGTATATAAGGAACAAGACATCACAACATAAATTAATTCACTTTGCCCTGAAGTGTTTTAAATGTTGTCTTCTAGGTTTAGGAAGTTCAAACCTTATATCAAATGCATGTCAACAATAATTTCAAATTTGTTCACCATATTTCATTAAATGATACAATAATAGTTTCTACTTTGTTAGCTTGTTAGCACCATATGCGAAGTTTTAAGTTTCCTCTTCTATAATTTCAGCTTCTATAAAGCTTCCGTAAGGTCTTATAGAAACATGACTAACCGAAGCTTAAGTGTTAGTTGGGAATAAATCAACAATTTAATACTTATGAATTTTTGACCCTGCGCCAATATGATATGAACTTTAGTCAGACATAGACCCTTTGAGACTTTGTTTGTAATTGAAACTTCAGCAAGGAATCTAAAGTGAAAACAAAAGAAACAAATTCTTGGCCTACAAATCGAGTACATGAAAAATATTGAAACCGAATAAATAGCACTGATGACATGGCTTCGATAGCGCGAAGAGTATAGGTGTCAATCGCTTTTTTAGGAAACTGTTAGTTTTGTTTGTTTGTACCTGACGTGTATATTTCAAACCAATTGTTCGCCAGGATACGACTCCATTGCATATAACTATAGCCGTACACAATTTTTCAACCCCAAGTACTCCTTTGTCTGCACTTGACTTCTTCTGATTTTTTCCTCTTTTTTATTTAATATTTTTAGATTTTTTTGTTGCCTGTCTTTTTGGCAGTTGCCTTACATCTCTCTTGGATTCGTATTTTCTTATTCATGTAATCTCAATCATATTCAACAAAGCATACCTAACACACGAGTCGAGCATAAAAGAAAATACGAAAAAAAAGCAAATAAGTACAATATGAGATTTTCCTCACACGTTTCACCCCATTCGTCCTAAACACGAATTTTAAGTTTAAAAAAATTGAGTGTGCATTTTTTCACTTTGTTCATTGTTAAAATAAAAAAAAAAACATTTTCAGAGCATCAAAAATTAAAGATTTTTTAATGCAAAAAAATATTTCGACACCTTGCGACGAAGTAAAAATTATTTTGAATATGTTTATTTTATTGATCATCTAAGGCAGAAAGTAAATAAGTAAGTATTCAGAGCAACCCAAATTCGTCGTGTCAAATTTCCCTTCACTAAAAAAGCTTTATTCTTCCAAATATTAAAATCTAAAGCCCGACATACTACGTCATTTTATTATAGCTGCATTTTTTTCTGTGAATAGATACTCGTACCAAAGTAGATAAGAACGAATGGACATTCCGAATTTTCAAAGAAGGTGCTTTTCGAAGATATGCAGTTTTAACAGGTGACATCTTAAAGGTGTCTGCCAGATGAAACGCCCCACTGTAGGTGTTTGAGAAGTGTCAAACAAAGTTTGAGACACTATCTTCTTAAACATATCAAAAAATCAGCTTTGATAAAATAACGTAGTTGGGTATGCACTGTTAAAACTGCATATCTCCTAAAAGCCCCAGCTTTGAAAATTCGGAATGTCCATTCGTTCTTATCTACTTTGGTATCTATTCACAGAAAAAAATTCAGCTATAATAAAATTACGTATGTCTGCCGTCCATGGGATCTTGGTCTAATAGTCAATATTTCTTCAATATAATTTGAAAAAAAAAAATAATATTTAACCGTTTAGCTCCCCGGAAATTATGTAGGTCTACACTTTTTTTTGGAAAAGAAACATAACAATTTTTGCCTGCCCTGCAATTGAACATACCCTTAGCAAAGCGAAAGAACCGCATAAGATAAACAAATTACCGAAAAATTTAATTAAAATCCTTGAAATCTACGAAGTGAGCAAGTAGCAATATGTTTAAAGTAAATTTATTTTGGAATTTGACAAAATTAAGAGGGCCTTATGTTTTAATATCAAACAATAATTTAAAACATAAAAGATTAGGAGAACTTGTATTAATTATATTTACAATGTAAAATTGCAAAAATAATTACAAAGGAAAGCATTAACAAAAATTCCATCAGTCTTCATACAAAACTTAAGTTTTTTTCTTTTGAATCAATAATAGTGATTTTAATAATAATGATTTTATTTAGATTTTTTTTATTAGTTAATAGTTTTTTTTTATTATTATATTTTACTTAAAAGATCATATTTTTAAAAAGTCAAGTATTTTTGAAAAGTTTGACAGACATTTTTTTTACTATATGCCTGTAAGACGTAAGGTGTTTTAAATGCAACCTGAATTGCACGGCAATAGTTAGAAGGAATAGAAAGATAGGAAGAATTTTTATTGTTGCCGCAGTGGATTTGATATTTGGGTTTTAACTGTCTCATTATAACCCACGAGCGGTATCCAATTAAATTTAGAGGTTTAGAAAAAATACTGACTAGTGTGGGGATCGAACCCACGCATCTAAGTTAGCAGTCAAGTTCTATACTCTGTCCCACAAATATATGAAATGTAGGCAAGATATGACGTAGCCTTTCATTCTCACTATAGTGGATTGCATAAAGCTGTCACTCAATAAAGCTCTCACAGGGGTTTCGTAGTGTGTATTTTATATGGACCCAAAAATGAAAGAATAGTATGTAGGGTCACCGCCTTTCTTTTAGATAGGAATTTTTATTAATAAATATAAATGTGTTTTAATTTTTATAAACAAAGCGGTTTGTTTATAAAAAGCAAAACACATTTATATTTTAAATAATAAAAATAAAAAAATGTATTCATTATATGATTTGTTTTTCTTTGGTGGCGAATTTTGGCCTATGCAACTGTTTTGGTTAAGAAGTCTGTAATCTGTTCGTTCACCTACAGGAAAAATAACAGCTACTTGCTTCACAGCTTCTGTCTTATTTTGCAAATTTTTACTTTTTTTTGTCGGGTCAACAATTTCTTTTTTGTTTCGGAACATAAATCTTTTGAGGTCCTCGAAACCATTTTGAACTAATTGTACAAAACTCTAAAGAAACACACCTCTTTAAAAAATACACGAATAAATATTACATTTTACACAAAAATACTTCAATCACATTAATTAACCGCGCGCTACGAAAATCTACGCAAATAATGTTCTTCTTCAAAGAAAATAGCTTAAAATTGTATGGCTGCATTTTAGCGCATTTTCCACACATTAAAAGCTGTGCAAAAAATGAAAACACTCCACGATAACACTGATCATTTAAAACTTTTTTAAAGCTCTCAAATCAAAAGCACCTCAACAAAACCCAAGGAAAAAAACCGATCGAGCTAACAAATGGACACGGATAACTCTGAAAGCACATCAATATTTAATTGGGGGTTGAATAGCAGAAGCAGCCACAGTAAAAGCAGTTCAGTCCACAGCCAGATGTGCGCTTAGTCCTGAGTAGGACGTTGGGTCTGCGCCAGATGAAATGAAATGTTTAATTATTATTTGATATATTTAGGGGAGGGTAAACACTTTTTATGGGGAAGTTCTTTCAATTTAGTATGGTGCCAAAATATGAAAAGCTTCTGATTTTGAAAAAGTTTACCGATAAGACCTGTACTGCCTATTTTAAATACAAGATATTTGGTTCTAAAGTTTACAAATTTTGGTTACATACTCGTACATATACCAATTTTAAAAGGCTTCATTTATAATTTGAATACGATACGCCATCGCAGTTTGATAATAGTTGAAAAGTTCATTAATATTAGCTTCGCAGTTGAGTAAGGCCAGTACTTCTTCTTCCGATTTATAGCTGCTGTGCAAAAAATGTCTTCTTATTTCACATAAGACAGGACATTTTCCAATGAAATGTATGTGTTAAATATAATTATGAATAGTATTACCGATAGATGTCATCCCTGTGGGATACCGTTATCGAGTTTCCATATACATAGTATTTATTGTTAACTGGTTCGGAATTTTCGATACATTAGGAAATGTTTGATAAATTTCATAATTTTTCTACATAGTTCCCAGTTTCGAAGTGGACTGAAATGATACAGAAGTGGTTTCGAGCGTATAATATGTTGGAAACGTTGTAGTCTACGTGCAATAATGCGTTCATTCTACCCTTATTTCAAATTTGTTTGTACATAGTTAATAAAATTCAATTATATTTTGGGCTAAGTGGCGTGAAACACTGGTCAAAAAATATTTAGTTTTTCGTCAATCGTATTAATATTGTCCAGGTCTAGTTGATCTCAGTTTTTCCTTACTGACAGTAACTGCTACCTCGTTCTAGCTTAATCTAATCTTCTTCAGACATTTTCCTCAATACGAACCAAAGCCTTAATGGCTTTAAACTGCAGATACACATTGGTAGCTTTCCTCGATATAGAAGGCGCTTTTAACAACGTCAACACAGATGCAATCACAAGTGCACTCCCAGGTCTAAAGGTAGATAGCTCACTTGGCGAGTTGATCAGGGTGATCAACTCAAAACTGCGTGTTACATCTCCAAGAAGATCTCTTAGTAGAGGCATTCCACAAGGTGGTGTTCTATCCTCTCTCCTTTGGAACTTACTGGTAAATGAACTGTTAAAAAATATGGAAGAGGAGGGTTTTAGAGCAATTGCTTATGCGGATGACGTTGCTAGTACGGTTTCAGGGAAACATTCAAATACTCTGTGTGAACTCCTTCAATTTGCACTTAATAAGCTATCCAACTGGGCAAGTAGCTGTGGTTTAGATGCAAACCCCTATAAAACTGAGCTTGTCCTCTTTACAAGGAAACACAAAACTCCATCCATAAATGGTATAAGTCTTAAATTTCCGGACGAAGCAAAATACTTGGGTCTTATTTTGGATAAGAAATTAAGCTGGAAATCCAATATACCAGAAAGAGTTAAGAAAGCCACAATTGCTTTTTTCTCTTGCAAGAAGGCCATTGTCAACAAATGGGGTCTAGAGCCCCGCGTAGTCCATTGGCTCTGTGTATAGGCAATGGACTCCGCGGTTATTAGACTGGTTCTTACTTACGGAGTGGTCGTTTGGTGGACTGCTCTAGACAAAGCGACAAACAATTATAAACTGAGTAGAGTTCAAAGCACTGCTTGTATGTGTATAAGTGGTGCTTTACGCACTACTCCAACTGCAGCGCTTGTAATACTTTTTAAGCTGACACCCTTAGATATTTTCAGCAAGAAAACCGCAGCCTGCTGAGCTATTCCTCACAATGGAAAAACAATAGTTTTGGCCACGACAACATAATGAACACGTTCAGTATCCCACAAAGTAACATTGATTGCATCATACCCCAACCACTTTTTGCTAAAAACTTCCAGGTAAGCATACCCTCCAGAGACTAAATCTTAGTCTCTCTATGGAATTTCTATCCTGGCTGAAAGAAAACGTGAAAAGGATCTCATCATTTTCTCCGACAGCCAGGCAGCGTTGAAATCCCTGGATTCAATCTCCACTAACTCCAAAACAGCCCTCGACTGTCGATCATCTCTCAAAGAGATGGCGGAACAGTTAAAAACTCACCTATGCTGGGTGCCAGGGCACAGAGATATTCCGGGGAAACTGCAGGGCCGACGAACTCGCCCAACAAGGAACAATACTACCCATTTCAATTGACTACGGTAACCTGGGTATTCCAATCGCTACATGTACATGTATGCTAAGGTTAAATGCTATGGAGAGGACAAATCTTAGGTGGACTAGTGCTAACATATGTCTAGCGACAAAAAAGAATCGGCAAAAGCTGGATCTTAAACGCTCTAAGGTTTTGACCTCTCTATGCAAACGGCACATTAGCTCCACTATAGGTGTCATCACAGGACACTGCCTCATAGGTAAATATGCTGCAAGATTCGGCTTGCTCGCAAACGACTTCTGCAGAAGCTGTTTAGATGAGGAGGAGGAGGAAACTGTTGTTTATCTCCTCTGTACGTACATGCCCTGCACTGTCTAACAGACGAAGAATTCTTCTAGGAGGCTTCTTCTTCAGTGACATTAATGAACTAGCACACTTAGACATTAATTCTCTCCTCCGCTTTATAAGAAGCTCAAAATGGGTTTAAGTTCTTTTTTGGGGCAAAAAAAAACACTCATGTGATATCAAAATGGTCCTTTCTTTTTTTTTGTTTTTTTTTTAATTTAGGCATATAGCCTGTAAGATCCAAGGTCTTTTAAATGCAACCTGAATTGCACGGCACTAATTTGGCAGAGTGGATTTGAGAACCAGGTATTGACTGTCTCATTTAAATCCATGGGCGGCATCCAATTAAAACTGGAGGTATAGAAAAAAATGCGCCTAGCGTGGGGATTGAATCCACACGTCCTAGTTAGCAATCAAGCACTTTATTCACTGTGCCATTGCCATCTTTTTGGACAAGGTGTTTTAGTAAGTTATTTTTTAACAGCTAACAGCCACTATAACTTAACCTAACCTAACCTAAACTACAGATTATTATTTATCCGACACATAATCCAGGAATATACATTTGGGAAAAGTGTCAAAACTTTCACAAGTCAAAAGTGACCATTCGTGCATGTCAAAACCAATTGCGCTTATTTTTTCCCACTCAACATTCTTTTGTGTCAGAAAAGTAATCGGAAATTAAGATATTGTGAAACAAGCCCTAAGCTTATTCGATATGATAGTTTATAACAAACAGATTAGGGTCCGACAAAATTTTGCTTTTATTGCCTTTAAATGAATCGAATATTATATCACATTAAACTTCATTCAAATCTGTTGATGATGATTGACAAAGTAAAACCAAGATAATGTGGTTATATTGTTGTTTGTTTGAATATTCCAAGACATTCACTCAGTCAAACCCTTGTCAATATTTCAAGAGCGGCTATTTACTCCCATCTCAGATGAGCATTCTGAAAAACGAAAAAAAAACAGCACTCTTGTCCTCACGAATGTCCTTTCTCAACATCAATCTCCCCAACTGACCACAAAACTGAAAAATAAAATGGAGAAAACAGCTCTTCCTATTTCCAGTGTTCGATATGTTTGTTCATGGCTTTTTCACGTTCCCCACACCATGACTTTGTTCAGTATGTTTCAGGATTTTACAACAACAAAAAAAAAAAAAAAACACAAAAATATCCTTGCGTGCTCGGGGTGATGTGTGTTTTTGGTGCTGCAAGCCGAACTAACATACAAAAAAAACGAAAATAAAAAAAACACGGTCAAATAGAGAGAGAAAGAGAGAGATAGACACATAGCACAAAGTAAAATATAAGTGTAACACTGATGTGCGTACAATATGTAGCTCAACAAATGATAACCGTTTCGTTTGCAAATGTTTCCCAAAAAGGATATATTTTTCGGGGGAGCCAAAAAATGTTCATGCACACAAGAAATATTATACTGTATAACTGTAACACCTACACGGCTAAAGCCCAAACAACGTCAAACAAGCCAAAAAGCGTGGGATGTTGCCCAAGGACATGGATGGTTTCATTTGGTTTTATATTTTTCTTCTTTTTTTTTGTGTTGTCCTTTTCATTCCTTTTTCTCTGTATTCATAATTTTTCTTTATTATTTTCCTTTCTGCTCCAGGATAAGGGATAAATATTGTAAGTTTAAGGTCCTCCGGATAATTAGAATAAAAGCACAAATGAGAACCATGGCAAACAGAGGAAATTAAAAAAGGAATAATTTTAATTCCGTTTCCCTTCAATCTCTTTGTCTCTCTGTCAAGGACTAGTAAGGACTTTGTTTTCTTTTCTAGTTTTCTTATTCCTTTTGTGAGTGGTTTCTCTCGCTTTTTTTTTTCATTTTTGTAAGTTCCTTTGGGCTCATCAATTTCTTCATTGTCTTAAATATAGGTTAAAATTAACTGTGAATGTGTCGTCCTCCTGTTTTCTATATGAGTATCTACACTCTTCCACACATTTCCAATGTTTAACAAAAAAAAAGCAAGAAAAAACATTGTTTCCAGTCAATTTTTGTTATCCCGGATGGAAAGCAATCTATATCTAAATATGTATGCGTGTGTGTGCTCGGGGGCTGTTGATTTTTTTTTCATTTTTGTTCTGTCTATGCCGAAAGTGAGCTCTTGCTGCTAAATTCACGTGCAATCAAAACTCATACACTCTCACACATCAGAGCTACCCTACAGGAGTTGGAGGAAGTTTTTATGGCAAAAACTCGTAATGTTTTTCTTATCTACACATATCTCGTTTGGTATTGTGTATCTGTTAGTTTTTTTCTCTTTTTTTTGAGTTTTTTTTTTTCTAAAATGTGTGAAATTGTGTTAGAGGATTTTTTTTTATTTTCCAATAATTGACAAAAGTCAAAAACTCTGGAATTCTGGATGCTGCTGCTCTCAATCCAGTCCACTTGGAATAAATTTGAATGTGTCTGTATATTTGTGTATCGGTGTAGTACAGAGTGGAGTGATAAGGAAGTATGTAGATAAAGGTATATGTACTGTACAATGCCTGTGTTGTAGATGTAGCTACGTATTTACGCATGACCCATTTATTTTGTATCTCTGGGATAAGAGTGCGGGATTCAATAATATTCTTCTTCTTCTGGTCCTTGCAGATTTTTTTTTTATTATTCTTTTCAACGTTGGTCCTATTTTACTTGTATGACGATGACAATGAAGGAATAAGATTTAATTTTTTTTTATTTTTTCTTAAAAATACGTTTGAAATTTAAGGCAGAGAAGGTAAGTACCTATATTTTTTTTTGTGGATTGTCTTTAAGAGTAAAGAGGTTCGATTTATATTCCTTTTAATGCTGTTATGAGTTAGGTGGTGATATCAATTTATTTTTGTAAGGAAAAATCATATCAACGCGATAGATGTAGGGGAGTTTTTTTTGTAGGTATAAGCTATAATTTCTAATATTCCGGTCATAAGAATCTTTAATGATTAACTATTTTTTTTTCACTTTACAATATTAAGTACCAATCATAATTTTATATTTTTTGGTAGTCACTGTGGCGTATGTGGAACAAAAATAAGTTTTTTTTACTCTATATGAATAAAAAATAATTTACGATAAAATTCTCTTGTTTCCTCACGCATCTATCCATCTTTTCGACTTTTATTTCTGTCTGATAGCTATTATTTTTTTGAACAATACGATCTGAGCGAGCGAAGAAAATGCAAAACAAAAATTATGACAATTGTTTGGAACAGATGTGCATTGTATGTATGTGCGTGCGAGTTTTGGTAAAGTATCCTTCCAGACTGTGGCATAGTTTTTAAGCTAATGTACGACGTTGTTGAATAGAATTCAATCATTTGAAAAACAATTGGATTTTCTGTGAGCAATTATGAGAGTAGGCGATTAAGTAAAAAATTAAAAACACTTCTGTACTTATTTTTTTAAAAAGGTGTGAGTTGCAATTTTAAGCGATTTTCTTAACTAAAATAATGTTGATATTTCTCAAAACCTGATATGTAAAATTGAATCAAAAATCCATATAACGGCAAGCATGTGAAATATAAAGTGTTCTTTCTTTCTTTGTCTCTCTCTATTGCATTAATGTATGTGATGTTAAAGCCAATGGTATCGTTGGCAGTGTTTCAGTGTCTCTACTTCGTAGATTTATCTACGTAGTATAAAATAAAAAAAAAGAAAAAAGTACATATATTAGGGCTCCAAACCGGTTAGGTAATGGGCCGCCAGTTGATCTCGTTACCGGCACAATTAGATGAAGGTAGATCCGTTGTGATACCCCGAAGTGTTGTAACTTCGAATTATATAAACTTTGAGTACTATAGATACTCATTATCGAGCCATTTATAGGCATTTATGAAACTCAACGGGCTCCTGCCTGAAAGATTCGAGAGCTCTTCTAAATCGTTGAAGAAATAGCTGCCCACGAATTTGTTTCTTATATGACAGAGTGCTGGACAATGACATAGGAAATGAGTGGTGTCCTCATGTTTATCCTCGTCATTGCATCCTCTGCATAAGTCATCGTTATCAAGCCCCATTTTCGTTCATGATAGCCCAGTAGATTGTGCCCGGTGAGTATGCTTACAAGTGTTCGAAGGGAATTCTTGTTTAAGTGGGTAATACTTTCTGTTCTTTTCTTTTCGAAGTTAGGCCATAGTTTCCTGGTTGTAGCACAGGTGTCGAGTCCGTTTCATCCATTGGTTTTTAAAAGAATCTTCTTTTAAATATTCTGTTTTACGACAGAGACTGGGATTTTAATCGATGGGTCTATTTGGGTAATATCCAGTGTTGAACCCTTTCTCGCCAGCTCATCAGTTCTCTCGTTGTGCCAAGAACGTGCAGCTCTTCGCGACAGCTAGTTACAAGCTTTGATTTTATAACTGCGGAAGCTATCGCCTTTATTGCTGCTTGGCTGTTGATAAAAAAGGTGATATCAGTATGTGGTACCTCCAGCACCTCCAAACCGGAACAATAATATTAGTCAGATTGAAGATAGAGCCTTTGTAGCGGTTTGTTTGCTTTTTTACGATTACCCCACAGAATACCACCAGGAACATTTTGTCGAAGACCCTAATTCTTCCTATTTTTATATATCGATATGAAATTTTCAGTTTTTCGAAGGAAAGTTAATTTAGCCTTCAATTGTGTGGTTAGTTATATTTTAAAAATAGTGTTTACCGAATCTCTATCGAAAATCTTTTAATGGTAAGAACTTTAACTTTAGTCTTCAAAATATTAGCAACAAATAAACTTTTGTACCTTTCCGAAAGAATCAAATTCTCATCACGCATAAGCTAATCAAATAATTATTGATCGTTTTTCTTGGTTTGCTTCCGAGTAGCAAAAATTTTCGTGGCGGTTTTTTAACTTTTCCATGGTAGGTATGAAAATGAATTTCTTTGATTGTTAAAGAAAATGTCAAGAAACTACTAAATAGATAGATAGATAAATTTCTTTATTTCTCAATAATAAAAACAAGATTTTTTTTCATAAAAGAATACGGAATTGGCTACATAAACCGTCTGCCGTAAAACGACTAACTAAAAGTTTTCCCAGAAATCCATCAAGTCATTTTTGAAATACATATTGAGTTTGCAAAAAAAAAATTGTTCTTTTTTAAATTTTGGACTCAAGGGTTTGTGAATATTCTTAAAATGTTTAGAGATAGTGCGAGTGATTAGGAAACTGGGGTAGAATTAATAGGATAGCTTGAATATCGCAATGGGAGGGCAAAGCATTCCACTATCGACTAAAGAAAGAATATGTATAATGCCGGATTTACACGAGTGACAAACTACCATTAATTCATGCCATTAAACTGGCAAAATAATGGTAAAATCAAATTAATAATGATAAGCATTTACACGGGGTAAGATAATGACTATTTGATTGATAATGGCAATCTGCCATTCTAAGTTCATTCTTCCTCGCTGCGTGCCATAATTTTCAATATGGTATCATTGTGGATTTACATGACTCCATTATAATGGCAATATTTAATCCGAGTCTTCTCTGCCATTTTTTCATCATTAAGAAAATAATGACAAGTTTTCAAACCATTTACACGATTTTGTCAGTAATGTCAATAAAATGGAAGAAATAATCGCAATTTGTCACTCATGTAAATCCGGCATAATTCTTGACAGTGAGTGCGAAGTTCGGCTCAACGAAAGAGTGAGGAGAATTCCTAGAATCGCGAGTATTACGGTAAAATATTTATAGAAGAAGAATAAAACTGACTATTTCAAAATTTTCTATAAAAATAGCGATGGCATAATGAGACATGAAACATTTCGACGGTGCTCAAGAGTTTCAATAGTTTCAGTTATTGCTCTATCGCCCATCAATTTGAGAGCTTTTTCCTGTATTCTATCCAACAGACTTAAGGGACCACCTGCACCTTTTTAATTTTAAACATTTTTTTTTTTGAAAAATTTTTGTTACAATACTGTTTAAGCTATTTAGCAGCTTCTCCACAAAATCGAAAACCAAACAAAATGGTTCTACAAGAGGTCTCAAATTAACCATTTCTTTTCAAAAATTAAATTACCAAAAAGTAATTGTTTCCTTCATTAATGTACTAATTTTTACTTGCGACATAAGTAATATAGAACGAGTTTTGCATTTGGAAAAAATCGAGAATACCAAAGAAGTGGGTCCCGCAATTCCGTGTGTATGAAGCGATTGTATTCAAGATTGGTATTTAAGCGTTTTAGGTGATTGTCTCCAACAGATTTTTAAATCTTTTTTTCAGCCCCAAAAATAACGGTACCTGCCATAAAATTTTTCTACCATTTTAATTATCTCGAAAACGGCTACAGCGATTTTGATTTAAAAAATTCTGTGCACTACAATTTGCCAAATATTTTTTTACCTATTTTGTTAATAACGGTACTTTTAATAGACTCAGAAGATTTCCATCACTATTTGTATGTTGATGGTCTTTCTAATTCTAAATAATATTCAAAAAAAAACATTTTTCAAAAATATTTTTTTGCATTTTTTTGAAAAAAAAAAAAAAAATTTATTTGAAAATTCAATATTTTGAAAACGGGTTATCGATTTTTTTTTAAATTATGTTTTTAAATTTATATTGTTGAATACTTTAATTTGCCATACCAATATTTTTTTTAGAAAAAAATTAATTAATTTTTGTATATAAAAAATTAAGTAAAAAATGTTTTTAAAAATATATTTAGCCGTGCGATCCAGTCGTGTATTTTTTTTACTAAAAATATTTGAAGACGTCTTTGAAAAAAATTGTATGGCAGGCACCGTTATTTTAGTCTTTAAAAATTTAAAAAAAGGTAGGGGCATATTACCAAAAAAAACAATATGTAGGTACCAAGTTTGAAGAAAATCCATACAACCATTTAGGACAGACAGACAGGCAGGCAGAATTGTGAGACCCACTTTTCTCGACTTCGTTCGAATTTTTTTTTAAGAAACCAAAACTTGCAAGTATAAAGATTATTCTAAAAAAGTAAACTTAAAAAAATCCTCAAACAAAATATGGCTGCCGTTAGTAAAAGTCTGGAAGAAGATGCAAACCAATTGAAGATTTCACTACGATAATAGCATTTGTCCTGCGTCTTACGAACACACTTATTAAATGTCCACTTAAAAATTGAAGACAACTGAATATGGAAAGTACAGTACACAAGCGCCGATTTATTACTTGGCCATTGTTCACAAATCATTTTCTTCAGCAATATTGGCACATAGATATGAATGTGTAAGCGAAAATCTAAAGGAAATTGCATCCCCAAACAACTAATGAAGTGTAACCAATTTCTTTTATGGTTCATGGTTTTATCCAAATTAAAACCCAATTTGTCCTGAAAAATCATAAATATGAATGTTAAAGATCATGTTGCAGTTTTAAGCGGAGACTGTACGTTTGCCACATCTCAAATAAACCGAACCAATTCAAACTTTATTATGCATTATGCAGTTCCATTTTGTTTAGTAATTTCTTGCACATGACATCTTTAAGCAAGAAACATCTTAGCTCCGTAATATGTGTCTTAACTGGACACTGCTTAATAGCCAAAGAATTGGCGTATTCTCCGACGACTTTTGCAGAAGTTGCATGGATGAGGAAGAAGAGGAGAATATCTCCCATCTTTTTGCTCATGTCCTGCTCTCTCCCAAGGACGTTAGAGTACAGGTAGGAGATTACCTCGTCGACGACCCCAGTTATCTAAGACACATAGACACATCACCAGCTACATCACCAGCTATTAGCGACTCCAAATGGTTTAATTTAAGAGATAATATCTCTTAACATGGTATCGCAATACTATCAGTGCTCTAAGTGTATCAGCCGTTTATCTGACAGCCACTTCAACCTTCCTACACAAAATGTATACAACATTCCACTTTAAAATAAATAAACAAAAATTATTTTGATGAAATTGTAAGCAGAACTCATATGAAATCTCTGACGAAGCTTCTTAATGGAAGTTATGTTTTGGTTTTTATTTCATGGTTTCGAATTTTCAACATTTCGATAGATAAACTCAATTTAAGTTTTGTAGACGCAATCAGTCAGTCCTGTCACAAATTCCATCGTAATCGAAAACCTGTTATGAGTCCCGAAAAAATCTATCACAGAATCCATCGTAGTGGAAATTCTCATTCAAATTGACATTACGAACGGATTCTGCGATAACTTTTTTCGGGATTTCGATCGGAACTTTCCGATTACTATGGAGCACGTGAAAGGACTGAATAGGTTCAAGACATTTACAAATTGGACTGTACAGACAACAACATTATTAATTGGGCAATAATATTATATTTGTGAACACATCATCATAAAACTTGCAGACCAATCATACACAAGATACTACCCTTACCCAATCTTTGTTGCCAGGAGACAACTCTAATTTTAAAAATGTTCAATTTTCCGACTTAATTGACTCAAATGGCGTACTACCCTTGATTTCATCAAAACATGAAATAACTGCATTTGCCATAGATCACTAAGGCAACTTGTCCCAACTAGTCTAACATGCTACTTTTGTTTAAAATTACAGACGATTCGTATTTACAACAAAACTTCTGAAGGTATAATGTGATAACATTGTTATAACAGCACAAGGGAAGTTCGAAAAAACTATTTGTGATATAATTCAAAGATGACTGAGCATAACCAGAAAATGGTGTCTTTCTGCGGGATTAAACATAAATCCCACGAAATCAGCAATAGTACCTATAATTCAATAGAAAAAGGCTTCTGCCACGAATGAAATCCATTCGGTTAGCTGGGGAAGAAATCGACATCCAGAAGGAGGAAAAATATATATCAATCACATGGAACAAACATGTCGCGGTAAGTGTCGGGAAAGCCAATAAAGCACTCATGATATGCAAGAGACTTGCAAGTAAAACATGGGGATGCAAGCCAAACATCCTGAGATGGATGTATACCATGATGGTAAGAACCATCATTACATATTAGGGATTGCATGGCACAAGATAACCGAACTAATATGGACTAGGTACTAGGACATTACTAGAAAAGATACAAAGGTGGCATGCTTATGCATCACCGGATCAATGAGAGCCTACCCCCCCACAGCTGCAATGGAAGACATCAACTTAACTACATTGTATGCTGTAGTTGAAAACTCAGCCAAGAGCACTATGTTGAAATTTGCCAAAGAAGGAACTGGGCCGGGGAAAATATTAGGTTCTAGGGAAGGAGCCTTGATTCTTAGGTTTACAGGAACAAGCATCTTTAACAGATGGTATGATCAAAAAAAAATATAACTTCGAGAAAAACTTCAGAACGGAGGTCAGTTCCAAAAAAGAATCGGTAGGTGAGAACCTTAACTACACACTCAAAGCAAATGCTATCAAGTTGTACAGTGATGGATGGGGAACAACTTAAGGGACTGGTGCAGGACTGGGCCTAGAACAACACTCTTCATGCCGATTGGGCATTCCACTAGTATTTTCCAGGCGGAGGTTACCGCAATAGGAAAATGCGTAGCTACACTAAAGGCACTAAGCTCTTATTCCATCAGCTCAAAACTGGTATGGGAGTGTGCGAGCAGACCAAATGGGCTGGGCAAGTAATAAAGTCTCACCTCATTAGGTACCTGAGCATATAGGAATTCAGGGCAACGGAGAGGCAGACTCCTTTGCAAAAATAGGAGCAAGGTCACCTTTTATGTGTCCAGAGCCATATTGCGGAATGGGAGAAAACGTGCTCAAAAACAAGATCAGATCCGAAGAGCAGGCCAAAACATCCAACATTTGGAATAAACTCCCTAGGTTAATTAAGACAGGCTAAACTACTACTTGGGAACTAAAACTAAAAACGGTGCCTGTGCTATCTTAACCTAAGTAGGAACAAAACTAAGGGGTATAACGCCTCCTCAATGGCAACCACTGTAAGCTAAACAGCAACCTTAATATCCTGGGATGAGAGAGCAATTGTCTCTGTAGGTTCTGCAAGGTGTACGAGGAGACATCTGACCATATACTAGGGATTTGTGAAGCCATCATTAACCAGAGATAAAAATTTATGTTACATCACCTAATTAAGAAAGGATTATTAAGGAAGGGGTATTAAAATACCCCAAATTCTAAAATTCCTCAAGGGAATTAATTTGAAGGACGTACTGTATTATAAAAAAAAACTTCTTACATTTTAATGATTTTTATAAACACTTTTACAAATCTAAGTCACTACTACCATTTCAGCTTCAATAATATTTGGATAAGGTCTTATCGAAGCTTAAATGACTTACCGAAGCGTTACCGAAGCTGGTATGTTATTTAGGATCAGACTTTCCTACATGGTAAAAGAACATCGTCGTGTTGTATTTGTATTTCGTCTAGATTTGGGACATCTAATTAGGATAGATGCAAACCACAAGACAACACAAACAATTTGACAAGAGCATTAACACAGAGACGTACTCCATCACACGAATCTGACATGACAAGAAATACTGTTAAAATACTTATAATGGCAGCTGAAACACACTAAAGATACATCGAGTTTCAGAGAAATTGAAGTGGAAGAAGTGAAGGTCGATTGCGGCCTACGTTTCGCAGGCGACATTCACTTAATTTCAAAGGCAAAAGAGTAAAAAAAACAAACTTCTGTGCTGAATGTAGTTTTAAAGGTAAAATGCTAAGTTATAGTTTTTTTTACTTTTATTTAAAGATTTCAATCAATTCACTACGGCTTGATACTGATTGTAGTCTTAAGAATTCTGGGTGTCATAATATTATCTCTAATAAATTTAACAAACAAATTAT
Source organism: Philhelius pedissequus (assembly GCA_910595825.1). NCBI lineage: Eukaryota > Metazoa > Arthropoda > Insecta > Diptera > Syrphidae > Philhelius > Philhelius pedissequus. The sequence goes on from OU343163.1 coordinate 81,776,192, forward strand.
TATGAGATGGTTATAATGTCATAGAATAATATATCTCTACCGAAGTGAAGAGAAAAATCGATTTCTTTTAAAATCATCAGACTCGAGCTTTGTGATCAATTTCATTTTGCAACAATAACCTGGATCAAACAAACAAAATTCTAAAGGGTTTTCAAGCCTTATCATATTGCCTCATAAATTGCATGGCTTTTATTATCTGAAGAATCGATTACAAACTCAATAAAAAATGTCCTAAATTTCATATAAGACTATTTTATCGAACTCGACTAAGGATTCAGTGATTGCAAATTTTGTATACAAAAAAAAATGTTTTATAAAAAGGGAGTAAAATTTGCCATTCTCCTAGGGGGCTTTTTTGACAATTTTATACACAACAAATCAACGTATGCAATAAATCCCATTTCGGATTAAACCTCCAATTTCCATTAATGAATATTCTGCTCTGTTCATATTTAAATAAAAATAAAAAAAAAATATATGCATTATTTGCATTCGCATTGGAGTCTCCAACATTTTCTGATCTTTGGGGCTAAAAAAAAGTAGCTACACTATTAACTCAATATGAATACTAAGTGAGCCAACTTGGACACAAATCATGGAAACGATGACAAGCTGTGGTGTATATTTGTGATGTTATACAAGTTGTGTGTGTTTTAATATTAAAATTTATACCAGTTTACATTTTTTTTTGTTGTTGTATGGTTCTCTGCTAAGTGACAGCTGTTGGGGTATTTTTTTATGTCCTGAATACTTGAAATAGACAGAAATTTATGCTAGAGAAACGGAACACAGTAATAGTGGTTTGTTTGATTTGGAGAATTTATTGTTCTTGATTTATGGAAACTGAAAATGACAGAGAATTATGAACGTCTTCTAGAAAAAAATGGGAGATTCCTTTTGTGACTTTGTTTTTGGTTGCGTGTTATACTGCAGCGTTTTTTTTTGTTTTTGTCTTGACTAAGTGCAGAAGTTAAGATATAGATATATATTGAAAAGTTCAAGTGCAGATATACAATGTTGATTAGAAGAAGTCTTTACAGATCAGTATAATCTCAGAAATTTACTTTTATTAATAGAACTTTGCAAGTTAAGTCATAAAACACAACCTTTGAATGAAAGAATGATTTACATTTGGCTTACTGCACTGCGACCTAGGATATCAATTGATGCATTGTTCCGAAATGGATTAGATTGCTCACTTGACAGGCCCCATTGCTAGGTGTACTAAAATTAAATGCTGGCGTTCCTCAAGGAAATGTTGTTAGTCCGGTTCTGTTTATTTTTCATACCCGCAGGCCAGACGCACCTGGGGCCTATAATACAATGCAGCAAGTACTTGTATGACAAGTAAAATACGACAAGTCTTAAACAAATTGTAACTACAAGCTCTGCGAAAGTCGGAAATTATTGGATTTCCATCCTTTTCTAAGATAAAGTGACAAGTGTCACAGAAAATTTGCTTAAGAATTGCTAGTGTGTGGAATTTAAATTGTGGAAAAATATACACACCTAATAATTTATAAATATGTTTTTAACACATATTCAATTTAAAATGTATTTTTTGAGTCTGATTTTAATAGTGACAATGAAAATGCAAACATCAAAACTTTGTTCAGATTAAAAGTGCTTAAGCCAAGAAAATGCTAACATTTTTTTTTTTTTTTATAATCTACACGCGCTCAAGGGATTATACTACCCTTTAAATATTTCGACACAGCGTTAGGTTAGGAAGAGAAATAAGGATAGGAAAGATGTGTGGCACGATGTTCTGAGACTGGAGGTGGTTGTTGTCTCAGATTTTATATCCAGGCACCTGAACTAATGCGGAAAAATGTCCGTATCTTATTTATCTACATATGTCCTTTATAATTCGCATTATTTTTTTCATTCGTTGTCATATATATCGGTATACTAGTTTTACTCAATCACATGTTGTTACTTATATGCATAAACAGCAAGTAATGAGTAAGCCGGCAAATCGTATGACATTTATTTTAGAATTTGTTTTTAATGGAAAAATAAGAGGCATAGACTACGGCAGGGATCGAACCTGTGACCATGAGGTTGGCAGGCGAACACACATCTGTCGCGCCACGACCACCCCAAACATTAAAAATTTGTTAAGATTAAAAGTGCTTAAACCAAGAACAAATTTTGAAGTTGACGACCATTTGTTTCTCGAAAAATTTCGAATATCAAAAATATCAATCTGCATTAGTTCAGCCGCCATCCCTGGAGATAATTCTGAGACATCAACCAGCACTTGTCTCAGAACATCGCGCCACACATCTTTCCTATCCTTCTTTCTCTTCTTCCACCGGATGCCGCGCTGTGTTAAGAAAAAACATATAAAGGGTATTCATAATCCCTTGAGCGCGTGCAAAGTTATAAAAAAAAAAAAAAAAAAAAACGGCACAGTATATATTTTGCCGAAAAATTATTAGTATTGGCTTTCTGGAATTCAGGCATTTTGCCTTTTTGTTGTTTTTTTTCAAGTGATTTTTCTTCTCTTATTTTTTTTCTTTCCGGAATGTTTGCAATGTTTTGTTTTTGGCCACTTTTTACACAATATGGACAAGCCAAGGGAATTTTTTTGTATTCTGACAAGTGCAACAGTTTTGCTTTGTGTTACAGAATAAACTTGTCCTTGTCATACAAGTATTGTTTGACAAGTGAATTTAGACTCGTTGACTTGTTTTATAGGCCCTTGGAAAGATGCAATAATATTTTTACATCTGATGGTGACACTGTTACCTACTTGTAAGGTAGGTTGAAGGACTAGAATGTGCCAATTTATAACAGTAAGAACATTTTTATAGTGAACGGTTGATTGACAAATTCTGGACCCTGGGGCATATAACACAATAAATAAAGTGCTTGTTGAACAAGTGAAATTCAACAAATTTTTAAAAATTGTGTAACACGGAACAACAAGCCGAGGAAAACTATAACAATTGTTTTGGCTACGTTCAACAAGTGGGAAATGTCACTATTTCTCCGTTTCTGTAACTGGAAACAACAAGAGTTTAAAAAAAAGAGAATAAGGTTGTTGAATAGCTGATGGATTTCAACCGACGGTTCCGGACTAGTTCAAAGTCATCAAGTTAGAAATAAACACTTGCAGTAGTGTAAATTAAGTGATCACATTGGAAGGATCTTGAGAATTTATTTAGTGGCCTACATTTTTGTGAAAAAAATTTTTGTTTTGATTCTGAATCGGAGAGTGATAGTGATAGCCAATGACAGGCAAAAGTGTTCAAGGAAAGAATAAACTTTGAAATAGAACGCCAAAAATTTCGTGTGCCGTACAAATTGTTAATTATCTTACCGAAAGTCTCTCAAACAAATTTCGTTCTCCCACTAATAAAACTAAAGCACTAAGTGTAAGGCAAAAAATATTGATAGCCTTACATTGGTTTAGAACTGGATCTAAATATTATTTTATAGGAAATATTCATGGTGTTCAAAAAAGACGCCATGATATCAAAGAGGTCACATTTGTGATAAATACTTATATTTTTTTCTTCAGAAATTTTAATACCCATCTTTGTATATTTTCTTGTTAAACTGATTCAACAAGCGAAGGGAAATTTTTTCTATTGACAACTGTTACGGTTTTTATTGTGTTAAAGAAATGATTTTCACTTGTTGAACAAACAAGTGTTATAGGCCCAGGGGCCTATAATACAGAACAACAAGTAAACTCGTCAACAATTAATTGTTAAACTATGTTTGTTCAACAAGCAAAAATCATTTCTGCAACACAATAAAAACCGTAACAATTGTCAACAAAAAAAAATTCCCTTCACTTGTTGAATCAGTTTAACAAGAAAATCTACAAAGATGGGTATTAAAATTTCCGAAGAAAAAAAAATAAGTATTTATCACAAATGTGACTTCTTTGATATCATGGCGTCTTTTTTGAACACCATGAATATTTCCTATAAAATAATATTTAGATCCAGTTCTAAACCAATGTAAGGCTATCAATATTTTTTGCCTTACACTTAGTGCTTTAGTTTTATTAGTGGGAGAACGAAATTTGTTGGAGAGACTTTCGGTAAGTTAGTAAACAACTTCTACGTCAAACGAAATGTTTGGGATTCTGTTTCAAAGTTTATTCTTTCCTTGAACACTTTTGCCTGTCCTTGTCTCTCACTATCACTGTCCGATTCAGAATTAAAAAAAAAATCACAAAACTTTAGGCCACTAAATCAATTTTCAAGATCCGTCCGGTGTAATCACTTATAGTTAATACCACTGCAAGTGTTTTTTTCTAACTTGGTGACTTTGAACTAGTACGGAACCGTCGGTTGAAATTTATCAAATATTCAACATGTTTATTCTCTTTTTTTTTAACTCTTCTTGTTTCCAGTTACAGAAATGGTGAAATAATGAAATTTTCATCTTGTTGAATGAAGCCAAAATAATTGTTATAATTCGCATAGACTTGTTATTCTGTGTTACACAATTTTTAAAAAGTTGTTGAATTGCACTTGTTCAACAAGCACTATCTGTATTGTGTTACAGGCCCATGGTCTCTAACATTCTATGCATGCCTAACTTACATATAAGAGCACGTGTTGAACATGGAACAATTTAAGCAATCGGTAAAAATCTTACTTGACCTCATCATAAGGCTGGGATGCAGCTGATGAGTTCAGTCAAACAGGGTGATAAAAAATAGGTAGTGGCGATGAATCTCGCGACCGATGACAACATTGAGGGGTTTTACAAATGAACCAAGTCCAAAATCTAAGGGCACTGCTATTGATGATTCTATAGCTTAGATATTTCTTCGGCTAACGAAGAATATCAATGCTAATATATCAAGATGTCTGAGCGCCACCAGCTGCCGTTCAACATTATAATTTGCAAGTACAACTATAGCTTTTTCTGATATAGCAGATCTATACAATAAATACGAAAATTCCTGAAAGAGACAAACTAATAGATTTCATTGCGAGTAGCTCTATTATAGAGTGTCATTTGAAGCATTTGAGTGCCAGAGTGCCATTTAAATTAAAACGTGCCAAAAGTGCACGATAGTGCCACTTCGGCAACGTTGGCTCTATATGGTGATGACTCGGAAAAAACTAAAAAAGATGTATCCACGTGCGCAACCAAACTATTCCAAAAATGCACAGAATTCTGCAAGGAAATTCAATGTCATGTTAAATTGGCAACCGCCTTCAAGAACAGTCCTATCTGTCAGTAAAATAGAATGTTGTGAAAGAGAGGTTACTAGTGAATGTAAACGGTGACAAAGCAAAGTGCATGATAAAACATATGTCCACCATCTGAGACATTGGGATGATGAATAAGAATATACATTTAAATGTTTCACTCCTTTGATTGTAGGAAACGCGAATGATGCCGGAAATCTTCCATCGGAATTGACTGGTATTAATAATATCTCCAGGGGAATCCTGTCAATTTATACCATTTTTTTGTTGGAGAATCGCAGACAAAACTTTTAGCGGCTAAAATATTATGCTAATTTCAAAACACATTAACTACGACTATATTCACCAAATCCACCCAATGGACAAAACTACACCAGTCATGCGAATATTTAAATTTCAGTTCAAATTTCGCGCAAGAGCCCTAAGCCTGGATGACTTAAAGCAAGGTTTGCGGAACTGTTCAAATGGGAAGCTGCAAGTACCTATGTTTTTCCGGGCGGTAACCTCTTAGTACATAATATGAAAAAACTTACCGAAATCACACGAAATTAAAAGAAATTGCTCATTCTCATGAAAAGACTTCACTCACCTAGAAATAAAGAAAAAATTAAGAACGCATTAGATTTTTGATTTCATATTAATTTCCAAAATGTAAATAGTAATTTATTTATGAGAAGTAAAAAAGGCTACATACTTAAATGCAAACTGAAATGAAAATACTATCAAGAAGCCTTTAAGTCATAGAAAAGATTGGATCATTTGTGTTCGTTTTCAAATCCCTAAAGCATTTAAAAATAAGAAAAACATTAGAAAATATTCTTTGAAAACAATAAATGAATTATGGCATTGTTATAAAATATATTTATAATGTAATAGGTCTTTAAAACATTCAAGAAAAAATCTAAAAAAAAAAAAGATTTTTTGTTCAATTAAAACCAATGTTTATACCTTCCAATTACAGAAATCCAAAATCTTCATAAAATATTTATGTATATAAGAAGCGCACAAAAAACTTGTTAAGGAATATTTGGTGGAATTTTGCTTTTTAGAATGAAGATAAAGATCGCTGCTACGAAACAAAATAATTTGTTTATGAATGGAATTTTCAAATTTCAAAACTTAAAAAAAAAAAACAATTGTTTTCGGCGTATTTTTCTAAAGTTACTTTTCTGATTTTTTTTTTGTTTGTTTTTTTACTAAATGTAATGTAACAAAAACATTTGTAAGGTTTGAATTTGATGAAAATTTGCCAAACCAACGCAATTTAAGTCAGTAATCATTAAATAAAAGATTTCTCTGATAACTTTGAGGTTCTCTACCTAAAATATTTGATATTTAACATTAATAAACTTAGAACTTGGCGTACTTTTAAATGTCACTACTTTTCACGGCTGACTTGTTACGGAATGGTTTTTCTATATAGATGAACTTGGCTACTTTTTTAACATTTATGGTTTTGATGTGATTTCACTACTTTTTGCAATGATTCTTTTATCAGGAATGGTGGGTGGAATAAACGCCCAATGAATGCCTCATAAGGTAACGTAAGTTCTTAATTTAAACAGTTTGTACGTACTACACGTCCTACCCCTCTACCAATTTTCATTAGTTAGAAGTGATCTATTGAAATGGTAATAATTGATAAGAAGTGGGTGGATGAAACACATGACAAATTTCATAATTTCAATTTTTTCTTTGTATACACCTGTAAGCTGACTGCTCTAACAAACATAATCCTGCCCCAATCGGAAGTGCTCTGAATATATTTAATATTTATTCTGTGAAAATGGATGTTTATCGCTATCCGATCGCACTACCAAATTCCATCATTCTACGACAAGCAGTAGTTCTCTATATAGTTGATATCAATTCTGTGCAAATGGGTGTGTGCCACGCCCCCGAACTTAAAATCGCAGATTTTAAAATGTTGCGCTTCGAGCCCTACCCCTGTACCAAATTTAATCATTCCATGATGGTCAGAAGTGATCCAAATAATGTATTTCAATTCTATGAAAATGGGTGGATACCACGCCCCCTGAATGAAAAGTCTTAAATTTTAAAATGTTGTCTTTGCCTGCACTTAAAACTTAGCAAATTTTAAGTGTTCGAAGTTTCTGACTTTATTGGTACTGCAGTTAGAGGGGGGTCGAAAATCGCCTGAGTTTGTTCATGTAAATAGGGTGTAGTGCCAGAACTTGGCTGGGCAATACCGTGTCCTTTGATTATAATTGTTTATGTGCAATGTAAATTAATTATTTTTACTTGCGATATATGTATGTACATTAAGTATATAGGTACTGTTTATATAGAAAGTTTTGGACTCGGTAAACAAAATTTTGATCAAACTTGACATTACTATGATAGCGAAGGCGAAAAAAATATTTTTTACAACTCTGCCAGTCTGTCAGCATGTCAGTTTATCTGTCTGTCAGTCCGCGCTTCTACAGCCAACACGATCGCATGATTTTTTTTAAATTGGGTGCATAATGTTTTTATTGGTAATATGCCCACGTTTTAACAGTTAATAAGTAATGAAAAATGGTTATTTTTGGCACATCTAGTAGAACAAATTTTTTGGTTTTCGATTTTCTGTAAAACGGTTCTTTTGATGTTTATTGAAAAGTTTAAACATTATTGTAAGCCAAAACTTTTCAAAACTTTTTTTGAAAAATCAATATTTCGAAAACGACTCAATCGTTTTCTCCCGTTTTTGGCCTTATCTTGAATAATTAAAAAAAAATCCTAAACAAAAAACAACGGTTTCTCCTATAAAAATGTTAAACTTTAACAAACGAACATTTTTTTTTCGAAACGGCTCCAAGAATGTTGATTAAGGAATGCATGTGTTCTTAAATTACTGGGTCAACTTTTAATTAAAACAATATTTTATTTTTCGTTCATATTAACAGTACTTCCCAACGAAGCACTTTTCAAATTGTCGACTTTCTTAATATTGATTGATTAAAATATTTTTTTGTATGCAAATGATCTTGAAAAGTATAAATTATATTACATAATCAAATTTTAAAGAAAATCGATTTTTTAAAAACTATAAATTATTTTTTTTTTGAAAAAATTAATTTTTCAAAAACGAGTTGTTAAATTTTGTTTAAATTTAAAACTCAATTAGTATATTTATATTTACTTTAAATTGACAATCCAATTTTTAAAATTTTATACATTCAGAATTATATTGTTAAGAAAGATGGCAATTTTCTTTTTACCTCAAACTATAACAACACTAAGCCATTTAAATAATTTTATTATGTGTTTCGTGCATACTTCTACCTGGTTATGTTTAATTTTTCCTCATTTTTGTCTAACTAAAATACATTCACATACTCTTGGCACATACGTCACAAAATACCTACATAATATGTACTGTGTAGCCTCTCATACCTACATACTCGTACGATCCAGTCGTGCATTTTGTTTTTTTATGGAAGCCCAACATGTGTTGTAAAAAAGTATGCCCTATGGCTCATCAATCATATAATTTGAATAAACGAATTTCGATCAAAAATTATCAGATGAAATGCAGATATAGACGATCGATAATCGAAAAAAAAAACGTTCAGTGAACAGCAAATCGAAAACCTCAATCAGGGCCTTAATTTCGTATACAAATAACGTGCACGACTTAATCGCACGTTCTTACTCTTATGTCCGATCACATAGCAAGTTCAAGATTAGTAAAAACAACTAAATATGTTGTTAAAGTGAAATTTTATTAAATTTTGTGTATACAAAATTTCTTAAAAATTTTTATAAAGAAAATTTGGTTTGGTAATTTTAAATATTTATTATTTCGTTTTCAAAATATTAATTGTTCAAAAAAAATATTCTTTCGAAAATGTTGGTTAGTATGTAGTATTATTTAGAATTTGAAGGACATTCTGCATACAAATGTTTATTAAAATCCGTTGAGCCGTTACTGAGAGTAAAAAAAACAATATGGCAGATACTGTTAATAGCATTTTATGTTACAAAAAATTAACCAAAATAAGAGTTCTCTGAATTTTTTGTTAAGATTTACTATTTTTGGTACAACCAAATGTATGGCAGGTACGTTTAGCATTGGAGATTAAAAAAAAGTCGAGCCAATCACCTAATCGCCACTCAAGCTCTAAATCGGACAGACGGAATTAATGACACACTTTTTAGGTGTTTTCCATAATCGTAATGTCGAGTTCAAAAACTTGCACAATAGTACCTATTTCAAAGGTAAAAATATTATAGTTAAAAAAAAAATAAAAATACAAAACATCAACATAAGTCCTCAAAAATGTTTGCCAAACACAATGCTTTTCAAAGTTTTAATAACTCTTAAGCCAAATTCAATAAATCTTAAGTCAGCTTCGTACTTGAATTTAGGCTTGTCAAAAGATCTGTTTTATCCACTAAAAGCCAATGTATGTAATGCACGCATCAAAATTCTATAACGTGACACTCCACTCTAATGTGTACTACTACAATCGTAGAATTTTTTTTGAACATTCTACAGGTGTGTTTCTATGTTCACCATTCTCATTAATGACACAACCAATTTCGATCAAACTTTGCATACAGAAACTTAAAAAAACATTCAGAAAACCTTCTTAGAAAATATTTTTGAAAAGATTTTTGTACGATGTTTTTTTCAATACTTAAATTAAAATAAAATAAAATATAATAAAATAAAATAAAATAAAATAAAGTAAAATAAAATAAATATACAAATGAAATTACAATGCTTGCATTTAAAAAACTTTGATCAAGGGAATATTATGATATTTAGACGTTCATATGTATTTATTTGTAATTGTTTTGTACGACCCCAAGGTATTACGAAATTCATAAAATTTGTATCTACTGGACCAGTACAACCTAAATTCATACACTTTGCTTTAAAGGGTCTTTTCTGGCATCAGATCCACCATTTTGAACTTAAAACTTTATATCAAAGGCATGTTAACAATGATTTAAAATTTCTTCACCAATTAATTTATTGGTTGAATTTATTTATTTATTCCACTCTAACAAGTAAATACATAGGACTTTCATAGAAGATCTTGCAAACTAAACTGAAATTTCAATATTACACGCAAATAAAGCTTTATATTCATTATGATTTAAATATGTAGAATTCTAACAAATCTTCATATTTATTGAAATATCAAGTAGCATTGTTACATGGGATTATTTGAACCGTGGTTAGTATTGTGTCTATGATAAGACGTCGTTCTTTCTAGGTCTTAGTGGGCGTACGGGACCATAAATATTAAATAACGATAGCAACATAGGGCTATTGATACTGACACAAAAAGTCCGCTATGAAGCAGTTTCAAGTCAATTAAAAGACATCTAACATTGTAAGTTGGCATGTTTGAATACAAATAAGTTTTACGCAAAGAAAATTTTGTGAACCTTTTCTGAACTGGTTCAACCCGCAATGATCCATTGTTATAGTAACGGTGACCACATTATACAACAATATTCAAGCTGAACAGACATTTCAACGTGTAAGGGTCACTGAATTCCTAAGAATTTGTACAAAGAAAACCTAGCATAGATGCAAAAGAAATCTTAGTTGAGACTCAAATATAATCTCCAAAACCTTTTGCATCGTATCTTTTGTTGGATCACTCAGAGATAAATTGAATATTCTGATATTTAAGCGTGCATTGGCATAAATTACCCCAGATGATGTCACCTTCTTCGAAGTCTTGAGCTTCTACACGTCTATTGCAATAGAACTTACTAAGCCCTACACGAAACCCCTAATCAAATATACCAGCAATTTAATTTTAACGTCACCATGTTGAAAATGGGCGAGGCGGTATTGAAACAATTGTTGCAAACCAATTCTTAACTGGGGTAATTATTTGTTACTATTTTTTTTTTAAGATTTGTATATTGTTTAATCTTGTTTAATAGTTTTAAATTTGTAAGTAGATAATATTTTTAAACGAAATAAACTAAATATTTAACAATTTGAACACAAATAAATGTTCACACAGGTCTAATTTTAAACTATTGATTTTTTTATAGGTAACTTAAATAATCAAATTAAAAAAATAAAATATTAAGTAATTTTCTCATATTAATTTAACATTAAGCAAAGATATATTTAAAAAAAACTAATTCAATTTCAAAAAAAAAACTTGACTCGAAAACATCGTGTGTTGGAAAATTATTTTTTTATAATCGATTTAAATATTTTTAAATAAAGATCATTGAACTTTAAATAAACTGTCAGAAGTGAAAACGAACAAACCTGCGCAGTTGCCAAATTTATTTTAATCTTGTTTAGCAAAACAACAAGAAGTGCTTTTGCTTTATCTTGTTGGTTTTTTTGTTGGAAACGTATGTAAATCTAAAAAATACGTATAATTACATAAATAAATAACTTACATTTTATTATTGTTCCTCCCATATCCGCGGAACTATACGATGAGCCACCAAATAGATATTTTTTTTTGTTTTATGCTTAAAATAATTTCACAACGATTTTTTTTTAAATATAAATTGATGTATGAAAAACGATTTGCACTAACTAAGAAATTATTATTTTTTCTCTGTAATTTTTTTTATATTTGTTACCCCGAAACCTTATTTCCAAGGATTTTGTAATATTATTAATTTTATTTTCATTAATTTTGTTTCTATATGATAGAAAATATTTTTTTTTCCATTTTGTTTTTTTTTTGCTTATTTTATTTTCAATCACAACATTTATTCTCTTAAATTACATACATTTTTCCAATTTTTTTTTGTTTAACAATCAATTCAACAAAAACGCACAATTATTTTTACTAGAATTTAAGATTTTCCAATTTGAAAACCATTTTTTGAGTTGAATATCAAAAACAAAAAAAAACTCAAAGAAAAAACGCTGCCCGAAACTTTAACACTTGTTAGCTTGTGCCACTTATGGAAATCTTCTCGTATATCTGATACAATGAATACACACTCATTTTGCAAGTTTCGTCTGCTTTTCTTTGGTATCCTTAATTTTTTTTTTTTTTTTGGATTAAAATTTCCAACTTTCACATCTTTTCAAAACTTTATTTTGTTTCTTATTTTTTTTCCGGAAATGTCAAAATATTAGTTTTTTATATTACATTTTGATTTTGCAAACAAAATTTTGCGAAAATTTTCCAACTTTCTGTTCACCATACCCCCCATATATCAAAGCACCTGTTATACTGTTTGTTGTCCTTGAGGGGAACAATAATATAAATTAGTAAAGAAAACCGTTAAATATGTTTGTAAATTAAAGCAAACAAGTTAACAAAATGAAGAAAGAAAAAAACTCACTAAAATTAATTATCTTTTGATGGAATTTCTTGTGATTTTTTTTTAAATTAATTTTGCCAGCACTGAAAAAAAATGGACTTGGATTTTTTAACGGTTCTATATTTTTCTGCTGCTGTTGGTCCTTTCAGTTGCTGCTGCTGCTACAACCGCACACACGCCACATACATACAACTAAACACATCTACACTCACACAGAGGACAGAGAGACAGGAAAACTTCAATTGCTGGTGGTTCCCGTAATTCCCTGCTTTCTTTGAGAGTAGATACCGCAGAAAAGAAAGGCAAAAGGAGAAACTTTCTCGTCCTGGGAAAATTTCAAAATTCGACAAATTTTTTTCCAACTACTTCTTTAACGAATAGAGTTTTATGTACATTGCTTTTGTGAATCACATTGAATTTGAAAAACAATTATCTTTAATTTTTATGTTTGATTATTTTCGGTAGAAAAAAATTTAAAAAAAAAAATAGAAAAAGAAACAGTGGCTCAAAGGACACATCCACTGTTGCTGGTCCTAATCAACATATGTGTAATTTGAATCAGGTAAAAAAAAAACCGATTACCAAAATATATAGGTATTACTTTGTTGAACAGAAAAAGGGTGTAGAAAGCACCTTTTAGTCGTTATTCTTTGAAATACGAGTAGGTTATTTGTTTGACTTCGACATTCTTTTAACTTTCATGGTTTTCTTATTTAACTTTCACTGAAATGTGTGTGTATATTATTTAGATTTTTTTTTAATGTGAAGTATATATGTATTTTTATGATGATGGTGAAAATAGGAGGAAAAGGCAACAAACAGCACAACCCGAAACCGGAACACCAACTAGAGGCAGCCGAATTTGAAAAATTCCCAATTGCCTGAGATTTTCATTTTCCTGGGGTTGGCTTAGGTCTCAAAAATAACGGTACAAGACACAAGAGCTGCTGGAGAGAATACATGAAAGATTCTGTGTGTGGGAAAATTACGAGTATTGTTAGCAAAAAGCTTCTTAAATATTTTACAGAGAAAGGAAGAGAGAGATTGGAGCTTAGTCAATGGAAGTTATGAAAAGTAGAGCTTTTTTTTCTTAGGGAAATATTTTCTCTCACAAATTATTGTAGAGACAGGACATTGGGAAATTTTGTGATATTTTTTTAAGCACAAAAAAAGCCTTGTTCGCTTTTGTGTATGAATGTTTGAGGTTTTAATTCCATGTTCTTATTTTTTTTAGATCCAAAAAACACAATAATATATAATAAGTTGGCATTAGTTTTGCATAAGATTGACTGAAATTGTGGAGGCTCTTTAACTCTCCAATACAATTTGACTATACAATCGAAGTCGGAAACGAAATCAACTGGCAGAGTGAATTCTACGTGAGCTAAAAATTTGATGGTGCTGAGTTGGATTGTAGGTTCTATTATTGGGAACAGCTCTGCTAAAGTCTTCAGATTATGCACATACTTGGCAGTATACATAAGTAAAGCATGTCCTTGTCTGGGATTCCTTGACGTCAAGTATGTAATTTAAAAAATCAACGAAGTGAAAATGGAAGAGCGAATTTTCTTTGTAATAGATCCTAGTTATTCAGTTTAGAAGGATTAAAAGGATCGTTCCAATGATTCGAGTTCCAATTTATCTCATTCCACTGAAAGAATTGTGGACAAAATACCTTTTAGTGTATTTCAATCAAGAACACTTGGTGGTAGACAGGTAGTGAGGCTTGCCAACTGACATATATTTTCCTGTTTCCTACAAGCGACCATCAGGAAAAAATATTCACTTTCATACTGTTTCAACTTTTCCTGATCGTTAAAACCCTTAAGTAAAAAAGGGGCAAGACATTTATCATTTTTTTATGGCTGATCACAATTCTCTTAATTTCTCAGTAACCCGTTCCCAGAATCAAGTACAGAGCCCCATTTGAAACATTGTCAATATAGTATCCTCATAAGAATTTCAACCTTGTCAAATCGCTACTTAATACCGCTTAAAGGTAAAGTCTTATCCTGAGGAATCAATAAGACCAGGTCATAAACTTGCTTGGTTAGTTTACTGTGACTCCTGGAATGATATTCGTTTTAGTGTGGAGCAAAAAAATTAAACCTTAGGCTATACACTCCGCACCTAGAAGATTTTTATGATCTAACCTTTACAGAGCACCCAGCAGAGGTAAACCCTATGGATGAATAACAGCTTTCATTAATTTGTAAATATGCATCTTAGATTAAAACCATTCTTGGTTGAGTTTTGATATTTTCTGTTTTAATATAAAAGAATATGATGTGATAAAAGGGATTTTAGGCGCAGGGACATAAGTTCCAATTTTGCTTTTTGGGACTTATGTCCCACATAAGAGAGACATAAGTCCCAAAAATTAATGTTGGACTTATGTCCCACATAGGTGAGACATACGTCCCAAAAATTAATTTCGGACTTACATATATCCCACCTCGGTGGAACATAAATCCAAAAAAAAAATGTTTGGGACTTTTGTCCCACTATTATAGGTTTATTGGTACTTTTGTGAAGTGTTGTTTGCAATTAAGGTTAAGACGTACAATAAGCTTGGCGCTGAAGGTGGCCCCTGCAACCCCCTGCTTGGCCAAATATAGGATTTGGTGTGGGTACAAGTTTGAGTACCTATATGCACATTTTTTGGATTTGAAGATTTCTTTTTCAAAACCTCAAAAAAATTGCATACACCCAAACTTGTACCCACCCTTAATCCTATATTGGGCTAAACAGAGTGAGTTTTATGGGGACATCATGCCCCCCCTTACGACCTTTTTAATTTATTGATTATATTTGAAATCTATTCTACGTTTTGAATAAAGATTTCACAATGTGGCAGATGGTCACATTTCTGTCTAATAAAATTTGGGAGTTTTGTCCCATCAACGCCAAATAAAAGCTGGGACTTATGTACCACCGAGGTGGGATATAAGTTTCAAATTAGTTTTTGGGCCTTATGTCTCACATATGTGGGTTATATGTCCCAAGAAGCAAAATTGGGACTTATGTCTCGGCGCCGGAATTTTGTCTATTAACCAAAAAATTATTTAACTCAAAAAATTCGATATTCCTTTTTAAAATAAGGCTTGGCATTTCTTCTGGTATTCTAGTAATCTGGTTCCAGATTTCCAGGTATTGACGGTCGGCTGCGGTTAGGTATTAGAAATAAAACTAAACAACAGGATGTCGCACTGGTAAATCAGCGGGTACTAATGCCCATGGTAAAAATTAAGGTCGTTTGGTATTCAAGGTTAGTACACAAATGAAGATGGGTACAGTATAGCATGAGACGCATCGTTACAATCTAAGGTATTTGAAAGAATCATATGCAAGAACAAATAGGTGTGCTTCTAGAATTTGGAAACCTGCTAACCCCTAAGCAATCCAGTATCTGAAAGAAAAATTACTGCATTAGATTGTTCATAAGTCTGCCTAAGAAAAGGTGAACAAATTAATTAATACAGACAATCGTTAAAAATTGTAGTTCATCTTGTTATGTTTGCGAAAACAAGCTGTTAAGGTAAGCACAGATTGGTTCGTAGTTTTAGCAATTACAAATGGATACACTGCGACGCTAATTATACTTAATGGGCCCTATCAGGAATGTCACAGTGAATTTTGTTTCCCACCGAATATTTTTTTCCCTCGAAATTTGTTTCTGCGATTCTGAACATCACAAACATCCCACGGGATAAATTTCTCCTTGAATAAAAAAATCGTACGAATTTACAGCAAAGCTCCCTTCATTCTAATACCAATAAATTCACGGGGAAAAATTTGGAGCATTATTAAAATTCCCTACTTTCGAAGGAGGGAAACAATTCCAAGGAAATTTTTATATTTTTTTTAAATTATGAAAAAAATAGATTTAGTTTCAGTCCGTAATCTAGTTAGGTAAGAGCGTAATATATATAAATTTTGTTACAATGTAACACTTCACTTGCTCTTCAATTTTAACCGGGTTCGAGGACTCGTTAAGGATGAGAGTTGCTTTGCAAATCTTGCGATTATGAATTTGGCCATTTATTTTTTATTTAACATCCCTGTCTTAAATTTTGTATGGGCGCTCCTTTAAATACTCTCACTCAATGTGGTTTTTGGGAAATCAGTATGTTGCATGCGCACTACACTCACACTAATGTCCTTTTCACAAAATATCCCAAATGACCAGAAAGTTTTTAAATAATAAAATCACAATAACCAAAAATTAATATCCCTTCTCATGTTATAGAGGAGATGTTTAGATATTTAAGAAAGCTTTATTCTCTTTAATATTCATGATGGCGCAATGAGAAAACAGTTATCACCAGTCATCACATCACTATTCACTCACTAGCAATAGCTGATAGCTGTAAGCATATTAATTCAAGAGCATGAGAGAGAACCATACTGAATTTATTCTCCAAACAAGCTGAGTAATAGAATTTTTGTTGTTTTTTTTTTCGGTCGAAAGCTCGATTTTAGTGAGCGGAAAAGGATATTATTACCATTTATCTCGTATTGTTATTGAAGGAGATGCTTTAAGAAGTGCTGTTAAAGATTATAGGGATAGGAATTTCCATATTTGATTATAACATGAACCTTACTTGTATTTAAATCATCGTTGCTGGTTTATGGTTAAACTACTTTAACGGGTGGGGTTCTTGAAAAAAATAAAAAATATTGATGAAAGAGAGTTTAAATTAATCTGTTTTTTAATAACAGTTTATTGAAAGTTCGTCAACAAGAATATCCCTAAGGGGAAATTGCCTTCGTCCAGGGATTATTTCAGACTAATTCATTACCTGATAACTGGCCACTTTGTTGACTTGATAGTCACTTGGGCAAGAACGATGCACAATTAGAAGAAAAAGAGCGATGCAAGATTGAGTGCCAGCGGATGGCAAGAATTAATAGGTTAGCCGACGACTTAATTATAATGAAGTTGGGATGACTCGTTTGAGGGTGAAAGAAATGACTTTTTATGGCCTAGAGAAATTATTTGTACATCGGTATTTGAGAAGGCAGCGAAGAGGAAAAGATCGGTCTTGATTGAGTTTAAATAAATTACAATTTACTTCTGGGTTAAAGTTTTTCTAACTTAACAAATTTTATGAATACAAATATGAAATTGACCACTGAAACATTTTTAAAATTAAGGAACCATTATTTAAATTGTTTATTGACTCTCAAAAAATATTTTGATCTCTGGTTTAATTATGAACTGTATCTCTCAGTGCAGTGGTCGAAATTTGACAAATTTATGAGTTTAGTCAAAAAAACACATTATTCGCTATTGTTCGAAATTAATAACACAAAATTGTGTAATATTACATTTAACAGCTTATATTTCCAATTGTGTTACTTCTGATTCGTATTTAACATTTTAACAATTTCTCGACTTACTTTTTAGTATCAAACTCAACTTTAAAATTCACTGAAAAGGGATTTCGCATTTTTCTTAGAATTCTACAATTATCATCACTCTGGGCCAGATAACTTATGTTCTTCAGAAACAGTTAGTACTGAGCCATGATTTCGTCTACATCATCAAATGCATGGAGGGTCCACAAGCTAGTAAGCAACTACAATAGCGAATTAATGCATTGGAAGAAGATAATCCTAAGCTGACTATCAAACGAAATATCGTGGAGACACGGCCTAACAAAATTACCTTATCAACTAAAATGTCGTCATTGCTAGTTAAAATCGGAATATTGTCAGGAAATGTGTAATTTTACCCATGTATTGGAAAAGTACGTTTTAACGAAATTTAATAAATATTTCTTCGTTTGTACATAAGCAAATTTTAAATTAATTCAGAAGCTTTAATAAATTTACATGACACACTGAAACTTTTCAAAATATGTAATTTAAATGACACCTTGTTAAATTAAAAAAAGAAAAAACCACATTTGCACATAGATTAACAAGAAAAACTGTAAAATTAACAATGCTCACATATATTTTACACGATAAAATTAAACCGATTCCCTTGATAATCTTTTACGAGAACAAGAGTGAATTAGAACGACAAGTGGAATTCAAGCTTATTCAAAGAACCTACTTGATCTTTCCAATAATGTAAAATTAACAATGTTTAATTTAATGCGAAACCATACTGTCTGTACTGTAGGTCAATCGTCAGCCCAAGCCGCTGAAGCGATTTTGTTTAAACTTGGTACTTTGGCGTCTTAGGTGATTGGCTAGATTTATTTTGAATCTTCTTTTATCATCTTACTAATATTATAAATGTGAGAGTTTGGATGGATGGATGGATGTTTGTTGCTCAATAACTCCGGAACGGCTGAACGGATCTGGATGAAATTTGGTACAGAGATAGATTATTATCTGGAATAGGCCACATGCTACTTTTTATCCCGAAAAAATGTATGGTTCCCGTGGGATAGGTGTGTTTTAATTTTTCATAGAGCTCATTCTACAAATAGCAAACATAGCTTTTATTCACAAGGCGCATAGAAGCACACGGATTTGCATGAAATTTGATTGGTAGATAGATGGGGACTGGATTCTCACATAAGTCATTTTTATCCCGAAAAAAATTAACTGTTCCTATGGGAGAAGCTTAAATATGAACAAATATATACATATACTCAACGACTGAACGGTTTTTAATTGTAGGTGTATAGATGTCATTAGATTCCCGTGGGATAGAAAGATCGTATAGCATCGCACGGGCATCTGCTATTAAAAATGGTGTGAAAAAATGTATTGTAATTCATCAATTGAGAACGAATGGGCCGATTTGGCTCGAAGTCTTTTTTAGTTGTTCGTAAAATCCAGGAGTATGTTTTAGCGAAAGAAAATTTTGGGTAAACCCTCCAGAAAAGTCGGTAAATTTTAAAAATCGAAAATTGATTTTTTTTATTTAATTGTGTATGCGAGTTCCGAAATGGCTTTTCGAATGAAAAAATAGAAAATTCTTAGTGGAAAACTCGAAAAATTCTAGAAAAACGCGAACATTTTTTTCTCGATGATATATATGTAGATAAATTTAAAGCATGATTTGATGATTTTGGACAATGTTAAGGTGGAAAATTCGTTGTGGAGCTTGGAAAATTTCGGATAATCCTACTGATACTATAAATGTGGATGTTTTTTGATCAATAACGCCAGAACGGCTGAACGGATCTGGATAAAATTTGGCACATGGACACACACATAATCGATTATCACATAGGTCATTTTTATCCCGAAAAAATTAACGAACGCCTATACGGGAGAGGTTTATATATAAACAAAATATATTCTTGGTTGTTTGTTCCGCATTCATGCCTCAACCATTGAATGGAATTTAATGAAATTTGGTAAGCAGCTGGAAGATTAGCCATGATTTATTTTTCCCAACTTTATTTTTGTAGTTCTTAGTTTTTGAATCCAATATTAAATGTGGGTGGCAATGGCGCAGTGGATAAAGTGCTCGATTGCTAACTTAGACATGTGGGTTCGATCCCCACGCTAGGCGCTCTTTTCTATACCTCCAATTTTAAATCCACTGTGCAAAACTAGTTCCGTGCAATTCAGGATGTATTTAAAAGACCTTAGGTCTTACAGACATATAGCTAAAATTAAAAAAAAAAAAAAAATCTTCGACCATACAATACGAACATCGAAGCCAACGAACACGACAAAATCTAAATTTTTGGCCATAAGCAAGCGGCTCGCGAACCAGCACACATACAAGAAGAGCACAGCTAGCGCGAGCATGCTAGGCGAACATGTTCGTCGTTTGTGCCTACATTCAACGACTGAAGGGTTTTGAATGAAATTTTGTAGGTGGATAGATGATTTCATTCGATTCCCGTGGGTCCGTAGCATCGCACGGGTATCTGCTAGTTTAAAATAAAGCTAGCTAGTATATATTGTGGTGCACAAAAACATTACATAAGATTTTATTAACAGGACCTACCATTTTTTATTTTCGACGATCTCATTACCGGCTTAATAGATTTCGATAAAAAAATTTCGAATTCTTAATAATACTGCATAGCAAAACTTTGGAAATATTGGATTTTTGTAAGAATTTTTTTTTTTTTTTTTTTTGAAAATTCGATATTTCGAATATGGATCAAAGAAATTGTGTCTATAATAAATTCATTAAAAAAGTTTTACACATATATTTCGCTGTTGAAATTTTGTTTTTGTAAAACTGTCTATGGGATTTGAAAGAACTGTATTTCATCTTCCTAAATATTTTTGATATTAAAAAAGAAACATACGTTTTTTTCTCAAAAACATTATACAGTGAAAACTCCCATTGCGGACACCTCCCTTAGGCGGACTCCCGACCGTGGATCTTGCATTTAAATTCCATACATTTTATGATCCCTTAAGCGGACAGTCCCTTGCCCGGACGCGGACAGGCACATCAGTCACAATTTGGTAAATTTAATTCTCTTAGGCGGACAAAAACTTAAAAACTTTTTTAGCTACACTTTCCCATAGCTTTTTTTACATGGTTTACGAATGATAAAGCCAAATGAACTAAACTAACTAAACAAGGAAAACAATAAAATTGCAATATAGTTAGTATGTGTGTGTGGCCTGTGGTGTATGTGCTACCATAACAATGGACGTCAGCTGTGAACGAATGTATAACTGATTTTATTTCGGCAGTTGTGGTCTGTCGTCTGTTGTTGGGTATCTTGTTTCTTGTATGTATCTTCATGTTATTTTGATACAAATTATCAGGATGCCACCAAAACGGAAACTGTTCAGTTTAAAGGGAAAAAATGCATAACTATTTTTAATTTTTTTTTCTTAATTTTATTACCTTGGACGGACAACTCCCTTAGACAGACAAAAGAGTCTTGACCGTCGCTGACCGCCTAAGGGAGCTTTCACTGTAAATTAAAATAGATGTTTATTTCAATCTTTTTTTAAGAACGATTTAAAAAATGATCACAAGTTAACCAATACACACAAATCTGGTTTAAGCTGATTGCCAATATTATGTGAAATAAATCATTTTTTTTACGATGTCCCTGATCTAGTAATAATACAATTTGATTAAATTCTTATTAAGCCGGATTTAGATTTAAAAATATCCAGTTTCATATTATAGAAAAAAAATTATTCGAATGACAAGACAAAATTATTTTTTGCAGAACAACATTGCATTTTTATTTTTTTGGTAAATTTGTTTTTTAGGTTAAGTAATTAAAGTACATTTTTAACGGTAGAAAAAACTTTTTAAATAATTATTTTTAACAAAGAAACATCTAAATTTTTAATTGCGATTGTATGTAGGTACCATATGGCAAGTTATGAATTCGTAAAAAAAATCAAACTTGACATTACGATGATAGCGACGACGAAAAAAGTGGGTCCCGCTAAAAAATAAATATTTTTTTTTGTTTTTAAATCAATTTTTCAAAAACATGTCTCTGAAATTTTTTGAAACTAAAATTGTATACCTATGTCTTATAAATAAATAATAATTATAAATAAATAACTAAAATTTATGGACTTACCGCGATTATTAAAATTTAAAATCAAAATAAATTTGTTTCGATATTTTCTTTGCCCAACGTTTCGACAGGGTTAAATTTGTCGTGGTCACGGGTTAACTGATGGAAACGTCGAAAAATTAAAAAATTGAAACAAATAATAATCGCGGTAAGTCTGTAAAGTTCAATTAATTGTTTATATTGTCGCAGTACCACAATAAAAAAAAGTCTTACATTTCAAATTTTATATGTGAATGAATAATTTTTTTCAAAATAGTGTTTTAATTTTTTTTTCTAAAAATGATTTTAAAATTTTATAAATAAAAATTTTTTTTTAAAGCTGTTATTTTTTTTACTTGCGATGTACATTATGTACTATAGGGCTAGTTTTGACTTTAAAAAAAATCGAACTCGAGATTTTAATCAAACTTGACATTACGATGACAGAGAACACCAACGAATTGGGTCCCAAAATTCCGCCTGTCTGTCTGTCTGTAGAACGATCTACAGCCTAAGCGGCTGAAGCGATTTTCTTCAAACTTGGTACTTAAGCGTTTTAGGTGATTGTCTCAAATAGATTTTTGAATCGTTTTTTAAATCAAAAAATAACAATAATTGCCATACAATTTTTTCTACCATCTTAATTATGTCGAAAATGGCTCAAGCGATTTTGATAGGAATAATCTACTTTTTGGTCAAACATTTTTTTAAAAAATATTTTGTTATTAACGGTACCTGCCATACAAACTTTTTTTAATTTTCGACTTACTCATAACGGCTGGACAGATTACGATCAAAATTTTTATGTAGGATACTCATCAAATTCTAAACAATATTGCATTCCCAAATCTTAGAAAAATATTTTTTTTATTCTTAAAAAAAATAATTTTGATATTTCTTTGTTTCAATATTCCGAAAACGATTTTTTCAAAATTATATTTTTAAGCTTATATTATTAATTTCACAAAATTACCATACCAAATTTTATTCAGAAAAAAATTAAAGAAATGTTGTGTATATAAAAAACTTAGTAAAAATCGAATTAAGATATATTTAGCCGTTGATACTAAGAATCTTGTGCGTACAATGTGATCGAACATAAGAGCAAGTTCGTACGATCCAGTCGGGCATTTTATTTCTTTATATACACACAGAAATTTGATGAAAAACGGCTTCAGTAAAAAGCCTACAATAGCCTCTATGATCTATTGTCGTTCAATTTATTTCGTCAGACAAAAATATACTTTAACTTAAAAAAAAAAAACGCTTTCCCTATTTAATAGTGCAATGAAAACTCATTCAAGGAAATATTCCCGCTGCGCTGCGACAGAAATATGTTTTCAAAAAAAAGTAGAACATTTGTATCTAGCATTCAATCCGTACTTGAATTTTGTTTTGTTGTAAAGGTTATTCATTCAATCACCGGAAATATGTACAAACAAAAAATAACACAACATAAATCTAAAGCAGATTGTCCTTTCTCCAATTTCTTCCTTTTTTTCCGAGAGTAAACCAAAAGCAATGACCTCGTACGACTTTTATTTCTGGCACTTGTTTCTCAATAGGATATCAGAAGGGAATTTAAAAAAAAAATATCTAAACAGAACTGGTTCATCGCATGATTTTTAAGGAATCAGCGAAAAAATGTCCTTCTTTTGCCGTCAGCCAATAACTATTGAGACCTACTTTCTCGTGGTTCCAAAGAAAAAAAAAACCAAAGAGTTCTGCCGCAATATTTGAGCCTTCCACCTTGATGTCAATACTGAGAAGTGAAATTCATACCACTTTGAAGTGACGTTGCCGCCGTCGTCGTCGAGCTGGAGTTAAGGACAAGAACCAACAACAACAACAACAACAAAACTTAAGTGCAGAAAAAATTTAGAGAAAAATCGACATTTGGCTTCTGCTAAATAAATCATGCCCAAACTCGAATGGGCTACCAAAGGACGAATGACAACGACAATGACGACGACGACGACAAATTTGATAGCGTTGAATGTGTTCTGAAATGTTAAATGGCAAAATCAAATTTTGCACTGACAAATTTGTGGCTGAAATTGAAAAAGGAAAGGACGAACGAAAAACTAGGTTGTGTAGAGTAAAACAAAAAAAAAACGAAGAACTTTTATTTTGTGCAAAGTTTTGTTTCCATTTGAAATTTGGATTAAATAAGTCCTTAAACATTCCCTAAGGATTAAATTGCTATAGAGATTTAAAAATCCAGTGCAAGTCCTTATGTACATATGAACAGCTTACAGATGTGTGTCCTTTAAAAACGTTGTTTTCGGTAAACTCTGATATTAATGGAAGTAAACATTATTTGATCCGTGTCATCTCGTTCCACTGTTCCGTGGAAGGAAAGAGAAAATACTGTACCAATGCATTCTGCTTCTTCAAGGATGCATACAAAATAACAACAACGACACCAACTGCAATAGATAATGAGTTCCGAAAGTTTAAAGAGACAGGAAGATGCAATCTGTAATGCAAGCACACAGGATGCGGTTGGTTTAATCCAAACAAATAACGGCGAAGAAGCACAAAATGTGGGATAGTGAGTTTCCGAAAGAATGTATCCCTGCTACAATAGGGATAGTGCGAGGAAGGAAGTATTTTGATAGTTTTTTTTTTCCTCCTTCCTACATTATTCTGGAAATTCATCTTTCGCCCTAAAAGGGTATGTAGGTACAGAGTGGTAAAGTATTTATTCTTTTTTGAGTGGGAAAGCAATGGGTTTACACAAAATTGTTTTTTGTCTAAAGAAGTGTTATCATTCTGTTTAGAATGATAAATTCATGGCAATCATTTTTTTATGAGGTGAGTTGTTGTTGTTTGAAAATGTAAACAAGGACTTCCTTTGATCTGGACACAATTTTTGTCGATGGTAAGAAAGAACAGATGAGATTTTTTTAGAAAGGGTAGTTTGGGCATCAAGTAAGTTAAACTATATAGGTATGAACATAATATGAATTAAATCTAAATTCTGGAGAACTCGTTTGGTACATTTTTTTGTATTTTTATGGAAAAAAAATTCTTTAAAAAATAGTGCCATGTTTTTTGTGTTGGTAGGTAAAGAATCTTTATAGACTCTGTGTCCGGTTATAGCGATTTTTATGCACCTTCTTCATTTTCGTTCGATTAATAACACAGGTCAACACTATTTTTGTTTCTGGGTTCCTGATACGATTTTCTCGTTCCTATCATATGACTTACTAATTATAAAAAAGTTGTACCTGAAAAAGTTTGTTTTTATAGCTAGATATTTTGATTTTATGGGAAATCCTATTTTTTTGTTTTGTTTTAATGATATGTCAAAATAAAATAAAATTTTAAAATGATTTCAAATTACTATATATTATCTCTATATAGTTTAAACTTAATAAAGAATAAATGTAAATATTTAAAAATTAATATTTTGTGTGTGTCCTGTTGTGTATGCATGAAATTTCTCGTATAAGACACCATATAGAGTCTCCCATCATTCTTTCATTAACAATTACAAGAAAAATGTTATTGGAAACAAAACTGGATTCCGTCCCTTACCTTCGAGAATGACTTTGCAGCAACTACTTGAAAAATGAGGATCCCAGTAGTGCTGCCGTCCAAAGATTTTGGAAAAACAGGTCCTGTTCAATGAGTAGACAGTTTACCTAAAACGACCTATAACAGCGAGCAAATCGAAAGATTAAATGAACTCAAATTTCTTAGTGAACCTTCCAAAGCCCTCTCAATCTTATTATTGGAAATCACTAAAAATCAAATATAATTGATTTTTGTACCAAGTTTTTTTCTGAATTGAATAACGTTATAAGTTCAAAAAATCGAACTTTCGATTCTCGAACCTTAACAAGGGGTTAAATGAAAAGAAAAATTCTAATAGCTCGATTTGGTCTAATCAGACTAAAAATAATTTTATATATATTTTTTTTAATCCAATTAGTCCAACAGGGATGAACTCGTGGAAGTACTTGAACAGGTATGTTCCATGGTAACATTGTTTCTTGGAGTTGAAGATGACGCACAATTTTTAAGAAGTTACATAAGCTTTTGGAAGTAATAAAATGTTTTATTAAGGAGCCTATAATTTTAATAGTAAGACAAATCGCAAAAACAGGACAATTGAGGAAAAAATTGAATGGACACAGGATACAGCGAAAAAGGAGCGAAAAATGAGAAGTCTACTGTTGCAAAGTAGACACTACAGCACTGGCTGGAGCCCAGGACTTATATTAGCTTCGAATAGGAAGGTTAAAATAAGATTCATAGGCTCCACAAAGCTTTAAATTAATACTTAAGGCTAAATTTGTATTTTTTTGTTTTAATAAATTCGCCGCAAATGTTACAATATTTTCATGTTTGGGGGTGGCCGTGGCGCGATAGTTGTGTGCTCGCCTGTCAACCTCATGGTCTCAGGTTCGATCCCTGCCGTAGTCTAGTCTTCTTATTTTTCCATTAAAAACCAATTCTAAAAATAAATGTCATACAATGAGTTGTTGGATTACCCATTACATGCTGTTTAGGCATAGAACTAACAACATGTGATTGAGTAAAACTATTATACCGATAAAATATGACAAAGAATAAAAAAATTAATGCGAATTATAAGGGACATAGATAAATAAGACACGGAAATTTCTCCGCATTAGTTCAGCCGCCATCCCTGGAGATAAAATCTGAGACAACAACCACCTACAGTCTCCGAATATCGCGCCACACATCTTTTCTATCATTCTCTCTCTTCCTTAACCTCATCCTCACGACCGCGCTGTGTTGAAACATTTAAAGGGTATTCATAATCCCTTGAGCGCGTGTAGATTATAAAACAAACAAAAAAATTTCAAGAGGCCAGTCATGATGCTACCGTTAAGACGAATCGCTGAAATGTGATTTTCAGCATTGATTTAACACCAAGTGATGCGTAAAACTTCATTATTCCCTCACCGCTCATTGCGCTCTTACTAAAGAGAAGACTTAAAAATTATAATCTTGGTTGACAACACGTAATATTTATTTATCATTCTAAAAGGTATAGAAACAAACTTTGAAAAAAAAAAAACAAATGTACCATATTTTTCAATACAAAGATTGAGAAAATCGCCATTTGAACACAGAAACGAAAAAAAAATATTTTTTTTGTTGACCTGTGTAATAGCTGGTCTTGTCAAGCGATTTTATTTAAACTTAGTATTTAAGCGTTTTTAGCCACAAAACTAAAGGTGCTTGGCATACATTTTTTCTACCATCTTAATTATATCGAAAACGGTTTTAACGATTTTGATTAAGAAAAAAACTATAAGGACATTATATGCTTCATTTTGGTCCAAACATTTTTTTTACATACATATTTTGTTATTAACAGTACCTGCCATACAACCATTTGTTGATTTTCGACTTTCTCATAAACGGCTCGACGGATTTCAATTAAAATTTTAGTATAGGAGATACGTCGAATACTAAATAATACTACATACGAACATTTTTAAATAAAAATATTTTTTTGATTTTGAAAAACAAAATGTTTTTTTTTTTGGAAAATTAAATACAGTAGACTCTCCCTAACTTGAACATACGATATCTTAAACAATCCAATAACTTGAGCATGCTGTTTTCCCTTTTATGTATTCTGTGGCTTGGACACGCAATTTTTAAGACTCTTTACGTTAAACTTTTCTGTTGCTGAAGCTACAAATTGAATAACTATTATATTTGATAGTCTTTAGCTTGAACAAATAAATTTTATATCAACAGAAGTTTGAATTTCCTCATTGTAGGATACCACGTTGGTAAACTGTTTTTTATTCAAGGGAAATTCCCCGAATTTGTTATTGTGTATGTACGTAAATGTTCATTTATTTTCCAGTTCAAGCAAGAACGCCTTAATAAAATTCTCTAATAAAAAGAGTTTGAAGTGAGTCTTTGGAAGTTAAGCTTAAGATTGAAGTTTTAAAGTTCAAAATGGGCCTAAAGAAAGGACTAAAAATTAGAATGTTGACACATAAACAAAAGGCAGTCATTAAAAATAAACAAAGGAAAAACCGTTACGTTGTACAAATTGAATTTGACCCGTGTGATATTATTATGGTACAAGTATTGTAACTGATACCGGAATTATCTAAACAATTGACAAAGAGATCAATTGGGCCAGCCAAAACAATAGGACATCCTAAGAATTCACAGTTATCCAAAACCTCAGAGAAATTGCGCTGAAAAATGTTTTGCGAAATAACATTTTTTTTTTCCAAAGTTGGTTTAAATACAATTGTGTTTTGTGTCATTTACATTAATTTATAATAATAAATTGAATACATATAAAACGAAGACTTTTTATTTTTTTCCAGTAACTTGAACAATCCAATAACTTAAACAGGTCTCGTTTCGTATGTGTTCAAGTTAGCGAGATTCCACTGTATATCGAATACGGAAGACGATTTTTTTTAATTTCTGTTTTTAAATTTATATTGTTAAATACTTAAAACCCTGATACCAATATTTTTTATAGAAGAAAAGGATCTCTTTTTAAAATTAATTGAATTAAGGCTCAGTGGCAGGTCACTTGAGTTTGTTCAAGATGCTAGCTTCTCTTACTGTACCCTCGAACTTATAATAAATTTGAAACTCATCACCCTTTTAAAAAACAAATTTTTAGATAACAAAACTTACGTTGTACTAACCAATGAATTACGTCAAATGTACCAGCTACCGGGGAAAACTCTCATGAATTACTTAGGTAGAATTAAAACTTTTTTAACTAGATGTAAATCAAAGGCTCTTATGGGGAAATCTATCCATAGAATATATATCCAAAGCAGGATTTTACATTAAGCTTTGACTTAAATACATACACGCTAAATGTATTATCGCCTCTAGGTACATCAGACCATTGTGTCGTATCTGCAAATTTCTCATGCCAACAACACTCAGTTAAAGAAAAACCACCTACGAGAACCGTTTGGCAATATGGGAAAGCCAACTGGGACGGTCTCAATAATTTCTTCAGAAACTTTAACTGGTCATTATGCTTCCTCGGTAGTGACATAGACTCCAGCGCAGATATGATAACAAATTTAATCCTTTACGGAATGAGAAATTTTATCCCGAATATGGTGAAATCTATCAAACCGAAGGAAAATGCATGGTTTGATTCAAGCTGTAAAGATGTTATTAGGGTTAGAGAAGTCAGTTTCCGGAATTATAAAGCCAACCCCACTGAGGAATACCGGAAAAAGTTTCAACAAGCTAGAAAGACTTGCAACGTTCACATTCGTAGAACCAAATTTTTGCATGACCAAAAATTAAGGCAAAAAATACTACAATGTCCCAAAGGTAGTAAGAATTTTTGGTCATTTGTAAAAACTATTCGAAATTCAACTTCTTCTTCGGTTCCAACGCTCGTCTTTAATGACACCCCTTTTGTCAGTTCTCGCGAAAAAGCCAATTTGCTTCAGCGCAGTTCGCTGTTAATTCGACGCTGTCAGAAAGTGTTATGACTCCTCCAGTACTTGAGAGCGTAAATGATTTTATGGGACGAATCTTCTTTCGCACTCGTGCAGTTGCTAGAGTCCTCAAAGATCTTGACATAAACAAATCCGCTGGCCCGGATAGTATCCCTCCCATCGTTTTGAAGAGGTGTTCTTCAACGCTGGCAAAACCACTGCGTAAGCTTTTCTATCTGTCCTATTCTACAGGTCTCTTTCCGAGTGGATGGAAAACAGCATTTGTCCAGCCTGTCCATAAAAAAGGCGCATCTTCTTCACCATCTAATTACCGTCCAATTGCACTTACGTCCCTTCTTTCCAAGGTCATGGAAACGCTGATTAATTATCAGCTCAAGAAATATCTTGAACAACGAAAGCTCCTTAATGACCGGCAGTATGGCTTTCGTAGCAATAGGTCCACTGGTGATCTGATGGTATATCTCACCGAACAGTGGCACAAATCTTTACATCGTTTTGGAGAAAGTAAGATTATTGCGCTTGATATTTCAAAAGCATTTGATAGAGTTTGGCATCAAGCTCTCATATCGAAAATGCGTGCATTTGGTATCGATGAATGTCTTCTTCGATGGATTAGAAATTACCTTTCGGATCGTTCAATACAAGTTGTATTGGACGGTTTCAAGTCTGATATTCACAAAATAAATGCTGGTGTGCCCCAGGGCTCCGTATTGTCTCCGACACTCTTTCTCATTTTTATTAATGATCTCTTATCTGGAACTTCTAATCCACTTAATTGTTTTGCTGACGATAGTACTCTCAGCTTTTCATATTCGTTTTTAGATGCACCTCCTTGTTTTTCGGATGTGCAACTGGAACGGCTGCGTATGATAAGCTCATTAAATTCTGATCTTGACAGCATTGTCCAATGGGGAATTAAAAACCGTGTAGAATTTAATGCTTCAAAAACTCAGTGCTGTCTTCTGTCGTTAAAGCAGAACCCACCCCCCATGCCGCTATCCATGAGCGGCACTTGCATTGAAGAAACCGATCAGCTTTCAGTCCTCGGCATGTGCATCACAGACCACCTCTTGTGGAATGAACACATATTTGATGTCGCCAAAAACGCTGCAAAGTGTTTGGGCTTTCTTCGAAGGTGCAAGAAATTCTTCACCCCGTCTGATCTGGCTGTAATCTACAAGGCCTTCATTCGTCCAAAGCTGGAGTATAACTCGCACATTTGGGCAGGAGCTCCCAGAACTCATTTGAATCTTTTGGATAGAATTCAAAACAAGAGCTCTAAGAATGATTGGCGATAGAACTATAGTGGAAACATTTACATCTCTAGAACATCGTCGAAATGTTATATGTCTCTCACTATTTTATCGCTATTTTTATAAACACTGTTCCAGCGAAATAGCCAGTTGCATTCCTCCCCTTAAATTTTTCAACCGTAATACTCGCGCTTCTAGGAATGCTCATCAGTTTACCCTTGAGCCCAACTTCGGACGTACTGTCAAGTACAGAGATTCTTTCTTTAGCGTACAACGCGAATGTGGAATACTTTACCCGGCTCTATTTTCCCCTCCCATTTTGATATTCAGAAATTCAAAACCAATGTGCATCGGTATCTCCTCTTGCATCCTTCCCTACTTTCCTAACGCTCGCACTGTGCTTGTTCATTTTAAGGGTAGTCAAAACCCCTTTAGTGCGCGCATCCGTTTAAAAAAAAAAAAAGCTTTGACTTTAGCTTTTTATTGACCTAAGAGCTACTAGTGCTGTTGTATGTAAGACGGACAGATTTTTAAATTAAACACGCCTATTGTTAAAATTATGTTGATATAATGTTAGTTTAATACTAAATTGAATGACAGAAAGCCTTAATCATTTTTTTTCCGAAAACGACTCAATCGATTTTTTCGAAACTTCGTATTAAGTAATTTGTTGACATTATTTTAACACTTATAACACATTTTTAAGAGTTGAAAAAAAAACGTTGCGAACAAAGAATAAATAAATGGAGTAATTATAATTCTTAATTTTTGTATGCAGATGTTCCCAAGAAGTGTTAATAAAATTGCATACTCAAATTTTCAAAAAAAAAAAATGGTTTTTCGATTTAAAAAAAAAATTAAAATTTGTTCTTAAAAAATCGATACTTCAAAATGGTGTTTCAATTTTTTTAATGTGTTTAACATTTTAAAATAAAAAATTGTGTTTTTGCTACTTTAGCTTTTAGCAATTTGCTAAATCCATTATGGAATCTGATAGTATATCAGCCTTGCACGCGAGGTGCCCAGGTTCGAGTCCTGCTGGTCCACAATTTGTTTTTTTTTTTTGTAAATAATGAAGTTAAAATGATAAAAATAGAAATAACTAATACCTTTTAAGAGCACATGTTGGGTTTTCGTCAACATATAATTAATTTACAACGATAACAACAATAATTGTGTTCATCAAAATTCAAACCCTACAAATGCTCAGCTTTCTGCTTAATACTGGAGTACACGCGCCCTATTTTTTTACACCGATACTCGCATGGCCTACTATGGTAGACCATTTATAAATGCCGTTATCTTTTTAGTTTATAAACATTTAAATGAAACAAACATTTAAATATTTTATTTAATTACTGTCTTAATCATTTAATAGTTTGAATTTATAAATATAAGTTAGCAAATTGAAATTTAGTAAAAATTACTTTTTCAGTGCCAACAAAAGACCAAAATGGTTGTTCAAAAATCAATTCTGCATATTTTTTAAGATAATTTATATATATATATAAAAAAAATTAATTTGTATAGCATTGAAGACACACTACAGCATGGTGATCGGAACAAATCAATTTTTTTGTTGATCTTTTATGGGCACTGGTGCAATAATTTAATTTTACACAAATGGTCGCGCGGACTACTATGGTAGACAATTGACTTTGACACTTAACTATAAAAATATGGGTTCGCGAACAAATCAAGAGAGACTCTGACCTGAAAAAAAATTTAGTTGAGAAGGCTTATTTAAAATGAAACAGCTCTTACATGAAAAACCGTTAAGTTATGAACAAAACTGTTAGCGTGGTCTACTATAGTAGGCCGCGCGTGTACTCCAGTGTTAATTAGCAATTTACTAGTTTAGAAAAGTTTTAAAAATTTTGAAATAGTTATTCAATCAATAAGCACTTAGAAAATTGCTAACTAGTAAAATGTTAAGCCCTTAACAATGGGTTGTTTAAAATTTTGCGCAATTGTTGTTTTTGTTTGTTTCACTTTAAAAGCTGTGTATTTTGAACTAGCTTCTAATTTATCCTCTGAATGTTTTATTCTCGCCCTTAAAAGGTTTGTCGTCGCCGAGGAGATCCGAAGACGGTATACAGCGACAACGGAACGAACTTCTTGGGAGCTCAGAGGATCCTGAGGGATACTCAAGGGGAATTCGAGAAAGACAAGGAAGCAGTTCGGTTCGCAGCTGAGGAAGGGTTCACCTTCGCCTTCATACCACCGAGAGCCCTTCATTTCGGAGGCCTATGTTAGGCGGCAGTGAAGGCGGCGAAAACGGTCTTACAGCGAACAATGGGCAACACTGTTCTCACAACTGAAGATCTGCTTAACAGCGACGAACCCAACGATGGCGAAGCACTAACGCCAGCACATCGCTGTCCCCAGAACAAGTGCCGGAACAGAAAATGGCCTGCTTGAAAAGATGGCAGCTTCTATGCTGACTCCAGCAGCAGTTTTGGCAGAAATGATCCAAGTAATATCTGCTTGGCCTTCAAGCTCGGTGCCAGTGGGTACACCAGTACCGCAACCCAATCTAGTGGTGGGCAAACTCGTCCTTATTCACCAGGACAACGATCCTCCACATCAATGGACGATGGGACGAGTCGTAGAGGTCGTAGAAGGGCAGGACGGAAAAGTAATGGTCGCCGACTTTTACTACACGAAACGGAGTACTGAGACGCCCAATCGTTAAACTGGCCGTACCTCCAGAGGAAAAAGATTGAAGCCCTGCAAGCTTTCAACGTGACCGGTGTTTCGACAGATGAATTAAATCTAATGAATGATTACTAAAAGTAATTGAATTGAAACATTAAAAATGAAACTTGTGAATTCTATTAAAGGCTATAAAATTCAAATTTCGCGGCAGTCAGCCAATTTTATTTAAAATTGTAAAATTAAATAAGAAAATAACAAAATGAAAATGAAATAAACTTCATTCTTTGTTTGTAATTTTTGCATTTTTAAAAAGTTAATTTTTTAGCTCAAATAAGAGCTATATTTATAAAAAAAGCTTATAAATGTCAGTATTTCTTCTCGATGTGAGATAAAGTTCAAATTAAGTAGCTCTACTGTTAACCGATACATGAGCGAAATTTATTCGATTGTTATTACAATCGTCGCGAAAATAGTGTTTCTCATTAAGGTTGTAATCCAGTTTGCTATAAAAGATTCGGTGTAGCGAGCCTGCTGCTTGTTCCTTGTAGAGATCTCTCGAAGCATCATCCAAACTGGCGATCAAAGTAAGGTATAATGCAGACTTCAATGAAACAGGGTTGCTGTAATTCAATTAGAAGTTCACCTGCTCGGCTAATTCTAGCCAGCCCTTGTGGGATAACTTTCTTAGGAAGACGATGATTTGGCATAATTAAGAGTTTGAGGACGTAGTTGACTTGTAGATTGAAAGTCTTGATAAACATTGGTGATAATCCTGTTTGTATCATCATATAGTTTTGAGTGTTCAGAGGAAGGCGAAAAATACGTTTTATATAAAACCTCAATAGTTTTTCCACTTCGTCATATTTTTTACCTCCCCACACCTGTGAAAGAACCGATTCTGACACTGCTTCGAAGACTCGGAACTTTCTGTTATGTGCAATTTCATTATTATTTAAACATTATGCTTCCATGTACCATTTATATCGGTTTTTGTTTTCGTCAGCTTTTCTATACTGCGGTTTTTTGTGAACTAAATAAGATATTAAGAAAGCATTAATATCTGAACTTGATTTTGAAACAGAATGATATCTTCCCTCTTTATAAATAAATACATATTATTTTCTAATTAAAAGAAGAAAAATGGAAAGTCTGCCACTTTTAAAAAATAACTCCTTAGAAAAGTTCCTAGAGAATCCTAAATTTTAAAGTAAAACATGTACTTTTATATACCTCTTTGT
This sequence comes from Philhelius pedissequus, assembly GCA_910595825.1. Classification (NCBI taxonomy): domain Eukaryota; kingdom Metazoa; phylum Arthropoda; class Insecta; order Diptera; family Syrphidae; genus Philhelius; species Philhelius pedissequus. Next base: position 81,810,726 of record OU343163.1, read on the forward strand.
TTGGTCTTATTATGCAAAGTCCTGCTGTCCTGCTAAATTTTGTGCACTTTCTTGTATACCTATAATACCATTTTCTGTCACTGACACAAGGTACAATAACCATCACTTATTATATCAAAGCAGAAAAAAGTCCTTTCCAGACATCGCCAAGAAAATAAAATTTCCTTCAATAAATTGACTAGGATATTCCGTATTTGTATGTAAAACACTACTTTTTGAAAAAACTCGTTAAAACATAAATGCATATCGAGGACTTCAAATTGTTAATCTTTTATTTTAATGAATTCCCATCAAAATTAATAACTATAATTTTCTATGGAAATCATAGGCTCAAAAGATTTCTTTGAGTCCTCCAAACTAATTTTAAAATATCACATAAGCTCGGCAAGTGTCCAAAAATCAAATGAAATAGTTTAACAAGCTCTTCCTACAATATGGAAAAAAAAGGAGAACTATAAAAACAAGCAAAAACTGAACCTCAAGAAGTCACTTATTATGCCGAACATGAAACTTGAATCCGTTTTCAATTCCCTTAATAAGCCGCATTACAAATTGTTTCCCATTTCCTCCAAAATAACCAATCTGATTCCTTTAAGATTTTTTCTTCATGAGAAATCCTTTTTCTTTTGCCCCAGAAAATAAACCAAGTTTAAAAAAGAGAAAGATAAAGTGCAAGCGCTTTGGTGGAACGACAGAGAACGATAGGGACCGTATGATGGGACGAGTGGCTGGCTGCGGTGATGGTGACTGACAATAGCAAATGCAAGTTAACGGCACTATACCAAAAGTGAAGCACTCAACGGAAAGTTTGTTTCTCGCTGGCTGCTGGCAGCTGGCAGACATCCAAGTGATGTCAACCCGCAATGAATGCATATCCTTGTTTAAAGAAAAGATGTATATAGGACGAAAAACAAAGCAACAATAAATATCTATATCCATATACATAGTTTTCTTTTATTGGTCCCTAACCGCAGGATCCTAATTTGCTGTATCCACTTACAGCTGTTTGTCTGTGTTTGATGACAATTTGGTTTGGTTATCGTAGTAGAGAAGTAAAGATGCAACCAGCATCTTGTTTAAAACTTGCTTCTTCCTTATGCTAGAGCAGAGCATCACTGCTGCAACATTCCGCACATCTCCATAATTCTCGTTGTAGGTTGCCGACGACGAGTCCTTAACAAGGATATTCAATTTTGTTTTGATAAGAAAACACATTCACAACCGAAGTGATACTCCTTGTGTTATTATTTGTAAAATAATATACATGCACTGTACGCTTTCCAAGGAGTTTAATTGTTTGCTGAATTAGATCCTTTTTACCCCACACATCATACATATAGATATCTAATCCCAAGAACCCTCACAAGTTAAAGGAAAGGCCTATTGATTGATGGCATCATCACTGAATTGGGTAAATGTATGATTACCGAATAGAAAATTATCCGGGTTGTATTTATGGCTTGATTGGATTTATAAAGAAGCTTTGAGTTTCTTTGCTTGAATAGGTATCAGAATAAATGTTGATAAGTGGTTTTGTATCCTCGTTGTAAGGATACACTGCACTTACTTCTATTGTGTGGTGAAATCTGTTTAAATGCGAAAATCTAGAAGCGAAACTCAAGGCCCAAGGCATCTTCGCATTCAGCTTTTTCGGGTTTTAAATATAAGGGGTCTTAGGCATTATTATTTAACTATTGATAAATGTTCGTACCTACCCAAATATATATACAGTGGTGGTCCAGTATAATGAATGATCGATATTACGAACACTACACTTTTTTTAAGTCCATTAGGTATTCTATAAAACGCACAAATAACGAATTTCAGAAAATGAAACAAACATTTTTTACAAACAACAAATTTGAATGAAACTCTTAAATGTAAATGTGTAACTATAATCTACTTATACATACAGTGCCGGTAAAAAAAATAGCACCACTGGTACAAGGTTCATTTTAACTTCTTTAAATGAGTGAAAAGAAAAATATTTACAGCTTTTACTATTATTATGTTATTGCTTGAACTATCACATCTCTCTATTGTATATCTCTGGCGTTAAAATAGTAACGGTTCTTTTCTTACGAAGCCATAATGCAAAAATCCCATTTTTTGTGCGGTAAAAATAATAGCACTGATCGCAGTTTTCGTTACAAAATAATATTTTTTCTTGTGCATATTTCAAGGTAAGGCGGCCAAGTCTTAGAATGTGCTTATATTTATTTGGTATATTCATTTAAAACACAAAATTTACAGTTTTTCAAAGAAAATGCGTTGTGTAAAACATTGTTCCAACGAAAAATGGGAAATTATTAAAAATGATATCGGAAGGCAAAATGTACGAAAGGTTCGACAGTCTGTTGGCTGTTAAAACAAAATTATTCGAAATGCAATAATATACACATCTAAAACCGAATCTCGTGGACGAAAACCTGTTATGACGACAACTCTCATCAGGCACCTAGTCCGAGAAAGCCATACAAATCCCTTTAAGCCTGCAACTGAGCTAAAAAAAAAGCTGAATATTATAGCTTGGGTGGAAACTGTTCGCCACAGATTGAAGAAATATAAGTTAACTGTCCAAGAAAAGTCCCCCTTTTAACTGCAAAACATGCTAAAAAGCGTTTAAGCCGTAGAGAAATGGCGCAACGTTCTATGGAAAGATGAAAGTAAAATCGTGTTGTTTGGCGGCTAAGGATCTCGTTCCTACGTGAGCAGACCCCCGAAAGCGGAATATAATCCCAAATACCCAAATAAAGTATTTAAGCACGGAGGTTCAAGCATAATGATGTGGGCTTGTTTTTCCTACTATGGAGTTGGGCCAAATATATTGGATTAAACCCATCATGGATGAACACGTTTAAAAATGGTTTGGAGATCATTCAATTAATGTAATGGAGTGGCCAGCGCAATCGCCTGACCTAAATCCGATTGAAAATCTGTGGGCTGACGTGAAGAAAGCAGTCTCTGAAACCAAACCAACTAGTAACACAGAACTCTGGGCTGCAGTAAAGGTCTCCTGGGAGAATATTCCTGTAGAAAGGTGCCAAAATTTGGTAAATTCAATGACCAGACGTTCCGAAGCAGTAATATCCAACAAAGCCTATTCAACGAAATACTAATTTTGCTGATTACCCCTAAGGAATAAAATCATAGAAAAAGATTTTTTATTTGTATGATGTTTTAGTTTTAAATTGTGTGATGAAGCAATGGTGCTATTTTTTCACAGCTTATTTATTTAAGTTTTTCAAAAAAAAAATTAATTGTTTTAATAAGTTGATGAATAAAAGTTGGAATTCTTTTTTAAATGTGAATTTTTGGACTTAATATAAGCTTTTCGCATATTCAAAATATTCCCCAAAAGATTATTTTAAACTTCATTTTTAAACGAAATCTGGTTTTCGTAATGGTGCTATTTTTTTACCGCAGCCTGTATGTTACGTATGTTTATGATAATATTGAAAGATACATAAACAATTTTACTCATTACTCAAGTGTTTTTATTTCGCTTGCCAGAGATGAAATAGTTTTTAAAAACTGCACAAATGTTACACCTCTAATTCAACCCATTGATCAAAATGGCTTACGTATGACTAAGCTCTTTTATAGACACAATTTACTTAGCAAAATTGTTAATTCCGAAAAGGGCATAGTCAATGACCTTAATTTTTACGATGCTGTATCACTCATTGCCATGTCATGACAAAAAGTATCCGCGGTTGTGATTCACAAGTGCTGGAAGAACATTTTATCTCCAAGTTCGGATGAGGAGATCGATATTCCTCTGTCAGCTCACCGTAATCAAGACGTTAATGATCTTTGTAGCAATTACGGTGGCTCCTGGAATAATGCAGATGGAGTAATCCTTTAACCCGAAAGTATTGATCGCAACAATGTTGAAGAAATCGAAACTGTGGATAATGATAGCGATGAAAATGCTAGCTCAGAAACTGAACTTCAAAGAGTGAGTCATTACGAAGCTGTCGGAAATTTTGATAATTGCATCCAATGAGCAGAACAAAGAGGTAGGTATATGTAAATGAAGTTAAATATGTTTTTTTTTGTTGCGAAGTATGCAGTAAAATAGTGAAAAATACAATTGTACTTTCTATTTACCTAAAGATTAGTATGAAAAAAACGTATTCGATATAAACGAATTGACTCTGGACATTATATCATTCAGTATACTGGACCACCACTGTATTCATTAAAGAAATTAACTGGTGCGGAAATAAGTTGAGAATTTTATAGATATTGAAGTTTAAGTTTGTTCCTAGACAGGAAAGTACTTCTTGGCATTTAATGTGAGGAAAATCGAAGAAGCCTTAGAATATGCGTAAGTCTTGGATTTGAAACATTTTAGAAGATTTGATGATTTGATTAGAGATAAGATATCAACGGCGAGGATAAAATTCTAAGGGAAGCAAGTAGAGGCTTAATTCAGAAAGTGTTGAATTCTACAAATTCTTAATAGGAACAAATATGTCACTTTTATGTTTCAGTTTGTTTTCGATTTATGGGTGATTTTTAATAAAAGAATGCATACAAAAATAAAAAGTATTGAATTCAATTGTGCGTTGAAAAATATATTGGGGGAATTAATTATTGCAATTATAATGCCAATCAATGATGATTGGATTATTTGCGGTTTAAGTCTCAAAGTGAATGCAATCTTTTAATTGAATTCAATGAGCGAATTAAAAATTGAATTTCGTTAGATTGAGTTAACTGTGCAATTTCCGGCCTATTTATAAAAAAAGGTTCTACATAATGATTTTTTTTTTATTTATTTATATGCCTGTAAGACCTAAGGTCTTTTAAATGCAACCTGAATTGAACGGAACTAGTTTGCCACAGTGGATTTGAGAACCAGGTATTGACTATCTTATTTTAACCCATTAGCAGCATCCAATTAAAATTGGGCAAGTTACTTTATCCACTACGCCATTGCCCCACTTTTTTTTACATCAAAAGTATTCATGAGTTCTTGTAAAAAATCCAAAAAAATAGTTGTCGAAAATGTTGGTATGCAATATTATTTAGAATTGTAAGGACCTCATCGAAATCCATCCAGCCGCTTATGAGAAAGTCGAAAATCAAAAAAATGGTTGTATGCCAGGTAACATTAATAAAAATATATCTAAACAAAATGTTGAACTAAAATGTACAGCAGTACCTAGTGCACAGATTTTTTTTATCAAAATCTTTAGAGTCGTTTTCCATATGATGGTAGAAAGAAAATGCACGACTGGATCACACGAACTTGCTCTTATGTTCGATCACATCGTATGCAAAAGTTTTCTATTAAAAATCTAAATATATTTTAAAGTCGTGTTTTACTTAAATTTTTTAATTTCTTTAATTTTTTTCTAAAAAAAAAAAATGGTATGACAATCTTAAATATTTAATGATATAAACTTAAAAACAAAAGATTAAATCGGCTTAATCAAACAAAATAAAATACATAATTCAAAATTCTGAAATAAATACTTAAACAAATTTGAACTCAAAAAAAGTACGCCATTTTATTTCTTGGATAAATTTGAATTTATGAGAAAAAAATTTAAATATCTGTGGAGCGGTTTTTGATAAAGTTTTTTTTTTAAACTTTTTGAAACAAAATTTTAAAAATATTCAAAAACGCCAATTCGTAGCTATTCAGCAGAAACATATAAAAAAATTAATGAGCAGTTTTCAAAATATAAATTTTTATTTTTTTTTAAAAATGCTTTTAAAAATACAAAAAAATGTTAATTAAAAATATTGGTACGCAGTATAAATTGGGCAACCTAAACCTTTATATGGGTGAAATTTCGAAAGAATCGGTTAAGCCATTTTTGAGATAGTCGGAAGCAAAAAAACGGTCCCATGGAAAGTGCCGATTTAAGACATTTAATTTTTTTTTCAACCATATCATAGGTCGTGCCTAAAAAGCTGCACTGATTTTTTTAACGTAACGGTTATAGGACAGGTACTGTTATTTGTTGAGCTAAAAAAAAATTTCAATTTCCCCTCTGTTGTACAATACCTAAAAAATTCTATATACCAAAGTATAAAAAAGTATGTATATATCGCAAGTAAAAATTACATCAAATGTCATTAACAGTCATGGAATTGTTTTTTTCGTTTTGTTTTTTTTTTTGTTTTTTTCTCATTAAATACTCAAAGTATTTCGATACAAAAATTGTACACAGGAATTCCAAAATTTTTGAAAAAAATTATTTTTTTGAAGTAATAAATTAAATTTTTTTAAAACCTGTCACTTGACATTACGATGATAGAGAACACCAAAAAATTGGGTCCGCCATTCCGTCCGATCAGTAGAACGATCTACAGCCTAAACGGTTGAAGCGATTTTCTACAAACTTAGTTTCTACTTAAGCGTTGTAAGTGATTGTCTGAAATGGATTTTTGAATCGTTTTTTAGCTCTAAAAATAACAGCAATTGCCATATAATTTTGTTCTACCATCTTAATAATTTGGAAAACGGCTCTAACGAGTTTGATAAAAAAAAAAGCGTCTGCACTAGTTTAGATATAGTCTACATTTCCGTCAAACAATTTTTTTAAATATTTTGTTACTAACGGTAACTGCCATTCAATAATTTTGTTGGGATTTTGGACTTTTTCATAGACGCCTCGATCAACATCATTCGTATTATAAATATTACTGCATACTAAAATTCTCGAAAAATATTTTTTGGATTTAAAAAAAAATTGTTTCATTTTGAAAATTCAATATTTCGAAAACGTGTGGATGATTTCTTTCTTAAAATTTTGTTCTGAAGCTTATAAAGGGTGATTTTTTTGCTACTTGGTTTTTGACGTTTATATGTTTGACAGATCACACATGACAAATTCCACGAACATTTGACATTTCGATTCAGTATTGTTTGCCATTTCATCATGAATAGACTTACGCCTGAACAACGTTTGCAAATTATTGAAATTTATTATCAAAATTCGTGCTCTGTGAAAAATGTGTTTCGCAAGCTACGTCCGTTTTATGGTCGTCATAATCGTCTTCAGCGACGAGGCTCATTTTTGGCTAAATGGATACGTGAATAAGCAGAATTGCCGTATTTGGAGTGAAGAGCAGCCAGAGGCAATTCAGCAGCTACCAATGCATCCCGAAAAATGCACTGTTTGGTGCGGTTTATGGGCAGGCGGCATCATTGGGTCGTACTTCTTCAAGGACGATGAAGGCCGCAGGGTTACGGTCAATGGAGAAAGGTACCGTTCGATGATAACAGATTTTTTTTTGCCGAAAATGCAAGAATTGAACTCGGTCGACATGTGGTTCCAACAGGACGGTGCCACATGCCACACTGCACGCGAAAACATGCATCAATTGAGAGGCGAATTTGGTGAGCAGTTGATCTCACGTTTTGGCGCAGTCAATTGGCCACCAAGATCATGTGATTTGACCCCGTTAGACTATTTTTTGTGGGGCTATGTTAAGTCTATTGTCTATGGGGACAAGCCAAACACGATTGCTGCCTTGGAAGCCAACATTAAACGCGTCATTGGTGAGATTCCGGCCGAAATGTGTGAAAAAGTTTGCCAAAATTGGACCTTCAGAATGGACCACCTGAAGCGTAGCCGCGGGCAACATTTAAGTAAATTATTTTTAAAAAGTAAATGGCAGAAATTGATTTATCAATCCAAATAAAAATTTCATTCACTTTTTACAAGTTTCTGTGTTTTTTTGAATTTTCAAAAACCAAGCTCTGAAAAAATCACCGTTTATTATTAAATGTTTAAAATTGTCATACCATTTTTTTCAGAAAAAATTAAAGTTTTTGTGTGTACGTATTATAAGAAATTAAGTAAAAATCGACTTTAAAAATATTAATTTGATAGTGGTGATTTTTTAACGTGTTTTTTTATTATAAATTAAAAATTTTATTTTAACAACTTAAAACACAAATTATTTATTTTTGCTTATAAAAATAAATAATTTGTGTTTTAAGTTGTTAAAATAAAATCTTTAATTTAAAAATATATTTAAATTCAATTTAAACATTAGAGCAAGTACGTGCGATCCAGTCATGCATTTTATTTCGAATGCATTAATTATTCATCGAATAAGTTCCAAACCCTTATGCTTTGCTAATTTTCTAAAAGTCAAATCAATCTTAAATTTCCTTATCAGTCGAATAAATAAAAATAACAAAACAAATACAAACAAAGCTCAGACAAATAATAATTAATTCACAGAAACTGATTCACAAATTACCACTTAAAACACAGCATAAACTAATTTATGATTATGCAATTAGTAACTTAAAGTGACCCGGACAATGGGCTCACTCGCTTAACTATTTAAATAGCGAATAAATTTAATTTCCCCCCAAAATCAACCCTTTTCAAATTAAAACAACTTGCCTCTATGTTGGCACTCCCCATAACAAACTAATACGAGCTGCGATATGAGTTCAATTAAATAATTGAATTTTTGATATTCCCTTGTTTAATACAAAATGTGATGTGTAAGCCATAGCTCAATATTGCTGATAATTATAAGCCAGAATGATTACAAATTGGTACAATTGTCCCTTAAATAGTTTTTGGCCCTTTCCAAAATGAAGAGTTTAAATTTGTAAGTCCTGCTTGACCTAAAACTGGTATATTTGCATACAACCTTTCTGGATAGGATTCGTATTCTCCCAGAAAATGGGTATAATGTATTCTTTCTTTTGTGCAATTTCAATTCGATCTAATGCGATATTCATTTGATTGAAATTGGAGGGTATGCCAGATCGTATAGAAAAACTTTTCGAAACGTTCAGAACTATAAAAGTTCGACAAATTAAATTTCAAGTTCTAGTGATGTGGTCCTCCTCGTTCTTCCTCCGCTCTATAGCTAGGCTTGGTCGGTAGCGTTAGCCTTGGAAAAAAAAAGCCGAATCGACAAACTGGCACTTCGCTTTGGCATTCTAAAATCTCTTTCCCAATTTACTCATTGCCATTCAGTTTTCTTCTTGCAACAGCAGGATGTAAGTGCATTTTTGCACACACAGCAGCGGCCATCCACACCAATGCACGTACTACAACTCCCTATCGAACGAAAAATAAATATTTCACATACGCCATCGAGTCCCGGTGGAGGAGGAGCTGTTATAGACCCATCATTTGACTTGTTGGTGATGGGATTTCTTGTAAGGCAAAACTAGACAGTCGACTGGCCTGAGGGAGTAATAAACACAAGGAAAGGGAATATCTGGGCAGCTCGTAAGTATGTATATGGATGGTGGTTTCAGAGATACATAGATACCTATGTACATAATAGTGGACAGTTTTTTTTTTTTTTGTTAAGTTCTCGTTAGGTTTGCTGGAAATGCTTTGTTGCACAAAATCTTAAATTAAGAGTTGCCAGGGTAAGCGTAGTTTCAAATATTCGCAAAGGCATTTCGATCGGATATTCAACTATTGACCACATATTTGTGCATCGCAAAGACATTCATTTCAAAGGCAGGAAGCTAAATGCTTTTTTGTAGATTTCAAGAGGCCTTCGATTCTATAGATATAAGTGCTTTATTATACAAGCTATGGCAATGTCAGGACAATTTGGAAGGATGATTGAAAGTCTTATTTGCAAACACAGTCGGATGAAGAGGAACTTTCAGAATGGTTTAAGACTTGGCTAATTAAATGTCTTGTGTGCGGATCATGTGGTGCTGTTAGCATATTCACCTGAAACGTTGCAACTAATGATCAATCGTTTACAAAATTACACCAGACTCTGGAGTCTTACAGCTCTATTAATAAAAAAATCGTATTGCACCTCTAATCTCTGACGTTACTGAACCTTAGATTAGAACTTATTAATACAAAATAAAAAACCGAAAATCCACAAATAATAACTACTACAATAAGTATCACTTTTCAACGAAAGCGGTACTTTATACAATTCAATCGAAATCAAATCAAGCTTTTAAAAAAGATTCGCTCGAATTACCAGAGAGTTGTGATATCATAGTGAATGACATGGACATTAGTAATTGGAAACCAATTTTATACAATTTTATAGAGAAGCTGGATAAGAAGGCTAGGCAGGCGCAGGCCATAAGTCATAATTTTGCTGTTTGGGACTTATGTCTCACATAGGTGAGGTGAGACATAAGTCCCAAAAACTAATTTTGTTGCCAAATTTTATTACCCAATTTGCATATATCCAAACTTGTACATACCACAAATCATAATATTGGGTCATGCAGAGGGGTTGCAGGGGAGCAGCATGACCCACTTTCGCGCCGAGCTTTTTGTACGTCGCAGGGACCTTAATTGCAAGAAACACTTTACACAAGTACCAAAAAAAAACCTAATAGTGGGACAAAAGTCCCAAATATTTGGTTTGGGACTTATGTCCAACCTAAGTGGGATATAGGTCAGAAATTAAAATTTGGGACTTATGACTCATATATGTGGGCAAAAGTCCTAAAAAGCAAAATTGGGACTTATGTTCCTGCGCCCGGCTAGGCAACGTTATCTTGAAAAATCCAAAGGTTCCATACATAGGGTAATATACAGTCAGCTGGATTATAATTTATGTCTAAATAACTACTTGAACGATCAAAACAAATGTAGGGAAATTTCGATGATATCTAGACTGACGGGAGATCTACTCAAGTTTATTTGTACACCTCATCAGAACAACTTGCCCATCATTTGTAACTTGTTTAATATGAATGAAAGGAAGGATATATTCAATTTCTTGGGAAAGTGTCGAAACTATCGAGAAACAAGAAGATATGATTTTGGATGCGATTTCGTTACAGAGAACCAAATGGTTTTCTTCATACAATGAAGCCAATGTAAGAAAATTGTGTAACTACTCGAAAATAGCATTTAGATATTGACAAAGTATTATAAATAAACATTTTTAAACTTTTTAAACTTAAACTCTGAATTATTAATCTGAAAAATTTGTTTTTTATAAAGGAACAGAAAATTTAAAATTTAATGTAAAATTTATTAGTCATGCAAATTTGATTTTAACAAAATATTGTATTGTAACAAAATGTATTTCGTGATAAAATAAAATCTATTTATCCTTAACGCTTGGCAACTCGGTGCACCATTACTCGTATTAAACACATAAACAATGAGCATATGTGTTCGATTTTGTATGTAAGCTTAATGGTTTGTGGTGTCCGTTCTTGAAATTTAAATCCATAAAAAAATAGTAGTCACGATATGATTGTTCATTGAACTTGGACTATTGTTTTGTATTGTAAGATACTTAAAGCAAATAACCCTATATACTGTATGGTACAACAACAACTGAGAATAAATATGTTTACACATTGGGGTGAGTCCACAAAATAGAATAGTTTCGTCAAGGAATACAAATATATGAATCCTAAAATTTGTAGTTGATAATAAGGTAGAGAAAAGTACCACATCCACAAAAGCAGACTTTGATTTAGTCTTCCCAGTAATAAGAATAGTATATTTACTAATGACAGTTTCACAAGTAACAAAGTAATGTTACATCTCAGAAATTTATAATAAAGGGTGGTTAAATTTTTAGGGCCGATGTTGAATGTTAACCATACCTTAACGTCAAGTTTGTTTCTGCATTTCATTTGACATTTCTCAATTTCAGACTAACTCAATTTGAAAAATTGAAAGATACACAATCGAGCAACGCGTTAAAGTTACACATGCTTATTATGAAAATGGGCGTTCAAATCAAAATGCATATTGTGCACTTCGTGATTTTTTCGGTCAATTTAATCGTCCAAATGTGCGTACTATCGGAAAATTCGTGCACAAATTTACAACCATTTTTTTTTTATTTTGGATTTTCTCATAAACAGATAAACGGATATCGACATCCACCTCCTATATCCTTCGAAATTATTAATAATTCTGCATACCAACATTTTCGAAAAATATTTTCTTAGATCAATGAAAAAAAAAATGAAAATTCAATATTTCGAAAATGGTTGGACGATTTTTTTTTTAAATTAGTTTTTAAATTTATAATATATCATACTAAAATTTTGTTTAGAAAAAAATTTAGGATATTTTATATGTACAAATTTTAAAAGTAAAAACGACAAAAATATATAATCAAAATAAATAAAAGCATAAATCTTATGCTTGAATGTGATCGAAGATAAGAGCACGAACATGCGATCCAATCATCCATTTTATTTATTTTTCTTCCGCACCTTATTGTACAGAGTCTTACACATTTAATTTACAACTACAATGTATAAGACTGTTAAATATGTTTTGATTTGGTACATTATTAAAAGAACAAGTATCAAAAAAAACTCTTCAGCAAGTAAGATAGAAAAACTTATTTTTGAGAAATTATACATAAAATTTGCCAGCGATAATACAAATAATTTTCATTGTTTAGTTTTAGTAATAGAAAATACTGAATACTTCAAATTTAATAGCTAACTGGCATTTTAGAAAACAAATAAAGTGTATTCTTTTTAAATTATTTGTTTTATTAATTGTTTTTAATAATACATAATCACCAGCCTTTAAAGTAACTTCCAAGCAATTCAGTACAATCTCACTCCAGACCAGGTTGATTGTTTCTATTAGCTTTTCATTGTAATCGCACAGATTTTCGTTTTCATAGGAGTTTTTTCTGCTGTTTCGCTGCATGTAAATCTCGCGTAAGAATAGATGTCATCCAATCGGCCGCAATTTTGCTTGCTGACGTACCCGTTTATCTAAAAATGAGCCCCGTTGCCCGAAGATGAGTTTTCTTCAGTGTATTTAGTCAGTGAACACACATAATTGGAAGGAATGGTCATATACATTTTTCTACATCTCCTATGTGAAATTAAATTTTGTACGGGTTTAGGTTCTTAGTTTCTAATACATACTCTCAGGGACATCGAAACGGGTATTGCAAAAATATTCTCTGAACTTGTGGACTTAAATTTTGCTTCCAAAACAATGGGTAGTTGAGTTGAGGAGAGACCCCCATTTAAACCGAAAAACACCCACTTCGTTTAGCCATAGGAGAACACCAATTTCGATAGTAAAGACTTATTAATGTCACTTGTTTCTACATGGTCTAACCACCATAATAATTGTTCTTTAGTGTCTCACAAAAATATTTTTTTTAAGTAATAACATGGTTGGGGATCAACAGTCAAAGTATCCGGGTACCTACTTTCGTGTCATAATGTAGTTCTTCAAAATTCCATATAAATTCTTCCTCTCGATGAATAACATCACTAAATACATTTTAAAATATTATTACCTCTATTGATATAAAGCTCTTTCTAGCACATTTCATATAAGCTATTTAATTCAATTTTGCATCATTCTCAGCTTGCTCCCCTATATTACAGAAAGTCCAGGGTGCTAAGCCCCAGTCCCCCCGTGCCACTGAATCTACCAAACCCCTTTCAACTGATTTCCTTTTGTATTTGTCTATTAATTTACACCCTTAAGTCACTCACTAACTTCTCAAATTGAATGGTGTAGGTATTGTTAACACCTATAGAACAATAATTATTAGATTTAAGTCAACGAAACTTTTCTCACAGTTTCACTTCTCGAGTCGCTCCATTAAGATCACTCTTATTTCTCTCTCCTTGGTGGCATAAATCTTTGTTTTATTTCTATTTTTTTTTTTTTTGCATTGTTCTTAATAAATTAACAAAAAATAATAAAACTGATTAAGAAAATCATTTGTGCGATAAAGTTGAATTCATTGAAATACTCGTATTGATTTGAGCTCATTGAGACTATGAAAAGTGCCTCGACCCTTGCAGTTTTTATTTGTTATCATTTCGTTTTATCAGCTGGAAATATAAAGAATGTCACTTTAATAGGTTGTGAGCTGGATGATTTGAGGAAGGAAAGTCTCCGCAAAGCCACAGAGCTCTATGTATTGCATTGCAACATACAAACTCTTCAAAATGCTGTCTTCCTGCGATACAATAAACTGGAAACGCTGCAGATTTCAGAATCCGGAATATCGAAATTAGAAGACTTTTCCCTTAATGGTCTTCTGAGCTTGAAATCTCTCGACCTTGCAAGAAACAATATCTCGCAGGTCAAGTCGTGGTCAGATGAGGATTTAATTAATGTAATTGCTCTGGACCTTCGTCGCAACTCCATCAAAAACCTGAATGCGGGTAGTTTTCGGCGTTTTCCCAATCTTCAAAAGCTCAATTTGGCAGTGAATTATATCGAAGACATACCTAATGGGGTGTTTCGTGCTATCCCCTTTTTAAAATACATAAACATCGGCAAGAACCAGCTCAAGCAAATAGACCAGCACTACTTTCGAGGACTCCACAAACTGTCACACATCGCCTTGCATTATAATCACATCGAAGAAATCAATCCACAAGCATTTGATACAAACAATCATTTGAGATCGTTGCGATTGGAAGCAAATGCAATTTTTGATTTGAAATTTATGGCTCAGATGAATTTGGCGCGTTTGGTGCATTTGAATTTGAGTAATAATGCAATTGATAGCCTTAAGCGAATGGCCTTTACAAAAGACACAGAGTTGAAGAGTCTGGATGTGAGTTATAATTTGATTGAGGAGATTTATGCAGACACTCTATCGGGATTAGAATCACTCGAGGTAAATATTTGATTTCGAACTTAATGTAGAATGTACGTATGTACGTGCGTTACAGAATTCGCTTTCATAAAGATAAGCGGGTACAGACATTGTGTATGTACATATAAGATAATATCAAAAAAACATGTGTGGATACATCTGTTGTGAAATACAGTAGGGCGGAGTGGTTTTAGAAACTAGAATAAAATGAAATAGTAGAAACCGAAAATTTTGCTTAAGGTTATGAACATGTTAAACAAGATTTCTAGCAACATATCTAATACCACGCCCGCCAATTCATCCATTATATATGCATGTATTTTTTTTATGATAATCTTCCTATAAAGATTTATGTTACGTATTGTTTTTTCATGTGTTATTTTATATTATTTACTTGCGATATGTTCATTATGGAGTAATTCAAAGTTCAGATTTTAATCAAACTTAAAAACTTACGATTATAGAGAACACTTAAAAGTACGGTATGGCTGAGGCAATGATTTTGTTTCGAACGTAGTACCTAAATGTCTTCTGATTCATTTGAAGAGTAATCTAAACAATCTCGAAAACGTCTGTAACGACTTTGGTTAAAAAATACTTGTATACTATTTTAGATATGGCCTACATTTTGATAAAAAATAAAATGCACGACTGGATCGCACGTATTTGCTCTTATGTTCGATCAGATCGTATACACAAGATTCTCAGTAGAAACACCTTAATATATTCCTAAGTCGTTTTTTACTAAATTTTTTATATACAATTTTTTTTTAATTTTGTACTAAAATAAATAAAATACACGACTGGATCGCACGAACTTGCTCTTATGTTCGATCACATCATATGCAAAAGATGTCTATTAAAAATCTAAATATATTTTTAGTCATTTTTAACTCAATTTTGTATATTCATATACAAAATTTCATTAATTTTGTTCTAAAATGTTAAATATTTAATAATATAAGCATAAAAACAAAAAGATTAAATCTGTTTAATTAAAGAAAAAATAATTCAAAATTCTGAAATAAATACTTAAACTAATTTGAGCTCCAAAATTTTTATTTCTTGGATAAATTTGAATTTATGAAAAAAAAAATTTTAAAATCTGTGGATCGGTTTTTGAGGAAAAGTTTTTTTTTTTAAAACTCTGAAAATTAAAAAAAAAAACATTCAAAAACGCCAATTAGGTATTCAGAAAATACAAATAAATATAATTTTTGAAAAAAAAATTAATGAGCAGTTTTCTTAAAAATGATTTTAAAAATACAAAAAAATATTGATTAAAAATATTGGTACGCGGTATAATTTGGGCAACTTAAAACTATATTTTTGTGAAATTTCGAAAGAATCGGTTAAGCCATATACGAGATAGTCGAAAGCAAGAAAAAAACGGTCCTATGGAAAGTACCGTTTTAAGACATTTTTCTTATTCTTTTTTTTCAACTATATGATCGGTCGTAGCTAAAAACCCACACTGTTTTTTTTTTATCAAAATCTTTAGAGCCGTTTCCGAGAAAAATAGGTTTGAACGTAACGGTTATATGGCAGGTACCGTTATTTTTTGAGCTAAAAAAAATGTCAATACAGAGAGACAGGCATAAAGACGGACAGAACTTTTAGACCATTTTTTTCGTCTTCGCTATCATCGTAATGTCATATTTGATTGTTATCTCAAAACTTTTTTTTCGACGAATGCATAACTTGCCTTATAGTACCTATAATCGCAAGTAAAAATTGGTATGGAAATTGTATGTATTTAATAATATAGCTTACAAATATAATTTGGAAAAAAATCGTCATCCGTTTTCGAAATATTGAATTTTGAAAAAAAAAAAACTATTTATATTAAAAAGTATTATTTATAATTTGAAGGACCTCCTATATAAAAATTTTGATCGAAATTTTTAGAAGGTCTTTAAATTCTAAATAATACTTCGAAAACATACTTTTTTAGATTTTTTAATATTTCTTTATTATTTATTCAATTTATATTAAATGCCTACTTAAAATTATTTTAGAAAAATTTTATAAAATTTTAAATTTTTTTATTGAATTAAGCACATAAAATAATAGTAAAATTTTCATTTTGCATATTCGCTTATTTTTTTTTATTTAAAGAAAATTCTAAAATAATATTAATAAATTGATATTTTCGTCAAAAATAAATTAAAATTCCCCGCTGTGCAATGGAGTGATAATTAATCTTGTTGGTATGATGTTAATACAATATTTGAGTGAAGTTTTGTTTGTGTTTTGATAGTTGGCTTTGAGCGAATGGCAATGTCATATCCAAGCTAATAATAAATAAATGTTGCTTGTATGTCGCAAATAAAGGTTCTAAGTAACCTAGGTGTAAATCAATTTTAACGCTTTGATAAGTCAATTATATTTAATTCCTTGGAGATTTTTTTTCTGTTATTTAAACAAACCATTGCATTGCCACAATAAAATCATCGATACTTTTAAATCAATAAGTTTTAAGCTTTTAGATTTTGTATTTTATTTTTGGCAATGTAACAGAGTTAAATTAAGCATGTTTTTGTTTGCTATTCCCAAGGTACTTG
Organism: Philhelius pedissequus; assembly: GCA_910595825.1. Taxonomy (NCBI): domain Eukaryota; kingdom Metazoa; phylum Arthropoda; class Insecta; order Diptera; family Syrphidae; genus Philhelius; species Philhelius pedissequus. The sequence continues at coordinate 81,827,849 of OU343163.1, forward strand.
ACGAAAAAAAAACGACATCTGCAGTTATGGAAAACATTAAAACGAGTAATTATCGACACAATTATTGATTTATTCCCAACAATATGCACAAAACACAATTGTATATAAAACAAGACTTAACAAATCATTTTTGTTTTAAGTTTCAAAAAGCTTCGTGTTCCCTTAGTTGGTAGACGTTTAGCGATCGAGCAAACAACGGATGAAATATTTTACACCACAACTGCAAGTGAATACATTTCATTAAAACCAATAATTTCCTACCTACTCTAGATATGATAAAAAATTCTAGGTACCGCATTTAACACACATATTTTTAAAATGGTATGGCAAGTTTTGCTTTTGGAAACAAAAAATGAAACTCGAGATTTTAATCAAACTTGACATTACGATGATAGAGAATACCAAAAGAGTGGGTCCCGCAATTCCCTCTGTTTTTCTGTCTGTACAACGCTCTATAGCATAAACACCTGATGCGATTTTCTTTAAACTTGTGATTGTCTACAATAGATTTTTGAATCGCTTTTTTAGGCCCAAAACTAACGGTACCTGCCATACAATTTTGTCTACCATCTTAAATATCTCGAATACGGCTCTAACGATTTTGGTAAAGAAAAAAATATGCGCACTACTATTGGTATAAATCCAAAATATTAAACTTGGACTAGGGAAGGTTTAGGACTTATTCCGTGGACTAAGTGGGAAATAATTTTAATAAGACACAATTTCTTCTATTTGACGTTTACCAACTTAGTCCTTCGCTACACCATTGAAGACGGTGGTCTAGTGATGGACTAAGAATTGACATTTAAGAACAAAATTTACAGGGAAATAGAATAAATAGAGGTAGAGTTGGTAGTAAATTTTGTTGGATTTTTTTATTAATTGAAAATTTTAGTCCATGGTATAACTGTTACTCCATGGTTTAAGGTGAACTAAGCGTTTTTTTATTAATAGGGCTGATGAATTATAGTCTAGATTTTGATTTTAAAAAATGTTTACATTTTGTTATTAACGGTAACTGCCATATAAGAATTTTTTTTTATTTTGGACTTTCTCATAAACTTCTCAACGGATTTCAATCAAAAATATTATGTAGGAGGTCCTTTGAATTCTAAACAATGGCTAAAACAGATGTGCAGCATGGCTGCACGCATCGCTGCATACAACGCTGTGCCGGAAACACATGTGCATACTCTTTGACATTTATGATGCATAGTTTTGCCAAAATTATGTCCGCATTCTGAAATCCAGAATGTAGCTATCCGAATAGGTCCGTATAGCTGATGACAAAATAGCTGTAACCAAAAAAAAATATCAAGTTATTCGAAAAACTTTTGTATACTCTTGTATCCCATGAGAAATGTAATAACATATTCACGAAAATCTACAAATTTAATCTATCCTGTTTTGGGTGTTCAGAAACTTAGATAGATATTAACCTATCTTAGATAGGCTATACTACTGACATCTGAACGCGCCCAATGAGACAGCCATTCTGCGGTAAAAAAAAATAAATTTATTAAAAATGGATATTAATGAATTTAAAAGGGAAAAACAATTTCGAATGCTCATTTTGTCCCTCAAGAAGATTCTTATAACAAGAGCTTATGATATAAAAATTTATTTTCCTTGACCAATTCATAGATTTTCTTCCATTTTTAAAATCATAAAACAAAAAATACTTTTTTAAGTCAATATGAGTAAGCCAAAGACAATTCTTTCAGATTTTTTGCTTTGCTGTTGTGGTTGTAATGAAACTTGGCAGCCAATTCAGAAATAGAGACATCGTGCAGCCCTTGGAATGTGTCAACCCTCATAAGAACCTGTGTAATTTATTTTCGCTGGATGTGAAAAAGCTGCATATCTGTTTAGGACATAATACTCCCTATTCAGCAATTATCGAAAAATATTTTTTTTTGAAAATTCAGTACACTATACATAAGTACAAATATTTTTTTTTGAAATTCAGTTTTTAAATTTATATTATTAAATACATTAAATTGTACATAAAAGCGACTTTAAATAGATGTACGTATATTTAGCCGTTTCTTCTAAGAATCTTGTGCAAACGATGTGATCGAACATAAAGCAAGTACGTGCGATCCAGTCGTGCATTTAATGTTAACACAGAGGTGATTAAACTTAAATCGGTTAAGGTGTTCTCAAGTATTGACCTTTCATACTCCAGCGCAATCGGGTTTTATTATTTATTTACCGTCTTAAATATTTCACTTTTTTTTTATTTCTCACAAACCAATTTGATAACAGGATGTTCTTATAGGTCTCAGTGTGGTAAGGCCCAAATAATTCAAGTTTTTTTTTTTTTTTTTTTGATGCCTCAATCATTTACTTTATTTCACAGACTAAACATAGTTTTTCTGCTTCCTCACTTTGACACATTGAGTTTTTATTATAATGTGAAATGCAAATTTATTTAAATCCCTTATCTTAAATGCACGTGATATCATTTCGAACAAAGTCGGTCATAAAACTAAAATGCAGCATTTCTTGTAATCAATCAGAGAAATTCCATGTTGAGTTTTCACCCGCTAAGGAAGGTTACAAGTTCACAATTGGTTTCTGGGCTTTAACACGCCCAATTTGGCCAAAAGCTCATTATGAATTTATAACCCTGAGCCGATGAAAGGTACTAAATACCAAAGGAACTTAAAAACAACCACCAATTTATTTGAATACAAATTAATGTACATAATAATTCCTCATTAAGATAAACATACATACCTATGTATATTTTAACCAGAAATTTCAATCTTTTCAAAGTTTTAATTTTTTTTCCATTTCTCTCTTAAATCTTTTACACAGATGTTCAATGCCAGCCATAACCGTATCCACACCATAGCCGCGAAAAGTTTCCTCGAGCTAACCAGCCTAACTCATCTTGATATCTCTGCGAATAATTTAACCCATTTACCGGTGAACATTTTCAACTCGACTCGCCGCCTAAGCTACATCAACATGTCGAACAACGCACTCGAGCACCTAGAATCCAATCATTTCCATGAAATGTCCCAGCTTCAGCTATTGGATCTCTCCATCAACCGTCTACATCGTGATAATTTCATCGAAGGACTCCTTCCTCACTGTCGACAGCAGCGGAAGCCACAGCTGCCCGCATTGCAATTGTTGGACCTGAGCTATAACGCGTACAGTGTCCTCAACTTGTCCGGGCTCTATGGATTCGAAAGAGTAGATTTGTCAGGTAATTTATGGGACTGCAAATGGCTAATCCAGGAAATGATTCATGGTCCGGATACAATACGCTTTGGTAGAAACTACACGATGAAGGATGCAGAGGGGGGTGTTTTGTATGTGCCCGGTGTGGATTGTTATGATGAAAAGACAAAACGAAGTATTATTCTGATTGATGGCTGGAATGTGATGGGCTCAAGAGTTGATGAGGTCAGTATACATCGTTGGTATATGAATGCATTTTATTGAACAAAAATTTGAGTGAGAGTTGATATTTTGTGTAGAAGTGAAAAAAGGAATATAGATTGAAAAAAGGAAATTGATTTTTTTTTTTAAATGAAATGCTCAACTGGAGAATGTCAGAAAAGCTATGCTAGGCAATTCCAAATAGGGTGATCAAAAATGTAAGCCTGCGTGTGGGGGACAGTTAAAAAAAACAGCGTTTACAGTCTCGAATTTTTCGAAATATCATACAGATTTTTGCCTCAAGTTAGAACACTTTCTGAGCAAGATGGTGGCCTTCAGTTGCAATATGATCGGTCATTTTCAACCGTTTCCAACTCAATATTTCCAACTTTAGTTACGACTTTTGGAGAGCGGAAAGGGGTCCCCAGTGGTGTTGCCTAGTAATTAAAATCTCGCTTATTATACAATTAGTAATAGGAGAGACCAAAAGAAAAGGTCACAGATTAGGTGGAAGTGGACGACAGCTTCGACTTTGGCATATGGCACAACATGTACAGTGAAAATAAGGATTCGTTTCTTCCTCGTTGTCAATAAAGCCTCTTAAAATAGTGGTGAATTAGTCAGTTGTACAACTTTTTGGAATATGCCTATAACCCAGCCCTCCGCAAAACTGAATGTTGAACTGGCACACCATCGCCGAAAGTATTTAATGGTAGTTTATAGTTATAATTGAGCTTAAAAAGACTGAGTGCCTACAGAAATTTAAAATCGATATGGCTGTTTGAAAAATGTGGATATCTGAAATTAATATGCATATGTATAATGTTGTGAAGATAAGACCTTTATATCAGTTCACGTGGCAAGACACTTTGCGACCTTACAAACTGGAAGCACTTCTCCCTTTTATTACCGCAATACACTAAAAATTATGTAAAAATGATGTCGGAAGCCATAGGCTGATCTCCAAGCTTCCGAAATTATTCGAAAGTATAATTCGTCATATTTCGATTGCTCTATGTGGACTCTTCTCCGACAAACAACAGATTTAGATAATTTCACAATATTATTATGGATTCGCCACGTTAGTCTTGTTTATGCAGTAAATTTTTACAACTTTCAATCCAACAAAAAACGTCAGAAGTACCACAAGGTAGTCACTTTGGCCCTGTTAATCTTTTTGCTTACTATAAATGATCTGGAGTTAATTATCGTTGAATGTGTGATTATGACGCGCACATTGACAAACAGATTTCGTTATCAGAAGATGCACAAAGTCTATAAACCGATTTAAATAATTTTCGAACCTGTTATACAAGCAGAACCAACCTTGATCTAGTCACCCTACCAATACATTCACATTTAACGCAGATTTAGTTATTATTTCTATTTTAAAGTTTAAAAAAAAAAATACTTCGGGTGAGCTTAGATCTTCCTCATTTGAATGAAGATGTTGGAAATTTGTATGTGTTCCCAAGAATCTCTTCAAGAATTTTATCGCACGGTTATCTGTGAGCACTTTCAACAAATCCATTGTTCTCTTCTCAAATACGGAACATGACCAACCAATTCCCTCATATAAGATCCCTCATGACCTGTTTGGATATTGTTCAAAAGAGAACCACGAATTCCTTTAATTTTTCTTTTGTCACCAGTGTATTTAACATACTCTTTCTTTTTTGTTTTTTTTTTATGTCCTCGGTTCGTACCGAAACCCGAACAGCTACTCTACAATAGATATGTCAATGGTGCAGATCTGTATGTGATCTTGTTCGGCTTTCCACTTCTGAATACTGTGTAAAATAATCGGTATTTCTTGATATCAGTTGGACTCATCAGTAGACTAGTGGGTGCCTTGTCAATACGCAATACTTCAGATCATCTTACATGGATTGTTTGACAAAAATCCAATGTGAACTATATCCAACAATATTAAAATTCTTAATCATTAAAATTAGAAGTTAAAAGCTATCTTGAAGTCTTCTACTTAGTTGATTATTTCAGTAGTCTATAAATTATTTTTTTTCCGATTTTTCAGAAGTTTTCCTAAAATAAATTTCAATTTTATTGCTTGTTCACTTAACTGCCAAGCCCTTCCTCAGATACTGCTTGCCTTTATCCATCCTCCTCGATTACAGACACGCTTCTTCCAGTCCGAATATATGGTGCCTGGCATTCGAAAACTCTCTTGGCTGGAACAGTGTTATCCGGTCACTCAATGAAGAATACTCTAAATCCTATACATTGTAGTCGACATCTTTATACACTCCAGAGTTCGCGTTTGCATCTTCTCTTATTCGCCCCTCTCGCACATAGGATCAAATATCAATCGATATTTTTTTTTAATCTTTTAAAAAGCCAATATTTGTTACATCTTTTAATTGGTCGACTACGACAAGCGCAATAAGTTAACTAAGTTATGCTTTAACATTTAGACAACAAAATAAATTTAAAACAAATACCCAATAATAAATCTTCATTTTACAGTTTTTAAGCAATAAGATTCAATTAAAACAAAACCACACTGAAGCAATCCGCCAACAGTTAAGTTTTTTTTTAATTTTTTTTCCAGAATCCAATGAGTTCTCTGGTCTTCTGGTCAAATACATATTCAACTAACCGAGTCGATAAAAGGGATATTGCAATTTGCATTCTTCTCTTACTCATCCTTGGATTTGTTGCAGTGCAAATAGTTAAAGCAATCCTAGCACGATATTCTTGCAAATCGAAAAGAAAACTAAATCAGTCTAATAACGAAAACGAATTGGAAAAAATCGAAATGATGTCCTGTGGAGATGAATCACAATCCGCCGACTTGAATATAAATGAGAAGGATATTCCATAAGAGGATTAAACATTAATTTAAATTAAATTATTCTTTTTATTTATTTAAATTATTATTCTTTAAGTATTTCTGTAAAAATTCTCGATAACATCTGCATATTTGTTAATAACGATATTTCGTCGAAGTTTGAGGGTTGGTCCTGCAATAAAGATAAAAAATGATATTTATAAAATTCAATACAACAAAAGAAGTAGCCCATTAATAAAAGAAAACCAATTTCTATATCTTTCAGGCTATAGAAAAGTGCAGACACTTAACAGATTTATACGTCTCCATTAGGGTCAAATCAATGACCTAACTCTATGCATGATTTAATAGAAGTACACCACACCGCTTGTATGACAATGACCCGATTTTCGTACAAGGATTCAACAAATCTCTATAAATTCCCCTAAAGAGCAAACACTTAACAGAAATTGGCACTAGGTCCACCGCATCCATAACAATATTCAACTCACATTCGCACTCCTGTCAAACACCTACCCCCCAGCATTTATATTGTACTGGTTACTGGACTGGTACACACTCCAGAAGAAGCCAACAACAACAAATATAAACTCACCCAGTTCCCCAGTTGGTATCGAAAAATCATGCGGTAAAATGGCAAATTTTTGCACTCTCTGTGCGTTCGAGATGGCTTTTGCATTTGCCCGATCGATGCCCTCCTGAATTGACTGCAGCACTTTTGGACATGGTCCAGCATCGAGTATTTCGGAAAGTTTAACATATGGAAGGGCGAGGGACTTCATCCATTCAATTGATTCGGGTTGTAAATTATCACCTGGTTTTCCACTTTTCAGGTCAATATCAGTCTGCAAGGAGCAGAGTATGTTAGCATCAGAGTTTATTATATGTTTGATTTATTTTAGTTTAAGGACATGCGCCAGAATTGTTTTGTGGCGTTATATAGGTATAGGTACCTTGATTGTGACTAACATGGTGAGGAACTTTCGTCTGTCTCCGATGAGGATGGTGTTACTCAGTCCTGGAAGTTCGTGTAGGACAAGTAGTTCAATGTGAATGGGGGGAATATTTTCACCTCCAGAGGTGACAATGAGCTCCTTGAGACGACCGCTTATATAGAGGCGTTGCTTTGCATCGAAGTACCCAATATCTCCTGTATGCATCCATCCATCTTCAGAAAAGGTCTCTTTGGTTTTATCGGGTTCATGCAGATAGCCCATGAATACCATTCGACTTCGGGTGCAAATCTGTAAGTGTAAATTAGAATAATTGTCCTTTTTTCATTAAACAAATTTTATGATTAGAATTAGTAACCACGATAGCTCAAGAACGACTTATCGCACAAACAAAAGTTACCAACTTTTAGATAGGAAATTCATTTATCATTTCTTTTAGTAGGTAACCAGTCGCCTCTGAAATAAATCTTATTGGCTTAGTGTGGCCAATAAGATTAATAAGACTGAGACTTTCCTTACCTCCCCATGCCCTTTTTCGTCAGCATTAACCAGTTTTAGTTCCACTCCAGATATGGCTTTGCCACAACTTTCGAGATCCTCCAAATCCCAGCATATATTTGTTGGACCACTTGTTTCCGAAAGGCCATACATTTCTGATAGTTTAATATCAAAGCTCATCAAAAATTTCTTTAACTCCATTGCTGAAGGTGCAGCACCAGTAAGAAAATTTCTACATCTTCCCAGGCCCAGGACCATTTTGTATTTCTGTGTAATCTGCATACAAAGCCAATACCCCAAGCTATTGGTAATCTTACCCTCAGTCATCATCGAGGCAAGTATATAGTTTGATACTTTTCTACGAGCTGACCTCAAAGCTATTTTCGACATCCATGACATATTTTGCTCTTCTGTGAATAATTTATCATGCATTTTTTCAAAAACTCTTGGAACTCCAAAAAATCTCGTAGGCTGGGCCACATTTATCGTTTCAAGTAGAGTGCCTTTGAGGGCGTTTCTGTCGGCGAAATAAACACAAGCTGCCGTTAACAAGCCAATAAAGAAGTCCATTAACTGTCCGCTAACATGACTCATAGGGAGATAACTAACTAGAACTTCTTGTCCGGGTATCACTTTGGACATGCCATCGATTACGATGTTTGCACTAGTTATCAGGTTATCGTGGCTGAGCATCACTCCTTTTGGCATTCCAACTGTTCCTGACTAAAAAAAAAAAATGCAAAAGAAAACAAAATTATTTGGAAGCTTAAAAATAGCACAATATACCCTTACCGTAAAAATGAGTGTAGCACACTCATTGGCAACAACTGACTTTAGTCTTTTCTCTAATTCATCTTCTAATTTTAAATCACATGATCCAACTCTCACCACATACGACCAACTGTAGTAACCTTCTTCAGAGTCTATGAAGTTCTCAAAAGGTGGTTCAATTTGAATGACAGACTTCATCTGGGGCAGTCTATGTCTAATCGATTTGACTTTAGCCATTTGAGCTGAATTGTCAACCACGCAGATAGTTGCATTGGACGTATGCAATATGTGATAAACAGCCTCAGCTGAATTCGACAAATATATTCCGGTTGATACTCCTCCAGCAAAAATCGTCGCCATCTGACTGATAAACCATTCCGGACAACTGAAAGCCAAAATTCCACATGAAGTTCTGGGCTTTAGTCCTAATCTAATAAAGCCTTTTGCAAGCATCCGGGAGTTATTCCAATACTCCTTATAGGTTTGGCTGCTCCATTTCTTATCCAAGCCTTGAGACGCCAGTGCCGGTCTGTCTGAATATTTTTTCAAGATGTCATCAAACAGTTTTGGCACGGTAATTGGTTGTCGCTCATCATCATCAGCAATACGCAGTTTAACGGGGTCAAAAAGTGAAGTACTTCGGTAGGATAAGGCTAATTTGCAATTCGCCGGAATATCGCTGGACATTTTTTTGGAACCGAATCTAATTTCCTAGCTATGTAATTTGTCGACTTTGAAAAAAAACATAACGAATAACACACAAATTGTATTAACTTTCAATTAAAAATTAAATTAATTAAATGTACTGGACAGGAAATTGATGAATTGGATTGGGTATTGGGATGAATTTTGAAGTGGTTGGAAAAAAAAACAATGTTAAATTAATAAAAACTCCCACAGCTAATCCGGTTTAAGGAATCCTAGGTATTTTTTTTTGATATTCTAGTAATGTAATGTTTGAATTTATTACTATATCTCCTACTACTGGTATATAATTAATTAAATTAATACATTCTCTTTATAAAAGTTCAATAGAGTTTGCAGAAGAAATTAATCAGTTTCACACATGTTTTAGGGGTTTATTGACAGATAAACTTAAAGATTGGTACATTTATTTGTGTAATCATGCGATTTCAAATACAAATATTATGATTGGGAAAATCAGTTTCGAAAAAAAACTGAATGTATGTTGAATATGAAACTGAACAAAGAAAAAAATATTGAAATATTAGTAAATGTTTCAAAGAAAATTTCTATAGTGATTGTGACCCAACCATTTATCCTACCAAAAGTTCAAGTGCAATGATAAGATATTTCTCTCCACTACGGTTGGGATTGGAACACTCATATATAACACACTGTTACCGTCTTGAGAACAAAAATTCTCCACGATGTCATTTTTGTAATGACCAGGTATTGACTATCCAACACCTACTTTCTGATTGCAATGCAACAAAAAGAATGCTCGCTGCATCTACGAACCTAAGGCTATGATTGACGTACTGAGAATGCCATTTTCAAAAAATATTAATTTAATTATGTTGGCGCAAAATTTTAAACGATTTAGTAAAATGTTAAAGCCACTTTTAGGAATTTACTAAGCTAGAAAGATGATTTAGCTAATTTTAAACAATTTTAACATTTTGCTAAAGTTAAAATCACGGAATGGGTACTTTAACTTTTAGCAATTTGATAAATCCATTATGGAATCTGCTAGTTTTCATCAACATATAATTTATTTATTTATTTCATCAAGCAGAGCACTACTTAATAACAATTATTGGATAATAATAATTATAATTATAATTATAAAAAATAACTATCCACTATTTTTTTCTTAAAACAATCTCTGCTTAAATACAAATTATAATCAAGAACGCTACATACTGAGTTAACCTGTCTTAAACATCGTGATATTGGCACATTATTGCCATAGTTAACTCTATGAAAAGTCACATAAAACATTCGACTTTGTCGAAGTTCACGGCTAGGAACATACTCAATAATGAGAGCAAATAGGGACAATTAATTTTACAATTAATAATATCTCTCACGAACATTATCTCGAAATATTTATGTCGAGTTGTTGGATGCCTAGTAATAAACACCTGGAATTAAAGGAGGCATATCGATATTCCAATTCAAAATCCTGATTGCCATTCTCGTAAACCTTCTCTGGATTCTTTCGATTCTTACTGAATCAACCGCATAAATTGGGTTCCAAATCGTGCAACAGTATTCTAACACAGATCTTACATAGGAGAAGTAAAGTGATCTTAGAGTGAACGGGTTTTGAAAAATCTTTGGAATTTCTGTAAATGAACCCCAGCATTGAGTTTGCCTTAGCAACAATATAGTCGACATGACTGGAAAAACAAAGCTTATATACCATCAAATACAACACCAAGATCTTTCTTTTCATTTACTTTACTTTAAAGGGAAGTTCCTCCTATATTATAGACAAAAGTGATTGGTGCAGTACTTCGAGTAAATGTCATACTATGACACTTTGAAACATTTAAGTGAAGATCATTCTTATTATACCAAACAGATAAGTTTGATAGATTTTCTGAAGGTTAAGGCAATTTTGAGCTGATCTTATGATTAAGAATAATTTCAAATCATCAGCGTACATCAAACATAGACAATTCGTAAGATATCTTGGAATGTCATTTATAAAAATTAGAAATAAAATGGGTCCTAAGTGACTACCTTGGGGAAGTCCGGAAGTCACTTCAATGGGATCGGAAAGAACGTTATTTTTTCTTACGAACTGAGCCTGTAATATAAGATTTTAACCATTGTAATAAATTAGAGTGAAAACCTTTTCATTCAGCTTGGAATCTAAGACGGTGATTTACTCTATCAAAGGCCTTTGAGAAATCTGTGTAAACTGTGTCACATTGAAAACCGTGTCCAAGAGAACTTAACAAATAATTGCTAAAAATGGTCAGGTTGGTAGTCGTTGATCTACCACCAATTAAAGCATGCTGCAAAGGCGAAATAACTTCTTTTAATACAAAAACTAACTTATTATAAACAATCTTTTCGAATAGTTTTGGAATAGCAGATATCTTGCAAATAGGACGGCAGTTCGTAACTTGTTTTTTTGATCCCGACTTAAAATTTGGGGTAATAAAAGAACTTTTCCATACACTCAGAAAATCACCTTCTAGGAGAGAACGATTGAAGATAACTTCAAGTGGAACTGCTAAAGCACAAGGACATTTTTTCAACAGAGAAAACCAAAGCCAGAGATAAGTTAATGAATGAAAAGACAACTGCAGAATTATTTGCATTATACTTTGATGGCAAGAAAGATAGAACCATAAATTTGAATAAGAAAAATGGGAAAATATACAAAACCACAATTGTTGAAGAGCACATCTCTTTGCTGCAAGAGCCAGGATCCATATACATGGGACATGTAGTTTCTGAGAATGGTTCGGCCAAAGGAGTACAAATTGCTATAAGAGGCTTTCTATCAGATGAAGAGATTCCTCAACATCATCTTCTGGCTATCAGCTGTGACGGTACAAATGTAATACAGGAAAATTCGGTGGTATTATAAGACTACTGGAGAAATAACTTCAAAAACCACTTCAATGGATAATATTTTTACTACACCATGAATGAACTACCTTTAAGATACTTATTTCAACATCTTGATGGGTGTACTTCGGGACCAAAATCTTACACTGGACCTTTGGGAAAAGCACTTGAAACCTGTGAACAATTACCTATTAAAGCATTTCGACGTATTGAAGGGAATGTTCTACCAGAAATAGCTAAAAAATTATGTACAGATCAACAATACTTGCACAAGATCGTGTCAGCGGTTTCATCAGGTGAAAATCTGAACTGCCAAGGTATACACTGTATTGGCTTTGCCGATGATATAGTTATTACAGCCCTAGGGAAGTTTGAAGAAACTTTATGTAATATAATCCAACGAGGATTAACAATCACAAGGACTAAATATCAACCCTACAAAAACCACGATTATACCATTTACCAAGAAAAAATTTCTACCACACATGAAACCTATCCGGGTAGCTGGCGAAGTAATAGAAACTAAGAGGGAGGTAAAATACCTAGGTATCACACTAGATAATAAACTCCTCTGGAACAAACATGTAAGGCTCGCATGCTTAGTCATAACTGGAGCAATGAGAACCTGCCCTACATCAGCCATGGAGGTTATACTTCATCTATCTCCTCTACAAGAGGTTATTGGAAGTGCTGCAAAGGGAGACATTATGAGATTTGCCAAAGAGGGAACTGGGACTGGAGAAGAGACTACATTCGGAAGTCTTCCGTAACCGACATTATTGACATTCCAAGAGATGGTATGATTAAAAAATATAACTTCGAGAAAAACTTTCAAACGAAGTTAAGTAGCAAGAAAGAGTGGGTAGGGGAAACTGTTAACTATAACTGAAAGCACACACCATCAAGTGGTACACTGATGGATCGAGAACATCGGAAGGGACAGGTGCAGGAATATTTGCGCCAAGAACCAAACTTTCTATACCCATGGAACAGTCTACTAGTATTTTCCAAGCTAAAGTACTAGCTATGTGCAGATCGTAACCTCGAAGGAAATTACAATAAACAAAATATTGCCGTCATGTCAGATAGCCAAGCCGCACTCAAAGCTTTAAGCTCCTACTCCATCAGTTCTAAACTGGTATGGGTATGTGTAGGCAGGTTAAATGAACTCGGCAAAAATAATAATGTCACATTTCATTGGTTATGTGGCCACGTAGGTTTCCAGGGCAATGAGGAGGCAGACTCCTTAGCGAAAATAGGTGCGTCGACTCCCTTAGTGGGGCCTGAATCATACTGCAGAATAGGAGAAAATGTGATTAGAAATAAAATCAAAAAAGAAGAGCAGGCCATAAGATCCAACAATTGGATAAAACTCCCCAAACTGTGACAGTCCAAACTACTACTTGGGAATCATAACCAACAACGTTTCACAGACTGTATAACCTTAAGAAAAAACAACCTAAGAATAATAACGGGTCTCCTTACAGGACACTAAATTAAAAAGACATCTAAACATCCTTGGCTTAGTAAGTAGTGCCACATGCAGGTTCTGTGCTATAAAAGAGGAAACGCCGGACCATATTCTGGGCAATTGTGATGCACTTGTTCATCAAAGGAAAAAACACCTTGGACAATACCAGGTGGAAGTGAGTGACTTACCATCTCTAAAAATAGTTTAAATACTCAAATTCATGAGGGAAATAAATTTGGAGGAAAGCTGTAAAATGAGATATCCTCACCCAGCTCTTGACGGGGGCAAAATAGATCTCAAGGTCGCAGTGCAACAACCCCATAGTAATATTCATTCATTAGGTGAGTTCCCACAAGATCTGGCAAATAAATATCCAGGGAAAATGTCTCTTGCGCGTTGGCAACAGCTCGGCGCATATTAAAAGCGCTGTTTGTAGTACCGCGCATACATTTCAATGCATCAATGTCTATAGATTTAATAAATTTGAAGAAAAGGTTTCTGATCCACCGATTATACCAAACTTGTGTGACCAAGAAATTCGGAGCATCGTGGAATCTGGTGGGTGAAAGTGATGTGTTCTTTTTAAGGCTTCCGTGCCATACCCAAGCTGTTGAACGAGCTGTAAAGATGACGACGGAAGCTGCCACTTCTCAGTACACAAAAAAGTCCCGACTAGGTGCAATAAAGGCTAAAATAGAATCACGGAAGATTTTCAAGCATGTTAATTATAAAAAAAGTGATATATATTATTACGAGAATGACTTTATTTTTTGTTTAAATTGAGTTAAAATTATAATTATAAAAAGTATATTGTACGCACGTTTTTCATTCTAGTTACGTTGATATTATTTTCAGCCATATCTGTTTACTAAAATCTTGTATAGAATTTAATTTTTTAAGTCAGTGCGGAGGCAGAAAACCTTAACCAAATTAATCGAAAAAAACACATTTATTTTTTCTTTTAACATAAGGCACCGATTCCCCCCTATTAACATTCCGAATGACCAACAATTTTTTTTTCATACATTCGAGCTTCACCCTAATGTACATAAATATTTAGAATTACATTTATTAAGTTTAATTATCTTTTTATTAAAAATAAATCCTCATCGTTTGCCCTTAAGCCCTGGTAAGGGGTCCTTATAACGTATTTATTTTTATAATTTATTTACAATGTAATAAATTTATAATAATAATAATAAAATTGAAAATTGGCTTACCTTTGATACTCTCGTTATTTGTATAATTTTTAACCACAAATCCAAACAATTCCCAGAAATTGTAATAGCTTCAAAATAATTCAGCTTGTTAAGGAATCGCAGATCTTCTGTGTTGCAGCAACGATGCCAAAGTTTATAATGATCACCAAAAATTTAGTTACAAATTGTTATGGATAATAATTTTTGAACGTTAAAGCTGTTTGAATATTGTTTACGAAATATTTTTTTAGTAAGAATGATTTATGTGCACCAGATTTAATTTCAATTTTTAATATTTGTTTTGCACTTAAACACCTTACCTATGTATATTGCGGAAGGTTATAGTCGAAATACAATGTGCGTCGTCTCGTCAATAAAATAGAAATTATGTGGGCACTTAAGTAGACGTTTTATGATTAAACTATATAATTTGTCAGTTATATGTAAACGTGCGTTGTAAAATTTGTCATCTATGACCCTGTTTAGGAAGAGTGTAGCGATGCATTAATTGATCTTTGCCAACAGAAGCTGAGGGAAAAAAACCAACGACCGTCAGAGCCGCTCAAGACGAAGAGACGAGAACAATTAAAATTTTATAAACAAAACAAAACCCTAAAACACCTTTTCTTGTAAAATGTATAAAAAACAACCAGGGTTCCTTTTGTGCTCTTGGACTTAAGAATTAATTATCACTCTATAAAACTTTGAGCTTAATAAAATTGTATATATTTATATAATATGTTAGCTGAGGAAAAGAGCTAGATTTTTTTATTAATAAAATAATAAAAATTCATTACTGATAGACTTTAAAAGATACATTAACAAAATAATATTTTTGATGATAATAATATTTGTATTTATATGCTCGTATGTAATTAAAGATGTGAGTTAATGAGACGATAGGAGGTTATTGCACTTTTCTACAAAAAGTTGTGTTTTTTTTTATGAATACGAGGTAAGTAAATAGGTATTATCGCCTGCACTCGCAATAGAACAAAAATTTAAATTTAATCACTATAGTCAACAGATGATTCCAAAATAAGATCAACTGGACGAAACCGACTGTTTTTGTGGATTAAATGCAATTAAAACCGATTTTGAAGAAATAATTCAACAAGTCCAATTAAAAAGTGATAAAGTCTAAAATATAATTTTATATTTTATAATCGTATGAACTAGCTCCTGTAGCTAACAACTTTTACGTAGCTTAACATTGAAGCTGTTAATAGGTAGGTAGTCTAGTTATCATTATGCAGGTTTAAAGCCGATGTAGCTAAGATTGCCTATATTCTCTATATAATGAATTGTCGAATGGATGATACAAGGAATAGTTACATAGCTATCAATAAATGTAAATATAAATCTAGATTATCGATTTAAATTATGTAAGTTAGGAGAGTAATATGTACATACATACATATGTACAAGCACAGGATGTCCACCAGGAAAGTATACTACTGTCTTTTGCCGCCATTTTGGTAAACATTAGTCTTTTGACAGTTCATATTTGGCAGTCGTGAAGTAGACACGTGGCAAATTTATTATGGAAAAATATTCGATTAACCAACGTGTTTTAATCGTTAAAACATTTTATCGAAATTAATCATCGATTTCTGTGACGATGAGAAAGTTACGTGAAATTTTTGGGAGAAACAACGGTCAACAAAATGCACTATTTATCGTGTAGTTTCAAAGAAAGATGGTCTTTAGGTGATATGCCCAAGCATGGACCACAACGTACTGCAAGATCGGCTGAAAACATTACTGCTGCTCAAGGAAGTGTTCAAACCAATCCATCAACCTCAATTCGACGCCGTGCTCAGGAGCTTCTTTTTCAAAGAACAATTGTGGCCACAATTTTGCACAAGGATTTGCATTTGCTTCCTTTTAATATTCAAATGACACAAGAGCTTCTTCCACAATACCATTTGCGCCGCCGTACATATGCCAATTGGATGTTACAGCTAGGCCCATGACAACGCCGATTTTCATGAAAAAATCATAATGAGTGACGAGGCACATTTTCATTTTAATGGATATGTGAATAAACAGAATAGTCGGTTCTGGGCAATGGAAAACCCTGAAATTATTCATCAGTCACCTTACCATCCATTAAAAGTTACAGTCTGTTGTGCAATTTGGTCGGGAGGAATCATTGGACTTTACTTACTCGAAAATGAAAACGGCGTAACGTTAACTGTGAATGGTACAAGTTAGCAGAAAGAGAATGATAGGAAAGAATTTTTTGTTGACACAGTGGATTTGAGAACCAGGTATTGACTATCTCATTTTAACCCATGGGCGGCATTCAGTTAAAATTGGAGGTATAGAAAAGAATGCGCCTAGCAGGGTGGGGATCGAACCCACACGTTTAAGTTAGCAATCAAGCACTTTATACACTGCACCATTGCCACCTAACGCCACAACTGCATGCTTTGGGCTTGATTAACATGTGGTATCAACAAGACGGTGCCACATCGCATACAGCCAGGATTACAATGGAATTACTGCGAGACATCTTTCCACAACAAGTTATTTCAAGAAATGGTCATGTTGATTGGCCTCCACGGTCGCCTGATTTGACCGCTCTGGACTTCTTTTTGTAAGGATATTTGAAAAGCAAGGCTATGCAAATAAACCAGAAACGCTTGAGCAACTCAAATAAAATATTCGTGACAAAATTAATGAAATACCGCGTGAAATGTGTGAAAATGTAATAAAAAATTTGTCCAAAAGGGCTCGCATTTGTGAGACTAACAGAGGCGGACATTTACCTGATATTGTATTCCATACATAATTGCCGACATTAAATAAAACATTTATCAATATAAGATCCATTCTCTTTCATTTAATCAAAAATTATAAACAAACAAAGTGGTATACCTTTCCGGCGGATACCCTGTACATAGATATAACCTGGGTATGTAAATATGTAGATATAATTTATAATGAAAGTGATGGACTTTATAAAGGTGCAATATACACAATATGCAAGTGATTTTTAAAACTAAATGTATGAGAGCCTACATAGTATATATTATTTATTTATTTATTACATTATGAATGTACACAGGTATTCAGTGGCGTACGCAAAAATTATTAAAAATGAAATATAATTACAAAGAGAGAAATAAATGTATTATACACATAATATTAATCTTTTTAGATTGCTTTCAAGGTTTGGGGGAAAAAAGATGATATTTGAATTCTTGGACAAATATGAATAATATGTACATATGTACATATATTAAAAATCGTTGGAGCGGTTAAAAAAATAAAAAACAATTTTTTTACTTTTGAAAACATTTTTAGGAAAAAAAATGAAACGCCATTTTGAAGTAATTATTAATGTACATATAAAATTTTAATTTAAAAAAATTCAGTGAATGGATTTTGAAAAATCAATTTTTCTAAAAGCCAATTTTTTTGTAAAATTTGAGTGCGCATTTGCATACAAAAAAAAATAATTTTAATCGGTTCATTTAAAAATTTGGAAGTCGAAAATATTGTTATATGCGAAGTACAGGTAGGCCTCACTTAACGCGTACCTCTTTTAACACGGCCTCGTCTAACACGTTTCACTTTTTGGGAACAATTTTCCTTTAACACGTTTAAAAGCCTTGTTAGAACAACGTGAAAAACCGTGGGGATCGAACCCACACGTCCTAGTTAGCAATCAAGCACTTTATCCAATGCGCCATTTTTTTTATCATTTTTTTTTTTTAAATTCAATATTTCGAAAACGGATGACTATTTTTTTTTCGAAATTATATTTTTAAGCATATATTGGGGATTATCGTGAATAAAAACTTCCCTGGAAATTTTTCTCGAATTCGAATCTTGGGAAAGTGAACAATGCTCAAAAGTTTCCCTCAAAATTCGCAGGAAAAATTTCGAAGGAATTAAATATTCCGTGGGACCGTAATTCCCTGGGAGATTCCCAATAGGCAATACCAGTTTTTTTTATTAGAAAATGTTTGTATATAAGAAAATTAAGTTGAACACGCCTTTAAAAATATATTTAACTATTTCTACTAAGAATCTTGTGCATAGGACGAAATCGCAAACGAATAAGCAAACATTTTGGAGCCGTTTTTTAAACAAAAATATTTTTTTTAATGATTTTTCAACATTTGTTTTCTGTTGTTGTATTTTTGCTTTAGGAACATTGAAATTCAAGTACATATTTTAGAAAATATAAAAAAAATACTAAATGCAAAGTTCGTGATAATTATTACAAAAAGTGTTTTATTAATTATATTATTATTTTTTCCAAAAATTATTCGGAACCACTTTGTTTCTGTTTGGTGGGTATCACCATATTCACTAGGTTGCTCAAAATCTCGAATTCGATTTTTTGTTTAATCTTAAACTTTTGTATCGCAATTAAAAATGGAATGGATTTCGATAGCTAAGCACAAGTGAATAGCAAGGACTCTCTAGTAAGCGAGTGGTATTGGAGCGCATATCCCAGCCCAATTCGCATCCAAATATCTTGACAACTGTACCAGGACCCACATCAACACAAAATAAAAACTCAGGATGCAGGCACTTGACTATTTAGCAACAGTTTCGAACCCAAAAGTTAGTTTCGGCGAATTTGAAGGTGAAGTTTCAAAGCAGCAACATCAGGAAAAGCAATGCGGAGCTATGTATATTTGAATAATATTTAAAATTTGTGTCAATTTTTTTGTCATACATATAAAGCAGCTTCAAGTTTTAGACTAAACAAATTTGTTTCCTCTTTACATGCTCAGAAACAGAACAACTACAATTTGAGATCATAACGTTCTTATTCACCCTGTTCTAGCTGATTCAAAGTGTAACCTACCCTACCCTCAACTGCAAACCTTACCTACCTAGATGGTAGGTAACCCTTTGCTTACGATAAGATTTTACAGCAAAATAATTAATCGGTGTAATAAAATATACGATTTAGCCTATCTTTTTATCCACAATTTTTAATAAGCCAGTAAAAGAGTAATTTGTTTTCTGCGGCCCTGTTGTATGAACTGTATTAAAAATAACAATAGTCAGCCTTTCTTTTTTGAATCTGACTGAAGCCCCAAAAACAAAACTCTACAACACAACTTACTTTGGAAATTATACTACGAAATGTGTAAAAAGTGCCCTAAGTTCCGCTTTTAATACTTGGCGACCAGAAAATAACATATGTTGGCTAAACCCAAGCAATAAAATAAATAAAACAACCAAATCATCCCGCTTTAATCTCTTTTGTTCCTCTTGGTGTGCGGTTTAAACGAACGAAACTACCTTACTGACACTGAGTATTGACTACTCTTTCTGAATGGCTGACTTTTCTTTTCTATATCTTGCATTTATTCGTTTGAGTGCACGCTATTGCACTCGACTGGATGACGACAATGATAAGAAAGTACAAAAAAAAATCATTTATGTAGCTCCTCCCAGACTTGTCCATCAAATGAATCTTTCTTGCTTGCCTATATTTTCTACTAAAGCTAATCGCCTAGTAGATCGAGTGACGTTCGCATGTGGGAATTTTTTCAATTTTTAAAATAATATTGTTTCAGCGTGTTCACTGGATCGCGGGTGGTGAATTAATGAAACCATTTGCCATTATGTGCAAGACATTCTGTATTCCTAATATTATTTAAATGTTTTGAGTTTGAATATAGCCCAGGAAGTACATGACGAAGTAAAAATTGTGGAAAAGAGAAAGTCTACGAAATTCCCCAACTTAATTTTATGTGTGTGCTTTTTCTTCTTCTAAGAGAAAGAAGAATTTAATTGGATGTTGTTTGTTTTAAATGAGATTGAGCTATTGGGGTGGCCAGCTCCTATTAGTTCATTCATAAGAAATGAAAAAAAAAATCAATTGTTTGAGATTTCAGATTAATTTGGGAGTATTAAGCTATTTAGAATTATATGACAGAAATTGTCAGTATTTGCGGGTTGGGTATCACAATACTTTTTTTTAATATTCGTAAATGGATTTTTGACAGATGATGTTTTTTGTTTTATTTTTTTATCGAACGTTTATAAGCGTGAAGCTTATGATGACACGTAAAACGCCGCCGAAATGCAGTATTTTGAATCAATAACGGTCATAGCTTACTAAATAAATATTGTTTTTTTTTTTTCAAATAAATAACAAATATTTTGCAAACATTTTAGTATGCAGTATTATTTTTAAAGACTTCATGTTCCAAAATTTTCAGCGAAATCCGTTGAACCGTTAATGAGAAAGTCGAAAATCAAAAATATTAAATTAAAAATAATAACATTTTATATAAACAGTTTATTGAACCAAAATAGAGCCTAAAGCTAATATAGTGCACTGATTTTTTTTTATCAAAAAGGGCAGAGCCGTTTTCGAGGTAATTTAACATTAAAATGTATAGCAGGTAGCGTTATTGTTGGGGCTAAAAAATAGTTTAAAAACGAATCGAGCCAATAACCTAACCCGCTTCAGTACCAAGGTTGAAGATAACCTCATCGGCCGTTTAGACTGCAGGTCAAGGTACAGACAGACAAAATTGCGGACCGACTATCATCGTAATATCAAGTTTGATTTTTTTTTTCAAATGCAAAACTTGCCCTATAGTACCTATATCGTAAGTGAAAAATAATCACAGATGTGAGTTTAAAATGTTCCTATTATACAAACATTAACATTGAACTCCAGTATCGAGAATCTAGTGTTTACTTCTTCGATTGGGATCCCGGATCGGAGAGTTCTTTCGGATTACCAATCGAAAGCGGCATTAGAATTGTCACTTACGTCAAGACAATTCTTAAATAAATATAATTGGAATAACATATCCAATTTTAATTATTCAGAATCTATTGCAGTCTTAAAATAAAAACACAATGGCGCAAAATTTTAAACAGCCTGATGTTAAGGGCTAAGCATGACACTACTTAACAGTTTGCTAATACTAAAGCACTTTACTAATATTTTCCTAATTTTAAACACTTTTTAACTAGCACCATACTAAATATATTTTCTTAATAAACTACAACTAAACACGCCTAAAATAGTGAAAAAAAGTAAGCGAACATAACTCTTTGATGTTTGTAAATGTCAAAGTGGCATATGGATTAAGTACTATACTAAAAAAAAAAAGTAGCCATTTTGTGATTTTAACTTTAGTAAAATGTTTAGAAGTACGATACTAAACTGGTTTAAAATTAGCAAAATCCTATTTTTAGACTAGTATCATACTAAAAATAATTTAACATATTACTAAATCTACTAAAATTTTGCGCCAATGTAAATAAAACAATTTTAAGGACGCCCAATAAATATGTATTTATTCGAAAGGAAAACATGCCAGAAGTGCCTTAATTGTAATCTGTCCAATTTACATAAAAACATGTGACCCCAATCTGGTTTTATAAATAACTAAAGGCTCTCAGATATGTTTAATCATCAATTTAGTTTTTTTTTGTTTTTGCTTGAATATAAAAACACAAATAACTTCTATTTTAGAATATGGTCACCATAATTATATTGTTCAAGTAGAATACACCACTGCAACAAGAGCTGGCCTCTTTCGCAAGCGCTGGTTATGTCTATGTCGGGTTGAATTGTGTATTTTGTTGTTAGAGAGAACCTTACACACTGTACAAAACTATGAATCCCGAATACCAGGCCAGCAGAGCAAATAGCAGCCAAATGGTATTCGGAATGCACGAGTATACAGTACATTATTTTTTTATTGAGTTAGGTTGTGTTGTAAAGAATGTGCCGCTGCCGTGCCGGTCGTCAAAGTGCGGGCTTCCGATAGATATTTGCATGTTGTGATGTTACTGTACAGTATACAGTGAATAGCAGAGCAGGTAAGTACACTTGAAGCTATGGTTTCTCTTATTAGAAAAATAATCACAAAGTGCGCAGACGAGGCGAGAGGGACTTATCGCATTCGCAATGTTGGAAGTGGAATGCTGCCTTGCTTGCTATTCTGGTATTTGTCGAAGGTATCCATATCGGAATGGTTATTATCTCTTAAACTCCTTGACAGAAGATGAGGAGGCGATTGTGTGTAACAGAATGGCATGTGTTTAGTTTAGAGGAAATGAGGTAGATATTCGAGCCCTATCGTGGTTTGTCACTCGCATAGGTAGGTAATTGATGCAAAATGTTGTTTTATGCAAATTATGCATCGGATTTAGTTTTAATTGAATGAATCATAACAATTTGTTTTTGTTGGATTTTTTGCAAAATTTAGCTTAGATGATTCGGTTGCGTTTAATAATCAATTAGCTCATTGAACATGAATAATGAAACCTGAACTATTCTACGGTTGATGTGATGGAGTAAGAGTATTTACATAACGAAAACAATGAAGTAAATAGGCAATTCTTACCAATATGCATTTGAATTAGGTACTTATTCTGAAATATATGCTGGGTGCATAGTATGACGTTATTATTACCGCCATCCAAAAACTACACTTCCGTGCAGAGTTAAAGTGACCTTGAGCGCCTTGAAAATTAATTTCGAAAAATTAATTTTTCCTTTATTGTTTTTTTCTTAAAGTCCAGTACACTGTTGATGCGAAACGAAAATTTTCGGTGGTTTTCACTAGGGGAGTGAAATGCTAATAAAAACATGACGGGAAAATTCAAGAAGATAAAGCAAACCCAATCAGAATCACAAATAAACAAACTCTGGATGAAAGAAACAACAAAAACAACTGAGAAAAATCAAAAATGGTGGAGTTAACTTCTGGCAAATTTTTAAAGAAGTAAAAATGAGGTTTATTTTTAGTCGTTTCGTATTTTTTATTGCAGGTTTGTTAAATTTGTATCTTTTTGAAAATTTTAATAAAAAATTGGAAAAGAAAAAAAAACTGGACTCGTATTTTTTTACGAATTACGTTTTTCGTTCAAGATCCGTCGTTATCGTTAGGTCGTACTTTACAGATTTGACAATTATGATTATTATGTAACTGTCACATATTTATAAGATTTGCTATTTGGGTTCTCGTAAATCATAATCGATTTCTGGGTATCCTTTAAAAATAAAATAGTTTCATCAAAATCATATCTGTTAACGTTTAGCAAATCACTCAGTCAAATACAAAAAAAATATTTCGAACTTGCTACCCGATGTTAAATAAATTTTCCCATTTTCAAAAAAATACCACAGGCACTAGGATTGATTTATATCGAGTACCATGGCGGCATGTTCGATTGTACTGGCGTTGATTATTTTAAGGATAGTCAAAAACCTTTTAGTGGGCACTTCATTATAAAATAAAATGTACGACTGGATCGCACGTACTTGCTCTTATGTTCGGTCCATTAATAGTATCGTAAGCACAAGATTCTTAGTAAAAAGAGCTAAATATATTTGAAAGTTGTTATTAGTTATTTTTTTATATACATAATTACTGATGGTATGATAATTTTAATTATTTAACAATATAAATTTCAAAACGAATTTAAAAAAACTCGTCCACCATTTTTGAAAAATTGAATATCGGCATGCAGTAATATTTAGAATTCTAAGGACCTGTAATATAAAAATTTTGAACGAAATCGTCGAGGCGTTTATGATAAAGTCGAATGCCAAAAAAAAATTGTTGGATGGCAGGTACCATTTATAAATGAAAACAAAAATTTGGACCAAAATGTAGTGTATATATAGACCATTTTTTTAATCAAAATCGATAGAGCCGTTTTCGAGATAATTAAAATGGTAGACAAAATTGTGTGGCATTGTATGACAAGTACCGTTAGCCACAAAGGCTAAGACTTTGAGACTATTACCTAAAAAATTCTTACCCAACTGTAGCTGCCAACAGCAAAGCCCGGGAGAACTTCATAGCGCCATGGTTTGATGTGGACTGTATAACGGCACGGGAATTATCGTTTAGCTGGCTTAGAGCATACATTCGAATGATGGTTACTTCAAAAATCAGTATTTGTTGGCTAATAGTTCTTTTAAGGCAATATGTAAGTTAAAAAAGGCAGCATTCTTCGAAGCTGAATCAAAGAGATTAGCGTCTTGTAAAAGTGGAAAGGAGTTTTGGAACCTGACAAAGCATCTGAACGGAAAAGTTTTCAATCCATTTTAGTCTAAGTTCTGACCAGCTAGCAGCTCACTTTCAGAGTTTATTGAATCCAACAGAAGGGAAACTAGATTTTCAATACGCTACTCCGGGTTTTAAAAATGAAAATCTTGAAGCTGCAATAAGACACCAAGAATTGATTTCAGCTGTAATGAAACTTAAAGAATGTAAAGCATGCGGACCGAATTGCATACCAGCAGAATTATATAAGTATGGCCCAACAGAGCTAATCAACCAACTGACAATTATATATAACAATGTCATGGAAACCGGAATGGTACCACTAGAATTCTATGAGTCCATCATTTTCCCGATTCATAAGAAAGGGAGCTTGGCCGAGGTGTCTAATTATAGAGAAATACCCGTTTTTAAATGCTTCATACAAAATATTCACGCTGGTTTTGCAAAAACTTTTCAATAAATGGATAGAAGATAACAAGCTCTTACAGAAGTTTCAGGCAGTCTTTAGGACAGGTTATTCGACTGTTGACCATATTTTTACCCTTAAGAGTATCGCAGAAACATTCCTGAATAAAGATAAGAAGCTATATACGTTTTTCTTAAAATCTGCATTTGATATGATCGATAGACACGCGCTTATCTACAAGCTTTATATATAGTATCGGAATGCCATGGAAGTTCGGAAGAGTTATTCAGAATCTATATGCAGATACAATTGCTAAGGTATGGAATGGAGAAGAGTTATCGATAGGGTTTAAACCACAATCGGGAGCCAGACAGGGTTGTACATTGAGCCCAAGCCTGTTTGCCTTGTTTATTGTAGATGTTACAGACGTCAAACCAGGACATAATTATTTGCGTTTATTCTTTCTTTTTTCTCTCTGCGTCTTGAAAATAAAACACATATAGAAGCCGTGAATAGAGTTTTAAAAGATTTAAGGTCTTCTTCATCGAAGCTTCTGGGTGGAGTAACAATGGTTTTTTTTTGGAGATTTTCGTCAAACGATGCCAATTATTCCCAAGGGGACTCGGGCTGATATCATAAAAGCTTGCCCTAAATCATCTTTTATTTGGAAGAGTGTCCAAAAACTTCAACTTCAAACCAATATGAGAATAGAGTTTACTAAAAACACTGACAGTGCTGAGTTCGCATCTCTTCTGCTAAAAATTGATGATGGAAAATATACTATCTCAGGCTCAGATAATATAATTCAATTAAGTGAACGTTTCGAAAAATCGTTCACAACACACAACAACTTATTCAGTGCGTCTATGGAGACTTGAACTCTTTGCAATCGAGACCGTTTTCTTGGTTCTGCGAAAGAGTTATTGTGTCACCAAAAAATAGTTCAGTGGATAAAATAAATAACCATGTGCTCCTAAGAGTAAAACCAGAGTCATATCAATACAAAGCAATTGACATTGCTGTCGATGACAATGACATAGTTAACTACCGTCAAGAATTTCTCAACCCTGCAGGTCTTCGATCCTACCAATTGAATTTAAAAGTATGCCAATAAGAAATCTCAGCCCCCCAAATCTATGCAATGGCACACGCCTCCAAGTCAAAAAGCTTTGCAAAAATGTAATACAAGTTCAAATTCTTACCGGACCTGCAGTAGGAACACATGCACTTATTCCCATGATACCAAT
This sequence comes from Philhelius pedissequus, assembly GCA_910595825.1. Classification (NCBI taxonomy): domain Eukaryota; kingdom Metazoa; phylum Arthropoda; class Insecta; order Diptera; family Syrphidae; genus Philhelius; species Philhelius pedissequus. The sequence goes on from OU343163.1 coordinate 81,854,173, forward strand.
GATACCAACAGAACAGATCAAACGTCTACAGTTTCTAATAAAACCATGCTTTTGCATGACAATCAACAAAGCTCAGGGTCAATCATTTCAATTCATTGGGGGTAGATCTCAGAGAAAATGTTATGTTGCACTTTCAAGAGTATGCTCGAAAAATAAACAGTTTTTACTTCTTCATGAAAGTGCTAAAACGGCTAACATTGTATACCCAGAAGCCTTGAAATAAAACAAATTTAATATGTGCTAATATCTGTTTTTTTAAATAATTTATAGGACAACATCAACTCTTTTATTAGGATACGGTAAGATTAACCATATTATTAACTTTTTACTAAAAATATGACATCAATCACAGAAAAGGCCTTGGTTGATATAACATTTATAGTAGAACTAATTATTCTTAACCTTTGCGAAGCAACGCGAGCACGGGTATGCTAGTATAATATATATAGGGAGTAATCACCATTGAAGAATCAAAGTTATAAAAAAGTGCTAATAGAAGGCCACGTCCGTGTGGATGGCTACCAAATGAATTGATGCTATGACTTGTATTAGGGCTTAAAATCTTTTCGAAAGATATTGAAATCAAATGTGAAGAACTCATTGGAATGAAAATCAGGATCCACTTTCCCGATGAATGTGTTCACTTAGATATAGGAATAGTTTAATTCGATTTGTACAGTTATTCACTCAAACAAGTTTCTATGCATTTTAACTTTGACATAGCGTTTTTTAAAGTGCCGAGAGATCGACCGCGCGTCCATTCTGCTCAGCCAGGTAATCGGATTTTTTTTCCGAATCCCGAAAAATTCTATTACAGAATACATCGTATGGGAAAATTACAAACGGATTCTGCAATAACTCTTTTCGCAATTCGTAGAACTTTTCGATTGCGATGCAATTCGTGATAGTACCGAAAAACTGAATAAATGATCTGATTTAAAAATAGAAACTGTTTCTACGCATATAGCATAAGTCGGTATCAAGTTTAGTAATCGACGCAGTAGATAATTTCTTTAAAACCCTAAAACATCTGCAAGAAATAAAAGATTTACTAAACGAGAAACGAAAAGCACGTAAGAAATGGCACCAAACTCGAGCTCCTCAACACTCCTCAAATCGCTTGTGTAATTAATTTACTAAAAAAACACGATAGCAGAATTCAAAAATTCTGAAGTTGGAAACTATCTTGAAAGCTTGACAGAAGGAAAACAATCCAACTACTCACTGTGGAAAGCTGTCAAATTAACGAGGAAACCAAAGCTCCCAGCGCCTCCGATTAAGAATGATCAAAACGAATTGGCAAAAAGCGACAAAGAGAAAACAAACGTTTTCGCGGATTACCTGGAGAACACATTTAAACCTTTTGATGGGCAAGTACTCAACGAAAATTTAAATATAAGTTCTAACTCAAGCGAAAATTACATAACAAGAAATGTTACCCTTGCCGAATTAAGTAGAGAAATAAGAAAGCTTAAGTATAAGAAAGCTCTGGGATGACCTAATTACGGCCGAAGTTCTCAAAATGCTTCCCTGCAAAGGGTTAATAAATCTCCTTTATATAATAAATTCCTCTAAGGCTAGGGTACGTTCCGAGCCAATGGAAGGTAGCGGAAGTTATGTTGGTTCTGAAACCAGGTAAACCATCACATGATAAAAGATCTAATAGACCCATTTCGCTTCTGCCCTTAATATCTAAGGTCTTTGAAAGAATATTACTTCTGCGCCTGCAGCCAAAAATAGAAAGAAACTGCCTAACGCTTCGCGTACACTGAAACCGAATCATTGGCCGATTTTGTGTCGGTACAATTCAGACGGCATACAATCAATCCGTTATCGGACGATTCAGTTCTTGAGTCTATGCGACTACGAAGTTTTTTTCATACAACCTTACTGGTAAACTGACGATAAATATCCAAACAAGTTTGGATGTATCGGTTTATCGGTGAATAGCGGTGGCTATCGAACTATTTCGGTTTAAGTGGTGTACGCGTTCTCATTTTTCTACATACGTTTGGTTCGATCGGCCGAGTTTAGCGGACGTCGCCGGAGCATACGACGGCTTTGGAGTACGCGAGCCGTAATACCTAAACATCAGTTCGGATTTAGAAGCAAGCATTCGACAATTGACCAACTGCATAGGATCACTGACGTCATTGAAAAAACTCTTGAAGAACTTAATCTTAGAAATAATAATAACTTGCACTTACCGTTTTTTAGAAATAATAGAACACAAAACATGTTATTTCATAAAGGAATTCAAATTTTTAACTGCCTTCCTAATAATATTAAATTAGAAACTAATTTAACTAGATTTAAGCACTCAATTATTTATTTTGTAAAAGAAAATTATTAATGAATACTGTAAGAGTTTACAAATAGCAAATTTAATGCTAAATAAATATAAACTAAACTAAACTAAACTAAACAGGTATTCCTAGACGTGTCGCAAGCTTTTTTTGTTTTTATATAATCTACACGCGCTCAAGGGATTATGAATACCCTTTAAATGTTTCAACACAGCGTGGGCGTGTTGGTGAGGTTAAGGAAGAGAAAGAATGAGAAGAAAGATGTGTGGCGCGATATTCGGAGACTGTAGGTGGTTGTTGTCTCAGATTTTATCTCCAGGGATGGCGGCTGAACTAATGCGGAGAAATATCCTTGTCTTATTTATTTATGTCCCTTATAATTCCCATTAATTTTTGTAATCTTTGTCATATTTTATCGGTATACTAGTTTTACTCAATCACATGTTGTTAGTTCTATGCCTAAACAGCATGTAATGAGTAAACCAGCTACTCATTGTATGACATTTATTTTTAGAATTGGTTTTTAATGGAAAAATAAGAAGACATAGACTGCGGCACGGATCTAACCTGTGACCATGAGGTTGACAGGCGAACACAAAACTCAACTTTTGATAAGGTGTGTCACGAATGCCTAAATTTTAAAATAAAATAAATCTGCATCAGAATTTTTTGAGTAAGACATGGAAACGAATATTCAGTTCTGAAAGAAATAGTGGCTGTGGTACCACAGGGAAGTGTCTTAGGTCCAATATTGTACCTATAATTTACACGTGATATAACTCAAACAGAAGACACTATTGTATCCACGTTTGCTGACGACACTGCAATACTAGCAGAGGGCCAAACGATAAATCATGCAACGACAAAATTACAAAAAGCTCTGAATAATGTCAGTGAACGGACAAAAACATGGCGGATATCGCTTAACGAAGTAAAATCCGTCCATATAGATTTTACGTATAAAAAAATTAATAGATTATTGGTATTTGCTAATGCGGTTTAAGTTCCGTTTGCTAACGAAGCAAAATATCTCGGAATGACTCTAGACGCGAAATTAAAATGGAAACCGCATGTTAAAAAGAAATGCGAGGAGTTAAATAAAAAACTCAGAGATATGTAGGTACTGGTTGCTCGGGAAACACTACAAGCTAATTTTGTACAGGCAGGTGCTTAAGCCTGTCTGGACTTACGGTATACAACTCTGGGCTGGTACGCGAGATTCTAATTTAAAAAGCTTACAAATTCCTATTTGAAAATAAACTACTAAGATCGTTTTTAAACTCACCTCGGTTTCTTTGGAGAAGAAGATCTTCACACAGATCTCGGCATTCCCACGGTTCGCGATTAAATAAAGAATTTTGCCCGCAATCATAGAAAACGGCTATAAAAACACTGCAATAGTACTATTTTCGATATTATCGATGAGACGAATTTAGTACGCCACCTGCGAAGGACTAAGCCTTCCGATCTGGTGTACTAAACGAGAATCCGCTTTACAATCACGGTATAAGCAGGTACTATCACCGGATAGTTACCTGCAACACGTTAATTAAATTCGGTAAAAATAAATTGCTACATACATTCAACTTACAGGCCGATTCTCCCCCTTGTGACGAATCACAAGTCACAAGCCCTTTTGACTATTCCTTGTGAGGATTATTGTGACTCGAACAGAATACCTACAGGCAATCACACTATTGTGTGATTACCGATAAAGTGTTTATTTAGGATGCTCTGACCCTTTTTCCTTTTCTATGGTAGTCGCTGCTGAAGTTTTTTTTTTTTTTTTTTTTTTTTGTTTTAATTTTAGCTATATGCCTGTAAGACCTAAGGTCTTTTAAATGCAACCTGAATTGCACGGCACTAGTTTGGCACAGTGGATTTGAGAACCAGTTATTGACTGTCTCATTTTTAACCCATGGGCTGCATCCAATTAAAATTGGAGGTATAAAAAAGAATGCGCCTAGCGTGAGAATCGAACCCACACGTCTAAGTTAGCAATCAGCACTTTATCCACTGCGCCATTGCCACCCAAGTTTTCATCTCAAATTATAGTTTCATATTTCTGTTTACTTCATGTTGGGATATAAAATAAATTGTTTCACAAAATATTATGTCGAATGCCGCATCGAAATGTCGAAACTCAAACTATTTGTGAGTTGTGACCTGCTCTGATCACAATTTGGAATGTTTTTATGACTCTCACAAGTTGTGATTTTGGGGGAGAATCCGAAAAAGTCACAAAATTAATTTCACCTCTGCTTCTGACTTGTGAGGTATCAGTGATGTTGGGAGAATCGGTCTGTTAGTTGCAATCGGGAGGAGAAGGTGCTTCTAGTGCAGTAAGAATCTCACCCTCCTATGAACACGCGTTTTTCGGACCTCATAGAGCCTTTTGAAGGTTTTACAACTACCCACGGGAAAAAAAATAGTTGGCTATTGGTTTGACTGTGTAAATTTTCAAAAAAAAATTGATAGGTCTGTACCCGAAAACTTGCACTCCATTGGCGTTTTTCTTTTTTATCTCCGAGCAGATATCTGAGCGCAGCCTCAGTAAACCGATTTAGATCTGAGTAGAGCATGGTCAGATATCTCCGATTTAATTTTGAAATAAACTTAAGCTCAGAACTGTCATATATTATTATAATTGCTTTTATTAAAACTTATTTACCAGCAAATCCAAAGCTTTTGTTTTCCAAATTCATTTTTGTTTTTAATTGGCTTTAATGATTATCGTTAAAATTATGAGTAAAGTCAGCCGCGCCCAGGGGGTCAATTCCCGATCTGTGAAATTATGAAGTGATAAAAAAAATATCATTTCAGTTTTCACAGAGGTTTATCATTTTCCAACTTCACACACACGCCTAATGCGATTCTAGAACTCATTGTGATAAAGTTTGTACTAAAAAGTACTAAATGATAAATTCTGTCATTTCTGATTAGATTTGTTATTGGGAAAGGTAAATATTTCATTTCAGTTTCTAAATTTGCTTAAGAATAATGTCATGAATAATAATTCGTTTAATAAATTAAAAGAAGACGTCGTACTGAGCAATTGTGGGTTTTATATTATATTCAATAGTATCTTTGTTTTGAGTAAGATTTATTATTTTTTCATGTGAGGATATTGAGGCTTTCCCTTCGAGATGGGCAGAATCTATTCGAAGTTACAACTAGGAGCACTTTATTGAAATTTATAGATACTTAAAACATTTGTGCATGGATTTAATACGTGAATTGAGAGCATTCTTGAAAAACACTACTTATAAGTGGGCTTCAAAGCCATTTAAATATGGTAAAGTGCTCTGCATTTTTTTGCAATGGGTAGTTTCCAACGATCTGTCGCGGGAATGAGCACCGTCGCGTCGGCTGTTGTCAATCTGTTGATTTAAAAATTTCGTTATTTACTCGAATAAACACAAATATAACTTATAACCAAAATAAATTTGTGTATAAATATAATTGTTTCTTACTTGTCATGTGCCAAATCCTGTTTTTCTTCTTAATATTCGATTATAAACATTTTCTTCACAAAACAATTGACTGTGATAAAAAAATTATCATATGAAAAATGTTTGGCATTTAACTTCACTTTTTCACGAATCGAGAATCGAATTAGACGTGAAAGCGTGATAAAATTTATCACTTCACATCTTCACAGATCGGGAATTGACCCTCAGGACTTTGCTCCGTTTGATCGGTCATTTTATTCTGGGGGTCAATTCCCGATCTGTGAAGATGTGAAGTGATGAATTTTATCATGCTTTCACGTCTAATTCGATTCTCGGCTCGTGAAAAAGTGAAGTTAAATGCCAAACATTTTTCATATGATAATTTTTTTATCACAGTCAATTGTTTTGTGAAGAAAATGTTTCTAATCGAATATTAAGTAGAAAAACAGGATTTGGCACATGAAAAGTAAGCAACAATTATATTTATACACAAATTTATTTTGGTAGTAAGTTATATTTGTGTGTATTCGAGTAAATAACGAAATTGTTAAATCAACAGATTCACAACAGCCAACGCGACGATGGTCCTCATTCCCGCGACAGATCGTTGGAAACTACCCATTGCAAAAAAATGCAGAGAACTTAACCATATTTAAATGGCACTTATAAGTTGAGTGTTTTTCAAGAATGCTCTCAATTCACGCATTAAATCCATGCATAAATGTTTTGGGAATCTATAAAGTTCAATAATGTGCTCCTAGTTGTAACTTCAAATAGATTCTGCCCATCTCGAAGGGAAAGCCTCAATATCCTCACATGGAAAAATAATAAATCTTACTCAAAACAGAGATACTATTGAATATAATATAAAACCCACAATTGTTCAGTACGACGTCTTTTATTAATTTATTAAACGAATTATTATTCCGGACATTAGTCTTAAGCAAATTTAGAAACTGAAATTAAATATTTACCTTTCCCAACAAAAAATCTAATCAGAAATGACAGAATTTACCATTTAGTACTTTTTAGTACAAACTTTATCACAATGAGTTCTAGAATCGCATTAGGCGTGTGAGTGAAGTTGGAAAATGACAAACCTCTGTGAAAACTGAAATGATATTTTTTTATCACTTCATAATTTCACAGATCGGGAATTGACCCTTGAGCTTATGGTTCATGCCCCGATTTAGCTGTTATTTAAAAAAGAAACACGAGTTGAGAGATTAAATGTGTCTGAGCTAAAAAAGAAACACAGATCTTTTCTTGACAGCTGCGTTCTTTACTCGGAGCTAAAAAAGAAAAACCCCACAGGAAATGCAGCCATTGACCATTGCATTAAGCACACGGTATTTAGATGCAAGATCAATGTTTTGGCCACTCATACTATGGCAACGCAAGTTTAGCTTTAATTACTTTTTATTTTAAAATTCTCAACAAAACTTCTAAATACTTAAACTATTGTACCACTTGAATTTGTTCATAATTAAGCTTTGGGCCAAAAATTACTATTTTAGTTAATATCCCAGGTCAGAATGGGATAAAACTGGTTGTTTCTCAAAGGGTAAAAAAATCGTCAGCATTATACAAAGACTTTCATTACAATATTGGTAAAAAGCAGTGGAGTGGAAGATCAGGGATTTCATCAATGAACAGGCAAAAAGCAATTGGCCTGAAAAACTAAAGTAAATTTTGTGACCAAGGGAAATTAAATTGTCAGGTCAACAAAAAGGAACATCACAAAATATTACAAGAATCAAAATGCAGTATTTAAATACCAAAAAACTTAAAAATTCAAATTATTATAATAAATCAGACATAAGAATTAAACACTCACCGACATTTTCATTTCACCAATAAGAACGGCATCACTTTTCATCAAATTCCCTTCTTTTTCATTATTTCCGAAACTTTTTTAAGTTCAATTTGTAGATTCTCACTTTATTTTTTACATTTTTCATGATTTTATTGTAAATTTGTATTTATAATTGCAAAATATTTAAGCTTTTCCACACAATTTAAACAATGAACAGCCATACACTTTTTTCAAATTAAAACATTTTACAGTTATACGAAAAGCGTTTCCCTCTCATTGGTTGATTTGATTTTAACAACGCGCTGAGTGTGTTCAGCTCGATGACTTGATGATTTCATATAAATTTCAAAAGGCAAATTGCGTGAATCAGACGAAGAGGTTCAAAAAATACGCGATTTATAATAGGTTTGATTCAGACTTTTTTTCGGCAGAAATTGGCATATTGTCAAAACATGAAGAATGGGGATAAAATTCCCTCATTGAGAAATAAAGTCCGAAAAAGTCTGGAACAGCTTGAGCACAATTTTCTGCCAATTTTTAAACGTCAACACATTTGTTCTTTTTTATTTCTTTATTTGCGGTAAATTCACTTTTTTTTCTCTTCAAACTAATTATTTTGTATTTTAGTGTTTCTAAATTAATTTATTTGTTCAACAAATATTTTTCCACGCAAACTACGAAACGTTTTTTTCGTTTATGACAAACGTCAGTCTGACAATTGTACATTTACTGTCCACAAATTGCTGCATATAAAAAAATTGTCAGGAAGGGGAAATATTTTACTCTCTCAAGAGCGCTCTCTTCTGCCAAAAACTACCAAATTTGTAAGTCTGGAACAGGTTTTGGCAGAAATTGGTGCCAATTTGTGCCAATTGGCAAAGTGTGGATCAGACCTAATTTATTCATGCGGTCGCAACTAGTGATAAATGTATAACAAACGCAATAGCAGAAGAACTGTCAATTTTTCTTGGGTGGGCATTTCATAGCATACTTTTTTTTAGTTTATTGAATAATATCGATGACTGTAGAAACAACAATAACAACAAATGGATTTTGAACAAAATAATATGACAGTTCTCCTTAAGCTAAATAAGTACTTTTGCTATTACAATAAAGCTGCGATTTCGTTCCCAATTTGCGATAACGCAAGAAAGCTTTAAGGATCGCTCTGGATTCATCGCTTAGTAGGCGTTTTTCTTTTTTCGTTCAGAGCAGAGCACTGAACAGAGTTTGAACACATAGATTATGCACTGATCTTCTTCTAAACAGAGCGAGCTCTGAACACTTATATGTTTTTTAAACACGCTTGAACCACAAAAATCAGAATACATTTTAATTTTTAACCATAAAAAGCAATACCTACCCTTTTCTGTACACTAATACACTATACACACCAAATACAGAAAATCAACTAGTGATCAACTTCTTTCGCCAACTTATGCTTGTAATTATTTTTTTCTTCACATTTTCCTTTTTGGCGCACATGGCATTTGGTGCGTTCAGCAATTTACTCACATGTTCAGTCAATTATGTTCGAGCACGTCGAGTGCGATCTACATATGTTCAGAACGAAAAAAGAAACATATTTGGAGCTCTGCATGCTCTGAGTTAAAAAGAAACACAAACAAATTTTTTGACAACTCGGACTCTGCTCTGAACTAAAAAAGAAAATCGCCTAATGAAGACCGCAAGTTAGTCCCCTTTCACACAGAAAAAAACAGTTGCTGGAGATTTTTTTGATGTTTTCCTTTAATTGCCTTGTAGCTTTCACACGAAAAAAAAACTGGCACCAAGAAATTGAGGAAAAACCTGGGAAGATTTTGATGGGCTAATTGGAATGCAAAGCAAAACGTCAAAAAAATATCTTCAAATCGTTGACCGGGGAGATTTTTTCATTTCCCTTACTTCTTGCCTTTCTCGCCAACAAACTCCCAGTTGCCGGCAACTCAGTATTCTTGTGTAAAAGGGGACTTACGTTAGCAGGAACAAATAGCTGCCTTGGCCTAAAACAATGATGCAATAATATAATTGTTGCATACCATATTAAGGTCATTCATGCAACGACAGAAAACCAGTATAAACCTCAGAAGCCAGATAATTTATTTTAAATTAATAAATTATCAGGTTTCTGATGTTTATACGGGTTTTCTGCCGCACAGTGGGTCCGTTTGTATGGGACAGCGGAAAAACCTCCATAAAAACTAAACCACAGTAGTGATTATGTTGAATTTTTCAGGAATGATAATCAATGGTAAGAGAAATTTTATCTATCAATTTTCGCCCTCTGACACGCCTACATTTTGCTCGTTTTAATAAAAACTAAAACACTAATCCGATTTTAATGAAATTTTTGGAATGATATGTCAATGATAAGACAAAATTAAGACTATTAGTTTCCGCCCACTACCCCACATAGTTTTTTCCCGTTTAAAAACAAAGCTTTTTATTTTTATATAGAATTGTTCTTAGTTCAATAAAATTTGAACTATTTGAACGATTTTTGTTTTTAAAACAGCAAACAAAATGGAGCAACTCTATTTCATTTTATTTTTATGATTATTACATAAAAGATTTACTACTTAAGTACTTAAGTTTCACTTAATTTTAAATCAATTTAACTCCATCAGCATATTTTATTTGAATTGTATCCATAATGATTAATGTACACTCTTTAAGAACAAGTCGCACTGATAACTGACATATACAAACCAACGCCAAGGGTGTAAACATAATTTTGTTTGTTGTTGTTGAAGGTGTTGAATATAACAATAACCAAATATACTCTTTCCCGCATTGCTTTCGGACCGTTATATTAACATTGAAAGTTTTTAATGGAACAACAACTTGATGGTCTACCACAAATTCATACTTTCTTTGTAATAGACCACTAAATCGTTGTTGTGACATTAAAAACTTTCAATGAATAAGTCCCCTTTCACACACTATGTTTCACACAAGGAAACTGAGTTGCCGGCAACTGGGAGTTTGTTGGCGAGAAGGGCAAGAAGTAAGGGGGGTGAAAAAAATCTCCCCCGTCAACGATTTGAAGAGATTTGCTTGACGTTTTGCTTTGCATTCCAATTAGCCCAACAAAATCTTCCCAGTTTCCACATCAGTTTCTTGGTGCCAGTTTTTTCGTGTGAAAGCTACAAGGCAATTAAAGGAAAACGTCAAAAAAAATCTCCAGCATCTGGTTTCCCTGTGTGAAAGGTGATTAACGGGGAGAGAGAGCAATGCAGGGACTAAATTCCGCAAGCGTGAGTTTAACTGTGTACACAAAAAATCAGTTACACATACATATTTGCAATTCCGCAAGGGTGCGGTTGATTTATTTTTGACAGATAACGTGTACAAAGATAGGCAAATTTATTCACGCATATTTTGAGGGTGAATATTTTTTTTATTTTTTTCCACGGAAAAACATTCAGAAAGCGTGAGTTTTCACTGTGTACACAGAAAGTTGTGTACACATATATTTTTCCGATTCCGCAAGGGTGTGGTCCATTTTTATTTGCCAGATAACGTGTACACAGAGAGGCAAATTTATTCACGCATATTTCGAGGGTGAGTAAATTGTATGCACGGAAAAGCATTCACGGTTGCGGAATTGGGCCCCTGCAATTTAATTTTTATAATTGAGGAGTGAGTTTTCAAAAGAGAATATAAATACTCGTACTTATAGTCATATTTCTCAGAAAACCGAAAAAAAACAAAAGCTAAATTGTAATTGTTCATATATTTTCAGATTTTCGCTTGTTTTCAAAGTCCGATATATTGAGACGTCACAGAAAACCCAAGATGGCGACAATGGTATATCTATGAGCATACATATTTCTGTTCATCATTTAAGTGCGTAAATCATGCGTGAAAAAACTGGATTTGGGGCGATCGCTCGATAAGTGTCAAAATACAAACTTATAAGTTTCTCGAATCGAAGACTGACTAGCTTTTGCATGTGCGCGCAGTCTCATCATATAAGTCCATCGTAGTCACTTTAGCAAGCAAACTGTAGCAAAACTTAAAGTTGCAGGTTAGTCGCACTGCCTAAGATTTCTAACAGAAAAATTAAAAAAAAAAATTCACCTGGAAATAAATGTCATAATTTTTAATATTTCTGACATTCCAATGGGAAAATTGGAAATGAAAATGGAAACAACTTGGCAATTGCTGACATTTAAATGGAAAATTGGAACGATAGTTTTCGACTATGTTCGCTTTTGAAAATAACCCAAAGCGAAAGTGGTCGAAATTAATGTATCACTTTCAATGCGATCCGGAACGCTTTTTGGAATCCATGATCATACCCCATGTAATTAAAGTCCATCCCTGGAAGGTGATTGTGGCCCCCATTATGAGTAGCGAATCGAACTTAAAATCTTGCGAATTTGCTAGTTTCGTATTACCAATAGCGATTCGCTCCAACTTAACTCGCTTCAAATGTCAAAATCTTAGCGAATTTGATTATCGAAGGATTACAAATAGCGAATCTTCGCTAATTTAACCCATGTAAGTGTGATATACTATCGAATCAAAATATTTAGTGATAACGTTAGCGAATTGTTGTGCCGGCAAACATTTTCTATTTATTGTTGATAAAAGTTTCAAATTTACTTGTATTAACCTGTAGGTAGTTAATTTCGTAATCGTAATGACCGACAAAAGAAAAAGGTATTTATGTGCAATGCAAAGCAATTTCAAAACTAGTTAGTTTGATGGTATCGAATCCGGAAGTATGTAAAGGTATAGGTGTGATTTGGTTCTTCGAAGAAAAACCAAAAATATTATTGGGAACAGTTTCCTGTCGAATTAAACTCTCTTGAGCCTCCCATTCGTGATGGGAAAGAGTTGCATACGTTAGTAAGAAAATGTTTTATTGTTTGCACCTAAGATTATTTTTGTACATAGATTTGGTTGGACTATAAGTTAAAGCTAAAACAAAAATTGCAGTTAAGTTAAAAATTTGACTGCTACTGCTGGCGGGCCAAACTGCTAAATTTCGTTGTCGTCTCACACAACTCACTGTGAAAGACTCAAACCGAAATCATTACCGACACCACGGTTTTGCCAGCAACTACTCCCAAGAAATCTCAATGTACAAGCCAGTTTTGTAAGAGATGGAACTGCATAGAAGTTCTTAGCTTTTTAACACATGCTTTATTTGGTTGGGGACATTCAAAAAAGAATCCTTGTTCAATCGGAAGAACAAAATAAATCTAATGGAAGACAAAACATTGATTTTTTTGAATAATTAATTTAATTTTGATGGCTTACAAATGTTCGGGAGTTCTAAGGTATGTGAATGTTTTTTCTTAGCCGACCCATGCTAATTTTTTCTTGCATTTTCGTGTTAAATTCAATTACCTAAAAAAATAAAATGTTGCTTATCATAAATTGTCTTTTTTTAATTAAATCGACGAAAAATACAAAATCAAGCACACAAAACAAAAATTCACAAACAATTTAATGCAACACAAACAGCAATTGACGCTTTGGAATTTATTTTTGGCACCATTTATTTTTAAGCGAAGGATGAAGTTCGCTATGCGGGCGATCACTCACTTATTAGATATGTTATCTCGGATACCAAGCTATCGGGGTATATTTGTGGACGAATCAGATAGGTTAGCTGAAAGCTGTCAAAAAATCAAAGCAAATCGCATACCAACGAATTTTGCAGTCAGCTGGTTCTATACATTTGGTCTCGGATAGCTAGTTATTCCAATTTTCTTGGGATAACTCAAGATAGCTTTCATGAGAGCAGCTGTTTTTTCATCAGATGTGGTTTTGCACGCATTACAACAACAGAAAGTTATTCCAGATTGCTGAGAATAATTGAGTGAACGTCCCGTTAATAATACTGTGATAATCGAAGTTCGCTAAATTATTCGCAACTTATCGAATGTTCGATCCGATATTCATAATGAGGGCCTGAGTGTATTTTTCAAAATTAACGAAATGATAAATTTGAAGAGAGCATCGAAGTAGAATGGCCAAGTGAATTGGTTCAAGCAAAACGTGAAAGAACGTTAAATTGATATCCATTTGGCATTTCACTTTATAGTTCACAACGAAATTTGAGGAGGGAGATACACAAGAGGGGTATTCACGATCCGGTGTATCTGGTCTTGTATCATTGTAAAAGTGTAAAAGTGTAGCATTTTTTTGGACTACAACAACAAAATATACTGAATATCAAAATCTTACACTTTTACAATACCCGAACCCTATTGTAACAGAAAAATACAAGGGTGTAAGGTTTTTTTTAATACAAACTTAAGCCTTCTTCAGAACAAATGTGAAACAGATTTTGACATTTGCTTCAGTGTTGCTACAGATTACTAAAGGTGTGTTCACAGTCTGTTGTAAAAAAATAAAATTTTGCAATTTTACAAGACTTGGTACACCAGATCGTGAATACCCCTATTAAAACTCTTTTCAAGTTACGTGGTGCAAAAAATTATTTGTTTCGAGTTGAACGACGATCGATAATCCTCGATTGTATCAAGTTACATGGTAGCGCCGCTTAATGCTTGTTTTTGTTCAGTCGCCATAGAAAAAAATAAAATAACATCACAAAACCATTGGAGATAATGGCTGCTATGCTGTAAGCTTCATCTCAGTCTCAAATCTCACTTTTCAAAATTTCTTTCATTCAAAAATGAGATTTGAAACTGAGCCAAAGCTTCCTGCATACCACCTAATGTTTCGATATTATTTTTTTTTAATTGTTAAAGCTCGCCTTATCCCACCGTTCATCTTCGTATTCTGAAAAATAATTTAATTTTAAATAAATACAAGAATTTTTATACGTATCTTTTATTTACAAAAAATATATGTATATAGAAGCCGAAGGTACACAAATCTTATATCTCCTTTTTCATTTTAATGAATCCTTAATTTTTAACAGAACAAAAACATAAAATTGAACTAGATTTTTATAACCATTTCTACATAATAAGCGCACATTACCTCTAAAAAGGCAAAGTGCAAGAAGCATTCTTAAGTTTTTTTTTTTAATTTTTGTAAATAAATACAAATTTTAGAAATATGTAGTTTCTCTCGGTATAATTGTTTTTTTTTTTATTAGTATTTAGGTATTATAAAAAATATTCTAAGTACAAATTCTAAGTCTAACTAACTTTTCCTGGACTTAAGTAGGATTTTGGTTTTGTTATAATGTTTCCGTCTAAAAATTGATTTTCTATACTTATTTTGTGAGTTTTTTTTATCTCTTAATGTATTGTATATAACAAAAAAAAACATTATAATATATATTAAATATAACAAAAAATAGGAAATTTAATTTCAACAATAAGGGGCTAAACTATCAGCCTTTAGATACCCTTTATTGGTGCCTCAATACAGGGATTCAATAAGATCCGCATACAATTTATTGACCTCATTACGTTTTATCTTTAGTGTTGGGCCTGAAATATAAGAATGTATAAAGCAACCGTCAATGGCCTTTTTTATTTCATAATCTTACCTAACTCTCCGGTTGGAATGGAGAAATCATGTGGCAAGATAGCAAATTTCTGTACTTTTTGTGCATTGGAAATAGCGAATTTATTGGCTCTTTTAATACCATCTTCGATAGCTTTAAACACTTTCGGACATGGTCCAGCATTTAAGATATCCGAAAGTTTTTTGTGCTCAACTCCCAGATTACTCATCCATTGCAGGGATTCGTGACTTAGTTCATCTAAAGGTTCACCAGTGTTCTTGTCCATTTCAGTCTAAGATCAAATCATTTGTTGAAAATTATAAATTCCTTTGACATTATTACCGAGGACAATTTACCTTTAAGCTCACCAAAATAGTGAGATATTTCCTTTGCTCGCCAACAAGGAAGGCATTGCTAAGAGCAGGCAGT
Source organism: Philhelius pedissequus (assembly GCA_910595825.1). Classification (NCBI taxonomy): domain Eukaryota; kingdom Metazoa; phylum Arthropoda; class Insecta; order Diptera; family Syrphidae; genus Philhelius; species Philhelius pedissequus. The sequence goes on from OU343163.1 coordinate 81,869,620, forward strand.
TCTTTTTTGACAATGTTTTCAATGTGCACGGGCGGAATATTTTCACCTCCAGCAGTGATAATGATTTCTTTCGATCGCCCAGTAATGTAAACATAGCCCTTTTCGTCCACGTAACCAACATCTCCAGAATGCAGCCAACCGTCATCGTCCAGGCTCTCTTCTGTTTTTTCGGCATTGTTAATGTATCCCATGAAGACATGACGTCCTCGAATGCAAATCTATATAGACAAAATTGGTATATAAATTCTAGAAAAATCTTATCAATTTGTACTTGACTTACCTCTCCATGCCCCTTTTCATCTTTGTTGATGATTTTAGTCTCACATGCGCTCAAAGTTTTCCCAATAGATTCCAACTGGGTACTATCGGGCAGGCAGACAGAGTGGCAACCACAGCACTCAGACATTCCGAAAGCATCCAGAATTTTCAAGTCCAAACTGAGGAAGTACTTTTTAGTTTCCGGTGACATTGGAGCTGCTGCACTGACCAAAGATGCACATCGATCGAAGCCAAGAGCCAGTTTAACTTTGGACATGATTAGTGACTTAGCGATTTTATAGCGAAGGCCTCCAGCTCCCTTTCTAAAATTTTAAAATATTATATTATTACGTATTTCACTTGAATTCGATATATTTATAAAATATGCTTACCCTCCTTCCTTATCTTCCATATAATGTCTCAAAGTAACACCCTTAGCCCAACTGGCCAGCATGTTCTTGAAACTGCCATTTGCTGCTCCAACTGCAACCATACGTTCTTGGAATTTTTCATAAACACGCGGAACTCCCATGAATCTGGTTGGACGAGCATCTTGTAGAGTTTTCACCAATGTACCTTTAAGAGCGTCTTTATCGGCGAAATAAACCGTGCCAGCAACTGTTATCATTATATAGATGTCAATTAATTGAGCTGCTATATGACTTAATGGAAGATATGAGACTACAACTTCACAGCCCATCAAAACATTATACAGCGATTTGGTGATGGATCGACATTCGAAAGATACATTGTCATGATTTAACATGACACCTTTGGGCATACCAACTGTTCCAGACTAAAACAAAAATGGCAAATGATATTTTTGTTTAAATTTCGTACGATACTTCAAGCTGATTATAATAAGAGTGTGCATTTAACTTACCGTGTAGACCAGGGAGCAACATTCGTTGATTCCAATACTTTCGAGGCGACGTTTGTATTCATCTTCAACATCATCAACAGACAAGTCTTCGATTTCTGACCACTGGAAAAAAGGTAATTGGAATATTAATGCTCGAAATGATATATTGATCTTGAAAGAGTATCAGATTTTTGTCATCTTAAAGATTTAATAAAAAAAATGTTAGATCTGATCCTGTTCCTCATTTATATAATTATTAATTATCTTAACCAACCAATTTATTACTATAAGCATAGGGTATTTTTTTTAGCTCTTTACTTAACTTTAAACAGTAATACCTGTCAAACCAAGTGTTGGATTGCAAGTATCTGTGAGTGTAGTTCTTTATGTCCCAACTAGATAGACACAATTGAGTTTTTGAGATTAACGCAACGAATTTGGTGATGAAAACGCATCAGAAAATTTTGAAATAGTGGTGTGAAATTTCAGTGAATGAGGTTCAAAAGTTCCCTCGTAAAATATTTATATCGAAAATAAACTTTCCACAGGAATTTCTCTGCCATTTTATACGTTCGAGGGAAATTTATTTCAGTGGAAACAAATATGAAAGTGAATATTTTTTTAGATATTTGTTTTTTTTTTATTGCAATACCATTGGAATGATTTTCCATTTTGGCAAATGTATAAAAATAAAAAAGAAGAAATAATGATGGAATGCACTGGAAATCTTATGTACAGCGAACAGAACCAGAAATGAAGAAAATAAATAGCAATTTTTTTCCATGAGAACTAACTTAGGAACCAAAGGAAATATTTTGGAAATACAAACTCAAGGGGTTATGAATATCCTTTAAATATGTATTCAGAAACAGTGCGGGCGATTAGGAAACTAGGATAGGATTAGATAGAAGATGGGAGGGAAAAATTCGCTGAAGAAGGAATCCCTAAGTTGGGCTCAAGGGTAAACTGATAAGCATTACTAGAAGCTCGAGTATTACGGCTGATCTGTTTTAGGGGGGAATGCAACTGGCTAATTCATTAGAGCATTGTCTATAAAAATAGCTATAAGACAATGAAAGGCATGACACATTGCGACGGTGTTCGAGAGGTTGAATTGTTTCAGTTATTGATTTATCACCAATCATTTTTCAAGCTCTTTTTTGGATTCTGTCCAAGATACTCAAGTGGGCTATGGAAGCAAAGCAGCAGTACTCTACCTTTGGAGGAATAAAGAAAGCCTTCTATAAAGAGATTACAGCCAGACCAGAAGGAAATAAATATTTCTTGCATCGTCTCAGAAAGCCCAAACACATTGCAACGTTCTTCGCGACTTCGAATATGTGGTCATTTCACAAAAGGTGCTCGGTGATGCACATACCGAGGACTGAAAGTTGTTCGGTTTCTTCGACGCAAGCGCCACTCATGGACAATGGCATTGGGGGTGGGTCCCGCTTTAACGACAATAGACTGCATTGGGTTTTTGAAGAATTAAATTCTACGCATATTTGTATTCCCCATTGGACAATGCTGTCGTGATCAGAATTTAATGAGCTATTATCATACGCTGCCATTCAAGTTCCACATCCGAAGGACATGGGTGTGAATTTAAAAACGAAAATAAAAAGCTGAGGGTACTGTCATCAGATTATTGTCAGATATTGTTATTGGATTAGAAGTTTCAGAAAAGGGATCATTAATGAAAATGAAAAAGAGAGTCGAGGAGAGAACAAAGCCTTTTTATTTTATGATTTTATAACTCTTGATCAATCTAACTAACTCAAGGGTTTAATTTATTGGTCGGATTAACTACGACAGATTTAATTCAGTACTGAAATAACTGAAAATAAATCAAGGAAGATAGGAAATTATATTTTTTTCAAAATCGTAAACGACAGCAAAATATACGACTGGACACAATCAGAAGTTTTGTTATCGCGTGTAAACGTCGTTGATATTTTCCCCGAAATTCAAGGTGAAGTTACGGAACAGCAACATCGGGAACGCAACTTGAAATTCGAATGAAATTAATTTGTTTTCGTCCAATGATTTTTCATTTGAGTTTTTGACAGACATCTATTAGTTTTTTTGTCGTTTTGTAGCGAGTTTCGTTCAAATTTCAAAGATCTCGTCTGAAAATCGAGGTTGATCTTTTCAATGAAACTTGTTTCCAGATTTACTTGTAATATTGGTGAATGACTGGCACATACATACATTTCTGTAAAATACATATCTTCATCAACAGATGACGAGGAAGACGAAGACGCAGCAATCAAAAACAGGGAAGGTTTAGGACTTATTCCGTGGACTAAGTGTGAAATGCTATTAATAAAACAGAATTTCTGCTATTTGACGTTTACCTACTTAGTCCTTCGCTATACCATCTAATGTCGTTTTTATTTGGCAATCCGGAAGCCTTCTGGACTGTTCTGAAAGCGTTCACTTGGGAAAAAATTACAGTTCTGATTCTGAAAAGAAGAGAATTTTGCTTCTGGTTATGAATCAGAACCAGAAGCACTCACACAATAATATACTTGAACGTCAAACTCTACTGTTGTCATTTTTTGTATCATTTTGTTCATGGTCTAAACCTTATTCCATGGTTTTGTTAGTCCATGGACTAAAGTTGGACTAAGTATTTTTTTATTAATAGGGCTGCTAAAATATAAATTATTAACATCTTCGTCCATTATTTGTTATTTTTTTAGCACTAAGTTCACAAATTCTCAAACAAATTAATAATAACACATTATTTTCAAATAGAAAAGTGTGCATTCAGAACAAATCTGCCAACCCATCAGATATCAGATCTTTCGTGTTAAGATTTGATCTGCTCTTTTTGTTGGAATGAAACCCTGAAAATTCAAAAAGATCCAATCTTTTGACAGAAAGAGATATTCTTTTCTTGAATGAAACTCGCTTTTAGAATCCGCTAAAGATTTGTCGAGTCGTAAGTAAAAGTTATGGAATGCCAATTGTAAAATGACACGACAGAGAAAACCACAAGTCTCGAAAAACGAGACGACACCGGTAATAATATCCATGAATATGTTTATGTCCGCTTACGACAAACTTTTTTTTTTAAGCAAAACTTCTTTTGTGGCGGTGGAGGTAAAACTGCAAGCCGACGACACGAAACGCTCTGTAAAAAATTATGTACCCACATGTTCTTTTTTTCTATGGCTTTCTCGGTTGTATTAATGTGTGTAACGTATAAGTCGATGGTCTCGTTGCCAGTGATTCAGTGTAATACGGAATACGTGTGTTGTAATGTAAAATTGCTGAACCATGTATCAAAGTTCGAAAGACTGTGATGTTTGTACAATTGGAAGTCGGGGTCGTTATGGCGGATGTACTTATGGAAGTACGGGCCGGTAACAAAATATGTCAACTTTGTTGTTCTTAGACCGGTTTCTATGAAATTGAAATATGTCTTAGCTGACTAGAAATACGATAGAAACAATTGTTTAAAATAAGGGAAGTTTTACTTCTGGCGCACACTCTTTTTTTAAGGAATTTCTGACTTTTAAAATAATCAAAACCAACAAATTTTACACATTTCTCTTGAGAGTTGTATATTTGATTGAAAAAATATTTTCAAAAGAATTCGTCTTAGTATTCATTTTTCTAAACAGACCTATTTTAGCTAAAAGTATGCAACAACTTACCATACCTATCCAATTCTTACTAATTTGAACATAAACTCAAACTAGAAACTTATTTAAACACAAATAAATTGTTCGCAATTTGACCTAAATCGAAATAACTTGCCCCACTCAACTATGTGCTATTTAAGAACTCCTCCAAGCGCATATAAATTGAATTCAAGCAATTTTTTTTAATCACCGCCAAAGCAAAGCATAATCTGCCTTCGAAAACGGGAAATACAAAAAAAAAAAAAAATACTTCATAAACTCATTGCATGCAGCATATCAACTAACCCGCTGCTGCCAACAACTTCATCATGAATTTCCGCCACTGGAAAATCCGCAAAATTTTGTTTGAAATCCTTTTTGCCTATTTTGGCGTTAATACCATTCCATACCAGTCCCAACAGCCCCCTACCATCGACCCAACCATAGATACAAGCAAAAATGAACATAACTCACCCTATAATATCCATCTTCGTTCTTCATGAACGGCAAATAAGGCTCCTGGATTTGTATGGCTGCCTTTAAATTCGGCAGCTTATCCTTAATCTGATGAATCTTTTCCATTTGCTTTGAATCATCTACTACAACAATGTTCGCCCTCGAATCTTCTAACACATGCATAACGGCTTCGGCAGAATTTGTCGTATAAATTCCGGCAACTATGCCTCCAGCATGAACTGCACCCAGCGCCGAGTAGAACCATTCGGCGCAATTGAAAGCCAAAATTCCCACAGAATGATGTTGTTCTAGGCCTAGTTTAACGAAGGCTTTTGCCACTTTATGGACTTTTTCTTCATACTGTCTGTAGGGATTAAAATTACTATACTATTAGAAAGGAGGACAATATTTATAATTTTTTAAACTTACTTGTATGTAATGGTGTCGTATTCCTTTTTCTGGGTCTTGTATCGGAGGGCTGGATGGTCGGGGTAGTTATTGGCAGCACGCTTTAATAGGCTCGGTATGGAAATGGGCTCTTCAGCACCCAAGCCATCCTTGTCAATACGCAGTTTGACCGGTTTAGATGGATCTGTGGTCTTGTAAACCTCTGATGGTTTCACCCAATTCGGGCCAGTTCGTTCCGATGACATTGTCGTTTACTAATACTTTCTTAGCTTAAAGCAACCAACAACTGTAAAAGAAGACAAAACTTTCGTGAGTATGTACTTTCAGTTTGAAAGCTCGGAGGTGAATAAAAATGTTTCTCTAGAGACTATATATACACAGGTTATAAAATATAATGTGCAATTCCAAAGTAGATACACAATTTTACTTGTCAAACTTACAAAGACAGATTGCGTGTAACACCAGACGATTATTTGGACAACCTTTTGCGGCCCTGGTTGTTGAACAAGTGTCATTCGCAATCGAATACTTAAAAGTTTCAATGTCCAAGATATGATAGGGGACTTTAAACTATCAGCTAATAGTTAAGTGCCAACGCCAAGTGTTGATAACTCGCATAATCTTAATAAGGTCAAAGAGAACATTTTTTGTTAACTCAGTCTCTCCTACATGCAATCCGACTGAGAGTGGAAGGTTTTAAGTTCATAAAAACCTTTTTGGTATTTGATTAAGAATGTTGTTGGCTACCTTTAGAAACACAGGTGGTTGCAATAATAATGAATTTAAGTATTTTTTTTGTATTATCATTATTTAATTTATATATACTCGTATATATATTTGGCAATTGGGTTTTTTTGGTTTCGTATAAAGATAACACGCGGACAATAATTCACAAAAAATTCCTATAGATAAAATACGCCTTAGGTTTGTCTAATGAAATCGATTGAATAGCTTATCAAAATGTGTTTTTTAACTCTCTTGTTGAGATTTTAAAAATTTACTTAACTATTTAATTACAGGTAATCTCTAGATTAGATGAAACAAAATGACGTCTTTGATAAGTCTGACGATTCTGGTAAACCGACTATATTATATAAAGTTGAAATCGAATCGTTTTTGCTATTAAAAAAATTAAATTACAAAGTGCTTGGACTGATAGTAAAAAAACTCAAGATTTCAAGATTTCCGGGTAATTTTGTTTTTAAGGTTATTATTGAAAATCTCCTAGAAAATCAATTGATTTCGTAAGATAAGTCTTAGTTTCAATGTTTGCCCTATTCATTATAAAATAATTTGAGGTTTGTGTTGTAATTGTGTGGATTGCAAAATTGATTATTTTAATTTTTTTTAAATTATTATGATCAAGTACAATGCGAGAGTTAGAAAAGTAGGGAAGATAATAGGAGGAGATACCGATGCACATTGGTTTTCAATTTCTGAATATCAAAATGGGAGTGGAAAATAGAGCTTAAAAACTGAAAGAACTGAGTGTGAACTCTCAAGTTCACAGAAAAACTGGTAATATTAGCTGCTTTTTATTATCTACGGCTCTGTGTTATTTTTTAACACGTTTTACAAAAACAACACGAAATCCAGGTTTCTATCTGGGTTTGCAAATATTTGTATTAAATTCTGCGAACAGAGTGTACCTTTAAGTACATAACCCAGATCGTTTTATTTTCACGGGGTGAATCATATGGGTTATTGGCGATAATAAAACACGGCTAATATTTCACTCATACCTTCTATCGGGCGTTGACTGGCTCGAAAAGCGGACCCAGTTAGAATTGTGTCTGTAAATCCAAAACTTGGGAAGTTAGTATGAGGCAATATTAATAGTTTTTTTTTTTCAATTAAAATTGGGAGGATTCCAAGATTTTTTTTTTGTTTTGGGAACGCTCAACACTTTTATATTACAATATAGTACTTATGTATTTAAAAAAAATCCATAATCTAATACTAGATTTTGGATACGCAATTTTGACACATGTCAAAATACACTTTTTACTCCGAATTTTCCATACTTTACAGAAATGGAACGTAAGGAGCGAAAAAAGAGTAACTACAAACCGCAAATCGAAAATGATTTTAAAGTCAAAGAGATTTTTTCATCGATTGGCAGAAGTTTGGTCATTAAGAATTTTGGAATACCGAATAACGTCCAGTTTCGAATGGATAGCACATAATTGCTCTTGTGTTCTATCATAGCGTATAGTTTAATATAAGCAGCTATAAATATATTTTCAGTCTATTTTTACTTAACATTTTATAAGTATTTATCAATACAAATTTAAAAACAATATAATTTTTCAAAAAATCCAAAACAATTATTTTTCGAAAAATTTAGTATGCGGTATTATTAAGAATTATTCAAAAGATTACCTACATAAAATTGTTTATGAAAAATTCGAAAATAAAAAAAAATGGTTGTTATAACAAAATATGTACAAAAAACTGTTGGACCAAAATGTAGTGTACGAATTTTTTTTTTATCAAAATCCTTAGAGTCGTTTTCGAGTACCGTTAGTTTTGGAGCTAAAAAACGATTAAAAAATTTAGACGTAAAACGTTGCCAACAAGCCATCAGACGTGCTACAACGGATGTGCTAGGTTTCACCAGACCTCCACCACGAAAACTCTGGTTCGATGAAAAATGCAGGCAGGCACATGCAGCTAAACAAATGGCATATAAAGCGTCGCTGCAAAGAAGGACGAGAGCTGCTCGCGAGCTCTACCAGCAGAAAAGACGGGAAGAACCCGGCTGCTCCAGAAGAAAAAGACAGAGCTTGAGAAGCGTGCGATCGAAGATATTGAGAGATGCTACTCCAGGAACAACGTGCGGAAGTTTTATCAACAGGTAAGAAGAACGTGTCAAGGCAAAAAAACCCGCACAGAAGCCTGTAGAGATAGGAAAGGAAACCTCGTAGTAGAGTCACAGTCGGTGCTGAGTTTATGGATGGACCATTTCTGCAGACTGTTAAACGGCGATGAAGACCAAAATCGCGCTGTCAGGCAGAATGAACCATTCAACATGGACGAAGACACACAAAACTTCCGTCCACCTGACCAAAATGAAGTGAGGATAGCAATGTCCAAACTAAAAAACAACAAAGCTGCTGGCCCCGACAGACTATCCGCCGAACTCTTTAAAGCAGCCGGAGATGATCTGATACAGTGCATACACCAACTCATCTCTAAAGTCTGGTCAGAAGAAAGTATGCCTGATGAATGGAACCTCAGCATAGTTTGCCCGATCCACAAGAAAGGAGACCCTGTAAATTGCGCCAACTATAGAGGAGTAAGTCTCCTGAATATCGCGTACAAGATCCTTTCTGCTGTATTATGTGAACGTCTGAAACCATTTGTCAGCAACCTGATTGGACCCTATCAGTGCGGTTTCAGGCCAGGAAAGTCCACAATCGATCAAATGTTCACGCTACGGCAGATCCTGGAAACTACCCAAGAACTCCAAATCGATGCCCAACATCTCTTTATCGATTTTAAGGCCGCGTACGATAGCATTTATAGAGACGAGCTATACAGAGCCATGTCTGGTTTTGGCATCCCAACAAAACTCATCCGATTGTGTAGGATGACGATGGAGAACTATCGCTGCTCCGTCAAGGTTGGTACTGACCTCACAGAAGTTTTTGATGTCAAGAAAGGATTCCGACAAGGTGATGCGCTATCCTGCGATTTCTTCAACTTAATACTCAAAAAAATTTTAAGAAATTCCCAAGTTAAATCTACTGGCACAATTTTGTTCAAGTCTGTGCAATTGATAGCATACGTTGATGACATAGACATCTTTGGCAGAACCCAGCGAGCTGTCACTGGAGCGTTTGCTAACATTGAAGCTGAAGCGGCTAAGATGGGACTAGCAGTCAATGAGGTCAAAACGAAGTACCTGCTGTCCACAAAAAGGGACACACAACACCAGCGGATTGGACAAAACGCCACAATAGACAGGTACAACCTTGAGGTAGTTATGGACTTTGTCTACCTCGGATCCGCTTTAACATATAACAATAACATCTCGTTAGAAATAAAGCGAAGAATAACTCTTGCCAATCGCTGTTCCTATGGTCTAGGGAGGCAATTGAGCAGTAAAGCCCTCTCTCGAAAAACAAAGGAGACTCTTTATAAGACTCTGATCATCCCAGTCCTGCTCTATGGTGCGGATACATGGACTCTATCGAAAGCGGATGAAGATATCCTTAGTCGTTTCGAGCGTAAGGTTCTGCGCAAGATTTTCGGCCTTATCTGCGTTAACGGCTTTGGAGGAGAAGGTTCAACCACAAACTATACGAGCTGTACAGCGACATTGACCTGGTACAAAAAATACGTATATCACGCTTAAGATGGCTAGGTCATGTAGAGCATATGGACAACAATGCTCCGGCTCGCAGGATCTTCGATTCCAACCCAGAGGGAAGACGCAGTCAAGGAAGGCCTAGCCTAAGGTGGCGCACTCAAGTGGAAGATGACCTCAACCAACTTGGAGTGCGTAACTGGAAGCAGCTAGCCAAAGACCGAACTAGCTGGGGAGGCATGTTGGTTGAGGCCCAGGTTCGTCCCGAACTGTAGCGCCTTCTGAGTAAGTAAGTAAAAACGCTTAAATACCAACCTCACCTAAAACGATTTGCGGGACCCACTTTTTTGGTGTTCTCTATCATCGTAATGTCAAATTTGATTAAAATCTCGAGTTCGATTTTAAATACATATATCGCAGGTAAAAAATTGAAAATTTTGGAAGTCTAACTTTAAATTTCAAATTCTAGCCCCTAGTAATTGTTCTGCCTTAAAAAAAATGGTAAGATACAAACTATCTTTGACTCTTTCGAAGATATAAATTTACAAAAAAAAACCAAAACAAATTGTGACGATATTTTCAATTAAAAAATCATTACGTAAATGTGCTTTCTAAAAATTAATTAAAAACTTAAATCTTATCAAAATTACGACTGATAAGATCGGGATATGTACTGTACTGCGACATCATATTATGAGCTTTAAAACTACGTTTTAAAAGATTGATATATCAATTTTTGTCCAAGTATTTAGATCAGATTTCAAATCAAGCAGGTTTTAAATACACATGGCAGGTGTACTATTATAGTTATTATAATAATTGACACTTAAATTGCTGTCTTTCGAAATTTTGTTGGTAAATACGTGTGTGCGTTGGCTTTTCTTTCGACATAACTTATTGCTGAAATATTGGTTTTTGACAATAGGGATTAATTAAAATGAAAATGCCTGACTTAAGCGTAGTTCAGGAGCCCGTACTATGAAGTGGACTTAACGTTTAACGTATCAATCTATGCGGTATTTTTCGAAACGCTAAACGATAGAGGTAAACTGTCAATTTTTGCTATAGAAACAGACTTCTGGAAGGGCGCAATGTTCAAGTATTCACCAAAACTATAAGATGACGACTTAAGGTGTCTGGACTTATACCGTACATACCAGAAAAAGGCTGCCAGTTTCACAAGTTTCTTTAGAGTAGCGCCTCACAACCATGAAAACTAGTCTGAGGATGACTGAAAACCATTGACCCTTACTGATGAGTGTAGATTCTGTTACAAGCCAAAAGACAGGGGCGGAGCCAATTCTATAGACGTTCATCAGATAGGCACGGACAGTTTTTTAACATTGTTCCAAGAGGTTCCAAAACAATACTTAACATTAACCCCGAATCGAAAAGTCTTCAATTAATTAACATCTCATTTTCGACTTTGAACCCAATTAAGATTTCCAAGCTACTTGAATTAATTTGCAATAAAATAATTAGAAAAACAAAATAAAAACCTGTTGTTTTATGCGTGAATGAATATTAATAGAACATTAAATAGATCTAAAGATTATTTTGTATATGTAATTCAATAAAGGTACATTGTAGAAGTTGCTTTCATTAATTGTTATTGTTGTACCTACATACATATCTATAAGTACTTATTCCTAAATGGAAGCTTTAACAGACAGAAAAGCAAACACATTTTAATAATATTACAAATTATTCTTAAATAGGTCGGATATTGTAATAAGAGAAGCTTCTATGCTTCAATTGCAGAAAAGTGTAAAGTATAGGGTGTTTTGTTTAAGAGTTTGAGAACTCTAAATAATAATAAAAGACAGAAATATTATTGCAATGAATTTTTTATTATTATAATCTGGTATATAATATCATGGTACATATTTATTTTTTAAATCTGATTTCAGCCATTTGTCCGCCGCGGCCACGAGTTACATAGTCCATTCCATCAGTCTAATTTTTGACCACTTTTCTGTCCATATGGCATCATGGTGGCTTGAATAATGGCTTCCTATGCTTCAAGAGTTGCAGGTTTGTCGGCATACACCAATGACTTAACATGGCCCCATAAAAAAGTTGTTGTGAAGCGCTTAGACGCGCGAACGAGGGGCCGATTAAGAGGACTAGGTACTTCTGGAAATAAAGCTGTCACCAAATTGATTTTGCTATACATTTATGGTTAAGCGAGCTGCATGGCAAGTTGCGTTTCGTCTTATTGGAGCCAAATGCCGTGGATGATTAATTTTTGGAAACAAGAAATCAGTCAGTATTCCTCGATAGTGCTTGCCATTCATCGTAATGGCAGCTTATTCCTCATTTCGAAAGAAAAAAGGACTGATGATGCCGCCAGCGTGTAAACTACGCCAAACAATCAATTTGATTGAATGTAATAGTGATTCCGTAATGGCTTGAGGATTTTCTTCCGTCTATATACGGCAATTTTGCTTATTGACGAAACCATTTAACCAGAAATGAGCTTCAGCACTAAACACAATTCATCGGTAAAAGTGCTCTAAAAATTCCGCGAACAGATTTCTTTTTTTCAAAGTAAATTTCTACAATTTGGAAGCGTTGTTCCGGAGTTAAACGTTTCATGATGAATTTTCTAAACCTTACTGAACCTTACAACAGAGTTTTACATTCTCAATTTTCAAACCATAGACAATAACCATCAAGACTTCTCATGCTGCTAAACTAAACACCTATTAGCTATATGAGACTAAGAGTAGCAAAATGGCCTAAATGATTTCTGAATGGCTAAAAAAATAATATTGTTTATAAGGGACAATATTTTTGAACCACTTATCGGATGTAACTGTTTCAACATAAGCAGTTTTAAGCACAAAAACATTGTATTCCATGGTTATTTCAAGATAAGTGTCAAAATGTACATTGTACATGTCCCTGTTTATGCGGAAAAAGTTATTCTTTTTAAACATTACTGAAAATGGATATTAAATAAAAACAATGACATCACTTGAAAACATTAAGCTGTATTTTTTTTAGGAACTTGCTCTTTTACTGCATTATTGTAAAAGTTAGTTTGCAAAAAACCACTAATTATTATCAATTTCAATTCTTGAAAAATAAACACTTAATTCTTTTAGGTCTTCTCTTTATATATTTTTACTTGCGAAATATGTTCTATAGGGCAAGTTTGCATTTGGAAAAAAAATCGAACTCGCGATTTTAATTAAAGTTGACATTAAGATGATAGAGAACACCAAAAAGTGGGTCCCGCAATTCCTGTCTGTCTATACAACTCTCTACAGTCTAAACGGCTGGATCGATTTTCTTCAAACTTGGTATTTAAGCGTTTTAGGTTATTGTCTAAAATAGATTTTTGAATCGTTTTGTTTAGGTCCAAAACTAACGGTAAATGATATACAATTTATTCTACCATCTCAATTATCTCGAAAACGGCTCCAACGATTTTGATAAAAAAAATGTATGTACGATTATAAATTATACTGCATACAAACATTTTCGAAAATATTTGTTTTTTTTTTAAATTCAATATTTCGAAAGACGGTGAATGATTTGTTTTTAAGTTTATATTATTAAATATTTAAAATTGTCGTACCCAGTTAAAAAAAAATTGTATATAAAAAATTAAGTAAAAAACGACTTTGAAAATGTATTTAGATTCTTAACAAAAATCTTTTGCATACGATGTGATCGAAAATAAGAGCAAGTTCGTGCGATCCAGTCGTGCATTTTATTTTTTTTTTTTTTGTATTTTCATTCAACATTCTTTTCTGGCAAATAACAAATATATATTTTTTTTAAATATATTTATTTTGTTCAAATCGACAACAAAAAAGTTCATCGGCCTTATCTTCACCGTACCCGTTCGGAGAAACCTATTACGATCTGGAAAAAAGATACGATCGCAACGATTATTTCGTTCAAGGTATTCGTTTCGTAAAGAAAATATTAACGCGTGTAATTGACATAAAAAAAAGTTCGTCTACTTTCTTATCAGACAGTTGTTGATTATTTTTTTTCGAAAACAAATGCATTCTTAATTCTACTGGATTGTTCTTTAAAATGTGCGCTGAAAATTTTTCACTTCTAATTTTCTATCAGGAAAATCAGCTTACATGGCAATAATCCATGAGGCGTTGCGTTAATTTCGGCATGCAACTCATGAATATGTTTCACCACACATAAGATTTTGTCTGTTTGTTTTGCCCTTGTAGATCGTTCTACAGCCTAAGCGACTAAAGCGATTTTCTGCAAACTTGGTACTTCAGCGTATTTAATAAGTTTTTGAATGGTTTTTTTTAGCCCCAAAAATTTCGGTATTGCCCTAAAATTTTTTCATCTTAATCATCTCGAAAACGGCTCTAACGATTTTGACCTTGTAGTCTTTTTTATTTATGTATTTTATTGACGCGTTTCGGCCATATAGTCATCATCAGAAAATTCGACCTTTATATAAATTTTAAATATAATTATTGAAATTGTTTAAAAATAAAAATAAATAAAATAAGACTTTGATCAAAATTTCCTTCAAATTCTAAATAATACTGCATACGAAAAATATTATTTTGAATTTTGAAAAAAAAAAATAAAATATTTTTTCTTTATGGAAAATTCATTATTTCGAAAACGGATGACGATTTGTTTACGAAATTATATTTTTAAGCTTATATTATTAAATACAATTGATATGCAAAATATTGTTAGAACAAATATATGTTTATTAAAAATTTAGTTAAAAAAACTACTTTATATTTATATTTAGCCGTTTCTTCTAAATATCTTGGGCATACGACGTGATTTAACACAGGAGCAAGTACGTGCGACACAATTGTACATTTTATTTATTAAATTTTGTATGTAGATACTAAATGTCTTTAAATTTTTTTCTAAAAAAAATTGTTATGACAATTTTAAGTATTTAATAATTGCCGTTTTTCTTTTTATCTCCGAGCAGATCTCTGAGCAGAGTCTGAAAAACCGATTTAGATCTGAGTAGAGCATGGTCAGATATGTCCGATTTAATTTTGAAATAAACTTAAGCGCAGAACTGTCATATATTATTATAATTGTTTTTATTAAAACTTATTTACCAGCAAATCCAAATCTTTTGTTTTCCGAATTCATTTTTTGCTTTTAATTGGTTTTACTTTAGTGAATATTGTTAAAATTATGAGTAAATTTATCCGCGCCCAGAACTTTGCTCCGTTTGATCGGTCATTTTATTCTGAGCTAATGGTTCATGCCCCGATTTAGCTTTGATTTAAAAAAGAAACACGAGTTGAGAGATTAAATGTGTCTGAGCTAAAAAAGAAACACAGATCGTTTCTTCACAGCTGAGTTCTTTACTCGGAGCTAAAAAAGAAAAACGCAAAATATAAACTTAAAAACATAGTGTCAAAAAGAAATACGTCAACCAGTTTTCGAAATATTGCGTTTAAGAAAAAAAATTTATTTTTTTTTAAATGTTGGTGTTGCCGTTAATGACATTTTATGTACAAAAATTGTTCACACAAAATGTAGAACATATCTACGAGTATAATAATTCACTGATTTTTTTTTAAATCAAAATCGTTAGAGCCGTTTTCAAGATAATTTAGATTAGGTAACCATTTTTAGTACAAACAAAAATGGTTGGCAGGTACCGTTACTTTTGGGACTAAACAAAAAGATTAAAAAAAGAATCGACCCAGGAACCTTACGTACCAAATTTGAATGAAATAGCTTCAGTGGTTATTAAGGCTGTAGATCGACCTATAGATACAATCAGACAGACCAAATTGCGTGACGGACTTTTTTATGTTCTCTATCATAATAATGTCATGTTTGATTAAAATCTCGACTTAGAGATTTCTAAATGCAAAACTTATCATTAGCTCCTATGTATATCATATCGCAAGTAAAAATAGATGAGAACTCTGTTTATAATTTATTCTCTTGCTCTTTCAAAGTTACGAGGAAAAAATTGTGTGAAAAAAAAGTTCTCAGAACTATAAAATGTCCACAGTCTACGAACAAACCCATTCTTTCTATGGCTGCAAAATTAATGTTCGTATTTAAAATTGTAAATGAAGAAAAACCTAAACAAAAAAAAATTATTTATAAATTAAAAAAAATAATATTAGTATGTTTTCAAGTTAATTAAAAGTTAGTTCTTGTTCATAATTATATAACATAAATATTTTGTCTATTTTACTTCCATTGTTTGAGATATTTCACTCATATATAGGTAAAATACCAACAAAAAAAAACCGGACAAATGCATATAAAAAATTGCTACGCTTATTGAAGCAAACTAAAAGTTTAATTTTCAAAATAAATGATTAAAAATTTCTTGACTCAATTGTTTTCTATTTCAGGTTTAAATATTTGCTATTCATTGTCATACTATATATGAACAAGCTCATTTAAATGGTTTTATTTCAAGAACTAATGAAAATAATTGCGACTATTTGAGAGTCATTAACGCAAACATACATACCCACTATACCACTTGTTGATGGCATGCTGTAATTAGAAATCAATCAAGAGCAAGATAAACATCTATTGAAATCAAAAGGAACCTTGAACCTGGTCGAGGGTATCTCACATTACAAAATAAAACAACAAATTGTGTGTTGTAAATACTCGTACCTAATACCTACCTTCCCGATATAATTATATGTAAATTCTATTTGTTTAAACAAATAAATACAAAGTTATTTAAAATAGCTTTTCTGGTTTGACACACACTTCTTAGTTATTAGGTATTTCTAATATCTGCATACCTATATGACGTATGTATGTTCTTTTTTTCGTAGATTGCGCACGTAGATCGTAATTAGCTATTTTTTTTTTATTGTAGGGCAGACAAATTTCCAAAATTTTTTTAAAAATAAGTTCAGGGATAAATGGGGTTTGTTTCGAGTAAATAATTGTAGCTTTTTTCTTTTTTATTTGTTAAAACAAAATTGCGAGCAAATAATAGATATAACAAAAAATCGATTTTTTTTTTTAATTTTTCTCTGAAACGAACAAAAATGGAGCTATTTATTTAGCTAGAACAGAAAGTATGCACAAGTGCATCGTAAGAACTTATTCATATGATTCAGAGTTCAGAGCAATGACTCCACTCTTATTAACAAAAAAAGCGACAATGGCGCAGTTTACATATGACTTGACACAACTGCTAGCTTTTGTCTTTTTCGATTGGTCGTCCGAAAGGCTTCCGAATCTGAAACTGTTCGATTGGTATAAAATGACAGTTCTTCTCGTGGATAGAAGAGAAATTTGTTTCTGGATTTTAGGTGAGAATCAAAACCAGAATCACGCACACACTCACACCTTAAATGTCAAACTCGAATGCAATATCAACATCAATGTCGAATAGGGATAAGCGATATTGAAAAACATCAAGGTTAACATCGAAAAAAAAACAAAATATCGATGTCAGAAATTATCGAATATTTTTAACTTCATTCAGCCCTAACACAAATTCAATTGTAATAATTCTCCGCACAGACACTGGACTGTAACGCCCCGATCTACGACAAACAGCTATCCCAAAATCCGATTGGGATCGTCTTATTTTCTAAATCAGCTGTGTTATGTCAAAATGAAATGATAAATAAATAACAATACCGTGGCTATTTTGCATGTCATTGTTTTGTTTTGGTTGGCTTATATTTTGTATTTTCAATGTGCGTTTGACATTTCCCTACACATCACGTTAAACTTCAGAATTAAGAATCTAGTATTTACTTGTTCGGTAGGAATACCGGATTACCAATCGAAAAGCACATTAGAGTTGTGTGGTCGAGCCCTACTCTATAATGCCCTACACACGGTCAGTGTTTATTGTCAATTTTTATTGAAAGAATTTTCTGTCAAAAAACATTGAAGAAAATCGCCACCCCACATATCAATGAATATTGACATTTCACAAGCCTTAACATTGATAGTAACATTCTCCAAAATATGGACGAACTTTTATTAATTGAAATAGCCTCAAACAACTATGATTTGAAGCTGCAATTTGTTTTTATAAGTCAGCCATTTTTAACTGTTTTGTTTTATTTTTTTATACAAAAGACACTTCAACGTTGACAAAAAAATTGAATGTACCACCACATGATCAATAAACATTGACAACATTGAAGTAAACCAAATCGATTTTGATTGCCTTCAATGTCTTCAATGTTCATTGACAATGACATTGAAGAGCATACAAACGATCAATATTCATTGAACACCGACTTGTTCAATTAAAATTGACAATAAAAATTGAACGTGTGAAGGGCTCTTATGCAGCATTCTTTTCTATATACATATTTGCTATACCTAGATACCCAACTTCCAATCAAACAGTGAAGCCGAACCGCCATTTTGGAAGAGGCAAAAAAGCAAATTCTTCCCATACAAGTTTATGGATATTTCTCTGAGTTTATTTAACTCTTTCTATCTTTTTTTTTTAAATAATTTTCTGACTGATTGGAGATTTTATTCTGCTGGGTAAAGTGGTTCTTGATGTAAATAAAATTGAAAAAAATAGTAAATATTGTAATACAAAATTTCAAATATAAAAAATGATTTAAGTAAAAAATACACGAAAAATTGTAAAAATAAGCAAGCATTTCAATAAGAGTACCATGTATTGCAAAGAGAAAGATAATTATTTACTCATAAGGATTTGATTTCGAAATGTCACAATATTTGTCAAAGACCTGATTAGCAATTTAACCACAACCAATGACTGATTGCTGGACAAAATACACAGTAAAACAAAATGCAATTAAAGAATTTGATAAAGAAAGTCCAGGCCTACTGTGGTTCGGCTTCGGAGTCTGTAATTTCGCTAAAAAGAGAGTTTATTCGGATGTTTGGTGGCGATTGTCCGAGCCGATATGGTCCGAATGTGGGAGTAATTCAGGAAGCTCTTACAACAGAGATCTATCAGCTCAGACCCAGGATACAAATAATACGGAGGCTGCCGCCATGCAGACGAGTCTTATTGTTTCCACACAGAATTTTTCCAAACAAATGGGAGACAAGCGACTATGCCCTCTCTTCACAATTATATTTCAGCTTGTTTCACTATAAAGTGGAAATTACAAGCCAATTAAGCCCTTTCATTTGTCTGGAATTTTGCCAGAAGATGGTTGAATTGGTGAAAGACAACAATGCTATGCTTATCTCACGCCAATGCTAACACTACTAACATTTCAACTTCTTTAAAATTTTATCGACTCCAAAAAATTATTTATCTTAGTTGGGCTTGGGGTAGGTATAATGTATTTGTCGAAGCATGACTGCAGTTATCTATGAAGCGTTGATATCTCTCAAAACGTGTCGTTATTAAATTGTAAATTGTATGGCACATTTTCAAAGATAGTGTGAATGTGCTAAATGAGTTTTTAACGTGACTGCGAGCATTATTTTTTTTAATAATATATTTTATAATCTTTTTTCTTCTATCTGATCTCAGTCTTTACTCTTTAAATATCACACCAATTTGCTTTGACGAACTTGGATTTTATTCATTTTTACTTACGATTATAGGTACTATAGGGCAAGTTTTGCATTTGGAATAAAAATCGAACTCGAGATTTTAATCAAAGTTTACATTACTATGATAGCTACATTACGATGTTAGCGGCAGGGGTGATGTTCGAAAATTTGATCAGAGGGTGAAGCGATCCACCCAAGGATACAAATCTAGGACGGAAGCCTGCCGAGATGAGAGTGGGAATATGGTAGTAGACACACAGTCAGTGCTAAGGATCTGGAAAGAACACTTTTCTAGATTGCTTAACGGCGAAGACAGCCAAGATACCGCTAGTAGGCAGAACATTCCATTCAACTTGGACGATGATGGCCAACAGTTCCGTCCACACGACCTAACCGAAGTGCGGCTGGCGATATCCAAACATAAGTCAGACAAGGCTGCTGGTGCGGACGGTCTGCCAGCCGAGTTATTCAAATCAGCTGGAGATGAATTGGTAAGGAGCATACACCAACTCATCGGCAAAATTTGATCGGATGAAAGTATGCCCTATGAATGGAACCTCGGTATAGTGTGCCCCATCCCCCAAAAAGGAGATGCTCTGAAATACACCAACTACAGAGGAATTAGTCTCCTAAACGTCGCTTATAAAATCTTGTCGGCTATCCTGTGTGACCGCTTAAAACCGTGTGTCAACGATCTGATTGGCTCTTATCAGTGTGGTTTTCGGCCAAGCAAGTCAACCGTGTCGGTCGGCCAAATGTTCACACTCCGACAGATTTAAAAAAAAAAACAGGAATTCCAGATCGATACATACCACCGATTTTAAAGTCGCGTATGATAGCGTGAAAAGGGACGAATTATACAGAGCCATGTCTCATCTAGGCATCCCTGCCAAACTCGTTCGATTGTGCAGGATGACGATGGAGAAATCTCGCTGCTCCGTCAAAATCGGTAAGAATCCGAATCCTTTGATGTTGAGAAAGGATTGAGGCAAGGCGACGCGTTATCATGCAACCTATTTAACATCGTTCTTGAAGCAATTGTACGCAACGCACACGTCGACTCGGGCAAAATATCACGATGGACAGATATAACTTCGAAATTGTCAAGGACTTTGTCTACCTGGGCTCCACTATAACCTCGCAAAATGACATCAGTGCAGAGATCAAAGGAAGAATT
Source organism: Philhelius pedissequus (assembly GCA_910595825.1). NCBI lineage: Eukaryota > Metazoa > Arthropoda > Insecta > Diptera > Syrphidae > Philhelius > Philhelius pedissequus. The sequence continues at coordinate 81,890,199 of OU343163.1, forward strand.
ATTCTTGCCAACCGCTGTTTCTTCGGGCTAAGAAGACTTTATACAAGACCCTTATCATCCCGGTCCTGCTCTATGGGTCAGTAACATGGACATTGAAAAAATCGGGTGAACATACTTGCTAGGGTGCTTTGAGAGGAAGATTCTTCGTGTGATTTTCGGTCCGGTGTGTATCGAAGGAGTGTGGAGGAGAAGAAACGACGAGCTACACGGGCTATACAGCGACGTTGACCTGGTCAAAAAGCTTAAAATACAACGGCTGAGATGGCTGGGGCACGTGGAGCGTATGGACAGCAACGCACCTGCCCGACGAGTCTTCGAATCCAACCCTGATGGTGTACAGAGCAGAGGAAGAACCCTTAACAGGTGGCGCACACAAGTGGAGAACTACCTCAAACAACTTGGTGTGCGAAACTGGAAGTGGCTAGCTAGGAACAGAGATGGCTGGAATGGCTTGTTGTTTGAGGCCGTAGCCCATCCTGACCTGTGAGCGCCATCAAAAGTAAAGTAAAGTAAAGACATTACGATGATAGAGACCACCAAAAAAGTGGGTCCCGCAATTCCGTCTGTCTGTCTGTAGAACAATCTACAGTCTAAACCGTTGAACTGATTTTGTTCAAACTTGGTGCTTACGCGTTTTAGGTGATTGTCCGAAATAGGTTTTTGAATCGTTGGTTTAGGCCCAAAAATAACGATACTTTCCATACAAATTTTTCTACCATCTTAATTATCTCGAAAACGGCTCTAACGATTTTGATAAAAATCGGTTGTGCACTACTTAGGGTATGATCAACATTTTGGCCAACATTTTTTTAAAAATATATTGTTATTAACGGTACCTGCCATACAACTATTTTATTGATTTTCGACTTTCTCATAAACGGTTCAACGAATTTCGATTAAAATTTTTATACAGGAGCTTCTTAAATTTCTACATAATACTGCATTTCAAATTGTTCAAGAAATAGTTTTTTTGGGATTTTGAAAAAAAAAATTTTTTTTTTTAAATTCAATATTTCGAAAACGGGTGACGATTTTTTCTGAAATTTTCTTTTTAAATTTAAATTATTAAATATTTAAAATCTTTATATCAATTTTTTTTAGAAAAAATTTAAGAATTTTTATATATACAAAATTAAGTGAAAAACGACTTTAAAAATACATTTAACCGTTTCTATTAAGAATCTTTTGCATATAATGTGATCGAACATAGAAGCAAGTGCGTGCGATCCAGTCGTGAATTTTATTTTTTATTGAAAAGGGCTTCGTGGTAACACTTTACACTTTATAATTTTTTTTACGTCAGTCGTAAAATGTTAATGTGTATCTTTTGACATTTCGTTTACATTTTTTGTACGTCGTACATTTTTTGAAATTTAAAACGATGTTGCAGAAATAACTACGTAGGTCAAAAATTCTCATAACTTTTTTTTATCAAGGAAAAATGTGAGCATCGTAAAATTTTGAAAGTGCACATTTCTCTGAAGTGATAAACTTCAAATACACGGTGTAGGTCTTTTCTCTTCTTGATTATATGTATCTATTATGTTCACCTCAGATGGCCAAACATACACCAAAAAATATCTTCCGATGGTGAATAAGACAGCCCTCACTTGCGCATTGTAAAAAAAATAACGAATGATTCACTTCCCCATCCACACAAGAATAGTATTCCATGAAGAACAAACGCGTTACGACTTACGTACGAGGTACGAGACATTTTGTCTACAAAACGACTTACATACACTGAACTTTGGTTTGCAAGAAAATGGAACCATTTATAAAGTTAAGTTTAAAAAAAAAACACCAGAAGTAATATATGTATGTACCTACAAAATATACGTACATATGTAGTTAAACAAAGTTAGCCACAACCACCACCCTTAAATCATCAGATACTTTTTGTTCTTGGTTTCTAGTCGAATCGGAAGTCAGAACAAAAGTGTGAGTCATTGCCCACAATTGAAACCGACGCACCGCACGCCACGCTAAACGGGTTATATTAATGAAGGAGAATTAATAGTTTAGTGAGTGTCTCTAGCTTATGGGAAAAAAATATTTTTTTTTTTAGATTTTCAAATAAAGATGTTAAACATAAAATACGATAAATAAATATATCGCGCAAGGCTCGCGGAGAACAAAGGCCTAGGAACTTGCTGTCGACCATTCATATGTGCGTCGTATTGTTATTTGGATTTGGATTTGAGAGGATTTCTCACCTCCTAGAAAGTTACGTTTTTTTTAAGTGGCATATTCTATCGAGGAGCGTAACATGGAAAGGAACATAATTCCGATTGGAATGCTAGAATATCGAACGGCTTAGTAGCTTTTTACTTGGCGATATAGTAGTATGTAATCATGAATCAAAGAAAACAAGATTACGACACTTCTTTGTTTTTTTTAATTTTATTGACGTCATATGTGAAACAAAATTCATTAATCCACAAACAACAAACAATAACAATTTGCAGATTTTGTTTCACATATGACGACAATAATGTATCTAGGTAGGGCAATTTTTTTATTTGGAAAAAAATCGAACTCGAGACTTAAATCAAACTTGACATTACGGTGATAGAGAACATCAAGAAGTGGGTCCCCCTATTCCGTCCGTCTGTCTGTAGATCGATCTAGAGTTTACGAAGAATTTCTATGCTGCGTATGTTCATACTGAGAACAACAGGCCCGCTGTTTTTGCACTGAGCGAAACCCAAGTAGGTGAAGATTATCCCTTACAATTTAGCCTACAAGGATATAGTTTACTGCCACTCTTTTTTTCACATCATGGTATCGCCGTATATGTGCGAAAAGATGTTGCTTATCAGCTTCAACCACAATATGGCCATTGCTTGAATACAAATTTTAACTTCATGTGGTTTAAATTCACCGTCCATAAGGACATCATTCACACATGCTTTATTTATCGTAGCCCAAGTTTGGACAGTAATTCGACTTTTAACGAATTCGATGCGATGTCCGACTCTATCCAAAGAATTGTTTCCAAATATCCGCACAGTGAAATCGTTGTTACGGGCGATTTCAATGTACACAATTCCAAGTGGCTACGCTGTTCTGGCCAGACAACACCCGAATGAAGGTATGTTGAGCTCTTTGCTGAGGTGAATAATCTGCCTTAGCTGGTTACTGAGCCAACAAGAATACCTGACATTGTAGGTCACTCTGCCAACACCCTAGACTTGTTTCTTACCTCTCTAACTGGTAAATATACTATTAGTGTGTTATCGCCTCTAGGCACATCAGCCAATTTCTCGTGCTCAAAGTTCTCAGTTAAAGAAAGCATTCCCAAGAGGACCATATGGCAATACGAGAAAGCCAACTGGTCCGGTCTGAATAATTTCTTCAGGATCTTTAACTGGTCACTATGCTTCCTCGATAGTGACGTCGACTCCAGCCCTGATATGATTAGAAATATAATTCTTAAGGGGATGAAAGCTTTTACACCGACCAAAACCAAAAGCATCAAACGAAAATAAAACTCATGGTTCGATTTGAGCTGTAAATAGGTTATCAGGTTGAGAGAGGTAAGTTTCCGATGTTATAAAGCCAACCCAACTGAGGAAAATCGGAATAAGTTCAAACAAGCTAGAAAGACATGTAATAGTCATATTCAAAGAACCAAATTTCTACATGAGCAAAAATTAAGGCAAAAAATACTACAATGTCCCAAAGTTAGTAAAATTTTTTGGTCATTTGTAAAAAAACCGTACATAATTCCACCTCCTCGTCGGTTCCAACGCTCGTTTCAAAAAACACACCTGTGGTAAGCGCACAAGAAAAAGCAAATTTGCTAGCAGCACAGTTTGCTGCTAATTCTACGCTTCCACCAAGTGTCATTGACTCATCCTGTAATTGAGAGCATAAACAGTTTCATGGGACGTATCTTCTTTCGTACTCGTACAGGTGCTAGAGGTTTTAAATATCTTGACATACACAAATCCGCTGGTCCAGATAATATCTCCCCTATTTTTCTGAAGAGGTGTTCTTCTACGTTGGCAAAACCACTGCGTAAGCTTTTCCATCTGTCCTACTCTACTGGTCTCTTTCCGAGTGGATGGAAAACAGCATTTGTCCAGCATGTCCCTAAAAAAGGCGAATCTTCTTCACCCTCTAACTACCGTCCAATTGCACTTACGTCCTTTCTTTCCAAGGTCATGGAAACGCTGATTAATTATCTGCTAAAGAAATATCTTGAAGAACGAAAGCTCCTTAATGACCGACAGTATGGCTTTCGTAGCAATAGGTCCACTGGTGATCTGATGGTGTATCTCACCGAACAGCACAAATCTTTACATCGTTTTGGAGAAAGTAAGATTATTGCGCTTGATATTTCAAAAGCATTTGATAGTTTGGCATCCTCTTATCGAAAATACGTCATTTGGTATCGAAGAATCTCTTCTTCGTTGGATTAGAAATTACCTTTCGGATCGCTCAATAGAAGTTGTATTGGACGGTTTCAAGTCTGATATTCATAGAATAAATGCTGGTGTGCCCCAGGGTTCCGTTCTGTCTCTGACTCTCTTTCTCATTTTCATCAATGATCTCTTGTCTGAAACTTCTAATCCAATATACTGTTTTGCTGACGACAGTACCCTCAGCTTTTCATACTCGTTTTTAAATTCTCGTCCATGTCCTTCGAATGTGGAACTTGAACGACTTTATTAGCTCATTAAATTCTGATCTAGACAGCATTGTCCAATGGGGAATAAAAAACAGCGTAGAATTTAATGCTTCAAAAACCCAATGATGTCTTTTGTCGTTAAAGCGGGACCCTCCCCCAATGCCGTTGTACATTAGCGGCGCTTGCATCAAGGAAACCGAACAACTTTCAATTCTCGGTATGTGCATTACTGACCACCTTTTGTGAAATGAACACATATTCTACGTCGCCAAAAATGCTGCCAGATGTTTGGGTTTTCTGAGACGATGCAAGAAATATTTCTCCCCTTCTGATCTGGCTGTAATCTTGAGTACAATTGTCATATTTGGGCAGGTGCTCCCATAACGCACTTAAGTCTCCTGGACAGAATCCAAAAAAGAGCTTTAAAAATGATAGGTGATGAAACAATATCTAAAACAATTGAGCCTCTCGCACCGTCGCAATGTTTCATGCCTTTCATTATTTTATCGGTATTATTATAGACAGTGTTCCAGTGAAATAGCCAGTTTCATTCCTCCCCTTAAACTCTTCAACCGTAACACTCGCGCTTTTAGGAATGCCCATCAGTTTACACTTGAGCCCGACTTTGGACGTACTGTCAAGTATAGAGATTCTTTCTATAGCCGCACAACACGAATGTGGAATGCTTTACCCGACCGAATTTTTCCCTCCCATTGCGAAAATCAGGCATTTAAAACCAATGTACATCGGTATCTCCTGTCTAACCCTATCCCATTTTTCTAATCGCTCGCACTGTGTATAAACATTTTAAGGGTATTCATAACCCCTTGAGTGCGCGCATAATTTAAAAAAAAAACGGCTGAAGCGATTTTCTTAGAACTTGGTACTTTTGCGTTCTTTTTGGCGCTTTAGGTTTTTTTTAGCCCTAAATCTAACGGCACCAGCCATACAATTTTTCTACCATATTGATTATCTCGAAAACGGCACTAACGATTTTGATAAAAAAAAATATGCGTACACTACTACAGATATTCTCAATTTTGGTTAAATTTTGTTTACATATTTTGTTATTAACGGTACCTGCCATACAACAATTTTGTCGATTTAAATTTTCTTAAAAACGACTCGACGGATTTGGATCCAAATGTTTATATACATAGGAGCTCTTTCAAATTATAAATAATACTGCAAACCAAAATTCGAAAAATAAATGTTTTGAGTTTTTGATTTTTTTTTTGAAAATGACGGATTACGTTTTTTTCGAAATTTTATTTGTAAGCTTATATTATCAAATACATAAAATTGCTATACCAATTTTTTGTTCAGATAAAAAATAAAAAAAATTTGTATATAAACACACGGACTGGATCGCACGTACTTGCTCTTATGTTCGATCACATCTAATGCAAAAGATTCATAGCTAAATCGGCTAAATATATTTTAAAAGTCGTTTTTTACTAAGTATTAATATACGATTTTTTTATAAGAAAAATTGAATACGACAATTTATGCATTTAATAATATAAAATTAGTAATAGGTATTATTAAAAAAAAAAAACGATTCAAAAATCTATATGAGACGATCACCTAAAACGCTTTGCAGAAAATCGCTTCAGCCATTTAGGCTGTAGATCGTTATAGGTACATACAGACGGAATTGCGGGACCAACTTTGTTGGTGTTCTCTATCATCGTAATCGTAATGTCAAGTTTGATCAAAATATCGACTTCGATTTTTTCCCAAATGCAAAACTTGTCCTATAGATATCACAAGTAAAAATGCTCTTGAGAAAATTGACTCCAAAGTCAAAAAATTAACAAGGAAAGCAAAAATGCAAGAGGCTAGAAACTGGATAGGTAGGTATCTATATCTTAAGAACGAAACAAGATAAGTATGCAATTTATACTCAATTACAAAGACTGGTACCTATCCATTTCCTTTAAAAATAAACCCCAAAAGGCATCAAAACTAACAGCGCAATTATTGTTGACATGGGTAAGGAGGGTACACCAAAGTAAGCATTTTTTAAATGCCCGATATATGATATCAAAATAAGAGATAGGCTCTTACTGTAAAGCGATTATTTTGCTTAGAAGATACCCAAGAATCATGCTCTAAAATGCTATTAACGAATCAAGGAACACCCTGTATAAAAAACGCTTAAGAGTACCTACATATATCTCATGGCAAATTTATTTTTATTCACTACATAAATTTGTTTTCGGTTCTACTATAGGTATTCTCAGTCTAAAAATATTTTAAAAACATTAGAACTACACCTACCTACCTACGTAAAACATTTGTAAGGCAAGTTCACATTTTTTTTCTCCCACCATGTTGTTGGTAGGAATGTGGGAAGATACTTTGTTATAGTTTTTCAAACATAAAACATTTACAAAATTCTAAAGAGATAAAACTCAATGCCAAACATTGTAGATTAGATACTTTTCCCGTCCACGGTTGCCACTCGCAAGCAAAAATTCGTATTGTATTAGTGTAGTCCATAGGTTCCTAGGTACAAGGTACCTAATATATAATTCAAAACCCATTGGCGAAAAATTTTAAACAACTTTCATTCTAAGGGCTTAGCATGATACTTCTTAACAGTTTGTTAATACTAAAGCACTTTACTAATATTTTCCTATTTTTAAGCACTTTTTAACTAGCACCATACTAAATCTATTTTCTTAATAAACTACAACTAAACACGCCTAAGATAGAGCAAAAAAGTAAGCGAACATAACTTTTTGACGTTTGTAAATGTCAAAGTGGCGGCGGGTCAATAAGTCCGTGACTTCTTGAATTTCTGACCTCTTTACTGAAACAGCAACACTGCTCCTGTCAACAGGCATCTGTCAGTTGACTCCTGTCAAAATTTAAACTTGCTGCGTCAGTTAGTTTGTGTTTGACAGCTATTTTTATCAGACTACTCACTAATTTGAGGAGAAAATGGAAAAAAGTGAATTTCGTGTGCTTATTAAGCATTATTTCTTGCGAAAAAAAACCATTACCGAGACCAAGGCTAAGCTTGATAAATACTATGGGGACTCTGAACCATCGATTTCAATGGTAAAAAAGTGGTTTACTGAATTTCGTTGTGGCCGTACAAGCACTGAAGATGCCGAACGTCCTGGACGCCCAGTTGAGGTCTCTACACCCGAAACAATCGAAAAAATTCACGATATGGTGTTGGCCGACCGAAGATTGAAAATGCGAGAGATTGTGGAAGCCGTAGGGATCTCGCATGGCTCAGTGGTTTCAATTTTGAATGATCACTTGGGCATGAGAAAGCTTTCCGCAAGATGGGTGCCGCGTTTGCTCACAGTCGACCACAAACGCAATCGTGTAACAACTTCACAGGAAGTTTTGGCGTTGTTTAATCGCAATATGGAGGAGTTTTTGCGCCGTTTTGTAACCGTGGACGAAACATGGATCCATCACAACACACCAGAGACCAAACAACAGTCAAAACAGTGGGTTTCTAAGGGTGAATCGGCGCCAAAGAAGGCCAAGGTGGGTCAGCCAATAAAGTTATGGCGACTGTTTTTTGGGATGCACGCGGGATAATCCACATTGACTACCTTCAAAGGGAAGAACAATCAATGGGGAATATTGTGCCAACTTATTGGACCGATTCAATGACGATTTGAAAAAAAACGACCTCATTTGGCCAAGAAAAAAGTTCTTTTCCACCAAGACAATGCAAGGGTGCACACATATGCAGTTGACATGGCAAAAATCCATGAATTGAGCTATGAATTGCTCCCTCATCCACCCTATTCTCCAGATTTGGCTCCGAGCGACTACTTCTTGTTCCCAAACCTGAAGAAATGGCTTGGTGGAAAAAGATTTGACTCCAATGATGAAGTCATCTCGCAAACAAAGGCCTATTTTGAGGACATCGACAAATCATTTTTTTTTGGAAGGAATAAAAAAATTGGAGAAGCGTTGGACAAAGTGTATAGAGCTCAAGGGAGACTACGTTGATAAATAAAATTATTTTTTTTTATCAAAAAATCTGTTTTATTCCAAAAGTCACGGACTTATTGACTCGCCCTTACGATACTAAAAAAATAAAGTAGCCATTTTGTGATTTTAACTTTACTAAAATGTTAAGAAAATAGTACGATACTAAACTGGTTTAAAATTAGCAAAATCCTCTTTTTAGCCTAGTATCTTACTAAAAATGATTTAACATATTACTAGTATACCGGTAAAATATGACAAAGAATAAAAAAATGAATGCGAATTATAAGGGACATAGATAAATAAGACACGGAAATTTCTCCGCATTAGTTCAGCCGCCATCCCTGGAGATAAAATCTGAGACAACAACCACCTACAGTCTCAGATCATCTTTCTCTTCCTAACGTAACGCCCGCGCCGTGTTGAAACATTTTAAAGGGTAGTATAATCCCTTGAGCGCGTGTAGATATAAAAAAAAAAAAACATTACTAAATCGATGTAGATAATTTGCCACATTTGTAAAACTATTTCTTCAACGATTAGGTACCTACTACAATATTTTAAGTTACATAATTGCTAAAAAAAAAAAAAATAGTACAAAACCTTTAGTAGGATCCTATTATGTAAATTGGCAACTTTGTTCTTTTCATGTACCTACTACCTAGTACCTACTTCAAGATCAAGAACTCCCAAACAATTTGAGTTAAATTAAATCATCCAGGTAGAAAGAACACTCAATTGAGATGTTAGACAATACAAATTTTATACTTAAAATACTAAAACTAAGTGAGTGCAATTAAAATAATCTCACTCGTAACTATACCTAACTTGTTTGCCCTTCATATTTTTTTATATTTTTTGTGTAACTTGTTAAGGTCAAATCTGAGATAATGTCTTGATTACATTTAAGAAGCTAGACAAACAGGAAATCAATTTGGGTACTAACAAAATATTTCTGACTCGTCTCATTCATTATAACTACTTTTACATACATTATGTACATTACATGGCTTGGCTTGGGTTCGAAGGTTGAACTGATAAAAATATACACCACTAAAATCTATATTTTTCTTTCTCTTGCAACAAGTTCTTCAAAAACGAAAAAAAACACGTGTTGTTGTGACACATACCTGACTGTGTAGTGTTGTCATTTTAAATGCACGTGTAATCCAAAAGCATGAAACTCACCGGTGACGACGACGCGACGCAGGAGATCCCATAAAAAACTTATTTTTACTGTTTTTATTACATATTTGCAAACAAAAAAACATAATGGAGACCTCTTTTGAACTAAAATGTGTAAATAAGCAAGATAATAATGTTTAAATGAATAAAAAAATATGTTAACTGTTTACTTTATGGAACTTTCTTTATTTATTCATTCAGGTCTGCAATAGGTCTCTTATGCATGTGTTTGTCTATTTGTCTTGATTAGGAGGATCGATCAATCAACTTAACTAAGTAAGAGAACCGAGGAAGAATTTAAAAAAAAAACTCTTTCTCTTAAAGAGAATAACATTTCATTTCAGCTACCTACATTATCCATAATATTAAGTTTTGTTTTGTAGCAATACTTTTGAATTCTTCAAGCTTTAGTAGGCTAAGGTAGGTAAATGTAGGGGTGTTTTGTTTTTAGCTGCATGAGAAATTTCCATGGTTGTCGTCTATGGTTTCACAGTTGAGAATGTCAAACTCTGTTGACATTTCTGTTCAGGAATGTTTGGCAATTCTTCATAAATCGTTTAACGCCTGAACAACGATTCGTAATTTATGGTGGAAATTTACTTTGAAAAAATAATATATCTTTTCGCAAAGTTCATAGAGAAGAATTGTGTTTAATTATGAAAAACTCAAAATTTCGAAAACGACTCAATAGATTTTTTCGAAACTTCGTATTTGGTGGTTTTTGACATTATCTTGAATAGTTAAAAAAAAACTATTTTTCTAAAATAAAAAACAACGGTAACTCCCATACAAATGTTAAAAAACCGTTAAGAAAAAAATGTATTTCTCGAAAACGGCTCCAAGAATTTTTATAAAAAAAAAATTGTGTGTTCTTAAATTAGTACAGTTCACTTTTAAGTATACGGTACTTCCCATAGAACCACTTTTCAAATTTTCGACTTTCTCAATTGGATGAACCGATTAAAATATTTCTTTTTTTTTACACAAATGCTCCCTAAAATTGTTAATAAAACTGCATACGAACATTTTCAAAAAAACAAGTTTTTCAATTTTTAAAAAAATAAATAAAAAATATTTTTGAAAAATCGATTTTTAAAAAAACCAGATTTTTTTTTTGAAATTTGAATTTTATATGTATATAATTTTATTTTATAACACGAAATGGCGTTTCAAATTTTTTTTCTAAATTTTTTTTTTCAAAATTTTATACATACAAAATGAATTTATTAAAAAACCGCTTCAACGATTTTTGAATTTTTTTGTAAATATTCTTATTTATCCATGAATTCAAATTGCATCTTTGTTTTCTCTTAAACTATAACGACTAATCAATATAAAAACATTTAATTATGTGTGTTATCCATTTATGTATTTCTAGGTACACCTTATTATAGGTATTTCTTTTTACGAATTTTTGCGCACGTCACTGAATACTACATACAGTGTTGGCCCTCATACATTTATATATACATATGTCGTTAAAAATCACATGAATCGTATGTATGTATATTGCACCTAAATTATAAAGTTATATGCATCTACACCCTTCATTTTCATTATTATATGTACATGTTTACATACTTATGTAGGATCCACCTAAATGTAACTTACATAATTAAAATCCATAACTTTTGTAGGTAGGCACCTATGTAACTATTCATTGAATCATCCATTCGACAATTCATTATACTAAGAATCAAGGTAATCTTACCTACATGTACATAGACCTTAAACCTGCATAGGATAACTACACCTAACTAACTAAACCTCAATGGTTACATGCGGTCTCCATTAGCGATGAATCTAGAGCATGCTTTAAAGCATGTTCTAAGTATCGTAAATGGAGACCGAAATCGCAGCTTTATTTTCATAGCATGAGATGGAAAGCATGCTTTCAACGCATACTGCTCATCGCTTGCTTTATCGCAAGAAGAACTCTCATTTTATTATGGCGTTTCCAAATATCATTTGTTGTTGTTGTTTCTACCAGCATCAGTTGCCTTCGACATTCTTCAGTAACTAAAAAAGTATGCTATGAAATGCCCACCAACGAAGATTTGTCTGTCTCTCTGCTACCTGTTTTCTGCTATTGCGTTTGCTTTTAAATTTATCGCTAATGGAGACCGCGTGTTAGCTACATTAAAGTTGTTAACTACAAGAGCAAGTTCGTGCGATCCAGTCGTGTATTTTATTTTATTGAAATTTTCTGTCATTCTTTAATTTTTAGCATAATGATCATACAAAAAGAGCGTTGGTCAAGACACATTGTCATTGCTAAAAAACTCAGAGTATCGAAGTATATGAGTTAAGTGTGGAGTTTTATTCAATAATTACTTACATTTTATTATAAATCACTAACCTCAATTTGCCACTCAAACACCAACCACTTTCAGAACATTTAGAAATTCATTTCCATTCCAAAAACGTAGGTCACGCAATTTTCTTTGCCTGTGTCTATCTGTACAACGCTCTTCAGCCTAAACGGCTGAAGCGATGTTATTCAAACTTCGTATTTATGCGTTTTAGCCGATTATCTAAAATAGATTTATGAATCGTTTTTTTAGGCCCAAAACTAAGGGTACCTGCAATAAATTTTTTCTACCATGTTAAATATCCCGAAAACGGCTCTAATGGTTTTGATACAAAAAAAATATCTACTATAGGTATACCTAGACTAGATACATTTTGGTTAAAAAATGTTGTCATTAACTGTACCTGTCATAAAACCATTTTTTTGGTTTTGGACTTTCTCATGAACGGCTCAACGGATTTCAATCAAAATTTTTATGTAGAAGGTCCTTTAAATTCTAAACGGATTCTTAAAGGCATACCAACATTTTCGAAAAATATTTTTTCGGAATTTGAATTTTGTTTTACAATGGGTGACGATTATTTTTGAAATTAAGTTTTTAAATTTATATTTTTATATACATAAAATTGTTATACTAAAAAAATGTTTAGAAAAAAAAAATTACGAAATTAAATTTTAATATAAAGTAAAAAAGCTAAAAAATCTTGTGTTTAAGATGTTTTTTGAATCAACGTAGTTGTCAACTATCTCGGCAACGCATTGACAACTTTTTTCGTGGACAATCACACAACGTAACACAATTAAGATGTGGTTTTGCATTATTTGTACATCAGATTCAACGCATGAACTATTTACGTTTACCGTCAAATTATAGCTGAAGTCTTCACGGATTTCTTGTTTTATAAGTAAGTTCCAGGGAATTCGAATTTTAAACTTTCCTAGTGGTCTATTCTTATTTTCTGTGGGGTGTGACTGGTTTGGAATGAGTCTATTGCAGTCAAAAGAATACAATACTTTTTAGCTACACCTAACTGCAAAAGGATTAACAAAGTCCAAAGATTTCAAGCAGTATCATAAATACTGAAATACATTAAATGTAATGAAAATACCTAAAATACTTTAAAAAATGCGGGCAGTGAAAAAAAGTGTTGTGTTCTTTTAAATTCTCAAAATTATTATACCTAATAAATTATGAAAGCAATAATTAAAAATCACTTGACCGAATTTTTTTTTGTCAGTTAAAGTATTTAAATGACGTCTTTTAAATCAATCAATTGACTGCGATTCAAACATGATTGCATTTCTTACAGCTCTCTCTGGTTCGTACTGATGAAAAATTATCATCATCAGCGGCAATGCAACAACAATAAGATACAAAAAATTATGTCAATAAAAAAAAACCTGACCTGCCACTGCCAGCTTATTAGAATGGGGCTTACAACATTATATGCCGTGGCTATGTTGATACTAACTTGCCAGTTTTGATTTGCATAGCTATCCGTAGAGAGCAATTTAATTTTGATGATCTTGCACTACTGACATAAAGAATATCATAAAAATTGTAATTACCGCACTTTAATACTCGTACCTACCTGGTACTCCATAAACCGTTACGGTGGGTTTATAAATATAAAAAAAAATAAAAAAAAGTAAGTAGGTAACAGGAAAATAAGAAACTTGGCAAATTTAAACTGCTTTCACATTTAGCAATGCATAAACATTTGAATTGAGGTAGGTACATAGGTGTACAGCATGTATTTATATATACATTGAGTGAGACTTATACCTGTTAAAACAAATAAAATAATGCAAAAAAAAATAAACAATAAAATTTCCTAAACAAATTCAGTCAGGCTGTAAACAATGACTCACTCAAATATTAAGAATTTTATGAGTGTTCTTGTGTGTTGAGAACTTTTTATATCTCAAACTGAAGATCGATCAAACTTGACTTTATTTATTTATTAGTTTTCCCGGTTTATGTATTAAATTGTTCAGATTAGAATATTATTTTCCCGTAAAAAATTAGAAAGTGTGAAAACGAGTTATGTATAGGTATTTAGGTGAAATTTATTAATTTATGAAGCAACTTCTTTTGTAAGCCCGCGAAATCGAAATCTAAAAATTCTAATATTGACTGCTAACCTAGAGTTTGTATTCTTCTCCAGACTATAATTATGTAAGCATTGGTATAATATATGCTGAACACTTATCACGGTGTAATTTTACACTGCACCAAACTCTTCGAGTTCGAATTTCTTCTGTGGGCAATCGGTCTTACCAAAATCTCCCTCTTGTCTTATGACCATTTTTTTTTAACGAAACCAATACTTACCGTGTGGAACAGGTACAAATTATTGATATAATCATGTGATTCGACATCTGTTCATGTCTTGGTGGTGGTAAATAATACAAAAATAAGCATGGGGTAAAAAGCAATAAGAAATTCCCAAATTGGGGGCTTCAAGCCATACCTGAACAATTCGAGAGAGACAAAATAGACGCAGTTGACTTTTATTATTTTTGTTTTAATGCTTAAACATTTAGCATTTTTTCGATTTCTACAGGGTGTCCCTTATTTCGTCAAGAGTATTTTAAGGGGTGATTCTGGGATATATTATAAGAAAAAGAGTAAGCCCCTATCTCTAAGTTTGATATCTCTTATCAGGGATTGAAGAAAACTGTAATTGCGCTGTAAGCTCTAATGATAGAAACTTTGCTTAAGCCATTATTTTTAGAAGAAATACCAGGCTTTGTAATTGCGTTTAAATAAATTTGATATTTCATCTCAATCTTAAGATATTCAGTTTTCAGCCTGTTCCATTTTTCCTGCCGGTGCAAATTTTTTGATTTTGAGTCAATTTTGGTCTATTGTTCCTATGTCATAGCTTTCGATTTTTAACAAACAATAAAGCGGAAGCTTTAACTAAAATCTTTAATACCTATCTACTGAATTAAGGAAATCTTTTAAAGAAATCGGGTAAACGAATTGTTGCATTTTGTAAAAATAAGTTTGAAAAAAAAAATATGTAGATTCAGATCATGTTGTGTCAAATCTCGAAACCAAGGTGTCATTAATTTATTAATTGATTACATATTGTTTTTTCTGATTCCAGGGTCCATCGTCAGTGAAAGTAGACCGTAGAGGCATAGGCGCAAAATTTTAAACGATTTAGTAAAATGTTAAAGCCACTTTTAGCAATTTACTAAGCTAAAAAGATGATTGAGCTAATTTTAAACGATTTTGACATTTTACTAAAGTTAAAATCACGGAATGGCTACTTTAACTATTAGCAATGTGCTAAACCCATTATGGAATCTGATAGTATATCAGCCTTGCACGTGGAGTGTCCAGGTTCGAGTCCTGCTGGTGCACATTTTTTTTTTTTTTTTTTTTTAATAATGAAAATAGAAATAACTAATACCTTATTTAGAGCACCTGTTGGGTTTTCATCAACATATAATTAATTAAAATGCATAACAACAATAATTGTGTTTATCAAAATTCAAACCTTACAAATGCTCAGCTTTCTGCTTAATTAGCAATTTACTAGTTTAGAAAAGGTTTAAAAATTTTGAAATAGTTATTCAATCAATAAGCACTTAAGAAATTGCTAACTAGTAAAATGGTAAGCCTTTAACAATGGGTTGTTTAAAATTTTGCGCGATAATCTTTATTCTTCTTTTTAGCAAATTCCTCGATTCGGCTTCCGACCCCAGACACAAATAAAATTAAAATTTAAGAAAATGGAATTGCGAGACATTTGCTCGTACTTGGCGCATTTAAACAGATGTTAAATTTGTGTTGCGCACTTTACTTCCATCTGAATTCGTTTGTTCTTCAACTGGTTTGGAATTTTGTTCACAAGACTTAACCATTTGTTTTTTTTTTCAACAGGTACCAACCTATACATATTAATTAAGAAATTCCTTTTTTTCTATATTTGCAAAAAAAATGGTGTTGTGCAGCAATCACGTTCAGAAGACAAGTTACTGCATTCATTAAACGCAAATTGGACTAAGAAAAGTAGTGAATTTTTCACATCTCATCCATGCTAAACTTGAAACTTTACTTCAAACATGTACCATTAGTCGAACTTGCAAGAAAGTAAAAATATTTAGTTTTGTTGTACACAATTTTTATCACGTTAAAATATTTCTTTTCAATTCACGACATTATACAAAAAAAAAAAACATGCATTATAGGTTAAGGAAAATTGTATTTTTCATAACTTGACTTCACAAATATTTCCCTTACATTTCGACAACAAACTTATGCCGGACTTACACGGGTGACAAATTGCCATTACTCGTATTTCTTCCATTTAATTGAAATTACTGATAAAATCGTGTAAATGGTTTGAAAATTTGTCATTATTTTCTTAATGATGAAAAAATGGCGCAGAAGACTGGCATTAAATGTTGCCAATATAATGGCGTCATGTAAATGCACAATGATGCCATTTTGAAAATTATGGCACGCCGCGAGGAAGAATGAACTTGCGTATTTTTTAATGGCAGATTGCAGATTAGATTTTACCATTATTTTGCCAGTTTAATGGCATGAATTAATGGTAATTTGTCACTCGTGTAAATCTGGCATATGTATGCCTTCGCTAATCCATCGAAGACGCTGGTTTAGTGAAGGAATAAGTATTAAAATTAAGGGCCAATTCTCAAGCAGTATTCTCCAGATGGAGCAAAAATCATTTTTTCAACAATCAGATACAACTTAAAACGGAATAAAGAGTTATCTGAGGAATAAAATATATAGCTATTTTCGATGTAAAAAAAAAACACTTTGAAAAATTATTGCTTTTAAATAACCGTTAAACAAAAATTAATTTCTATGAAAAGTTCGATACTCCAAATAAAAGTGACGTTCAAATTAAATTATTCTATAGATTGTTTTTTCTTGATTGAAAAATTCGATGTTGTTATCCGGTTGTTTAACAGTCATGTAAGTTTATTCCTCTGGCAACTAACTGAATGTTTATCTGGAGATTGAAAAATCGACTCTAAGAAAAACATTCACAGGGACATACATACACAGAATAAAATAAAATGCACGACTGGATCGCACGAACTTGCTCTTATGTTCGATCACATCATATGCAAAAGATTTCTATTAAAAAAAATATATATTTAGATTATATTTTTAAAGTAGTTTTTTACTTAATTTCTTATATATAATTTCTTTGTCAAAATATGAGAATCTTAAATATTTAATAATATAAACTTAAAAACAAATGATTAAACCGGCTTAATCAAAGAAAAAATAATTCAAAATTCTGAAATAAATACTTAAACTAATTTGAGCTAAAAAAGAAGTACGCCATTGTATTTCTTGGATAAATTTGAATTTATGAGAGAAAAATTTTAAAAATCTGTGGAGCGGTTTTTAAGAAAAAAGTTTTTTTTTTAACTGTTTGAAAACATTCTTCAAAAAAAAATTCGAAAACGCCGATTTAAAGGTATTCAGCAAATACATATAACTTGAAAAAAATTTAATCAGCAGTTTTCAAAATATACATTTTATTTAATGCTTTTAAAAATACAAAAAAGTATCAATTAAAAATATTGGTGAGCAGTATAAATTTCAAAAAAAATCGGTTAAGCCATTTATGAGATAGTCGAAAGCAAAAAAAAAAACGGTCCTATGGAAAGTACCGTTTTTAGACATTTAAAAAAAAATTTCAACCATATGATCGGTCGTAAATAAAAATCTTCACTGATTTTTTTAAATCAAAATCGTTAGAGCCATTTCCGAGAAAAATACCAAGGGTTATATGGCAGGTACCGTTATATTTTAAGCTGAAAAAAGTTCAAATTCCCCCTCTGTACAATACCTTAAAAACTCTATATACAAAGTTTGAAGCGATTTGTCCCACCCGTTCATGCTGTAGGTAATTTTTAGACCATCTTTTTTCGTCTTCGCTATCATCGTAATGCCATGTTTGATTGTTGTCGCAAAACTTTTTTTTCGACGAATGCATAACTAAGTAAAATAAAATGCACGACCGGATCGCACGTACTTGCTCCTATGTTCGATTACATTATATGCACAAAATTCTTAATAGAAACGGCTAAATTGTATTTTTAAAGTCGTTTCACTTAATTTTTTATATATACAAATTCTAAATTTTTTTGTAAAAAAAGATTGGTATGAACATTTTAAATATTTAATAATATAAATTTAAAAACAAAATATATGAGAAAAAATCGTCCACCCATTTTCGAAATATTGAATTTTCAACAAAAAAAAAAAATAAATATAGTTTTCGAAAATGTTTAAATGATTTATTATTATTTAGAATTCGATAGACATCCTGCATAAAAATTTTGGTACCGTTAATAACAAAATATTTAGAAATTTTTTTTTTCGCCAAACTAGTACACACACTAATTTGTATCAAAATCTTTAGAGCCGTTTTCGCGATAATTAAGATGGTAGACAAATTTGTATGACAAGTACCATTATTTTTGGTGCTAAAACAACGATTCAAAAATCTATTTTGAACAATCACCTAAAACACTTAAATACTAAGTTTGAAGAAAATCGCTTCAGCCGTTTAGGCTGTAGAGAGTTGTACAGACAGACAGACAGACAGAATTGCGGGATCCACTTTTTTGGTGTTCTCTATCATCGTAATTTCAACTTTGATTAAAATCTCGGGTTCGATTTTTTTGTTTTAAATGCAAAACTTGCCCTATAGTACCTATTATCGCAAGTAAAAAGATTGATTCAATACTTATTGTAGTTAGATAAGATTTTGTTCGATTTGGGGAAATTGTTGGAGTGAATATTTTTTAACAAGTAACATAGAAAACTCATGTACAATAAATTTAAAAACATATAATTTAAATGCATTTTGATGCTTTGCACTATTTTAATAAGATATTTTATCTTAATGTGTTAAGTTGTTGCCGAGATAAATAAATAAATAAATAAATATGCTTTGTCTACCTACTATTTTGTTTATTAAATAATTTATTATAACTACCTAATAATAAACAACATATTTTTTGTAACTCTGAAACAGGTTTTAAGAATGTAAAACTTATATCTTATATGTATGCGTGTCTGTGTATGTATTATGACTAATTTCGAACAAATATGAGGTTCCAAAATGTTTGAGAAATGTAAATATTGTTAACTTAATAAACATAACAATCCATTCTCGAGCCTCAATAAACTGGAAATACCTTCACAATTCCATATGCGTAAAGAACAAACCTACCTACCTACTTTTTCGAAGTTACTGGCAGTAAGTCACAGCACTGTTAAATTCAAAAGGCTAAGGCAGGTAGGTAAGTAAATAGTAACTATATTCTATATATAATCCATGTATAGATAGCTACAATTTAAAACTGCGACTCTAGTAAGGAATGTTTGATATACTGGAACTTCAACTTCAACTTTCAGCTCCAGCACTGTTTAGCTAGTTCAAATTAAATCCACCGTGTCACACAAGAAAATCAACCAATCCATCTTTACCTTCATAGTGGTGATTCTTTTTTCTTTTTATGGAAATATTGGAAACAGAGAACGACGAATCATAACATTTTATATTATTTATTTTTGAACTTAAACTTTATTAAAAAAAAAAACAAGCCTATTAGGTAGGTACGAGTATGTATGTATGTCTACGTTTGTATGTAGATGCTTGTCAACAAAAATAAATTAAAAAAAAAAAGAAACTCAAACTCAAGAAGTTTTTTTTTATAATAGATAAGAAACTAGATCACTAGATTGAGTAAAATTAAAGAAAACGCATTTCAAATCATCTCACACTTTACACACCCCCTCAAATAAAGAATCCAAAAATAATTTCTCAAGAGGTTGTACATTAGACACCCAAGACTTGGACACGGTGGACCCTGGCGGTGGCGGTGACGCAGTGTAGTGTAGTTAGCTAAGGCGACTTGTTACCTATTTTCTTTTACACTCAAATAGCACACAGTCTTTTCCTCGCGCTTCGCGCATTTTTTTGTTTTGTTTCATTTTCACATTTTCCAAAAAAAAAACAAAAAAAAAGCAACTCAGCCAACCAACCACGATCAAGCGATCGTATGATCTTTGAAGAATGCTCTCACTAAACACACGTCAGAGATTTTGATTGCATGGTCATAAACGGGATGGACGGAATAAGAAAAGGGCAAGGGGACAATTAAAATCGATAACTTAGCACATGGAAACCACGGCGGATAGGCGAAGTTAATCCTTATATTTTTATTTACCTTGATCAAAATGACAAAATTGATTGATATCTTCTCACTCAAAATTGGGACACGTTTCTTTTTTCGTTTGCTTATTCTGTTTAAACTCAAACAAAATATTTATTTATTTTTTTTTTATGTTGAAAACACTACCCGACAAAAATTCCTCCGAACTTGATTGCACCAAAGTCTATGAATGACTGAGTGAATAACGATCTTACCGCTACGATGTGAGTGAGATCGAGCGTAGGTAAGTTACTTTATAGATACACTCAAGTTTGAGTGTTTTTTTTATAATGGAGTCTCTTTATAAAGTGGTGTTGTAGTTGGTATATTAGATAAACATTTGAAAATCGTCATTAAAATCTCTTTTGTGGCGCTTTCTCTAAAACTCTCTTCTCTTTAAAATGAACATGCGGTCGATGTTTTATCAGTTAGTCTCGGTATTGGTGAGGTTTATAAGTAGTACGTTTTGTTGTTGTCATTGTCGCGGCAATGACATGTTCGTCGATCGAGACCGGGCGGGAGCGAAATATTTTTCTTTGAGTGAGTTTTTTTTTTATAGGTCTATAGTTTTATATCACTTGGTATAGTATGCATAAATGTATATATGTATACGGAATAAATACCTATATGCATTTGAATTACTGATAAAGGCTATGTGTACGTTATGTGATGAAACAAATTTATTTTCATCGTTTTTTTTTTTTTTTGGTTTTAGATAAGATCTTGCACTTGATCTTAGAATTAAAGAAAGTAATCCTTGGTTGTCAAGCAAATGTCACTATAAATAGGTACCTTTAAACAAACAGTAGGTCGACTAACTATTTAGCTACTTTTGTATTTTTCTTAATTCAAGATTAGAAATGTTTCATACAATTATACCTACTCGAAAACAAATTTATAAGTAGGGAGGTGTGACAACAATTTTCGGATAGTTTTTATAGGTATTATATTTTTTAAATTTAAAAATAAGTGTCTACCTACCTATCTTCCTCTTTTTTATGTATCTGGGTGCATTATACAATGTTTTGAACTTTGGACACTTCAATGAAATGGTTGATTTTTATGTTTTGTTTTTGAAGAACAACTCAATTTGTTTATTTTCTTCGAAAAACATATGTAGTTAGGTATATGTGGGTCTACCTATACATTTATTAAAAAAACACATACCTACCTACCTTATGTAGATATATATGTATAATATACATAAATAATTCGCATGTGTCATTCATCTCTTGATAAACATTCAACAGGTTTACTGAAAATTGGGAAATGTTTTGATTAAAACTCAGGGACGTATCGTGGTGATTTCAATAGGCTATTATGGTGTTAATGGATATATAATTTGCTTAATCACTTTCTTTAGGGTGCCAATTGTAGCTTTCATTTAAAACAAATCTTCAACATTGAAGTCATTTAGGTGGCAGGTAGGTAGGTATACCTACATATATGTATGTATATACACAGGCATACGTCAAAATCGGTTATAACGAACTCGAAGGGACTGGAGAATTTGTTCGATATATTCGGTATTTCGTTATAACCGATTTTGACAGAATTTTGTTCATCAGAAAATAATTAGGTAGATATTAAGCTTGACCAAAATTTAATGAAATGAACTGCTGATTTTCTTTTTAATAAGGGCTAGTTATAGCAATCAGGAAAACGCACCAGGAAAAAACTTCTAATGGATGATGTTTTCATGCGATTTAAAATACAAATGCTACACTAATGGACGACAAGTAGGTAACTCAAAGAATTGTTTTTCTAAATAAACGATTATATTTTGTTAATAAAATGCACGACTGGATCGCACGAACTTGCTCTTATGTTCGATCACATCATATGCAAAAGGTTTCTATTTAAAATCTAAACATATTTTTAAAGTCATTTTTTACTTTATTTTTTATACACAGTCTCTTTAATTTTTTTCTAAAAAAAAAATTGGTATGACAATCTTAAATATTTAATTATATAAACTTAAAAACAAAAAATTAAATCGGATTAATTTAAGAAAAAATAATTCAAAATTCTGAAATAAATACTTAAACTAATTTGAGCTCAATAAAAAGTACGCCATTTTATTTCTTGGATAAATTTGAATTTCTGAGAAAAAAAAATTAAAATCTGAGCAGCGTTTTTGAGAAAAAAAGTTTTTTTTTTAAACTTTTTGAAAAAAAAATTTAAAAAAATTCAAAAAGGTCAATTCATAGGTATTCAGCAAATACATACAACTATAATTTTTGAAAAAAAAAAAATTATTGAGCAGTTTTCAAAATATAAATTTTAAAATTTTTTTTTGAAAAAATTCTTTGAAATATTTTTTTGAAAAAAATTCTTTTAAAAATAAAAAAAAAACATTTATTAAAAATATTGGTACGCAGTATAAATTGGGCAACCTAAACCTATATATGTGTGAAATTTCGAAAGAATCGGTTGAGCCGTTTATGAGATAGTTGAAAGCAAAAAAAAGGTCCTATGGAAAGTACCGTTTTTAGACATTTTTCTAATTTTTTTTCAACCATATGATCGGTCGTAACTAAAAAGCTGCACTGATTTTTTTTCATCAAAATCGTTAGAGCCGTTTCCGAAAAAAATAGGCTTTAACGCATTGGTTATATGGCAGGTACCGTTATTTTTTGAGCTAAAAAAAATTTCAATTTCCCCTCTGTACAATACCTAAAAAACTCTATATACCAAGTTTGAAGCAATTCGGCCGACCCGTTTGGACTCTAGGTGTCTATACATACATACAGACGGACAGAATTTTTAGACCATCTTTTTTCGTCATCGCTATCAGCGTAATGTCATGTTTAATTGTTATCTCAAAACTTTTTGTTCGACGAATGCATAACTTGCCTTATCTACCTATAATCGCAAGTAAAAATGTATTTGATTATTCCAATTATTTGAGTTCCAATTTCTTTCGTTCCACTGACAGAATTATGGACGAAAAACTTGTTGGTGTTGTCTACCTTTTTCAATTAGGAAAACTTGGTGGCAGACTGGTAGTGAAGCTTGCGAACTGACATACATTTCTTGTTTCTTATAAAAGACCATTAGGAAAAAAATATTCACTTTTAAACTGTTTCAAATTTTATTGATGCGTTTTCCTGATCGCTATAACTGACATGGGTAATACACACCTGGAAAAGTTGAAACAGTAATTTCGTTTAGGTAACAAGCCAAACAGGTCCTCACACCAATTATGCTACCAAATTTTCATTATTGAAATACACACGAAAAAAATTGTAGTGCACAATTCTCTCAGTGAAATAAGTAATTGAAATGATTTGTTCCATTTTGTATGAATTGGCTGTCAGCTGGTAAGAAAAATAATTTTCATTAGGCAAACATAATTCAATACATTTTTTAACAAATATAAAATGCACGTCTGGATCGTAGCTACTTTACTTGCTCTTATGTTCGACCACATCTTAAGCCAACGATTTTTAGTAGAAACAGCTCAAATTAATTTGTAGTATTTTTTACTCAATTTTTTTCCAACAAAATTACTTAAATTTTTTTCTAAACAAATTTTAGTACGACATTTTTTTAAAGTAATTAATAACCGTTTTCGAAATATTGAATTTTCAAAAAAAAAATGTTTTTTTTTTCAAAAATAAAAAAAAAGTAGTCTGCGAAAATTTTGGTATGCAGTATTATTTAGAATTCCAAAGACCTCTTATATAAATTTTTTTATTGAAATCCGTGGAGCCCTTGAACAGAAAGCCCGAAATAAAAAAAATGTAAGGTACCGTTAATAACAAAATAAAATGCACGACTGGATCGCACGTACTTGCTTATATGTTCGATCACAATATATGCAAAAGATTCTTAATAGAAACGGTTGAATGTATTTTTAACGTTGTTTTTAACTTAATTTTTTATATATAAAAAAAACTATTTTTCGAAAATTTTGAAATGCAATACTATTTAGAATTTGAAGGAGCTCCTGTATAAAATTTTGTATTTAAATCCGTTGAGCCGTTTATGAGAAAGGCGGAAATCAATAAAATGGTTGTATGGCTGGTACCGTCAAAACAAAATATTTAAATTTTTTTTTGCCTAAATGTAGACCATACCCAAAGTAGTACACACGCCAATTTTTTATCAAAATCGTTAGAGCCGTTTTCGAGATAATTAAGATGGTAGACAAAATTGTATGAAAAGTACCGTTATTTTTGGTGCTAAAAAACGATTCAAACATTTATTTGAGACAATCACCTAAAACGCTTATGTATCAAGTTTGGCTGAGTTCACAATTGCAGGCTTGTTGCCCATGCCCTGCCTAAAATATGCTCAAATACATTTATGAACACAATTACAACTGCAATCATACTTTGTTTAAAATGAGTTCATAATACTCAAAATACAATAAAAATATTTTAAAACTTATTGTTCTAAGCTTTGCGAAAGAAACCGTTTTTGAAAACATGGGACAAAAATTGGGAGAAATAATAAAATTAAAAAAGAAAGAAGAAGTTAAATGTTTTTGAATATGAATGAAAACCCTTAGAACGATGTTAATAAGCCATATTCCAAAAACTTGAAATTTCCTTAAAACCATCAAGGTATTTTCGGATGACATTTTTCAAAACCATTTTCGGATGATCAGAGGGTCAATTCCCGATCTGTGAAGATGTGAAGTGATAAATTTTATCACGCTTTCACGTCTAATTCGATTCTCGATTCGTGAAAAAGTGAAGTTAAATGCCAAACATTTTTCATATGATAATTTTTTTATCACAGTCAATTGTTTTGTGAAGAAAATGTTTCTAATCGAATATTAAGTAGAAAAACAGGATTTGGCACATGAAAAGTAAGCAACAATTATATTTATACACAAATTTATTTTGGTAGTAAGTTATATTTGTGTGTATTCGAGTAAATAACGAAATTGTTAAATCAACAGATTCACAACAGCCGACGCGACGACGGTGCTCATTCCCGCGGCAGATCGTTGGAAACTACCCATTGCAAAAAAATGCAGAGAACTTAACCATATTTAAATGGCACTTATAAGTTGAGTGTTTTTCAAGAATGCTCTCAATTCGCGTATTAAATCCATGCATAAATGTTTTGGGAATCTATAAAGTTCAATAAAGTGCTCCTATTTGTAACTTCGAATAGATTCTGCCCATCTCGAAGGGAAAGCCTCAATATCCTCACATAAAAAAAATAATAAATCTTACTCAAAACAGAGATACTATTCAATATTATATAAAACCCACAATTGTTCAGTACGACGCCTTTTATTAATTTATTAAACGAATTATTATTCCGGACATTATTCTTAAGCAAATTTAGAAACTGAAATGAAATATTTACCTTTCCCAACAAAAAATCTAACCAGAAATGACAGAATTTATCATTTAGTACTTTTTAGTACAAATTTTATCACAATGAGTTCTAGAATCGCATTAGGCGTGTGCGTGAAGTTGGAAAATGATAAACCTCTGTGAAAACTGAAATGATATTTTTTTTATCACTTCATAATTTCACAGATCGGGAATTGACCCCCAGGTCTACATTTCAAGTATTTGTATTCATAACTGTTTCTTAGAGAAATTACACAGAACTTCCAACACTTTGTTTTGAACGAACTTAAGCTATTTTAGAAAAACTCAAATTGATAGATATAAGGCTGGCAGTCTAGCTCACTAATTGGAAGCTTGCTAATAATTGCTCTTTTAGAGAAATAAGTTGTTTATTCAATATTGATTAAGGATTCCATTCCGATTTCCTTCCTAACCGAATAGAAATGACTTGTTTGGTGTCAGCATCACACCACAGTTTGGACTCAGATTCAGTCCTGTGAAAGAAAAAATAATTAATTTCATATTAAAAGAAGAAAACAAAATAATCTGACGATTATAAATGAATTTAATTAAAAAAACTACTCACATTTGCTCCTCTACCATTTTCGTGCAAAATTCAGCAACATAATAAAAACAAATGCCAATTTGGCCGCAAATTGACTGTCGTTTTACTTTTATGAACACAAGTGTTGCCATGATCATGCAGAGCTTATGATGTTTTCTTACATTTATGAACGCAATTTTGGCAGTTCTGCGGAAGTTTTACAATTACGAACTCAGCCTACGGCTGTAGATCAATCTATACACAGACGGAATTGGGGGACCCACTTTTTTTTTGCTGTTCTCTGTCATAATATTGTCAAGTTTGATAAAAATATCGAGTTCGATTGTTCTATAGTACCTATACATAACGTACATATATCCCAAGTAAAAATAAATTCATTATAGTTCTATTCGATCATATTAGGATAACGATAGGTTACCTTTTTAAATACATATGTACATAGATAGGTAAAAAAGAAATTATATATTTTATTTACACCTTATAAAACTCTATTCTATTTTGTGATTATTTATTATAGCTAGATAAGGACTAAGTATCTTAAAGTTAAACAAAGGAACAGCGTGTGTACTCAGGGGCGCACTGCGATTAAAATGCCCACCAGGACTTGGAGATAAGGGGCCCATATTATGAGAAGTCTAAATTTATAATAAAGTTTTCCGTAAGAATAATTGAAAGTGCTATTTGATACAGATTGGGCCCTCAAAAGGGCCACTTTGGTTTCAATTAGCTATATATTTGCTATGTGTTGCCCCTGGAGGAATCATTGGGGCCCAAAGAGTGCACGTTTTTATTATAGATTCAAAATAGCTTTTAACGGATTTTAGTCCATAAAATTTGCGTTTCGTCCCGGCGATCTCACTTGGACTCATCAGTTGACTAGTGAGCGCCTTTCCAATATGCACTTTTTGTTAAGTTCAGTTCAACTTACATGGATTTCTACTTCTACTTGGCTGAATAATTTCAGTAGTTTATAAAATTGTATTATAAAAAAAACACCTTCGTTCTTATTATACCTAGACTAAACAAAATTGCATATGTGAAGGACAACATTTATCGCCGAGGGGCCTATGTGACATTTCCTGTCCGTGCGCTCTAGTATTGTACTCTTGAACACACGTAAAGTATAATTATGTGGCGTGATTTAGAGTATTTGTGGTGATGATTGTGCTGAAAACAATTAGTTTTATCTTAAAAATTGTTCTCGTCTAAAAACATAAAAGCAATAATGGCTGTGCTGACATTGTTCACATGAGAAAATATCATTAACCCAAGAAAGGTACTATCTTTTGGCATAATAATAATTGTTAGATGAAAAAGTCACATATAATTCACCTCATGCAAAATAATTCAGAGATGAACTGTTCCAAATTCCTATTTAACTAATTCATAATTTCACGTAACTGTCAACCTTACTTTATGGTAGAATGTATGGAACTTTAGGTGTAATTGCCGAAGTGGCACTTGGTGTTCGTACAACAGCTTAAATGCCCCTCCAAGTAAAATTAAGTTCACCACAGATATAGAAAGTGTCTACACAGCACAAACGTTTTATAAAACCGGCTTCCTGCAAAAGCTTTATATCAAAATAATAAAAATGTCTACACTTCATTTTTAAACATCTATAACTTGCGTAAATAAATCACGAGGTATTCATTTTGACAGGTGTTTTTATATCGGTCGCTGTTTCGCTTAAACTGACATTGGCCATATTTAGAAGAGTTAGTTGACTTGAGAAATCAAGATATGTTCTTAAATAATAAAAATGTAAATTTGTTTAATTTTAATTCCTTAGTGTGGGTTTGGGCACACTTTAAAGATTTATTTTTCTGCGCATTAAATTAATTTTGTTTTAATTTTTGTTATAAAAATAAAAAATTGCATACAAAGCGCGAATACACAACAAAAAGAAAATTCTTCAGAGCGTATGTTACTTTGACAGCTTATTCTCCACAGAAAAAAAAACCTAATCTACTTCAGGGCTACCCCAAATCTAAGAAAACACTTAATTTGCCCACCGAGTTCAGGTTTTTAATATAAACAGGGCTCAACGACGAACAAACCTAATATCTCCCTTCAAGTAAAATGAATTTGTGTCCGAATTAACAGCTGTTAGGTAGTTATTTACCAGTTCAACTTTATACGAATTATTTGTGCAGTCAAGTTATTAAAAATAATATTTTTCTCAAATTGCAAATGTTATATTTTTATAATGGCGAAGATTGTGAAAAAATCTTTGAACGTGTTTCGGATGTGTTTGTACAATTTTCCAAAAAAGGCAACAAAATATTTAAGTTACTTTCTTGCAAGATTAACTAATGATAAATATGTGAAGTAAAGTTCTAAGTTTGGCATTATGATAATGTGAAAAATTAATTCGTTTTTTTTTGGTCTTTGCGTTCAATGAATGCAGTTGCCTACACATAAAGTCCCTTATGTTTTCTAAACGTTATCAATATTCTTTCAGCAATGACAACAGTTCCATACCCTCAACACTTATAAGGAATTCGATCTTCAAATATAATAAGACTGTTCTTGTATAAGTTGATGTATGTTCAAATTCCAGGTATCTTAATGTATATACATACATATAATTTCCTTTAAAGCTTCTGAAGAGAATTATCGCTTTTGCACATTCTCATTTGTTCAAGGGTATGAGTAAAAAATCTTTTACAGATATACGGAACAAAGTGTTGCCATTTTCTTAATCGTCAAAATAAAATTGTATTTCTGTAAATTTACACAGTATAAATTAAATTTTTGTTCCATTATTGGAAAGACACAACCGACAAGTGATTTATTTTTCTTTCATTTGACAGTTTTCACAATGGCGCTCAAAGAAATTTCTTGGGCTGAAACTCGCAGCAAAAATTTTGGTGTACGGAAAAAGTAACGGGTGATTTTTTTGCTACTTGGTTTTTGACGTTTATATTTTTGACAGATCACACATGACAAATTCCACGAACATTTGACATTTCGATTCAGTATTGTTTGCCATTTCATCATGAATAGACTTACGCCTGAACAACGTTTGCAAATTATTGAAATTTATTATCAAAATTCGTGCTCTGTGAAAAATGTGTTTCGCAAGCTACGTCCGTTTTTTTTCCGTTCATTTTTGGCTAAATGGATACGTGAATAAGCAGAATTGCCGTATTTGGAGTGAAGAGCAGCCAGAGGCAATTCAGCAGCTACCAATGCATCCCGAAAAATGCACTGTTTGGTGCGGTTTATGGGCAGGCGGCATCATTGGGCCGTACTTCTTCAAGGACGATGAAGGCCGCAGGGTTACGGTCAATGGAGAAAGGTACCGTTCGATGATAACTGATTTTTTTTTGCCGAAAATGCAAGAATTAAACTCGGTCGACATGTGGTTCCAACAGGACGGTGCCACATGCCACACTGCACGCGAAACCATGCATCAATTGAGAGGCGAATTTGGTGAGCAGTTGATCTCACGTTTTGGCGCAGTCAATTGGCCACCAAGATCATGTGATTTGACCCCGTTAGACTATTTTTTGTGGGGCTATGTTAAGTCTATTGTCTATGGGGACAAGCCAAACACGATTGCTGCCTTGGAAGCCAACATTGAACGCGTCATTGGTGAGATTCCGGCCGAAATGTGTGAAAAAGTTTGCCAAAATTGGACCTTCAGAATGGACCACCTGAAGCGTAGCCGCGGGCAACATTTAAGTGAAATTATTTTTAAAAAGTAAATGGCAGAAATTGATTTATCGATCCAAATAAAAATTTCATTCACTTTTTACAAGTTTCTGTGTTTTTTTGAATTTTCAAAAACCAAGCTCTTAAAAAATAACCGTTTATTTAACAGTTGTTTTGTAGAAAATTTGTTCGAATGCCTAGAAATTACTGGAACACAACTTTTGATTTTGTTAGTTTTTGGTAAGAGGAAATGGTATCTCATTAACTTGAACGGAATGACACAAAATCTTTATACAGTCGAGGCCGCATATCTAAAATACGCTAACTGAAAAATTTGGTTAGTTAAAACACAAAATTTGTTATGCAGCATTTTTTCACAACTTTCATACAAACTACATCGCTTAACTGAAATACGCTTAATTGAAAGATTCGGTTAAATGAAAAATTAATTACGGAAGAATCATTTCTTTATACTGTGACTGCTCCGCATAACTGAAATAAAAAATGTGAATACGTTCACCACTTAGATTATTTTTTTTTTTAATTGAACGTGACCAATAAACTTTACACCTCACTTTGGTCTGTCTGAAAGTGCTAGTAAAATAATTTAAAATGATGGCCCAAGTGTTAAATTGTTTTGTAACCCAAAAACATAAATACTTATTTTTAGATTGGGTTGGGGAAATTTTATTTTAATTATCTAAACTCCGGCAAAGTATTTTTTTTTCAGTTATTCAAAGAACGCGTAAGTGAAAATACCGCTTAACTGAAAAAAAAAGTATGGCAAATTGGCGTTTCAGTTAATCGGACTCGACTGTATATGTCATATGCATGACGAGACATTTTGACTTTTACACAGTAAGCATCTATTACAAAATGTTATTGACAACCAAGTGAAGGTAAAGGCTCCCCATAAGGTGGGTCAATTATAGATCAGCTGAAAGTTATTTCCTACTTTTTTTTTTGAAAAATTTAACATTTTTAAATACTATTTGAATTGCTAATGATTAATTGCCTTTCATCATTAGCTTTAAAAATAAAAGCGATCTATTTAATTTCCAAATTTCTAAAAAAAAAAGAAAATAATAGAAGACGCCAAACTTCAGATTTAGTTAAGAGGCTCTTCTTACGGTCTGTAGCTCTCATAGTCTAAGAACCAGCGCAAAAAAAGTTACGTTAGCTGAAATTTAGTTAAAAACCAATTCTAAAATAAATGTCATACGAGTTGCTGGCTCACTCATTACATGCTGTTTAGGTATAGAACTAACAACATGTAATTGAGTAAAAATAGTATACCGATAAAAAATATGACAACGAATAAAAAAATAAAGCGAATTATAAGGGACATAAATAAATAAGACACGGAAACTTCTCCGCATTAGTGAAGCCGCCACCCTGGAGATAAAATCTGAGGGGGTGGCCGTGGCGCGATAGTTGTGTGCTCGCCTGTCAACCTCGTAGTTGCAGGTTCGATTCCTGCCGTTGTCTATGTCTTCTTATATTCCATTAAAAACCAATTCTTAAAATTGTCATAAAATATGTTGCTGCTTTGATCATTACATGCTGTTTAGGCATAACTCTAACAACATGTGATTGAGTAAACTAGCATACCCATAAAATATGACAACGCAATAAATAAAATAATGCGAATTATAAGGGACATAAATAAACAAGACACGGTAATTCTCTCCGCATAAGTTCAGCCGCCATCCCTGGAGATAAATCTGAGACATCAACCAGCTCTTGTCTCAAAACATCGCGTCACACATCTTTCCTATCCTTCTTTCTCTTCTTCCACCGGATGCCGTGCTGTGTTAAGAAAAAACATATTAAGGGTATTCATAATCCCTTGAGCGCGTGCAAAGTTATAAAAAACAACAACAACCACCGCCAGTCTCCGAACATCGCGCCACATATCTTTCCTATCCTTCTTTCTCTTCCTAACCTAACGCCCGCGATGTGTTGAAACAGTTAAAGGATAGTATAATCCCTTGAGCGCATGTAGATTATAAAAAAAAATGTAACATATAAAAAGGGCAGACAATTTATGTATTACGAAGATGGTGATAGACAAAGGGGAATGTAGAGAAAGAGTTGATTATCCCCATGGCCCAAGGCAAGTCTACGATAACTCAGGCAACAAGAAATACTAAAGGTGTTTTGTAGAACAGCTCAATACAATAATATTTTACTATCAGAGGGCGGATTTATCTCCCCCCGATTGAGCGGGAGGGCAATTTGCTAACTAAAGTACGAAAAATGGAAATAAACTATTTGTTTTATGTCTTCTAGTTTTTGATAAAATTGAAAATTAAATTTGAATAAAGTGCACGGCTGGATCGCACGTACTTGTTCCTATGTTCGATTACATTATATTCAAAATAGTCTTAATAGAAACGGCTAAATGTATTTTTAAATTCGTTTTTCGCTTAATTTTTTTTCTAAAACAAAATTGATATGAACATTTTAAGTATTTAATAATCTAAATTCAAAAACAACATTTCAGAACGAATCGTCCACCCGTTTTCGAAATATTGAATTTTCAAAAAAACTATATTTCGAAAATTTTCAAATGCAGTATTATTTAGAATTTGAAGGAGCTCCTGTATAAAAATTTTGATCGAAATTAGTTGAACCGTTTATGAGAAAGTCGAAAATCAATAAAATGGTTGTATGGCAGGTACCCTTCATAACAAAAATTCAAAAATTTGTTTAGCCAAAATGTAGACCATGTCTAAAGTAGTACACAGACCAATTTTTATAAAAATCGTTAGAGTCGTTTTCGAGATAATTGAGATGGTAGAAAAATTTGTATGGCAAGTACCGTTATTTTTGGGGCTAAAATAACGATGCAAAAATCTATTTTGGACAATTACCTAAAACGCTTAAATACCAAGTTGATGAAAATCGCTTCAGCCGTTTAGGCTGTAGAGAGCTGTTCAGACAGATAGACAGACAGACAGACGGAATTCCGGGACCCATTTTTTTGGTGTTCTCCATCACCCTAATGTGAACTTTGATTAAAATCTCGAGTTAGATTTTTTTTCCAAATACAAAACTTGCCCTATAGTACATATGTATATCGCAAGTAAAAAATTGAAGACATTTTTGAAAAGCAAAGAATTTTAGAAAAAATAATAATATATAATTTTACAGTTTTGAAAAATTACACTTTAAATTTAGTTTTTACCTTATTTTTCTAAGCTATAATGAAATCACCTATGTGTCTTAATATTTTTGAACCCTTTAGCCCCACCAACGGATAAGTGGTCATTTATTGTTTATTGTTATTCAGTCTATGTAATAATACTAAGTTTTTTCTTAATGAACGACGTTACTTTTTTTTCGCTGGCTCTTAGTCTATCAGGTTTGTATGCAATTTTAAAACTCATCTAAAAAAGCTATTAACTAAATTCACATACGAATGTCAGTAACTCGTACTAAAATGTCAGTTAACTAAAACCAGTATGAACTTATACGGTTATTTTACTAAAACTATAATCTACTGTTAAACAATTAGGTAGCTATCTTACAAAATTAAGAAAAACAACATACTTGGTGTATTTCAGAAATTCTACACAATCGGGCTAATCTGTTGCTTGATATATCGAAAAACGACTTTAATTACATATCACTCTTAAAAAGTGATTCCATAACAACTTGAAACGTGACCTCTGAGGGTCAATTCCCAATCTGTGAAGATGTGAAGTGATAAATTTTATCACGCTTTCACGTCTAATTCGATTCTCGATTCGTGAAAAAGTGAAGTTAAATGCCAAACATTTTTCATATGATAATTTTTTTATCACAGTCAATTGTTTTGTGAAGAAAATGTTTCTAATCGAATATTAAGAAGAAAAACAGGATTTGGCACATGACAAGTAAGCAAGCATTATATTTATACACAAATATATTTTGGTTATAAGTTATATTTGTGTGTATTCGAGTAAATAACGAAATTGTTAAATCAACAGATTCACAACAGCCAACGCGACGATGGTCCTCATTCCCGCGACAGATCGTTGGAAACTACCCATTGCAAAAAAATGCAGAGAACTTAACCATATTTAAATGGCACTTATAAGTTGAGTGTTTTTCAAGAATGCTCTCAATTCGCGTATTAAATCTATGCATAAATGTTTTGGGAATCTATAAAGTTCAATAAAGTGCTCCTATTTGTAACTTCGAATAGATTCTGGCCATCTCGAAGGGAAAGCCTCAATATCCTCACATAAAAAAAATAATAAATCTTACTCAAAACAGAGATATTATTGAATATTATATAAAACCCACAATTGTTCAGTACGACGCCTTTTATTAATTTATTAAACGAATTATTATTCCGGACATTATTCTTAAGCAAATTTAGAAACTGAAATGAAATATTTACCTTTCCCAACAAAAAATCTAATCAGAAATGACAGAATTTATCATTTAGTACTTTTTAGTACAAATTTTGTCACAATGAGTTCTAGAATCGCATTAGGCGTGTGCGTGAAGTTGGAAAATGATAAACCTCTGTGAAAACTGAAATGATATTTTTTTTATCACTTCATAATTTCACAGATCGGGAATTGACCCCCTGGACTATTATTATAATGTACCTATCACAACACGTACAATCAAATAAATAAAAAAAAATAATGTATTTCTATTTTTTTTTTAGTAAACGCAATAATTTGACATGTGCGTTTTTTCTCACATACAATCGCTACTAACTTGCATTGTCATTGTCAGTTGATGAGATTTTTTTTTATTTTAAATTGCTCAATAAAAAAGCGGGAATCCAACAAAACTGTTTCTGTACCAAACTCATTTAAATCGATTGAATGAATAATAAAAACGTTTGTCATGCGTTTGTATTTATTAAAGAAAAAAAAAACAAAATAATAAATATAATGCATATAGAGTTTTTGTATTGTCAGTTGCAGTTATTTAATAACAAATACAAGTGTTCTCTCTTATGAATTCGTGTACTCTTAAATTTTCTGGTATCAAGCTGACAAGTTAGTGACAATGTAATGGAGGCTTGAAAGATATTAATAATCATGCTTTTTGTTGAATTGAATTTAATTTGCCTTGTTTTTATAAAATAGTCGCAGGTTATATGTATAGATTGGAAATTCCTATTTTTTTGGTTTTAATTATACAATGATTGAAAAAAACCTGTGTCAAGTTGAAACAGCTTTATCCAATTTGTCTTATAGTTTAATTTGTGCTAAGACTATTCAAGAAAAATGCAAGGGATCTGAGACATGAAATAATCTCAATTATTTAAAAACAAAATACTAAAAACAAATTTTTGAACGCCGAAAAATTTATGTAATCAAGAGTTACAAGTTATTCAGAAACGAAAGAAAAACATTTAAAGAAAAATTGAAGATATAAAGTCTGTTCCCTTTTGTCTTTGGAAAATAAGTTACACTACTTTATTTAAATTATGTAAACATATTTCATTTATTCATTGAAAATGTCCTCTTTTTGTTAAGTTTTAATTACAAAAGTGCTATTTTTCCTCGTCCCTTTAAGAAAACAAAGTATAGAAATGTATGAAGTCACAAAGTTTAAGT
This sequence comes from Philhelius pedissequus, assembly GCA_910595825.1. Classification (NCBI taxonomy): domain Eukaryota; kingdom Metazoa; phylum Arthropoda; class Insecta; order Diptera; family Syrphidae; genus Philhelius; species Philhelius pedissequus. Next base: position 81,925,636 of record OU343163.1, read on the forward strand.
TCATTTTTTTACTTGCGATTATAGGTACAAGTTATATATTCGTAAATTTTTGTTTTCTAACAATCAAACATGACATTACGATCATAGAGAACACCAAAAAAGTGGGTCGGAATTGGGGGACCCTGACTGTCTGTCTGTCCTCGAGTCTACAGCCTAAACGCTTTGATAGATTTGCTTCAAACTTGGTACATATTGATTTTTCGGTAATATGCCCACACGTTTTTTCATTTTTTTAAGACGACAAATAACAGTAGCTCCCATACAATTTTTTTTGCCAAAAACAAAAACCTTATTTTTCTCAAAAATGGCTCCAACGATTTTTATAAAAAAAAATCAGTTCATTAATGAAGGGAAAGGGTACCTTTTAATATTATGAATTTCATGGCGACCAATTTGAAGCCCGTTCTGTTCGGTCGATGATCTTGCCGACGTGTCCACGCATCGGACAGCATCGGGCTTAACCATGATAAAAGTACGTTCATTGTTTGCTGCCATTGCTGTTGAGAACAACAAGAAGAATGAATACTCAGCTTTAACCACGAAAAAAGGTAGAGAAAGGGCTTGAAAGTTGCACGAGAGATTTTTAAAACAGTGGTATGTTTTTATGAGCTTTATGAGTTATTTTAGTTGTTGTTGGCTTTTGAGCCACAGGTCAGTTTGTTCAATTAAATAAAACATTGTTATTTGTATCGACGTTTCGTTCATGGTTATGAACATCAATAGTTTTTTTATATTATACAGGGTGTCCGCCGGGAAGGTATACTACTTTGTTGTGCCGCCATTTTGGTAACAATTAGTCTTGACAGTTCATATTTGGCAGTCGTGAAGTACACACGTGGCAAATTTATTATGGAAAAATATTCGATAAACCAACGTGTTTTAATCGTTGAAACATTTTATCAAAATCAATCATCGATGAGAAAGTTACGTGAAATTTTTGGGAGAAACAACGTGTCAACAAAACGCACTATTTATCGTGTAGTGAATGATTTGGAAGAAAGAGGGTCTGTAGGTGATAGGCCCAAGCGTGAACCGCAACGTACTGCAAGATCGGCTGAAAACATTACTGTTGCTCAAGGAAGTGTTCAAAAATATCCATCAACCTAAATTCGACGACGTGCTCAGGAGCTTCGTCTTTAAAGATCAACTTTGGCCACCATTTTGCACAAGGATTTGCATTTGTTTCCATTTAAGATTCAGTTGACACAAGAGCTTCTTCAACAAGAATATTTACGCCGCCGTACATATGCCAATTGGATGTTACAGCTAGCCAATGACAACCCCGATTTTCATAAAAAAAATCATAATGAGTGATGAGGCACATTTTCATTTGAATGGATACGTGAATAAACAGAATAGTCGGTCCTGGGCAATGGAAAACCCTCAAATTATTCATCAGTCACCTTTGCATCCATTAAAAGTTACAGTCTGGTGTGCAATTTGGTCAGGAGGAATAATTGGACCTGACTTCTTCGAAAATGAAAACGGCGTAACGTTAACTGTGAATGGGGAGCGATATCGTGAAATGATTGAAAACTTTTTAACGCCACATCGCATACAGGCAGGATTACAATGGAATTACTGCGAGACCTCTTTCCACAACAAAAGTTATTTCAAGAAATGGTGATGTTGATTGGCCTCCTAGGTCGCCTGATTTGACTGCTCTGGACTTCTTTTTGTGGGGATATATCTGTGAAAATATCCGTGATGAAATCAATGAAATACCGCGTGAAATGTGTGAGAATGTAATGAAAAATGTGCTCAAAAGGGCTCGCATTTGTGAGACTAACAGAGGCGGACATTTACCTGATATTGTATTCCATACATAATTGAGTTGTAAAATTATAAATTGGCAAACAAAATTGAAAAAAAAACCTAACAAAATTTTCGAAAAATATTGAAAAAAAAGTTCAATATTTCGAAGACTTTTTTTTAATTATGTTTTTAAATTTATTAAATACTTGAAAGTGACATACCAATATGTATTTTCTTTTAGAAAAAAAAAATAAATACATTTCTATATAAGCAATTGGTAGATAAGTAAAAAAAAAACTACTTTCATAGGTATATTAAGGCAATGTATTTTATGTTTGCTATTTTGGATCTGTTTTGCATCATTGAAATTTTTTAAGTCAACAAAATTCTAACTGAGGCATTTGGATGGCCCGAGAAAAACATCCGTCCGCAAATCGTTCAAATAATATTGTCGTTAATTATGTATAAGTATACATATTTTAAAGAGCTGTTGTACTAAACCATCTTAGCTTTTTATGCGTAAAATGATTTGTAAGAATTCCATTCAGTACCACACCCATGGTTAATTTTACACCTCAAACGCTAATTCTTTAGCAAACGTCTGTTGTTGCTTGTAAACTGCTTCTATCACGATCAAGAAGCATGACTTTTTAAGTTGATAAATTTTCTGATGAAATAGAAAAAAATTTATTAGAATTGAAACTGGTTCTTGCGGGTGAACAAATAATGTAAATAAATATTCTCAAATATGAAATATCTATAATCAATGGTAATATCATGGCTATCAATTCTTTAGATGCAACGAAAGCGATATTATTTATTATGCAGGCTTTCATGTGAAATAAATATTTGATTTCCTTAATTAATTATTTACATACAGCCGTGAGCCATATATTCTATATACAATTAATAAAAAGAACATTATCCGCTTCTTTAATATTAAACGCCTCAACAGGCTATGTTTTACAATGTACATATGTTTGTATTTTATAATTTTTGAACCATTTTACTAACTTTAAATTTATAAAAATATTCATTGCTTGCTAATATTATTAATGTACATTATTTAAGCTTATGAACTTCGTTTATATGTCATTCATCCAACGAGTTGGAGTAGAGAAGTTTTTTAAGAAAAAGTCATGTAATTTTAATTGTACATACAGTGGTGGTCCAGTATAACGAGTGATTGATATTACGAACACTTTAGGTATTCTATATAACGAACAAATAACGAATTTCAGAAAATGAAAAACAAAATTTGTACAAACAACAAATTTGAAAGAAACTCTTGACTGTAAATGTTTTAATATTATATACTTCTGTGAATGTTTATGATAATATTGGAAGTTACATACACAATTTTCCATTACTCAAGTGTTTTTTTTTCGATTGCTTTGATACTCGTATGTCCTACGTATTCGTCTTCGTGTATGTATACAGATGCTCAAATTTTCGTTTACTATGCACAAAACTGTACCGGATTTTTAGTCTCGCGTGCTCAAATGCTACAGGGTTAAAGAAAATTAAAACCCTCATCATTGAATAATCAAAAAAAGCCAAGGTTTTTGAAAACAAGCATCTACCAATTAACTACGCCTACTCAAAATCTGCATGGATGAATGCAACTCTCTTTAAAACTTGTTCTTTCGGAATTTTGTTCCACAGGTTTGAAAGGAAATGCCAAATCTTCAAAGTTACTAAATTCCGTGTTTGTTTAGGTTGAAGAATTTTTAAGAGACCAGAAACTTCCTATAAATGCTTTATTAATTTTTGATAACGCGCCTAGTCATCCACCAGAAGGCGAGCTAATAAAAGAAACGTATGGTGCCAAAATTTGGGTGGTGTATATGCCAACAAATTTTACACCTTTAATCCAACCCATGGATCAAAATGCCATACCTGTGACTAAGCTCTTTTACTGAAACAGCTTGCTGAGCAAAATTGTGAATTCCGGAAAGGGCGAAATCAATGCTCTAAAAGATCGTAATCTTTACGATGCTGTATCACTCATTGAGTTCTCATGGCAAAAAGTATCCGCAGTTGTGCTCCACAAGATGATGAAGGAAGAACATTTTATCTCCAAGTTTATATGAGGAGGATGATATTCCACAGTCAGCTCTCCGTAATCAAGACGATATGAACGTTGTAGAAAATACGATGGCCCTTATGAGAAATATTTTCCCAGACGTAAACACAATTTTACATTGAAAAAACTGTTTTGTAAGCTTTGAAGTCTTACATAATTTGAACAAAATTAATAAGTCTATTCCTAATATGTATAGGAATATAGGTATATGTAAATGAAGTGAAATATGCTTTTTTTTCAAAATAGCTTAACGGCCTTTAGTCCTACAAAAATTGACGTTTCGTCCCGGCGATCTCACTTGGACTCATCAGTTGACTATATTGAAGCAATTTTTGCCAAGTTCAGTTCATTCTACATACATTTCGTGTGAACTATATCCAACAAGACTAGAATTCCTAAGTTTTTGTTTTTTTATGTGAAGTATGAAATAAAATAATGGAAAACACAATTGTACTTTGTACTTTCTATTTATAGCTAAAGATTTATATGAAAAAAACGTATTCGATATACAGAATTGGCTCAGGCCTTTTTATCATTCGTTATACTGGACCCCCACTGTATATGTATGTATAGTTAACACCAAACAAGATCGCTCATCAAAGAAAAACTAGATCAACAGCAGATATTTTTGTAATGAGAATTTCGTGACATTTTTAAATTCGAAGATAAGATCATAAGGGCAGTTGTAAAAACGTGGTTCAAATATTTGAACGGTGGTTCAGCAATACTCGATTTTGACTGAATAACTGAGGTTCAAGGTTCAAATATGTGATAACAGTCAAATACTCGAAAATGCATAAATTATCTGCGGAAATTGCTGAGCACGGATCATATATACAGGGTGGCACACGAATCGTGCTACAAAAATAAAACGTAATACCTTTTTTTCAGTGTGAGTATTTAGGTTTATCAAAATGAATGCTTGGGATACTAAAAAAAGGATTTAGATAGTGCAGCGATAGCATTCTTTGCAGTCCGTCATTTCCGTCCAAAGGGAATTTAGGCTGGAGTTTGGCGGTATTCCCGTGAGTAGATGGACCATTATGAGGCTGGTGAACATGTTTGCCGAACCTGGAAGCATCGAACGAAGACTGTATCATCGAGATCCGAATTTTCGGGTTCAGGATACAATCGTGGCTGTTGCCTCGACAATACAGGCAAATCCTAGTGTTTCGACTCGAAACTTATCGGGCCAAATTGGAGTTATCAGACGGTCATTACAACGGATACTTCATGATGACTTAAACTTGTTTCCGTACAAAGTAAAAATTGCAAGCAAGTTAAACCCTCAGGATTTGCCTGTTCGCCTGGAATTTGGCCGAAAAATGATTGCAATGGCCGAAGAAGACAACACATTAATAAATTGTTTGTTCATGTCTGATGAGGCCCATTTTGACTTAAACGGCAATGTTAACAAGCAAAATTGCCGTATATGGAGCGAATCTAATCAAGAAACGCTCCATGAGACGGAACTTCACCTAGAACGAGTCACTGTGTGGTGCGCAGTTTCATCAAGGTATATTGTCGGGCCATACTTCTTTGAAGAAAACGGTGTAACACAAACTGTCAATGGGGACCGTCATTTAAAGATGTTGAAGGAGTTTTTTTTACCCAGAACTTCGCCGAAGACGTATCCCTTTTAGCAGGATTTGGTTTCAACAAGATGGAGCAAGTGCACACGTAGCCACACAAGTTATGGCGGAGCTCCAACGAAAATTCCCAAACCAATTGATATCCAGAAACTGCACTTTCCGCAGGCTCCTAAGGTCACCTGACCAGACTGCGCCAGACTTTTTTATGGGGTTATGTCAAGCAGGAAGTGTACAAAACGAAACCCAGGAATTCGACTGAACTGAAGCAGACCATTAATATGATAATAATTGAGGCGATCCCAATTTCAACCCTTCAGGCCGCAATGAACAATTTTCTGATCAGGTTCGACATATGAGTGGATGATCGTGGAGGTCATTTGCGGTCTATCATCTTTAAAAACCATTAGTTATTTAAAATAAAATTTAATTTTTAATCCAATAAAAAAAAAGTAATGAAATACATCGATTAAAATAAAAGTTATTTAAATTTCTTATTGTAGCACGATTCGTGTACCACCCTATGTTTGAGATAACGGTTCAATTTACTAAATGTTTTTCACGAGTTTTGTATATGCATTTAATTGACAATTTCATGAATACATTTTCTTAATGCAAGTTGTAAAAATATTTCATTAGCGGTTCAATATTTTAATTTGCCGACATCGAAGGATTAACTGAAGTTTAATCATGGGTGTTAAGAAACAATTTGCTTGAATCTTGGTTGAACATCACTCAACACTGAAATTGGTGGGTTAAAATATTGAACCAAGGCTGAATCAAGATTTAAATATTTGTACAAATGTCAATAAATAATACATTACCCGTTGTATGCGTTCTAAAATAAAAACAATCACTGATATGAAAAAGAATGCCTCAGACATTTTTTTAGCTCAACGACCAAAGCATTCAAGATTCATGAAATTCATCAAGAATACCAACTTTTATAAATGAAACAACTATAACTTTCATTCAATACTCGATTAAATGTAAAAATCTATCTGCAGCGGGATTTTGCTTCTCATTTTATCGGCAGATATGGCAAGAAATTTAGAACTAGAGAAACTTCGATGTCCACCAGTTTTGAAGTGTGAGAGAAAAATAGAGCAAGACAGAGCATTACACATTCGTGTTGTACAGCTAAAGAGATAATCTCTGTATTTGACAGTACTACCGAAATTGGGTCCTAATAAATTGATTTTTTTTAGGCGGGTGCATTCAACTAGCTATGTTTTACTAGAACACCGATATTTATATTCCATAATAATGGAGAAGTTTGGCAGGTGGTCTAAACAAATTGTAGATTTAGTTTTTTTTAGAATTCGCATTTCTTGTCCGACTTTGCTATACTGATCGGCCAAGTACAACAGAATCTTCTCAAAATAAAATACAGAACAACTTGTAGAGTCTAGCGAAAGAACCAGGTTCATTATCGGTTCCTCAGTTAACTGATCCATTGACACATCGATGCTCACTAGAACCATTAAAGCTGCAAGACATTATTACTCCATTTTCAACTGATACTCTAGAGAAGAAACATCTTTTTGACTAGTTGTGGAAAAAAACAAATTTTATAGGGAAAAATAGCCCAAAAATCTAAAAAATAAAAAAAACCAGCAAGGAAAAATGTTTTACCCTTAACATCTGAGAAGATCATTTAATGATGTTACAAGCAGCGTAGCCAAAAAGAAAATAATTTTGAGGGCCTTTCTGAGGGCCATTTTTAAAAAGTGAGGGCAAATACTCGTCAGTAATGTTTTTTCAAGAAAAAAACTAAGAATTAGCCTACATAAATATTTATTCCTATAGTCACGTCAGTCTGAATGAATGAATTCAGTGTGAAGAGCTTGAACATGTCAAGTACGCTCTGGGCAGAGTTTGATCAGAGCTCTCCGATTTATTTATGAAACACACTAGAGCACTGAACTGACATAATAATAAAATAATAAATATTTATTACCTACAGAGGCAGAATAACCGGCGTCAATCTGTGTGTCTGTTTTTCCCGTGTGTCTCTGATATGATCACACAAAAAAAGTTTACTCCATCTTTTTTTATGTTTTTTGTTTAATGTTAAGTTCCTTATTGATTATAAAACTATTTTTGTTAAAATAGTCAAATATTTGTCAAATATTTTATTTATTAGACGATACAAATTTTACAGAATGCATTTCGGCATGATTTACATGCCATAATCAACTTTACACTTTAAAATAACCCAAAGAAACACACTTAAAATAGAAAAACAATTATTAATTTGTTGACAAAAGGATGAATAAAGAGTAAGTTACATATTATTTTATTTTACGCCATCTGCTCGTACATTTTATTCTGAGCTCATAGCTCGCAGCTAGTTCTGATTGAAAAAAGAAAAACAACTTGAGCGCTCTGATGTATCTGAGCTAAAATTGAAAAATAGATCTTTTTTGACAGCTCAGTGCTCCGCTCTGAGCATAAAAAGATAAACGCCTAATATGGGAAATTGGGTATGGAGGAAACACATTGATAGTTTTTGTGATGAAATTAGAAAGTTAATTTTATGAAATTTCATGTTGGCCCGGGGCAAAGGGCCAACATAAAAAAACAGAGGGCCAAATTGCCCGATCGGGCACATTATGACAAGGCTGGTTACAAGTGCCCAAAGGGATCTCCTTCGTGCATACAAATATTCGTGGTGCAGATGAATAATTTTAATTCAAAAAAGGGTTTTTGGTGAATTTTTTCTTCGAATTTAACGAACGTTTTTGCAGACTTATTTTTTAAATCTCACGAGGATGATCGGTTTTGCTAAAAAATGCCACTTTTAACCACACTATAGAAAAACAGGTTATTTTGCATTTAATTTTTCTTTTTTTAATTTCGATTTCTAAAAATTCAAAAAATTACAGAAATGGATCTCTTGCTCAAAAAGCAAACTATTAAATAATACTTTAACTGTTGCTCTTGTTTTTTTTTAATCAATTATTTTAGAAAAATTATTTTTTGAACAAGATTGTTTGTTTCGACCCTACCTTCCTGTTCTACGTTCTGATGCATTCTATACAAAACACCCACAAAATCTAATCAAGTTTGTTTCTTATACCCACAAACACATATACATTATATTATGCCCTTGGAAATTATTTAAATTATTTGCACAAGCGCTTCAAAAAATAAAAATGTCCACTAAGGCAAACCGAACAAAAAAAAATAATAAAACTATGTGTTTCAACAAAGGAGGAAGGCAAACAAAAACAAGAAAACCAATTTATAATTAAAAATATAAATATACATATACTGTGAGTACCTATGCTGGGATAAATTTTTGAATTATTTAATTCATATGATTTGTCTACCACATGCTTTATTTTGTCAATGAAATCAGAACAAAATAAAACATACTAATTCGTTGACTAAATAATGGTGCTGACCTTGTACATTCAAATATATAAAGTCAACATTGAAATTTACGTCTCTATTAATAAAATTTATAAATCGACCAGAAAGTTCAGGAAATGAGAACTCACAAATTAAAAAAAAATAATCCATCGCGAATGAGGAACCAAATCCAACAAATTTGTTCCCAATCATTTTACAGCAAGGCTGACAAATGTAGCTGAGGAATCCTTACTAAAATTGCTGATAATTCTTTTTTTTCTCAACTAGCCTAATAATATTTTGTAAATAAACAAAAAAAAATACAAAATAGAAAATTTATTTGCGAATGTTAAAAACTTAATGTATGAGTGAGATAAGTTTAAGAGTGGATTAGTTCATTCATATCAAATAATGGAAAATAAAAATAAATAAATGAAAATAAATGCAATTAATGTACTTAAATGTTTTTATTTTTAATTGAGCCTGTATGTTATTTTGACTTGTTTGCTATGAAACCATGTAAAAGTGTAATTAGAGCCAAATAGTTAAACAAATGTGTTTCTACATTTTACTTACTACTTCGAAGCCTTACTCAGAAAAATTTCATCATGTCAAATTTTCAAGTATTCTCGGTAACAAAATAAAATAAAATGCACGACTGGATCATCCGTCGCACAATATTCTTAGTAGAAACTTAATTTTTTTTCTAAAAAATGTTGGTATGATAATTTTAAGTATTTAACAATAAAAAATTAAAACAAATTTTCAAAAAATCCTCCACCCGTTTTCGTAACATTGAATTTTCAAAAAAATAATTTTTCGAAAATTTTGGTATGCATAGTATTTTTATTAATTCGAAGGATCTCTCATATAAAAATGTTGATAGAAATCCGTCGAGCCGTTTATGAGAAAGTCCAAAATAAAAAAAAGGTTGTATGGCAGGGTACCGTTAATAACAAAATATGTAAAAAAAAATGCTGGACCAAAAATAGACCATAACTAAAGTAATACGCAGATTTTTTTAAATCAAAATCCTCACAGCCGTTTTCGAGATAATTAAGATGGCAAAAAAGCATTATATGGCAAGTAACGTTATTTTTGGGGATAAACGAGTCAAAAATCTAGTTAAAACAATCACCTAAAACGCTTAAGTACCAATTTTGAAGAAAATCACTTCAGTGGTTTAGGCTGTAGATCGATCTACAGACCAGTGTTACCACAGGTTTAATTTCCAGAGGCTGAAAAAATTGAGTAATTTTGGGACTCATTTATCCCAATAAATCTCTTTTAAGTTTATAATAATACCTTTTTTAATAACTAAAATAAATACTTTGAAAACATACAAAAAATATCAAAATCATATCAATAGTCCAAGAAAATTAGATAAAATATTATGTTACTTCGAAAAAATTCCGAAAAAGCTGAATTTTGGTTGGGAGCTTCATTTTTACGTCCTAAGCATTTTGTAAATAGTGCCCTAAATTGAAACGGAGCAAAAAAAATTTAGAGGTTGGGAAAAAGGTTAATATACAGTTTTTTTCATATTACTCGAAAACGCTCCAAATTTTCTAAAAAATACTTTTTTAGAAAATGATAAGGACTTAAATGTAAAGCTCTCCACCCAAATTTAGCTTTGTCAGAATTTTTTTGAAGTGAATATATTATTTTCCTGGACTATAAATACTATTAAATTAACTGAATTTAAATAAATCACATACATGTATTACATATATCACAAAAAACGATGTATTTTCGATAATATACAAGAATATTAGATTAAAAATTAAAAAAGTCTTAAGAACACATATTTTTAAAACGTAAACAATAAGGAACAATTCAATAATAAGACAAAAGTAAGAAAACAAATAAGCAAAACCATAGTTTTTATTCTGGAGTCCAAACTTTATCGTTTGACTCACATAACTCCTTTGCACACATAATTGCTCAACGCTAATTTAAATCTATTAAACTTTTTTGTTTTGATTAGCTGAGATCTGAAAATTTTCTTTCTGCGGCTGCAGAGCTTTGAGGAAACGTCATCAATTTCATAATAAAGTTAGAAATGTTCTCAAAAATAGACTCTTCACACGCATATCTTAATTTTTAAACATCCATCCAAAACTCTTATATGTTTTATCCAAAGGAAGGAAAGGAAAATAGAATCGTAGTGCAGACTATTCAATCTTTTTAAAATATTTTCTGCAAAATAAAATAAAAGTCCTTTAAGCTATAAATTGAATCGTTCTTAAAAAATGAGTCAAATCTAAAAAAGATGAGTCGCTAACCCAACTTAAAATAAAAAATGAGTCCCTTTTGGGTCAAATGAGTCTCAGTGGTAACAGTGTTACAGACAGACAAAAAGAAGTGCAGGACCGACTTTTAAGACTGTCAAGTTTTATTAAAATCTCGAGTTCGATTTTTTTTTTCAAATGCAAAACTTGCTCTAATGTACCTGACTTACATATATCTCAAGTAAGATTTAATGAAGAAAAATGATTCAATAAAAAAAAACAAATATGTATGTTGGTGCAATGCGCTACATATCTGATTTCGACTGTTGAAGAAATCTTTATAAAATAAAATAAAATGAAGTAGTAAGGAAGCAACCTGTTGTCTTCAATATTGCTTTCAATGCTTCTGAAATTGTGAATGACTAAGAATCATCAACTTGATGCACATTTCTTCCAAAAACCTATCTTCGAATGTATTTACCCTGGAAAGATGTAAAAGATCATTGAGTTTAATTTAGTGTGTAATATTAGTTGGTGTGGTTTGGGGTGGCCGTGGCGCGATAGTTGTGTGTTCGCCTGTCAACCTCATGGTCACAGGTTCGATCCCTGCCGTAGTCTATGTCTTCTTATTTTCCATTAAAACCAATTCTAAAAATAATTGTCATACAATGAGTTGCTGGTATACTCATTACATGCTGTTTAGGCATAACACTAACAACATGTGATTGAGTAAAACTAGTATACCGATAAAATATGACAAAAGGATAAAAAAATTAATGCGAATTATAAGGGACATCGATAAATAAGACACGGAAATTTCTCCGCATTAGTTCAGCCGCCATCCCTGGAGATAAAATCTGACACAACAACCACCTACAGTCTCCGAATATCACGCCACACATCTTTCCTATCATTCTTTCTCTTCCTTAACCTCACGCTCACGCCCGCGCTGTGTGTAAACATTTAAAGGGTATTCATAATCCCTTGAGCGCGTGTAGATTATAAAAAAAAAAAAAAAAAAAAAAAAAAAAAAAAATCTATCTTTTTACAAACGCGCAAGATAAGACTAAGTGGCGATATGGTGACATTAATTTTGACATACAGTAGATATGAAATCTTTTCAACAAGGAACAGGCTTCCATTTTTAATCCAGCAGTACATTTCCACGATCTGCATGATACAAAATGTTAAAATAGGATTAATTTCAATTTCAAATGCGAAAACCCGGACAATATACATTCCTCTTCACAAGGATAGGCACTAAATTTTTGAGATAAAATTTTTGGCGTTACATTATAAGCTTGATCTCAAAAATACGAGTATGGTTTGTAAAGAATTTTCTGGACTTAGATCTATTCCTTAAGAGAACTATGTTACCTACATATGACAATTTATGAATTCGTAAAAAAAAATTAAACTCGAGATTTTGATCAAACTTGAAATTACGATGAAAGCGAGGATAAAACAAGTGGGTCTCACAATTTTGCCTGTCTGTCAGCCTATCAGTCCACGAGGCCACAGTCTAAGCGGTTGGATGGATTTTCTACAAATTTGGTACATATTGTTTTTTGAGTAATATGCTAAAACGGTTTTTTAATTTTTTTTTTTTTTGAAGACCAATAATAATGGTACCTGCCATATTCTTTTAAGGTAAGTTTTATTTTTCTTAAGAACGGTGCCAACGATTTTTATAAAAATAAATCTGTTCATTAATGAAGGGAAAAGTCACTTTTCGGTATTTTTCTTTAATTGTTATTTTTGGTGCCTCTAGTAGATTTTAGAAAAAACGGTTCAAATATTTTTTTTAAAATTTTTTATGGAGAAATTCGTTGAAATTTTAAATAGTACCTATTGCAAACCAAAAATTAAAAAAAAAATTTCGAAAACGACTCAATGGATTTCTTCGAAACGTTAAAAAAACATTTTTTTCTTTAAAACGGCTCTAAAAATTTTGATAAAAAAATGTGCTGGTTCGTAAATTAGTCAAATTTTCGGTACAAAAATATTTATTTTATAATATACTTTCCATGAAATGTTACCTAAAAGTCTAAATATATTGCAGACTCAAATTTTCAAAACATAATGTTTTTTTTTCGATTTAAAAATAAAATGCACGACTGTATCGCACGAACTTGCTCTCATCGAATGCAAAAGATTTCTATTAAAAATCTAAATATATTTTTAAAGTAATTTTTAACTCAATTTTGTATATACCTACATATACAAAATATCTTTAATTTTTTTCTAAAAAAATTGGTATAATAGTCTTAAATATTATAATATAAACTTAAAAAACAAAATATTAAATCGGCTTAGTCAAAGAAAAAATAATTCAAAATTCTGAAATAAATACTTAAACTAATTTAAGCTAAAAAAAAAAGTACGCCATTTTATTTGTTAGATAAATTTGAATTTATGAGAAAAAAAAATTAAAAATCTGTGGAGCGGTATTTGAGAAAAAAAGTTTTTTTTTTAAACTTTTTGAAAACATTTTTCAAAAAAAATTCAAAAACGCCAATTCATAAGTATTCAAAAAATATATATAAATATAATTTGAAAAAAATTTAATGAGCAGTTTTCGAAATATACATTAATTTTTTTTTAAATGATTTTAAAAATACAAAAAAAAATACTAATTAAAAATATTGGTACGCGGTATAATTTGGGCAACCTAAGCCTATATATGTGTGAATTTCGAAAAAATCGGTTGAGCCGTTTATGAGATAGTCGAAAGCAAAAAAAAAGGTCCTATGGAAAGTACTGTTTTAGACATTTTTCTAATTTTTTTTCAACCATATGATGGTCGTAAATAAAAGGCCGCACTGAATTTTTTTATCCAAATCGTTAGAGCCGTTTCCGAGAAAATATATATAACGTAACGGTTATATGGCAAGTACCGTAATTTTTAATTTACAAAAAAAGTTTTTAAAAAAATTTCAATTTCCCCTCTGTACAATACCTAAAAAACTCTATATACCAAGATTGAAGCAATGCGGCCCACCCGCATGGACTGTAGGGGTCTATACACATATACAGACAGACATACAGACGGACAGAATTTTTAGACCATCTTTTTTTGTCTTCGCTATCGTCGTAATGTCAAGTTTGACTTTTTTTTCGACGAATGCATAACTTGCCTTATATAGTACATATAATCGCAAGTAAAAAATTAAATTGCCCCTCTTCTAGCTTTTTGTAACACCTTCTCATCATCTTGTATACCGCAAGTATAATTGCTTAAAAAATCGGCTAATCGACATAATATCTTCGAGAAATAGAAAATACTACAAGGAACTTTAGCTATTTTTTCCTGAAGTTTAAATGTAATATTTTCTATTTGTAATTGAACATTCTACCTTGTGCCCCACGAAATGAATTATCTCTGCCATGTTATAGAAGAAATTTATTTATTTATTTATTTATTTACATCATCAATTAGAGCTTATATTGAACTCAAATAGACTTTAATACAAATATTAAATTATAATTACAAAATGTGTTCATAACTAAGCCGTTAAAAAGTATAAGGCTAACATATTTTTAAATGAGTCCCTACTCAAGTGAAAGTTTACATCAATATTGTTAGAAGCTATATAAGTCTCTCTAACACAGCGAGTTAAAGGCTCATTCAAGGCATAGTTTACTCTATGGGGTTTTTCTTAAAACATTGTTCGTGTTCTTAGCTCTCGAGAAGGGACATATAAGTCAATTAAAGATAAGAGACAAGGACATTTTATGTAATAAGATATAATATCTCTAATAAAAATAATGGCAAACATCTTGCGACGGTTTTCCAATGTCTGGATGCCAATGAGCTTACGTCTGGTATCATATGACGGCATTTCAATATTCCATCGCAGTTTGTTAAAAAGGAAACGCGTACATTTTTTTTTGACATTTTCGATTCTAGTTGAATGAACGTTATAGAATGGATTCCATACTACTGAGCAGTATTCAAGAACCGACCTTACATAAGCAATGTAGAGTGATTTTAGAGTAAAAGGATCCTTCAGGCCATACGAGTTACGAAAGATAAATCCAAGCATGCATTTAGCCTTATTCGCAATAAATTCAATATGCTTGACAAAATTGAGCTTAGAGTCAAAAATTACTCCAAGATCCTTTTTTAATGAAACTCTATCAAGAATATTATTGTCAATAATATAGTCAAAATCAATTGGAATCAAACGACGAGTAAAAGAGAAGCATTGACATTTCGAAATATTTAGCGTTAATTGGTTGATTTTACACCACTTGGAAAGCTTTTTTGTTTCGTCTTGGAGCAGCATACAGTCGGTCAAACTTTGTACACATCTGAAAAATTTGAGGTCATCAGCAGATTGAATTAGAAAGTTCAGTAGGTAGGTCATTTATAAATAGGAGAAACAAAATTGGACCAAGATGACTTCCTTGTGGAACACCAGATGAAACAAAAATAGGTTTTGAAATATGAGAATCAATGCAAACATATTGCAAACATCCTTTAAGGTATGACGTGAATCACTTTAGTATATTTGAATGAAAGCCCATTTTTTCTAATTTTGATAATAATATTATATGATGTACCCTATCACCCTTTTCTAGGGAATTTAAGATGTAATTTGTAAAAACAGTAAGATTTGTAGATGTCGATCTACCAGAAACAAATCCATGCTGAAAATGATAAATTATTTCTTTTAATAAAAAGGTTAATTTATCAGAAACTATTTTTTCAAAAACCTTAGGTATTGCAGATAATTTGTATGTTGGCCGGTAATTACATACATCTTCTTCCTTAAGGCCCAATAATGCCTTTTCTACATCTAATATTGAAACACTCAATTGGCCTATACTAACATAGTTCTTAGATGGTCCTGAAAAAAAGTTGTGGAAGTTGGGAGTACTCAAATAATTTGACTTGAAAAAATCAGCAAAGGCATCACAAATGGTTGGTAAACTCGTGTAAGAATTATTTTTTATGAAAGTCCAAGAACATTTTCTATTTTTCTTTAGTTTAGATTCCATGGAATATATATAACTTTTGTAAAGGATTTTTTTTTAAATATTGAATCTCTTTTCGAGGTCAAGATATTTCACATGCAAATTGGCATCAGAATTGGTTTTTCGCAACATTTTGTAAGCCTTGTTCTTTTTGTTATTTAAATGAATAAGCCTTTTGTTGAACCAAGGTGGCTTGGATGCATTTTAACTTCAGATTTAGGCACATAAAAATAAATCGCTTCCTTTAGAGAACTAAGAAACGAGTTATAATAGCTAGACAAATCATCAGCACAAACTAAGGTCGAAGGCATTGGTAGATTTTTTACATAACTCGCTATGCTAATGTAGTCAGCTTTTTTTTTTTTTTTTATAATCTACACGCGCTCAAGGGATTATGAATACCCTTTAAATGTTTCAACACAGCGCGGGCGTGAGGGTGAGGTTAAGGAAGAGAAAGAATGATAGGAAAGATGTGTGGCGTGATATTCGCAGACTGTAGGTGGTTGTGGTCTCAGATTTTATCTCCAGAGATGGCGGCTGAACTAATGCGGAGAAATTTCCGTCTTATTTATCGATGTCCCTTATAATTCGCATTAATTTTTTTATTCTTTGTCATATTTTATCGGTATACAATTCCTACTCAATCACATGTTGTTAGTTCTATGCCTAAACAGCATGTAATGAGTAAACCAGCAACTCATTGTATGACATTTATTTTTAGAATTGGTTTTTAATGGAAAAATAAGAAGACAGACTACGGCAGGGATCGAACCTGTGACCATGAGATTGACAGACGAACACACAACTATCGCGCCACGGCCAACCCACGGCTTTTAAAAAATTGTATTTAATTAATGGTAAGTAATTAGATTTAACAAAGTTAAGAATCTTAAATTTAAATATTAAAGCTATATGATGAATAGAATTCGAAAAAATAGGATAAAGAGAATTATATACAGATATATCTTATTGCATATCAACAAATAATAAATCAAGTATACGATCTAAATAATTTTTACAATTGTTCCTTTGAACCAAATTATGTGACGTTAATGAATCAATGACTAAAGAATCACATTCATTTAAAACATTTAAGCATAAATTCTCAAAAAATAAGTGTTTCTATCCTTGTGACGAGCAGTGTATCATATCATATCTTTGAATGTAACTGAAATAAAAAAAAAAAAATAATAATCGAGGGAATTTTCTTACATGAAAAAAAAAACCTATCAACAAGTCTTTTGGCTGCTGAAGAGTTGTAAACGAAACGCCTTGAACATAGAGCAGACTGTATGATAAGAATTTAGCTTATCTTTATACACCATAATATTTTATTTCTCTTGAGTTTGACGATAATCAAAAATTGAATAAGAAATAAAAAAAAAAACAACAATCACATACAATAATTTTAAATATCACGCAGTATTTGTTTTATTATTGAAAATAGAATCATTATCAAGATAGAACATTTCCAACCATATCTACAATTTATTTATAAAAAAAAAATATATATGAAATAGAACATTGACTCGCCAGACTTTTAACAATTATTTTTTTTTTTTTTTTTAAGTAAAATGAAAATTTTTAATTTAAGTTCTAACCATAAGTACATTATTAAAGTTATCACTACTTTCAAGTACAAAAGTCATTTTATTATTGATTGATTTCTGTTTGATAGTACAAAATCTAATCTGTTTATTCATTTATATCTTTTGCTCAATCAAATTCAAAGTTCATTACAAATCAAAACTATAACTTCAGAATATGGAATTAGAAAAATAATTGAATCACCTAAGTATAGTTATCGTCCGATCTACAATTAAATACTAACAAACAATGAAAAAAAAAAACTATATTTTAGTTCGACTTTGGAACTATTTTTTTTTATTCAATTAAATTTCAGTTCACAAGTGAGGTACATAGTATCATGTCATGCATAGGAGTCGTTCTTGATTTATCGTATATCAATAATAATAATTTATTTTAATTTTAACTTCACTCGCATTATGCGACTGAGACATGAAAGGTAGAATGATTTTTATTACTGATGTCTTATTTAATAATTACTTTGTCATTTTCTTGAGCTTTCTTTTTAACAGTAGCATATCGGTACACAATTAATTAATTGTGTTTCTTATTTATTGGTTTTGACCAGATTGTTCAGTACAATAGCCCAATTTTTAAGAATTAACTTTTTAAATTTTGGGAAAAATTGTTTGTTTCCTTCATGGCTTTGATTGACTTTGTTTTAAAAATATTCGAATGCCTAGAACCATATCAACGTGCAAAATTAGAACAAAACTTGTTCAGCCATTCTGAAGAGGTATATATGTGAACAAATAAAACTAAAACAAACATTGGTAATTTTCCTCTAGGCCATAAACATGGTCAGTAAATAAATTGGAGCAGAGTATGCAGGTAAAAATGGCACCCGGTGGCCCAATGAGCGCTGAAGTGCACTTTCTTTATTGACCTAGATTAGGTGTGACGTGGATTATGGAACACGCTCTGGAGTTTGACAACATTTTTTCAAGCCTGAGTGATGCATGCAGTCAGATCCGTCAGGGGAATCATCCACTTAGATAATTAGATTGGACATTCCAGGGTGTCTTGGTCTTCGATATTTGGGCTACCATTAGCTCATGAAACCAGGAACCGTATTACATAAGATATATATTGCATTTAAATTCGTAACTTAATTTTTTATAAATAAAAAATCTTCAATTTTTTTCTAAAAAAAATTTTTGATAAGTACTTAACAATATACATTTAAAAACATTAAACAAAATTTAAAAATCGTTCACCCGTTTTCGAAATATTGAATTTTCAAAGAAAATGTTTTTTTTTTTTTTTAATCCAAAAAAGTATTTTTCGATAATTTGGGTATCAGTATTATTTATAATAGAAAGGAAAAAATATAAAGTGTAGTAGTGCACAGATTTTTTTAAAATCAAAAATCATTAGAGCAGTTTTCGAAATAATTTAGATCAGTGGTGTCCAACCCGTAGTTCGCGGGCGCATGGTAGCCCGCGGTCTGTTTTCTAGGCGCCCGCAAACACCACGGCCACGGACTAAACTCAAGTAAACTCTTCTTACAGGGTACAATCGGAATTTGAAATGCGTTTTGAGAAAATGTTCTGTATGGAACCTCTGCTTGTCTTTTATTTTTAATCCTTTTATTAATGCTGATATTTCAGAAGTAGCCTCATTGATGGAGACTCATTGTTGCATCAATAAAACAAAAACTGAATTAAAATATGCCACGACTTTGACACTCGTTTGACTTAGCTTTATGGGTGGCAATGGCGCAGTGGGTAAAGTGCTTGATTGCTAACTAAGACGTGTGGGTTCGATTCCCACGCTAGGCGCATTCTTTTTTTTACCTCCAATTTTAATTGGATGCCGCCCATGGGTTAAAAAAAATGAGACAGTCAATACCTGGTTCTCAAATCCACTCTGTCAAGCTAGTGCCGTGCAATTCAGGTTGCATTAAAAAGACCTTAGGTCTTACAGGCATATAGTTAAAATTAAAAAAAAAAAAAAATCTGATTAACGACCAGAAGCCAAAGAAGGGGAGATAGTACAGAAGTACAGATAGTACCTCTGCATGTAATAACCTTTATTAAGTTTTCAGTTGCCCAATTCTCCAGTCACTATCCTGGAATGAAGCATAGAGTCTTTGTTAAAAAAATTCTATAGTAAGAAATGCACCCAATGTAAACACTTTGAGTTGGATAGAATTTTCAATTGTGCCTACCACTTAATAAAGTGCTGTCTTAACATATTTTCCCTTAGTGTATGCATGCTGCACCTGTGAGAGAGAAGCATCATTTAAATTCAGGCGAATTTGTACATCTACGAGTCTTTCCAGGGTCTTAAATAGGTAGGATAATAGGATGATAAGTCTGAAATCTTATGGTTCAATGTGGGTGGGCTTTCCAGCTTTGGGAATGAAAAGTATACAGTATATCATAATCACATAATAAACAAAAAGTGATGTAAGGGAATAATATAGTTTCCATTAATCTCACTCAATATTTTTTGACTCGGTAGTACCCGCGTAGTTCTTTTAGATTTTCAAAAAAGCCCTTGGAACAATACCAGTTGGACACCACTGATTTAGTTGATAGAAAAAAAGCGAAGAGTTTGAGAAAATTGATTCAGCCGGTTAGGATGTAGATCGATTTACAGACAGCCAGACCGACGGAATTGCGGGACCCACTTTTTTGGTTTTCTCTATCATCGAAATGTCATCGATACCCGAGTAAAAAGAAAAGAGACAACAATGAGTTCAAAACTCCTCTCGCATATACAAAACACTTAAATATATATTCTACTAGTCTTACTTTAAGCCAGAGGGGAAAAAACAGAAAAGAATAGCTGATAGTAAGACAATTTTTGGAAGGATATTTGATTCTAAGTGTGGAATGGAATGGTGTGTGATGGAATGGTTAATCTTATAGACCAAACAGGCAACTTTTACGAGTTGCGTCTCCATTAAGTAAGTACTGAAATCTTTCATCTATGAAGTCATGCTTCAAGTATGTAAAGACGAAGGACTATATACGAGGTATTGGCCCAAAGAAATAGTAGACAAATTTGACCTAATATACGTTTTAACAATGTAGGATCGAATTCTTCGAACATGTGATCAAATATAGAACAATACTACCATCAAATGGGAAGACTAAAGCTGTAGAAAAATACCCGTATTGAACGACAAGAAGTCGCTCCAACGATTCTTGGAACTTGTTTCGTTCTTCAGAAGGTT
This sequence comes from Philhelius pedissequus, assembly GCA_910595825.1. NCBI lineage: Eukaryota > Metazoa > Arthropoda > Insecta > Diptera > Syrphidae > Philhelius > Philhelius pedissequus. Next base: position 81,946,405 of record OU343163.1, read on the forward strand.
TGTCGAACACTAAATTTAAAAAAAAAAGTAAAAAGAGAGGAAGGGATTTGACCACATGTGCAGAAAACGCAGGATCGGCTCCTAAAAAATCTTCCTCGATAAGTAGTGAAGCAAATCCAACTTCAATAACTTTGTCCGAAGCAGTCACTGAATTACTGATTAATGAACCCATCAAAAATTATATTGCAAACCCCTCAGAATCCACTGTACCTATTCCAACTGTATCTGTAACCGAACAGCTTGACTTGGCTCCATCGCAGGAGTCCGTCAGTACAGTTCCCAAAACTCTATCTTTTGTTCCAAAGCCTAGGGTCATATTTGTTTCTCGTCTCTTACCCGAAACTAAGCCGGAAGACTTATTGGGTCATTTTGCTACAAAAGCTATTGCAAATTCATCATGCGTCAAATATTCCAAAATAAGTAAGCATAACAGTTTCGTAGCCTCTTTCAAAATAATTGCTCCAAATTCTCTCTTCGAACCCAAGGCTATGCGATAAGAGCAAAACCGTTAAGCGACTTGCTACAAAATAATAAATCGTTAATGATGGATGAAAAATGGTTTCGAGTGGTTGAAGTCTGGAGCCCTATGAAGACTATTTCTTGAAGAATAAAGTTATTTGGACTTAGTTTTGGTCGGTTTCAAGGATGATGAAATACCTAATAAGAATAGCACAAGGCCATTTTTCTTTGAAGAAAAGAAGTACGAAATATGAGAAAGGTTATCTTATGTTCGAGACGCTATAATCCAAATTGCAGTATATATCCGGAATTGTATGTTCAGAGCATCTTGATAGGGGTTTTAACACATATCCGACCACTTTATGACATCAAGTTAAGCCATGACATTTTGGTATAAATCGATGCGCTTTCCTAGTTCGTGTTGTTGTATCCCATTAAGAGTACAGTCATGGAAAAGGTTTTCGGTCGATTGCTCAACAAGCTGCCATATTGGGAAATCCTAGAAGAATAATTTCTGATCGTGGTACGGTTCAACCTTCAGTTTGCGAACTTTTCATGACGAAATATCTTGCATTTGATTATAACAACAGGAGCGCCGACGTTGTGCAGCTGCTCACTAAGTTAACTTAGGAAATGCTTGTCTGTGGTACCGAAATGTAGATTGATTTCGGAACATAATCAACAATGCCCCTCTAAGAACTACAAATGGATTTATCTGCGATCAAAAGAGAATCCCAGTATAACAAAAAGATGTACAAAGGAATTTAATATCCAATATTGGAGAGCTTCAAAAAAGTGAATTGCCGTTATCAGCTGACAAACGTAAGGTAGTTATTTAGTCAGTAAGAAGTACCCAATTTAATCCAGGGCCTAAGTTGAAGGCAAAATACTTAAGACTTTACAAGGTTGTCAGTGTCTGCAAGTATGAATGATACAAAGTGTAAAGGTGCGGTACGGTTCAACCTTCAGTTTGCGAACTTTTCATGACGAAATATCTTGCATTTGATTATAACAACAGGAGCGCCGACGTTGTGCAGCTGCTCACTAAGTTAACTTAGGAAATGCTTGTCTGTGGTACCGAAATGTAGATTGATTTCGGAACATAATCAACAATGCCCCTCTAAGAACTACAAATGGATTTATCTGCGATCAAAAGAGAATCCCAGTATAACAAAAAGATGTACAAAGGAATTTAATATCCAATATTGGAGAGCTTCAAAAAAGTGAATTGCCGTTATCAGCTGACAAACGTAAGGTAGTTATTTAGTCAGTAAGAAGTACCCAATTTAATCCAGGGCCTAAGTTGAAGGCAAAATACTTAAGACTTTACAAGGTTGTCAGTGTCTGCAAGTATGAATGATACAAAGTGTAAAGGTGAACTTTCTGCTGCTGTTGGTATGAAGCTTTGGACTTAGTCAATCGAGCCTAATAGATAATTAAAATGAGGCAATATCCGTGCAGGTTTCACACAGTCCACAGTGGCAAACTATAGTAAGGTGGTTGACTATTTAAATCTATAACTAATCAAACCGTGTGATCTTTCGATTTCGAGACATTTCGTCTCATTTAGAAAAGAGATATTCATAGTTCGGAAAGTTCTTAAAAAAATGACTTTCCAATGGTTGTTATCTCCTTCTTACCAGTGCAGGTAATTTATAGAGAAAATTAAAAAAAAGATGGGTCCTTTTTGTGCAATAGCCTCACAGCTTCCACACTTGATTAAACTGCTCCATCTACGATTAGAGTGGATAAAGTTAAATTGCCCATCACAATATCAAATGGAATGTTAACTTTTCCACAAGCGAGCTATGAACAGTGATCACAAGCTGGCGAATTTGTCCGTTTATTTCCCTCAAATCACACTGTGACTCGAAGCCAAGATAAGCGAGGCTAGTATTCAGAATTGCTGAACAGATTTAGAGGATGATGTAGCCGAAGCTCTAAGATTTATGCTGGTTCGAAACGAGTTATTTATGAATTTTATTTCCATAAAGGAGACGGAAATAACTAGCCAGCTCTTGTGGATCTACGGATATTGTAGGCCAAATCTAGAGTACAACTTTTATATCATGGTCTGGTAAACCTAAAATATTTTTAAATCATCTCCTAGATAGAATCCAGATAAGAGCCTTGAAGCTGATGCTGGCCAATTTTGTAAATATTTGATTCGATGAAACATCGAAGAAATATCTTCTGATATTTACTGATATTTTTTATAATCAATTTGCTTCAATGAAATAGGTACAAATTGTCCACGTCCGCCAGGAGTAAGTCCGTCATGTACAGAGATGTCGTACTACACGAACGTGGAATTCCGCCCCATTTAAATATACAGACATTTAAGAACCCTATATAATCTAGCTAGATGTACATATGTACATATATTGCATGAACACAACGACCCGACCTACAGTGTGATCCAAATATATTTCCCGACTTTGACATCATCGAATCATTAAGTTTCATTAAAAACTCTTGATAAAAAGATAATAACCATCATTATCCATTATTAAAAAAAAATATTTAAAAATTACTTTTTAACACCATGTAGCAAAATGCATTAGAGCATTCCGTCGATAAGAAAAAAGAATTAAACAATAATTTCATTGATAAGCATGCCCGACCAAATAGCGTTATTAGCAAAACTGTTTCTTTTTATTTTGTTTAAAAAAAAAAAAAACTTTGCTTAACTTAAGCAAACGCTGATTAAGGTATGATCACGGGTTGTATAATTTTTTTGTGTTTTTTTTTAACTCACAGCAACAATAATTTTTGCCGGCGATTTCACGCAAATTATTATCAATTCCTTTAGCGTCACATAAAATAAATGTCAAACATGCAACTGGTGTTTGTGAGATAATAATTTAAGGCAGAAATTTCTTTACATGTACGTTTTTAATACCAGGAGCGGATAGCCCATTGAAGGAAGGGTAGCTAATTTTTAAGATAATATACATTTTTAATTCATATAACTCTGAAAGTAAATACTAAAAAGATTAACATTATCAGAATTATATACAAATGGATTTTTAGAGACTATGCAAAGTTACAATGACTCTAAGCGCGGAAATGATATTCATAAAAGTTTATGTAACCTCGAATAGAGGCATTTTCGGCTAGTTATTTGACACAAGGGAATTGCAATTAAAAGGGGTATTAAAATGTTTTGTGTCGACTTTCAATAAAAATTCTCGGAGGTCCTTGGAATTATAAATGCATATTAATTCGGATTTAGAAGCAAGCATTCGACAATTGCATAGGATCACTGACGTCATTGAGAAAACTCTTGAAAAAAAAAATTACTTTATACGCTTCTTAAAGCATATCTAGGGAATAGACTTTTTAGAGTAAGACATGGAAACGATTAATCGGATCTCAAAGAAATAGTGGGTGGGGTACCACAGGGAAGTGTTTTAGGTCCAATATTGTACCTATTATTTACACGTGATATAACTCAAACAGAAGACTCGTAGCCACGTTTGCTGGCGACACTGCAATACTAGCAGTGGGCCAAACGATAAATGATGCTATGACTAGATTACAAAAAACTCTGAATAATGTCAGTGAATGGACAAAAACATGGCGGATATCGCTAAACGAAGTAAAATCCGTCCATGTAGATTTTACGTATAAAAAAATTAATTGTTTATCGGTATTTGTTAATGCGGTTTAAGTTCCGTTTGCTAATGAAGCAAAATATTTCGGAATGACTCTAGACGCGAAATTAAAATGGAAACCGCATGATCGCATAAACTCAGAGATATGTACTGGTTGCTCGGGAAACACTCTAAGCTCGGTATCGAAAACAAGCTAATTTTGTACAGACAGGTGCTTAAGCCTGTCTGGACTTACGGTATACAACTCTGGGGTTGTACGCGAGATTTTAATTTCCTTACAAACATTTGAAATTAAACTCCTAAGATCATTTGTAAGCGCACCTTGGTACATTAGAAACGAAGATCTCCACAGAGATCTCGGGATTCCCACGGTTCGCGATGAAATACAAAATTTTAGACGAAATCATAGAAAACGGCTATTATAACACTGTAATAGTGCTGTAATCGAAATTATCGATGAGACGAATTTAGTACGCCGCCTGCGAAGGACTAAGCCCTCCGATCTGATGCACTAAACGAGAATCCGCCTTAAAATCGCTGTATAAGCAGGAAAGATCACCGGATAGTTACTTACTTAGGTCCTCGGACCGTTTATGTCCGTGAGGTTCCCCTTGCGGGACATAGGGCCTCCACTACTCCTACGCGCCATCGTGTATGGTTTCTGGAGATGAACTTCAGCTCTCTCCAACTCTTCCCCAGTTGTGCTGATTCCTCTTCGACCGTACTTCGCCAAGTACTTCTAGGTCGACCCACACGTCTACCTCGCTGCGTGAAGGGGTTCCATTGCATCGCCTGACTCGCAATCCATTCTTGACCTTTTCGAAGCGTATGTCCAATCCACTGCCACTTTCGGTTTGTATTATAGAGTCGATGGGTTCCTGACCTGTCCTCGCATGAAGCATCATTGGAGATAGCTTGGCCAGAAAATCCTCAAGATATTTCGCAGATATCTATTCACGAACGTTTGCAGCTTTCTTGTGACAGCGGGTGTTACTTTCCAAGTGCTGCACCCATACAGAAGCACGGACTCAACATTGGAGTGGAACAGTCGTAGCTTGGTCTTAAGACTTATAGAGTTGTTTCTCCATATTTTGGACAGCATTCCGAATGCAGCCTTTGCTTTCCCGATTCGACTTGTTATATCTTGCTCGGCCCCGCCATCAGTAGAGACAATACTCCCAAGATATTGAAAACTCTCTACCATCTCTACTGGTTGTCCAGAAATGTCTATTTATGTAGATGATGAAGTTCCAAGGCTGATCCTTTTTATTTTTACCGTATTGATCTTAAGCCCGACGGTTTCAGCTTCTCTCTCCAACCATATTGTCATTTGATGGAGATTCATGATCCAATGAGAGAGTAAGCATACGTCGTCCGCGTAGTCTAGATGTTTGAGGAATGATTGCAGATTCTACTGAATTCCTCCATTTGCAATCGACAGAGCTGCATGCAGCACATCACTTATCACCAACAGTATTGGTGACAGTATACAACCCTGTCTAATCCCACTTTGGATTTCAAACTCCTCTGACAACCATCCTTTATGCAGCACGTGACATTTGGATCCATCATACGTAGCCCTAATAATAGCAATCAATAGTTACCTGCAACACGTTAATTAAATTCGTTAAAAATAAATTGCTAGATAAGTTTCAACTTAGTTGCAATCGGGAGGAGGAGGTGTTTCTATTGCAGTAAGAATCTCACACTCCTATGAGCACGCGTTTTCGGTCCTCATAGAGCCTTTTGAAGGTTTTACACCTACCCACGGGCAAAAAAAAAAATAATTAATATTAAAATGCATACCAAAAATTTCGAACAAATATTTCTTTTAGATTTTTTGAAAAAGAAAAAAATCATTTTTTTTTTAAATTCAATATTTCGAAAACCGATGGACGATTTTTTTTAAATTATGTTTTTAGTTTTATATTAATAAATACTTAAAATCAATATTTTTGTGTTGGAAAAAAATTAAAGAATTTTTTTATTTAAAAAATTAAGTAAGACACGACTTGAAAAATATTTATTATTTTTCGTTTGTACTAAGAATCTTTTGCATACAATGTGTTCGAACATAAGAGCAAGTACGTGCGATCCAGTCGTGCATTTTATTTTAAAATGGTGGTAGGATACGATGTGGGTCAGATATGGAACAACAAGTATTCTGCATCTAGCTCATTCCCTGGGAATTAAGTGCGTATTTAATATATTTTTTAGAAACAGCGCCATCTGTTGGAAGTAAATGTTGTACAACGTTGTATTAATATATCGATGAGCGTATAAATGGAAAACTATGCGTATACGACATATGTACGAGTATGTTGCGAAGTTTGTCCTTCAATCAAAATCAAAAGGCTGAAAGGATTCCATTGAAACTTGGCATAAGTAATAGGGTTAGGGTTAGGGTTAGGGTTAGTAATAGTTATAGTGGGTGATTCGCATATAGTGTAAAGGCAAGAAAAAAGTGAGAGGCAGATGGGGTATTTTATTTTATTTTAAACTTAGAATTCTTTTCTTTTGTTTTCTTTTGAAATAAATTTGATTTAGTAAACTGACTAGTAAGCTTTTTGAAAAAAAAAAGAAAAAAAAATCTTTTTTTATCTAAGTGTTTACGAAACCAATTTAATTTAAAGACAAAATGTTAATGGCCTTGGCACTGGTGAAAGCATAGCTTCCCAGCGACAGCTATTATAATCCTCACGATTATACTTAATAACTGTATTAACAACAGTTACTTCCCAAATAAATGGAAAATCGCCGAAATTTTCCCAATACCAAAAAAACCTGATGCAAATTGTTTTAACAATTATCGACCCATCTCCCTTCTTCCAAACCTCAGTAAACATCTTGAAATGCTGATCCTTTACAAACTTCGCTCACTTTGCTCATCCATGGGTATAGTGCAGCATAACCAATTCGGGTTCAAAGCATCCCACTCGACATTCGACCCGTTGTTGAAGCTACATGCTGATACGACGCTGGCCCTTAACAAAGGATATACGACCGTAGCTTGTCTGCTCGACATCCAAAAAGCATTCGACTCGGTTTGGATAGATGGCCTGGTGTTCAAGTTGAAGTCTCTTCACTTGCCCAGACATCTTATCCTAATCATCCACAGTTTCCTCACTAACCGTAAATTTTACGTACGAGTGGGAAATTCAAATTCAAGCCTCATGAGCATTTCCGCTGGTGTTGCTCAGGGATCTCGCCTTGGACCCGATCTTTTCAATTTATATACCTCTGACCAACCACTAAACATACCTAGGACCAATACCCTACTATTTGCTGATGACTCCATCACTTACAGCGCATCCACTAGCCCAGACCTAGCCTTCCGAAGAGTAAGGGAACATATCCTTAAACTCTGGGATTACTACCTACAGTGGGGAATAAAAATCAACCCCACTAAAACAGAGTTGATCTGTTTTAGGACGCCTTCGAAAAATGGCCTAGCCAAAAATGCAATAACCTCTCTCTGACCCTTCCCGATAAATCAGTTTTCAAGCCGAAGAAAACGGTTAAATACCTAGGAGTTCACTTCTTCGAAAGGTTCAAATTTAATCAACATTCCAAATTCACCGAACGTAAGGCTAACCATGCCTTTTCTCTAGTACGACCTCTTATGCAAGTAAGAGGCGGTCTCCAAACAAAGACGAAACTTCTGCTTTATAAGCAACTCATTCGTCCCATTTTAACTTATAGCTTTCCTATATGGTACACCATAAGTCCATCATACATGAAAAAACTACAAGTTTTCGAGCGAAAAGTACTTCGCCATTGCACTTCCCTTTTCCGCAAACCAAATTCCGTTAAGTTTTATAGCAACTCAAGGCTATACGAAGCTTCAGGAATTGTCCCCATAGACAAATACATGTACAACCTCAGCGTTAAGATGCTGCAAAAAATCCCATCACATCCCAGCCCTCTTATTAATTTAATTACAGGTGACCCAGACACAGATGACCGGTACCTTCACGTGCTATCCATGATGGATCCAGCATTTGGAATATGGTCAGATGACAGCTTTGGAAACTTCTACGTAGCTGCAGGAACGCAGTACAACAGAGGTTGAAGCCACCACAGGACCAAACCAGCTGACAAGCAACAGGAGTTAAGGCCCTCCAACCCCATCTCAACCACACCAATCAACGACAGTCAGCACTGCTCAAGCCGACGAGATAAATTCAAATTTTATTTAAAAAAAAAACCTATGTTAGACTTAAGACACTTTTTAGTATAAAATGTATAAAATAAACCAACAATTTAACGAAGCAGAGCCCCTTCTGTGCTCGCAGATATATAATGTTAGACTTAAGAATTAATTATTTGTAAATATGTAACACTGTAAAAATTTGAGCTGAATAAAATTGTATATATAATATCCCATCGACCAGCGAAATCAAGTATCATTGCGCATGTTAAGTACTTGGATGGGGGAGACCGCCCAAAAACAAACCTAGTGCTGTTGACATGTGTTTCTTCTGTTGTGTGTTCTTTCTCTACTTGTCTCTCTGTCTGTTGTATTAGTCTTGTAATGTACAAGCCGATGGTCTGAGTAGCCCAGTGCTTCAGTGTCTCTACTTCATAATGTAATGTATTAAAGACAAAATAAAAGAAAGGATTTTGAACTTTACAAAAAGGAATAGAAATTAATTGTTAAAGTTGTTTTCTAATAATTTGTTGTAATTTTTTTTTAGGAAATTTCCCATCCCGACTAAACGGGATGAAATTAAAACGTCGAAAAGTCTTCCGAAGGGCTGACGATGAGTTCTTATCTTCTTGTGCACTGAACTGCGACTATAAAAGAGCTAAGTAACAAAATTTAGACAACTTAAACAGATGAAAAGAAAAATATTCCGAGTCTTACTGAGTAAACTATTTTTCTTAATTTTTGTTTACTGTTCAAATACCAAATTTGAATTAATGTTTAATTAAGTGGTATAGGTAATTGACATCAACTATATTTACCTATTTACCTTTACCCAAATCAGCGACGCATTCGTGCATTACATTTGTACATTTGTAATCTTCCAAACTTGAGAGTGAGATAGAAGTTTTAACTGATCACTTTTGGTAAAAAGTAGATACTCGTAGCTATAAATTGTTTTATTTGTTTTAGATGACATTGATAGTTTAGATAACCTAATACAAACTGACTACACAAGAAAACGTGATTTTTAAAAGCCATTGGAATGGCATAAATAATTATGATTCATAAAATAATAATCAACGACAGCTAGGTATTACTCTTCGTTACTAATTTTCCATTTTATCAGAACACATAAAATAAAAGTCATTAGGAAAGTGGTTCTAAAAAGCAAAACAAAAATCAGATTTGAGTATTTGTTGACAATTATAAGGTACTGCTTTAAGCCTTTCGACTTTAGCTCCATTAATATTTTATGTAAATGTGCTTAATGCGCGGGTAAGTTTGAGTTTGACCAGGTTCGGTTACAAAAATAGGGGTAGAGGTGAAATTGACTTTAGGTTATAAAATCATGGAAAAAGAAATCCACAATCAATTTAAAAATTTGTTTAGAATCAATATTGACAAAATTGACATACAAGGATCATCAGCGTTGGTGAGTATCAAGATACGTGGCAAAGAAGATGAGCAGTCGAGCTATAGTATTTAAATCTGCTGTAAATATGAATTATAAAAAAATACTACCTTATCATTTTCGCACTTTCGAATCAGATTTCCATATACAACGTCAAACAACAAACAAACTAAAATGTACGACTGGTTCTACGTACTTGCACTTATGTTCGATCACATCGTAGGCAAAAGATTTCTGTTAAGAATCTAAATATATTTTTAAAGTTGGTTCTTACTTAATTTTGTATATACAAAATTTCTTTAATTTTTTTCTAAATAAAATTGGAATGACAATTTAAACTTAAAAACAGACTACAAAAAAAGTACGATCAACACAACCTATTGTCAACTTTATTCCAGTATTTCATCAGATTTGAAATCAGATGGATGGAACTTTGTGTTCACAGATGGATCAAAGACATCAGAAAAGACCTCAATTTCAGTTTAATTGGACAATGGAGATATTGCCTCTATTAGAAATCTCCCTGATATAGCATCAATTTTTACAACAGAAGCCTTCGCCATCCTACAAGCCACCAAAACTGTCAAGAACCTCAGCGGTAAGCATGTCATATGCTCAGATAGTATTTTGATACTGAGTGCAATAAAAAATCCGAATAACAATACCGAGCTCATATCCAAAATCCGATACCAACTCGCAAAATCACCCAAGAATATTAAATTGATGTGGACTCCTGGACACGTTGGAATTATTGGCAATTAAAACTCTATTTAGCTGCTAACTATGCAAACAACGCTCCTGTATATAAATTTGATATCTTCACAAAACTAGATATTTTAAAATTTGTACATCAAACCACAACCATGAATCTAAAACACGATTGGAGCATTTACCATCACCACTACAAAAAAATTAACCCGGAAAGACTTAAACCTGTTTACCCCACACATATTTCCAAACAAAAAATATCTAACTTCGTTCGTCTTCGACTTGGACACACTGCAGCCTCTCATCAACACCTTCTTACAAAAAATAATCCACCTACTTGTGATTCCTGCAACACCATTTTGGAATATAAATCATATATTAAAAAATTGTTCTGTACTAACCCCGATAATTCAAAACATATGTAAAAACACCTCTTTTTTTCTTAAAAACCCCAACTGTACAAATATTGAACTAATTGCTGACTTCCTCAGCAATACGAAAATTACAATTTTATTTTATTAGTAACTATAGAACCAATAGTCCTAGCAGCTAGGTTCCAAACTTTTTGTATTTTCAATGTAATTTTAATTACTTGTTCATAAATAATAATAAATAATATAAATAATAAAAACTAAATTTCAAAAAAAAATCATCCACCCCTTTTAGTAATATTGAATTTTCAAAAAAAAGTATGCAGCATTATTTATAATTGAGGGGACCTCATACTTAAAAATTTTGGTTGAAAATCCGTTGAAAATCAAAAGGTTGTGTGGTAGGTACCGTTAATAACAAAATATTTAAAAAAAAAATTTGGCCAAAATGTAGACTAAACCTAAAGTAGTGCACACACTTTTTTTAAATCAAAATCGTTAGAGCCGTTTTCGAGATAATTAAGATGGGTACACAAAATTGTATGGTAAGTACCGTTATTTTTGAGTAAAAAAAAAAACGATTCAAAAATCTATTTGAGACAACACCTAAAATACATAAGTTATCAAGTTTTAACAATATCACTTCAGCCGTTTAGACTGTAAAGTGTTGTAAAGACAGACAGGCAGACAAATTGGGGAATTGGGGGGACCCACTTTTTTGTGTTCTCCATCATCGTAACTACAAGTTTGATTAAAATCTCGAGTTCGATTTTTTTTCCAAATGCAAAACTTGCCCGATAGTACCTACATACATATGTATACCGTAAGTAAAAATCTTGTTTGTGATGAAAATATTTCTGCTGGACATAGAAATAGCACAAATTTAAAAAAAAATGTTAAAAAACTAATTTTTTTTAAATAAAACCGATTTTTCAAATTAGCTTGGCCTCTACGTGGTAAAATCTCCACTAATTTTTGGCATCTGGGGAATATGAAACCAATCCCTGGCCACCTTGGCAGCATGTTTTAAATCATTAGCTGCGTTTTGTTATCTATGGGTCTGGGTCTGGGTTATGTTTTAACACGTAGTACAAAAACAACATGAGATCCAGGTTTCTATTGGGGTTTCTCTCTGGGTTTGCAAATATTAGTATTAAATTCGGCAAACAGAGTGTATATTTAAGTACATAACCCAGATCGTTTTATTTTCACGGAGTGGACGATATGGGTTATTGGCGATAATAAAGCACGGCTATTGTCATGCATAAAAATCCAGTTGACTGGCATTGACTCCAACGAAAATGGTTCCATTGTATTTTTCATTATGTTAAGGTATGAACATTGTTCCATCTGTCTTTCAATTCTTAAACCTGGTCCCACTCCATGCCAAGAAAAAGCACCCCATCAAATTTCCTCCACCGTGTTTTACAGTTTGTATAGTGTATTTCGAGTTGTAAGCCTGACCTACCGGACGATGAACAAAAAATGTATTTACCATCTGGTCCAATGCGGTTAATCTTTGCTTTATCACTTCACAGCAAACTTTCCCAAAATGTCAGGTATTTGTTGTGATGAGTTTTGGTAAATGCCAAACGAGCCTTAATATCTTTTTTTCAAATCAGGGTTTTTTTCTTGCTACCGCGTCCATATAATTTTGCGTCATTCAGGCGTCTTCTTATAAATCTGCTGGAGACATTAACACCAAATCCTTCATTAATGTCGGCAGTGATGAAGCGGAAGGATTTAAAAGGAAAGGACACTTTCTGACGATGGTTCTGTCAACGCGAATTTGCGAGGGCGGGTCTTGTAAATGTACGAGAGAATGACTTAAACAACCAACAATCAAAACCTGTGGCTGATAACATTCTAAATTTGACTCTTTTCAGTTTGTCAGTTGCTATAAGCAAATCACAACGGCCATTAAAAATAAGGGAAATTCTTTTACAATTAGTTGTCTTCTTATGTGTGTGATATTTTCTCTCCATAGTTGTATATAGATAAAAAAAATATGGATAGGACTGACGAACAAATTCTAAAGTTTATAGAGCTCTAATACTGAACATCGAAACGAAAACGACATTACACACGAATTTTTAAAGATTTTCGTCGGACATATTTTAAACAGCAATTTAATTAAATGGCGACGATGATGTTCAGATGTGTATGCGTACATCTGAAACGACGATATTTTATTTAAATTTCGATTGGAAAAGAAAATGAGTGCAACATTTCGAAAATCAATTCAAATTTTATTGCAAATTAATTTTTAAAACAGTTAAAAAGCTTAAGTTGTAAGGTTTGTATCTACACTATTATCTAATTTATGCACCAAGCTTTTATTGACGACTAGGTAATTATTTTCACAGCTAGGTGTCAGCACAATAAATAGAGATTCGAATTTTATCCAGTAATATGAATAATAATTTCAAATTCAAATGTACCTGCTGAACTAAAGAGATTCCCATAAAAAAAAATAGTAAATTACACCACAAAGCATAAAACTCCCTTTATCGTCCTTGAGGTGCACCTTCTTTGTCATAAAACTATTTTCTTTCACACCATATTTGGTCCTTTGATAAAAGTGTTACCTTACGTTGTTGCTTTGATACCTAATAAATTTAATATTATGACTTTGCAAGTTGAAAGCTTTTTTTGTTTTGAATTAATGAATAGATAATCTTCGTGAGGAATCTTAAAGAAATATATTGAACGAAGAACGCAAATAAAATCACCGCCTTACCATCATTCTTTCAAAGTAAATTTATCTATTTCTTGCAAAAGTGGACTCAGCTTGTAGCCAGTAGGACATGACTTCATTTTGCATTTTATGATGTCAAACAGGAAGAGTAAGATGTAACTTTTGACACAGATATCTGAGCAGAAGTTATACCTACCTGACTGGAATTTCTCAAGTATTGATTAGTATTTTTTTTATATATATTTGCATCATTGAAAGTTCTACTGTGGAACATGATATTTTCTTGTTGATGTTGCATTTCATCATGCTTTATAGTAGGTATGCGTAGAGCTATTTGATTAGGAAAATAATGATGGTCAATCAGATTAAATATAACAGAGAAGAAAGAATGTATGCGTTGGTAATGAAATATATATGTACATATTTGAAGAAGACATTTTTAAGAAGAAAATCTAAAAAAGCTTATTATTTTTCAATTCAATTTGTGGTCCGTTTCCAATAATCTTGTTGGATATAGTTCACATTGCTTTTTTTGGCAAAAAATGCATGCAAGTTAAACTGAACTTAACAAAAATTGCGTATTGGTAAGGCGCTCACTAACCAACTGATGAGTCCAAGTGAGATTGCCGGGACGAAACGCAAAAATTTGTGGACTAAAGGCCGTTAAAAGCTATTTTGAATCAATAATTCGACAAGTCCAATTAAATATAATGCTCTTCTACTTGGCTGAGTAATTTCAGTACAATATAGAATTGTATTATAAAAAAAAACACCTTCTTCATAATTGCTTTGTTACCAATGAGTTCCTTCCAATCGTTAGGCATTAAGTGATATGTTCTTCTTTAAATTACTTTAATTCAACAACATCATTTTCAGGGTTGATAATAACACAAATCTATTTATGTTACTGACATTTACTCCAGTTTTGCCCATAAAATGAAAAATATGGGTTAAAAGTGAATTACATGTTGTTGGCAATGGAATTTTGCAAATTAAATTACATATACGAGGAGAAGAAAACAGAGCCATCAGATCTATGTAAATAATATTTGCAAACTTATAATAAATAGTACATATTGACAAATATTTACTTCAAAATGTTTACAAAATAACATCTCCTGTCAATTATTAATATAAAAATCGATAAAAAAAAACCTAAGGCGCAAATAAAAACGGCGAATTATGCAAGACAAAAAAGAACACCAGTAAACAATTTGGAATAGTTTACTCCATTACTTTACTATAGCATGTACATATTAAAATATTCGATATTTCGTTTAAATGTAGAAAAGGTGACGAAAATGAATAATGTTAAATGTCAATAGGAAGTATCCTAAATTTTAAGTACATTCTCCTAATGGCCTTTTGGATTGGCCGTCCGGAACTGTTCTGACCCCCACAAAATGACAGTTGTTACTCTAAACAGAACAGAAAACGATTCTGGATTTCATTTCAGAATCGAAAACAGAATCCCTAATACACGCACAAAATTAAAATGTCAAAATCATCGGGATGATTCGCAGTGGAATTTCGATGTGTTTATTGCATTTAAACTACTTTTCTGGCAAAATAACATAAAAAGAAACAAGTAATAAATATTATTGATACAAGAAAATATGTATCTAAATTGAAATCAAGTGTTTTGGAAATTCTTTTTAGCCGATGTGATTTTTTTAAAATTTAATTTTCACAAACACAGTGATACATACAATTCAGAATCAATCAAATTGTTTACGGATGTTTTATTGGGGGAACGTGTTCCGGACGGCCAATCGAAAATGCCATAAGTAAACACTCACACATCACAATTCACAATACCTCTTGGCTCTTGCTCTTAATATTGCATTAGCATTAAGCTTAAATAGAAGTGTAATTCAGTAGAAATAGAGAAGACCCATGTATGAGAGATGATACACTATTCGAATGATGAATGGAAATGAAATATTGATGATAATGAATTCAGTGTGAGTATTAGCAGCCCCACACCACCTCCCCTTCCTAACTCTGATAATCATGTAGTACTTTGCCTAAGCATTAAATTTTATGGATACATAAAACAAAATAATGAAGTTGATTATATTTATAATTTTGAAAAATGTAATTTCACTGAATTGTCTCACTTTAAGAATTTAACTAGTTGGGCGTCTGTTTTAAGCAGCATTAATTTAGATAGTGCTTTTTACACCTTTGCTAATTTATTAAAAGAGGCAGTTAAATTATTTACACCCAAGGTTTTACAAGTTGTCATCTAAACCTAATTGGTTTAATAAAAAACTTATTAATATCAACAATAAGAAAAACAAAGCTTTTAAGTTATTCCGAGCCTCCAATAATGATGAGGTTCTCTATGAAAAATATTGTCGGTTGCAAAAGGAGTTTGATTTTTTAAACAAATTTCTTTACAAGCAATATACGAGTATTCTAAGTATGGAATCAAAGTTAAAAAAAAATAGCAAATGTTTCTGGAAGTTTATAAACGATAAAAAAACAGTCAGCTGGTATTCCCAATTCCATTACTTATTTAGGTGAAACATCAAGCGATCCCTTAAAAATTTGTAATTTATTTGCTCGTTTTTTTTTTCGCTCAGTGTATAATCCATCATGTTTAAGTAACTCATATAACGTTGAATGTTCCCCTGAGATTATTAATATTGGTGACCTGCAGGTGAGCTTAACTGAAGTCGAAATCGAACTAAATAAGTTGAATGAAGATAAGCAACCTGGTTTCGATGGCATTGTCCCCATTGTGCTAAAGAGGTGTGCGGGTGCTCTGGCAGTTCCCCTTGAATTTATTTTTAATCGCTCTCTTCGGGAAGGTGTTTTCTTGGAAATTTGGAAAAATTCTTTCTTACGAGTAACTCCGGTTTTTAAGTCTGGGTCAAGAAATGATGCAACTAATTACCGGCCTATTTGCAAAATATCAGCAATTCCTAAACTTTTTGAAAAAAATTGTTTATAACAAATTGGTTTTTCTTTTAAAGGAAATTATTTCCCCTCTGTAACATGGCTTTATTGCCGGGAGATCTACTTCAACAAATCTTACTATCTTTAGTAACTATGTGATAGTCATTCGAGAAAGGTTTCCAGTGTGACGTAGTCTACACTGATTTCTCGAAAGCGTTTGATATGATAAATCACGCAATTCTGCTATCCAAACTTGGAAACTTAGGTTTTCACTCAAATTTATTAAAATGGTTTGGTTCGTATCTCACTGGTAGAACTCAGTATGTTCGTATAAATAATATTAAATCAAATCCTGTGCTAGTTACTTCCGGTGTCCCTCAAGGAAGTCATTTAGGACCCCTCCTCTTTTTGGTTTTTATCAACGATATTCCTAAATATTTCAATCATTGTATGTGCTTAATGTATGCCGACGATCTCAAACTTTTTCTAACTATTAAATCAGTTTTAGACTGTGTTAATCTACAAAATGATTTATCTAACTTATTTGTTTGGTGTAGCAAAAACGATCTTCATCTTAATGTTTCAAAGGGTCAAGGTTCTTCTTTTAGGCGAAAAACCAGCCCATTTATATTCGATTACGAAATTAATGGTACCCCATTAACAAGAGTAACCGAAAAAAAGATTTCGGGGTAATCTTTGACACAAAGTTAAGTTTTACTAGTCACTTTGACTACATAGTAGCCAAAGCCAGCTCTATGCTGGGTTTTATTTATAGAAATTCAAAGGACTTTACTGATCCCTTCACATTGAGATTGCTCTATTTTAGCTATGTTAGATCTTTTTTAGAATACTGTTGCATCGTGTGGAATCCGTATTATAGTGTTCATTCGTTAAAAATTGAAAGGATCCAGAAACGATTCACTAGAATAGCTATCAGGACTTTGCGTTGGAATATTGATATGCCCTCTTACAACACGAGATGTTTGTTATTAGCGATCCAATATCTGGAGGTTCGGAGGTCATATTTTGAAACAATGTTTGTCAGAGATCTAATTAATTATAAAATCAACTGTCCTTCTTTGCTTTCAATGATTACTTTTAATGTACCTGCGCGAGATTTTCGTTCTTGTTGTCTTTTCTTTGTCCCTTTCCACAGGGTTAATTATGGAAATAATGAGCCATTAACACGCTGTTTAAGGCAGGCAAACTCCGTTTGTAGTGTCCTTGATTTTAATATGTTCGTAGAGATTGTTTTAAGAAAAAATTTTTATCTTTTATATCTATTGGTGGTTAAACTTAAGTATTTCATTATTGTTATGATTTTTAGTAGTCTATAAGAGATTTTTGTATGCTCTGTTTGATGAATAAATAAATAAATAATAAAAAAATCATCCGAATAATTTCAGATGAAGTATCGAGATTTCTCGAGATAATGTAAGAATCAATTATAATCGATTATTTCATTCGAATGCGCAAATCATTAGCACGTCATGCGGGCTCGTATATGCCGGATGTCAGAGCCGCTTGGCACAGGCCGGTCGGTTTTATTCTGCTTAATATGGATTCACATTTATGGAGTATCATGAAACGCCAACATTTATTTTTCAATTTAAAATTAAATTCTTTTAATAAAAATAGTTAAATACAATTCCAGACATAAGAGAATTCCACAATAATTATTGAAGACATGAAACATTTCTTGCAATCATTTATTTCAAGTGGAGCTTCATAGTGCAGGGCAAAGTATATTTACAATAGTAGTAGGTTATTACTACTGCATGTTCGTTCGTTTCTATGCCTACCTACCTATACATCGCAAGTAATATAATTATTACTCTCGACTAAAAAAGATGCTTAATATTTTTAAATCAATTAAGTTTCCTTTTACTGAGATAAAGCAACGTTTCAATTCAATATGAAACAGATGTTTGACGCCACAATTTCCTGACATCAATCTGTTTTTATGGACATAATAGATTTTTTTGGTTTTCTGTTAGTAAGAAAACTATATATTTACACTAACTTATGACGGAATTATATTACTTTGATTGTAAACAATAAACTTTGAAAAAAAAGCACAAGAAAACTTATTGTATAGTTAAAAAAAAATACTTCACAAGGAAGTCCTCGGAAAAGTTTGGCCCAGTTTCATAGAGTTGGGTCAGTTTTGATTGATTTCCCAAGACAAAAAAAAAACTGAGATGATTGCAAAAAAAATACAACGTCAACTTTGTTCTCGAACCCAAAGTTTTCCAACAACGATTTATTATGTGTGTCAAATAGTTATAATGTATTGAAATGGAATACACATAAATACAAAAGAAAAGGATGATAATGATAGTGATTCAATTCATGAAGTGTTAATTTGGTCATGGTGTAGATTTCAGAGATCAACAATATTTTATTAATTGAAACAAGAACCTGGGCATTTATTTAATTTATGGGAGCCATAGATTCGATGACAACACCAAATAATATCGATCTAATATAAAAAACCCTGCATAAGAGTTAGGGTTTTAGGGAACACTGAGTACTGAGTAGGGGAGATCTTTGATTTATGTTTTGCTTATAAATTAATTTTTTATTTGATACAAACTAACAAACAAAATATAAAGGGTCTTTCTTAGGTGGCAAACAAATATAAATGGTGTTTTTTTTTTAAAGGTATAGAACTAAAATAATGAACTATAGCACAGATAAATTTATTCATTTCCATAAAATTGGCTTCATTTGATAGATAATTAATTTTTATTTGAATATGATTTCTGGCATATGTAACTATGCCTAGCTCGGGTGTAGTCCAATCTTGAGCTCCAATTTTTGATCGCTTTGCAGCATTTGGTGTCGTATATTGGTCATTATGCTAATAGAGTTTGACTGTTCGTAACAATCGCGACAGCCAATATAGTGAATATTGTGAGCGGCAGTATGGAATGGAGAGTCAGATGTACGTCAGGGATGTGCGTTGAGTCCGCTTTTATTCGCACTTTATATCGATGACCTTACTTGCTACTTATCTGGAGGTATAAAGTATGCAGAAACCCTAATCAAGGCGCTATTTATTTGCCTATTCAGAGAAATCACTGCTGCTGATGATTAATCAACTCTACAGGTAGAGCAAAGCTTGGAATCTGAAAATTAATTTAAACAAATCAAAATTCATGATCAGAAAGGTAGGTGGCAGAAATTGCGCAAATGAGAGGTGGTCATACAACGAGGAGTATAGAAGTTGTTAAAAATAATTATAAATATCTAGGGGTTTGTTTTACAATGAACTTAAACATGGAGAAGCATTTGAATGAGAAAATTGCGAAGGCCAAAAATGCCATACATTGACAAAATATTTCGCCAACAAACACATTGCCCATAGCTATAAATTTCATGTTTAGAAGCAGTCTCGGAGTCAATCATGTTTTATGCCTCACAAGAGTGGGGCTACAAGTATTATGAAGCTGTGGAAAAACTTTTGAAGTTTTGTGTGAAAAGAATATTCCATCTTCCTTTTAACACTCCTAATTACATAGTAATGTTGGAAACAGGATTGCCCCCGCTCTTCATACGCACACTCAAACTTCACATTGACTACGTAATCAAGGTCTTACAAATGCCCAATGAAAGACTACAAACGAAAGCGGTCCTTCAAGTTATTAATGGAAGTTGCAGTTGGTATGCCGAGTGGGTTTAGCTGGTACACTGGTGTGGAATTCATCTTAATTTGAATATAGAGAACCTTTCTTAATTTTGTTTTTCATTTGGAAGATATTGCATTAAGACTTTTGCGTCGGGTGCCCGGGCAAAACTGGGGTCTTTCTGCTAGTGTGGAAATAATTTGGATATAAAATCCATGGAAACTTCAAAACGTAAACAAAACGAAATATAAATTTGGAAATTATATTTTAAAATCAGGATAAATTTAAGAGGTAAGTGCAAATATTTGTAAATTAAGCATATAAAACATAACTTATATATTAAATTTAATAGCCAAGTTGGCCAAAGGACAACAGAAGAAGATACAATCCCCTTCAAGCAAAAACACGGACCCGAATTTCTTTGTTCACTTTGGAATCACTTTGGAATCCAAAAAAACTGAGTGTCTCACACATGTTAACACATTTTCTGTGTACGCATGCAATAAGGAGAACTAGAATCGAAATTATTTTTTGATGGACCGAAAAATTGAGAGAGCAGTCGATATTCGAGTGAGGAGTATTTTTAGGGACTAGTAATCAAGATACATGGAGACCCAGTTATTGTTTTTATTCAATTTTGCAGAGTAAACAAGCAACAAGGAAATTTTTATCTTCAAGGAAAACCAAAATACATAATAACAAATATAAATAGTTTATAAGATAATATTTTAAAATAAAAAAAACGGGAATATTATGAAATAAACAAGGAAGTGTTTAATATGTGTAAAAGAGCATAGGTACATGCTTCTTATTAGATTAGTTAATTTTTTCGGATCCGTTTTGGATTCTATTTAGGTTCCGTTCTCGCTGAGTAGGGTGAAATAGAAAACTCTCGCTTTCACAATACATTCCCATAATGGCTCCGCGGTGATTCTAATTTCCATATTAATTTTATCCGATTTGGAATCGTTTCGGATTCGTTTTAGGGTTCATTTATGAAGTGGTATCGGATCTAAAACGGAGTCGCTTGCTTGAAGTGTCATTTTAATGATGTGTCCCTTCAAGCAAGCGACTCCGTTTTTGATCCGACACCACCACCACATCAAATTAGTATGGAAATTAGAATCACCACGGATCCATTATGTGAATGTATTGTGAGAGAGTTTTCTACTTCACCATACTCAGCGAAAATGGAACCTAAATGGAATCCAACAAAAATGAACTAATCTAATAAGAAATATGGTCTTTTAGAAATATTAAACACTTCTTTGTTTATTTTACAATAATCCCATTTTTCCATTTTAAAGTATTATCTTATAAATTATTTACACTTATTATTAAAAATTTTGGCTTTCCTTGCAGACAAAAATTTCTTTGTTGCTTGTTTACTCTGCAAAATTGAAATAACAGAGTTTCTCTCCATTTGTCTTCATTTCTAGTCCACAAAAAAAAAAAAACTCCCCAGTCCACACTATAATATCGACTACCTTACCAACTCTCTCTATTTCTCTGTCCATAAAAAATATCGATTCTCGTTCTTCTAAAATTTGTTAAAGTGTGTGAGACACTCAGTTCTTTTGGATTCCAAAGTGACTCCAAAGTGAACCGAGAAATTCGGGTCCGTGTTTTTGCTTGAAGGGGTCAAATGGTAATGCGGGATATACACTGTTCAAATGCATGTCATGCATATGAGAGTGAATTCGTGAAAATAACTCCCGCATACATTGAGGGCGTTCGGTGTCGCACAGCTTTTTGATACATTGCTGAAAAATATACTGTGCGTTTGTAACCGTATAAAACCCAATAGGTAACCATTTCTGTCGAAAGTCAAAACAGCTATTTATTTGCGGCTCAAAGTGAATTAAACATACATTTGTTGGCTAAAATATAAATTAAAAATGAATCAGGAAGTAAGAACCACAAATGTTTCAACCGATTCAGAAGAAGAAGATGATGTATTAGGTACGTAATTAAAGTTCACAAACAACAATTGAAAAGACAGCTGATTTCGTAGTCAGCTTTGCACTACGATACCTAAGTATACCAGAAATTTAGCGCTAGCTTGGCTTCGATTTGGAAATCATATGTTTTGTTCGTTGTTATGGTCGTCAGATGTTAGTTGACAGATATTTAACACGTATTACAACAACAACGAACGTATTGCACATCAAAGCTGTGCGCTACCGAACGCCCCCATTGTGTGTGCTTGAAGCAAAATCAAAACGTTTTGATTTTTGTTCAATCATCGAATACACTCTCATATGCTTGACATGCATTTGAACAGTGTATATCCCGCATCATATACAGGCAAACTGACATCGAAACAAAACTACAATTTTATAATATATTAGTAGAGAAGTAGAGATAAATTATTATAGATACCTACATATAATGTATATATTTTACTACATGCAATAGAAAAGTTTACAAATAATCATTTATTTATCATTATTTCAGTATTCAGTGCTGTCCTAGAACTTGGATGGAATCAAGCAGAATAATTAATGGACCCGACGCCGTTCTGCTCTCCGAAACTAGACTAGCTTCGAGGCATCGGCTTTACTTTGAAAAGTACACCTTATTCCGGACAGACATAGATCTTGGCAAAACTGGCACTGCTATTTTGGTAAGATCTCCTTTTCAATGCCGAAAGGTCATTATCCAAGACTTGGTTACATTTGAAGTAACTTGCGTAGTAATTGAACTTGAAAATAATGAAAATATCCTTCTGATATCTTTGTACAATCAATGTTCCGCATCCCGAATCAACATAATTCACGACCTTGACTTGCTAAGCGCATTCTGTCAAAACTACACTCACTTCATTATTGGTGGTGACTTCAATGCTCGCCACCAACTGGATGGACACTTTAAGCTCTTATCAAGGAGTAGTTATGTCTGACTGGCTATGCGCTAATTCCCACACCCACTCTTTTGAGGTTGTATCTCAACCAATCCCAACATATCCCAAAACTCCTTCGACACTTGACTTTTTCCTGTGATCCCCTAACCTGATTTGTAGACTTCCTACACTCAAAAACTTCTCGTGCACTGCGATTGCATCAGATTCTGATCATTTAGCAGTTCAACTAGCCCTTCGTCTTAGGACAAACTTTAACATACTTGCTACCCCACAGCAAGAATTTATTAATTATACAAAAAACAATTGGGCAGTATTCCAAAGCTCCTTAACGGATAAGCTACGGAATAACACACCAGCATCCACAATCGAGACTATTGAAAGTTCAATTGCTGTAACAATTGCTGAACAAGCACAACAACGAACGTTTAATTCGAAATACAAAGACCTTTCCCAACATATTCAAAATATGTATAAGTACAGGCAAAAGCTTCGGAAAATTCTTCAGAGAATTTTTCACCGTACTCTAAGTATACACGGAGATGAATACCAGAGTGTTTTCTCTCAACTCAAGTGCCTAAATACTCTCATCGACCAAAACACAAAAGCATTCATAGACTCCCAATTCAGGAAAAGACTAAACGTCATAAAACCTGGACCGGACACATTCAAGCAAATTAACCGAATCATAGGGAGGAAATCCCCTATAGTCGGACAATTGCAATATAATGACACCTTTCTTTCGTCGGACCAAGAAAAAACGAATGCCTTCGCAGATTTCTTTGAAAGCAATTTCAAACCTAATCTCCCAATCCACTTACCCGACTTTCTTTCCAACGTAAACAACGAAGTCACAGGACTGATATCTCAGAACCCTAGCCCGCTTACCACCTTTTCACAAGAAAATTCATCAGTCTACACGACAACAGATGATATTTTTACCAACCCTTTAGACCTTTACGGTTCTATCCAACACGGCAATTCCAAGAAATCTTCAGGACCTGACAAGGTTTCTAACTATCTAATAAAAAAACTACCGCCGACAGCTATTACAATCCTCACGATTATACTTAATAACTTCCCAAATAAATGGAAAATTGCCGAAATTTCCCCAATACCAAAAAAACCTGGTGCAAATTGTGTTAACAATTATCGACCCATCTGCCCTTCTTCCAAACCTCAGTAAACTTCTTGAAATGCTGATCCTTTACAAACTTCGCTCACTTTGCTCATCCATGAGTATAGTGCAGCATAACCAATTCGGGTTCAAAGTATCCCACTAGACATTCGACCCGTTGTTGAAGCTACATGCTGATACGACGCTGGCCCTTAACAAAGGATATACGACCGTAGCTTGTCTGCTCGACATCCAAAAATCATTCGACTCGGTTTGGATAGATGGCCTGGTGTTCAAGTTGAAGTCTCTTCACTTGCCCAGACATCTTATCCTAATCATCCACAGTTTCCTCACTAACCGTAAATTTTACATACGAGTGGGGAATTCAAATTCAAGCCTCATGAGCATTTCCGCTGGTGTTGCTCAGGGATCTCGCCTTGGACCTGATCTTTTCAATTTATATACCTCTGACCAACCACTAAACATACCTAGGACCAATACCCTACTATTTGCTGATGACTCCATCACTTACAGCGCATCCTCTAGCCCAGACCTAGCCTTCCGAAGAGTAAGGGAACATATCCTTAAACTCTGGGATTACTACCTATAGTGGGGAATAAAAATCAACCCTACTAAAACAGAGTTGATCTGTTTTAGGACGCCTTCGAAAAATGGCCTAGCCAAAAAATGCAATAACCTCTCTCTGACCCTTCCCGATAACTCAGTTATCAAGCCGAAGAAAACGGTTAAATACTTTGGAGTTCACTTCTTCGAAAGGTTCAAATTTAACCAACACTCCAAATTCACCCTTCGTGAGGCTAAACATGCCTTTTCTCTATTACAACCTCTTATGAAAGTACGAGGCGGTCTCCAAACAAAGACGAAACTTCTGCTTTATAAGCAACTCATTCGTCCCATTTTAACATCATACATGAAAAAACTGCAAATTTTCGAGCGAAAAGTTCTTCGCCATTGCACTTCCCTTTTCCGCAAACCAAACTCCGTTAAGTTTTATAGCAACTCAAGGCTATACGAAGCTTCAGGAATTGTCCCCATAGACAAATACATGTACAACCTCAGCGTTAAGATGCTGCAAAAAATCCCATCCCATCCCAGTCCTCTTATTAATTTAATTACAGGTTACCCAGACACAGAAGACCGGTACCTCCACGTGCTATCCATGATGGATCCAGCATTTGGAATATGGTCAGATGACAGCTTCGGAAACTTCTACGTAGCTGCAGGAACGCAGTACAACAGAGGTTGAAGCTACCACAGGACCAAACCAGCTGACAAACAACAGGAGTTAAGGCCCTCCAACCCCATCTCAACCACACCAATCACCGACAGTCAGCACTGCTCAAGCCGACGAGAAAAATTCAAATTAAAAAAAAAAAAACCTATGTTAGACTTAAGACACTTTCTGTGCTCGCAGATATATAATGTTAGACTTAAGAATTAATTATTTGTAAATATGTAACACTGTAAAACTTTAAGCTGAATAAAATTGTATAAAAAATAAGAATAATTAATGGGTAAACCACAAAATACCGTTTCTGACGGCGTGTTTTGTACTCTACGGTAGAAAGTTTTTGATTGAATCCAAATGTATCAAAAGTTATACCTGCGTTTTGTTTTTTACAATAATTTAAAAAAATATTAATTACTTATTTATTGTATCAGCTATAAGCAATATTCTAGACAATTTACAAAATTTCATTTCACCTGTTGGTAACTGGGTTTTACCTTTGATTCTAATTTCCCTTCTGTTATGTTATTTCCGGCTAATTTGTTTACTTCAATCTTTAGGTTTTCACTTTATGTTTACAATTTCTATTGTTTTATTATAGATTGAGTTTTTAATATGATAAAATTAACTAGATAATTAAATAAACTTTTCAAATAAAACAGTTTTACAAGCAATAAAATTCAAACAACCAATAATTGTTTGATTTTTCTAATTTCTTTTTTTGACATTCATGAGATAAATTCTCTGAGTGCATCCTATTCTTAAAAATGTGATGAACGTGCTCAGTGCGTTAACTTGTAAGTTTCGCAAGACAAATTATTAAAAAACCTCTCTTATGGAGTGTCATTTTGTAAGTCCGAGGAAGTAGGAGGAAAAAACGACGGGTGAGATTAACAATTTGCATGTCAAATCCAACAATAACTAATCCCGGTGAATGCTTAGCTCAAGCCCAGAAATTTCTCGGGGATGGAGATAATAAAAAACTTGCTACCAAATTCTTTTTCATTCTTTCAAATTTAATATTGCTGCAAAGCCTTCTCACTAAGCCCAGTGGTTGTTTTTGCATCCAATTGCCCCAGGGTTTGCAAAAAAATGATGATTTTTTTAATAAATCATCAGCCTATGTTTAAATGAAATGCCAACACACAAAAATGATCGGATATTTAACTTACATATATTTTGTTGGTAATACAGATAAATCATGTTAATGTTGCTAGAATATACTTCTTTTTCATCATACTATTTTAGTTTGGGATTTTTAAGACCGTTGGTGAGGGACGTATGCGGTGCTCGGGGTAGACAAAATTACTGTAATATCACCCCTTTTCTTTGTTAATTTTCGTTTAAGGAACGATTGACGTTTTCTTAATTAATTAGAGCACGAATATATTTATGAAGAAAGTTAATATCTTTTAAATATCGTTGTTTAAAAAGTATTTTTGCAAATGAAAGGATTCCAAAACAGAATCATGTATTTAGAATACATTTAGTAGGCGTTTTTATTTTTTCGTTCAGAGCAAGTGCACTGAACAGAGTTCGAACACATAGATACTATGCTGTGAACTTGTTGCAAACACAGTGAGCTCTGAACACTGATATGTCTTTTAGACTCACTTGAACGTGGACAAATGCGAATACATTTTCATCTTAACCATAAAAAGCTATATAACACTACCATTTTTTTTTACACAGATACAGAAAATCAAAAAACGATCAAAATCTTTCGCAACTTAATTGTATTTGATTATTTTTTTTCACATTTTCCTTCTTGATACTCATGGAATTTGGTGCGTTCAGTAATTTACTCATATATGTTCAGTCTATTTTGCCCGAGCACATCGAGTGCGATCCCCACATCTTCAGAACGAAAAAAGAAACAGACACTTGGAGATCTGAATAAACTGAGTTAAAAAGAAACAAAAACAAACTTTTTGACAACTCTGCTCTGGGGCCCAATTCCGCAAGAATGAATACATTTCTGTGCAAAAAAAATTATGCACCCTCAAAATATGCTTGAATATAATTGCCTATTTGTGTACACGTTAACTGTCAAATAAAAATGGATCGCACCCATGCGGAATTGGAAAAAAGTATGTGTACACAGTTTCCTGTGTGCACAGAGAAAACTCACGCTTGAGAAATTAGGCCCTTAACAAAAAAAAAAAAAATCGCCTAGTGTAGTATTCATAAAAGTTTTCACTACCTTAAGACATCTTTCTTGTATCAAATTGGCAAAGTACTGGACGCACTCATAATATTTTAAAGAATAGAAGGCGCGTTAGCGTATGAATGTCAAAAAAGGAATGAGAAACGGAAATGTTTTTTGTTGCGTATTTTAACTGTAACTGTTTAAAGCACAGTTATGTGGAATTTTTCATTTGTGGTTCAAAGTTTATTTCAAGTGTTTTTTTTTTGGCCATTTTAATTGTTTTTACAATAAAAACTAATATATCTGCAACTAAATTATAATACAATTGTGAAAAATGTGAAACTAAAGTGAAAATCTATAAAAGAATGGGAAATAACGAAAAAATGGGAATTGATGAAAACAAAATGAGGTATGTTCATGTTGAAAATGTTGGTGAGTACGCTTATGATGTTTGATAATTGATTTCCATTTAATTTTTATAATATTTATAAATATCTGTGATTTAATTGAATTCTATAATATTTTTCGGTATTCCTTTCTGTCCACCTGTCTATAAAATACTTACCCCCGGTCGTAAATTTACCTAATTGTTTGTACTTCGGTTTGATTTTGAACTGAATTTAGGCATTGGTTCGATCTACCTGTTTTATTGGCTTCTTCTCCATTTGAATTCGCGGGTAGACTTTCCATAGGGAAGCTGATTTATTTTACAGTGCGCTAGCATTATAGAATAGCTTTAAGGCTAGGCGCACACATGCAATTTTCAGTTTTGCAACAGTTTGGTTGCTAAACTGAATACCAGTCTTATGTGAGGCGTTTTTCTTTTTTCGTTCAGAGCAGAGCACTGAACAGAGTTCGAACACATTGATTATGCACTGAACTGGTTCCTCCAAACAGAGCGAACTCTGCACACCGATATGTTTTTTAAACACATTTTAACCACACAAATCAGAACACATTTTCATTTTATTTATTATTTTATTAAATTACTTTAGATGGCGCTTACAATCCAGGGTGGGTCACGGCCTCAACCAGCAAACCTCTCCAGCTAGCCCGGTCCCTAGCTAGCTGTCACCAGTTACGCACACCAAGTTGGTTGAGGTCGTTCACCACTTGATCGCGCCACCTAAGATAAGGCCTTCCTCTGTCGCGTTGTCCACCGGGGTTGGATACGAAGACTCGTCGGGCTGGTGCGTCGATGTGCATGCGCTCCACGTGGCTTAGCCATCTCAGTCGCTGTATTTTCAGCTTTTTGATCAGGTTGATATCGCTGTAGAGCCCGTAAAGTTCGTCGTTAAATCTTCTTCTCCACTCTCCACCGATGCACACTGGGCCAAACATAACTCGAAGAATCTTTCTCTCAAAGCAACCCAGCTGATTTTCATCCGATTTTGTCAGTGTCCATGCCTCTGCCACATACAGCAGGACTGGGATGATTAAAGTTTTATATAGGGTCTCTTTGGTTCTTTGAGAGAGGGCTTTACTACTCAAATGCTTTCTAAGCCCGAAGAAACAGCGATTTGCAAGTGTGATTCTTCGTTTGATCTCCGCGCTGATATTGTTGTGCGATGTAATAGTGGATCCCAGGTAAACAAAGTCTCTGTCTACTTCGAAGTTATAACCGCCAATCGTGACGTTTTGTCCCAGTCGATGGTGTTGGGCTTCTCTTCTCGATGACAGCATATACTTAGTTTTCGTCTCGTTAACAGTCAAACCCATCTTCGCCGCTTCCGCTTCAATACTTGCAAATGCTCCACTGACAGCTCGTTTTGTTCTGCCTATGATGTCAATGTCATCAGCATAAGCAAGGAGTTGAACGGACTTTTGAAAAATTGTGCCACTGGTGTTGACATTTAAGTTGCGCACGATTGCTTCCAGCACGATTTTAAAGAGATTGCATGATAGCGCATCACCCTGTCTAAAACCTTTCTCGAGATCAAAGTCGTTGGTGAAGTTCTTACCGACTCTAACGGAGCAGCGAGATTCCTTCATTGCCATTCTGCACAAGCGGACAAGTTTGGCAGGGATGCCGAGATGTGACAAGGCTCTGTATAACTCGTCTCTATCAACGCTATCATAGGCGGTTTTAAAGTTGATGAAGAGATGGTGCGTATCGACTTGGAATTCTTGGGTTTTTTCCAGGATCTGCCGGAGTGTGGAAATCTGATCGTTAGTTGATTTTCCTCGCCTAAAGCCACACTGATAAGATCCGATTAGGTAGTTGGTAAAAGGTTCTAGGCGGATACAGAAAATTTTTGTGGATACATTAGATTTATTAATTTCTTCGAAAATTTAAATCAAATTGAATTTCGTCGATAAGAAAAAGCAATCGTACAGAATTCGAACAACTGTTTCACATTTATTTCATTGAGAAGTTGTATTACTTGATTGTTGGATATAAAATCAACACCCAGGACATTTCTTCTCGTCTCTCGCAGGATTGG
The DNA here is from genome assembly GCA_910595825.1 of Philhelius pedissequus. Lineage (NCBI taxonomy): Eukaryota > Metazoa > Arthropoda > Insecta > Diptera > Syrphidae > Philhelius > Philhelius pedissequus. The sequence continues at coordinate 81,976,171 of OU343163.1, forward strand.
ACATCTTCCTAAAAAGTGATATACATCTTCACGTTCCTCTAAATAGGTAGATCCTCTCGGTGAGGTATGTAATTAAGCCTTAAAAGTTACTTCTCCTTTGTCGTGAATTTGTCACTGAAATAGTTAGAAGTGAGCATATTGTGGTCCAGTTGGCTGTATATGGTTCTATGTATAGAATTTACTGCTTGCTGCTCATATCGCACCCTTGAATGCTCATCCACACGTGTGATGAGTTGATACAGAGTTGTTTTCCAGGATTTTGTTTCACCCACATCAAGATTTAACTGAAAATCAATTTGGTTTGCTATCTCTAACCATTCTTTATACCAGCTAGTTTTCCTTTGAATTACATGCATCGCTACTTTTTTTGGCAAACGATGGTTAGGCATGTTTAATACTTTTATTATGTAATCCACTTGAAGCTTCAACGCTTTGACAAAAAGTGGCGATAGTCCGGTTTCCAGCATAATCATATAATTCGGTGAGTTGGGTGGGAGATGAAATGTCCTTTTTATGTAGAATCTAAGAAGTTTCTCAACTGTCTCATATTCCTTGCCTCCCCAGACCTGTGCTCCATAGAACAGTATTGCTTCCGCAACCGCTTAAAAAACCTTGTATTTGCTGCTATGTGCCACAAACTTATTGCTTAAGCACTTAATCCATGTCATGTTAATGGCTGTTTAGCTTGCGCGAGCTTTTCCTGTAAATGTTTTTCCATACTTAGGTTTTTGGTGAAAAAGATGCCAAGATATTTATATTCCTTGACCACCTCTATGGCTTCCCCATTGATATGCCATTTTTCAGTAGTACAGTTTCTCCTTCCACCTTTTTTGAATTTCAATGCTTTAGATTTGCTAAGATTTACGCTAAGCTTCCACATGCTGCAATACTCATATAGCCTATTTATCATAAGCTGTAGAGACTCGGGTGTATATGCCAATATAACGATATCGTCAGCAAAAAGTAAAGCTTTTATGTGGGTTCCTTCGTATTGAATACCTCCGGGTAAACTGTCTACAAAGTCTTCTATGAATAATGCAAATAAGCTGGGGCTGAGAGTACATCCTTGCCTAACTCCTGTCAAAGTAGGGAACCAATCTGATACTTGTCTGCCATCCTATACTGCTGCTCTTGTGTCAGCATAGAGTCCTTGTATTAACTTTCCAAATTTAAGTGACATACCCAGTCCAAAAAGCTTGTACATAAGTGCACCACAATCTACTATATCGAATGCTGCTTTTAAATCTACAAAGAAGGCATATAGCTTTTTATTCTGACAGAGAAAAGAATCTACAATATTTCTAAGCACAAACACATGATCTACAGTCGAATTTCTAGTTCTAAATCCCGCTTGGTGTTCCTTCAATAGATTATTGCATTCTATCCACCCTCTTAAACGCGTTTGCAGTATCGCCGTAAAAATTTTGCATGAAGAGTTCAAAAATGATATTCCACTGTAGTTTGCTGGGTCTTTTGTGCAGCCTTTTTTGTAAATTGGGAATATTAGTGCATCTTTAAATTGCTGTGGCATGGCTCCATACTCAAAAATGTTATTAAATATGCTCGTGAGGACTTTACGTAAGTTTCTTGTTCCGTTTTTGAAGAATTCAGGTGATACTCGGTCTACGCCTGCCGCCTTTCCATCTTCCAAGTTATTTATTGACATCGCTACTTCCGTATCAGTTATCGGGGCATCTAAGATGTCATTCCACCTGTCCAGGTGTATTAAAGTGTCATCAAATTGGCTTATTTTCTAGAGGACTTCAGACATCCTGAAAATGTGTCTTCAATGCACTTGCTTTTAAATTATTGCTAAAAACATACCTTCCACCGTTTAATTTGCGAGCTAAGCTCCAGAATTCTTCTGAACCCTTAACCTGGGACAACTTCCTGGCTTCTGCTTCCTTAAATATTTTTGTTTTATCTTGGCAAAGACTTTTAAATTCCGCATTTGCTTTAATGTATAGGTCTTTAGTATATCCCTCATTGCACTTACAAAATGCTTTCAGCCAAGCGTATGATATCTTTCTCGCCTTCATGCACTCATCATCAAACCATGGTTCTTTAAAGGTCGTTTTCTTAGTTGATTGGCTGCCGACCAACCAACAATTTTTTTTTGGAAAAAGATAGTTAAACAAATACTTTTGGTATGGTAGTGCTAGATTTAGTGAAAATATCTACTTTATGGTATAGGCTAAACTAAAAGGGAGTTTTTTGGTAGAAAAAAACGAACGCGACAAATTTTTTTGTTTCGCCATTGGTTTACGACAAATTTACGACCATTAATGGCATACCCATTTTTATTTTTTGACTTCATATACACCGTTTTTGAGGGGTGGTAATGCTAACTTGACTGTCAAGTTAGCATTACCAGGGGTTATTTTTTTAAAAAACAAGCGCGACAAATTTTTTTCTTTCACGACAAATTTTCGACAAATTAACAACAATTAATCCAATAAGAATTTCTTTAAAATTTTGAAGTGGTAGTGCTAACTTGACACACATGTCTTTATTTACAAAATTAAAAAGAGAGATATAATGTACATATTGATACAAGTAAACGAACAAAATATGACTTACATAAATTTGTTTGAAACATATAAAAAAAAAACAGATTTTGAACACTTCTCATTCGAAGATTAGTCTACGTTTTATGATATTTACTGTCAGAAACTAAGGAATAGTAAACGGCAGATATATTTTGTGTGTCTTGTTTGCGGTTCATATTATTTTTGTTGTTAATTATATGCAGTGTCTCTAGTGTGTAACGTTTAGATGTACATATGTTTTTCTGTTGCAGGGATCTCCACTCCCTCGAAGTTAGGTGTGTGACCGGTATCAACGATGTGAGAAGCCAGTGCCTCTTCTCAGAACTTTTTAGGCGAATATCTGACTTGTGGTTCGCCATTCTTTGCCGAAGGAGTTGTTTGGTGGTGCCGATGTAGCAAAGATAGCAAGATTCATCCGATTTCCCTTGTGTAGATTTCACGAAGTGTAGTTTTTTTTTTTCGAAAATAATGGTATTTTCTTTTCGGAAATAAGATTATCTACATATGTACATGGTCGTATGTAGATATATTTTATTTGACATCATCGTTTTTTAAAGCAAATAAAAAAACTAACAATGTTTGTATAAATTAAAGTTTTATGTTTTAGTTTTTATTAAAAAAAATAACTTTTATTTTTTTCTTTTTTATTTATTTTTTTCATTCAATTTTTACAGTACAAAAAACTGGCAGCGATTCTGCCTCTCTAAACTTAATGAACTTAATGAACAATGTTTGCTTAAAAGCTAAACCTTAAATACCTATTTTATGCTAACGCAACATAATTTGCTTTACTTGAATTATTATTTGTTTCCCAACATATTTTCTTTCTACATTTCCACGAATTGGAATTATTTGTTGAAATGCTAATTTGGGGATATCGCCCAGACACCATGTCAGCATTTTTCGTGGGATACATTTAAGTTAACTTGTCGTCGTTAACTCTTCCCCTCTTAAATAAAGACGTCCTCGTTTTTTCAAAAGTATGGAAGATTATAGATGCTGGGGTGTTCTGTGATTCTGGGATAGGTCAAGCTTGTTGGATCCGTTTTTGGAGGGATAAATATTGGTGCTATCTGCGTTTCGGGTGTTCTTTTGTTTTTTAGATGTGTTTTCCTCAGGATCAGCATGGTGAAGAATATGAATACAAAGATGGAATAATTGACCCATTGGTGGACTTCTTTTTCTGCTTGAATCTTGTTGATATGTTTTGTATTGTTCATGTGAAGTTCTTTCATGAGCTGGAGTGATAAAATTTCTTCTATTTCTGTATCATCTGAAAGTGGATGTAATAATGGAGGTAATGCGTGAATTTCGGATATTTCTTCTGCAATAAATTGTTGATTCATTATCTTTAATGTGACATTGGAGAATTTGATGAGATATGTTCCGTTGAGTGGTTGGCTATTGTTGTTGAAATCTATGTTACCATCGAAATTATTTAAGAGTATTGTTCCTGGTGTTATTTCTTCAATTTGTGGGATATGTTGGCTGTTTGTTCTTTTACATGTTGCATTTTTACCTTCTATTAGATTAAATATACATTTATCATTGCTTAAGTCTATGATATTTGATTGCTTACATAATGATATATCATTTATCGTCTTACATTTATTTATAATTCCAAACATAATATTATTTCTTTTTAAAATATTTTCTTGCATGATTTTATTAATGTATTTTTTGTTCTTTATTAATGGTTTTACAACTAATTTTTCATAGATTACGTCTTCCGTATTTGGGATACTTATAATATAAATTAGAGTTGATACATTTATGGCAACTTTGACTTCGGCAAATTCTAATGCCTCTTCAATATTTTTGAATAGTACATTCACTTTGTTTTTATTTAAATTATTCATAATTATATCGATCTCCGATTTTGACAATATGTTAGAACTTACAATATTTTCTTTACCCAATTCAATTGCGTATATTGAGTTCATTATTTCTTCTTTTATTAACTTTGTTTTATAGAGCAAACTTAAAACTAATTCGTTCTCAAAAGCTTTATCCTTTTCTATTACATTAAGAATTTCATTAGTTACGTTCGTTAATTTGTTTATTCTATCAATATAAGCTTTATTTATTAAGACTTGGTTATTATTATTTTCTAAGACATTATTAATTTTATCTACCATTATCGTATAATCGTCATGGTCAGGGCTTCCTGCTACCCATTTCCATGCTGTGCCAATGAAGTTTAGTGATCTTTTAGATCTATTGATTTTAATATTGTTAATAAGGTTAATGGTTTGTTTGAGCTCGTGATCTAGGATTGGGAAGAATGGATTATTCCTTGGAATGTGCTGGTTCATTAGGGATGAGGTTTTTGATATAAATTCTTCATAAGGGGGTATTTCAATAACATGAATAAATTTAAGATTTCCTGTTTGGATTTTTGCTATTCCGGTTTTTAGCACGATTATCTCTGAATTGGAATAATCGAGGATTTTGACGTCAGCATTAATAAAGGAAGTAAGATACCTGTGGAGATAAGAAGATTGATTTCAGCTTTTAATATTTGCTTTGTGAACTACTTTTCCAGATTGTGTAATTACAGTTTTTGTTTTGTTTTCTTTAACTATTTCTTGTTTAAAACGGGGTGATAACTTGGAACCTAATCTCTTGTTTATTTTAACGTAAATAATGTCACCGGGTGTATAGTTTTTTACTGTGTGCCTTTTTTTTGTTGTGATATTTCAAATCAATATTTTGTTTTTCTTTTAATTTGATTATATTTTCTTTTCTTGCTTTTTCAAACAGTTTCGGATCAGTACTGACGTTTCTTCCAAAAAATACTTCTATGGGTTTTTTCCCAATTGTTGAATGAATTGAACAGTTGTACTCGTATACTGCTCTGTCTAGTAATTCTAGAAAGGATTTATGAATTTTTTCTGTTTTAAGGCAACGCATTATTTCTGAAAGCGTGGAGTGAAATCGCTCCACTTGCCCATTGACTGTACTGGAATATGGAGGTGTTTTAAAGATTTCTATTCCTAATTGATCTTGCAATAAGAAACAGATAGAGGCTGCATTAAAGGATTTTTCGTTGTCAAAGACAACTAATTTTGGTACGCCGAAAGCGAACAAAATTTGTCTTAAAGGTTCTACTATATCTTGTACGGCTCTGGACTTTAGAATTTTCGTTTGAGCGTATTTGGAAAATTTATCTAGCGCGGTGAGAACAAGATGTCCTTCAGTTGAATAAATATCTAAATGTAAAATATGGCCTGGATATTGGGGAATAGGTGTTGGTTTGAGTTCGGGTTTCTGTGGATGTCGATCGTATTTGTGTTCTCGACATATATGACATTGTTTAACTATTTTATTAATTTTTGAGTTCATTTGAGGAAAATAATAGCTTTGGAGTAGTTGGGCCTTATTTTCGCGAGCATTTCAATGTGCTCTATTATGGATTTTAAGGATGTGTTCTTCTTGTTCAGTTTGATTGGTTATATCAATAACCTTTGTAATTTTTGAAATGAAGTGGATATATATTTTGGATGATTCCCATAGTTTCTTCGTTAGTCATTAGTCCATTTATTATGGTAGGGATTAGGTATCGTTTAAATATTGAAATAAGATTTTCTTTAGTGTATCGAGGTTGTGTAAAGGTAAGTCTGCGGAAATTTGGGAAGGGGTATTGAAGTTGGCAATTGTCTTCTTCGCCTATAAGCAGAATCAGTTGATTTTTGAAAATATTGATTGGCAATTCTACTGCTGGAATAAGTTCGTGGGATGAACTTTCATCACTATGTTGGGATGCTGTAAGGGAATTAATTTGGGAGTCAAAAGGTTGGGATTCTGGAAGGGAATTAATTTGAGAATCAATAGGTGGTCTTGAAAGTGCATCAGCAACTACGTTAGCCTTACCGGGCTTATATTTCAGTTCGTAGTTATATTCTTCTAATGCTGCTTTCCAGCGTTTCATTTTCGAATTGTTATTTTTGCTACTTAAAGCATAAGTCAGAGGTTGGTGATCAGTTAGTATTTTGACTCTTGCTGAGCCATATAAGTAATTTCTGAAAGTGTTAAGAGCCCAAATTATAGCCAGCATCTCTTTTTCGTTTGCGGCATAATTTTCTTCGGTCTTGCTTAATGTTCTGGAAATAAACATTATAGGCTTGTCTTCTTGAGATAGTACTGCTCCGAGGGCGTAATTCGAAGCGTCGGTGGTTAGTTCAAATTCTTTGCTGTAATCAGGGTAAGTAAGTATAGTGTCTCTTGATGCTAAGGAATTTTTTATTTTATTGAAGGCTTCTATTGCTTCTTCATTTAAATGAATTAATTTTTTGTTAGAGAGGTTTTTGGACAGACGTCCGTCTTCCCCTCTTAAAAGGGCTGTTAAGGGTTTCGCTAATTTAGCATAGTCCTTAACGAAACGGCGGTAATACCCTGACAGACCTAGGAAAGATCGCAGATCTCTGAGTGTCTTAGGGGTAGGAAATTGAAGAACCGCATGTACCTTTTCAGGGTTAGTTTTGATGCCGTCTGAAGAAATTATGAATCCAAGAAATTCAACTTCCTCTTTGAAAAATTCACATTTATCAAGCTGAACTTTCATGTTTGCAGCTTCTAAAGTTTTGAAAACAACTTCTATATTGTTTAAATGTGAATCTTCATCTTTGCTGAATATGATGATATCATCGATGTAGACAAAGCATATTTTTCCTATATGCTCTCTCAGTATATCATCAAGCGCTCTTTGAAAAATCGATGGGGCATTTTTCAGCCCAAAAGGCAGCCGGGTGAATTCATATTTCCCATTATTCACCGAAAAAGCTGTTTTTTCAATATCTTTTTCTTTAAGTGGAATTTGATGGAAACCACTCTTTAGATCAATAACCGTGAAAAGTTTATTTTGACCTAATTGTGCGAGCACTTCGTTAATTTCCGGAATGGGATACCGGTCAGCTATAGTGATGGCATTCAATTTGCGATAGTCGATCACCAAACGATATTTTTTCTCGCCAGAGGCGTCAGATTTTTTGGGGACAATCCACACAGGTGAATTGTACGGTGATCTTGAAGATCTTATAATACCATCATTGAGGAGTTTTTCTATTTGACTCTCTACTTCATCTTTGAGAGCCATTGGGTATGGATAGCATCTGGTGTAAACAGGGGAATCTGATGAAGTTCGAATCTCACCTTTTACAACGGTCGTGTACGTTAGTTTTTCGTCTGGGTCATCAAATAACTTGAAGTATTTAGTAGCCATTGACTTAATCGAATTTTTTTGTTCTGTTGTCATGTGTTCTGTTCTTAAAGACACATTATTTACTGCTTGTGCAGCGAGCTGTTTAATACGTATTTTTATACTGTCTTTAATAGTCATGTAGTCGTGTTTCGCATAGATTACAGCTGATAGTTCTTTCAAACTATCATTTCCAAGAATGCCTTGAAAAGATTTTAGGTGTGGCATGAGGAAGAATTTAATTTTTAGATCTTTTAAGCCAAATAAGTTTACAAAAGTATGGTGAGTTATTTCTATGTTTCCTCCGATAGAGTTGGCATAGAATTTATTGTCGTTAAGGATAGGGTTTTTTACTAGGGAAGGCTGGATATAATTTTTATTTGAACCTGTATCTATTAAAATTTTAAGCACTTCGCCACCATCTGATTTAACTTCGATATATGGCAACGAAGAGCTTGTTAATCTAAAAAATGAATGTCACTTAGTTCAGATATAACTTCGGTAACATTCTCTTCTATCTGATCTTGTGTTAACGGCTCTAGATAGTTATTGAAACTTTGTTCATACTGCTGATTGTCTAAATATGGTGCAGCGTAATATTGCTCTAATTCTGATTCTTGGGTTGGAGGGTTTTCTTGAGATGAAGTGTTTAGATGGAAATTCCTTTGTAACTTGTTTGGATAGTTAGGTTGCTGTGGAAAATTGTTAGGTCTCTTCGGTGCAGGTGGCCAATTTCTCTGTTGCTGTGGTGGCCTGTTAACATAGTTTACTCTAGCAGTGCCAATAGTGGAGGTTTCCATTTGATTTGGTAATGGTTGTGGCCTTGGAGGTGATCTGATATTATTTCCTTGTATTTGATTCGGGGGTTGATATTGGTAACGATTATTATTGAAGGGTTGCTGTCTAGGGATATTGTTATTATTGAATGGATACAATCGTTGGTTATAGTTCATAGTAGATTGAGGGAAATAGGTGAGTTGTGGGTAGAACGGAATTTGATTATTAGCTAAGGTGTTTTGGATTTGTCGCCTAGGAGGAAGTATTGGGGGAGTTGGTTGATAGAATTTTTTAATTGCTCCTTGTTGACTTATAGCATAATTTGATCTATAGTTCTGATTTTCTAGTTTGAGGCACAGGTAGAGGGCCTGTGGGAGGTCTACGGGTTCACGAATCCCGAGGAGTCTAGGCAAGTCTCCTTTGAGACCTCTTACAAACGTATCAAGAGCTTTATCTCTATACGTTTTCGTGAGCAAGGAGAGTGCTTCAGGACCAAGGTCCATGCAACTTATTTTGTTTAGAATTAGGGATAGATGGGAATAAACGGCTTGATAGAAGCCTTGCACAGTATCGTTCCCTTGTACTAGGGAAGTCATTTGGTACTCAAGTGTACCCAAGTCGCGTTTATCCGCGTAATGCAATGTAAGGCATCGGGAAATGCATTCCCAATCGAGGGGTGTATTGTAGGACTCTAATGCGATGTCCGCATTTCCTACAATTTTATTTTGGATAACGTTAAGTATACCGAAATATTTGGGTGAACCCTTGACAGGTTCGTAGAGGCGGATAATTCGATTTACGCTCTTCTTCCAAGAGCTGAATTCTCCGGGTTGACCCGAAAAATCTCTCAGGCACCTAACTACATCCGGGACCTTGTCAAGATCCGCGAGATTAGTTCTCTGTGCTGGATCGATTGTTTGATCGATTCCTCGAAATCGATCGGAGTTAGGATTTATGATGGCTTGAATAATATCTCTCCCCTCTGTGTTAAGCACGTGGTTTACAATAGATAATACCATGCTTTGCAGTTCGGGACGAGTGAGACCAGCATTATTTTGGTTATTGGTGGGGGCAGGTCCAGACGGATTAATTGGATTAATTGTAGGCCTAGCCAGATTGTTTGGGTTAGACATTTTTTAGCAAGTGTGTATTATAACAAAAATGAAATTCTTAAAATAATTTCTATCGGATATCGATGTTTGTGTTTTTTGATTAGAGTATTTTACCTGATTTCAAATTATTCAATCAATATAATCTATACGATCAATATAAATTAGCAAGTTTGTATTATAAAAAATGAAATTCTTAAAATAATTTCTATCGGATATCGACGTTTGTGTTTTTTGATTAGAGTATTTTACCTGATTTTAAATTATTCAATCAATATAATCTATACGATCAATATAAATTAGCAAGTTTGTATTATAAAAAATGAAATTCTTAAAATAATTTATATCGGATATCGATATTTGTGTTTTTTGATTTATTTTAAATAATAAAAAAAATTTTTTTTAAATATTAATTTTCAAAATGTTATTAAAAAAAAAAAAAAAAAAATATATAGTCTTAAAAAATTAAAATGTCTTACAAAATTAAACTGATGATGAACATGATGTTTGTGGAGCGGCAAGCAGGTATACTGCGTCCTTTTTACTTTTGGTTACTGGGGGGCCCTTTGTTAATTTCTCCAACGGTTTCAATGGTTCAAATGTTTTTCATCGCTTCTGTACCACTTTGGAACTTATTATGATGTTATTTGCATTTATTGTCACTAAATGTCACTATGTGCCTCTTGGGGACTTATTGTATTGTTTATTTTACTTTATATCGCTGTTTGTACCTCTTTGGGACTTAGCGATTCACTTTATTGTCACAATTTTATTGGGTAGCCACTGTGTTGGTTTTTTTTTCACACGTACCGCTTGGGGACGATTAGCACTACTTAAGGGCTTTTAATTGAAAAATATTTTTGCGCGATTTATTTTGCACTTCTTGAGGGCGTATAATAAGATGTTATTTTCCCGCACTACACAATCACAGTGGCCCCACGTTGGGCGCCAATTAAAGTTTTATGTTTTAGTTTTTATTAAAAAAAATAACTTTTATTTTTTTCTTTTTTATTTATTTTTTTCATTCAATTTTTACAGTACAAAAAACTGGCAGCGATTCTGCCTCTCTAAACTTAATGAACTTAATGAACAATGTTTGCTTAAAATCTAAACCTTAAATACCTATTTTATGCTAACGCAACATAATTTGCTTTACTTGAATTATTATTTGTTTCCCAACATATTTTCTTTCTACATTTCCACGAATTGGAATTATTTGTTGAAATGCTAATTTGGGGTCATCGCCCAGACACCATGTCAGCATTTTTCGTGGGATACATTTAAGTTAACTTGTCGTCGTTAACTTATATAAAACCAAAAACCGGTTATTAAAAAAAACGTTTTTTTTTGTCCGGTTAAACCGGGAGGGAAACTAACCGCAAAAACCGAATTATTTTGAATAACCGCACCCCTACACGTCCGTCTGCGACGGGAGCCCTAAGCCATCTCACAAAGACCCGAAACCTCTGCTGTCTTTTGACATTTGCCTACAAGCTGAAACTCGCAGACAAGTAACTTTTCCGTTCCTCTTCCAATAGACACATAGATAACACAGCCCTTATAATTTGTATTTTGTTTAGTTTTTCGCTTTCACATCTTTTCATGGATAGAGTACCAAATGTACAAATACAATAATGTAAACAAATGGGTTTTGGGGGGTGAAACGTACGAAGGTTTCCGATCTTAGTATGGCTTATTTGTGCTATTCAGTCCACGATTCGAGCAACTTAAAAGTTTGTGTTTTGGTACAAATCAAACGATCGCCCCAAATAAGTTCTTCAGTTTGAATCACACCAAATTATTTGTAACTGCGAGCACATTAAAGGTTCGTTCGTTGAACTTTACCCAGGGTTGATCTAGGTTTTTTGACAACCCCAACAATTGTCAAAAAAAACAGGGGTTTTCCGTTATCAAAAAACACCCGAGGGCTATTAAAAAGTTATGTTGCACAAAAGAAAGTTAAGACATTTAAGGTCTGTTTCAAACAATGTAAAAGTAAAGTGAGTAGTTATCCACCACTTAAATTACTTCCCAGTTAAATCCTCCTGTTAGCGAATTGTGCGTTTCACATCGTTCTCATAAATGTATGTGTTGGGTAACTACCTACTTGTTAGTTATTCCAATTTTCCAATTAGAAAAATAAAAACAAAATGGAAGGTAAGAAAAAAAAACGTAAAATCGTTCACTGTGTCTGGCATTGTACTTTACATTTCAAACTTGGATTTTTAAAACAATATAAAATATTGTATTAAAGAAAATGCGCTCTAAAATCGACTTCGTCCAATGATTCTATAGAGTTTGTTCTCAATCGGAATACGAGATTTTTTTATTGGCTCCATAACGTGGAAAAAGAACTCATCAAATTCATCATCTAATGTATCAAAAAAGACATCCATTTAAATAAAAGGGGAAAATTCGAATATCGGTGCTCTTCAGTACTTTAGATTCTGTTAACTGTCAGTTATCTGCTTTATTGGATACTTCATCCACCCTATAAGTTACTTGACTGATTAACTTCTAGTTAGACCTACTCAGTTATTGTGAAACACTAATGTGAATTTTATCTGCTGATTACCTTCCAAGTAGCTTAACAGTGACTTTACTTTTATATTGTGGTACAGGCCCTTAATAATTTAAATTTGAAATATGTTAAATTTAAGTTCTTATTAAATTTTGTTTGGCCCTATGCACAATCCACAACTTCAAAGGTTTCCATTTTACATGTCTGTGTCTGAAAATTAATTCGAGTATTCTTTTATTTCCATTTAAAAAAATAACAAATCAAATCAGTTGAAATTGAAGTTAATTTATTGAGTCTTTACAAAAGAACGTTACATTTAACATCAATTGAAATACAGTGTATTTTTGTCTTAATTTACGTTATTGAATATTACAGGAGGCTATAATGTATGGCTCTCACTTTTGATTTTAATTGTATTTTGCCAACATGGCTACAGTTACTGAATTTTAGTTATTAAAGCTCTTGCTCGTCGATTGAATATTTCATGGGTGAGCCTATGGAACATTTTTTGATTTGCTTCTTGTTTGGGTTTTATAGCTTCCAGGACTTCTTAATATTGTTACACGATGCTATAATTAAAGAAATGATTTTTATGTTTCTAAGAAAATGTAACACTATTTTTGTACATACGAGTACCTTTATGTTTTATCATTTGCTTTTTTATATATATTTTTTTAAGTAAGTAGGTACCCATTTACTATTAAAACACAAGCTGGTTATAAACCTATCTATACCGATCTTTCGAAAAACTTTTCCGAACTGATAATTGACTATGCAAACGAAACTTTTGTCATTCATTACAATGACCCGTTATCATTACCCCTTTGTAAAAATAAAAATAAAAGGATGAACAAAAAAGATCTCCATATGAAGGATCTACCAACAAGATCTGAGTGTTGTTTTTTTTTTTATTTATTTTTTTGACACAGAATACATATCTCTTTGTGTCTCTCTGGTAAGAATTTATTAGATCTTTGTATATATTCATAATTCATTCAAAAAACTGAAGGTTTCCTGAATATTATTCTTCATTTTTGGTGATTAGAATCTGAACCTTCAGATATTTGCAGCTAGTGGGTAGGTGTTTCATTTTGCTTGCTGGACTGTTTGGTATGTTCCGTAGTATATAACGGACTATGTTACAGGTCCTAACGGACTGTTGTTTGTTTCGATCCTGAGGATGCTTCAATTACGGTACAGCATCATCCATGTGTGGATGATGTGTGGTTTGGCGATGTCTCTTTGAGAGACCTGCAGCTGGGTGTCGGATTTTCGTGGTTGGCTGCCTTGGTTGCGGCATGAGTAGCTGTTTGACCTCACTAATTGCTTAATCTTCAGGTCTCGTCACGTATCACTCTTTAATTTAATATTTTAAATGCATAATTTTATGCCACTTTACTTTTTACAAGAAATTAATTACGATTACTTCGCGCAGCAAAAATTGCTGCATGACCGACCGTAGCCAAAAGCCGATTCCAACAAAACAAATCAGATCTCATGTGACTTTGACGTTTATTCATTTACCTCAACTTGCCCCAACTAAATCCTAGATCTACTCCAGGGCGAGTTGAGGGCGACCCTAGGTTTAAAAAAACACAGAATTTGTTTATTAGGGTGACTTCAGGTTTTTCAAAAAACGCTTTAGGACGACCCTAGGGCGACTTCAGGTCTCAACGAACAAACCTTAAATCAAAATATTGTCTGCGTGTTGGTGTATCTCGTTGATTGATTTTAAGTTGCTTATGTGCGCGATCATCGTTCCACTATTGATTAAACTATTTCGTTTCGGAAAAAATTGCAAGTGCGCGCCTAGCCTAACCCGCCTGGGTGGCAATGAGGATCATCTAATTTTTTTTTTTTTTTTAAATAAGATTTAACTTTTTATTTAAGGTAGTAAAAATGTGTTTTGAATAAAAATAAATTAAAATTAAAACAAATATTTATTTCAGTTTTTTAATATTAAAATCCCATTTTTCATAGCACATGTTTTTTTGAGATCAAAAAGCAATTTCAATAATGTAGAATAAGTTAGGAACTATTATTAAAAAAAAAATTTACTTCAGTATTATAAAAATAAACATCCAAATAAACTACATATTTACATAAAAAAATTAAATATCTTCGGCGCAACCTAGGCAAAAATCAACGGTGTGTTTGCCACAAATCAGAAGTTTGCATTTTTTGCAAAAATTCTTTGTAATGCGCCTTTTCTTGTAAAGACACAAACCATAGCTTTTTCTTTCTTTTGGGATCATTTTCCTGAACCGGAGGATTTTACCTTCAAACCTTTGTTGGCTGTTTAAGTCCAACACATCCCGTCATTTATTTTTCTTGTAATTGTTGTTGTTCCTAGACGATATTTAACCCATGGTTCTACAAGTTTCTCGTGCAATTGCATCATGAAGCTTCTTCGAGATAAAGGTTTAGCTTCCGAAACGCCGATATTATGACAATAAATTATATATGAGTTGATGGCAGATATATTGAGCATATCATAAAATATGGCCATGGGTCACCTATTTGACTTTCGATTGCATGACATGTTGGAACACATTTGATCGAATGTATCGAGTTGCATTGTAGAATTCAATCATGCTTGGTTTTCTTGATGATGGGTTGACATTTGCTTCCTCATTACACGATTGGTTTGTATGACAATAGAGTAAATGGCCCATCAAAACAAAACATTGAAGTTCCAATTGGCCTGCTTGGGTTGTCCTTCATTTGTTCCGGGATTTCTCTTTTATTGGCTCGCAAGATTCCAAAAATAGTCAATTTGTAGGGTTGTTGAACTCATTGTTTTGCCAAAGGAACTGAAGTAAACAAATTATGGGTGGTTACGTTCCTGTTAGAACCGTGAATACTGCGTGTAATTTTCTTGACAATACACTCCGCCAAAGGTATGCCTTGTGTGTGTGTTCCTTTTGTAAGGTAAGGTATGGCATCAACCATGTACCTTGCCCCACTATCACACATCATCTCCATTTTAATACTGTACTTAGCCGGTTTGTTCATTGCAAGCAATTGCTCTCGATGGTTAAGCAGCTTCCATATTTGTAATTAGATCGACATTGTATCATTAGTAAGTCCCATATTTACCGAATTGGTGAAATGGTTTGTAACCCTCAATTATCTATCATCAAACCTTAGGCTCGCTATTAGAAAGTCAAACCTTTCTCGTCTTATACAAGCAGGGAAGCGATTTCCACAAAACGCTGTGTTGAATAGCTCATCGGTTGTTAAGTGGTTGTCCTTCAAAGATGCTGCTACTAACAAAACATAGTTTTGTTTCTTGGCAGAAATTTCAACATTCGTCCATTTTATAATTGCTTCGCAAATTTCCTTTGTGATGAAAGAGCCAAAAATATCGACAGGATTTGTCTTGTTTTTTATTGAACTTGCTGGTCCTCTAGACATTCAGGCAATATTTGTCACAGAAGTTCGAGAAGAAGTTTGTCTCTTCCTAGTAGTCCAAATGTGACTGTTCTTACTTCGAATTTCAGTCTGCGACAAATTCACAATACAGTTGGAGACTGAAGAATTCTCTTGTTCATCTTCAACGTCTGTAGCTTCATCTTGAACATCGCTTTGCACGTCTTCCCTCAACAAGCCGTCTGTACTCTCACTATCAGAAAAATCGCCATTTGAGTAATCTAAATCATATTTAGGGGCTATTCGTTATTATATTATATTATATAACATCGCAGCCATTATTCAAAATCACCGTACTATAGACATATAAACAAAACAAAAAAGAAACACATATCAACACAAACAAAATTTGTAAAAATTTGTATCACAAACCGATACTTTTATTATAATAATTTAGACAAATTCTCAATTTTGTTGCTCCTAATGATTTTTACCTAGGTAGGTTTGTAGGTACTATAGGGTTTTGAATTTAATAAAAAATTGTACTCGAGATTTTTCAAACTTGACATTCCGAAAAAGTGGATCCTACAATTCCCTCTGTCTGTTGTAGTTCAATTTACGGCCCTTAAGCTCGCGAACACCAAAGCCGTTATCAGCCCAAGTATGATTGAATGACTTCGGCAGATTGAACCAAACGTATGTTTTACAGCTCTTCCTCCAAATTTATTTTCCTCATGAATTTGATTATTTGGAGTATTTTTCGAGATGGTAATTCACTCTCTTCCACATGCTATAGTCCTAGGTGTTTTTTTCCTTTGGTGGACAAGTGCATCACAATTGCACAGAATATGGTTCGGCGTTTCCTCTTTTGTATCACAGAACCTGCATGTGGCACTACTTACTAGACCAAGGATGTTAAGGCGTCTTTTTAATTTATAGTGTCCTGTAAGGAGACCCGTTATTATTCTGAGGTTGTTTCTGCTTTAGTTATACAGTCTGCCAAACGTTGTTGGTTATAATTCCCAAGTAGTACATAGTTTGGACTGTCTCAGTTTGGGGAGTTTTTTCAAATTGTTGGATATTATGGTCTCCTCTTCTTTTTATTTTATTTCTAATCACATTTTCTCCTATTCCGCAGTATGGTTCAGGCCCCACTAAGAGAGTCGACGCACCTATTTTTGCTAAGAAGTCTGCATCCTCATTGCCCCGGAAACCTACGTGGCCACGTACCGAGTGAAGTGTGACATTATTATTTTTGCCGAGTTCATTTAGCCTGCCTACACATTCCCATACCAGGCTTGGCTATCTGACATGATGACAATATTTTGTTTATTGTTATTTCCTTCAAGGTTACGATCTGCACATAGCTTGTACTTCAGCTTGGAAAATACTAGTAGACTGTTTCATCGGTATAGAAAGTTTGGTTCTTGGCCCAAAGATTCCTGCACCAGTCCCTTCTGACGTTCTCGATTCATCAGTGTACCACTTGATGGTGTTTTCTTTCAGAGTGTAGTTAACAGTTTCCCCTACCCACTCTTTCTTCCTACTGAACTTCGTTTGAAAGTTTTTCTCGAAGTTATATTTTTTAATCATACCATCTCTTGGAATGTCAATATGGTCTTTTACTGAAGACTTCGGAATGTTGTCTCTTTCCATGAGACCTATACATTTGCTAGTCCCAGTTCCCTCTTTGGCAAATCCAAAAACTTCCAATAACCTCTTGTCGAGGAGACAGATGAAGTATAATATCCATTGCTGATGTATGGCAGGTTCTCATTGCTCCAATTATGACTAAGCATGCGACCTTTTATACTTTCTCTAGTGATTTTCTAGTTGTTATTGGTTCGGTTCGTTTGTGCCATGCGACTGCATCATAGGAAATGATGTGTCTTACCATCATGGTGTACATCTATCTAAGGATTTTCGGCTTGCAACCCCAAGATTTGCTTGCAAGTCTCTTGCTTAGCTTTCCCGACGGTTGATTCTACATGTTTGTTCCAGAGGAGTTTATTATCTAGTGTGATACCTAGGTATTTTACCTCCCTCTTAGTTTCTATTACTTCGCCAGCTACCCGGATAGGTTTCATGTGTGGTAGAAATTTTTTCTTGGTAAATGGTATAATCGTGGTTTTTGTAGGGTTGATATTTAGTCCTACAGAAAGACACCATTTCCTTATGATTGTTAATCCTCGTTGGATTATATCACATAAAGTTTCTTCAAACTTCCCTAGGGCTGTAATAATTATATCATCGACAAAGCCAATACAGTGTATACCTTGGCAGTTCAGATTTTCTAGCAGTTCGTACACTACAAGACTCCTAAACAAGGGTGATAATACCCCTGCCTGAGGACAAACTCTTGTAGTGCTTATGCTCTAAACCGTCGTTCCTGCTGTTGCTTCTGCTGTTCTGCTGACTAACATTTCTCTAATCCAACTGGTTATGGTGATGGGTATACACACTTCTTAACAAGAGGTTTGTTGACTGTATCATGGGAGTTGTTCTCAAAAACACCTTCTAGAAAGGCAGCTAATGCCGATTTCTTTGCATCTAAAGCTTTTTTTAAGGTGTTAGTGAGCACATATAGGGCGGTTTCTGTTCATATACCTGCTCTAGGCATGTTGTCGTTGATTGAGAGGCCGTTTTACTAAAACTTCCGATCTTATGAAGTTTTCTATTATTTTCTCTAAAGTTTTCAGTATGAAGGATGTTAAGCTTATTGGCCTGAAAGACTTTGGATGGGTTGTATCCTTTTTCCCAATTTTTGGAATAAAGATTACTTTAGCTCTTCTCCACAGGCTTGGTGTGGACCCAAGAACAATGCTACCTCGGAGAATACTAATAAGGTAGGGCATTAGATCTTGTTTGCCCTTTGGCAAAGTGGCTGGGAAGATACCATCTACCACTGGTGACTTAAAGGTTTGAAAGGTACTAATTGTCCACTCGATCCTTTTTCCTGAGGATATGGTTGCTGCAGTCTTCCATTCTTCTTTGTTTGGTTTGAGAGGTATTCTCTCTATTGAGTTTTCTACTATTATTGGTAGACTGCCTGGAAAATGCGTGATAAGTAGCAGAGTCGCCCTCTGCTCTTCATTTTCTGTGAAGCTCCCATCACTATCGTGACGCGCTACTTATATTACTGTCTTCTCTTTTACTTGAATTTGTAGTCTTGCCGCACCAGTTGTTGAGAAAATTCCCTCACAGAAAGACGTGAAACTGTTGCTTTTGACTTCACGTATACCACTTAAACCGACATCGTCGCTCGTTATGTACGGATAAACCGACACATCCCATCTTATTTGGATTTCTCGTCAGATTGCCTGTAAGGTTGTATTAAAAGAAGTTCGCAGTCATATTACACTCAATAACGGAATAGCCCGATAACGGATTGAGTGTATGCAGGGGAACGTCCGAGACAGTCGTCCGAAATATTCCAACACAGATTCGGTTTCAATGTACGCAAAGCATAATACATACTACGCTTTCACGGGCTACTAAACCGAGATTTAAGTAGGTAGATATAGATTTAGCTAAATCTCCTCAAAAGAATATTCAAAATAAATCTCTTTAATCTTTAAATCTTCATGTGGAAATGAGCACTTTCATTCTGTCTGTCCCTTATTTATTTATAATGTCTTGTGCTAATACTAAGTGTGTGGATCGTTCCGTCATAGCCCCTGTTTTTTAAGTGTTACGGACTTTGAGGAAATTTATTCCACGCCAAATGCGTTGGTTCGAATAATTCTTTGATGGATGAAATGAATTATTCGAATAAAGCATATTGGTATTGTCCGAATTATAAAAAAGATTTAGCTCGCTCACTTTTCTTTTAAATTATCCACATTAAAAGATGAGCTTACTGAAATTGCAAAGGGGTTTGAAGATTTAAGCCTTAACTTTCCTAATATCGTAACAACTGTTAATCGCATCCCTTCTCCGGTGTTGATAGCTGACAAATCCTCTTCAACGAATGATAATGCAACACCAAATCCTTCAACTGAAATTTCAACAAAAAGTAAAAGGAGAGGAAGGGACATGACCACCTGTCTAGACAACACAGGACCGGCTCCTAAATAATCTTCCACAATAAGTAGTGAAGCAAGTGCTACTTCAATAACTATGTTCGAACCAGTCAATAAAGGTTTTGAAACCCCCTCAGAACCTAATGTATCTATTCCACCTGTAACTGTTAGCGAACAGCTTGACTTGGCTGCATCACAGGAGTCCGTCATTATAGTTCCCAAAACTCTATCAGCTAGGGCTATATTTGTTTCTCGTCTCTTACCCGAAACTAAGCCGGAAGACCCTTATGATCATTTGGTTGCCACTAAAGCTATTGCAAATTTATCATGCGTCAAATGTTTCAAAATAAGTAAACCTAACAGTTTTATAGCCTCTTTCAAAATAATTGTTCCCAGTTCTCTCTTCGAAACCATATGTTGTAGTTCTTGGCCTCCTAATACATTGGTGAAAGAATTTATAGCCCCATTGAGAAAGAAATCTAAAATCTAAATTCGGCTTCTAACTTAAATTCAAAAAATTGCCCATGTTCTGCCTCTACTACCAAAATGTAGGAGGCCTTCGAAGAAAACTGCCAAGATTATACAAATTCCCTACCTTTGCCTTACGATCTTTTCGCCCTCACTAAGACTTTGCTTATATTGAATTAAACACAGGTACTTTTTGATAGCGAGTTCTTAGTTTTCCATAATCATCGTCATGATGATATTATGAATTCAGTTAGTGGCGGAGTACTTATTGCTGTTAGAAGTAATTTCTCCTCAACACAAATAGTCTTCCCATTCAATCTGACTTTAGTCTTATTCATTTTAAATATTTATATTCCACCTAAAAGTCCTGTGTCAGTATACACTGAACTCTCTTAAGCACTCGACTTTATTTTTAGCTTAGCTACCTTTGACAATAATATCTTTCTATTAGGGTATTTTAATCTTCCTGGCATTGATTGGGTTCCCTCTGATGATGAAGCCTATTTTGAAGCTGCCACAAGTTCATCCCAACAGGATGTTGGATAATATTATCTCTACGGACTTACATCAAGTTTTGGAGATTCTTAATTTTTGCATAAAAGAAAACAATTTTCTACAATTCAAAGATGACATCTTCAAACCGGTTTTTGGAATGCCGATGGGCAACCCACTTTCACCCACCATTGCTGACCTTGTGATGGATTATTTATTAGATGAGTGTCTTGCTGATTTTAAAGACAAACCTACTTTTATCGTTAAGTATGTGGTTGATTTATTTGTTGTATTGGATAAAAGTAAAATTGATGATGCCTTGATCATCCTGAACGGATTCAATCAAAAATTACAATTTACTGCGGAAAGAGAAAACAACACCTCGAAAGCTTTTCTTGACGTCAAAGTGTACAGAGACCAAAACCATCTTTCGTTTGATTGGTATCAAAAAAATACGGCTTCAGGACGAATTATCAATTATCGTTCCAACCAGGCCAAACATATTTTAATCAATACGGCTTCCAACCTAATAAACAAAGCTTTTACTTTGAGTGATGAAAAATTTCACTCGGCTAATCAGCAAAAAATCATTAATATCCTTAAAAATAATGGATATCCGACTCTAGTCATTCGAAACTTGTTGTTAAAATACAATCATCAAAAAATCCCCCGTCACCAATGCAACCCTAGCGGCTTTTTCAAAAGTGTAATCTATGTTCCCAAATTGACGGACAAATTCAAGGAGATTGTCAACAAAAAAGTTAAAGATGCTCGGTTAGCTTTTAAATCAAATAAAACGCTTGCACACCTTTTCACCAAATTAAAGGTAAAACCTGACAAAGATAAATGCACGGATGTTATATATAAGATCAACTGTAAGGGTAAAATTGATGAATCCTGTAATTTATGTTACATTGGCACGACGAAACAATTTCTACGTCAACGTATGTCGAATCACAAATCTGACATCAACACAAAAAAGACGGCACTCCGCTAACCATGCTATCGAGTTTGGCCATTCTCCAGATTTTGAAAATGTCCAAGTTCTCCAAACAGAAAAACACACTTCGAAGCGTTATACTCTTGAAACACTTAATATTTTTAACAACAAAAACAATATGAATCGGTGGCAGGACACACAAAGCATATCTGCGGTATATTGCTCTCTCGTCACATAGACCAAATTCTTCCGTTTACTTTTTCAAGAGTGTTTTAAGTATTTTCTTATTATATATTTACAAATAATGTAAAATTTTATTTTTTACATATAATATTCCAAAGTGTGAGTCTTCAATTGTTTTTTCTTTGTTGTATAAAATTGTTTATTGCTTAGTTTCTTTTTTGTATGTAATAAAAAGTTCCCCCTGAAGAAGACTGCAATCCCTGCCGAAACGTCGGGAAAAGTTAATGAAACTAGTTTTGTTTCATTACTAAAATTATTGTGACCAAAATAGCCGAAGGAAAAGTTTTCCAAAATAACATAAGTATCAACTAAAATTGGTCAATAATTTAAAAATTCATTACCTAAAGTTAGCTCAATACAAAATTTTAAAGTTAGACAACTTGACCTTGTATTCTCATCTGACGCAGTTAGTACAGTAGTGGTAGTATCTACCTCTGCTTTATCTAACATAGATCGTTATCACCCGCCTCTTAACATTTTTCTTGACTTGAGTGGTCATTTACTAGAAAAAAGTAATCCTCATGACTGTTCCCATACTTTTGAACTTCACAAAGGTGATTTCCAACAGCTCTTGGATAGTTTAATAGATTCCGGTCTAGAACATTTACCGATTTCTAATGATCTTGACTCAAATATCTCAAGCTTCTATTCTATTTTGATGAGATACATTAATGAAACAGTTCCTAAAAAAACATCTATTCCCTCTAATTCTCCTTGTCATCATTGGTTCACAAAAGAACTGAAATGTATCCGAAATAAAAGAAATAAGGCTTGGGAAAAATACATCAGATTCATGACGGTAGAGAATCAAGTAGTTTACATTTCCCTTTTTGAAGAATTCAAAAATCTCACTTTTGAACTCTATAATGAATATCTGGAAACCATGGGCCGTTCTTTGAAGTTAGAACCAAAAAACTTCTGGAAATTTATAAATTCTAAAAAGAAATGTGACGTCATTTATAATGACTGTAATCTTGAGTACAACTTCTGAAATTTGTTATGGCTTTGCAATTAATTTCAACCAATCTTTCATTGATTCCCCAGTTGTTCTTGACGAAAACTATTTTCATTTTTTTAGAAATTGTCTTCAAGTATAATTTAACAATACTACAATAGATCGTGACAAAATTTTGATTTTGTGTCACATTTAAAAGAGGACTATTCTATTGGACCTGATGGAATACCACCCGCTGTATTAAAAAAAAAGTAGAACTATTTTACCTTTTCCTCTGCGTAATATTTTTGAACAAAGGTAAATTTCC
The DNA here is from genome assembly GCA_910595825.1 of Philhelius pedissequus. Classification (NCBI taxonomy): domain Eukaryota; kingdom Metazoa; phylum Arthropoda; class Insecta; order Diptera; family Syrphidae; genus Philhelius; species Philhelius pedissequus. The sequence continues at coordinate 81,999,123 of OU343163.1, forward strand.
TTTAGTTTTTAAGAATGCATTTATAACCTAGTATTTGAAAAGGGAGATAACTGATTCAAAATCACAGATCCACAGATCACACTTAATATACTTAATTTTTTGTGATCGAAAAACATTAAATGTATATGTAGAAATTTTACAAAAAATAACGAAGCACATGTTTTCTTTTATGGAATTTCTACTAATATGTAAGATTCTGTAAAAATAAATTTAACAAAATCGAATAATTAAATATTTAAAAATGCAATTTAAAAAAATAATAAAATAACAAAAATTAATAAATATTCAATAATATCAAATTTTCCGACGGAAATATTAACACAACATAAGAGATATTTTAAAATGCAGACTGTTTTATTTTTCTTGAATCGAATATTAAATAATACATTCAAACACAAACAAAAATGCACAATACATACTTATTCCTAGATTTATACGGAATCAGATAATTTAAATTTACTTAGGCGTCAGATATAGCTTTCATTGAAACTCATCATTGAAAACTTTGACTATCCATTTTGAGGCACTTAAACAAATAAAACTGATTTCGGTTTGGCACCAAAATAAAGGTAATAAGATATATAATATTTTTTGTTAAAAAAATATTTCATTTGCTCTACCACTTTTGATTTTTCAATGAAAGTGGTAGAAGAAATAAAATATTTTCGACATAACGGGGTGGTAAAATGGATATTTGTTTTAACTGTCTAGTTAAATTTTTGAACAATATGTTCTAAAAATATGAATCTTTTATAAAAATATATTATAGTAAAATATCCAAAAATATGTACTAACGATTGAATATCAATTTAAAGGAAACTTCCTGACTCGTATACATAATTCGTTGCCTTGCTTCCAAGGTGTTTCTAAAAAGCCTAATACATTTGCATGGAAATCCGATCCCTAATAATAACAAACACAATTAAATATAAAACAAACATAAAGGCCCCTATTGTATATAAAATTAACCAATGAAATCGCATGCTTTAAGATAATCAAAATCAACAATATCTCGAAAAAAAGCCCTAGACACAGTACTAAGTGAAAGATTATTTTTAATATCGACATTTCGACATACGAAGCATAAGAAGTTTTATCAAGGGAAGAATTGAGATATTATAAATTTTGCTCGGTCAAGAATTGAAGAGACGAATAAGAAATTTGTTTCATCATTTTTTGACATCAAACCTGAGAAATTGTTTTTTTTTTTTTTTAAATTCATTTTTATTTCATATTAACTTATAACTATCTTAAAGCTAGACAAAAATGTTTAAAACTAGCCTAATTATCAATAACTTACAACTAATTTACTGGCCCTTTACGGGCGCTCTAAATTAAACAATAACTCTTACAACTAATGTCTTTCGACCTAAAAACTATTTTAATTAAATCTAAATTTTTTTTTTTTATTTATTTTATATTTCAAGAAACTTTTATACAGAAAACTTGGTATCTGATAATTTTTTTTTTTTTTTTTTTTTTTTTTTTTTTTTTTTTTTTTACCTATAAACTAAACTTAAATATCTATTAAAAATAATTAAAACTAAATAAAACTAACTTATACTAACTAAAAATAACTTAAACTACTTAAAATACCTAATAATACTTATAACTACTTAAAAACTAGAACAGCCACAGCAGCATTTTTTTCGTTTTTTAATTTTTTGTTTGTTTATTTTTTATATGCATGCAGACACACACTAGCATGCAACCCACCCACACATGTACATACGCACATACATATACGTACGCACACACATGTACAGACACGCAGATACATGCACGCATGCCCCCGCATACATACATATTTTTAATTTTTTTTTTGGTGCCACCCTGACTGTTACCTATACCTAATGCCCTAAATCTATGTAAGTCGGCCAAGATATATCATCTTCATCGACTTTAAATATCACGATGCTGTTCAGAGAGCCACCAGAACTGGTTCTCCTGTTTCGCCCTATCCCTCCGGTCCCGATCGGACACAGTCCTACTGAACCGAAGGCGCTCTTCTCCACCTTGAGCGATGACGTCTCGACCATACAGGAGTCGCCTATCCACAGTTTTCCGGCTGACGTGGTAGATGAGCGGAACCGCCCCTCCATCCTGTATCAGCCCTCGACTGTCTAAATAGAGGAATGCCTCAGGAGGGATGTAACCACTTAACCGCGCACTCTCAAAATATTCGTTATTGGGGTAATAAGCCCCAAAAATTAAGCTGTTAGTTGAGGACATCGCTCTTGCAACGTGACCCCGAATCAGCTTGAACAAAAAATTATCTATTCTGTTTATGTTGGCTCCGTTGTATAGAACCTGGTTGGAATAATATCTTGTGTACTCCGACTCTGGTGTTCTGTGTAATCCAAGGCAACGTCTAAGACATTGCCTCTCAAACACCCGAATCTTTTCCATTTGAGATGGGGCAACGTTGAACCACACCGGGCATCCGTAGGCAATCATCGGCCTGATGAGGGCCATGTAGCAAATCACCTTCACCCTGCTGTCAAGACGGCTGCTATAAAACAGTCGTTTTGTCAAGGCTAAGGCTCCCCTAGCCCTGGCCAAAGCAGCACCTATATGTCTGTCGAAATACAGGTACTGATCCAACCAGATGCCAAGGTACTTTACTACACTTTTACTCGCCAGTGGATGTCCATGTGGCCCTACGATCACCAGCTTGCGCCAGTTCTTTCTCGTATCCCTTGAGGCGCTAGACAGCGGAGTCCTAAACAAAATAGTTTCTGATTTCTGGAAGTTGATTTTCAACTTCCAGTCATCACAATATCGCTGAATCTTGTCGAAGTCACTCTGCAAGAGACTTTTGATGACCTCAACTGTATGAGCTGTTCTGTACGCAATTAGATCGTCGGCGTACGCAATTGCCTGAGTTAGACTACCTATCAGATCGCTGGTGTAAATGTTGAAAAGAATCGGCGAGTTAACCGCTCCCTGCTGAAGACCATTATTAATATTAAAAATTGCAGTAGAAGTTACATTGCCACTCTTGACAACAAACTTTCTACCATTTAGCATGTCATAAAGCATATACAATAGAGGTTTACTTATACCTAGTCTGGTTAGCTTTAGATAGAGACCTTCTAACCATACGGTGTCGAAGGCCTTCTCCAAATCAACCAGACAGGCACCCGTACACTGTTTTTTAGTTTTGTTCCATTGGATATCAGAAACAAGTTTAGACGCGGCATGAATTGTGTCATGTCCCGCCTTAAAACCGAACTGATTATCCGGGATGATATTTTTGTCCTCCGCCCATTTGAACAGGGCTCTATTAATAACCTTTTCAAATACTTTGCTGATACTCGGAAGAAGACTTATCGACCGGAGATTCGCCGGATTGGAGTTGTCCTTTCCCTTTTTTGGGAGAGGGTGCACCACAGCTGTCTTCCACCGCACTGGATAATATGCATTATTCAGCGCGTTGTTAAACAGTGTGGTATAAATGTCAACTGCTTCTTGAGGCAAATGTCGTAGTACAACGTTGGATATACCATCGAGTCCTGCAGACTTCTTTTTCTTTAATGAATCGAAGATGAGCTGGAGCTCATTCTTCGAAATTAACAGGGGGCTGGGCCCATTTCGGTCGGCGATTATGGCGTTTGCCAAATCTTCATCATTAAACCTGGTAAAACCAAGGTTCTCAGATCGCCATTCGGTTATATCGTTCCGGAGCCATAAGTGATGAAGCAGAGCTCTGTTCTCCAGGTCATGATTCGGGCGAATGCTAGCATTCACCTTGTACACTTGCTGGAAAGCAGCCCCCACAGCCTCCACTCTCTCCTGCGGATCTTCGATTATATAGAGGTCATCGTCCAATACGGCATCCTCTGGGTCTATGCCTGCTGTCAGAAGTACGTCTCTGTTCTCTGTCGTCCTCTGGAGCTTAAGACACGGAAGATCGTTTTGATCCTTTCTTCTTAAAATCTTATTAATTTTTGGGAACATACTTGGGTCGCTGGAGTTAACGGCACGAATTTTATTGTCCCAGAACGAATTAATAGCCAATCTATAATTTTCTTTGATCAATTGGTTGATGTTTTTGATGGACGACTTCAGTGTCCTAATCTCCAGGTCTCGTGTATCAGTAAACCGCCTGTACAAGCGTTTTAGTCTTGTCAGTAGTCCACTTTTTTGTCTGTGAAGTGCGTCAATTGTCGCGTTACGGTACATGTCAGTTGCGTTACGTTCTTTGTATTTCGGTATTGTTCTGTTCATTGTTCGTAGAATCGTTTCGTCAATTTGTTCTAAGTATCTGTCGATTTCAGTATTTGTTAGGTTCCTGTCATTTGGTGGGGATATACCATTTGAACGTAATTCACTCAATAAGGCATTGGAGAAACGAGGCCAGCGCACCTTACTGTAATTGTAAGTATGCACAGGCACATACTCCTCCAACTCCATAAGCTGGTTCGGAAGTTGTATTACGGCTGCGAGTCCGCAGTGGTCACTGTCGTACTCGATCGTTCGTAAACAATTTCTTGGCCGTTGACCCACAGCGTCAGTAATTGTTAGTCTTGCGTCTTTAAGCAATAGATCCAGATAGGCACCGCTTCTTGGGAACGATGGCCTGTCTGTGGCTAGAAGATCGATGCGATACTCAAGGTTGTATCGACCCATCCAATTAAATAGATGGTTACCTCGAGGATTTTGTATTTGATTTCCCCAATCTGTGTGCTTGGCGTTTAAATCACCCGCCAATATATAGTAATTCTCTTCCGAGCTCAATCTTAAGCATTCAAAAAGCTTTTCAAGCTCTGTTATAAACTGCGTGGGCTGAGGTGTTGCCGGTGCATAGGCAGCGATCACATACATTCGCTTCCCCTGTTGGAGATGAATGCATATGATGCATGCCTCTAACGTCCGAAATGTTCGCACATCACTATTATATATTACCTTATGACTAATGCCTTTACGTATAAAGATTGCGACGCCTCCTCCTTGCGTGGAGTTGGGTCGGTCTCTTCTTACGATATTGTAATTGTTGTTAGTCAATTTATGTTTCTGGTTAAGCTTAGTTTCGCTAGCCATAAACACATCTGGACTTATGTCTTTAAGCAATTGGAATAAATTCGCTCTACGTTCGGTCCTAATCAATGAATTTACATTCACAGCTAGGATCTTAAAGGGCCTCTCCGGCAGCGCGCCCTTAACCTCTAAGTTGCGTTAAGCTCGGCAAAACAGAGTAGAGATAATCCACCCTAGTCGCCTGCTCCCACCTGAGAAATTGTGTGAGCTGAATGGGTGCCAAAAGTTGAATGGTTTGAAATTCTTCAATTTACATATTTTCAAATGATAATAAATTAAAAATATATTTTTTTTAGTACAAAATTATATAGTTTTTTATTTTATAAAAAATCACAAAATATTGTCTAATCTTTATAATTTAGTAGAAATTTAAGCCTTAGTTTTTCTTTTTCAACGGTACTACCCGAATCGGAAAACCTCCCAAAGGTGGGTTGGCAGCCTTGTATTTTCTCCATTCTTCTTGAACGTCAACATAAACTTCGGGTGTTAAGCTTTCTATAACTTTCGGTTGTTTCTTCAAAAATTTCGATTCAAATTTTTCTGTTTGTAAGCGTAGGTTTGTACACTGGTTATCCGGATTTATTGTAGTTTGGATTTGTTGCCGGTTCGTTTGCTGACTCCTGTATGGCAATCCGTTAGCATTTTTTTCAGTTTTGACATTTTCTTCTGGACTAAACAATAATTTGACGATTTCTTCAACGCTCCTGTTAGTTGGAACTTGTGTTACAGTGTATTTCGGCAAAGACGGGACCCTTTGGATTTGTTGTCTGTTGACCTGCTGACTCCTGTATGGCAATCGGTTACCAAATTGTTCACTTTTTATTTGCTGGTTTGAATTTGAAGCAAAAGATTTTGGTCTTGCATTATATTTCTGAAAAGATGGATTGCCTTGCTGATGACTCCTGTTCCTGTATGGTAATCGGTTACCAAATGTTTCAGTTTTGATATGTTGATATCCTGTATGCTGATGGGTTTGTTGGTGTTGAAATTTTCCACGTTTTGCGCTACTGCTAGGGTATCGATCTTCTTCACGACAACGTTTCAGGTGACTGAATTTTTGAAAACGATTATCCCGATATACTTGAGTAGCCATTTTGTTTCTCGAAATTTAGTTGAGTTATTTCTTGTATAGATCGAAGTGTCCTCACGGAAATCTTGTGTACTTATGATATCCTTTTCAGAAATTCCGAAGTATTTATACGCAAAGCTTTAATCTACCTGGATAATTGGGATAAAACTGATCACCATATTTCCGCATAAGGGAAGGGTAATTAAGGTTTTATGACTTTTTGGTTGGAAAGCGATTAGTTGTGCTAAGCCGATAATTAGCGAGGGAGGGTTTAGTTAAAAGGTTATTATTGCATATAAACAGTTTTAGGAATTAGGTAAATAGTTTTTTATAATTTCAGAATTATTTGGAAGACAGAGAGAGAGGTGTTTTTAAATTATTGGACCGAGGTGCGAAATGTGTATGTGTGTATGTGTTTTTTTTTTCTTCAATGGAGTTGGTTCCTTTGACATGTGCTCCTTAGGGGCGTGGTTTATTATTAATTATTATATTGAACATTGAATATGCTTTCTGTAAATAAATATACATACATATTTGAACTACAGTCTATTATGGGTGCACCTACGAGTATTAGATATATTTATTAAAATTATGTAGTATATGTTTATGATTATATTTTAGCTTAGGTAGAAGCGGATTATGAAAAATTTAAAAAAAGGTCATGCCAACAATTTGTAGGTATATTCTACCTAATTAAAAATAATTGGAATTATTTCACAACAATAAAACAATAAAAACAGTTTTGCAGTTGTCATAATAAACGATGCCGGTTTATGACGATAAAGTAGTTTTGAAGATTATTTCAAGTCTGTAATAGCGTCAATTTAAATATTTTGCATTTAAAAAAAAATTTTTTAAAATTTACTAATTGTATATAAAAATTAAGAAATACTTTATTAGATTATGTTACATTTTTTTATATACATAAACTTAGTAAAATATCAATTTATCTAAATAAAAGTTTTTTCATCTTTACTTCATTTTCAAATGCAAGACATTAAATTCTCAAAACATAGTTTCCGCCATAAACGGCCAATATACAAAAATAACCAAAATAAATAAATAAAATAAAAATAGTATTTTGTAAAAGATGGTCAAAGATCAAGAAATTATATTTTTTTGAAATTGTACAGTAACCCTTTTATTTAAATTAAACATACAATATATATATATCTATGTATATAAAATTTCCATACAGTAATCATATGACATGTCGCTTTAAAAAGGTGTAAAATAATAATTAATAAAAAGCCACACCCATACGAAGCACATGTAAAGGCTTAGTGCCTCCAGTGAAAAAAAAAACATACACATAGGTAAATCCATATTTAGCACCTCGACTCATATCATTTACAAACACCCCTTTCTCTCTCTATCTCTCTCTCACTCTGTTACTTATAAGCAATTCTGAAATTATAAAATGCTATTTATCTAATTCCTAAAACTGTATATATAAAAATAATAAAAACTAAATGGCTTATTGTTTTACTAAACCCACCCTCGCTAATTATTGGCTTACCTCAACTAATCGTTTTGCAACCACCAAGTCATAAAACCTTAATTACCCTTCCCTTACGCGGAAATATGGTGATCATGACCTTTGATAGTTTTTACGATTCAGGTAGCACAGGCAAAAAACAAAAAATTAAGGTTTTTTTCGTTAAGGCTTAAGTTCCTAATAAATTCTAATTAATATATTAGAAATCATTTTTTGATTTTTATAAAATAAAAACTATCTAATTTTGTATTAAAAACAAAAAAAATAGTTTTAATTTATTAAGACAGATATCCATTTTAAAATATGTACATCGAAGATGTGACGTGACAATCAAAGCTCAATACGATTATTTTAACTTTTGACTATAAAACATTGATTCTGTAAGAATAATTACTTTTATTTTTAATTTACTTAGATTTAATAATATTTTATATCCTCTATTAAACAAATATTATACGATACGGGATATTAGCAACAATACTGTATACAATTTGTAAATCTGATTTACAAGATTAGAATTATACCTTTACTTCAATATTTAAATTTAGTCCGATGAGTTTGACGAGCAAGCGATTTTGGTTAATAAATGGACAAAATGACACAGAGACTTTCTCATGAATATTGTCTGATTTGATCGCCGTAATGACGATTTCAGTGCGCGGATAATGGGAAAGAGGAGTCGGACAGAGCATCAAATTCGTTAATTGTTGAATCTCTATCCAAATTTGGGCTACGATAAATAAAACATGTGTGTATGATGTGCTTATTTACCATGAATTTTTTAACCACATGAAATTAAAATTTGTGTTTGAGCACAAACCATATTGTGGTTGAAGTTGATTGGTCGCAACATCATTTCTTATATACCTATGCGAGTCCATGGTGAGGAAAGAATAATGGCACTAAATTATAGATTAAATTGCGAAAGATCTGAAATTTCACATATTTGAGTTTCACTTAATGCCAAAACAGCTGGCCTATATTTCGCAGTATAAACGTATGCGGAACAGAAATTTTTTCCTAATCCCACGGATGTTGCTATAATCTACTCTAAATTTTTCAACCACTAAGATATTAATAAACTTTTTAAAACGCACGTCAGACAATTATCTACTTGAGATGACTTGAGATTTAAACAAATTAAGCAAATGACGTACCTACTATCATCAGTTTTTTTAAGCGAGCGTATCGGAAAACCGCTTTTAAAATCCCGTTTTGCAAAAACCCCGATCTATTATAATCCAGCGGGATATCAAACCCAAACCGTTTTTGAACTATCTCATCGGTATTAACAAAATGTTCATGCTTTGGAAGTAAGGTCGTAGAATGGTTCATGGAGCATCTTTTTTTAAGTAGACTAGCCGACCCGTGCTCGCGTTGCGTCGCAAGCCTTTAATATATTTTTTTTAAATGAGTAAAAGCACATCATATGCTCAATGAGATTGACCGCAATTTCTACGATAGCTACATAATTACATATGCTATGCCTAACCAAATAGAGAATTGTATATTCTCTCACTAAAACCGTTCTCAAAAAATAGACGTTCGAACATGGCTTCTGGATATTATGTACAATTTTAACAATTTTATCATTTTCAGGAAGAAATAATATTGATTATTTATTAAATCCACTCTTGAAAGGGCTACATAAAGTTGACCATGAGAAAAAACACTTTCCCTGATCCTTTTCCACCGAAAGATGTCATTTGAAAAAGTGTATTATATGATCTCAAATATCGAGGAAATTCCTAGATTATGGATGATCTCCATTGAGCATACTTTTTAATGGATCAGGTGACTTAGTAATAGAAGGAATGCTTACTTTACAATTAGCACAACATATGATACTAAATTCCTCAGCCCATTTTTTGGATTTGCAAAAATTGCAAATTATCATAAACATATACTACATAATTTTAATAAATATATCTAATAGGTGCACCCACAATATATGTATATTTATTTACAGAAAGCATATTCAATGTCCTTCAAGAAAATTGTAATATAATAATTAATAATAAACCACGCCCCTAAGGAGCACATGTCAAAGGCACCAACTCCAGTGAAGAAAAAAAAAACCACAAACACACATACACATTTCGCACCTCGGTCCAATAATTTAAAAACACCCGCAATCTCTCTCTTTCTCTCTCTCTCCCTCTCTCTCTTTCTTCCAAATATTTCTGAAATTATAAAATACTATTTACCTAATTCCTAAAACTGTTTATATGCAATAATAACCTTTTAACTAAACCCTCCCTCGCTAATTATCGGCTTAGCACAACTAATCGCTTTCCAACCAAAAAGTCATAAAACCTTAATTACCCTTCCCTTATGCGGAAATATGGTGATCAGTTTTATCCCAATTATCCAGGTAGATTAAAGCTTTGCGTATAAATACTTCGGAATTTCTGAAAAGGATATCATAAGTACACAAGATTTCCGTGAGGACACTTCGATCTATACAAGAAATAACTCAACTAAATTTCGAGAAACAAAATGGCTACTCAAGTATATCGGGATAATCGTTTTCAAAAATTCAGTCACCTGAAACGTTGTCGTGAAGAAGATCGATACCCTAGCAGTAGCGCAAAACGTGGAAAATTTCAACACCAACAAACCCATCAGCATACAGGATATCAACATATCAAAACTGAAACATTTGGTAACCGATTACCATACAGGAACAGGAGCCATCAGCAAGGCAATCCATCTTTTCAGAAATATAATGCAAGACCTAAATCTTTTGCTTCAAATTCAAACCAACAAATCAAAAGTGAACAATTTGGTAACCGATTGCCATACAGGAGTCAGCAGGTCAACAGACAACAAATCCAAAGGGTCCCGTCTTTGCCGAAATACACTGTAACACAAGTTCCAACTAACAGGAGCGTTGAAGAAATCGTCAAATTATTGTTTAGTCCAGAAGAAAATGTCAAAACTGAAAAAAATGCTAACGGATTGCCATACAGGAGTCAGCAAACGAACCGGCAACAAATCCAAACTACAATAAATCCGGATAACCAGTGTACAAACCTACGCTTACAAACAGAAAAATTTGAATCGAAATTTTTGAAGAAACAACCGAAAGTTATAGAAAGCTTAACACCCGAAGTTTATGTTGACGTTCAAGAAGAATGGAGAAAATACAAGGCTGCCAACCCACCTTTGGGAGGTTTTCCGATTCGGGTAGTACCGTTGAAAAAGAAAAACTAAGGCTTAAATTTCTACTAAATTATAAATCATGTATTAGATTAGACAATATTTTGTGATTTTTTTATAAAATAAAAAACTATATAATTTTGTACTAAAAAAAAATATATATTTAATTTATTATCATTTGAAAATATGTAAATTGAAGAATTTCAAACCATTCAACTTTTGGCACCCATTCAGCTCACACAATTTCTTAGGTTTGATGTCAAAAAATGATGACACAAATTTCTTATTCGTCTCTTCAATTCTTGACCGAGCAAAATTTATAATATCTCAATTCTTCCCTTGATAAAACTTCTTATGCTTCGTATGTCGAAATGTCGATATTAAAAATAATCTTTCACTTAGTACTGTGTCTTGGGCTTTTTTTTCGAGAAATTGTTGATTTTGATTATCTTAAAAGCATGCGATTTCATTGGTTAATTTTATATACAATAGGGACCTTAATGTTTAATTGTGTTTGTTATTATTAGTGATCGGATTTCCATGCATTAGGCTTTTTAGAAACACCTTGGAAGCAAGGCAACGAATTACGCATACGAGTCAGGAAGTTTCCTTTAAAATGGCATTCCATATGGTTAGTGCGTATTTTTGCATATTTTACTATAATAAATTTTTATAATGAATTCGTATTTTTAGAGCATATTGTTTAAAAAATTAACTAGACAGTAAAAAAATATGCCTTTTACGTCAGTGCAAACGAACCAAACGCAAACGAACAAAAACTATTATATGTTTCTTTTATTTAGTTCACAATTAAATTGATTTAGTTGAAGATGTTTTTACAACGATAAATGCTGTTGAAGGACTTACGGGGTAATTCATGTAAAAAAAAAACTTCAGGTCACATTAGACTTTTTTTTAAATGCTCAACTAACTTCCGTCGAGTGATCTTTTTCGTATAAGACATTCCTAGGACCGAATCGGCAACGCTTTGATTTAAAACTTTTTCAAAATCAGAACAAATAAGAAAACATGAGTTTATGTTATTGTGAATTATTTATGTTAATTAAACAATTGAAGATGATTACTATGTTTTTTTTTTTGTTTTGTATAAAATGATAATTTGGTTGTGAGTTATTATTTTATTTAATAATACAAATAAAAAAATCAACTTATTGTTAAAGACTGAAGAAGATGTGTTTTAAATTGAACCGAAATTAAGTTAAATTGGTTTTAAGTGCATATTAAAAATGCATATTTTGCAGCTACCGTTTGTCAGTGCAATGATTGGTTAAGAAATGAAAATTCAAACTGCATGCCTTTGGCGAAACTCTACCAAACAGTCAATTTTAATGGATGGCTTGAAGATTGTGTTCGCTCCATATACGGCAATTTTGCTTATTGAAGAAGCCATTTAACCCGAAATGAGCTTCATCACTTAACACAATTCTTTGGTAAAAGTGCTCTATGAATTCCGCGAACAGATATATTTTTTTTTTTCAAAGTAAATTTCCACAATTTGGAAGAGTTGTCCGGCGTTATACTAGACAGATTCTTTATTTTTTCATCATAAGGTTTTACAAAATTTTATATAAGAATAAGGTCGTGGCAACGCTGCCGTCTGCCTGAAATGACATTTCTTATGATATTATAGGTGTTCGAGATTTAAATATATCTCTTTCGGCTGTTTTGGTCGTAATGTTTTTTTAATGATATATTTGCAATTGTTAATGAGGGGGAGGTCGACAATGTTTTACGATGCCTTAATTCATATCATGAAAAAAATACAATTTACCGTTGAGAGGGAACAAAACAGAGCGATAACGTTCTTAGACGTCAAGATTCATCGCGTTAATGATAGACTCTCTTTCAATTGGTATCAGAAAGACACAGCATCTGGAAAACTTGTCAACTTTAGATCCAATCAAGCAAAGCATATTCTTATTAATACAGCATCTAGTCTAGTTCAAAAAGTCTTTGCGTTGAGTGGCCGGGAATTTCACGCCGCAAATGAGAAAATAGTCACACAAATTCTCCTAGATAATGGATATCCAATGGAGATCATACGGAGCTTGATACTTCGCCAAAAACACAAAGCTCCTGTTGATAATCGGCAAAAAGATAGAGGTATTTATAAGAGTATAGTTTATGTTCCCAAACTGTCAGAAAACTTTAAAGAGACGGTAAAAAATAGCACTAATGATGTCAGTTTAGCGTATAAATCCAATAGGACGCTGGCACCTCTTTTCACCCACATGAAAACAAAAACGGAAAAGGATAAGTGCACAGACGTAGTCTATAAAATTAACTGTCGTGGCAATGCGGAAGAAAATTGCAATCTTTCCTATATCGGTACAACGAAACAACTTCTTCGTCAACGAATTTCCAACCACAAATCCGACATCAATTTAAAAAGCACTGGGAAGACAGCATTGGCCTTACACTCCATTGAGCGTGGACACAAACCAGATTTTGACATAGTGGAAATCCTGGAAAGGGAGAAACATGTCTCCAAGCGGTATACTCTAGAAACACTTCATATTATTAACAACAAAAACAATATGAATCGTAAACAAGACAGCCAGAACATTTCATCGGTTTACTGCTCTTTGGTGACTAAGCAGAATCCGTGACAATTTAAAGCCGACTAAACTTCAATCGAAGTGTTTTTTTTTTATCATTGATTTATATTTGTCTTTCATTGTATTATTTATGTTTATCTGTGATACGTACTAAATGTAAGTTTGCCAAAATTTTACACTAAATGTTCTTATGTGTATAATATGTTCTTTTTATTTTTGTTAATAAAAGATCCCCTGAAGAAGGCGGCAACCACCGTCGAAACGTCGGGAAAGGAAATGAAACTGTTTCATTAAAAAAACATCACGACCAAACCACCCGAAAGAGATATATTTAAATCTCGAACACCTATAATAATTCAACCAAATGGTCAATAACTTAACAATAAGCATTTCTTATGATATACATAAATAAAAATATAATAAAAATGCAAGTTATCAAAAACTTGTACAAAAAGCTAACTATTCTTTTCCTCATAATATATGTCTCAATTTTGACGTGATTTGATACACAAATAAGTTTTGAATAAGTTTTATTGATTTAACAAACCAAGATTGATTATAAATATAATATACAATAAAATAGTTTTTATAATTAGAATTAGTTTATATAATATACAATTTAGGAATACCAATTTTGACATGATTTGGAACACAATAATAGACTTAATGTTTAATGTGTTTATTTTACAGGTATTAGCCTTCTAGACTATGTGATATTAATTTTGAAGTGATTTAAAACACAAAGAAAGAAAATTTAATTGGACTAAACTACTGTTTTTACAAATTAAATAAATAGGTAATCGAGCCAATCAGATAGGGAATTGATTTCTATAATTAAGAGCATCTTGAATATATTTGACTAGGCACAACCATCCCTTTTCTCCATTAAGGATTTCAAAAAAAATTTCTACAGTAAGAAAGCTAACTCCAAAGTGTAATCTTCGGACCTCTTGAAGAATGGGACACTTGGCCACGAAGTGTTAAATATCTTCAATTTCTCTTCCATTACAAAGATTACAGAGCTGTGGCAAATCTTGTCTATGCGGGATGAAATTAAGATTTAAGATTTCGACTCTCGTTTTAAAAATGAAACTTATTTGAATGGCCGAAAGATTATTACAAAAGTAGTTATGAGCGGAAAGAAGCTGATGGTTCAATTTTTTGTAGTGGTTTCTGGAGGCTGATAAAGCTGCTTTGGCTAGATTATCCTGAAATAATTTTTGGTCTACTAGAGCTATAACCTCTGCAAACTGTTTTTGACAGTCTTAAATTCGATCTTCTGTCAGATGTAAAAACTGATTCGTGGTTATACTATTATACTATTCATGATGAATTCTCAAACAACAAAATAACAGATATAGGAAAAATGGATAAAATTTGCAATTTTTGCAAAGCCAAAAAATGGGCTGAGGAACTTAGTATCGTAGGTAAAGTAAGCATTCCTTCTATTACCGAGTCACCTGAACCATTAAAAAGTATGCTCAATGGAGATCATCCACAATCTACGAATTTCGTCGATAATTTGAGATCATATAATACACTTTTTCAAATGACATATTTCGGTGGAAAAGGATCAGGGAAAGTGTTTTTTCTCATGGTCAACTTTATGTAGCCCTTTCAAGAGTGGATTTAATAAATAATCAATATTATTTCTTCCTGAAAATGATAAAATTGTTAAAATTGTACATAATATCCAGAAGCCATGTTCGAACGTCTATTTTTTGAGAACGGTTTTAGTGAGAGAATATACAATTCTCTATTTGGTTAGGCATAGCATATGTAATTATGTAGCTATCGTAGAAATTGCGGTCAATCTCATTGAGCATATGATGTGCTTTTACTCATTTAAAAAAAATATATTAAAGGCTTGCGACGCAACGCGAGCACGGGTCGGCTAGTCTACTTAAAAAAAGATGCTCCATGAACCATTCTACGACCTTACTTCCAAAGCATGAACATTTTGTTAATACCGATGAGATAGTTCAAAAACGGTTTGGGTTTGATATCCCGCTGGATTATAATAGATCGGGGTTTTTGCAAAACGGGATTTTAAAAGCGGTTTTCCGATACGCTCGCTTAAAAAAACTGATGATAGTAGGTACGTCATTTGCTTAATTTGTTTAAATCTCAAGTCATCTCAAGTAGATAATTGTCTGACGTGCGTTTTAAAAAGTTTATTAATATCTTAGTGGTTGAAAAATTTAGAGTAGATTATAGCAACATCCGTGGGATTAGGAAAAAATTTCTGTTCCGCATACGTTTATACTGCGAAATATAGGCCAGCTGTTTTGGCATTAAGTGAAACTCAAATATGTGAAATTTCAGATCTTTCGCAATTTAATCTATAATTTAGTGCCATTATTCTTTCCTCACCATGGACTCGCATAGGTATATAAGAAATGATGTTGCGACCAATCAACTTCAACCACAATATGGTTTGTGCTCAAACACAAATTTTAATTTCATGTGGTTAAAAAATTCATGGTAAATAAGCACATCATACACACATGTTTTATTTATCGTAGCCCAAATTTGGATAGAGATTCAACAATTAACGAATTTGATGCTCTGTCCGACTCCTCTTTCCCATTATCCGCGCACTGAAATCGTCATTACGGCGATCAAATCAGACAATATTCATGAGAAAGTCTCTGTGTCATTTTGTCCATTTATTAACCAAAATCGCTTGCTCGTCAAACTCATCGGACTAAATTTAAATATTGAAGTAAAGGTATAATTCTAATCTTGTAAATCAGATTTACAAATTGTATACAGTATTGTTG
The DNA here is from genome assembly GCA_910595825.1 of Philhelius pedissequus. Taxonomy (NCBI): domain Eukaryota; kingdom Metazoa; phylum Arthropoda; class Insecta; order Diptera; family Syrphidae; genus Philhelius; species Philhelius pedissequus. The sequence goes on from OU343163.1 coordinate 82,015,254, forward strand.
CTAATATCCCGTATCGTATAATATTTGTTTAATAGAGGATATAAAATATTATTAAATCTAAGTAAATTAAAAATAAAAGTAATTATTCTTACAGAATCAATGTTTTATAGTCAAAAGTTAAAATAATCGTATTGAGCTTTGATTGTCACGTCACATCTTCGATGTACATATTTTAAAATGGATATCTGTCTTAATAAATTAAAACTATTTTTTTTGTTTTTAATACAAAATTAGATAGTTTTTATTTTATAAAAATCAAAAAATGATTTCTAATATATTAATTAGAATTTATTAGGAACTTAAGCCTTAACGAAAAAAACCTTAATTTTTTGTTTTTTGCCTGTGCTACCTGAATCGTAAAAACTATCAAAGGTCATGATCACCATATTTCCGCGTAAGGGAAGGGTAATTAAGGTTTTATGACTTGGTGGTTGCAAAACGATTAGTTGAGGTAAGCCAATAATTAGCGAGGGTGGGTTTAGTAAAACAATAAGCCATTTAGTTTTTATTATTTTTATATATACAGTTTTAGGAATTAGATAAATAGCATTTTATGATTTCAGAATTGCTTATAAGTAACAGAGTGAAAGAGAGATAGAGAGAGAAAGGGGTGTTTCTAAATGATATGAGTCGAGGTGCTAAATATGGATTTACCTATGTGTATGTTTTTTTTTTTCACTGGAGGCACTAAGCCTTTACATGTGCTTCGTATGGGTGTGGTTTTTTATTAATTATTATTTTACACCTTTTTAAAGCGACATGTCATATGATTACTGTATGGAAATTTTATATACATAGATATATATATATTGTATGTTTAATTTAAATAAAAGGGTTACTGTACAATTTCAAAAAAATATAATTTCTTGATCTTTGACCATCTTTTACAAAATATTGTTTTTATTTTATTTATTTATTTTGGTTATTTTTGTATATTGGCCGTTTATGGCGGAAACTATGTTTTGAGAATTTAATGTCTTGCATTTGAAAATGAAGTAAAGATGAAAAAACTTTTATTTAGATAAATTGATATTTTACTAAGTTTATGTATATAAAAAAATGTAACATAATCTAATAAAGTATTTCTTAATTTTTATATACAATTAGTAAATTTTAAAAAATTTTTTTTTAAATGCAAAATATTTAAATTGACGCTATTACAGACTTGAAATAATCTTCAAAACTACTTTATCGTCATAAACCGGCATCGTTTATTATGACAACTGCAAAACTGTTTTTATTGTTTTATTGTTGTGAAATAATTCCAATTATTTTTAATTAGGTAGAATATACCTACAAATTGTTGGCATGACCTTTTTTTAAATTTTTCATAATCCGCTTCTACCTAAGCTAAAATATAATCATAAACATATACTACATAATTTTAATAAATATATCTAATACTCGTAGGTGCACCCATAATAGACTGTAGTTCAAATATGTATCTATATTTATTTACAGAAAGCATATTCAATGTCCTTCAAGAAAATTGTAATATAATAATTAATAATAAACCACGCCCCTAAGGAGCACATGTCAAAGGCACCAACTCCAGTGAAGAAAAAAAAGCCACATACACATTTCGCACCTCGGTCCAATAATTTAAAAACACCCGCAATCTCTCTCTCCAAATATTTCTGAAATTATAAAATACTATTTACCTAATTCCTAAAACTGTTTATATGCAATAAAAACCTTTTAACTAAACCCTCTCTTGCTAATAATCGGCTTAGCACAACTAATCGCTTTGCAACCAAAAAGTCATAAAACCTTAATTACCCTTCCCTTATGCGGAAATATGGTGATCAGTTTCATCACAATTATCCAGGTAGATTAAAGCTTTGCGTATAAATACTTCGGAATTTCTGAAAAGGATATCATAAGTACACAAGATTTCCGTGAGGACACTTCGATCTATACAAGAAATAACTCAACTAAATTTCGAGAAACAAAATGGCTACTCAAGTATATCGGGATAATCGTTTTCAAAAATTCAGTCACCTGAAACGTTGTCGTGAAGAAGATCGATACCCTAGCAGTAGCGCAAAACGTGGAAAATTTCAACACCAACAAACCCATCAGCATACAGGATATCAACATATCAAAACTGAAACATTTGGTAACCGATTACCATACAGGAACAGGAGCCATCAGCAAGGCAATCCATCTTTTCAGAAATATAATGCAAGACCTAAATCTTTTGCTTCAAATTCAAACCAACAAATCAAAAGTGAACAATTTGGTAACCGATTGCCATACAGGAGTCAGCAGGTCAACAGACAACAAATCCAAAGGGTCCCGTCTTTGCCGAAATACACTGTAACACAAGTTCCAACTAACAGGAGCGTTGAAGAAATCGTCAAATTATTGTTTAGTCCAGAAGAAAATGTCAAAACTGAAAAAAATGCTAACGGATTGCCATACAGGAGTCAGCAAACGAACCGGCAACAAATCCAAACTACAATAAATCCGGATAACCAGTCTACAAACCTACGCTTACAAACAGAAAAATTTGAATCGAAATTTTTGAAGAAACAACCGAAAGTTATAGAAAGCTTAACACCCGAAGTTTATGTTGACGTTCAAGAAGAATGGAGAAAATACAAGGCTGCCAACCCACCTTTGGGAGGTTTTCCGATTCGGGTAGTACCGTTGAAAAAGAAAAACTAAGGCTTAAATTTCTACTAAATTATAAATCATGTATTAGATTAGACAATATTTTGTGATTTTTTTATAAAATAAAAAACTATATAATTTTGTACTAAAAAAAAATATATATTTAATTTATTATCATTTGAAAATATGTAAATTGAAGAATTTCAAACCATTCAACTTTTGGCACCCATTCAGCTCACACAATTTCTTAGGTTTGATGTCAAAAAATGATGACACAAATTTCTTATTCGTCTCTTCAATTCTTGACCGAGCAAAATTTATAATATCTCAATTCTTCCCTTGATAAAACTTCTTATGCTTCGTATGTCGAAATGTCGATATTAAAAATAATCTTTCACTTAGTACTGTGTCTTGGGCTTTTTTTTCGAGAAATTGTTGATTTTGATTATCTTAAAAGCATGCGATTTCATTGGTTAATTTTATATACAATAGGGACCTTAATGTTTAATTGTGTTTGTTATTATTAGTGATCGGATTTCCATGCATTAGGCTTTTTAGAAACACCTTGGAAGCAAGGCAACGAATTACGCATACGAGTCAGGAAGTTTCCTTTAAAATGGCATTCCATATGGTTAGTGCGTATTTTTGCATATTTTACTATAATAAATTTTTATAATGAATTCGTATTTTTAGAGCATATTGTTTAAAAAATTAACTAGACAGTAAAAAAATATGCCTTTTACGTCAGTGCAAACGAACCAAACGCAAACGAACAAAAACTATTATATGTTTCTTTTATTTAGTTCACAATTAAATTGATTTAGTTGAAGATGTTTTTACAACGATAAATGCTGTTGAAGGACTTACGGGGTAATTCATGTAAAAAAAAAACTTCAGGTCACATTAGACTTTTTTTTAAATGCTCAACTAACTTCCGTCGAGTGATCTTTTTCGTATAAGACATTCCTAGGACCGAATCGGCAACGCTTTGATTTAAAACTTTTTCAAAATCAGAACAAATAAGAAAACATGAGTTTATGTTATTGTGAATTATTTATGTTAATTAAACAATTGAAGATGATTACTATGTTTTTTTTTTTGTTTTGTATAAAATGATAATTTGGTTGTGAGTTATTATTTTATTTAATAATACAAATAAAAAAATCAACTTATTGTTAAAGACTGAAGAAGATGTGTTTTAAATTGAACCGAAATTAAGTTAAATTGGTTTTAAGTGCATATTAAAAATGCATATTTTGCAGCTACCGTTTGTCAGTGCAATGATTGGTTAAGAAATGAAAATTCAAACTGCATGCCTTTGGCGAAACTCTACCAAACAGTCAATTTTAATGGATGGCTTGAAGATTGTGTTCGCTCCATATACGGCAATTTTGCTTATTGAAGAAGCCATTTAACCCGAAATGAGCTTCATCACTTAACACAATTCTTTGGTAAAAGTGCTCTATGAATTCCGCGAACAGATATATTTTTTTTTTTCAAAGTAAATTTCCACAATTTGGAAGAGTTGTCCGGCGTTATACTAGACAGATTCTTTATTTTTTCATCATAAGGTTTTACAAAATTTTATATAAGAATAAGGTCGTGGCAACGCTGCCGTCTGCCTGAAATGACATTTCTTATGATATTATAGGTGTTCGAGATTTAAATATATCTCTTTCGGCTGTTTTGGTCGTAATGTTTTTTTAATGATATATTTGCAATTGTTAATGAGGGGGAGGTCGACAATGTTTTACGATGCCTTAATTCATATCATGAAAAAAATACAATTTACCGTTGAGAGGGAACAAAACAGAGCGATAACGTTCTTAGACGTCAAGATTCATCGCGTTAATGATAGACTCTCTTTCAATTGGTATCAGAAAGACACAGCATCTGGAAAACTTGTCAACTTTAGATCCAATCAAGCAAAGCATATTCTTATTAATACAGCATCTAGTCTAGTTCAAAAAGTCTTTGCGTTGAGTGGCCGGGAATTTCACGCCGCAAATGAGAAAATAGTCACACAAATTCTCCTAGATAATGGATATCCAATGGAGATCATACGGAGCTTGATACTTCGCCAAAAACACAAAGCTCCTGTTGATAATCGGCAAAAAGATAGAGGTATTTATAAGAGTATAGTTTATGTTCCCAAACTGTCAGAAAACTTTAAAGAGACGGTAAAAAATAGCACTAATGATGTCAGTTTAGCGTATAAATCCAATAGGACGCTGGCACCTCTTTTCACCCACATGAAAACAAAAACGGAAAAGGATAAGTGCACAGACGTAGTCTATAAAATTAACTGTCGTGGCAATGCGGAAGAAAATTGCAATCTTTCCTATATCGGTACAACGAAACAACTTCTTCGTCAACGAATTTCCAACCACAAATCCGACATCAATTTAAAAAGCACTGGGAAGACAGCATTGGCCTTACACTCCATTGAGCGTGGACACAAACCAGATTTTGACATAGTGGAAATCCTGGAAAGGGAGAAACATGTCTCCAAGCGGTATACTCTAGAAACACTTCATATTATTAACAACAAAAACAATATGAATCGTAAACAAGACAGCCAGAACATTTCATCGGTTTACTGCTCTTTGGTGACTAAGCAGAATCCGTGACAATTTAAAGCCGACTAAACTTCAATCGAAGTGTTTTTTTTTTATCATTGATTTATATTTGTCTTTCATTGTATTATTTATGTTTATCTGTGATACGTACTAAATGTAAGTTTGCCAAAATTTTACACTAAATGTTCTTATGTGTATAATATGTTCTTTTTATTTTTGTTAATAAAAGATCCCCTGAAGAAGGCGGCAACCACCGTCGAAACGTCGGGAAAGGAAATGAAACTGTTTCATTAAAAAAACATCACGACCAAACCACCCGAAAGAGATATATTTAAATCTCGAACACCTATAATAATTCAACCAAATGGTCAATAACTTAACAATAAGCATTTCTTATGATATACATAAATAAAAATATAATAAAAATGCAAGTTATCAAAAACTTGTACAAAAAGCTAACTATTCTTTTCCTCATAATATATGTCTCAATTTTGACGTGATTTGATACACAAATAAGTTTTGAATAAGTTTTATTGATTTAACAAACCAAGATTGATTATAAATATAATATACAATAAAATAGTTTTTATAATTAGAATTAGTTTATATAATATACAATTTAGGAATACCAATTTTGACATGATTTGGAACACAATAATAGACTTAATGTTTAATGTGTTTATTTTACAGGTATTAGCCTTCTAGACTATGTGATATTAATTTTGAAGTGATTTAAAACACAAAGAAAGAAAATTTAATTGGACTAAACTACTGTTTTTACAAATTAAATAAATAGGTAATCGAGCCAATCAGATAGGGAATTGATTTCTATAATTAAGAGCATCTTGAATATATTTGACTAGGCACAACCATCCCTTTTCTCCATTAAGGATTTCAAAAAAAATTTCTACAGTAAGAAAGCTAACTCCAAAGTGTAATCTTCGGACCTCTTGAAGAATGGGACACTTGGCCACGAAGTGTTAAATATCTTCAATTTCTCTTCCATTACAAAGATTACAGAGCTGTGGCAAATCTTGTCTATGCGGGATGAAATTAAGATTTAAGATTTCGACTCTCGTTTTAAAAATGAAACTTATTTGAATGGCCGAAAGATTATTACAAAAGTAGTTATGAGCGGAAAGAAGCTGATGGTTCAATTTTTTGTAGTGGTTTCTGGAGGCTGATAAAGCTGCTTTGGCTAGATTATCCTGAAATAATTTTTGGTCTACTAGAGCTATAACCTCTGCAAACTGTTTTTGACAGTCTTAAATTCGATCTTCTGTCAGATGTAAAAACTGATTCGTGGTTATACTATTATACTATTCATGATGAATTCTCAAACAACAAAATAACAGATATAGGAAAAATGGATAAAATTTGCAATTTTTGCAAAGCCAAAAAATGGGCTGAGGAACTTAGTATCGTAGGTAAAGTAAGCATTCCTTCTATTACCGAGTCACCTGAACCATTAAAAAGTATGCTCAATGGAGATCATCCACAATCTACGAATTTCGTCGATAATTTGAGATCATATAATACACTTTTTCAAATGACATATTTCGGTGGAAAAGGATCAGGGAAAGTGTTTTTTCTCATGGTCAACTTTATGTAGCCCTTTCAAGAGTGGATTTAATAAATAATCAATATTATTTCTTCCTGAAAATGATAAAATTGTTAAAATTGTACATAATATCCAGAAGCCATGTTCGAACGTCTATTTTTTGAGAACGGTTTTAGTGAGAGAATATACAATTCTCTATTTGGTTAGGCATAGCATATGTAATTATGTAGCTATCGTAGAAATTGCGGTCAATCTCATTGAGCATATGATGTGCTTTTACTCATTTAAAAAAAATATATTAAAGGCTTGCGACGCAACGCGAGCACGGGTCGGCTAGTCTACTTAAAAAAAGATGCTCCATGAACCATTCTACGACCTTACTTCCAAAGCATGAACATTTTGTTAATACCGATGAGATAGTTCAAAAACGGTTTGGGTTTGATATCCCGCTGGATTATAATAGATCGGGGTTTTTGCAAAACGGGATTTTAAAAGCGGTTTTCCGATACGCTCGCTTAAAAAAACTGATGATAGTAGGTACGTCATTTGCTTAATTTGTTTAAATCTCAAGTCATCTCAAGTAGATAATTGTCTGACGTGCGTTTTAAAAAGTTTATTAATATCTTAGTGGTTGAAAAATTTAGAGTAGATTATAGCAACATCCGTGGGATTAGGAAAAAATTTCTGTTCCGCATACGTTTATACTGCGAAATATAGGCCAGCTGTTTTGGCATTAAGTGAAACTCAAATATGTGAAATTTCAGATCTTTCGCAATTTAATCTATAATTTAGTGCCATTATTCTTTCCTCACCATGGACTCGCATAGGTATATAAGAAATGATGTTGCGACCAATCAACTTCAACCACAATATGGTTTGTGCTCAAACACAAATTTTAATTTCATGTGGTTAAAAAATTCATGGTAAATAAGCACATCATACACACATGTTTTATTTATCGTAGCCCAAATTTGGATAGAGATTCAACAATTAACGAATTTGATGCTCTGTCCGACTCCTCTTTCCCATTATCCGCGCACTGAAATCGTCATTACGGCGATCAAATCAGACAATATTCATGAGAAAGTCTCTGTGTCATTTTGTCCATTTATTAACCAAAATCGCTTGCTCGTCAAACTCATCGGACTAAATTTAAATATTGAAGTAAAGGTATAATTCTAATCTTGTAAATCAGATTTACAAATTGTATACAGTATTGTTGCTAATATCCCGTATCGTATAATATTTGTTTAATAGAGGATATAAAATATTATTAAATCTAAGTAAATTAAAAATAAAAGTAATTATTCTTACAGAATCAATGTTTTATAGTCAAAAGTTAAAATAATCGTATTGAGCTTTGATTGTCACGTCACATCTTCGATGTACATATTTTAAAATGGATATCTGTCTTAATAAATTAAAACTATTTTTTTTGTTTTTAATACAAAATTAGATAGTTTTTATTTTATAAAAATCAAAAAATGATTTCTAATATATTAATTAGAATTTATTAGGAACTTAAGCCTTAACGAAAAAAACCTTAATTTTTTGTTTTTTGCCTGTGCTACCTGAATCGTAAAAACTATCAAAGGTCATGATCACCATATTTCCGCGTAAGGGAAGGGTAATTAAGGTTTTATGACTTGGTGGTTGCAAAACGATTAGTTGAGGTAAGCCAATAATTAGCGAGGGTGGGTTTAGTAAAACAATAAGCCATTTAGTTTTTATTATTTTTATATATACAGTTTTAGGAATTAGATAAATAGCATTTTATGATTTCAGAATTGCTTATAAGTAACAGAGTGAAAGAGAGATAGAGAGAGAAAGGGGTGTTTCTAAATGATATGAGTCGAGGTGCTAAATATGGATTTACCTATGTGTATGTTTTTTTTTTTCACTGGAGGCACTAAGCCTTTACATGTGCTTCGTATGGGTGTGGTTTTTTATTAATTATTATTTTACACCTTTTTAAAGCGACATGTCATATGATTACTGTATGGAAATTTTATATACATAGATATATATATATTGTATGTTTAATTTAAATAAAAGGGTTACTGTACAATTTCAAAAAAATATAATTTCTTGATCTTTGACCATCTTTTACAAAATATTGTTTTTATTTTATTTATTTATTTTGGTTATTTTTGTATATTGGCCGTTTATGGCGGAAACTATGTTTTGAGAATTTAATGTCTTGCATTTGAAAATGAAGTAAAGATGAAAAAACTTTTATTTAGATAAATTGATATTTTACTAAGTTTATGTATATAAAAAAATGTAACATAATCTAATAAAGTATTTCTTAATTTTTATATACAATTAGTAAATTTTAAAAAATTTTTTTTTAAATGCAAAATATTTAAATTGACGCTATTACAGACTTGAAATAATCTTCAAAACTACTTTATCGTCATAAACCGGCATCGTTTATTATGACAACTGCAAAACTGTTTTTATTGTTTTATTGTTGTGAAATAATTCCAATTATTTTTAATTAGGTAGAATATACCTACAAATTGTTGGCATGACCTTTTTTTAAATTTTTCATAATCCGCTTCTACCTAAGCTAAAATATAATCATAAACATATACTACATAATTTTAATAAATATATCTAATACTCGTAGGTGCACCCATAATAGACTGTAGTTCAAATATGTATCTATATTTATTTACAGAAAGCATATTCAATGTCCTTCAAGAAAATTGTAATATAATAATTAATAATAAACCACGCCCCTAAGGAGCACATGTCAAAGGCACCAACTCCAGTGAAGAAAAAAAAGCCACATACACATTTCGCACCTCGGTCCAATAATTTAAAAACACCCGCAATCTCTCTCTCCAAATATTTCTGAAATTATAAAATACTATTTACCTAATTCCTAAAACTGTTTATATGCAATAAAAACCTTTTAACTAAACCCTCTCTTGCTAATAATCGGCTTAGCACAACTAATCGCTTTGCAACCAAAAAGTCATAAAACCTTAATTACCCTTCCCTTATGCGGAAATATGGTGATCAGTTTCATCACAATTATCCAGGTAGATTAAAGCTTTGCGTATAAATACTTCGGAATTTCTGAAAAGGATATCATAAGTACACAAGATTTCCGTGAGGACACTTCGATCTATACAAGAAATAACTCAACTAAATTTCGAGAAACAAAATGGCTACTCAAGTATATCGGGATAATCGTTTTCAAAAATTCAGTCACCTGAAACGTTGTCGTGAAGAAGATCGATACCCTAGCAGTAGCGCAAAACGTGGAAAATTTCAACACCAACAAACCCATCAGCATACAGGATATCAACATATCAAAACTGAAACATTTGGTAACCGATTACCATACAGGAACAGGAGCCATCAGCAAGGCAATCCATCTTTTCAGAAATATAATGCAAGACCTAAATCTTTTGCTTCAAATTCAAACCAACAAATCAAAAGTGAACAATTTGGTAACCGATTGCCATACAGGAGTCAGCAGGTCAACAGACAACAAATCCAAAGGGTCCCGTCTTTGCCGAAATACACTGTAACACAAGTTCCAACTAACAGGAGCGTTGAAGAAATCGTCAAATTATTGTTTAGTCCAGAAGAAAATGTCAAAACTGAAAAAAATGCTAACGGATTGCCATACAGGAGTCAGCAAACGAACCGGCAACAAATCCAAACTACAATAAATCCGGATAACCAGTCTACAAACCTACGCTTACAAACAGAAAAATTTGAATCGAAATTTTTGAAGAAACAACCGAAAGTTATAGAAAGCTTAACACCCGAAGTTTATGTTGACGTTCAAGAAGAATGGAGAAAATACAAGGCTGCCAACCCACCTTTGGGAGGTTTTCCGATTCGGGTAGTACCGTTGAAAAAGAAAAACTAAGGCTTAAATTTCTACTAAATTATAAATCATGTATTAGATTAGACAATATTTTGTGATTTTTTATAAAATAAAAAACTATATAATTTTGTACTAAAAAAAAATATATTTTTAATTTATTATCATTTGAAAATATGTAAATTGAAGAATTTCAAACCATTCAACTTTTGGCACCCATTCAGCTCACACAATTTCTTAGGTTTGATGTCAAAAAATGATGAAACAAATTTCTTATTCGTCTCTTCAATTCTTGACCGAGCAAAATTTATAATATCTCAATTCTTCCCTTGATAAAACTTCTTATGCTTCGTATGTCGAAATGTCGATATTAAAAATAATCTTTCACTTAGTACTGTGTCTTGGGCTTTTTTTTCGAGAAATTGTTGATTTTGATTATCTTAAAAGCATGCGATTTCATTGGTTAATTTTATATACAATAGGGACCTTAATGTTTAATTGTGTTTGTTATTATTAGTGATCGGATTTCCATGCATTAGGCTTTTTAGAAACACCTTGGAAGCAAGGCAACGAATTACGCATACGAGTCAGGAAGTTTCCTTTAAAATGGCATTCCATATGGTTAGTGCGTATTTTTGCATATTTTACTATAATAAATTTTTATAATGAATTCGTATTTTTAGAGCATATTGTTTAAAAAATTAACTAGACAGTAAAAAAATATGCCTTTTATGTCTGTGCAAACGAACAAAAACTATTATATATTTCTTTTATTTAGTTCACAATTAAATTGATTTAGTTGAAGATATTTTTACAACGATAAATGCTGTTGAAGGACTTACGGGGTAATTCATGTAAAAAAAAAACTTCAGTTCACATTGGACTTCAATGACGAAAATTGCCCAAAGAAATTTACCGTCAATGAGATTTTTTTTGTAATGCTCGGAAAAATCGGCGGAAATATGGTAATCATTTTCATCACAATTCCCTGAATCATAACGCGATTTAAAAATAACACGTTTAGTTTTTCTCGATCCTTAAAAAGCATTGATTCTATAATCTCGTGTACAGAAACTATAGAATCAGGGGAAGTTGATGTGGGTAAGCTTAGCAATGGTAATTCTAATTTTGTGTGAATACTTTTATTAAGTGTCTCGCTAACTGAATATAAAACAACTTATCCACTTGTCATATTAAAAACCCATACCCCTTTATCAACATTCTTCGATTTATTGATTCCAAATTGCTTTCCAATGGTTTATCAATATTTGAAAAAAGAATCTAAATATCAAAGACCGGCTATTGAAGTGGTTAATATGGTTTTGAACCCTTGCACAACCCTTTAAACGACGCAATAACCAGCATTAATAGCTACTCAAGGAAATCGTCCTTTACAAAGCCAAAGCATATTCTCTTTGAAAAGGGTATCTTTAACAAAAATAATAAAAGAATAATAAATGTATCTTTCCAATTTTAAATTATGTATGTATGTGTGTATACATTATGCATACCATTCTCTTAGGGTATTTTTAAAATAAAAAAAATGTTCGACATCTCTGCACACTTGATAAGGATCAGAACAGAAGTTCCTTCATTTATGTACTCTATTAGTTAATGTTTAAAGTAAGTCCAGTTCATATTTAGATGCTTAAATTGTAAGCAAGCTTCATTTTTGTGCGCCCTCAAAAGGATATAACTTGTTGAAATAAAATACCATTGTAAAATTACTTTTATGGTCTGTTAGTTTATTTTTGCGGGGTAACTTTCATTTTGAAAATTTTCAACATAAAAACAAAAATCCTTTTTTAATTGTCTTAATTTTCAGAAGTTTCAAATTGGTCTTCAGACTTTGGCTGAGTTAAATTAAATAATTAAATGACAGACGCAGATGCTTCTTTGTATTATTATTATTATTATTATTTACGTATATATGTATCTATAGTATATGTAGATAATATGAGTCTATTAATCGGGTTTTCGAATTAATTGAACACAAAGATTTTATTTCGAGTCGTTTAAGTTCGTGGAAAATTCTGTCAGAGCTTTTCATATAGATTTAAAGGGAATTCGATGAGCTAATTAAATGAAAAAGCATAATATATTGCGAGTCGTTTGCCGAAAGCATGTCCTTTGAAACATGAAGATTTACTTTTTTAAATATTTCGTTTGAAATTTAACAATATGCACACTCTTACACTTTTGGCACTTTTTAATTTAAATGACACTGTGACAGTCAAACAGTTCAAATAGCACTCTAGGAATCGACGAGAAAATGTTTTCAAATATGTATATCCAATTTCATGATCAGACTTTTAGATTTACCACCTGCCGCATGGTAGTGCATCAGCTGAAAGTGTTGTTTCACGCTTAAATAACATTAAAATCCGTAATAAAAATCGACTTTCTTATAAATTAATATAAAGAAACTGTGCGTAAAGCGCCATCAACATCAATTCACCGTCGTTCTCAACAATTTAACATTTCGGAGACATCATTGAGACGAATTTTGCATAAAGACCTTGGTATGACGCCATACAAAGTCCAATTGGTTCAGGAGTTGAAGCCAACTGACCATCCAATGCGTTTTCGCTTCGCTAAGTGGGCCTGCGGCCGATTTTGCCAAAAAAATCATCTTTTCAGATGAAGCTCATTTTGATCTTGGCGGGTATGTAAACAAGCAAAATTGTCGCATTTGGGGCACAGAAAATCCGCACGCATACATTGAAAAGCCGATACACCCAAAACGAGTCACTGTTTGGTGCGGATTTTGGTACAGACGCATAATTGTGCCATTTTTCTTCGAAAATGAGCAAGGAGTAGCCGTTACAGTCAATGGCGATCGTTATCGGGCAAAAAACTAAGAATTTTTATATATAAAAAAATTAAATAATAAAGGACTTCAAAAATACATTGTTTCTATTAAAAATCATTTACATAATCGAACATTGGAGTAAGTAGGTTGTTGGTCTGTTGGTGGCACCCAGTGGCTTTAAATGGCACTCTCTGTTGTCAGCATTGGCACTTACGACATTTTTTTTTTCGGCAACGCTGCTCTTATAAGGAAACTTATTACGTAGGTACATATGTATACGAGCTTGTATGTTTTTTTTGTGTAACTACGGAGGGAATTGGACGAAAAAACGACGTCGCGAATAGGTGACGCCAAAAATTGACATTTCCATAAAAAACTCTTGACAACAAAGAGGTAATTCTTGCCGGGAACACAGTTATCTGTGGAATAAGAGTTCAGCTTTGACAACCGTCCTCCTCTCGCGAGAGACTAAGTGGACGCTTAACACAAATTTCGACTCGACAACCGTCACTTAGACTGCTTTTAAATCATACAATTTCAACTTGACGTATGATATGGCGCAGGTTGAAAAATTGTAGTTCTGTCTTTTTTTTTTGTTATTTTCGTTATTGGACGAATTGACTTTTCTAAATTAATTGTAGGAAAATGTTATTCGTTAACAAAGTTAACAACTATCTATTAAATATCGAAGTTATTTAAAATATCTTTGCCACCAAAAAGAACCCAAAATAGAAACGAGGATTAAAATCACTCACATGTGAAAGCAGTTTTAGCGAAATCGAGTGAACTGTCTCATTTTTATTTGCGATATATTAACATGCATATAGGTACTATACAGGGTGTCCCGTAATTCATCGTCAAGCTGGTGCACGGTTTATAGGGTACTTTAAACCCTTATTGGAAAAAGTAATTAAAAAAAAATCCATCTCGCTCGATACATATCGTTTGCAATATTTGGAATAATAATGATAATCAATACCCTTTTGGTACTGTGATCAAAAATTTCCAAATTTTGGGGTGTTCGTATTTTTCACCTAAATAGCCATGCTAATACTAAAAACAGATCCAAAAATAAATATTGTCAGTTTCGTATGAAAAATAAAGTGTTAATTAGTTACTTTGACACTTCATATTAAAAAAAAAAATATACTACCTTACCATCGGGAAGTTGTTTAAAAATTTGGCCCGTTTCATTAAGTTTCCAAAATGGAACAATGCTACTTATTCATTCGTAAAAACTATTACAACATTTAAAGCGTTTTAGAGAATTTAAAATTCTGTCTAAAAAATTAGAAATTTACTCTAATAATGTAACGGGTTATACATTTTGCGGTTTCAAAAGTAAACGTAAATAAAACTAAACTCTCCAAGTCGTATTCTTCAATAGCAGGCAAATAAAGGTCGGTTATCATATGACCATAACGCTCCGAATTGACGGTGACAGTCGTTTTCGAAGAAGTAAGGTCCAATCACACCTCCCGACCAAAGAGCGCCCCAAACAGTGACTTTTTGTGTATGTAATGGCCTCTCTTCAATTACTTGAGGATTCTCAGAACCCCAAATACGACAATTTTGTGTATTAACATACCCACCGATTGAGAAATGTGCTTCGTCGCTGAAGAAAATATTGTTCGAAAAATCGCCGTCCACCGCATGTTGTTCAAGCACCCATTCGATGTATCTACGACGTTGTGAATGGTCAGCTGGACTTTATATTATATGAATGTAGGTGTAGATCCAAATGCAAAATACGCCATAATGTGCCGTCAGACAGTCCTAATTCCTGAGAACGACGAGGAATCGACACATTGGGGTCTTCGGCAACACTTTCACTTACAGCAGCGAAACGATGATGCACAGGCCTTACAATATCTGTAACCAATCCAGTCTCTTCAAATTTCTTCACAATTTTGCCCATTGCTTGCGTAGTTGGATGATTATATAAACCATAATCTCCTCTTAAAGCACGATATGTGGCTGTGGCAGAATCACCATTTTTGTAGTAGGTTTTAACAATTTTTATGCGTTGTGCGATAGTTAAGCGATCCATTTTCGTAAATGTCAGACTTTCAACTGAAAAAAAAAATTGGTTTAACAACTAGGATGTCGAATTTCAGCCCTATACTTTTGAAACCGCGATGGATAACACTTTATTATTAAAAAAAATATTTTAATAATTTAATTCTTCTGTTTCATTACAATTAATTAATCACCTTATAGTCTTTTTTATTTATTTATTTTATTGCCGCGTTTCGGCTATATAGCCATCATCAGAAAATTTATAGATTTTTATATAATTATTGATTTTTTTTAAAAATAAGCTAAACAATAAAAACAAAAAATATCAGTTTTGATTTTTACAAATTTTAACATTGAAGAGTCAGCAAATCCACAATTATCATTTAGTGCTACATTATGTAATTTGTTAATATAGATTGACTCCCATATATTATATTTACAAATTCCATAATGTAGCACTAAATGATAATTGTGGATTTGTTGACTCTTTACTTGATAAAATTTGTAAAAATCAAAACTGACATTTTTTTTATTGTTTAGTTTATTTTTTAAAAATTTCAGTTATTATATAAAAATCTATAATTTTCTGATGATGGCTATATAGCCAAAACGCGTCAATAAAATAAATAAATAAAAAAGGTGAATTATTGACTTTATTAATTTAATTTAAGTCTTTTTGGCTGAACTTCTTTTAAACAATTACAATCAAAGTTGCCTCTTTTTTAGAAAAAAAAATAAAAAATTGTACAGACAAACAAATTTAAATATTCTCGTGCGATGTGTTTCTAAGACTATAGCCGGGTTTGGAGGAAATAAGTATCGATGCTTGGTCCGAACTTTCGAATGCAATATTGTACAGGTTGTGTTGTTACTTATCTTGATATTGGGGTAGGCCCTATTGGTTTATGTTTCATATATCATAATATTGGAATAAGAATGAAAAGCATTTTCCATTTACACTTGAACCCATATACTTTGCCCCGCAGACAAAGTGAATCCGAGCCACCATTTTGTAGAAGGAAAAAATAAACATTTTTCCACTACAAGTATACGGAGACTTGTGAGTTGATTTAAAATTTTTGAAATGTTTTCTTGGAACAATTTTCGGACTCTGACCTTTTTATTCTACTACACAAAATTATTTCTTGACGTAAAATGCACGACTTGTTCGAAAATTTTTAGGAGGAACAGCTAAATTTATTTTTATTAATTTGATGTTGGCTTTTTTGATCAAAATTTTTATTTATTTTATTAATTTTGAATAGGTATACATAATTTTTTCCATTAAAAAAAATAGTATGATAAGCTTAAGTATAGGTATTTAATATTATTTATTAAAAAAAAGGATTTCAAAAAAAAAAAGAAAAACAAGAGGCAAACAAAAAATCGGCCACCCGTTTTCGAAATACAGAATTTTCAAAAATCCATAAAATTCAAATATTTTTCGAAAATTTTGTTATGCAGTATTTTTTAAAAGTGGAAGGCCATCCTGTATACGAATTTTCATCGAAATCCGTTGACCCGTAAATCGAAAGTCGAAAATGAAGAAAACTGTTCTTTGGCAGGTACCCTTAACAACATTTTATGTAAACAAATATTTCAACAAACATGTAGAGTATATCTATAATAATGCACTGAATTCTTCAAAATCATTAAAGCCGTTTTCGAGAATATGAGATAAACCAGTTTTGGTACACAAAATTTTATGGCAGGTACCCTTTAGTTTTGGGGGTAAAAAAAATCTAGCTTAAGTACCAAGCCGCCCGACCTACATGTAGAAAGACTGACGGAATTCCGAGACCAACTTTTTTCGTGTTCTCTATCGCCGTAATGTCAAGATTGATTAAAATCTCGAGATCGATTTTTTTTTCAAATGCAAAACTTGCCCTCAAGTAAAAGTACATACCTCTATGGCGCAAAAAAAAGTATACAATAAAACCCGGATAAGTGTCTCACATTAAATGACCCACTTTAATATGCATTTATGCGGGTTAAGCAGTTATAAAAAAAACTCTTAAGTGCACATAGGTACTTAACTTATCTCTATTTGTGTATATACAAAAATTAAAACAAACATTTTCGAAAAAAAAATACTTAATTCAAAATAGCTTTAACCCAATGTGAACTATATCCAACAATATTAAAATTTTTTAATCATTAAAATTCGAAGATTTTGTCCTGGGCGAGTCATAATTAATTAGGTAGGTGTTTTGTATTATATTTAATCGGACTTGTTGAATTATTGATTCAAAATAGAATTTTAACGCCTTTGGTTTACGAATCGTTGTAGTAGATTAAGATTATTACTTTCTTAAACTCTCTAAAACAGACTGTTGTATTTTATCAGTTGATTTCAAATGTGTACTTAAAAGAATTTTTCTCAGGTAAATTACAATAAAATTATACAAAATGAAAGGCAATTAAGCGGGAAAGGTAGTTAAGAGGAAGGTACTTATAATATGAGTTTTTAATGAAAAAACCCTCATAATTTTGGTTCTAAAAAAAAGGTATACGGGTTAGGAGCTTAAGCGAGATGCATTTATCAGGGTATTACTGTATATATTATACAAAATTATATAAAAAAATAACTAAAAAAGAAAATACATGTAAAATTTTATCTTCTATTTCAATATTGTAAAAATTTTGTATCACAATGTATTTTATTTAATTTTATTTTGTTTTAATTTAATTTTTCTTAAATTTTATTAGATTAAATTAAAGTGATAAATAAAGCTCAAATATGCAAGTAAAATAAACTGCATTTCCAAGAAAGCTTAGACCAAATATTTGAAAAAAATATTGTTCGTAGGAGAATCATCTTGACTATATTTAAAATAATTAGAAAATACCTTTCTTTTCGTAAGTGTCTTATATTGCTCTATACAGGGTGTCCCACAGTCACCGTCGCAGACGAAAACCATTGGGTTCCTGAGGTCATCCTAAGTCGAAAAACTCATGAGCCAATTTTTTCGTTTTCGCTGCGTTTTGGAGTTATAACGGTTTTTATGATTTTGGCTAACTTTTTCTTAAACTGACCTTATCTTTGCTAAACGATGTCCGATTCATAAGTTTTTTTTATCCAATCAAGAATTTATAACTCTTATAATTTGGCCTATTTATATAAATACAGTGTTGGCCCAGTATATTGAATGATATAATGTTCAGAGTCAATTCGTTATTTCGAAAATTCGTTATATCCAATACGTTTTTTTCATATAAATCCTTAGGTAAATAGAAAGTACAATTGTATTTTTCATTATTTTATTTTATACTTCAATTAAAATAACAAAAAAAATATTTAGTTTGATTTACATTACATATACAATAGGTAAACATATTAGGAATAGACTTAATTTTGTTCAAATTATGTACGTAAATAGTACATACATACGATGCTCATATTTAAGAAAAAAATCTTCAATATACATTTTTTTTGGGTGTTGAATGTTATGATTGAATGCCTCTGCCAGTAAACTTCTTAGAACTAAGACTAGTGTTTCGCATGTCATTTGGTTCTGTCCATTAGATCCAATTGTCGTAATGACTCACTTTTTGAACTTCAGTTTCTGAGCTAGCATTTTCATCACATTATCCACAATTTCGATTTCTTCAACATTGTTGCTATCAATATTTTCGGGTTGAAGAATTACTCCATCTGCATTATTCCAGGAATTCAGACTGAAAAAATGATGTAAGACTTCATAGCTTACAAAACAATTTTTGCAATTAAAAATTGTGTTTACCTCTGGCAAAATATTTCTCAGAAAAGCCAAAGTATTTGCTACAATGATCATCGTCTTGATTACGGAGAGCTAACAGACGAATATCATCCTCCTCATTAAAGCCCTCATCCGAACTTGGATATAAAATGTTCTTCCAGCACTTTTGAAGCACAACAGCGAATACTTTTCCCATGACAAGGTAATAAGTGATATATCATCGTAAAGATTAAGATCTTTTAGATCATTGATTATGCCCTTTTCGGAATTCACAATTTTGCTTGTTGTTTTGTAATTTTTACCTAATGGACTTGAAAAAGTGTTTATCGATCATTCGTTATATCGAAATTCGTTATACTGGACCACCACTGTATACGAGTACAAACCCAATTTGTATTGTTTTTTTAAGTAGTTTTCTCACTTTGATATCATTTTATTAAAAAAAAAAAAAAAAAAACAAGTTAATAAGTTGTATTTTTTTGTGCTTATTACGAAAACCAGTATATTTTCTTAAAACTACATAACCAGGAACTCATGGTTTTCGTTTGCGGCGGTGACTGTGGGACACCCTGTATACGTGTAAGTGACCTGCTCTTTGTGAGTTCACCAACTTCAACCTAAAATTGATGATTTTGGAAATAATTGATCCACATAACGAGCTCAATCTCACGTTTCATTTGATACCATTTTCATCAGTGAACGCAATGAAGCAGTGTATGGGCCCAAGCTCCATACAAAAATGGAATCTTTGTAACCCAGTTAGTTTTTCACACTTTTTTCTTATAAGGACCAACGTCCACACATATAGTGTGAACCAATTCACTTGCCCATTCTACTGCGCAGCTCTCTTCAAAAAAGTATACTCAATAAATCTCTTGCGCACTATTTTTGTTCTCTTGAATCCTCTCTCTGCGCAACAGACCGTTTTTGGCCAAGTGATTTGGTCCAAGCTATACCATTATGCATCTTAACTTCTGGACGTAAAAGTATAACTTTACATTTTAGTAAATCCAGCAAATTAGCAACTGACGTTTAAACAAATATTTTTGATGCGAGGATTGATTGATTGGAAGTTACTTGGGTGTCTGTGTCATTTCAAAATTCATTCCCTTTCCCATATTTTGTTTTCTCTAGCAGGAAACAAAAATACGAGGACGGGTCAATACGTCCGTGACTTTTGGAATAAAACACAGATTTTTTGATAAAAAAATAATTTTATTTTTCAACGTAGTCTCCCTTGAGCTCTATACACTTTGTCCAACGCTTCTCCAATTTTTTTTATCCCTTCCAAAAAAAAAAAAATGATTTGTCGAGGTCCTCAAAATAAGCCTTTGTTTGCGAGATGACTTCATCATTGGAGTCAAATCTTTTTCCACCAAGCCATTTCTTCAGGTTTGGGAACAAGAAGTAGTCGCTCGGAGCCAAATCTGGAGAATACGGAGGATGAGGGAGCAATTTATAGCCCAATTCATGGATTTTTGCCATGGCAACTGCACATGTGTGCACCCTTGCATTTTCTTGGTGGAAAAGAACTTGGCCAAATGAGGTCTGTTTTTTTCAAATCATCATTGAATCGGTCCAATAAGTTGGCATAGTATTCCCCATTGATTGTTCTTCCCTTTTGAAGGTAATCAATGTGGATTATCCCGCGTGCATCCCAAAAAACAGTCGCCATAACTTTATTGGCTGACAAACCCACCTTGGCCTTCTTTGGCGCCGATTCACCCTTAGAAACCCACTGTTTTGACTGTTGTTTGGTCTCTAGTGTGTTGTGATGGATCCATATTTCGTCCACGGTTACAAAACGGCGCAAAAACTCCTCCATATTGTGATTAAACAACGCCAAACATTCCTGTGAAGTTGTTACACGATTGCGTTTGTGGTCGACTGTGAGCAAACGCGGCACCCATCTTGCGGAAAGCTTTCTCATGCCCAAGTTATCATTCAAAATTGAAACCACTGAGCCATGCGAGATCCCTACGGCTTCCACAATCTCTCGCACTTTCAATCTTAGGTCGGCAACCCCATATCGTGAATTTTTTCGATTGTTTCGGGTGTAGAGACCTCAACTGGGCGTCCAGGACGTTCGGCATCTTCAGTGCTTGTACGTCCACAACGAAATTCAGTAAACCACTTTTTTACCATTGAAATCGATGGTGCAGAGTCCCCATAGTATTTATCAAGCTTAGCCTTGGTCTCGGTAATGGTTTTTTTTCGCAAGAAATAATGCTTAATAAGCACATGAAATTCACTTTTTTCCATTTTCTCCTCAAATTAGTGAGTAGTCTGATAAAATTAGCTGTCAAACACAAACTAACTGACGCAGCAAGTTTAAATTTTGACAGGAGTCAACTGACAGATGCCTGTTGACAGGAGCAGTGTTGCTGTTTCAGTAAAGAGGTCAGAAATTCAAAAAGTCACGGGCTTATTGACCCGCCCTCGTATATAGTGAATTTGGAACTAAAATGAAAAAGAAGAAAATTCGTCTAGGAAAAAGTTAGTACATATCCCAGTATCGCAGACAAAAGAAAAGAAATAGATGTGGTAATGAAAACCACCCGCTGGGATTAAAGTAAAATCATTTGCCATTCCATTTTGTGTTTAACATGAGCGTCCTTCCTTCCTTCCCTATTGCCTTCCGACCTTATTCATATTTCCGTTTACTATCTATTCTGTTTCATTGTGTGCAGACAGTAGACAGAAAGTAGAATAAGGTGTGATAATAATAATTACATATCACACACACACACACACACACCATGTCAGCATCCTATTTAATGTTTACATCACATCAGTTCAGTATGTTTTGCTACAGCGCTTTTATTCCAGTTTATGAATACTAAACAGGACAATCAATGTGTAAGAGAGAAGCAAGCAAAGGAGACATGACAATATCATTAGATTGCTTAACATAATTGTACTTTAACATAATCGTTGTTACAGAATCCAGATCGCATTTTGCATACAAATTAGTTAAAAATATCAAATGACGCAATAGTCCTTTCAGAGATTTTCTGCTATTTTTCGAAAGATTAAAGGACACATCAGATAGTGCATCAGCATCAGTGCATGTGTAAAGGATGCAAACATCACTAATGATTAAACACAATGGTAAAGCACAAACATTACATATATAGGTAAACTACGAGAAAAAAAACTTAATTTCATTTCTTGTTTACCATCTCCAGAAGGTTCTCCACCTCTTCTATAATATGTAAATACCAGATTCCAATTACCTTTATACAAGGACATTGAATTGGTTCATTGGCGAAGGATATAGTTAACTATAGGTATATTATAAACCCACTACACAAACAACAAGCGTGTGAATTTCACTTTTTATGGCAATTCTATTGTTTTAAAGCGGTTTATAGCGCGTATCTAGTTTATTTGCTTTCTTCTCGTTCTTTGTGTCCTGTGGGCGAGAAACCTAAAGATAAATGCATAGCCAAGCCATAAAAATGTCAATGGTAAAATGACAGTATAATAGTGATGGGGATGGCTGTATGGTCGGTTGGTTGGTTCTAGGTTGGATATTTAAATTGGATTACCGTACCGAAAGGGATGCAAAAAAAAAAAACGTTACATATCAGTTTAATCATTCTGATTGCATAATGGGCAAGGATTATCTGGTTTGCAGACTCAATTTTTATAAACAGAGCACGCTTGACGGCGCTGTACTACATGCATTAAACCAGGATGAATTAATTATGTCAGAGGGAAAAGTTTATTGATATGTCACGACTCACCATGTGTGGATAGATTAAATGGGGTTTATTTGGAAAGTGCGGTCGTTGGTGATGATAATAAACTGCGACGCCAGCTACCAAATGAACTGAATATTTTCAATATTTGATTGTATTTCATTCGGACAGCGAAGAATTAGGGATACATTGTGTGGTTAATACTATAGTCTTTCGATAATTTGTAAACTAATTGGAAAATATGCTTTTAGGGATATTTTACATTGCTGGAATTTTTATTAAATTTAAATTTAAAATAATAACTAAAAATAACATATCAGTTTATTAAAAAAAAATAAAATGCACGACTGGATCGCACGAACTTCCTCTTATGTTTTTTTTTTTTTTTTTTTTTTATTATTCATTTTAATTTAATCTTAACTTATAACTATCTTAAGCTAGACAAAAATGTTTAAAACTAGCCTAATTATCAATAACTTACAACTAATTTATTGGCCCTTTACGGCCGCTCTAAACTAAACTATATCTCTTAATACTAATGTCTTTCGACCTTAAATCTATTTTAATTAATTTTAATTATTTTATTTTATTTTTGTTTTAACAAGAAAACTTTTTAAAAACTTGGTCTCGTATCATTTTTCATTTTTTTTTACTTATAAACTACCTAAATCTAGACTAAAAATAATTAAAACTAGATACAATTGACTTAAATACTAACTAAAACTAACTTAAACTACTTAAGATACCTAAAAATACCCAAAACCACTTAAAACTACCTAAAAACTAGAACAGCCACAGCAGCATTTTTTTTCGTTTTTAAAATTTTTTTTTGTATACGAGTATTTTGTATACGCATGCAGACACACAGAGACATGCAACCCACACAGCCAAGTACATACGTACATATATATTCGTATGTACATACATACACAGGCACGCAGCTGCATGCACAAATGCCCCCGTAAACATACATATTTTTTAATTTTTTTTTTGTGCCACCCCGACTGTTCCTTATACCTAATTTACCTATATCTACGTAAGTCGGCCAAGACATACCATCCTAATCGACTTTATGTATCATAATGCTGTTCAGAGAGCCACCAGAACTGGTTCTCTTGTTTCGCCCTATCCCTTCGGTCCCCATCGGACACAGTCCTACTGAACCGAAGGCGCTCTTCTCCACCTTGAGCGATGACGTCTCAACCATACAGGAGTCGCCTATCTACAGGTTTCCGGCTGACGTGGTAGATGAGCGGAACCGCCTTTCCATCCTGTATCAGCCCTCGACTGTCTAAAAAGAGGAATGCCTCGGGAGGGATGTAGCCACTTAACCGCGCACTCTCAAAATATATGTCTGTCGAAATACAGGTACTGATCCAACCAGATGCCAAGGTACTTTACTACACTTTTACTCGGCAGTGGATGTCCATGTGGCCCTACGATCACCAGCTTGCGCCAGTTCTTTCTCGTATCCCTTGAGGCGCTAGACAACGGAGTCCTAAACAAAATAGTTTCTGATTTCTGGAAGTTGATTTTCAACTTCCAGTCATCACAATATCGCTGAATCTTGTCGAAGTCACTCTGCAAAAGAATTTTGATGACCTCAACTGTATAAGCTGTTCTGTACGCAATTGGATCGTCGGCGTACGCAATTCCTATCAGATCGCTGGTGTAAATGCTAAATAGAATCGGCTCCCTGCTGAAGACCATTTTTAATATTAAAAATTGCGGTAGAAGTTACATTGCCACTCTTGACAACAAACTTTCTACCATTTAGCATGTCATAAAGCATGTACAATAGCGGTTTACTTATACCAAGTCTGGCGAGCTTTAGATAGAGACCCTCTAACCATACGGTGTCGAAGGCCTTCTCCAAATCAACCAGACAGGCACCCGTACACTGCTTTTTAGTTTTGTTCCATTGGATATCAGAAACTAGTTTAGACGCGGCATGAATTGTGTCATGTCCCGCCTTAAAACCGAACTGATTATCCGGGATGATATTTTTGTCCTCCGCCCATTTGAACAGGGCTCTATTGATAACCTTTTCAAATACTTTGCTGATACTTGGAAGAAGACTTATCGACCGGAGATTCGCCGGATTGGAGTTGTCCTTTCCCTTTTTTGGGAGAGGGTGCACCACAGCTGTCTTCCACCGCACTGGATAATATGCATTATTCAGCGCGTTGTTAAACAGTGTGGTATAAATGTCAACTGCTTCATGAGGCAAATGTCGTAGTACAATGTTGGATATATCATCGACTCCTGCTGACTTCTTTTTCTTTAATGAATCGAAGATGAGCTGGAGCTCATTCTTCGAAATTAACAGGGGACTGGGCCCATTTCGGTCGGCGATTATGGCGTTTGCCAAATCTTCATCATTAAACCCGGTAAAACCAAGGTTCTCAGATCGCTATTCGGTTATATAGTTCCGGAGCCATAAGTGATGAAGCAGAGCTCTGTTCTCCAGGTCATGATTCGGGCGAATGCTAGCATTCACCTTGTACACTTGCTGGAAAGCAGCCCCCACAGCCTCCACTTTCTCCTGCGGATCTTCGATTATATAGAGGTCATCGTCCAATACGGCATCCTCTGGGTCTATGCCTGCTGTCAGAAGTACGTCTCTGTTCTCTATCATCCTCTGGAGCTTAAGACACGGAAGATCGTTTTGATCCTTTCTTCTAAAAATCTTATTAATTTTTGGGAACATACTTGGGTCGCTGGAGTTAACGGCACGAATTTTATTGTCCCAGAACAAATTAATAGCCAATCTATAATTTTCTTTGATCAATTGGTTGATGTTTTTGATGGACGACTTCAGTGTCCTAATCTCCAGGTCTCGTGTATCAGTAAACCGCCTGTACAAGCGTTTTAGTCTTGTCAGTAGTCCACTTTTTTGTCTGTGAAGTGCGTCAATTGTCGCGTTACGGTACATGTCAGTTGCGTTACGTTCTTTGTATTTCGGTATTGTTCTGTTCATTGGTCGTAGAATCGTTTCGTCAATTTGTTCTAAGTATCTGTCGATTTCAGTATTTGTTAGGTTCCTGTCATTTGGTGGGGCTATACCATTTGAACGTAATTCACTCAATAAGGCATTGGAGAAGCGTGGCCAGCGCACCTTACTGTAATTGTAAGTATGCACAGGCACATACTCATCCAACTCCATAAGCTCGTTCGGAAGTTGTATAACGGTGGCGAATCCGCAGTGGTCACTGTCGTACTCGATCGTTCGTAAACAATTTCTTGGCCGTTGACCCCTTCCTCTTATGTTCGATCACATCGTATGTAATAGATTTCTATTTAAAATCTAAATATAAAGGGTTATTCATTTTGCGGTTTCAAAAGTATAGGGCTGGAATTCGACAACGCATAGAAATTGTTAAAACCTACTACAAAAATGGTGATTCTGCCACAGCTACATATCGTGCTTTAAGAGGAGATTATGGTTTACATAATCGTCCAACTACGCAAGCAATTGTCAAAATTTTTGAAGAAATTTGAAGAGACTGGATTGGTTACAGATATTGTAAGGCCTGTGCATCATCGTTTCGTACAACATGAACTGACTCTATTTTCCACTTTTATTTTGAAATTCAGAAGTTCAAAACAAATGTTTAGAAACCGTTCCTAATTCCCTACACATAACCCGTTTATGGCGCGCTCAATTAAAAATCCATAAAAAAAACTGATGCTTGGAAACTTTTGAATTTTGTCAAGAAATTGTGTAAAAAAAATTTTATTACGATGAACAAACCAAAATATTCGGAAAAATCGTCGCTGCTTTCCCCCAATCCCACTGTCTTATGGAATGAATACAAAAAAAAACATCCACGTATGTATACAAACAAAATCTCAATTCCCAGACGACGATATTTCAATTATCCCATTAACGGAAAACCGTGGATTATAATTTCACCATTAAAGAAAACCACCCGTGAAAAAAAAATAAACAAAAGATAAAAAGTTTATTGTAAACAAACCAGAAATTTTCCAATAAACATCATGAAAAATCATTTAACAAAAAAGAAGTCTTTAAACTCATTTACTCAATATTCAAAAATAAAATTTAAAAAAAAATCGAAATACCAAACAAATATTAAAAAAAAATACGTTAATTATGTTTAATCATCCAGCATCACACTTACTCATGGTGAATGTTCATTTTTTATTCACACTGAGCAATATTTTCATAGACACCATTTCACTTATGAGTGCGAGTTTAAAATAGCGAACTAATGCTTTTGCTGTATGGCGGGGTGACTTGTATTGGTTGGGTTGGAGGGTTGGGCGGGTTGGTGTATGGGGCTGGCTGCGATTGTATACTTGAAGTGAGGAAGAATTATATGCTGTGCCAGCAACATGTGTCTGCACTTAATTTTGCTTTTGAAACTTTTATTACAATTCATGATGAGCCTGGGCTATTAAATCGGATTATACAAGGGAATAATATATTTTAAAGATTTTGAAGTAGGAACATCGACGTCGGCGGATCGCCTTTAAAATAGTGAAATGGAAGACTTGAAGAGTTTTTAAGTGGATAAGTGCTGTTAGTTGGGAATTTACTTCAAAATGAAAGATACAAAGTTGTTGGGGTTGCAGTAAATATAATGGATCAAATCGAAAAGAACCATTTAATGGAATTTGCAAATGGTCGGATTCCGCAGGATAAAATCGAGTTGTTTGTAAAATATTATTAAATGTACCTATGTACTCTTGAGACCTTGAAACAAAATTTTACATTTGATATGTCAATAGCAGTGCAATCGGAGTATAAACGAATTTGCAGTTAAAAAATAATTTGCAACAGTGAAATTATAAAGGGTCCGCCAAATAACTTTTTTTTTTGAAAATGCTATACAAAAAAAAACTACCGAACATTTTCTCAAATTTCTTTTTTATTTGAAAGAACAATCCTAATTTCATTCAAATTTCTGACTCGGCTGGCCATGCAGTAGCCTACACGATCGCTCCAATTTTTAAGCACATTATCGATTTTGTGCAGCTGTATTTCACCAATGGCTTCACGAGTATTGTCCTTTATAGCGTCAATTGTCTCTGGCTTGTCGGCGTAACACTTATCTTTTACGACACCCCACAAATAATAGTCCAAAGGTGTCAAATCACAGCTCCGAGGTGGCCAAACGACATCAGCTCTGCTGCTTATAATGCGATCTTCAAAAACAGGGCGCAAAACATCGAGTGTAGCTTCGGCTGTGTGGCATGTAGCGCCGTCCTGTTGAAACCAAATATTGCCAATATCCTCCTCTTCAATTTTTGTGAACAAAAATTCGTTCAACATGGCCCGATAACGATCGCCATTGACTGTAACGGCCACTCCTTGCTCATTTTCGAAGAAAAATGGCCCAATTATGCGTCTCTACCAAAATCCGCACCAAACAGTGACTCGTTTTGGGTGTATCGGCTTTTCAATGTATGCGTGCGGGTTTTCTGTGCCCCAAATGCGACAATTTTGCTTGTTTACATACCCGCCAAGATCAAAATGAGCTTCATCTGAAAAGATGATTTTTTTGGCAAAATCGGCATCTTCTCTAAGTCGATCGCAGACCCACTTAGCGAAGCGAAAACGCATTGGTTGTTCAGTTGGCTTCAACTCCTGAACCAGTTGGACTTTGTATGGCGTCATACCAAGGTCTTTATGCAAAATTCGTCTCCATGATGTCTCCGAAATGTTGCAATTGTTGAGAACGACGGTGAATTGATATTGATGGCGCTTCACGCACACTTTCTTCCACAACAGCAACAATCTCGGGTGAACGAATTGTTTTTGGCTTTTCACGCTTTGGTTTATCGATGAGGATGCCAGTTTCTTTCACTTTTTTTTCACAAGATAACGAACATACGGAGCTGACAGTGCTTCTCTTCTTCCAAAATCCGTACGCAATTTTCGCACACATTTGGCAAAATCATGGTAGATTTTCAAAGTAATGTCGCAATATTTCCCAGCATTGTTCAAGCGTATACACAACCATATTCGTTCAGCGGAACGATAAAACTAATTATCTGTCAAATCAGACATGAGCTAAGTGTTACCATTCACGAAATAAGCACTAGTTGAAAAAAAAAAAGTTAGATGGCGGACCCTTTAGTATATTAACGTAAAGCGGCATTATAGAGGTGAACAAAATGAATTGGTACTAAAAACTTTTTCTCCATGTACGTATAACGTTTGGATGGAGGGTGACAGTGATTGACTAAGTTATTTAAAATATTTATTTCATTAATAATAGATTTTAGGATTAGCCGCGTAATAAAATTAAGAGCGCACTTTTGTACTCACCCCGAACGTTTCGCATCAAGTTTTATTGAATGGTCACCGGGAAACTGCATCTGAAAAGATTCATTATGCGGCTAATCATAAAATCTATTATTAATTATGTCAAACAACCATGAAAACTTTAAAATTTATAAAAGTTATGTAAAACATTGATTTACCAAAAATTATGAAAATGAGTTTTAGTGTTTAGCTTCCTTCTGGGGCCTATAACACATCGCGACAAGTAGCTACTTGTAGGAAAAGTAAAATACGCCAAGTCTTAACAAAAATTGTAACAAAACGACAAGTCTACAAGCTCTATGACAATTGTCATATTAAAATGTGACAAGTGGGGAATTGTTGGATTTCCCTCCTTTTGTAACATAAAGTGACAAGTGTCAAAGAAACTTTGCTTAAGTATTGCTAGTGTGTGACAGGTAATTTAAAAGTTGTCATTAGCTTAAAAGTTTGTATTTTCTGAGTAAAAACAGTTTGAAAATAAAGAATTTAAATTGTGGAAGAATATACATAATGTACCCAAATAATTTTAACATTTGTTTTTAACAATATTCAATTATTTTTTTAATTCTTATCAATGCGAATGAAAACAATAAATCTTTGTACAGATTAAAAGTGCTTAAACCAAGAATAAATTTTGAAGTTGTTTCTTGAAAAATTTCGAATGTCAAAATTAACGACACAGTTAGTATATTGCCGTAAAATTATTTATTCGTCTTTGCTTTGTGGAATAATAATCAGGCCAAAGTAAATATATCTATCAACTTTTCGCTTTTTTTTCTTTAAATAGCTATAAAAGTTTATAAGTGCATTTTTCTTCTCTAATTTTTGTTAAAACAGCAATTTTTATTCCTTTCGTAATTTTTGCCATGTTTTATTTTTGGCCACTTGTCACACAATGTGGACAAGTCGAAGGATTTTTTTTTATTCTAACAAGTGTAACAGTTTTGTGTTGTATTACAGAATACACTTGTCCTTGTCGTACAAGTATAGTTTGACAAGTGAATTTAGACTTGTCGACTTGTCACGTTGTGTTATAGGTATTATGGATGGTCTTAAGAAACGCTTCAGAGTTCTCATCTATATGGGAACCTCTAATAATTTTAAGGGGACTCAAATGCCCGCAAAAAGCTTTTTTTACGATACATTGAAAAGAGAACAATTTTTGGGGCCTTTGACCCTCCATTTTTTACAAAGCTTGCAGATTTATAGTCCTAGGACATAGGATAGTGATACTTTCTCGGGATCTTTCGAATTTGACATGAATATGTTATGTTATTAGTTCCCGTAGTAAAAGTTAGCTGTATTCCAAATATATATTTTATAAAGAAGAATAGAAGTCGGTTCGAAATAAAATTAAAGAATGTAAATATTGGGTAGGGGTGAAATCATATTTTGTTTAAGGACCAATTTTTAACTTTTTCAAGGTATATGGAGCTTTTTCAAAAACGCTTTATACCAAGGTGTTTCCTTATAGTTCAAAAGACGACAACATATTATGAAAATGGAAAATATGAGTATCGGGGTTAAACCTTATAAAACTACTTAAGTTGTTTTTCGAAACTCTAAAATTTTCTATCATCTTTTGAATCTTTAAACAAAGAAAATCAATTAAATAATAACCATTTACATTCTCGTCAATCCTTAATAATTGGTATTTGGTGCCTGAAATTTCGTCTATATTTAAAGAAAAACTCTGAAAACCTTGTTACGGCCCTGAATAATTGCTAACGGCCGTACTTTCTTAGATAAACTTAAAACGTGAAATATATTATCTATACAAAATTAGATCTCAGATGGTGGCATTTAAAAAATACTAAGAAATAATAAAATTATTCGTAGCAGTTATCGAAAAACTATCATCCAAATCGTTAAATCCGTTTCCAAGAAAACAAGAAATGATACAAAATGGGCGTGTCGGTTTTACTACATCAATTTTTTTTCTTTTTTAAAATAATCTATAAAAAAATTCGTTAAGATCGTTGGAATTGCATTTTAGAAACTAAGAAATTAAATAAAAACAATTTTTTCTTACTCAATTCCTAAAACTAATTTATTTATTTTGTTCGCTCAAATGAACTGAAATTTCACTAAAATCGCTTGATTTCCTTTCGAAAAAATAAGAAAAGTGGGCGTGTCACATTAATTTCAAAATATTTTTTAACTTTTTTTTATGTCATAAAAATAAAGTGAAATTTTCACATCTTAATCGTTATAGCCGTTTCCGAGAAACAATATATACATATATATATATATTTATTAGACTAAGAGCCCACAGCAATTTTTGGGTGTGATTGGTAGAGAAATAAGTAGTACAGGGTGGCGCACGAATCGTGCTACAATAACAAATTTAAATAACTTTTATTTTAATCGATGTATTTCATTATTTTTTTTTTGAGTGGATTAAAAATTAAATTTTATTTTAAATAACTAATGGTTTTTTAAGATGATAGACCGCAAATGACCGCCACGCTCATCCACGCATATGTGGCACCTGATCAGAAAATTGTTTATTGCGGCCTGAAGGGTTGAAATTTGGATCGCCTCAATTATTGTCTTAATGGACTGCTTCAATTCAGTCAAATTCCTGGGTTTCTTTTGTACACTTCCTGCTTGCCATAACCCCATACAAAAAAGTCTGGTGCAGTCAGGTCAGGTGACCTTGGGGGCCAGCGGAAAGTGAAGTTTATGGATATCAATTTGTTTGGGAATTTTCGTTGGAGCTCCGCCATAACTTGTGTGGCTGCGTGTGCACTTGCTCCATCCTGTTGAAACCAAATCCTGCTGAAGGTTAAACGTCTTCGGCGAAGTTCTGGGTAAAAAAATTCCTTCAACATGTTTAAATAACGGTCCCCATTGACAGTTTGTGTTACACCGTTTTCTTCAAAGAAGTATGGCCCGACAATACACCTTGATGAAATATCGCACCACACAGTGAATCGTTCTGGGTGCAGTTCCGTCGCATGGAGCATTTCTGGATTAGATCAAAATGGGCCTCATCAGACATGAACATTGGTAACAAAAAATAAGTATTATAATTAGATATTACTTAAGTAGTTATTTACAAAAGTGGGCGTCTTGCATCTCAAGTGGGAGCATCAAATATGCATTATTTCTAAAGTCTAGATAATTGTGATAACAACTGTAGCATTACTTCAAAATGTAGAGGTGACCTCCCTGATTGCAAATATGGTAGTTTAAGACGTTTAGCTTGCAATTAGGGAGCTCACCTCTACATTTTGAAGTTGTGCTAAAGTTGTTATCACAATTATCTAGACTATGGAAAAACTGCATATTTGATGCAGTATTACTCAGTATTGCTCCCACTTCAGAATGCAAGGTTCGCACATTTGTAAATAACTACTTAAGTACTATCTAATTATACTAATTATTTTTTGTTTTCAATCACACCCAAAAATTGCTGTGGGCTCTCGGTCAATATATATTTAATACAATTTTAGCTCATTTAAACTAACAATATGTATAGGACTCCGCCGTGCAAACCAATTTATTTTATTCAAAAGACCTACACTCATAAATGTAAAATTATTTAATTATTGCTACTTATGCCAAAGTTGTAAAAAATACCATTCAAAAGGGTTTTCCGATAAGATGCTGAAATATATAAAAATTTGATCAGGATGAATTTTGAACTTTGATACCACTTATCGTGTGCTGATTTTAGCATAAACATGTGACTTAACGAAACAAAGTATATAGGTGTCAAACGTGGCCAGTTGTACATCCCCTCTGCTAAAGATAATTACATAAATGTTCTGTAGCGAAGCATTCCATGCTACTTTCTATTTTTATTCATTTCAATTGTAGGCAGCACTGGATAGTACTAAAATACTAGTGCAAACATGCCCGCCGGCAATTTCCTGCTCATACTTCGCCCCACCAATACCTACAGTAAGGCTACTCTGTGTGACCGTTCTTGTGCCTACTGATCCACCAAAGTTGTGTATTCAGGGGTCGTAAATGTACCTGTTTTTACCCTTTTCGATGTGTAAACATCTAAGCTCTCGGCAGGTGTTAAATTGAACATTTCGTTACGGAAGTAGCTCAAGTCATTTTGTTTAAAATTGTTCGGGAATTTCATAGAGGACTTAGCATTCATTTCCTTCATATTTAAAAAAAATTGGTTGGAGAATTTGATAAGGGATTTTTTTTTTTTTTTAAAAGGTTCGTGAATTTGAAAGGGACATTTTAAATTTTAAAACGTCTCGTAGCAAATTCATCAACCGATTAAAAAAAATAACAAAGTCAATGCACGAACCATAAACGGTAAACCAAATCGGATTACTGTTATTTCACCTTGCAATTTGCGCCTGCGATTTTTAAGCACGTGCTGAGATCGTAAAAATTGCAGTTATCGTCTTTTCTTCTTTGTGCTTTTTTTTATTATTCAGCGTTTAAATGGGGTTAAGAAAGCAGAGATATTAATCTGCTCATTTGGAAAAAGTTAACTTTTGCTAAAAATCGCGTTCGTGGCAAAGCATTCTTCGAACCGAAAATAAATCGCAGGCATGTAAAAGCAGACTTACACAATTTTTTATTTCGTCTTTTTCACAGATTGGGTGAGGGGTGAAGAAATGTAAATGAAAGGAAGTAACGAAAACACAAGTGAAAATTTTACGACTCCTTCTGGTTTAACTTTGACGTTTCTGATTTGCCAAATGCATGCTTATCGTTGTTAGAAAAATGGGTGTTATAAAATATAACAGTTGTTTTAATTATTAAATATGGTATATATGAACAAAGTAAAGTACCTACACAACTTTTGTATAATAATACAAACTTTTCTATATACCGTACTTTATACAACAAGGTGTTTACCACATCGCAAGCTTAAGTCAACAGTTTTTTTTTTCTTAGACTCAATAATGCCAGTGTTTGAAACCAGACAAACGAAGAGCTGGCAACATAGTTTTATTGGCAGACGATACCCAGTTATATTTGTTGGAGTTAGTTGTCCAAGCATTAAAGATTGTTATAATTTTAGAATGCTTTTGTTACTGAAGTTTTGTGTTTTTGTGTTTTCTTTAGCTGTCGAGAAAAGCTTCGCCAGGAACACAAAATCATAGTCCTCAAATTACTCGTGTAGAATGCATAATGTGCTACATAGAGCCAGTGTGGCCAACTTAGCATTTTTCCTGCAGGAAAAGTTTGCTCTTAGCATTTATTTGTTTCAAATCCTGCCGGCAGTTTTTTTTAGCAGGAAAATTGGTTTTAGCAGGAAATCTAGCAGGTTTTCATATTTGTCAAACCTAAAGTAAAATATTACTTTAAAAAATTAACACTCAATCAAACATAAATGCGTATCGCTCATTACAGAGCTTCAATCGTAAACTCCACAAAATCTACGAATTTTGCAGCAAGTAAACTTCTTTTCTGTTAAAAAAAAAGTTTTTCGGGTTTATACGCAACCATTAAAAGATTTTTTTAAAGATAAAAACATGAATTCTAAACTTATTTCCAAAATTGATTCGCAATGGAACAACATAAATCTACATAAAGAAATGAGAGAATATTAAAATTACTATTAAATTTTGGTGCGACGTAAAAGGTTCCCAGATGCATCCAATGAAAACCCTTATAAAGGGTTGTCAAACTTTATCAATTCGTTTTTAGTTTTGCTTATCTCAAATGCTGAAGTTGAATAAGAGTTAAGCTTTATGAATCTTGGAAAGGATCATCAAAAAAAAACTCCAGAAAAATAATACACTCGGTATTTTAAGCGTCAAGGCAAGATCGAATGGTTTAGGAATATATTTACGTTTTTTTGCTGTCTAATTATAGGATTTTCAGAGTTGGCGGGATTTTTGGCAGTTTTTTTTTCCTAAAAAAATTAGCATTTTTTTAGCAGTTTTTTTTGTTTTTATAACTTTGCACGCGCTCAAGGGGTTATGAATACACTTTATATGTTTTTCTTAACACAGCGCGGGCATCTGGTGAAGAAGAGAAAGAAGGATAGGAAAGATGTGTGTTGTAAACAAATCCTGCTAAAACCACTATTTTAGCAGGATTTGAAATTTTCATTGGTCACACTGCATAGAGCCCACCTGTTAGAACCACATGCATATTCTTCAAATCTTATCTGGAAACTGGAAGGAGAATGCAGCAGAGGAAGACCTCGCTTAAGGTGGGTTTCACATGTATAGCTGGAACAGACCCTCAGCCAAATTGGAGAGAGGCAGTTAGCCAAGGACCGAGCTAATTGGAAGAGTCCAATATTCTCCCCGAACCACCCCTAAGCAAAACCAAATTCATCATTTCATTATATTTTTGACAAATTATCATGTTTAAGTGCAAAATTACACCCTTTATACTTTTGGAACAAAGATTGATCTGAGTCATTGTAAATTTAGTGTAAATTCCTCCGGACCAAAACACGATAAATTCTAAAATCGAAAATGAAAATAACAGAATGGTTATTATATTGCACATCACTCTCTAACTATTTTATCAAATTCCCTAAGAGACCCAATATGACCTCCAAAAGCAAAAACTTCACACAAAGTTATTACTACGCAGAGAAGAAAACCAACCCAAGTTTTGTGTGCACTATAAAAATTCTACTTGCCTCTCCTATTGATAGTCAGCTATCGTCTGAATGTCCTTCGCTAACAAATTGCAAGGAGGCGCCTCCATCACAGAACAATTAAAAATCAACATTTAATTAAGTATATTTAGCTACACCGATATGGTGAGTGGTTGCGCAGTAAAAGAAAACACACAATGAATAACCAAAACCACTCCAAGCTACTCGAAACGAACTGTCAACAAATACAAATCGAATTTTTTATTGGCCTCTCATTAAAACCTTCAACCCCTTTTAAGTTCGACTGGGCCATTTAAATCATAAAATCTCTTATTTCTTTGGTTGTGCGGTATGCCCTGCCCCCATGCCCAATTGACCGCATGGCCACTAGATCATTTTGGCCAGGCTGTTAAAAAGCAATAAAAATTCTATATTTATCCGCCATATTGGCGCGGTGCGGTGGCAATCGGCAGAGAAAGTGTTTTAATTCACCCACATCGAGGAATGTCATATTTTGATAGCCTCTTATATTAAATTCGTGGTCATAAACTCGACACCTTACTTTCTGAGTATTTTTTTTGGCATTAAAACAGAATTGACCAATTTATTTTTCTTCATTTTTATCACACGCCTGAGAAATTGTCGGATAAGCATTTTTTTTTTGTGTGTTGGCTTTTAAAGCTCATATTTTTTCAAGGGACTGCAGTGCCTTAGAGAGGCTAAGATAAATTGATGATGACAATGTAGTGTATATAGTAAGACTGAAGTTGAGCGTAAAAGTTGTAGTTCCCAAGAGGTAATAACTTGGTCACGAATTAAATACGACCACATTAAGATGAGAGGTAAAGGTTTTTTCTTTGTTCAAAGTATAGAACTCCCAGTGGAGGTGGTGGAGTCGCCAAAAAGTGGTTTTGTTGCTCTGAATAATTCCATTGTGAATTAATTCACATTCAATTTCACAGAGAGTGAAATTGTCTTTGAAGAAGAAGTCAGGCAGCTAGATAGGAGTAAATAATCACTAGCGCTAAATAGAATATTATTAGGCCGCCCTCACACGAACACTGCATGGCACAGATATAGAAATGTGCATAATTCTACGTGTGGTTTGTCAATATTACAAAGTAAAAAAATAGGATTTTCTTAAGATACGAAGTATATTTTTTTTGGGATTTTTGCTAGCAGTCGTATTTAATAGTATTTGTTAAAACACCACTCAACAGTTAAATAGTTATACAGTGAATAAGCCTTCACGTATTTCGTGATTACTTTTGACATTTTCCGACCCATTTAAATTACTATGTCCTTGTGTCAAATGAAGTACCAAAAAGAGAAATTTTTTACGTTGACTGAATTATTTATATTATGAACTCCATGAATTGGTATGTAATTATTTGTTTACCAGAACATAACATAACTTTTTTTTCCGTGGGTAGGTGCAAAACCTTCAAACGCCTGAGGACCAAAAACTGCCTGCTTAAAAAACACCTGCTCCTCCCGATTGCAACGAAGTTCAAACTTATCTAGCAATTTATATTTAACGAAATTAATTAAAGTGTTGTAGGTAACTATACGGTGATATTTCCTGCATTTACCGTAATTTTAAAGCGGATTGTCGTTTAGTGCACCAAATCGGAAGGCTTAGTCCTTTGTACAGGCAGGCTTGTTTTCGATACTGAGATTAGAGTGTTTCCCGAGCAACCAGTACATATCTCGGCGCTTTTATTTACATGGGGTTTCCATTTTAATTTCACTCAGATATATTTTGTCGTCAGAAAACGTGGTTACGATAGTGTCTCTTCTGTTTAAGGTATATTAAATGTACAATATTGGACCTAGAACACTTACTTGTGGTACCCCAGAAACTATATTTTTGAAATATGAATAATCAGAAATCTATTATATTAATCCCACGCCTCTATCCCCCCAGATAGCGCACGCGCTGGGGGTCCATTTGCACCGAGTACGGTGGCAATTTCGGTTGCTAGTCGTATCGGCACTTAACAATAAAATAGAAAAAAAAGTTATGTTGTTTTATAAGTGAAACACACCAACTTGTGTTTATGGACGGTGCTAGTAAGGAGAAAGATAATTTATGGGTCTGCTTAATGCAAGCAGTTAAACAAATCAAATACAAACAAATTAAAAATTAAAAAAAATTTAGGATCAGTGATCTTTAAATTAAAAAAGAGTAGGAAAAATTTATAAAAAAAAATGTTTTTTAATTAAAAAAAAAAGTTTAAAAAACGTAAAATTTAAAGAATTGAAAAGAATAGCATGCTTATGCATTTGTTAAGTTCTTATAGTTAACAGTTTCAGTTTCTCTGGAGAATTAGATTTTTAATATCTATATTAGTATTAAGAGTATGAAGAACTATTTAGAAGTGTTTTTTGTGTGATCTTTCTATAATTATAATCAAATACATGAGAATTTGCATTTACTTCCCTCAACATACTTGTGACTGGTTCATTCTACCATAGTCTGTGCTGTGAGGAGCTTGATGAAATTGGGGTACTGATCTTAGAGTATGTGAGTTGATGTTAATACTCAATAATGCGAGTAAGGTAGAAGATCAGTAGCGCCAGATAAAATTTGATGTACGAAAATAATATCAGCCACCTCACGGCGCTTTTCGAGAGATTGTAAGTTAATGAGCCTTAAACGATCTTGATATGGTGGCAGGTTATAATTGTCAACCCAAGGAAGGCCCCTTAGAGCAAAAAGGAGGAATCTACGCTGGACTGAGTCGATTCTTTTAATGTGAACAAGGCGATACGGGGACCATACTTGGCTAGCATACTCAAGTAAAGGTCGGACAAAGGTTGTGTACAGAGATTTCGTAACAAAAGATCTGAAAACTCCTTAGACCAACGCTTGACGAAACCAAGAGCAGAGTCTGTCCTAGAAATATTCTTATCATAATGAGATCTGAAATTGAGCTCACTATCACAGATAACGCCCAAATCGCGAATGGACTTTACTTTTGAAACAAGGTCATTATTTATGTAGTAGCTCCGTGGTTGCGGACGAAAACGTTTGTGAGAATATGTGATTGCTCGGCATTTATCGACGTCAAGTTCTTAATTGTTCCTTTGACACCACACAAAGAAATTATCCAAGTCATTTTGCAAACTTAAATGATTACAAGGTGGGGAATTTACGCTAAGAATTTTTATGTCGTCTGCGTACGAAGAAAGTTTAGAATCCTTTAACACTGATTCTACGTCATTTATTGGCAGGATAAAAATAATAGGACCGAGATGGTTATCTTGTGGGACGCCAGATTTAGCAATGAAAGGATCCGACACAGAAGACCTAAACAAGACTGTATTTACGACCTGAAAGGTAGGAATCTATCCATTGGACAAAACCAGGAGTAAATCCAAGAGCTTTAAGCTTGAAAATGATAATTTTGTGTGAAATTTTGTCAAATGCTCTACTAAAGTCCGTGGCAATTACATCAACTTCGTTTTTCTTCTCTAAAGAATTTAAGGCAAATGATACAAATTCAGTTAAGTTAGTGGTTCATAGACTTATCCTTTAAACCCATGTTGTTTGGTGGAAATAATGGTTTGCAATGAAAATAAATTGTGTCAAAGACAATACTTTCGAAAAGTTTGGAAATACATGATAGTTTGGCGATTGGTCTTTAGTTAGAAACATTTGCTTTACAGTCCTTTTTATGAATAGGAATAAATATTCTTTAAATATACTTTCAGAAGCGTATAAAGTGCTGCTTCAGGTAGAAATTGTTTAAATTTAAAATTTAGGCCTTCGTGCTACACCTTATCAAAAGCTTGCGATACGTCTATGAAGACCGCCGAACAAATTTTCTTTTCTTCAAAAGTTTTCTCAAAGACATCAATGAATGATCCTATGCAAGTGATCAATTATCGAATGCCTTTTTCTAAATCCGAACTAATGTTCAGGTATTAGGCGCTTTTACGTAGTCACTATTCAACCTCTAAAACGCGTTTAGCTTAAATGCCTCTATTCAACATTACATAACCTTTATGAATAACAATGTTTAAAATTCGTTTATGAATACGGCTGTAGGTTTTCTTTTAAGCAGCAAAATGTGTATTATAATCTAACCGTGATAGCAATTGGCACTATGGATATTGCGTTGAACTGTCATTCCAAAGAAAGTATGCGGTTCAAATACCCAGCCTTACCTTTTGCGAGGAAATGACAATTCCTTCAGGAGTATTTCTTGTCAATTTCTCGCCTTTTAGCCCTCCGGATTCATAAATAAAATGTAAGTCCCCTCTATTCCTGTCCAGTAACATGAGTTGTTCTCCGTTCTCCGGGTCTCACCATTAACACGTCACTTTTGTCTGCTGTGACAACGTAACTTTCGTTGACATTCTTATTGGGTCATTGTTTTTTTTTTTGTATAAATTGACCACCAACACAATGTTTCTTAAAGTTTCGTTTCTGTATAAAATTCTATTGAGTTTAAAAAAAATGATTCAAAGTAGTGAAATGTTAACACGGTTTATTTAACCAATTCAATCGGGTTATACAAAATTTAAACCGAGTTACATCGATGCAAGTTGTTAATTGACTATTAGTTCGGCGATCATTTGTCAAGTCATAAACTGTCAAACGCCTTTACACCGATTGAGAGCGAAATCTCGTCTACACAATATGACTTATCAAGGCATTTTTGGGACAACCTTGACTGACTTGCGTCAATCGTGTGAAATTTTATGCGTTGGAATGTTGAACGCTTTGATCTATTTTTTTGTTGATTCCAGAGAGTCAACCCATTGACCATGATTTACCACCACCATCTACCAAAATTCATCCCTTATTGAAATTAAATTCCAACAAATGGTCACAAGCAATTAAGTATGTAGCTGCGACTCATTCATGACCTTAATATTTTGTTTATATCTCTCCACATCAAAGCTCCCTTTTTTTTGGCCATCTATGATGAGTGCCTTCTAACCATTCAGACGAATATAATTGGTGGCAATTTGATTGTGTTTGTGGCTACCAGACGAAACTAATATCTATTGTTGTTGTTTATTTTTTGTTTTGTATGTAAGCATAATATGTTTTGGGTTGGGTGCACGATTCAATTGAAATTTGTTTGGTCCTTTGGTTTTGTATCTCTGATTTTTGTAGTTTTTGTTTTGAGATTTGAAGTTTTTTTTCTTGTAGTTCAGACAATGAAAGTTGGTCGTAAACATCGATTAAGTTTTGAAGTGTTTTGATTATTATAGAAGAGCTACGACTACGAGTATACATTACCTAAGATGTCGTCAAAATCATAAAGAAAATTCGAAACAACAATAAATTGTGGTTAAGGCTCTTTGAAATTAATTTCTAGAGAAGTATCAATTGACAACAATTTTTAATATTTTAAAATTAAGTTTAGAAATATTTTGACTTATCAATTTAGGAAAGGGGTTATTTCATGTCTATTATGTCTATAGTCGCAAAGTTCTTCATGCAAGCTTGACTTTTTGTGAAAACAAATTTTCTACGATCATAAACTCATTTAACTGAAATAAGTCGAAATTCATTGTTTTAAAAGTCATTTGTTAATGTTTTTAATGTGCATGCTTTGTAATGAATAATATTTTTAATATGTTCTTTCGGATAAAAAAAAATGTAATAGTTCAGGTTTATTGCACTCACATCCTACGATTCGACTACTGATTTATTAGTCGTCATTGCGAATGCAGTGCGAACCAGAAATTTAACACGCTAAAATTGAAACGTAAATGTCATGTCTGTTGGAATGAGGTGTATTGTTGGAATAACAAAATATTCGCCTTTGCAATTTCTTATGGTTATCGTCACGTCGTTCATCAGATTGTTTATCAGCGTTGTTGTTCCTTTGGAAATCTTCGGTTGGGTCAGGTTTCGTATAATATGATTATCATCGAAACGATCTTAAGCTGCAAATCTTAGAGCTGCATTCCTGACTTCTAAAGTCACGATCTCAACGAATACGGAATGCATATTTATAAAGGAATCTTCCGCCGATTCTTCATTTTATAACGTGACTTGTAGATTCGCTATTAACTTGAGAACGTATCTCCACAAATTGGATATTTTTGTAAGCAACCGAAATTGATCTTGGAGTGACTAGCAACGTTTGGCTAAATTTAAGGCCCGCAGAATCATGTATTTCCAAAGAGGTCCTATTATTGCGCAAGGATCGCTTGGGCGCCGTCGTAACAAAAATTTTGCAATTCTGTAGATCTTTCGCCATTGCTGATTTTTTGGCATGTCGTTGGAAAATGCTAATGTTAATTTCATATTCATCATGTTTATCTGTCTATTTTGTCAGTAAATTACGTATTTGGTGCGTAAGATCCAACTAGAATATTCGTAGCGCAGAGTAATTCTCATTCCATTTGCTAATCATAATGTTCTCAATCTCATGCACTCGAAGATCATGCGTAAGCCTACCGATATTTCGACGACTTACTAGTGGAATTTTAACTCCTTAGGCCAAAAATAATTCACATAATCTGAACCTGCAAGAAGTTCCAAATAAATTCAGTTGAAATAAGAATGTTCAGAAAAATTATCAAGCGCAAAACAATGCATTTTTTATAGGACCAAAAAACAATGGCGAATTGTCCTGCCACTACAAAAAAAAAACTTTCGAAGATTTTTACAAATTTTGGACTCGAAAACAAAACAAAAATGCTGCGTTACTTATTCACAGAAATGTACAAGTAAAACAAACGCCAAATGCGAAGAATTTGTTGGCAGAAGTTGGTTTCCCTTTCTATATACGTATGTACTTTGTACAAGTTCTTGTAAGAAGATCGGCCTTGGCTTGGGATCCTAATAATTGATAACCAGAAGTAACCTGAATTCCCTCTAATTGTGCCTTACACAATGGTGCCGAGGTAAAAAAAAAGCCGCGAGAAGGTAATTCCACTAAATCTAATTCATCATCGCCACAGTCCAAATCTAGTGTTGGTTAGCTGTGTATTTTGAGTACCTAACTTAATAATAATTGGCGGAAAAAGCTTTCCAAAATCTGCGATGAAATTTCCTTGAATGTGCGTTCAGAATGTTTCATGTTTCTTTAAATTTTCTCAGTTTGTTAAAAAAAAAACATTTTAATCAGATTTCATAAATCCCGGTCGAAGGACCAAATTTTTAAAAATTCTTTTCTCTGATGGAGAGCAAATTTAAACGATTTTCAAATCCAGTGTTCACTTATCCATTGTTTCCTTATTATCAATATTTTCTCCTTCCCATACAATATGGAATTTGCAGATATCGCCAGCATCCACCCCTGAAAGTATGCACTTTCTTTCATTTTTTTCCGTTTGCAGGGAATTAGCCCAGTTCGACGTATCGAATGTCTGCTCAAGTCAAATTTTCGTTTATATAGTCAATAATTATTGACTTTCTCGGAGGCTCTGGGTCACAGTAATATCTTAAAGCACCATCTGTAGCCAACCAATTTTGCACACTACCGACTCTCAGCCAAAGACTGTTGATTGTTTGCCCATATAATGCAAGACACTTTGCAAAATGAATTTGTTCATCGATATTCCCATTTATATGCCAATTATTATTAATTCTTGCAAATTAACCGTGTTCCTAAGCCTATCCTATCATCCATCTGTTCAGCCAGGTTATCTTGGAAATATCATTTCACTTTAAGCGATTCTCAATACTCAAATATCCGCCTTAAGTATTATCTCTATTCCCTTTTAGAAAATAATAAGTGTCCCTTTTACATGTCTCAAGAGATCAAGAATCATTCACTGGGTCTGTCAATGGATAGCTTAATTTAAACCACGATCGTAAGGTTTTTTCTATGGAATTATATCTGTTCCATAGCTGGTGGGTTATTTAACTCCTCTAAGCCTAAAAACCAGTGAATGAAATTTTA
The DNA here is from genome assembly GCA_910595825.1 of Philhelius pedissequus. Lineage (NCBI taxonomy): Eukaryota > Metazoa > Arthropoda > Insecta > Diptera > Syrphidae > Philhelius > Philhelius pedissequus. Next base: position 82,058,824 of record OU343163.1, read on the forward strand.
CTATAACACAAATTTCAATATGAAGATGTATATATTCAATACAGTGGAATGATAATTGGTACTCCAAAAACCAAAAACTTGTGAAGATTTTCTTAAAACGTATTCAATTCTGTAAATATTTTTTTTCTAGTATTAATTTCAATGAACTATGCTGGTAAGTTTCTTTTATCTTTGTTAAAATTACCAAGTAAAACAAAATCCTCAAAAACCCTCTTAACGTTTTAATACACTTATGCACAGCCAAAATCTGCTTCTAACTTCCAACTGATTGCAGTATTCGCATGAAAAAAAAGTTCCACATACGCCCGAGTGTTTCCAAACTTTCTCTGTCAATGTGTGTGGTTCATACTCATGACATAAAGAAAAATAAAATTCGATTACTTAACAGAGAAAAGAAGGACACGAAAAAGGAAAAAAAAAACAAAAATACAAATCCTGTGAAAGGATAACGAGAACTGGAGAATGTTATCGGATTTTCTAAACTTGTAAACATTTTTGATAAGAAAGAAACGAAGATTTTTTCCTTTTTATCCTTCACCTCTATAACCCTTTCGGTAAACTTCCTTTACGCTGTCTACACTCAAGACTGGGTATATGCTGCTGCTGAGAATAATGTGGATCAAGGAATTTTTTCCTTCCATTTAATTTTATATTTTCTCCTTAATCTGTTTTTAATTAAATGCATTCGATGTGTCTTAGGAATATTATCATTATGACTGTGTCTGTGCATGTAGAAAACATTAAGAGATTATTGCCTGTAAATTTTATGATGAAACTCTAAGAAAAAAACTCCGCATTAAAGTCAGCAAATTTACCGAAAAATAAAATTCCATTCAATAAGGATAATTGTCTTTTTAGATTCAGAATTAAAAAATGGGACACATACACGCGTTTCAAACATCCATCTGTCATGTAATATCTGCAGAATGAAACAAGCAAAAAATGTTAGATATGGTGTCGACATTTTTATTATTTCTTTCTTTCTAAACGGCAAGTAAAGGTTTCGCCAAAATAAAAGAATATACAAAAATTATGACGTTGTAATGCTGTATTTCAAAATGATAGAGAACACCAAAAAAGTGGGTCCGGCAATTCCGTTTGTCTGTCTGTAGAACGATCTACAGCCTAAACGGCTGAACCGATTTTGTTCAAACTTGTTGGTTAGGCGTTTTAGGTGATTGTCCAAAATAGATTTATGAATCGTTGTTTTAGCCCCAAAAATAACGGTACTTGCCATACAAATTTTTCTACCGCCTTAATTATCTCGAAATCGGCTCTAAAGGTTTTAATCAAAATTGGTGTGAGTACTGCCTTGAGCATGGTCTACATTTTGGCCGAAAAAAAATGTACAATATTTTGTTATTAACGGTACCTGCCATACATCCATTTTATTGATTTTCGACTTTCTCAGAAACGGCTCAACCGATTTCGATGAAAATTTTTATACAGGATCTCCTATGAGTTCTAAATAATACTGCATTTCAAAATTTCCGAAAGATACTTTTTTTTGGATTTTTGAAAAAAAAAATATTTTTTTTGAAAATTCAATATTTTGAAAACGGGTGGACGATTTTTTCTGAAATTTTGTTTTTAAATTTATATTATTAAATTTAAAATTTTCATACCAATTTTTTTTTATAAAAAATTTAAGAATTTTTATATTTAAAAAATTTAAGAACTTTTATATATAAAAAAAATAAGTGAAAAACGACTTTAAAAATACATTTTGCCGTTTTTATTAAGATTATTTTGCATATAATGTGATCGAACATAGGAGCAAGTACGTGCGATCCAGTCGTGCATTTTATTTTTTTAAGATGACATGATCATAATTTTTTTTTAACCAAAAACAAAAATCCTTTTTTTCTCAAAAATGGCTCCAACGATTTTTATAAAAAAAAATCAGTTCATTAATAAAGGGAAAACCTTTCGATAATTTTTGAAAAAAAAAATTGGTTATTTTTGGTACCTCTAGTAGAACCATTTTTTTTAGTTTTCGATTTTCTGGGAAACGGTTAATTTGATTTTAAGGAACTTTTTTTACGCAGAAGCTTCTATGAAGTTTAAAGATTATTGTAAACCAACATTTTGCAAATAAAATTTTTTTGGAAATTAATTTTTTATATTTTGAAAACTCGAAATTTCGAAAACGACTCATAGATTTTTTCGAAACTTCATATTTTGTAGTTTTTTGACATTATCTTAAATAGTTAAAAAAAACTATTTTCCTAAAATATAACATTTGAGTATTTTGGGTACTTATTAACGGTACTTCCCATAGAACCAATTTTCATATTTTCGACTTTCTCACTATTGGCCCGATTAAAATTATTTTTTTATGCAAATACTTCCTAAAAGTTTTAAAAAAACTGCATACTCAAATTTTCAAAAAAAATTTCGATTTTTAAAAAATAAATTATTTTTTTGTTGAAAAATCGATTTTTCAAAAACCAGTCAGTGTGTTTTTTTTTAAATTTGAATTTTATATGTATATTAATAATTGATAATTCGAAAAATGTTTTTAAAATTTTATTTATAAAAAAATATTTTTTTCTTGAAAAACCGCTCCAACGATTTTTTTTATATATTCTTATTTATCCGGGATTAAAGAGTAAATTTCTCTTCATGTGGTATCACAATGGACCTATCTAAGGTCTCTAAGTGTTTCAGTTGTTTTCCTGACGGTCACTTCAACCTAACCTAACCTATTTATCCGGGAATTCAAATGGCATTTATGTTTTCTGTGAAACTAGAGCCACCAAGCAATATAAAAACATTAAATTATGTGTATTATCCATTTATTTCTTCCTTATTATAGGTTTTTCCTTTTTACGATTTTTTTGGGTATGTCACTGAATACTTCATACAATGTAGGCCCTCATACATTTATATATAAATATGTGTCTTTAGAAATCACATGAATCTTATGTATGTATATTGCATACCTGCCAACCTACATCCTTCATTTCCATTATCATAAGTACATATTTAGGATAACTAGACTACCTACTTACTAAACAGCGTCAATGTTTATCTTCATTTAAGTTGTTAACTACAAGCGCAAGTTCGTACGATCCAGTCGTGCATTTTATTTAAATTTTTATTATTAAATTGGTTAAAATGAGACAGTCAATACCTGGTTCTCAAATCCACTGTCCCAAACTAGTGCCGTGCAATTCAGGTTGCATTTAAATGACCTTAGGTCTTACAGGCATATAGTTAAATTTAAAAAAAAATACTTAAAATTGTAATACTAAAAAAATAGATTTTCTAGGTATGTACGAGTACATATATAAAAAAATTAAATAAAAAAAAATGTATTGAGCTGTTTCTACTAAAAATCGTGTGCATATGAGCAAGTACTTGCGATCCGGTCGTGCATTTTATTTTCTTTAATATGCGCACAAGTCATACACATCACATTACAGTCATTTTTTTTTTTGGAAAATTAAAAATGACGGTGCTAACTTAACGCACAATAATTCATCAGGACAAATAAACATTCCTTAAAATTATTGATTTTGAATGACTATCAACAACTTGAGTGTGATATAACCAAGCTTTATTTTTGGTTGAAATAGATTTTCTAGGTATGTATTTATAACTATTTCACGATCATCAGACTTCTTTTGCTTTCCTGGTGGTGCTGGTCTATTTTTTTCATTTTTAATTGAAAAATTTCTTATGCTTCTATCGCGAATTGAACCATGACCAAGCTGCCTTAGAAGCTAACGCACTACTCATCACGTCACCGAGCCCACATTATCAGGTCCAACCCCATGCAGGTTTTTCTGTTTATCAATTGCATTGCTTTTATAAGCCAACAATTTGTTGCTTATTTGGTCATCTTTATTTAAATTTTTATCACCAGTATCTTATGGAAGCAACAACTTTCTTGGTCTAGAAATATCCGGTGTACGTAAAACCCTTTGCGATTGACTTTAATTTAACTTACTTAATTTTTGGAAATTCATTGTTTTTTATTATAAAAAATGTCTGTTTTTTTTTCTTATATATTTTTTTTTGAAACAAAAATATTAACCCAATGAATCAAATCTTTAAAAAATAAGTTTACTATTTCTTGAGATCTTATTTATTAAATAAGAGAGAAATCTGAGAGATGCAGATATTCTAGAACTTCCAAAGCAAGTTTATGCGACCCATCTATTCATTTTACATTTTTATATGGTGTACTAAAAATTCACATAAAATAGAGCTCAGCGAAGCTTTTTTATTTCTTCAGGGTCTGCCGCACACACATATCATTATATTAAAAGAAAAGAAAAGTGATGAGTTATGAGTTGGATGAAATTAAAAATGATTTCGGTTTTCTTTTGAATTTGAAAGTTTATTGCGACAATTCTCTAATATTTTGATCGATTTGAAGCTATTTCGATTAAGAAAATTTATGACGGCAAAAATATAATCGAATTCGATTAGAGGATAATGTTTTAAAATAAATTAATGCACATATAAATTGGATATTAAAAAAAAAGAAGATAAATACATTTATAAACATTTGATGAAAACAAAAATATGATTTGAAATTTAATGACAATTTAGTACTCGAAATATTATGTTGCCCGTGAGTAGTTTTGGGAAGCAAATGGGTTTCGTTACTGCTACTTTTAAATGAGTCGTTGGTCTTGCAATTAATATCATGTTGCAGAAGTCACATGACAATGCATCCATACGAAGCCTTGGTGGAGCAACAAGCGTGCATTCTTCATTTTCATCTAGCACAAATAGACGAGTATAGCTCATCTTTATAGATGGTGTCATAAGCATTTCTAAAATCGATAAAAAAAATTTTTTGATTCGATTGGAACATCTTATATCTTCTCTAGGATCTGTCAGAGTGCGAATATACCATTTATTGGCCTAAGCTACACTGATAGTGTCACAGAAGGTTGATCATGTAGAGTTTCAGAAGTTCACATAATATGGCAGATACGCTCATATACGCTGTATGTAGAAGACTAATTTCTTTATAGTTGGCGAAGTTGAGTGGTCTATTTTCTTTGTGGATCGAGTCACGGGACTCTGAGAGGTTCAATTATTAACTAGTCATCCTTTTCTGGCCAGGTCTCTGCCAAGCCATTTCCAGCTGCCCTAAAAAGTTCAGCCAGCTTCAGTTTGTATATTAATTAGCATCTTACTTTCACTCTAGAAACTGTGTTTAAATTTACCATGAAATTGTATGTAATTTTAAGTGCAAAAATAGGCAAGTTGCGTATTTATACACATGACAGTAGGTCAAAAAAAAAAATTTAACAGATTATGTTGGATATTACAAACATTTGTTTTTAATGTTCACCTTCTGTGTACCTTTCAGTCACCATTGTTCAGTATTAAACTTATAATGTTAAAACATTACACCCACAATGTTTATAAATCAACAAATATTCTTAAAATTGGATGGTTATGGCGCAGTGGATAAAGTGCTTGATTGCTAACTAGGACGTGTGGGTTAGTTCCCCACGCTAAGCGCATTCTTTTCTATACCTCCAATTTTAATTGGATGCCGCCCATTTTACACGCGCTCAAGGGATTATGAATACCCTTCAAATGTTTCAACACAGCGCGGGCGTGATGGTGCGGTTAAGGAAGAGAAAGAATGATAGGAAAGATGTGTGGCGCGATATTCGGAGATTGTAGGTGGTTGTTGTCTCAGATTTTATCTCCAGGGTGGCGGCTGTACTAATGCGGAGAAATTTCCGTGTCTTATTTATCGATGTCCCTAATAATTCGCATTAATTTTTTTATTCTTTGTCTAATTTTATCGGTTTACTAGTTTTACTCAAACACATGTTGTTAGTTCTATGCCTAAACAGCATGTAATGAGTAAGCCAGCAACTCATTGTATGACATTTACTTTTAGAATTGGTTTTTAATGGAAAAATAAGAAGACATAGACTACGGCAAGGATCGAACCTGTGACCATGAGGTTGACAGGCGAACACACAACTGTCGCGCCACGGCCACCCCCATGAGTTAAAATGAGACAGTCAATACCTGGTTCTCAAATCCACTGTGACAAACTAGTGCCGTGCAATTCAGGTTGCATTTAAATGACAGGTATAGTTAAATTTAAAAAAAAAAATTCAAACACCTTATGAAAGCAACACATAAAGTGTTTGTAATTAAACAATCAATGCTTATATTTACTATCATTTGATCTTTGATGTAAGTTAAGTTTGTGACGATGACGATACGATTTCAAGTTCACTTCATTAAGAACATAAAATATTTTGCTCTCCAATAATCGTGTAAGAAAAAATTAAAAAATAAATTAATTGGTTCTTACGAAACGAAGCTATATTTTATGAGAAACTCGTGAATCACAATTTTTTTTTCAAACAAATAACGGTGCTACGTTGTTTCTGATAAATTTAGGCTTAGTATTACACTAAGGTTCTATTTATTTGTGTTAATGTTGTAGACCAAACTCAATATGTACATCAGTTATACCTAATTGGCTTTTTTAGGTAGGACTTATTTTAAGTAGTTGCTTAAAACTTGAAACTTGGAGATAACATACAACGATACATTTTTTAATATATTTTGAAAAATTCTATAAAAATGACAAATTTATTTAACAGATTAGCAATACGTAATCGGTCAGTGCGTTGACCCTCTGACTTTACCACACAATCTAATTTCACATTGCCACCACACCGTCAATGCGATGGTCGAGAAAACACATTAACAATATTTTTCGTTGCCAATCACAAGACGTGGGAAAATTAAGACAGATTTTGATGTCATTTTTACGCCAGAGGGTCATCATTTTCAAAATATAACTAGTAATTTATACATCGGCTACCTATGAATCTATGTTATGTTAGAAGGATTACAGGAAAAAGTATACAAAGCGGATCTATAATAGCTAACGAATTCGGGAAAGATCCTTAAAGCATTCTGAGCTCTGAACAAATTTTAGGACGTGAACGCACACCTTCCGACCTTTGGTGGTACACAAATTATATAACTCCTTTGATGTTTTTTCCACCAGGTGTTCAAATAAATAATCATGTCAGACAGGTAACTGTAATGGTCGAACAAGTTTTCTGTAAGGTATATTAGGAAACATATCATTCATTAATCCAACATTTTTCTGAAAAAAAAAACTGCTTTTATAGTTCTTCGTTTATCTTGTGGTTTTAGCTCATCAGATCAAAAATATGACTTCTTCAAACCAAATCATATGCCATTTCGTGTCCGTTTATATCACACTAGCAGATACCCGTGCGATGCTACGGATCCACGGGAATCTAATGAAATCATCTATCCACCTACGAAATTTCATTCAAAACCCTTCAGTCGTTGAATGTAGGCACAAATGACGAACATGCTCGCCAAGTATGCTCCCGCTCGTTGTGCTCTTGTATGTGGGCTGGTTCGCGAGCCGCTTGCTGTTGGCCAAAAATTTAGATTTTGTCGTGTTCGTTGGCTTCGATGTTCGTCGCGTATGGTCATGTTCGCGATCAAAACGAAGATTTAATATTGGATTCAAAAATTAAGAACTACAAAAATAAAGTTGGGAAAAATAAATCATGGCTTATCTTCCAGCTGCTTACAAAAATTTCATTAAAATCCATTCAATGGTTGAGGCATGAATGCGGAACAAACAACCAAGTATATATTTTGTTTATATATAAGCCTCTCCCATATAGGCATAGGAACTGTTTGGTTCCATTTTACGGGATAAAAATTAGCTATGTGATAATCGAGTATGTTTGTGTCAATGTGCCAAATTTTATCCAGATCCGTTCAGCTGTTCTGGCGTTATTAAGCAAAAAACATCCATCCATCCAAACTTTTACATTTATAATATCAGTAGGATTATACGAAATTTTCCAAGCTTCACTTCGAATTTTCCACCTTTACATTGTCCAAAATCATCGAATCATGCTTTAAATTTATCTATATATCATCGAGAGAAAAATGTTTGCATTTTTCTAGAATTTTTCGAGTTTTCCACTAAGAATTTTCTATTTTTTCATTCGAAAAGCCATTTCGGAACATGCATACACAATTAAATACAAAAAATCAATTTTCGATTTTTAAAATTTCCCGACTTTTCTGGAGGGTTTACCCAAAATTTTCTTTGGCAAAAACCTTCTCCTGGATTTTACGAACAACTAAAAAAGAGTTCGAGCCAAATCGGCCCATTCGTTCTCAATTGATGAATTAAAATACATTTTTTCACATCATTTTAAATAGAAGATGCCCGTGCGATGGTATACCGACTTTCTATCCCACGGGAATCTAATGGCACCTATGCACCTACAATTAAAAACCGTTCAGTCGTTGAGTATATGTATATATTTGTTCATATTTAAGCCTCTCCCATAGGAACAGTTGATTTTTTTCGGGATAAAAATGACCTATGCGAGGATCCAGTACCCCATCCATCTACCAATCAAATTTCATGCAAATCCGTGTGCTTCTATGCGCCTTGTGAATAAAAGCTATGTTGGCTATTTGTAGAATGAGCTCTATGAAAAATTAAAACACACCTATCCCACGGAAACCATACATTTTTCCGAGATAAAAAGTAGCATGTGGCCTATTCCAGACAATAATCTATCTCTGTACCAAATTTCATCCAGATCCGTTCCGGAGTTATTGAGCAACAAACATCCATACATATATCCATCCATCCATCCAAACTTTCACATTTATAATATTAGTAAGATTGCCCAAAAGCATTGAAGGGAAACTCATTGCAGTAACTATCAGTCGAAAATTTCGAAACTGTCAGGATTGATTTCCGCCTGAATGACTACTAACTTACAAGATTATTTGCACCCCCATACAAACCGCAAGGACTTCCCCTAAACAATACCTGTGAAGTTAAAATCTTTATTGATTTATTTATGATATATATTATAATGACTTGTATTCATGTCGCGGATTTCCGTGCTTATATCTTGTATTGTAACTGGCACAGGATCTACAAGTTTGACTTATCAAAAATTCGTCTGCAAGTGTAAAATTTGCTATTTATTAATGGTTTTTCTCTGTTTTTTAAAAATCATTTCCGCATTTTTTTTGCCTCAGATACAAAAAAACCTTAAGTGATGGATGGGTCTATATTTTGAATGAAAAAGTACTTTCTTCGGTATAGGTAAGTAGGTCAGTAGGAGCTCTCCGTGTGGAGTATTTTGTTACTTGCGATATGCAATGTACTATAGCGCAAGTTTTGCATTTGAAAAAAAAAATTGAACTCGAGATTTTAATAAAATTTGACATTACGATGATGGAAAACACCAAAAAAAGTGTGTGCCGAAATTCTGTCTGTCTATCTAACCGGCTGAAGCGATTTGCTTGAAACTTGGTACTTAAGCGTTTTAGGTGCTTGGTTCGATTCATCTTTAAATTTTTTTTAGCTGCAAAAATAAAGGTACGAGTAGGTACCTGCCATACAAATGTTTCGGGCAAAAATGATAAATCTCAATTATCTCGAAAACGGCTCTAAATATTTTGATACAAAAAAATTTGCAAAAAGTGCACCATTATAGGTAAAGTCTTTAATATTTCACAAGTTTTGACCAAGTTGGTTTTTATGTGGACTTTGGAGAATTTTTAAAAAGTGATTCTCATCGGCTTTATTGGTCTTTATGATGATTAAATGAAAGCAATTTTCATTTTATTTTCCCGAAGTTTCGACGGTGGTTGCCGTCTTCTTCAGGGGTGTCTTTATTTACAAAATACAAAATTAAAAAGAGATATAATGTTTGAACATATATGTACAAGTAAACGAACAAAATATGACTTGCATAACGTTAAATTTTAAGATTGCAAATATTTAAAAAAAAAACTGATAAAAAAACAGATTTTAACACTTCTTATTTGAAGATTAGTCTAGGTTGAGTGATATTTACTGTCAGAAACTAAGGAACAGTAAACGGCTGTGTGTCTTGTTTGCAGTTCATATAATTTTTGTTGTTAATTATATGCAGTGTCTCTAGTGTGTACCGTTTAGATGTATGTTTTTCTGTTGCAAGGATCTCCACTCCCTCGAAGTTTGGTGTGTGACCGGTATCAGGCGAATATCTGACTTGTGGTTCGCCATTCTTTCCCGAAGGAGTTGTTTGGTGGTGCCGATGTAGCAAAGATTGCAAGATTCATCCGATTTCCCTTGACAATTTATTTTGTAAACTACGTCTGAACGGCGATCTTTGTCGGTTTTCGTCTTCAGGTTGGTGAATAGAGATGCAACAGTCTGGTTTGACTTATATGCCAAGTTGACTTCCGGGTTGTTTTTCGCGACCATTTCTTTGAAATTTTCGGAAAGTTTGGGCACATAAACGACACTTTTATAAACACATCTCCGCTCTTCCAACTTATTTTCTGAACGAACTTGGTGTTTTTGACGAAGTATCAAGTTCCTTATAACTTCTGTCGGAAAGCTGTTGTCTAGGAGTATTTGCGTAAATTTTTCTTCGTTAGCGGAGTGGAATTTTCGGTCACTCAATGCAAAGACTTTGTTTATTAAGTTCGATGCAGTGTTCATACGAATGTGCTTGGCTTGATTATTTCATTTCATTTCATTTATTTATTGTATAATTATACTCTGTAAGATACAATATCTTATAATCTAGAGCGAATTTCAGTATCTTAATACTATTTTTATAAAAAAAAAATGGGCGTTGTATTAACAAGGCGAAATATATATGCATTATAAAAATTAGAAAACAATATCTATGAAGAAAAAAAATTAAAATATATGAAAGTTAAAAATTAACTCAAACTTTGATATAACAATTCATCATCACATCACAATCACCATCAACATCATCATCAATAACATAAAGTAAATAAGTACCTCAGAGCTAGGAGAAGAATTCTCTTAGCATTTTTCCAAACAACATCGGGCTGCTTATAATTCTAACAGAGCGAGGGAGAGAGTTCCATAAACGAATTGAATGCACATAAAACTGCCGTTCAGATACCAAGAATTTGTATCTCACTGGAATAAGATCGCATGATCTTTCAGAACGCGTAAAATTAATTTTATTATACAGGTATTCTGGCTGATGAGTTTGTATGATATTGTGAAGCATGGTTAAAGTTCGTAATTTTAATAGACTATCGAATGAAATGCCATATATAGACTTGGAAAAACTTGAGATGTGGTCATATCTCCTGAGACCATAAACATACCTCGTAATACTGTTGAAAGCAACGTTAAGTTTTCGTTTGTGTTCGAAGTCACAATTACTAAACACCTCACAACAGAAAAGAATAAGGGGCACTATTAAGGTTTTGGCCAACATTGACCGAGTTTTCAAGGGCGTTATATGATGAGACGCCCAGAGCAATCGAAGACCTCCATATACTTTACCTAACGTCAAATTAATATGGGTGTTCCAACTAAGTGTTTTATTAAATGTTAGCCCAAGATTTTTTACAGAATCAACGAGCTCGATAGCACAGTTATTCAAATATATTACAAGAAAATATGATGTGTCACATATAGTTCTAGAGATGACTAGGCATTTAGTTTTTTTCGGATTTAAACAGAGATCGTTTTTTCGGGACCATATAACAATATTATTTAAGTCCTCATTGACTTCATGCACACCATTCTCTAACATACCTAGATGAAAACTATTGTATAATTGAACGTCATCTGCGTACATGTGCACAGAAGAATTCAGCGGGCTTGACGGAAGATCATTAATATACATTGAGAACAGTAAAGGGCCTAAAATAGAGCCCTGGGGGACACCTCTCTGCAAAGGGAGAAAAGTTGACATAACATTGTTAGCAAAAACTGTCTGAGTTCTACCAGTTAAGTAGGAAAGAATAAGCTTGACAGATGGAAATGAAAAATTGAATTGATTTTTAAGTTTTTCACAGAGAATAAAACGATGATTAGATCAGAAATTGACAAGTCTCCCAGATGCCATATCTTTCTGGTACCAGTCAAAGAAGGTTTAACGGTACCTGCCATATAAGCGTCTTGTTCGATTTCCGACTATCTCATGAACTGCTCAACGGATTTCGATCAAAATTTGTCTACAGGAGCTACTACTTAATACTCTGCATACCAAAATCTTACTTGTATAGCGGTTTCTTCAACCCTCTTTGACCTCCACAATCACTCGGCTGCTTTGGTACACCATCGGTTCACCTTCTACACGCCCCTCAAGCTGACTTCTTACCATCCGTATACATGATTGTCCACTTGATAGGCGCTAAGCCTGTAGATTCGTCTTGCTGGGTTCAGCTCTAAAAACGCTAAGGAAGGACATCAAACATTCCCGGTCGTTGGCCGCTGGTCACCACGAGGAGGGACTAAATTGGCACGTCCAATCACCACTTGCATTGGTTCGACCAGTTCGAGGCCGGTTAGCAACTTTATAAAATTGACACTTTAAGATTTGACCTTGATAAATGTGTCCAAATGTGGATAGTGCAAAAAAATCCCCCATGGTTTTCTCAACTTAAACCCATGTTAGAAATTTTGAAAGTCCATATTAAATGCTAATTTTTTTTTTCAAAATCGTCTTTTAAATTCAGCTTGCAATTAATTGTGAAGTAACCAAGCTGCCAGTTACATATTCCTTTACCAGATACAGAATGGAGAAACTAAGGGAATAATTTTGTTTAATGTAAAGTAATATTCTCCAAACAAAACTTTGGGAAAGAAAATTCCACTAAGACTTCAATATAATGTAGCTACATTTTATATTTCAAAACAAAGTTCTTATAGGTAATTGCTTAACCTATTCAAACTTTGCACTCATCTCATGAATAATGCACAACCCGAAATTCTCAAAACAGAACTCGCTAGCTTTGCATAATATATGATGTGTAAGTGTGATATGTGAATAAGCTCTAACCAGCTTAAAACTTACTGACACAAAACATCTTTTTCACTGACTAAGCCTTTTTGTATGAAAAAGAAATATAAAAAGGACTCCGTGTTCCGTAGGTTATGCTGCCTCCTAGAAAGAGTTCTATAAGAAAGCAACTGTAACATTTTCCATACAAGTCGCTTCACACACAAAAGCTGAAGTTATAAACATCTTCATTTAGCAAGCGGGCATATTGTTCCCATAACCATGCTAGAGGTAAGCCAAACTCTCCTAGGAGTTCAACGACTTCTTGGAAATTAATAGCACACCCATTTATTCATCCGAGCTCATTCATTCAGAAATTAAAAAAAAAATGAAAAAAAAAATGTTACCAACTTCAGCTTCTGCACAAAACATCATTTATCCTTATGAGCAATTAAAAATTTCCCTCCCTCTTCAGAGATTCATCTAGAAGAATGCACGTTCCTTTCATTCAGTTTGTGTTGCACCCATCACCCACATAACTGTGTACATTCATACATATAGATGATAGCTTTTTTAGTATAAATATCTTTTTCAAGGACTTGCCTGCCACACAAACCGACCACATTAAATAAAACCACGTTCACGATAGATACATATACTCGAGCAACTCGTCCTTTCATTTGCCAACAGTTTGACAAAGCAAACAACATTCTTCGGTCGCTGGTTGTGTATAGATAGAAATAGAAAAAAATAGTTTAGTAAACATTATTTGTGCAACGCATTTTATAAACCATCATCTGCAGAGTCAAGCGAACGAGCGAGAGTCCTCGTCCTAGTTTTGATCCTTTGCCCATCGTCATCATCATCATCATCGTCATTTGTGCAGTTGCACTCCTTGTTAATTACTTTTTGCTACTTTGAATGGCCGCGCATTTTGTTTCATTGCATTTTCCAACCCATACTGCGCTCGGATACATATCCGCAGGAATCTCGGACTCGGACCGGTGTAGTGGTGTGTTATTCTATTTGGAAGGGAATGGGACAAAAAACACGTCAACGAATATCTAGCGGACGTGGGTTTCCATCAAACTAATTGCACAATATTTTCCTGCATACCACACAACTTTCATGTAGCGTTGACCTCATCAACATATCGTATCCATGTGATGCCAACCACCCTTCTCGTGGTAAGTATAAATAAACGGATATAGAAAGATAGATAGACACAGAGACAGACAGACAGACAGTGAAAGAGAAAATGCATTCAACAACCAAAATGATAAGTTGCTTGATGGCATGATGTTCCACTAGAAAGGAGTAGGATCTTCTTCAAGAAAGTTTTTTTCAACAAGTTTGCTTTTTTATCAAGGAGTTGTTTTTTCCATATCTGTTATTTTTTTTTCAAAGCCAACTTTGAAAATGATACACTTTCTTCGATGGATGATACAAAAAAATGTGACAAGGATTTAAAACTTTTTAAGATGATTTTGAATTGTTAAGGGTTGGAAATGGATTTCATAGCTTATTGCCAGAGGTAACATACTTGTCGTCAAGTTCTTGTCAATAGACAGCGGATAAAGTAACATAGCGGATGGTAAAAGTAGTTTCATGTTCATTCTTGAGGTCGCCATAGTTTTTAATATCGGCTTGAGTTTTACGAAAAAATATATTAATATAATTTTAATTAAAATAAAATGCAAGACTGGATCCCACGTACAGTTTTGCTCTTAAGTTCGATCATTTCGTATGCAAGAAATTCTTAATAGAAACGTTTTGAAAATAGGACAAATACTAATGAAGTAGTAGGTGTTCTCGGTTGCATCAAGGTTACAGATTGTGCAAAGTCCGACAGTGTCGTTACGAAACGCCCTTCCATTCAAATCCAGTAACCCACATCGTGCTTTTAATATAAGACTTATCATTTCTCGTGAATTTGAGTCATCGAAATAATTGGGTACATCTGTGAAGGATAAGTTGCCGTATTCGTCATGGAATTGAGATTGAAGAGCACGATCGGTAAATGACTTCCATAATTTTTCCTTAAGGTTATTCAAAAGCATGTGATGAGCATTTTTCCATTCAAAGTTGCTGGCATTGACGTTGAAATCTATTCCCTTTACTTGGAAAAGGCCTGACCATTCCTAAATATTTTTTTGAAGTACTGCCTAAGAGAGGATGCGGGCAATCTATCGAGGGGAAGACTTAATATTCTGCGTATGTATCCGAAATGTGCGTTCAGTGTTGTGAGACATGCTTTCGACAGACCAGTTTCAATATGTACTACATAGTTTGCTGTGTTATCGGGCAGGTTGAAACATCTTTTAACGAAGAACCTTTGTAGTTTTTCAACTTGGGGTGCTCCTTGTACCCCCACACCTGTACACAATAATACATAATAGACCTTGTGACTGCATCGTGGACTTTAAATTTGGCTAAGTGTGGAACGTGTTTGTTTTTTATAAACTTCGACCAGGTAGCGTTTATTGCATTTTTCGATTTAGCCAGTCTTGTTGTCAGATGTTGACCATGACCATGACATGTTGTAAGTAAATATGACGCCGAGATACTTGTATTGGTTTGTTATTTTAATTTTAGCTTCATTAAAGTACAATTTTTCACTGGCTGCTCTGCGACATCCATTCCTAAATATAATAATTTCTGACTTGTCTAAATTTACTTCGAGGTTTCATTTTTCGCAGTAGGTGCTGAACTTATTGATGATAGATTGCAGCTTGGCGGTACTATCATCTAAGAGTAGAATATCATCTGCATACAAAAGAACATTTATTACAAGTCCTTCAACAAATATTCCAATTGGAAGTTCAGAGGGTAGCTCATTTAAAAACAGAACGAACAGTGCAGCACTTAATACACATCCTTGCTTAACACCTTTGCTCGTTCTGAAAAAAATTGGATGCATTCTTTCCGTCTAAAATATGTAATAATATAAATTTAAATATAAAATTGAAAAAAAAAATTATTCGCACCTTATGAAATATTAAATTTTCAAAATTTTTTTTTTTTCAAAAATCTGTAAAAATATTTTTCGAAAATTTTGGTATGCAGTATGTGCAATTTTAATTTAATTTAATTTTAATTTAAAAATGTTTTGTATGGCCGGTATAATATAATAACAAAATATAATTTTTGACCAAAATGTAGACTATACCTAGAGTAGTACACATCCTTTTTTTATTAAAATCTTTAGAGCAGTTTTCCAAATTAATATGAAAGAAAAAATGTACCGTCAGTTTTGGGGATAAAAAAAAAAACTATTAACTATTTGAGATAATCTCCTAAAACACTTAAATATCACGTAAGAAGAAAATCGCTTCAGCGGTTTAGGCTTTATGGTTGTAAGGACAGACAGACATACAGACGAAAAATGGGTCCTATAATTCCGTCTATCTGTATGTCCGTCTGTCTGTAGAACGATATACTGCCTAAACGACTAAAAGATTTTCTTCAAACTTGGTTTTGAAGTGATTTACGTGATTGTCTCAAATAGATTTTTAAATATTTTTTAGCCCTAAAGATAACGGTATCTGCTATACAATTTTTTCTACCGCCTTAATTATGTGGAAAACGGCTCAAACGATTTTGATTTTAAAAAACCAGTGTACTATTTTTTTTTTTGGATTTTCTCTTAAATAGCTAGACGGATCTCGATCAAAATGTTCATATTGAAGGTCCTTTTTTTAAATTAAATTCGGTTGCCAAAATAAATAATAACAAAATGAAAAAAAAAAGATATCAGTTTTAATTGTTTAAGTGCCTCAAGTTCATCAATTGATAGACAAAGTTTTAAATGATGAGTTTCAATTAAAAAAAGATTTATAGAAAAAAATATCTTTGTAAATTTCGCTCCAACTGAATTACATACTATTTTATACGAATACGTTATGGAGTATAGTTGCACTGAAATATAATTTCTACGAGTGCGGTCCAACCTTAATATGATCACACTTTTTTCCAAAAAATTCCCTACCAAATGTATGAGCCTTCTAAGAAACCCTTTATAAATTTCAAAAAAAATTTTTTTTTTCAAAAATCGAAGAATAATTTTTCGATAATTTTGGTACGCAATGTTATTTAGAATTCAAAGGACCACCTATATAAAAAATTTGATCGAAATCGGTCGAGCCGTTTATCAGCAAATGAAAAATCCTGCCATAAGCCTTTTTCTATTAAGTTCCTACAGCTAATAAAATAAAATGCACGATTTCTATTTAAAATCTAAATATATTTTTAAAGTCATTTTTTATCTTACTTTTTATACACAAAGTTTCTTTAATTTTTTTCTAAAAAAAAAATGGTATGACAATCTTAAATATTAATATAAACTTAAAAACAAACAAAAAATTAAATCGGATTAATCAAAGAAAAAATAATTCAAAATTCTGAAATAAATACTTAAACTAATTTGAGATCTAAAAAGTACGCCATTTTATTTCTTGGATAAATTTGATTTTATGAGAAAAAAATTTTTAAAATCTGTGGAGCGGTTTTTGAAAAAAAAAAAAGTTTTTTTATTTAAACTTTTTGAAAACAATTTAAAACACCAATTCATAGGTATTCATAAAATACAAATAAATATAATTTTTGAATTTAATGAGCAGTTTTCAAAATATAAATTTTCAAAATTTTTTTCTTAAAAATGCTTTTAAAAATAAAAAAAAATATTAATTAAAAATATCGGCGCACGGTATAATTTGGGCAAACTAAGGCTATATATGTATGTGTAAAATTTCGAAAGAATCGGGTAAGCCCTATGGAAAGTACCGTTTTTAGACATTTAAAATTTTTGTTCAACATATGATCGGTCGTATCTAAAAAGCTGCACTGATTTTTTAAAATCAAAATCGTTAGAGCCGTTTCCATAGACCAAGTTTGAAACAATTTGGCCCACCCGTTTGGGCTGTAGGTTTCTATACATATACAGACAGACTGACAGACATACAGACGGACAGAATTTTCAGACCATCTTTTTTCGTGTTCGCTATCATCGTAATGTCATGTTTTATTGTTATCTCAAAACTTTTTTTTCGACGAATGCATAACTTGAATTATAAAATCCTATAATCGCAAGTAAAAAATGTTTATCATTAAGATGGTAGAAAAAAATATATGGCAGGTACCGTTTTCTTTGGGGCTAAAAAAGATTTAAAAATCTGTTTGAGACAATCACCTAAAACAAAGTTCCAAGTTTGAAGAAAATCGCTTCAGCTGTTTAGCCATATCGTTGTACATACAGACAGACAAGCAGGCTGAATTGCGGGACCCACTTTTTTGTGATGTTTTCTCTACCATCATAAGGTCAAGTTTAATTAAAATCTCGACTTCGATTTTTTTCCAAATGTAGAACTTGCCCTAAAAATGCTTAGTCCACCGTTTAAAAATACTGAGTACCGTTGTGTCAGTAATACAGTAGAAATTGACACCTATAGGAAAGGTTATAGTCAAAGGCCAAATGTGCGGAAGGGTGTTTCGTCGAAAATGAAAGGCAAAACTCAATTTCTTTATTATTATTTAGAATTTAAAAGGACCTCCTGTATAAAATTTTTGATCGAAATCCATTCAACCGTTAATGAGTCGTTTATTTTATGCAAACAAAAAATTAACCAAAATGTAGACTATAGACTTAGTTAGCTTAATGTTTTAGTTATATGAAAAGTAGTTTTATAACAAAAATAAAATGCACGACTGGGTCTCACGAACTTTCTCTTATGTTCGAACACATCGTATGCAAAAGGGTTCTATTAAGAATCTAAAAGAATCTGCGCCAGAGAAACTTACTTATTTGAAAGGTCAATAAAAACAAAAGTACTTCAATTATTGTTTTAATTTTTTTTTTATTTGAGAATACAATATCCCAATTTTTTTTTCATGCAGTCTTGAAAATGACATCGGATAAATGGCGACCCCCATCGCGCATACACTGATGAAGACGATTTTTGAAATTCGTCTCCACTCTGCAGCATATCAATCGGTATGTTGGCAATGGCGTCGCGGGCAACAAAATCGCGTTCAGTTAATTCTTGCACAACAGCCAATTTATAGGGATGAAATTGAAGGTCTTCATGGAGAAATCGTCGAACAGTGGTGTCAGAAATTCCCATAGCAGCTGCGTGCTTGCGAGCCGAACGCCGGGGAGAAAGCACAACTGGCTGCCTCACTCTTTCGATATTTTCCGGAGTTCTGATGGTCCGTTGAAGCCCATTTCTGGGTTTAGCGACACTTCCACACTCCCGAAATGAGTTAACCCACGACAGAATCGAATTACGGACAGGAACGAGTCTGTGAGGAGGAATTTCAAAACGAGCGCGGAAGGCACGTTGCGTAGCAACAAGTGAGCGACCGTTAGAAAAGAAGCTCTCGACTGCGGCTCTCTAGACCAGAGCATGATGGCAACTGACTGGAGGGAGAAACAAACTTGGGAACTTCCCCCTCCAGATGCGCCCCCTCTCGCCCCTCTAACCGCCCAAATCACCGCGCGGGAATTTTTTCAAATAAGTAAGTTTCTCTGGCGCACCCTGTAGTATTATTTATAATTTGAAGAACCTCCTAAATAAAAATTTTGATGGAGTCGTTTATGAGAAAGTCGTAAAAATGGTTGTATGGCAGGTACTGTTAATAACAAAATCTTAAAAAAAAAAATGTTGACCAAAATGTAGAGTATACCTAGGCACACACTTTTTTTTATCAAAATCTTTAGAGCCGTTTTCGAGATAATTGAGATGGCAGAAAATATTGTATGGTAGGTACCGTTAGTACTGCACCTAAAAAAAAACAATTCAAAAATTTATTTTAGACAATCACCTAAAACACTTACCAAGTTTGAAGAAAATCGCTTCAGCCGTTTTTGGTGTTCTCTATCATCGTAATGTCAAGTTTTATTAAACTCTGGAGTTCGAATTTTTTTCCAAATGCAAAACTTGCCCTATATCTAGTACCTACATACATATGTATATCGCAAGTAAAAAACAAAAATTCTAAAATAAATTAACTCATAAAATGAACTATCGCCCACAAAATTCACTAGTGGAACTTAGTTAATTTTGGCTAGCGGGAGTTAAGTAATTTGCAAGTTAGTTCGTACATCCCATTACAGAAGTACTAAAATATAATATTCTTTAAGTGTCTCTTACATATGTACATAATCTCTCCAAATCACCCCATTGGTGGAAAAAATGTGTGGTTCACTCAACACTTTTCAATAGTTTACAAAATGCAAAACTATTTCTGGCTTAGAATTGGAGCTTTTTTTTCTTATTTTATTATTCCTATTTTTGCGTTTTTTAAATTGAACCCATTGTTACCTATCTATCAGTTAGTACATTTTTATAATTCATTAGATTAATGTTAAAAGAAGTGGGTAAACTAAAAACCTCAAAATCGACAAATTATTACATCTTGGGTCTTGGATTGATACGTTTGATAAAAATACATAAATAAAAAAAAAACTCACTACGTAAAAAGTTATTAAGCTTACTACTTGTAATCTGAATATTCTTAGAAACGTGCTAAACCGTAGGTATGAAACAGGATATTATAAAGTGACATTTTAAAACTTTTTTGCCAGGATTTAAAAAAAAAACGGAAATTTGAAAAGCGGAATTCCGATACGCCTCGAGAAAAACAAACAAACAAGAAATTATTTCATTTTAAAGCCTAGTACGCTGCTGATGCGAAACGAAAAATCCCATACAAAAATGACACGACGAAATCATGAGCGAAAAATTTCGTTCTACTTTTCGTTTTCCAGTACGCTGCTGAACGACGAAATGTGTAATTTTAGTGGATAGCTGTAGTAGATTTCTTAGTACAATTCTCCACTCTTTTCGTTCTCAATTTAATTGACCTGCACATTAATTGCTTGCGAATTTTTGACATTTCATTTTTTTTATAAAAAAAAAAAGTCAAGCTCTTGTAATGCTTATTTGATTTTTCTTTGGCTTTGTGTTTTCTCTAGTGTCTGGTTTTTCTGTGCATTTCCTGTATTAAATTATTCAAAATACATTCAATTCTAATTTTGTACCAAAACCAATTTCAAAATCGACTAAACTAAATCTGCAAAATGAAAATGGGAAGTTGGAAAGAAGCACACCCTTCACATATCTTATCGGCGAACAAGATATAGCTGATCTTTATTTGGAGTGCTGATTATAACCAACTATCGACTTTTCTCATACCTAGTGCTAGTGCTTAGATTAAAAATAACCTATGTCCTATTAAAATTAATTTATTTTAAGTGACTACTAAATAAAAATATTATAATCAAGATTCAGTAGTTTGTTCTGCAATTAACTGTACATGTCATGATTTTTAAAATACATTTGTTACTCCGACTTTTAAATTCTATGCGACCTTTGACACCATATAAATATAAAAAAAACACTCACCATTTCTAACGACATACTTTCAACCCATACATTAAGTCAATTGCCACAAAGAAAAAATCAAATCGACCGCCCGCTACTGGCAGTACGAATATGAATTTCCGACCTGGTCGGGACAAGGAAGCCAAAGGTAAGCGGCCTTCCGCTGCACCAACGACAATTAAGGAAATCATCGTTACCATATAATGTTTGGTTGCAAAAAGGCCATCTTAAACGATACCCACCTCTATTTAGAAAGCCTGTTTCCGATCTCATTGATTGGCGATTTTATACCATACCCCAGAACTTATTTCTCAAGTTAAGATAATCTGTTTAATGTTTACTTCGTGAAAATCGGCACGGGATGGACATTGTTATTTAGTCTACAATTTCAGGTGATGACCTCGCTAGTCCTTTGTTGTGTTGATAGAAAGAAGATGATGACAAATCATTTACCTCGCATTGCCATCGCTACCTTCTTTTTCTTTTCTGGACGAAGTTTTTTTTTTTTTAATGTAATTGAACAATCGTATGGCAGATGCCCTGCTCGTGAATTTGATAGCAAATCAAGCTGCTTGCAAGCTGGTCACTTGTCAATTGGATTTGACATATAAGGCCATGCATTTTTACTATTCATTCGATTTTAGTATTAATTGAGGAAGCAAGACCTATAGTTAAAATGGGAATCGATCAAAGAGCATTCGCAGAGTAGCAGAGCGGTCAAGTACAAGCCCACTAAGAAAACTCACTGATGAACAAGTGAAAATGCAACCCGTTCCAAAAATATATTCTAAAAGCTATTCACTGTTCACCTTGAAATACATAATCTGAAAATACTTTGAACCATATCTTTGGAACGGGTTGTCCAATAAAGGCGAGCGATATCTTTTTAGAATCAGCACTTCATACTTTCAAAGGAAGCATCAATATTTTTTGCAAAGAAGTTGTATTAAAAAAAATAGCTCCAGGAATACGCATTCATCATTCTAAATATGCGTATTTCAAGAGTGATTTTTTGCAATAAGGCTTCTACATAAAAACTTTTGATGCTGATTTTGAGAGCATCAAGAGTAGATTACAAAAAGGTATCAACCAAGTTTTTAGGATAACCCGTTCCAAAGATACACTTCAAAGTATTTTCAGATTATGTATTTCAAGGTGAACAGTGAATAGGTTTTGAACTATATCTTTGGAACGGGTTGTCCAATAAAGGCGAGCGATATCTTTTTTGAATCAAAACTTCATACTTTCAAAGGAAGCATTAACAAAACCAAAAGTAGTTTTGTCACCAAATTACTTTTAGATTTATTTTTCTGTCACTAAATTTCCTTTATATATAATTTTTTTGAAATAATTCTTGGACTTGAAAATGGTATCCGGAATTAGTAAGAAACCATAAATTAGAACTCATAACCGTTTACATCATTCCAATGAAGGACGTAGTTTTCGAATTATAGAGTGGTTTACCTCCCTATTTAATTGATTTTCTTAAAATTGATAGAAATTTCATCAAATCGGCAGATAAACCAGTTAATAAGTCCCAAAGTATTTGCTTAATTTCCATCATTTAAACGGTTCTGAGTCTTATTTTAAATCCTCTATGTGTAACAAGAACAATTTTTAAATCCAAGAATTATTTCAAGAAAATTACATCTAAAAGTAATTTGGCGACAAAAAATTTTCCATCTAAAAATAATTTGGTGACAAAATTACTTTTTTTTTTTACAACTTGTCATTTGTTTTTGACAGCTTACAGAACTCTCCGCAAATATTTTTCCGCTGTGGTTTTCGTTAGCATTTCGCTCTCCTAGTGGAGACCACCGAAAAATTTCGTTTCGCATCAGCAGCGTACTAGGCTTAAGGTTTTATATGTACGATACACTAAATCACGGATATAAGAAACTACGAAAATCCATAAAATTTCTATTCGTACCGAAAATTTCTTATACCTACAGACAAATAATATTGGCATATTGATATTCTCCATACCTTTTTCAACAGATACCGAGATTCTCTAAAGAAAAACTAATGGAAAGATTGGATTACATTTCTTGTATAATTTTTTTTTATTTGGATGAGTGTTTCTTATATCGGTAAAATACTGTATTTGAATGTGGAGAGCCATGTATTAACATACATTCCCTTTTCTTTGCGAAAACAAAATAATCCTCATAAATCACTTTGAAAAAAAAGGCAACACAAAAGTGGTACGTATAAATCTGTCAGGTTTTCGCGGAGCAGGAGTTTTATTTTTCAATTGAAATCAGTGACATTATAAATAAAGCAAGATAAGGAGGATAAGTGAGTGTGCTGCAACAGATTTCAATGCAAGCTTTTACTTTTTACTACACACCTATTATACCTCATTTTAAATTGGAAAGGGCGCCACACATATGCCAATTTATAACAGTTCTGTTCATAAATGTAATGTTTGCCGGCATAAACAGGGTCGCAGGGTCAGCAGGACATTCGACTTCCGGAACTTTGTTATTTTTAAGGCTGCTTTCCAACAGTGCTACAGCTAAGCGCAATGAAAATTTCACAATTTCAAGGACGAGACTAGAGAAATACAAATTTATAACAGTTATAACAGTTTTTCGCCCTTAAAAGTGTAAAATATTCCCCGCGCTTTGCACTGTTTGGGGCTGTTAAATCAAACAACTGATTCCCTGAAGTCGAATGCCCTTTTAAGCCTACAGGGTCACATAAACTGTATACTATTTCTGTCACACTGTTGGCATATCCCGTGTCACGTCCATTAAATATATATATACATATATGTGCATGTATGTAGGTGGGTATTTACATCAACCATAGTAGCTCATAAAACAAAAACCTTGAAACACTGTTCTACGTTTTTATGGGTAGTAAATTGCATTTGCCCGATGCACGGCGAAGTACAATAATTCTTTCCATCCCGCGCTGCGTTCATCTATCTCATTCAACTTTGTTACCTTGTGTGTTTTTTTTGTTAATATTAAAACACATTGAAACCTAAAAAAAAAAATACCATGCAATAAAAAACATATGTGTTTATTTTAAGAATTTAAAACTAATATCAACAAGAGAGTGGGGCTTCGATGTACTAGTATGATAAAACCGTCTATGGTTTTTATATTAAGTTATTTTATGAAATTTCTATTTTTGATATAACAATAAGGAACGAACACAAGTGTTTTTTTTTTGCTATGTTAAGAATTTAAAACATTATACTTTGTTTATTGTAGAATGTTGGCAATCGAATTTTCAAATGGGTTCTATGGTGTAATGGTTAGCACTCTGGACTTTGAATCCAGCGATCCGAGTTCAAATCTCGGTAGAACCTGTGATTCTTTTTGAAAAAAGGAACTTTTTTTTTACCTGAACAATCTCAAAATGGCTACCATTTACCTACCTAGGTACCTTAATGTGTTAGTATGTTCTTACACTTTAAAAATACTTTTTTGTTTGCTTAACCCTATACCGCATACGAAGCCATTTATGGCTTTTTACATTTTAATCCGTTTTTAACCCCTTTTTTCCAAGAAATGATTAAAATGCTTCAATATATTAAGGGTTAAATTTGACCTTAAAAGTCAGTTGATTTGCAATTGTGGTTGAAAAGTGAAGTGTTAAATTTTGAACATTTTTGAATATAAATAAGTTTTGTCTAAAGTAAGTAATCTAGTTGAAAAAATATATTTATATTTATGTGTAAAAACAAAAAAAATATATATTATTCTGTTAGTTTGGCGTTAAATGTTGTCAAGCCATATTTGGCTTCGTATGCAGTAAAGGGTTTTCAATGTATATATTTTTTATAGCTTTACTTGTTTTTCACTTTTACCTACAATAATTGTTAACTAAAGTAAAATAAATTTATTTAATTGTTCTTAAACTGAAGAAATGGAAACTCGTCGTTTTTACTGAAGATCCGATTTTGTGAATCCCATTCCTGGAGATGGAGCGCAGAATGATGATGAATTGGCAGGTGACTCGGATATGGAACTAGAGACGGAGATGCAATTCAAAAACAAAGAAGACGACGTTGTGGTGGAAGAAACCGATATAGATTCAGACGATGAAGTCAAATCCAGGGTAAACAAAACAAAAAAGCAAGTTTCATGGAGAAAGGGACATATTCCTGCTTACGTCAAGGAAAACATCATATTTTCGGGATCGGCTGAGCTACCAGAATCAGTAAAGGCCCTAAATACCCCATCGGAATTTTTTAAATTCCTGTTTACTGATGAGATAATGAATTGACGAATCAAATAAAAAAGCATTCCAGGATAATATAAACAATACGGTCAGCATCACAAAAGATGAAATAGAGCAATTCATCGGAATGATAACGTTTATGTCCTGTTGCCGACTTCCATCTTCAAGGCATTACTGGAATTAGGACAACCCATCATTTTCAAAACAATGACGTGCAATAGATTCGAAAAAAATTAAAAGCTTCATCCACTTCAACGACAATGATAATTTCATTTCACTTGGGCAAGAAGGACACGACAAATTGTTCAAGATAAGGCCACTTTTGGAGAAAATACGCGAACGGTTGCTATTGATCCCAAAAGAAGAGTTTCTCGCCGTTGATGAACAAATTATACCAACAAAATGTCGCCATGAACTGAAGCAGTACAATCCAGCCAAGCCACATAAATGGGGCTATAAGAACCAAGTTCTGAGTGGAATTTCTGGATTTAGCTACGATTTCGACTTGTTTGCTGGACACCAGAGCAATACATTTCCTGATGGAGCTCCAGATCTGGGAGTTAGTGGAAATGTCGTCACCAGATTAACATCTACTGTGGCCAAAAATGTCAACCATGTCAAATTATTTTTCGATAACTGGTATAATAGCCCAAATTTACAAGTTTATTTATTTAAAAATGGTATTTTGCCATTGGGGACCGTAAGGCTCAACCGCGTACCGAACTCGAGAATCCCGAAAAATAAATTGATGAAGGAAGGACGTGGAAGCATGATCGAAAAAGTGGCAACTGTTGATGGAGTTCAGCTAAGTTTGTTGTCCTGGATGGATAACAAAATGGTTACTCTGATGTCACCATATGTGGGAATGAATCCAGTAACAGAGAAACGTCGTTATTCACGAAAGGATAAACAATAAAAAATTCTTCCTGCTCCGCAAGCTGTTGATGTGTACAACAAGTACATGGGTGGAGTGGACCTCCTTGATTCGATGCTGGGCTTGTAGTGGTATAAGCGAGTATTTTTTCACATGATAGATTTATGCATAGTGAATGCGTGGATTCTATGGCGTCGTCAGCATGAATTCCACCTACCTTTATTCGATTTCAAACTTGAAATAGCCGAGCATTTATGCAAAGCCGAAAAGGAAGTACTAAAACTCCGTGGACGACCCCGAACTGTATCTCGACTTGGATCTCCTGCAACTCTAACTTCTTCTGCCACCGATCCTAAAAAGCGGGCCGGATCACCTGCAGGAACAACACCAAAGAGAAAGCGTCCTGGAAGACATCAAGACTATCCTCTACTTTCAATTCGTTTCG
The DNA here is from genome assembly GCA_910595825.1 of Philhelius pedissequus. Taxonomy (NCBI): domain Eukaryota; kingdom Metazoa; phylum Arthropoda; class Insecta; order Diptera; family Syrphidae; genus Philhelius; species Philhelius pedissequus. The sequence continues at coordinate 82,085,518 of OU343163.1, forward strand.
ACAATGTGGGTCATTTCCCACAAATTAAAAAAAAAAACAGACAAAAAATTTGCCAAAACGATTGCTCCTACCGCTCTTTTACCTATTGCCCGAAATGTAAAGCTCATTTATGTTACAATGAAAAAAGAAATTGTTTTTCTAAATTTCATGGAGCTCAAACTCACGAGGATTAGCTTTTTTTGACTCAATAAATTTTTATTATTTTTATATTGAAATCCCTTCATTTTTATTGGTGTTCTTAGAAACATTTTCTTTACGGAAATGTTAACATTGTACAACTTTTAATGCATACGAAACCAAATTTGGCTTCTCCCAAAAGTTTAAACAAATGAACTTTTTTTTAATTTTTTCACTAAACATGTCTTATAATAATCTAATTAAGCAATTAAAAGCCTATTCAATTGTTTTCCTTTGTTGGAAATAATTCATGCGGTAAAGGGTTAAGAGAGGAACTGACGGAAAATAATAATATTTTAGATATACCTATTTCCTTTGTTAGTCCTTATTTCATTTAAAACAAAATGACCGGTCTCATGGTTCACACAAACTTAAGTTTTAGCATATTTAAGATTTTGTACAAACAAGAAAACACAAAATTCGTTTTTTATATCAAATAAAAATACCCAATCTAAATTTCTTAATTAAATTTATAAATAGGTATGCACAGTATATGTTTTCATACACAGCAAGTCAATAGAATAGGTAGACTCTTTAAATAGCCTTTTTTCCCTGAAACAGCTTTATGTAGATGCTCAAAGCGTATCTATGATTCCACCCACTGTGAGCGTCAAAAAAAGTGTAGGGGAAGGTTCAAACAGTTATTACAATTTTAATTCGCGATGAAACAATTAAATCTATAAACAGACGAATAAATAAAAGAAAACCTTATTGTGCCGGCACAATTTACTTTAGTTAAATGAAAAAAAAATCGAACTGTCAAACTAAGAGAAAATAAGATGAGCGAATTAAAAGATGTAACTAGCAGCGACAAGAGTAAGTGCTGCCGCCACAGCTATGCTCAGTGAGGCGTGGGTTCAATTAATTAGTGTAATAGCGATTAAAAAAAAAACAATGAATGTTTAAATTAAATCAAAGTTGAATTAATTTAATAATTAGATCTTACCACAGGGCCGTAGACTTGAAAATTTAAAAGAGGGCGCCAGTAATTTTTTTTGATATACAGGAAATTACAAACCTTTTGAAGCGTAGATCGACGGTGAAAGAAAATATATCTAAACAAATTGAGCGAGCAATGATGCTCGAAATCAAGGACAAAATTTAAAGTTAAAAGTTTTAGAATTTATTTGGGAAACCTTTTTAAATATAGGTGTAAAACCCAAAAGTTTTTCGATAAAAAAAGAACACAGTTTTTAGAAATAGAATGAGCTATTAGATGGACCGTTATCGTTCTGTCCTGAAAGAACAAAGAAATTTTAAAATCGGGTCGCGGGTTCCGTTTTGCGGAATTATCTCGAAACAAAAGCAAAAGCCCAAACGATGCGAAATTTTAATAAATTAAACTAAACAAAACTATCGAAAAAAAAGAATTTTAAAATGAACAATAGTACTTAGCTTTTTTTTCCTAAAGAACTGCCAATATCCTCCAAGTCCTCAGCTATCAATCCTTTGTCTATATCTCTCAAATTTTCTCGGCAAATTATCCCTTTTTCCTTTTTTTCCAAAATCTTTTTCCCCTTTTCAAAAACTTTTCCGTAAAATTTTCAACTTTTTAAAAACTTTTCTTCTTCGACTCTCCTTTTATCTTTTTAAAACCTTTTTTTTCAATCTCTTTTGTTCTGTGATCAAACTAGAGAAGTGATCGTCCAAGTTTTTTGCTTGCCTGGACGAACTCTCCTTTTTCCAGCTCTCCCTTGTTTTCGGCCAATCAGTGGTCGCGGTTTTCGGTTACATTCTCATCGGGCTACTATCCGCACTTTGGCAGGAGAGAGAGCTAACCTTATTCAAAACCGGCGGTCCTGCTTACTCACACATCACTCTCCCATATTTCTGCTTCGTCATCTATAATTCGCCGCTCCTGAGAATGAAACCAGCGCAGCGGTCGGCGAATTATAATTTTGCCAGAAACCTATTATTTCGAATACGATAAGAAAAATTTTCGAAAACCAAAAAGAAACTCGAGATAAACACGTTTAGTTGTCCCCTCCGAAATAAAAATGTACTATGCAATTTATAGTGGAAAAAAAGTTACGATACATTACAAAAAAAAAAAAACAACTAAAGAAGAGATTGGCAGTATGTCTCTACTTCTTGAAAATTTATTAAGACGTTAAGTCGAGGACATTCGCTCACATTCCATCTTTTACAAAGATGAATAAGATATGTTGGGCGTTCGGCCATTCTCAGTATGAGTTACTTCTTGCGTTCAGGGACCAAATGTCACCCACACTTTCGCTATTTCAGTTTGTCTACAGACCGCCCGTCTTTCTATGCCAAATTAGTGAATCGCTTAACCAAGCCAAGGTTCGTTTTTGTTTCCTCGCAATACTGAGAGAGTGTACCGATGGCTGATGGACCATAGCTGCCCTACTCTCTCCCAGCATATTGAGGGAAACACCTGTAAGGATGGAGTGGATAAAAAGGTAGGAACAAGGATGTGGAATATGAAAACGATAGTTTTTGTCGCGGTAAATTTCACCGTGACACAGTGAGACACTTGTCTTTTAAATTGGTATACCTCTAAAAGTTTTCAAGCAATCTTAACCAAGCTTGGAGTATATTTTAAGGTATATTTTGCATTATTGTTCCAAGAAAAATTTTAGTGAAAGGACCCATGAGAGCATCACAACAAATTGAAACTTAGAAAAAGTCATCTGTTTACGAGCATTGCGATCAGTGAGACAGTGTAAGACGGAGAGCGAGAAAAAAAAGAAAAATAAATTATAAAACGTTTAATAAGTGGGTAATTAGTATTTTATTAAATCAATTAAGTGACGTTAATATATTTCAAACAAAGATAAATAAAAAATGTAAAAAAAAACAATGAAAGCGCAAATAATGAGACATGACTCACTATAAGTTTTTTGCAAATGTCTCACTGTTCGCCTTTTGTCATTTCATATAAACACAAAATTATTACAAAAATGACAAAGAATTCTAAGATTTGTAAGAATATGTAATACAAATTCTGTGTATTTACCTGATTATTTCCCGTTACTGTGCTAAATTTAAAGAAACTCCGCAAAATACGTCGAAGGGATTTTTGAATGTTTACTTGGTTGAGGTTAACGCGCAAGTAAAATTCGTGCGCAACAAAATAAAAACACGTGGAGGGGAGAATATACGCTTTTACCAATACTGACATGTCTCTACATGCTTTCAAAACAGAGCAAAATAAATTGTCTCACTGTGGGTGGCAATGGCGCAGTGGATAAAGTGCTTGATTGCTAACTTAGACGTGTGGGTTTGATCCCCACGCTAGGCGCATTCTTTTCTATATCTCCAATTTTAATTTTATGTCGCCCATGGGTTAAAATGAGACAGTCAATACCTGGTTCTCAAATCCACTGTGCCAAACTAGTGCCGTGCAATTCAGGTTGCATTTAAAAGACCTTAGGTCTTACAGGCATATAGTTAAATTTAAAAAAAGTTTGAACTTCTAACTGTTACACATTTTTTCCCTACACCTATAAATTGCATTTTTGCAACTCTGTTATTAAAAGTTCAAAGGTGTAATAGATCGACCTCGTTCCGGAAGGCCAAAAAGACTGTCCGTAGGTGATGAACCTGCTATTATTGTGGGAGAAGTGCCCAAAAATGCTGCGCTGAGTGCAGTTTAACTTCCTGAAAACATTAGCCAATCTTCTTGAGTAAACGTTAGGCCGAACACTGTTCCCCGGAGCGGGCACAGTACCTTCATTTCAGAAAAAAAAAACCGAAAGCGAAGACTTCTTTATATTTATGCTAGCGGAACAGGCGAACTTCATCTCTCCCGAATTTTTTGAAGTAGAGAATGCAATGAAAATGCACGATGCTATAAATCCTGAGGTTTGATTTCTATTTTTTTTTTAGAATTCTTTTCTTTAATCAAAGCATTTAAAGCTAAAGAAATTCATGTAAATGGAACCACGACCAAAACCATAATGTCGCTCAGAGTATCAATATTAAAAGTGATGACAAATGTCAACAGATGTCAACAAAGTTTGACATTCTCGACTTTTAAACCAAATACAACTACCATCGAATCTTCTGATGCATATAAAAAAAAACAGCCTATATTAATTAGAGCTTAAATAAAAGGAATTAGGACTGTCTTACGGCACATTATGGCGTATTTTGCATTTGGATCTACATCTACATCCATATAAAGTCCAGCTCACATAACAACTGAAGCCAGCTGACCTTTCACAGCGTCGTAGATACGTCAAATGGGTACTTGAACAACAGGCGGTGGACGGCGATTTCTCACTCGGTGGGTATGTTAATAAACAAAATTGTCGTATTTGGGGTTCTGAGAATCCTCAAGTAATTGAAGAGAGGTCATTACATCCACAAAAAGTCACTGTTTGGGGCGCTCTTTGGTCCAAAAACGAAGATCCAACGACTGTCACCGTCAATTCGGAGCTTTATGGTCATATGATAACCGACTTTTTTTGTCTGCTGTTGAAGAATACGACTTGGAGAATATGTGCTTTCAACAAGACGGTACCACATGCCACACAACTCGAGCGAATATGGGTATATTGCAAGAGACATTTCCTGGCCGCGTAATTTCTCGTCGTGGCGATATCAACCGGCCACCAAGATCATGTGATTTGACACCGTTGGACTTTTTTTTGTGGGGCTACGCGAAAGACCGTGTTTATGCATATAAACCTTTAAATCTTGAGCACTTTAAAACCAACATTCGTCAAGTTATGGCTGAGACCGCCCAATATGTGTCAAAAAGTGGTCGAAAATTACCTCAAAAGAAACTATGCTTGTAACAATTCGCGTCGTGGTCATTTAAATGACGTAGTGTTTCACACATAATGTCAACGTTCAAACTTTATAATAAAAAAGAAATATCATGAAAAAAAAAATATTTTATATGGTTTTATTTACGTTTACGTTTGAAACCGCAAAATACATAACCCATTACCCTGGACAAAAAAGTTTTGAATAATATTGAGGTTTCGGAAGTACGCAGCCAATTTGAAATTACTCTGCTAACAGTTAAAAGCTTTGTAGAATTTCAATCCTGTGGAAGCTTTTATTATTGATGCTTTAAGGCTTTAGTTGGGCACTTACCTAAGTCTCATTTTTTCATCATCAATTAGATCTTACATTGAACACAAGTCCCTATTTAAGTGAAAGTTTACATCCATATTGTTAGAAGCTATATTAGTCTCTCTAACACAGCGAGGTATATGCTCACTCAAGGCATAGTTGACACAATCGGGTTTTTTCCTTGAAACATTGTTCGTGTTCTAAGCTATCAAGAAGGTCAATTAAGTCAATTAAAGATAGAAGACTAGAAGGTGTTTTTTTATATAATTATATATTTTGGGGTGGTCGTGGCGCGATAGTTGTGTGCTCGCCTGTCAACCTCGTGGTCGCAGGTTCGATTCCTGCCGTTGTCTATGTCTTCTTATATTCAATTTAAAAAACAATTCTAAAAATTGTCATGAAATGAGTTGCATGTTTACTCATTACATGCTGTTCAGGCATAACACTAACAACATGTGATTGAGTAAACTACTTATAAATTTGACAACGCAATAAAATAAAATAATGCGAATTATAAGAGACATAAATAAATAATACACGGTCATTTTCTCCGCATTAGTTATGCCGCCATCCCTGGAGATAAATCGGAGACAACAACCACCGTCTCAATACGTCGCGTCCCACACATCTTTCTATCCTTCTTTCCCTTCTTTCAGCGGATGTCGCGATGAGTTAAAAACATATAAAGAGTATTCATAATCCCTTGAGCGTGTGCAAAGTTATAAAAAAAAATACAATTCTATGTATATACTACTGAAATTATGCAGCCAAGTAGAAGACTTATCATTATATTAATTGGACTTGTTGAATTATTGATTCAAAATAGCTTTTAACGGCCTTTAGTCCACAAAATTTGCGTTTCGTCCCGGTGATCTCACTTGGACTCATCAGTTGGCTAGTGAGGGCCTTACAAATACGCACTTTTTGTTAAGTTCAGTTCAACTTAGGTACATGGATTTAAGACAAGGAGATTTTATGTGATAAGATATAATAGCCGTGTTTTATTTTCCCCGTCATCCAGATCAGATCTCATCTATTTATTTGTGTTACAACAACAAAACTAAATCATTTTGTCATTTATGAATAAGAGAAACAAAGGTGTTGTTAATTTTTTTTTTTACAAACTTATATGACATCCTCAATACCAACAATTTACGGGTTGAACCTATTCCATTAAACGGCAGTGTTTGTATTTGCATGTTTCTAAATTATATCCTTGCTTTTCTCTTGTGTAAATTACCAACTTACGAACTACGCTATTGGAACAAAATTATTGCCTACCATAATACTTATGTACCTACTTAGGTTTAATATTAATGGCACACTGGGGAGCAGATTGTGGCACATTTAAATAAGATAAACGCCTATAGCATTTATCTGTGTATGCATAATACCAAAAATCGTGAATGGAATAAAGAAATATTAAATGAAATCAAGTAATTTTTTATATTTTGTCATTGTCCCTAGGCAATGCGGGTATATTGATAAATTTTAAAAATGATTAAAAACAAGGTAACTTCCTATATTGATTTACAGAGTGCCAAAAAAACATTTTTTTTTGAGAAACAATATAAAGCAAGCAGATTAAGTAAATCTAAAAAATGCTTTCTTTATACTTGCGATTATAGGTACTATAAGGCAAGTTATGCATTCGTCGAAAAACAAGTTTTGAGATAACAATCAAACATGACATTACGATGATAGCGAAGACGAAAAAAAATATGGTCTAAAAATTCTGTCCGACATTTTTCTAACGATATACCCATCATCGTCAAAGCATAATAGTCCTTTGAGAAATCTTCTCTTTGGTTATGTACTATCTGGTTTGGTTTTTCTTTACTTATATATACAAAACATAGTAGGTACTAAAGTGAAGATATGGATTCGTAAAAAAAGCCAACTCAAGCCTTAAAACGTACTTGACTGTTAAACTAAATTATGACGAGTAATTTGTGTACTTACATATGTATTCAATTAGGAAAGATCTTAATGTGAAAAATAATTTAGAAAAAACGGTTTTATCAAAATCGTTAAAGTCGTTTTTAACATAATTAATTTTTTTAAGTTTTAAAATCACGTGTTTGATTTTTTGTATGAATGGAAATAATTGCCATATTGAACAAAACGAATGGTCGAGACCGAAAAGCTCGTGAGTAAATATTTAAATAACTATGAAAACAATTAATTTCATTTTTAATGAACGAAACATATTTCACACCTATTGCGATTGTCAATTATCAATTTTATTTTATTTTATTATAAAAACTGAAATTTGGTTTTAAAACCTCAATTTATTAATTAACTGCATAAAATTGGAAATTATCTGTAGATTTTCTTGTAATCCGCAACAATCTAAATCACGCTCAATGACAAAATCTCTAAGCAATTTGGCTTTTTAATATTAATTTTGAGTATTTATCTATCAACTATCAATTTGACAATCACAATAGGGTTGAAAATCTTTCACCTATCTCGAAAGTTTAAGTCGTTCAAAAGCGAGACAACAACTTTATGGTCTAGACTTTACCGTTACGTTCTTTGTTTCATTACGATAGAATTGCGTTTGTCAAAGATATAATTATAACTATAAATATTCCGCATATGTATGTAGTTTTTATTAAAAAAAAAAAACAATAAAATGCACGACTGGGTCTCACGTACTTGCTTCTATGTTCGATCACATTATATGCAAAAGATTTTTAATAGAAACGGCTAAATGTATTTTTAATGTCGTTTTTCACTTAATTTTTTATAGGTACCAATATTAATATTCTTAAAAATTGGTATGAACATTTTAAATACTTAATAATATAAATTTAAAAACAAAATTTCAGAAAAAATCGTCCACTCGTTTTCGAAATATTGAATTTTCAAAAAAACATGTTTTTTTTTTCAAAAATCAAAAAAAAAAATTATTTTTTGAAAATTTTGAAATGCAGTATTATTTAGAATTGGAGGAGCTCCTGTATTGAAAATTTGATCGAAATCCGTTAATCCGTTTGTGAGAAAGTCGAAAATCAATAAAATGGTTTTATGGCAGGTACCGTTAATAACAAAATATTAAAAAAAAATGGTGACCATACTTAAAGTAATGCACACACCAATTTTTATCAAAATCGTTCGAGCCGTTTTCGAGATAAATAAGAAGGTAGAAAAATTTGTATGCCAAGTACCGTTATGTTTGTCGTAGTTAATATTTTGAAGAGCAATTTAGGCTTACTAATTCAAACCTTGAAACGCTATAATTTGTATTTAATCGAAAGTTAAGAGGAGATTGGAAATAATAACTCTGCAACTCAAAATTTTTGAGAGAACTTTGTGTTACTGACACTCATTGGTGACGTAATTGACTGAAATTCTTAATTACATCAATACAAGCAAGTTCAAGCAACTCAGTTGTCCATTTATTTCATTTTTTATATCGCTATTTACTTATCTTATCTATCATAAGATAAGTAAATATATAGATAGTATCTATTGTAGAACAAGACTGCAACAACAAAGCTCGTTGCCCACTCTTTTTACTTGCGATTATAGGTACTATAAGGCAAGTTATGCATTCGTCGAAAAAAAAAGTTGTGAGATAACAATCAAACATGACATTACGATGATAGCGAAAAATATGGTCTAAAAATTCTGTCCGTCTGTGTGTCAGTCTGTCAGTCTGATTGTATGTATGTATAGACACCTACAGCCCAAACGGTTGGGCCGAATTGCTTCAAACTTGGTATATAGAGTTTTTTAGGTACTGTACAGAGGGGAAATTGAATTTTTGTTTTTAGCTCAAAAAATAAAGGTACCTGCCATATAACCGTTACGTTCAAACCTATTTTTTTTCTCCGAAACGGCTCTAACGATTTTGATAAAAAAAAATATCAGTGCGGCTTTCTAGCTACGACCGATCATATGGTTGAAAACAAAATTTAGAAAAATTTCTAAAAACGGTACTTTCCATTGGACCGTTTTTTTTTTTTGCTTTCGACTATCTCATAAATGGCTTAACTGATTCTTTCGAAATTTCACACGTTTATAGGTTTAGGTTGCCCAAATTATAGCGCGTACCAATATTTTTAATTAGTATTTTTTTGTATTTTTAAAATCATTTTTAAGAAAAAACTTAAAAAAATTTATATTTCGAAAACTGCTCATTAAATATTTTAAAAAAATTAAATTTATATGTATTTTCTGAATACCAATGCATTGGCGTTTTGATTTTTTTTTTTTAAATATTTTCAAAAAGTTTAAAATTTTTTTTTCTCAAAAACCGCTCCACAGATTTATTTTTTTTTCCATAAATTCAAATTAGTTTAAGTATTTATTTCAGAATTTTGAATTATTTGTTTCTTTAATTAAACCGATTTAATCTTTTGTTTTAAAGTTTATATTATTAAATATTTAATATTGTCATACCAATTTATTTTAGAACAAAATTAAAGAAATTTTGTACATGTATATACAAAATTGAGTTAAAAATTACTCTAAAAATATATTTAGATTTTTAATAGAAATCTTTTGCATACGATGTGATGGAACATAAGACCAATTTCGTGCGATCCAGTCGTTCATTTTATTTTATACGCTTTTAACTTAAATCCTAAAGTCGGTTGAAATTGTTCATTGAAAAATGAACCTCCACAAAAAAAAAACGACTTTCAGGTTAGTGCTCCTCATTAAACAAAATAATGACATACAAAGAATAAGAACTCAAATCATTCCACTTTGTTGAAACAAAAATCAGCTGTTCATTAAAAGAAAATTTGATTTTGGGAATAATGAAACCGAATTTAATAGAAAGTCGTAAAAATTTAATTTTTGTAAGATGGACTGGAGACTTGCTACATTCTTCAAACCTACAGCGGAGACTAAAAAGCATTTAATGTTTTTCTTAATTTCTGATTGAATCAATAAAATTAATTTATGTTAACAGGTTGATGTAAGGTTCCTATACCTTATCTAACAAAAGGGGTTATTGAGATTAGATGGGATTTTTTTTTTTAAGAAGACGGGATTTCAATTTTTTTCGGGATGCCAGTTGTCTAAACAGCAACAGCGGAATTTGGATATGCTCGGCTAACTAGTGGAAAAAACTATTCAATATTCACATTTTTGTTATTTTTACAAAAGGTACTCTGAACAGTTTACCCAAACTTCCAGAGGATAAGAAAATTCTTCGATGTATTTTCAAATGATATCTGCCTTAATAAATTAAAAATATTTTTTTTTAGTACAAAATTATATAGTTTTTTTATTTTATAAAAATCACGAACTATTTCCTAATATAATACATAATTTATAATTTAGTAGAAATTTAAGCCTTAGTTTTTCTTTTTCGACGGTACTACCCGAATCGGAAAACCTCCCAAAGGTGGGTTGGCAGCCTTGTATTTTCTCCATTCTTCTTGAACGTCAACATAAACTTCGGGTGTTAAGCTTTCTATAACTTTCGGTTGTTTTTTCAAAAATTTCGATTCAAATTTTTCTGTTTGTAAGCGTAGGTTTGTAGACTGGTTATCCCGATTTGCTGATGGAATTGGTGTTGTAGTTTGGATTTGTTGCCGGTTCGTTTGCTGACTCCTGTATGGCAATCCGTTAGCATTTTTTTCAGTTTTGACATTTTCTTCTGGACTAAACAATAATTTGACGATTTCTTCAACGCTGCGGTTAGTTGGAACTTGTGTTACAGTGTATTTCGGCACAGATGGGACCCTTTGGATTTGTTGTCTGTTGACCTGCTGACTCCTGTATGGCAATCGGTTACCAAATTGTTCACTTTTGATTTGTTGGTTTGAATTTGAAGCAAAAGATTTAGGTCTTGCATTATATTTCTGAAAAGATGGATTGCCTTGCTGATGACTCCTGTTCCTGTATGGTAATCGGTTACCAAATGTTTCAGTTTTGATATGTTGATATCCTGTATGCTGATGGGTTTGTTGGTGTTGAAACTTTCCACGTTTTGCGCTACTGCTAGGGTATCGATCTTCTTCACGACAACGTTTCAGGTGACTGAATTTTTGAAAACGATTATCCCGATATACTTGAGTTGCCATTTTGTTTCTCGAAATTTAGTTGAGTTATTTCTGGTATAGATCGAAGTGTCCTCACGGAAATCTTGTGTACTTATGATATCCTTTTCAGAAATTCTCAAGTATTTATACGCAAAGCTTTAATCTACCTGAATAATTGTGATGAAACTGATCACCATATTTCCGCGTAAGGGACGGGTAATTAAGGTTTTATGACTTGTTGGTTGCAAAGCGATTAGTTGTGCTAAGCCGATAATTAGCGAGGGAGGGTTTAGTTAAAAGGTTATTGCATATAAACAGTTTTAGGTATTAGGTAAATAGTATTTTATAATTTCAGAATTATTTGGAAGAAAGAGAGAGAGATAGAGAGTTTGCGGGTGTTTTTAAATTATTGGACCGAGGTGCGAAATGTGTATGTGGTGTTTTTTTTTTCTTCACTGGAGTTGGCCTTTGACATGTGCTCCTTAGGGGCGTGGTTTATTATTAATTATTATATTACAATTTTCTTGAAGGACATTGAATATGCTTTCTGTAAATAAATATATATATATTGTGGGTGCACCTATTAGATATATTTATTAAAATTATGTAGTATATGTTTATGATTATATTTTAGCGTAGGTAGAAGCGGATTATGAAGTTTAAAATGCTACATTTTAAAAAAGGTCATGCCAACAATTTGAAGGTATGTTCTACCTAATTAAAGATAATTGGAATTATTTCACAACAATAAAACAATAAAACCAAGTCATTAACAGTTTTGCAGTTGTCATAATAAACGATGGCGGTTTACGACGATAAAGTAGTTTTGAAGATTATTTCAATTCTTTAATAGCGTCAATTTAAATATTTTGCATTAAAAAAATGTTTTTAAAATTTACTAATTGTATATAAAAATTAAGAAATACTTTATTAGATTATGTTACAGTTTTTATAACATAAACTTGGTAAAATATCAAATTATCTAAATAAAAGTTATTCATCTTTATTTTATTTTCAAATGCAAGACACAATTCTCGCCATAAACGGCCAATAAATAAATAAAATAAAAATAGTAATTCTTGAATCATAAAATGCGATTTATCTTATTCCTAAGGCTGTTTATATATAAAAATAATAAAAACTATAAATGGCTTATTGTTTTACTAAACCCTCCCTCGCTAATTACGAAGTGTTAAATATCTTCAATTTCTCTTCCATTACAAAGATTACAGAGCTGTGGCAAATCTTGTCGATGCGGGATGAAATTAAGATTTAAGATTTCGACTCTCGTTCTAAAAATGAAACTTATTTGAATGGTCGAAAGATTATTACAAAAGTAGTTATGAGCGGAAAGAAGCTGATGGTTCAATTTTTTGTAGTGGTTTTTGAGGCTGATAAAGCTGCTTTGGCTAGATTATCCTGAAATAATTTTTGATCTACTAGAGCTATAACCTCTGCAAACTGTTTTTGCCAGTCTTCAATTCGATCTTCTGTCAGATGTAAAACTGATTCGTGGTTATACTATTATACTATTCATGATGAATTCTCAAACAACAAAATAACAGATTTAGGAAAAATGGATAAAATTTGCAATTTTTGCAAAGCCAAAAAATGGGCTGAGGAATTTAGTATCATATGTTGTGCTAATTGTAAAGTAAGCATTCCTTCTATTACTGAGTCACCTGATCAATTAAAAAGTATGCTCAATGGAGATCATCCACAATCTAGGAATTTCCTCGATAATTTGAGATCATATAATACACTTTTTCAAATGACATCTTTCGGTGGAAAAGGATCTTAGGGAAAGTGTTTTTTCTCATGGTCAACTTTGTGTAGCCCTTTCAAGAGTGGACTTAATAAATAATCAATATTTATTTCTTCCTGCAAATGATAAAATTGCTAATATTGTCCATAATATCCAGCAGCCATGTTCGAACGTCTATTTTTTGAGAACTGTTTTAGTGAGAGAATATACAATTCTCTATTTCGTTAGGCAAAGCATATGTAATTATGTAACTATCGTAGAAATTGCAGTCAGTCTTATTGAGCATAAGATGTGCTTTTACTTATTTAAAAAAAAAATATATTAAAAGCTTGCGTCGCGACGCAACGCGAGCACGGGTCGGCTAGTCTACTTATAAAAAGATGCTCCATGAACCATTCTACGACCTTACTTCCAAAGCATGAACATTTTGTTAATACCGATGAGATAGTTCAAAAACGGTTTGGGTTTGATATCCCGCTGGATTATAATAGATCGGGGTTTTTGCAAAACGGGATTTTAAAAGCGGTTTTCCGATACGCTCGCTTAAAAAAACTGATGATAGTAGGTACGTCATTTGCTTAATTTGTTTAAATCTCAAGTCATCTCAAGTAGATAATTGTCTGACGTGCGTTTTAAAAAGTTTATTAATATCTTAGTGGTTGGAAAATTTAGAGTAGCAACATCCGTGGGATTAGGAAAAAAATTTTGTTCCGCATACGTTTCTACTGCGAAATATAGGCCTGCTGTTTAGACATTAAGTGAAACTCAAATATGTGAAATTTCAGATCTTTCGCAATTTAATCTATAATATAGTGCCATTATTCTTTCCTCACCGTGGAATCGCTGTATAGGTATATAAGAAATGATGTTGCGACCAATCAACTTTAACCACAATAAAAAAAATTCACGGTAAATAAGCACATCATACACACATGTTTTATTTTTCGTAGTCCAAATTTGGATAGAGATTCAACATTTAACGAATTTGATGCTCTGCCCGACTCCTGTTTCCCATTATCCTCGCACTGAAATCGTCATTACGGCGCCGGCGATCAAATCAGACAATATTCATGAGAAAGTCTTTGTGTCATTTTGTCCATTTATTAACTAAAATCACTTGCTCGTCAAACTCATCGGACTAACAGATTTAAATATTGAAGTAAAGGTATATTTCTAATCTTGTAAATCAGATTTACAAATTGTATACAGTATTGTTGCTAATATCCCGTATCGTATAATATTTTTTAATAGAGACATAAAATATTATTAAATTAAATTAAAAAAAAAAGTAATTATTCTTACAGAATCAATGTTTTATAGTCAAAAGTTAAAATAATCGTATTGAGCTTTGATTGTCACGTCACATCTTCGATGTACATATTTTCAAATGGATATCTGTCTTAATAAATTAAAACTATTTTTTTTTTTTTTTCAATACAAAATTAGATAGTTTTTATTTTATAAAAATCAAAAAATGCTTTCTAATATATTAATTAGAATTTATTAGAAACTTAAGCCTCAACGAAAAAAACCTTAATTTTTGTTTTTGCCGGTGCTACCTGAATCGTAAAAACTATCAAAGGTCATAATCACCATATTTCCGCGTAAGGGAAGGGTAATTTAGGTTTTATGACTTGTTGGTTGCAAAGCGATTAGTTGTGCTAAGCCGATAATTAGCGTGGGAGGGTTTTGTAAAACATTAAGCCATTTATAGTTTTTATTATTTTTATATATAAACAGCCTTAGGAATAAGATAAATCGCATTTTATGATTCAAGAATTACTATTTTTATTTTATTTATTTATTGGCCGTTTATGGCGAGAATTGTGTCTTGCATTTGAAAATAAAATAAAGATGAATAACTTTTATTTAGATAATTTGATATTTTACCAAGTTTATGTTATAAAAACTGTAACATAATCTAATAAAGTATTTCTTAATTTTTATATACAATTAGTAAATTTTAAAAACATTTTTTTAATGCAAAATATTTAAATTGACGCTATTAAAGAATTGAAATAATCTTCAAAACTACTTTATCGTCGTAAACCGCCATCGTTTATTATGACAACTGCAAAACTGTTAATGACTTGGTTTTATTGTTTTATTGTTGTGAAATAATTCCAATTATCTTTAATTAGGTAGAACATACCTTCAAATTGTTGGCATGACCTTTTTTAAAATGTAGCATTTTAAACTTCATAATCCGCTTCTACCTACGCTAAAATATAATCATAAACATATACTACATAATTTTAATAAATATATCTAATAGGTGCACCCACAATATATATATATTTATTTACAGAAAGCATATTCAATGTCCTTCAAGAAAATTGTAATATAATAATTAATAATAAACCACGCCCCTAAGGAGCACATGTCAAAGGCCAACTCCAGTGAAGAAAAAAAAAACACCACATACACATTTCGCACCTCGGTCCAATAATTTAAAAACACCCGCAAACTCTCTATCTCTCTCTCTTTCTTCCAAATAATTCTGAAATTATAAAATACTATTTACCTAATACCTAAAACTGTTTATATGCAATAACCTTTTAACTAAACCCTCCCTCGCTAATTATCGGCTTAGCACAACTAATCGCTTTGCAACCAACAAGTCATAAAACCTTAATTACCCGTCCCTTACGCGGAAATATGGTGATCAGTTTCATCACAATTATTCAGGTAGATTAAAGCTTTGCGTATAAATACTTGAGAATTTCTGAAAAGGATATCATAAGTACACAAGATTTCCGTGAGGACACTTCGATCTATACCAGAAATAACTCAACTAAATTTCGAGAAACAAAATGGCAACTCAAGTATATCGGGATAATCGTTTTCAAAAATTCAGTCACCTGAAACGTTGTCGTGAAGAAGATCGATACCCTAGCAGTAGCGCAAAACGTGGAAAGTTTCAACACCAACAAACCCATCAGCATACAGGATATCAACATATCAAAACTGAAACATTTGGTAACCGATTACCATACAGGAACAGGAGTCATCAGCAAGGCAATCCATCTTTTCAGAAATATAATGCAAGACCTAAATCTTTTGCTTCAAATTCAAACCAACAAATCAAAAGTGAACAATTTGGTAACCGATTGCCATACAGGAGTCAGCAGGTCAACAGACAACAAATCCAAAGGGTCCCATCTGTGCCGAAATACACTGTAACACAAGTTCCAACTAACCGCAGCGTTGAAGAAATCGTCAAATTATTGTTTAGTCCAGAAGAAAATGTCAAAACTGAAAAAAATGCTAACGGATTGCCATACAGGAGTCAGCAAACGAACCGGCAACAAATCCAAACTACAACACCAATTCCATCAGCAAATCGGGATAACCAGTCTACAAACCTACGCTTACAAACAGAAAAATTTGAATCGAAATTTTTGAAAAAACAACCGAAAGTTATAGAAAGCTTAACACCCGAAGTTTATGTTGACGTTCAAGAAGAATGGAGAAAATACAAGGCTGCCAACCCACCTTTGGGAGGTTTTCCGATTCGGGTAGTACCGTCGAAAAAGAAAAACTAAGGCTTAAATTTCTACTAAATTATAAGTAATGTATTAGATTAGAAAATATTTTGTGATTTTTTATAAAATAAAAAACTATATAATTTTGTACTAAAAAAAAAAATATTTTTAATTTATTATCATTTATGAATGCAGTTATATGTAAATTGAAGAATTTCAAACTATTCAACTTTTGACAATTCAGCTAACAAAATTTCTCAGGTTTGATGTCAAAAAATGATGAAACTTATTTGTCTCTTCAATTCTTGACCGAGCAAAATTTGTAATATCTCAATTCTTCCCTTGATCAAACTTCTTAGGCATATCGAAACACACTCCTAGGTATCTAAATTCGTTCACGACTTTGATAGGTATTGAATTATAAGACCATCCTTCGTTTAGGCTATTTCTTCCCCCACAATTTCTGAAGATCATTATTTTTGATTTGTTGAGGTTAACTTAAAGATTCCAATTAGAACAGTACATTTACAGTTGGTTGGTCATCAGTTGTAGCGATTGTGGTGAGGTTGATGAAAGCACTATGTCGTTAGCGTAAAAGAGGGCTTTTATAGTGGTTCCCGCAAACTCTACCCTCCAGAAATGCAATCCGGTATATCGTCTAAAAAAAGCGCGAATAAAAGAGGGCTGAATGAACACCACTGTCAAACTCCCGACTTCATTTGAAACCATTCTGATGTTTCTTCTCCATTCCAAACTGCTGCTTTAGTTTCCTTGTACAGATTTTGTAGAACATTTCCAAACTTTGTAGACATCCCAAGTACATACAGCTTATAGATAAGCGCACACCTATCCACCGCATCGAACGCTATTTTGAAATCGATAAAGAAGCTGTACAGTTTTTTTGTGTGTGTGATTCTATAATGCTCCTTAGCACAAATATGTGATCGACGGAGGAGTACCCAGACCTAAAAGTAGCTTGAAATTCTTTTAATAAGCCGTTTTGGTTAATTCACGTATTGAGTCCTTGTTGCAGAATTGGGGTAAATATTTTGATGAGGCATTAAGAAAGCTAATCACACGATAGTTATGCGGATTTTGCGTACTTCCTTTCTTGTGAATAGAAAAATTAGGGACTCCTTAAGCTCTTCTGGAATGGTTCCATGTTCCAAGATTTGATTGAACGATAAATTGAGCTTGATTATAAGTTCCGCGGTTCCGTACTTATAGAACTCAACAGGTATTCCGTCAGAGCCCGCCGCATTGCCGTCTTTTAAGGTTTTCAAGGTGTTATTTATCTCTGCCTGAGTTATAGGGGCATCCAACAACAGATGTTCGTTCCTCGGTTCAGCATATGCAACACGTACATTACTGAAGAGGGGTTTCAAAAGTTCCTTTAAATGTTGATAGAGTACTCCTGGAGTGTGGGCTCCATGTATCACAAATTTATTTCCGTTTAGGTTTTTTACCAAACTCCAAAAATCTGAAGCAGTCTCATTGACTCCATCACATAATAATTGTTTCATTTGCGTTTACATATGTCTTTGCATATCTTATTGAATTTTGCAAAATTCATTATCATATACACGTAGGGACCTCAACCACGCAAACGGCCTCTGTCTAGCACGCCAACACTCATCATCAAACCAAGGTTCGATTGGTATCAAATCTATTTAGCGAAAAGTTGAGATTTATCCCATAGCTAGCTGAATTGTTGATATTCCATTTAAGTTTTGGTAGCATTTGTAAATTTTTATTGCCAGATTCTTCCTTGCTTTCAATTTGGAACTCCGTAATGGGTGGCAGATGAGCGGAGAAATTTACCACATCAACTGTGAAATCTCGATACAGTCACCCATGCCCCACCTGCCATACAGTAATCTATGACCGATTTTCCTTGATTTCCAACAAACGTGAGTTCACCAAATATATGTGATGACGAGGTCCCGTTCACAATTCGCAGTCCAAAGGTGTCACAAAGGTCCAATAATCTTTTTCCTCTTGCGTTACACGTTTTGTCCTTAGATTGGCGCATGATTACTGCTTCTTCATTTTATAATCCCGGTTCATTCCCACATCTACCGTTAAAGTCGACTACTAGGAGTACGTTTGGATTATCATTTGACATCATAAACTCGTATAATTTCTGAAAGTCTGATTCCCATTTATTGCAGTTTAAGATTCATGATAAAGTCTCAAACAACAAAATAACAGATATAGGAAAAATGGATAAAATTTGCAATTTTTGCAAAGCCAAAAAATGGGCTGAGGAATTTAGTATCATATGTTGTGCTAATGGTAAAGTAAGCATTCCTTCTATTACTTACTGAGTCACCTGAACCATTAAAAAGTATGCTCAATGGAGATCATCCACAACCTAAGACATCTTTCGGTGGAAAAGGATCTTAGGGAAAGTGTTTTTTCTCATGGTCAACTTTGTGTAGCCCTTTCAAGAGTGGACTTAATAAATAATCAATATTTATTTCTTCCTGCAAATGATAAAATTGCTAATATTGTCCATAATATCCAGAAGCCATGAGAGCACGGGTCGGCTAGTCTACTTATAAAAATATGCTCCATGAACCATTCTACGACCTTACTTACAAAGCATGAACATTTTGTTAATACCGATGAGATAGTTCAAAAACGGTTTGGGTTTGATATCCCGCTGGATTATAATAGATCGGGGTTTTTGCAAAACGGGATTTTAAAAGCGGTTTTCCGATACGCTCGCTTAAAAAAACTGATGATAGTAGGTACGTCATTTGCTTAATTTGTTTAAATCTCAAGTCATCTCAAGAAGACTTGAGATGACTGACGTGCGTTTTAAAAAGTTTATTAATATCTTAGTGGTTGGAAAATTTAGAGTAGATTATAGCAACATCCGTGGGATTAGGAAAAAAATTTTGTTCCGCATACGTTTCTACTGCGAAATATAGGCCTGCTGTTTAGGCATTAAGTGAAACTCAAATATGTGAAATTTCAGATCTTTTGCAATTTAATCTATAATATAGTGCCATTATTCTTTCCTCACCGTGGAATCGCTGTATAGGTATATAAGAAATGATGTTGCGACCAATCAACTTTAACCACAATAAAAAAAATTCACGGTAAATAAGCACATCATACACACATGTTTTATTTTTCGTAGTCCAAATTTGGATAGAGATTCAACATTTAACGAATTTGATGCTCTGCCCGACTCCTGTTTCCCATTATCCTCGCACTGAAATCGTCATTACGGCGCCGGCGATCAAATCAGACAATATTCATGAGAAAGTCTTTGTGTCATTTTGTCTATTTATTAACTAAAATCACTTGCTCGTCAAACTCATCGGACTAACAGATTTAAATATTGAAGTAAAGGTATATTTCTAATCTTGTAAATCAGATTTACAAATTGTATACAGTATTGTTGCTAATATCCCGTATCGTATAATATTTTTTAATAGAGACATAAAATATTATTAAATTAAATTAAAAAAAAAAGTAATTATTCTTACAGAATCAATGTTTTATAGTCAAAAGTTAAAATAATCGTATTGAGCTTTGATTGTCACGTCACATCTTCGATGTACATATTTTCAAATGGATATCTGTCTTAATAAATTAAAACTATTTTTTTTCTTTTTCAATACAAAATTAGATTGTTTTTATTTTATAAAAATCAAAAAATGCTTTCTAATATATTAATAAGAATTTATTAGAAACTTAAGCCTCAACGAAAAAAACCTTAATTTTTGTTTTTTGCCAGTGCTACCTGAATCGTAAAAACTATCAAAGGTCATAATCACCATATTTCCGCGTAAGGGAAGGGTAATTTAGGTTTTATGACTTGTTGGTTGCAAAACGATTAGTTGTGCTAAGCCGATAATTAGCGAGGGAGGGTTTAGTAAAACATTAAGCCATTTATGGTTTTTGTAATTATTACACATAAACAATTTTAGGAATTATGATAAATAGCATTTTATGATTTCAAAATTGTTTGTTAGTAAGAGAGAGAGAGAATGATAGGGGTGTGTTTATAAATTATAGGAGGCTAGGTGCGAAATAAGTATGTGACGTCCCTAAGCAGCACATGTAAATGCTGCTTAGGGACGTGGTTTATTGTTAATAAGTATTTTTAATATTTTATGAAACACATTCATTATCCTTTTTGTTTGGAAATTCTCTTTATAAAATAAAAATAAATATTATAATTTTAAGATTAGATTTTAGCTTGGGTAGTAAAATTGGGTTACAAAATTTAAATGATTACTTTAAAAATAAAATGCACGACTGGATCGCACGAATGGGGGTGGCCGTGGCGCGATAGTTGTGTGCTCGCCTGTCAACCTCGTGGTTGCAGGTTCGATTCCTGCCGTTGTCTATGTCTTCTTATATTCCACTAAAAATCCAATTCTAAAATTGTCATAAAATAAGTTGCTGCTTTGCTCATTACATGCTGTTTAGGCATAACACTAACAACATGTGATTGAGTAAACTAGCATAACCATAAAATATGCCAACGAAATAAATAAAATAATGCGAACTATAATAAATAAGACACGGTAATTTTCTCCGCATTAGTTCAGCCGCCATCCCTGGAGATAAATCTGAGACATCAACCAGCTCTAGTCTCAGAACATCGCGCCACACATCTTGCCTATCCTTCTTTCCCTTCTTCCACCGAATGTCCCCGCTGTGTTAAGAAAAACATATAAAGGGTATTCATAATCCCTTGAACGCGTGCAAAGTTATAAAAAAAAAAAAAAACTTGCTCTTATGTTTCTATTTAAAATCTAAATATATTTTTAAAGTCATTGTTTACTTTATTTTTTATACACAAAGTTTCTTTAATTTTTTTCTAAAAAAAATTGGTAGGACAATCTTAAATATTTAATTATTTAACCTTAAAAACAAAAAAATAAATCGGATTAATCAAAGAAAAAATAATTCAAAATTCTGAAATAAATACTTAAACTAATT
Source organism: Philhelius pedissequus (assembly GCA_910595825.1). NCBI lineage: Eukaryota > Metazoa > Arthropoda > Insecta > Diptera > Syrphidae > Philhelius > Philhelius pedissequus. Next base: position 82,106,964 of record OU343163.1, read on the forward strand.
GGAGCTAAAAAAAAGTGCGCCATTTTATTTCTTGGATAAATGTGAATTTATGAAAGAAAATTTTTATAAATCTGTGGAGCGGTGAGAAAAAAAGTTTTTTTTTAAACTTTTTGAAAAAAATTAAAAAAAAAAAATCAAAAACGCCAATTCATAGGTATTCAGCAAATACATTATAAAATTTTTGAAAAAAATTTAATGAGCCGTTTTCAAAATATAATTTTTTTAAATTTCTTACTTAAAAATGCTTTTAAAAATACAAAAGAAATATTAATTAAAAATATTGGTACGCAGTATAAATTGGGCAACCTTATGCTATATATGTGTGAAATTTCGAAAGAATCGGGTAAGTCGTTGGTGAGAAAATCGAAAGCAAAAAAAAAAAAAAAAAAAAAAAACGGTTTTTAGACATTTATTTTTTTTCAACCATATGATCGGTCGTATCTCAAACTAAAATCGTTAGAAACGTTTCCGAGAAAAATAGGCTTTAACGTAACGGTTATATGTCAGGTACCGTTAATTTTTGAGCTAAAAAAAAATTTCAATTTCTACTCTGCACAATACCTAAAAAACTCCATAGACCAAGTCTGAAGCAATTCTTCCCACCCGTTTTGACTGTAGGTTTTTATACATACATACAGACAGACTGACAGAATAAATATTTAAACCAAAAGTAGAGTTTAAACTCGCACTGTGAAACTGGGGGTAAACATATTCATATTCAAAGTATGTCAATATTATAAGATTAATTTGTGAGATTTATTTTTTAATTTTATCATACCCATTAAAAAAAAAAAGTGATGACTAATGTTGGTCAAATAAAAAACAAGTTAATTATTATTTTATTAAAATGTCCCATTCTAATTATATTAGTCGTAAAATTTTGGATTGTATTTATAGCAAGTGCACAGACATACTTAAATATTTTTCAAAATGTACTCTGCTGTTTTATTGGTGAAAAGTCTCCCCCCTCGAATTCTAATCGAAAGTCCTTAAACAAAAATTGCAACGACGACGCACGATAAGGTGACTCGTCTTAGAAAAAAAAAACTTTCACAGTACGTGATCCTATTAAGTAAGTGAATGATACTATAACTTTCGCCTGAACTATTCGCGCATTCCAGAAAATTCAATTACAAAATAACCATCAAACAAATTATATCTTTAAAATTGACTTTAAATCACTCTTGTCTTAACTCATAAAATCCGAATGATACTTATAAAAATAAAATCATTTCTCTGTAGTAACTGAAAGCTTATGTGTTCTCAATTCAAGGACATTCTCAGCTTTCATTTCCAAAACGTGTGAAATCATTTTTTATTTACTTTTCCATACATATTCTATAGTGATACACTTTGGAATTCCATTGGGGAATTGTCTCTATTATCATTTGGTATCATCTATTTAAATGCGATTTATGTCAAGAGAGCTGGTTCGCCTCACAATCCATCACAAAATCTTCAGCACACTCTAAAGACTTGAACTGAAAAAAAAATAATAAATTCCTAGTCAATATCCTTGTTATATAGTCTTCGTATCGGGTATAGCCCGAGAGATTTCACTTGAAATTGTCACACGTATTTCTATGAACTACGTGATCTGGAAAATAACCCCAACCGATAACTTTCTCCGGTAAAATTAAACACCCCCTCCCTACAAGAATGGAAACTGTCACTTTCAGTTTATATTTAAGTTAAAAAAAACAACATTCCTCTTTCCCTGTAGCTTGGAATTGGGACGTCAATCCTCTTTAAGAGACGTTGCGTCGCATCGCCGTTGCCTGTCAAAAGAGTAGAAGGTTCAAGAAACCCACCAAAATGACGTGCCAGACTTTTCATGGAATTGGTTCTTAATACAGCAAGCGATTGATATGTCTGGAATAGGATTTCGTGTTTATCTTTTTTCTGATTGACTGACGAAGATTGTGGAAAATGTCTCCCTGATTTCTTTGTCTATTGAGTGTTTTGTTTCAATTTTACGGTAGGTATCATCTTTGAAAGCAAACAAAAAATCCCCCACATTCCGTAGAATTTTTATTTTATTTTACACATTTCGAACACTCCTCCGTCTCCCCCTTCCCAGTTGGCAGAAACATCCACATTGTCCGGGCTTAAACAATACAATTATACGGTTGGGACAATGTTTTCGTTGGCCTTTATCACGTCTTTCAATTTAACGGTTTAATTGCACGTCCTTTCGTTGTGAATGAGATTTTTATGCACACGATTGCAGTTGAAAAAAAAAAACAGTTATTCTCTCCCAACAGACCATTGGATTCAGAATTCGTTCACCTACAGCCACTACAGCTACACCCAGGATACACCATCAGGACTGGCAATCCTATATCTGTGCAAATGCAGCGCAAAAGGAATTACAAAAGCCACCTTTCATGAAAGGGTATATTCATTTATAATTATAATTTACAAGAGGTATTTTGTTGTGGGAGAAAGGAGTTTCAAGCTTTCAAGTGGTATAGAATTGACTATAATATGTTCTCCGGAGGCAACTAGGGAATTGGACAGTGAGATTTATTTAACTGGGTTTTTTTTCCCTTGAAGTGCTCAGATGGGAATTCAACAGAGCAATGAATGGAATAAAATAATGTTAAGCGAAAACAATGAAATGTAAGTTTTCAAAGTGCTAATTGAATTAAAGGGAAATTCGTATACCAGTCCACAAGTAGATAGACCTACGATGGAGTTTGGTTGATGTTGAAAATAGATCCTGGGTATGATTGTTTTTTTTTTTTTTTTTTTTTAAACACAATTTGTACCTAATAAGTTATAACGATTACAGGCGACTTTTACATTTTGTCAATAATCCTAACTGAATTTTTTGTTGTATTTACCATTGGAAAACTGATTGCCTTCTTGTACATTGCCTGGGCTCATTTTCACTTAGAATATTTACGGTCGCTAAGATACTGATCACAGCTAATGTTCTTTAAGCATTAACTTGCTTGAACTGGAATGACCCAAATCAACTCTATGATTTTTCTTTTAAATATGACTTCTCTGGAAAAAACACGTTGAAAAATATTCATGCTAGTAGCGATATTGGAAACTCCTCGAATTTTAAAATAATGTTCATATATAAACTACTCAAAACAAAATAGGGTCCATCCAAGATTTATTTTGTATTTTGCTTAAAATATACTTAACTATCTGACCCGGCGAAGTCTGTTCCGCCTTAGATTCAATTAATAAGATTTTGAAGATTAGGAAATACAAGTAAAAAAATAAGAATTTTGATGATTCTTTATTGTTCATATATTTTGGTGCATAGGTTGCCCCCTTCAGTTAAGTACCTTTTAATTTTTTTTTTAAACTATGCGCGCACTACTCAAGGGGTTATGAATACCCTTAAAATGTTTATACACAGTGCGAGCGATTAGGAAAATGGGATAGGATTAGACAGGAGATACCGATGTACATTGGTTTTAAATGCCTGATTATCGCAATGGGAGGGACAAATTCGGTCGGGTAATGCATTCCACATTCGTGTTGTGTGGCTAAAGAAAGAATCTCTGTACTTGACAGTACGTCCGAAGTTGGGCTCAAGGGTAAATTGATGGGCTTTCCTAAAAACGCGAGTGTTACGGTTGAATAGTTTAAGGGGAGGAATGCAACTGGCTATTTCACTAGAACACTGTTTATTATAATACCGATAAAATAATGAAAGGCATTGAAATGTAACATTGCGCCGGTGCGAGAGAGGCTCAATTGTTTTAGTTGTTGTTTCATCACCTATCATTTTAAAGCTCTTTTTTGGATTCTGTCCAGGAGCTTTAAGTGCGTTATGGGAGCACCTGCCCAAATATGACAATTGTACTAAAGCTTTGGACGAATGAAGGCTTTATAGATTACAGCCAGATCAAAAGGGGAGAAATATTTCTTGCATCGTCTCAGAAACCCCAAACAGCTTGCAGCATTTTTGGCGACGTCGAATATGTGTTCATTCCACAAAAGGTGGTCAGTGATGCACATACCGAGAACTGAAAGTTGTTCGGTTTCCTCGATGCAAGCGCCGCTAATGGACAACGGCATTGGGGGAGGGTCCCGCTTTAACGACAAAAGACAGCATTGGGTTTTTGAAGCATTAAATTCTACGCGGTTTTTTATTCGCCATTGGACAATGCTGTCTAGATCAGAATTTAATGAGCTAATCATACGCTGCCGTTCAAGTTCCACATCCGAAGGACGTGGATGAGAATCTAAAAAACGAGTATGAAAAGCTGAGGGTACTGTCGTCAGCAAAACAGTATATTGGATTAGAAGTTTCAGACAAGAGATCATTGATGAAAATGAGAAAGAGAGTCGGAGACAGAACGAAACCCTAGGGCACACCAGCATTTATTTTATGAATATCAGACTTGAAACCGTCCAATACAACTTGCATTGAGCGATCCGAAAGGTAATTTCTAATCCAACGAAGAAGAGATTCTTCGATACAAAATGCACGCATTTTCGATAAGAGAGCCTGATGCCAAACTCTATCAAATGCTTTTGAAACATCAATAATCTTACTTTCTCCAAAACGACGTAAAGATTTATGCCACTGTTCGGTGAGATATACCATCAGATCACCAGTGGACCTATTGCTACGAAAGCCATCCTGTCGGTCATTAAGGAGCTTTCGTTCTTGAAGATATTTCTTAAGCTGATAGTTAATCAGCGTTTCCATGACCTTCGATAGAAGGGACGTAAGTGCAATTGGACGGTAGTTAGAGGGTGAAGTAGATTCGCCTTTTTTAGGGACAGGCTGGACAAATGCTGTTTTCCACCCACTCGGAAAGAGATCAGTAGAGTAGGACATATGGAAAAGCTTACGCAGTGGTTTTGCCAGCGTAGAAGAACACCTCTTCAGAACAATAGGGGAGATACTATCTGGACCAGCGGATTTGTGTATGTCAAGATATTTAAGAACTCTAGCAACTGCATGAGTACGAAAGAAGATACGTCCCATGAAACTGTTTATGCTCTCAAGTACAGGAGGAGTCATGACACTTTGTGGAAGCGTAGAATTAGCAGCAAACTGAGCTGCTAGCAAATTTGCTTTTTCTTGTGCGCTTACCACAGGAGTGTTATTGGAAACGAGCGTTGGAACCGACGAGGAGGTGGAATTTCGTACATTTTTTACAAATGACCAAAAAATTTTACTACCTTTGAGACATTGTAGTATTTTTTGCCTTAATGTTTGCTCATGTAGAAATTTGGTTCTTTGAATATGACTATTACAGGTCTTTCTAGCTTGTTTGAACTTATTCCGGTTTTCCTCAGTTGGGTTGGCTTTATAACATCGGAAACTTACCTCTCTCAACCTGATAACCTCCTTACAGCTCAAATCGAACCATGAGTTTTCTTTTGGTTTAATGCTTTTGGTTTAATGCTTTTGGTTTTGTTCGGTATAAAGGCTTTCATCCCCTTAAGAATTATATTTGTAATCATATTAGCGCTGGAGTTAACGTTACTATCGAGGAAGCATAGTGACCAGTTACAGATCCTGAAGAAATTATTCAGACCGTCCCAGTTGGCTTTCTCGTATTGCCATACGGTCCTCTTAGGAATTCTTTCTTTAACTGAGAACTTTGAGCACGAGAAATTGGCTGATATGACACAATGGTCCGATGTGCCTAGAGGCGATAACACACTAATAGTATATTTACCAGGTAGAGAGGTAAAAAACAAGTCTAGGGTGTTGGCAGAGTGACCTGCAATGTCAGGTATTCTTGTGGGCTCAGTAACCAGCTGAGTCAGATTATTCACCACAGCAAAGAGATCAACATACCTTCTTTTGGGTGTTGTCTGGGCAGAATAACATAGCCACTTGGAATTGTGTAAATTGAAATCGCCCGTAACAACGATTTCACTGTGCGAATATTGGGAAACAATTCTTTGGATAGAGTCGGACAGCGCATCGAATTCGTTAAAAGTCGAAGTACTGTCCAAACTTGGGCTACGATTAATAAAGCATGTGTGAATGATGTGCTTATGGACGGTAAATTTGAACCACATGAAGTTAAAATTTGTATTCAAGCAATGGCCATATTGTGGTTGAAGCTGATAAGCAACATCTTTTCGCACATATACGGCGATACCATGATGTGGAAAAAAGAGTGGCACTAAACTATATCCTTGTAGGCTAAATTCTTAGGGATCAGAATCTTCACCTACTTGGGTTTCGTTTAGTGCAAAAACAGCTGGCCTGCTGTTCGCAGTATGAACATACGCAGCATAGAAATTCTTCCTAAGCCCACGTATGTTACAATACTCTACCTTGAATTCACTACCTATTACGAAAAAATAAACATAAATAAAATCAAATCAGACAGTTAACTATGCTAATATTAGGTTAGGGTACCAAATAGGACTTCACAATACAATTACTACTAGTGTTATGCCCTAGAAGCAATTGAATTCATCCGCCCCTGTATTTCCAAAGCCAATAACAGCAATATATCTGATATTACTTTGACTTAATCATTACCAACATTGTATGGGATGACCACACACTGCATGTAATGATCAAGTCAAAGCAACTGCGAGTGACTATGAAGGGGAAGGAAAAGAATTTTACCGCTCGCTTTGTGGTGTAGATGTTGATGGTGAGTGCATCATATTGGGTTTTATTTTATTTTTTGTTTTTGTGCTTAATTTGTATTTAATATTTAATTTTTTAGCACAGAGAACACTGGCACTAGCACCTTATAATACACGACATTTTTGGTTTTATTATCAGGCGCTAGAACAAACAACTCAGATGATCTTCCGACCCGTAAACATGTCACATATAATTGACGATAGGAAAAACATGGAAAATCCAGATTCAAACCAAACTTTCAAGGATTGGCCTTGTAATTAGTTAATGGTCATGGCGAATGGAAGACGGATCGGAAATTGAAGTCTTTTAAACTCAAGCGGCATATTGGTTGGGATCATCGGGATTCTCGGAATGAGAACCTCATCACCTTCGAATTTTCCTTTGAGTATCGTCGCGTAAATCAAATCATATTGTTCATCAATTTACTTAACACAAAACCCGTAAAGTTGCACAGTTTTGGTTGGCTTATGTTTCGAAGCATGATTGCTACGGAGCCAACCTTTAGGCTTAAATTGTGCGGTGTTAAGCCAGGCACATCCAAGGAGTTTAAAAATTCATTATTTTGGCACACAGTCAATAGATTTGAATGAATGCATTCTTGCAATGATCTCATTCTGAATTATGTAGTTTAGATCATTCACATCTTTATTATTAGCCGCAAAAATTGCTCGCTCACTCAACCGTTCATTATTTTTGCAGTTAGTACATAATGATGTTTGGGAACACTTTGTTAAAAAGTTCGATTTTCGATTGAGACAAAGTTACAGAAATTATGAGGAAATGAAATCAATCCGCTCGATTCGTAGACAGGAACTCGGCCATTACCGATAGTCAGCAATTACTGAGGGAAATCATCTTCAGCAGATGTATCTACTCTCATGTTTATTGTCAGCTGAAATTTCTTCACATAGCGCCATAAATTCGATGATTTAAGGCTATTTCGTCGGCAGACGTTGGTCTTGGAATAACTGACAGTGTTTGGCGGAAATCGCCAGACAGTAAAATCATTGTTTTCCAAAACATCTCGAGTCATTGCGTAGATCTTTTAATGTTCGGTTAAATGCTTCTAATGCACGTTTTTGCGCCATTGTGCATTCGTCCCGGATAATAATTTTTAATACTGATGAAACGTTTGCCAATGCTGAGTTGTTGGCAATAGTACATGTTGGTTCTTCAATAGTTTGAAGATTTAATGGCAATTTTAATTCTGATTGAGCATACGGTATCCTTCTAACAATGTGGCTGCTATTCCAGAAGAAGCAACTGCAGCCGAAATGTTGGATATCGTACAGTGGCTAAAAGTACTGATAGAGGAATGTCTTACAGTTCCACCATGGGCATCCAGGAAATATAAACCACCATTTCCATCATCAATAGCCTTCATTATTGTAACATCAACTTCTTTTTGTTGTGTGATCATATTCAAGTTTCCGTTCCAATTCTCGATTAAATGTGTCATTCATTTCACGATTTGGCGCTAGCATTCATAACCTCAATTACAATACCGCACATGGGCTAACAGATGTATTCGATCAAGAGTAAAGCCCGATTATGTATCTCCTCATTCATCTCAATACCGTGATTTCTGGAACCGACACGAATTTGATGTAAAATATCTTCTCACATATTATCTTTGTACTTGTGCCACAGGTGGATTCGATAGAAAGCATGTATAAATAATGATAGCAAATAGATGCAGATAATGGCTTCAATGATTGTCGAATCGCAATGGGTATCGTGTTCTAGTAAATTGAGTTATTCACAGGCAGTACGATATGTTGGAAATATTATACCATTAACAATCCGTAGTGTCTCAAATGACGTTGGCCCACCCACATTTACCAGCATCAATCGCAAGTATTTCTGAAAAAAATTATGCGTTTTGTTATTCAGTGTCACATGTGTTTTTCTTATACCACGTTTTATAGTGACTTGCATTCTGTTTGACGTTTTACATAACGTCACACGGGAACGCGGTCGAATGGGATAAAAAGTATCCTGGCTCTAAGCTACCTCCTCACCAATTTTCAGCCAAATCTGTTCAGCTGTTCTTGAGTTATTAAAAGTGTAACTAACACCACTTTCTTTTATATATATAGTTTTGTGAACATTCTTGAGTGAAGCATTTTGTTGAGAGTTTTCAGGTATATGAGTCCATATCAATGCTTTTAACACCAATTTTACCTTTAACTCTAAATGAATAGACAAAAAAAGGCCGTCCCACCAAAAAACAATCAATGCAAAAATTATTGCATTTGTTTTCAATGACCGATTGTAGCGTTGTTGCTAAGTGTTACTTTATTTAATTGTTGTTCTTTACTTCTTCGTGATCAAAAGGGATTACTATGCCCGGTTCTAGACGTCATTTGGAGACTGAAAACGCAATTAGAGCGGTAAATATGCTGGAGCAAAGGGATTCTCAAAGGGCTGTTGCAAATCGTATTGATGTGTCGCACCGAGCTATCGGAAACGTGTGGGAAATCTTCCAGGAAGCTGGGACTGTATTAAGGAGACCATCAGGATCAGGAAGATTAGAGTCACAACTCAGCAAGAAGATAGGTAAATTCGTATAACTTCACGTCGGCGTCGGAAGCGTACTGTAACCGCCCGGGCTTTACAAACTCAACGGTGGCAGTCAACTAGCACTCAAGCCAATGATCAAACCATCCGCAATCGACTCCACGAACATTGTCAACGTTCCATAGTGCGTGCTATTCGGCCGAAACTTACATCGTCCCTTCGGGCAGCACGCTTAAGGTACGTCCGTGAGCATTCAAATTGGACCATGGACAACTGGAGGAATGTACTCTTTACAGATCAATGCAAGATCAAGTTTTTGACAATTTCAACACTAAGCTGGAGCTCAGAAATGCGTTAAAAGCCTGTTGGGAGCGCATACCTGAACAGAATGTAACGCATCTGATCGAAAGTGTACCATATAGTCTTATAAGTGCATATGAAGTAGAGGAGGCCCTACTCGCTCCTAAGCAAACCGAATCAGCAACAAAATTCGTAAAAAGGGTATAATAATAAGGTAGAGAAATAAATAGATAATACAAATTAAATGTTTTTGTATTGCTTAGCCGTTATAGTTTGAGGGAAAACGAATATTCATGGATAAATAGGAATATATCAAAAAATAAAATGCACGACGGGATCGAACGTACTTGTTCCTATGTTCGATCACATTATATGCAAAAGATTCTTAATCAAGCCGGCAAAATATATTTTTAAAGTCGTTTTTCACTTAATTTTTTATATATAAAAATTCTCAAGTTTTTTTATAACAAAAAATTGGTATGAACATTTTAAATATTTACTAATGCAAATTAACAAACAAACTTTCAGAAAAAATCGTCCACCCCTTTTCGAAATATTGAATTTTCCAAAAAAACTATTTTTCGAAAATTTTGAAATGTAGTAGTATTTAGAATTTGAAGAAGCTCCTGTATAAAAAATTAGAAAATTTGATCGAAATCCATTGAGTTGTTTATGAGAATGTCGAAAATCAAAAAAAATGGTTGTATGGCAGGTACGGTTAATAACAAAATATTTAAAAAAAAATGTTAGTCAAAAAAAGACGTAGACCATACGCAATGTAGTACACACACCAATTTTTATCAAAATCGTTAGAGCCGCTTTCGAGATAATTAAGATGGTAGAAAAATTTGTATGGCAAGTACCGTTATTTTGGATCGTAGATCGTAGATCGTTCTACAGACAGACAATAGACAGACAGGTAGACGGAATTGCCGGACCCACTTTTTTAGTGTTCTCTATCATCGTAATGTCAGCTTTTATTAAAATCTCGAGCTCGATGTTTTTTCTAAATGCAAAAAATTGCCCTCTAGTACCTGTAGCAAGTAAAAATTTCCAAAATTGTTGGAGCGGTTTTTTAATAAATTTATTTTTTATGTATAAAATTTTGAAAATACTTTTAGAAAAAAAATTTGAAACGCCATTTTGAAGATATATATAATATATGTACATATAAAATTCAAATTTCAAAAAAATTCTGTGACTGGTTTTTGAAAAATTTCATTTATTTTTGAAAAATCGAAAAACTTTTTTTTTGAAAATTTTAGTAATCAGTTTTATTAACAATTTTAGGGAGCATTTTTATAAAAAAAAAATTTTAATCGGTTCCTCCAATATTGAAAAAGTCGAAAATATGAAAAGTGGTTGTATGGGAAGTACCGTTAATAAGTACGGAAAAAAATATTTGTATGCTTTAAAGTGGAATGTACTAAATTAGGAACACACTTTTTTTTAAAAAATTCTAGAATCCGTTTTCGAGAAATATATTTTTTTTCTTAACGGTTTTTTTAACATTTGTATGGAAGGTACCGTTGTTTTTTATTTTAGGAACATAGTTTTTTTTTACTTTTCAAGATAATGTCAAGAAACTAGTAAATACGAAGTTTCGACAAAATCCATAAAGTGTTTTTTTTTTTAATTCTACACGCGCTCAAGGGATTATGAATACCCTTTAAATGTTTCAACACAGCGCGGGCGTGAGGGTGAGGTTAAGGAAGAGAGAATGATAGGAACGATGTGTGGCGCGATATTCGGAGACTGTAGGTGGTTGTTGTCTCAGATTTTATCTCCAGGGATGTCGGCTGAACTAATGCGGAGTAATTTCCGTGTCTTATTTATGGATGTCCCTTATAATTCGCATTATTTTTTTTATTATTTGTCATATTTTATCGGTATACTAGTTTTACTCAATCAAATATTGTTAGTTCTATGCCTAAACAGCATGTTATTAGTAAACCAGCAACTCATTGTGTGACATTTATTTTTAGAATTGGTTTTTAATGGAAAAATAAGAAGACATAGAACTACGGCAGGGATCGAACCTGTGGCAATGAGGTTGACAGGCGAACACACAACTATCGCGCCACGGCCACCCCCGTTATCGAAACGTTGAATTTTCAAAAAAAAAGTTTGTTTGTGAAAAATTTTGGCTAACAATATTGCGTTTTAGGAGTTTCTGCGCAAAAAAAGGAAAAATTAATTAACCAATTCCCATAAAATCGGAAATTAATAAAATGGTACTACTAGAGGTACCAAAAATAACAATTTTTTCCAAAAAAAAAATTACCAAATGTTCGTTTTCTCTTCATTAATACACATATTTTTTTTTAAATCGTTGGAGCCGTTTCTTGAGAAAAATATAATATTTGTTTTTGGTCAAAAAAAAGATGTATGGGAGCTACTGTTATTTGTCGTCTCGAACATCCATTAAACTCTTCTCCCCTTCTGATGATAGAATTCAATATAGAGCTATCAGATTGATAGGCGATAGAACTATAATTGAACACCGCCGAAATGTTTCATGTCTTTGATAATGTTCGCTATTCTTCTAACAATCTTCTAGCGAAATAACCAATTGCGTAATAGCAACCTTAACTTCGGACGTGCTGTAAAGTATACAGATTGTATCTTTAACCATTCAACACGAATGTCGAAATGCTTTCCCCCCCCCCCCATCCGGCCCTCGCCTTTTTTCAAGTTCAGGACGTCAAAACCAATGCAAATCGGTATATCCTTTGAAATCCTTTATTATTTTCCTTACGCTCATAATGTGTTTGTGCATTTCATTTGAAGTGAAAAGCTGCTTTAGTTCTTAGAGGTAACCCCACAAACGACTTGTTTCATGTGTTGACCCAACCTACACGGTTTATAGCCTTTTGTCACATCTTATGCAAAACAGCAATATTTTCAGAATTTACAGAGACATTGTATTTTTATTCTCAGAAAGTTGTTGTTTTTGAAGCAAGATATCAAATTATTCCTTTTTAGTTGTGTCTTACTTTTTGGATTATATCTTTTATTCCAAGAATACAACATAAATGCAAAAACTAAACCTGCCATTAGCATCCATACAAAGACATTGTCATTTTTCTATATATATTTTAACATCCTTCAGTATAGCATTTTGTATCTTATCGTCGTAAAAAAAAACCCTACTACTTTATTTATAAAAACTGACAGAACTATAGGTTCTTATTTATTTAAAAACATTTTTTGTTCTATTTTTTCTACCCAGTCACCCGGGGTTACCATTTAGGTATTAAGATGGTCAATAAGTTAATTGAGCCTAGACAATTAATCATATTGATATGTTTCAAATTCGGTTCAGATCATTTGTATGCCATTTCTAATAATGAAAATGTGCAACATTTTCGAAAATACTTGAAAAAAATAACTCTTAAATGATACTAACAATATCAACAAAAATCTGTAGCATTGTCGACAAAAATTAAATGAGTTTAAAGATTATGCCGTCTGGTTTAAATTACTTACAGTGCCAGCTTTAGGAAAATAGGGAAGGATTAAAAAGGAGATACCGATGTACATTAGTTTTGAAGTTCAGAATGTCAAAATGAGGGGGAAAAATAGAGCCTATTAAAGCATTCCACACTAAAGAAAGAATCTCTGTACTTCACAGTACGTCCGAAATTGGGCTCAAGGGTAAACTGATGAGCATTCCTAGAAGCGCGAGTATTACGGTTGAATTGTTTAGGTGGGGGAACGCAACTAGCTACTTCGCTAGAACACTGCTTATAAAAATAGCGATAAAATAGCGAAGTACATGAAACAGTACGACGATGTTCGAGAGATGTAAATAAATAATAAAACTATAGTTCTATCGCCAATCATTCTTAAAGCTCTATTTTGAATTATATCTAAGAGACTCAGATGAGTTTTGGGAGCTCCTGCCCAAATGTGCGAGTTATACTCCAGCTTTGGACGAACGAATGCCTTATAGATTACATCCAGATCAGACGGGGAAAAGAATTTCTTGCATCTTCGAAGAAAGCCCAAACACTGCAGCGTTTTTGGCGACATCAAATATGTGTTCATTCCACAAGAGGTGGTCTGTGATGCACATGCCAAGGACTGAAATCTGATCGTTTCTTCAATGCAAGTGCCGCTCATGGATAGCGGCCTATGGGGTGGGTTCTGCTTTAACGACAGATGACAGCACTGAGTTTTTGAAGCATTAAATTCTACGCGGTTTTTAATTCCCCATTGGACAATGCTGTCAAGATCAGAATTTAATGAGCTTATCATACGCCGCCGTTCCAGTTGCACATCCGAAGAACAAGGAGGTGCATCTGAAAACGAATATGAAAAGCTGAGACTACTATCGTCAGCAAAACAATTAAGTGGATTAGAAGTTCCAGATAAGATATCATTAATAAAAATGAGAAAAAGGGTCGGAGACAATACGGAGCCCTAGGGCACACCAGCATTTATTTTGTGAATATCAGACTTGAAGCCGTCCAATATAACTTGTATTGAACGGTCCGAAAGGTAATTTCTAATCCAACAGAGAAGAGATTCATCGATACTAAATACACTCATTTTCGATAAGAGAGCTTGATGCCAAACTCTATCAAATGCTTTTGAAATATCAAGTGCAATAATCTTACTTTCTCCAAAACGATGTAAAGATTTGTGCCACTGTTCGTTGAGATATACCATCTGATCACCAGTGGACCTATTGCTACGAAAGCCATACTGCCGGTCATTAAGGAGCTTTCGTTCTTCAAGATATTTCTTAAGCTGATAATTAATCAGCGTTTCCATGACTTCGGAAAGAAGGGACTTAAGTGCAATTGGCCGATAATAAGAGGGTGAAGAAGATGCGCCTAATAATATTCGAACATTATTTCGAAAACGGGTCGACGATTTTGCTGAAATTCTGTTTTTAAATTTATAATGTCAAAACTCAAAATTGCCGTATCAACATTTCTTTTTAGAAAAAAAATAAAATAAATTTAGTAGGTATATAAAAAAAGTAATGAAAAACTACTTTAAAAATATATTTTCTATTAACAATCTTTGTGTTTACGATGTTAATTTTTATTTTATTTTACTTTATTTTATTTTATTTTATTTTATTTTATTTTTATTTTATTTTATTTAATTTTATTTTATATTATTTAATTTTAATTTTAATTTTAATTTTAATTTTAATTTTAATTTTAATTTTAATTTTAATTTTAATTTTAATTTTAATTTTAATTTTAATTTTAATTTTAATTTTAATTTTAATTTTAATTTTAATTTTATTTTATTCTAATACACACATTTTTTGAGGGAAACAAATATTTAAAGGTTTTGTTAGCATTTTTATAATAGGTTCCAATTGTTTCTGTTTTATTAACTAGATTTTCTTAAGTATTTTAGAAAATGTAAAAAAAAAACTACTAAATACTAAGGGTCAAGCAAATGGATTAAGTTGTTTTCGTAATATTGAGTTAAAAAAAAAAAAAAAAAAAAAAAAAAAAAGACTAAATGCCGTTAAAAGCTTTTTCGAATCAATAATTAACTCAACAAGTCCGATTAAAATATAATGCAAAATCTTCTACTTGGCTTAATAACTTCAGTAGTAATAGAATTGTATTATTAAAAAAAAAACACTTAAGTCTAAAATTTTTTTTATTGGCAATACTGTTTAAAATTCTTAGAAGCTTCTCCATAAATAAAATCAAGAAAGTTGAAAACAATCCAGAAAGTTTAAAACAAAAAATACAACTTAGTTCAAACATTTTCTTAAATTGTGAATGTGGAAGACGAATGCATTTTGAAAATTCTAAACCTAGAATTAAATTTATTAATATATTTCTAATTGCATAATGTAATTTATAAGCAGTGTCGTTTATTAGACATATTATTCCAACATTTTTTGAAATCAACGTAAGTATCGTCAAATACTGTTGATGAATATGAGAATCAACCTAATCTTTTAGTTTAGTCCAAAAAGTCGAATCTTGTGTATGCAGGTAGGTATTAATAAATATTATGTGTAAATATCTTTAAAAAGTGTCTTTTTAATTCCAAAAATAGATTCATAAGTTATTTTTCTTTTTTTTTTTAATTTTGAACAGAAGAAATTATTTATATATGTATACATCAGAAAAAGCAAATTGAATTCCTAAGATTCAGTTATACATAATTCACCGTGGTCAAAGATTTTAACACACCGACATCGACGAATTAAATGAAGATCAATTACATGTTCGAACCCTAGTTAAACCTCATATAATCCGCCGAAATCGATGGGATGCAATCTTTAACCGAAGCACTTTGAACCACAGGTTTCAATTTTTCAGCAATATTTTCTTAACGAAATTAAATTTTATATTTTGGCAACACTGTGTCTATATCCCATTACAAACTTTCATGTTTATTAACTCACTGATCCCAGCCCCAGCTCCTACATCAAACGTGTTCAAAGCTCTCCCTTATAAGCTCTCTACTCCAGTTGATGCACAGCTCATATCTATTTACTACATTTTCATTTTAACAACTTGAGCAACAAAGCAGGACCAAAATCCTCTTTTCGAGTGCATAATGTTGGAAATTATCTGAATTTAATTTTCAAGTGCAGAACAAGCAAATAAAATAGTTCAACACGACAAACTATCCCACTTTGCTGTGAAATCCTTTCTTCTAGGGTCGGGTATCAGATGTCTCTATCAGTGAGTAATCCCATTTCATGCAAACACCCCCTCCCCCCCTTCCACTCACACACATCACCCATACGAAAAAGTCATTAGCAGGAACTTTCTTTGTATATGAGCAAGGAAAAGTATCACACATCTCAGATGGAATCGGGTTGACACTTTCGTTGACCGAAGCCAGACAGGATTTATAGCTACTCCTTGGGCTTACCAGTTCTATAAATATATGACAACAGAGATTATGTTCTATTTCACTGAAAATCTCTTCTCTGGATCAAACTATATTCTATATGCCTAGTGTCAACCTAAAAGGATGTCTATTTATATTTGCTTATCCTAGAAAAGTCTGTGCCATAAACTGTGTGTTTGTGTGTGTGTTTTTGTAGACTGGCTTCGTTAGAAATCATGTTAAGCACACACGTTGTGTTAATTGCCCCATTGCGGCGATATAATTAATTAATCCTGGGGGCCGTAAAACACCGTTCTTGCCTCATTTATTTTGGTGGAGCGTGATGTCTAATCAAATAAATAATTTCGCACAACTATTTTGGTAACAGAAATCGCCCCGCAACGCACGACAAAAGTTCGCTGCATGCAGCATACTAGATATATATATATATATACCTATGAGCATACTACTAGTTTCGAGTCGAGTCGAAAAAATAAATTACTCAACAGAATTTTGGCGTCTGTTTGATCAGTGAAAATTTATTCGTTGCAGATGGCGCATAAGTCGGATTTTTGTGTTTTTGTTTTGTCTTTTAGAAATATGTCCGACCGTGTGACCGTTAGGTGTGAATTAAATACCAGCCGATGCTGGTCGCTATGGACGCTAAATAGGAAAACAATTTGGGTCACACCGCTGCTGGGCGCCTATCTCTATAAAATGATCGTTCCTAGGGCAAATGGAATAAAATTGTAATTCCATTGATCGAGTTTGTTGTGTGTGCAAACAAAAATTGCGTGCGAATTAATAAGCGGCACGGCTAGCTAGCTAGGCGACCCCGACTATTCATGGTGGTGATGTGATGGTGCCGCGGGGTGTGTCATGGAACCTAATATTATTCTGCGACAGAGTTAGCGTGTTTTTACTTTTGGGTGGGTGTTTTGATTGCGTTCTTTCACTTTTCATTATTGAAACGCGGCAGGAAGTTTTCGTATAATTAATTTAGCTACATGTAGCAATGCATAGGTATAGCAATTGCAATTGATGGATCGTTTTTATGCAGGATATGGACGTCGTCGTAGGAGGAGGAATTTTGTTTTTAAATTATTATGCAGTTAGGCGATAGAAGCGAATTATAATAGTTTGATGGAGCAAGGGCGTAGCCATTTAAATATATCGGGGGGGTTAAAACATCGCCATCACTTATTATTTAACAGATAGTTACATTCATTTTATCGAAAAGCTTTCAAAAGTGTCATGAGTCACAAAAGGAAGATGAAGAGCTTGCAATTTTCTATAAAAATAACATGTAAAAAGATTGGTTGAAACGTTAAACTGTGGTAGCTATGTTTCCATCAATACGTTACCTCATAACAGGCAGATGCTTGACCAGGGGCCTATTTCATAAACATTGACAAGTGACAATTCTACAAATTTGTCGCACTTATGTGACAAGTTTTCATTTCATATCATATTGACAGATAACATAATTGTCAGTTAACGACAATGACAACTTTGTCGTGACAAATTTGTCACTGCCAGACTATGACAAATTTGTCATTCTTATAATTTTGACAAATTTTTTGTAACGTACTCAAGGGCTGAATTGATCTAAAATATTATTTATGGTATGTATGTACATATTAAGTATGTACATACATACATATGTATGTACATATTAAGTATGTACATGCATACATATGTATGTACATATACAGGGTGATTCGTATAAGATGCGACAAAAAGCTAGGGCGTGTAGGTTGGACTTAGGCAAGAAAAAAATCGTATGAGAGGGGCGTCTATTTCCTACCGTTTAGCCGGGAGGGGCAATTTTCTAAAAAATTGACTTAACACAGAAAAAAATTATTTAAAAACTTTTTTTTTGGAAAGCCAGAAATCTCTTCTTTAATTTTCATTTTAAATTAAGTTTTGTTAGGAAATAGTTTTTGAAAAATTAATTTCAAACTAGAAACTTTGAAAAAAAATAATTTTCAAACAAATTTTTTTCAAAATTTTATGTAATTAAGTATAATTTCTGTTTTCAAAATTCAATGCTTTTATTAATTTTTAATAAAAAACAGACAACCGGATGCTAAAATGTATCTTAGTTTTTGAGAAATTAAGAAAAAAAATTAAAAGTACTTTTTTTCCAAGAAAAACACTTTTGTTTGTTCTATGTTTTCGTTTAGTTAACAAGTAATAAAAAAGCCTTAGTTAACTATTAATATTTTTAATATCTGTTGCATTTAAGACCAATTTAATAAAAATTAATGATGTTATAAGAAATTTTCGGTATGATCCCCACTCTTCAGAAGGCAAAGGTTGTATCTTCTCCTTATGGCTGAAGATAAATTTAATTCCGCCAAATTCTCCTGCAATTTCACTCCAGCGGCTTTAATACGTTGTTTAAGTTTCTCTCAAGAAGAAATTTCAACTTCATATACAGAGTTCTTCATGAATCCCCAAGCGTAAAAATCCAAAGGAGTTAAATCTGGTGATCTGGATGGCCATTCTGTGGGACCTCTTCTTCATATCCAGCGGCCACTAAAATGGTCATCAAGCCAGTTCCTTACAGTGTGGCTGTAGTGTGCTGGAGCTACATCTTGTTGGTATATTAAACTGTCTATTATAGTCAAAGGGACATTATCTAACAAATCTGGCAAAAGGGTTCTTAGGAATTGCAGATATGTTTCTCCATTTAAAACCGTATTCAAAAAACGTGGTCCAATTACCGTTCGTCGAACAATGCCAAGCCAGACATTCAGCTAAAGCGGTGCTGCGATTTATTTTGTTTTTTAACATTTGGATTGTTGTGACTCCATTAATGCAAGTTGTGGAAATTAGTAACTCCATCTCTGGTAAACTGCGCTTCATCTGTCCAGACTATCCTTTTAAAGTAGCTGTGTTCTGTCTCTTCTCTCAGTAATAGCGTTGTACAGAATTCAGTCCTCAATACCTTATCATTTGATGTTAACTCTAGCACTGGGGTAAAGTGATATGGGTGAAGGCTATCGCTATGAATCACTCTCCAAACTCTACTCTGGGGTAATCCAAGCATAATTGCTATCTCTCTGGTGCTAAGGGTGGGATTACGTCGTACCAAATCCAAAATCCGTTACTCTATGTGTGTTGATCCACCAGATGAACTTTCTCTCCTTCGAGTCTCCAGCACTCAATGTTCCCGAAGACGAATGTCAAGTCTTGCAAAAAGTGAATGGTGAGGACATCTCCTATTCTGGAACCTTTCAGCGTACAATATCTTTGCTTCCCGACTGGAACCATCCGCTAAACCGTAGCAATAGTGCATATCTGTCAATTCTTCCCGAGAGAAACTTGCCATCGTTTTGTGTTACCTACGAGTATTTGATACGCAAATTAGAAATGAGTTTTAAACATAATGTCCTTCCATATTTATTTGTGGTTAGGTAAAACATATTTATTTATTTTTTTTTTTGGTATTAGCAATCCTTTGTATTAGGGTAACAGCTAGGAATGCGGGTCATTCTTCTTTAAACCAATATTTTTTATTATTCGCTAAACACCGGATGGTAGGCAATACAAAATTATTATTACAATAGTCTAAAATGTAACAGATATTAAAAATATTAATAGTTATTTAAGGCTTTTTTTATTACTTTTTTTTTATAATCTACACGCGCTCAAGGGATTATGAATACCCTTTAAATGTTTCAACACAGCGCGGGCGTGAGGGTGAGGTTAAGGAAGAGAAAGAATGATAGGAAAGATGTGTGGCGCGATATTCGGAGACTGTAGGTGGTTGTTGTCTCAGATTTTATCTCCAGGGATGGCGGCTAAACTAATGCGGAGAAATTTCCGTGTCTTATTTATCGATGTCCCTTATAATTCGCATTAATTTTTTTATTCTTTTGTCATATTTTATCGGTATACAAGTTTTACTCAATCACATGTTGTTAGTTCTATGCCTAAACAGCATGTAATGAGTAAACCAGCAACTCATTGTATGACATTTATTTTTAGAATTGTTTTTTAATGGAAAAATAAGAAGACATAGACTACGGCAGGGATCGAACCTGTGACCATGAGGTTGACAGGCGAACACACAACTATCGCGCCACGGCCATCGCCAACTTGCTAACTAAACTAACTGTATTTATGCAAAGATAGAACAAATAAAAAAGTGTTTTTCTTTGAAAAAAGTACTTTTAATTTCTCAAAAACTAAGACACATTTTACCATCCGTTTTTCTATTTCTTATTAAAAATTAATAAGAGCATTTAATTTTAAAAACAAAAATTATACTTAATTACATAAAATTGTGAAAAAAATTAGTTTGAAATTCGAAGTTTCTAGTATGAAAATTAATTTTCAAAAACTATTGCCTAGCAAAACTTAATTTAAAATGAAAATTAAAGAAGATTTCTGGCTTTCCAAAAAGGTATAGCATGCCATTGTGGGTTTTACCGTTGTTTTTAAATATATTTTTTTCTGTTTTAAGTCAATTTTTTTTTAGAAAATTGCCCCTCCCGGCTAAACGGGAGGAAATAGACCCCCGATGGAATTCCATCGTATGTTTTAAAACAATGTCAATTTTCATTAGATGTCCCGCTTCTGATAATTTTTAATAAATCTCTTTCTACTGGTCAGTTACTGAATCAATGGATGAAAATTGTCATATGTAACTCGCCAAAGAATTTGGTATCGTGCAATTTCTAAAATATCTGCAATCCCTAAGTGATTTGAGCTTATAATTAAAGATCATCTATTTTTTAATATAAAAGAACATATGTGTGTTGAGCAACATGGATTTATGTCAGGTAGATCTCATCTCAACTAATCTAATCCTTTATTGCAAATTTATCACTGATTCTTTTGAATCTGGCTACCAAGTTGACACCATTTATACAGATTTTATCAAAGCTTTTGACTAAGTTTGTCCTAAAATACTTATAGCTAAACTTAAATATTTTGGTATTCATGGTTTGCTTCTAAAATGGATATCCAGCTACCTAACTGATAGAACCCAATGTGTGAAATGAGGAAATTTCGTGTCTAGAATTATAAAAGTGTCATCTGGAGTTCCTCAAAGAAGTCACCTTGGTCCTCTTCTTTTTAATATTTTCGTTAATGATATCCCATTTTTTTTTTTTCAAAATGCTTCATGTTTGATGTATGCTGATGACATAAAAA
Source organism: Philhelius pedissequus (assembly GCA_910595825.1). Lineage (NCBI taxonomy): Eukaryota > Metazoa > Arthropoda > Insecta > Diptera > Syrphidae > Philhelius > Philhelius pedissequus. The sequence goes on from OU343163.1 coordinate 82,128,376, forward strand.
TATGTATGTATGCATTAAAAACAAAAATGATCAACAAAGACTTCAAAATGATTTAAATATTTTATCTGTTTGGTGTGAATGAAATGTTCTTCCTTTGAATATACAAAAATGTAACGTTTTCACGGCACACCTTACTTTAGTCCCAATGATTCACAAATATAAACTGTTGAATCAGATTCTTGATCGCAAATCTGTGATTCGTGATCTTGGAGTAATTTTTGGTCCAAAGTAATCGTTTTCGTTGCATGTGGACTATATAACTGCTAGGGCAAATTTTGTAAAACGAAACTGCAATGAGTTCTGCAACCCTTATGCATTAAAATCAGTTTACATGTCTTTATTTCGACCCATCCTAGAATATTGTTCGATTGTATGGTGTCCTTGTTCTGCCATTCGGATAACGCGTATTGAAAGAGTTCAAAAGGTGTTTACGAGGTTTGTAGTCAAACAGCTAAGGTGGAGAATTGATTCTCCTTCCTACGAATCTAGGTGTGCCTTGATTGGACTAGATACTTTAGAAAAAAGACCGGTTGTTCAATGTGTATTGTTTGTGCATGATTTATTTACTTATCGTGTTAAATGTCCACAAATTCTTACCAACTTTGAGATATATGTTCCGGAAAGACAATTGCGTCTACGTAATTTTTTTAATAATCTAAGACATAGATATAATTATGGTGGCAATGAATGTTTTTCTAGATGTATTAATTTTTTTAATTCTATATGTAATCAACTAGATCTTTCAAGCAACAGATTGGAATTTAAATATAAATTACAGAATATCGTAAATTAACATATTTTTTATTTTAAATATAAACGGTGATTTTTTAAGAGCTTGGTTTTTGAAAATTCAAAAAAACACAGAAACTTGTAAAAAGTGAATGAAATTTTTATTTGGATCGAAAGATCAATTTCTGCCATTTACTTTTTAAAAATAATTTCACTTAAATGTTGCCCGCGGCTACGCTTCAGGTGGTCCATTCTGAAGGTCCAATTTTGGCAAACTTTTTCACACATTTCGGCCGGAATCTCACCAATGACGCGTTCAATGTTAGCTTCCAAGGCAGCAATCGTGTTTGGCTTGTCCCCATAGACAATAGACTTAACATAGCCCCACAAAAAATAGTCTAACGGGGTCAAATCACATGATCTTGGTGGCCAATTGACTGCGCCAAAACGTGAGATCAACTGCTCACCAAATTCGCCTCTCAATTGCTGCATGGTTTCGCGTGCAGTGTGGCATGTGGCACCGTCCTGTTGGAATCACATGTCGACCGAGTTCAATTCTTACATTTTCGGCAAAAAAAAATCTGTTATCATCGAACGGTACCTTTCTCCATTGACCGTAACCCTGCGGTCTTCATCGTCCTTGAAGAAGTACGGCCCAATGATGCCGCCTGCCCATAAACCGCACCAAACAGTGCATTTTTCGGGATGCATTGGTAGCTGCTGAATTGCCTCTGGCTGCTCTTCACTCCAAATACGGCAATTCTGCTTATTCACGTATCCATTTAGCCAAAAATGAGCCTCGTCGCTGAAACGGACGTAGCTTGCGAAACACATTTTTCACAGAGCACGAATTTTGATAATAAATTTCAATAATTTGCAAACGTTGTTCAGGCGTAAGTCTATTCATGATGAAATGGCAAACAATACTGAATCGAAATGTCAAATGTTCGTGGAATTTGTTATGTGTGATCTGTCAAAAATATAAACGTCAAAAACCAAGTAGCAAAAAAATCACCCGATAATATAATATATTATAATATTATAACTTGAATTGTTAGTAATCTGTAAGATTTATATCCGTAGATGAATAAATAAATAAATACGTATCATACGAATGTTTGCATTCATACAAAATTAGTTTATGAGCTATGACCATTTTAGAAGTCTGCAATTTTTAATTTAGAAAACAACAAGATTATTTCGTTTTATAGAAATTCCTCGTCAGAATTTTCAAATTACTCGAATAAAATATTTAAAAGAATATTTATGGAAATACCTACTTTTTGTATTCTGATTTTTTGTAATGTTAATTTCGTTTAATTTTAAACGTTGTTCTTCACCGCAAACTATTTGTTGTCTTCTGCTAAAAAGGCGATATAAAATTTACATTCAAAATTTTACTACTCAGTATTTCGGAATTTCCCTTAACATCTGCCTCATCGTCATCACACATTGGAATGTTGTTTTTTTTTTTGCTGTCAGTGTTGATATATAGCTGGATTATCTATTCAGACGGGAGCAAAAATTACCCAGAGAATTTTCTTCTAAAAATAGCCTTAGGTTTTTTATCCACCTAGGAGCGGGATGTCGTATATCTAAAAGGACATTTATAGATGTCCTTGCGACTTAATTACTTTTTAATTATTCGTTTGATGTTCGGTCTGCTGTTATCGTCTGATTTAATAAATATATACAACGTCTGTAACTACCCTTAAATTTAAAGCTGTGTTTGCCAACCTTCGGTCGAACGGTGTTGTCTGTTCAACCAGCGAAGGACACGGCGAAAACAAATTTTTTTGAGAATCTCGATATTTGTTCCACGAAACCCATACCTACTTCGTCTTCATTAGCAGATAATTAAGTAAAATAGCGTAGCATTTTTGGGGTCTCTAAAACTCAAATAAAGTAAAAATGTACAAGTTATAAATCAGACTTTCTATCTTAAATCTTAAAGTGTCCTTTTTACAAAAAAGATAAAGGTTCTACCGAGATTTGAACTCGGATCGCTGGTCAAAGTCCAGAGTGCTAACCATTACACCATAGAACCGATCTTATCAAAATTGCTCCATTTAAAATTATCAATAATTACCTCCCACGAATTATAATAGTCATCAAACGAAAACAGCACTGTACGGCTAAGGTGTCAACAAATATTTTAATTGACTTTTAAATAAACACAAGACAGATGGTGTTTGTTTGTTTTTTTTTGTGTGTGCATAGTCTGGGACGCAGCGTTTGGAAATGTTCTGATAACTTATCAATGATATACATGTATATTTATCATATTCATAAAACTATGTAGGATTCAGGATTGGTTGAAATGGGTAGCCATCGCGAATTGTTATGCACAAAAATATCAGGTTGTAGATGCATATAAGAGCTATTTTGGTAGTTTATATTAAATTAAATTTAAAATATTAAAAAATGACAAAAAAAAAAAATTAATTAAGTTAAAGCTGATTATCCACCCACATTGACGAATGACACTCCCGGTGCGACACGGGGATTCCATAATTGATATAAGTCTTCTAAGAATCCGACCATTAACCCTGCCTTTATGACTAGCCATGAGTGCGCACAAACCAGGAGTATGTCGTTCATGAGAAGTGATAGTGAAAGTCCTACCTAGCTTTAAGTTGGTAAATTTTCAAATTTGCTTTGTTGTTTTTCTTTTTTTTTTATATGCAATTATTAACAAAACAAAAAATTAAATTTTATCCACTAAAAAATCAGTATCTACAGAAACATACCTTCCGATACTATTTTTGATCAATATAGCGATTAGCCTGGTGCAAATATTTACACTGTATATGGAGACTTTTGAAATTATTATATGTGTTCGAGATTTAAAATATATCTCTTTCGGCTGTTTTGGTCGTAATGTTTTTTTAATGAAACAATTTCATTTCTTTTCCCGACGTTTCGACGATGGTTGCCGTCTCCTTCAGGGGATCTTTTATTTATAAAAATAAATTTAACATATTATACTTATAAGAATATTTGGTGTAAAATTTTGGCAAACTTACTGACAAATATAAGGCAATGTGTAAACAATTTTTTTTAATGATATAAAAAACACTTCGATTGAAGTTTAGTCGGCTTTAAATTGTCACGGATTCTGCTTAGTCACCAAAGAGAAGTAAACCGATGAAATGTTTTGGCTGTCTTGTTTACGATTTATATTGTTTTTGTTATTAATAATATGAAGAGTTTCTAGAGTACGAGTATATCGCTTGAAGACATGTTTCTCCATTTCCAGGATTTCCACTCTGTCAAAATCTGGTTTGTGTCCACGCTCAATGGAGTGTAAGGCCAATGCTGTCTTCCCAGTGCTTTTTAAATTAATGTCGGATTTGTGGTTGGAAATTCGTTGACGAAGAAGTTGTTTCGTTGCACCGATATAGGAAAGATTGCAATTTTCTTCCGCATTGCCACGACAATTAATTTTATAGACTACGTCTGTGCACTTATCCTTATCCTTTTCCGTTTTTGTTTTCATGTTGGTGAAAAGAGGTGCCAGCGTCCTATTGGATTTGTACGCTAAACTGACGTCATTAGTGCTTTTTTTTTACCGTCTCTTTAAAGTTTTCTGACAGTTTGGGAACATAAACTATACTCTTATAAATACCTCTCTCTTTTTGCCGATTATCAACAGGAGCTTTGTGTCTTTGGCGAAGTATCAAGCTCCGTATGATTTCCATTGGATAGCCATTATCTAGGAGAATTTGTGTGACTATTTTCTCATTTGCGGCGTGAAATTCCCGTTCACTCAACGCAAAGACTTTTTGAACTAGATTAGAGGCTGTATTAATAAGAATATGCTTTGCTCGATTGGATCTAAAGTTGACAAGTCTTCCAGACGCTGTGTCTTTCTGATACCAATTGAAAGAGAGTCTATCATTAACGAGATGAATCTTGACGCCTAAGAACGTTATCGCTCTGTTTTGTTCCTTCTCAACGGTAAATTGTATTTTTTCATGATATGAATTAAGGCATCGCAAAACATTGTCGACCTCCCCCTCATTAACAACTGCAAATATATCATCTACATATTTGACGATTATCTTTGGTTTGTTACTATCGGAAAATTTATAATCCAAAAGGTTGTCCAAAACTAAATCGGCAATGGTAGGAGAAAGTGGATTTCCCATTGGCATTCCATGAATTTGTCTGTATAAGTTATCTTTATATTGAAGTTAATTGTTTTCTTTAAGACAAAAATCCAACAAATCTATGAATTTGGTTTGGCTCAACTGTCTATGTTTACTAATTGTCTCCCATTTTTTCCTAATGATGGCTACTGCCGGTTGTACAGGAACATTAGTAAATAATGATACAACATAATAAGATACTAAAACATCAGTTTGTTCTAGAACCAGATTATTTACCTTATCTTTAAATTCATCAGAACTTTTAATTGAGTAGACAGAATCTCTTGTCACGCACTGTAAAATTCTCCCCAAGTATTTTTCAAGTTCATAACAAGGAACTCTCATTGATGACGTTATAGGTCTAAGAGGCATGTTTGGCTTGTGAATTTTCGGTAATCCATTAATTGCAGATATTTGTGCTGTGTATGTCGTCATCACCGTCGAAACGTCGGGAAAGGAAATGAAATTGTTTCATTAATAAACGACCAAAACAACAGCCGATATTTTAAATCTCGAAAACATATAATAATTCAACCAATTGGTCAATAACTTAACAATAAGATTTTTGAAATTATTATAAATTGTTGCTTTTGCTTACCTAAGCCACTATGTACATATATACTTATATGTTTTTTTTTTTTAACAAAGTGTATAGAGCTAAGTTTAATTATTGAAACAACTTTAAAATTATTAGAAAGAAATTGGTTTGAGCCATAGTGGTTTACGGAGCATTACCCGATTCTAGGCAGAGAAAAAAAAACCACAAGTCTCTTAAGAATTTCGGGAGATTATTCACCAAAGTAAGTGCTAACAATTTTTTCAGCTTTCCGTTTTTCTAGTGCTTAAATTTTGTGAATGAAATGAAAGAATTTAAAGAAACATCTAGAAAAAAAAATAAAACAACAATTCTAAAGAATCAAAGTGTTAAAATAAACTTAAAGATTAGTAGAAAAGCAATGGCGCAACATTTTAAACATCCTGATGTTAAGGGCTTAGCATGATACTACTTAACAGTTTGCTAATACTAAAGCACTTCATTAATATTTTTCCTAATTTTAAACACTTTTAAACCAGTACCATACTAAATCTATTTTCTTAATAAATTACAACTAAACACGTCTAAAATAGTGCAAAAAAGTAAGCGAACATAACTTTTTGACGTTTGTAAATGTCAAAGTGGCATATGGATTTAGTACGATACTAAAAAAATAAAGTAGCCATTTTGTGATTTTAACTTTAGTTAAATGTTAAGAAAATAGTGCGATACTAAACTTGTTTAAAATTAGTAAAATCCTCTTTTTAGACTAGTATCATACTAAAAAACGATTTAACATATTACTAAATCGATTAAAATTTTGCGCCAATAAGTTTGCTATAGTTTTAATAGTGTTAGCTTTTTTATACTAAAGGGTCCGCCAAATAACTTTTTTTTTTTGAAAATGCTATAAAAAAAACTACTGATTATTTTCTCAAATTTCTTTTTTTATTTGAAAGTACAATCCTTCCGGTTAATAATGGAAAATAATTTCATTCAAATGGCTGCCTCGGCTGGCCATGCAGTAGCCTACATGATCGGTCCAATTTTTAAGCACATTATCGATTGTGTGCAGCTGTATTTCACCAATGGCTTCACGAATATTGTCCTTTAAAGCGTCAATTGTCTCTGGCTTGTCGGCGTAACACTTATCTTTTACGGCATCCCGCAAATAATAGTCCAACGGTGTCAGATCGCAGCTCTGAGATGGCCAAACGACATTAGCTCTGCGGCTGATAATGCGATCTTCAAAAACAGGGCGCAAAACATCGAGTGTAGCTTCGGCCGCATGGCACGTAGCGCCGTCCTGTTGAAACCAAATATTGCCAATATCCTCCTCTTCAATTCTTGTAAACAAAAATTCGTTCAACATGGCCCGATAACGATCGCCATTGACTGTAACGGCCACTCCTTGCTCATTTTCGAAGAAAAATGGCCCAATTATGCCTCTGGACCAAAATCCGCACCAAACAGTGACTTGTTTTGGGTGTATCGGCTTTTCAATGTACGAGTATGTGTGCGGGTTTTCTGTGCCCCAAATGCGACAATTTTGCTTGTTTACATACCCGCCAAGATCAAAATGAGCTTCATCTGAAAAGATGATTTTTTTGGCAAAATCGGCATCTTCTCTAAGTCGATCGCAGGCCCACTTAGCGAAGCGAAAACGCATTGGATGGTCAGTTGGCTTCAACTCCTGAACCAATTGGACTTTGTATGGCGTCATACCAAGGTCTTTATGCAAAATTCGTCTCAACGATATCTTCGAAATGTTCAATTGTTGAGAACGACGGTGAATTGATGTTGATGGCGCTTCACGCACACTTTCGGCCACAGCAGCAATATTCTCGGATGAACGAACTGTTTTTGGCTTTTCACGCTTTGTTTTATCGATGAGGATGCCAGTTTCTTTCACTTTTTTCACAAGATAACAAACATACGGAGCTGACGGTGCTTCTCTTCTTCCAAAATCCGTACGCAATTTTCGCACACATTTTGCAACATTACCATGATTTTCAAAGTAATGGGAAATACCCAGCGTTGTTCAAGCGTATACACAACCATATTCGTTCAGCGGAAGAATAAAACTAATTATCTGTCAAATCAGACATGAGCTAAGTGTTACCATTCACGAAATAGGCACTAGTTGAAAAAAAAAAACGTTAGATGGCGGACCCTTTATTAGGGTATTGTGTAGAGTGCGTTGGACAAAATTCAGTTTAAAGCTTTTTTTAATTTCAGTTCGATATTTGTTCTCCGTTTTAAAAAAACATTATTGAAAATATTAGTGAAATTTAGTTTTAAAATAAATAGAAAGATATCATCAACTGGATCATCGAGTTATTATCATACAAAATTACGACATCCTTTCGACTTTTGATGTGATTGATTTTTCTTTAAATTTTATACCTAAAATTGAATTTGATAATATCACATTGCATTCCTACCTATTTTAATGTTTTTATTTAAATCTCATTTGTTTCATCACTTTGTCCTAAAATAAAATTTTCTAATAAATTAAGTTAAATCTTAAATATTTTTAATTAATCTTAAACTTCATTTGATGAAGTCAACAATAGATTCAGTTTTAGTTTTGTTAATAATTTAATTTTATATGAATATACATATTCATTTTTTTTTTTAATGCAAGTTTTATATTTTAACCTATACAAAGAAATAATTTCTTGTAATACATTTAGAAAAAATGTTTTAAAATGAATTTCACATTACAATTGAGGACCGTTTTTGCAAAACTCAACAAGTGCATTTGACAATTTTACAGAAGGTTTTTTTTTTGTGTGTGAATCAAAAAATAAAGAAATGACTGAAAATGTAAAAACGCCTTTCCACTTATAGGTAACTTTGTCACAGTAAACCGGAATAATATCAATAATGAAGTATCGAATTTACCAAATATTGAGTCCCAAAAAACAACAGTTTTTTTTTTTTCAAAATGACACAAGTGCACACTTGTTGAGTTCTCAAAAATCTTTATTAATTACTTTTTTCAAGAAAAATACTTAAATAATAGAAATTTTTAAAAGTAGGCATGTTTAATTACTATGCGCAGTTTTCTCGTTTCTCGTTAAACTTTTCCTGATCTTCTATGGAGTCACCGGCGACTCCAGAAGGGATATCGCGATAAAATTAATGGACATCATCCGGTATGACGAAAAACCTTCATAAGTTTCTTTACATCTATCATTTTTTGGACACATTATTCGCCTTTGGGACAATATCGAAATGGCAGAATTCATCGTACACAGAAGGAATGTTTAAAAGCCATTTTTGGATGAAAAAGTTAGTCCAATATAATTGTTACTCACTGCTTTTTTGTTGTCCTCTTTATTGCAAGTGATAACTCTAGAGGAACTTATTTTAAAAGGCAACTTCGTGTTGAAAAGTTGCTTTTTGTTTTATAGATTTTCATGCTTTTGGAGTATTTGGATGTGCTCGTTCGGGGAAACAATATTTTCATTTCTAAGTTTAAGTTTTCTATGAGTCCAAATACCCGATCCGGTGGCATATAACTATATCCTCTTATGGAAAAATAATGCCTTACGTCTGAAAAAAAATGGAATTTTGTTCCAAAAAAAAAAATACATTAGGCAGGCAGAAAAAATGCAAACCGTTAATTTTTTAACTGGAAATTAACCAGTCAACTGTGTAAAAAATACACCTGCCAACCAAATTAATTTTTGTTGACTTTTACGAAAAGTCTAAGCACTTTGTTGCGTTTTGCGAAACCTCTTAGATTTCAATGCTTTTTTGTATGGAACTAGTTGAGTTTTATGATTTTTTTGGTTTAGTCGATTCGCCTTGAGATACAAAAAATTTCGATACCCATATCTCATTTTTCGATTTTTGGCGATTGTTGAGTTTTGCGAAAACGGTCCTTAGTTTGGAAATAGTTTTTATAAAACAAATTTAATTTAATTGGTGATTCAATTTGTTGGGGTTGTGAATCATTGTAGCCTTTTTAGTTTCACCATGAACGCTTTTGGAAAGCACGGAGTTGCCAATTAGGGTAATAAGGTGAGCGAAAAGTCCATCTTGTGTGACATAAAGCCTTTACTAAAAAGTAACATATACAATAAAAATTTTCTGTTCGTCTGAATCAATTTTTTTTTTTTTTGTAAAATCTTGGTATTATTTTTTTACTTGCGATTTATAGGCAAGTTATGCATTCATACAAAAAAAAAAGATTTGAGATAACAATCAAGCAATGACATTACGATGAAAGCGAAGATGAAAACAGATGGTCTAAAAATTCTGTCCGTCTATATGTCGGTCTGTCTGTCAGTCTGTCTCTATGTATAGACAGAATTGCTTCAAACTTTGTATATATAGAGTTTTTTTTAGGTATTGTACGGAGGGGAAATTATTTTTTTTTAGCTAAAACAATAACGGTACCTGCCATATAACCGTACAAAAATCAGTGCAGCGTTTTAGGTACCACCGATCATATGGTTGAAAAACAAATTTTTAAAACTGTCTAAAAACGGTACTTTCAATATGGCCGTTTTTTTATTTTACTATCTCATAAATGGCTTAACCGATTCTTTCGAAATTTCACACATATATAGGCTTAGGTTGCCCAATTTATACTGCGTACCAATATTTTTAATTAATATTTTTTTGTAAAAATATTATTATTTATATAAATTAATAATTTATATTTTGAAAACTGCAATTTTGTTTTCAAAACTTATAGTTATACGAATTTGCTGAATACGTATGGATTGGCGTTTTTGAATTTTTTTTTTTTTGAAAATAGTTTAAAAAAAAAAAAACTTTTTCTCAAAAACCGCTCCACAGATTTTTAAATTTTTTTTCTCATAAATTCAAATTTATCCAAGAAATAAAATGGCGTACTTTTTTTGAGTTCAAATTAGTTTAAGTATTTATTTTAGAACCTTGAATAGTTTTTTCATTATTGTCATTGATTGTCATACCAATTTTTAAAAAATTAAAGAAACTTTATATATATAAAAAATAAAGTAAAAAACGACTTTAAAAATAAAGGGTTATCCATATTGCGGTTTCAAAAGTAAACGTAAATAAAACACAAAATATTTTTTTTCATGATATTTCTTTTTTATTATAAAGTTTAAACGTTGACATTATGTGTGAAACACTACATCATTTAAATGGCCTCCACTCGAATTGTTGCAAGCATTGATTCTTTTGAGGTAATTTTCGACCACTTTTTGACACATATTGGGCGGTATCTCAGCCAAAACTTGACGAATGTTGGTTTTCAAGTGCTCAAGAGTTAAAGGTTTGTCTGCATATACACGGTCTTTCGCTTAGCCCCACAAAAAAAAGTCCAGCGGTGTCAAATCGCATGATCGTGGTGGTCACTTGATATCGCCACGACGAGAAATTACGCGGCCAGGAAATGTACATGTGGCACCATCTTGTTGAAACAGTCGTGACAGTCGTTCCATCGTCGTTTTCGAAGAAGTAAGGTCCAATCACACCTCCGGACCTAAGAGCGCCCCAACCAGGGACTCTTTGTGGATGTAATGACCTCTCTTCAATTACTTAAGGATTCTCATAACCCCAAATACGACAATTTTGTTTATTAACATACCCACCGAGTGAGAAATGTGCTTCGTCGCTGAAGAAAATTTTGTTCGAAAAATCGACGTCCACCGCCTGTTGTTCAAGCACCCATTCGACGTATCTATGACTTTGTGAATGGTCAGCTGGCTTCAGTTGTTGTGTGAGCTGGACTTTATATGGATGTAGGTGTAGATCCAAATGCAAAATACGCCATAATGTGCCGTAAGCCAGTCCTATTTCCTGAGAACGACGAGGAATCGACACATTCGGGTCTTCGGCAACACTTACAGCAGCTATATTTGCAGTGGTACGAGCGAAACGATGATGCACAGGCCTTACAATATCTGTAATCAATCCAGTCTCTTCAAATTTCTTCACAATTTTGCCAATTGCTTGCGTAGCTGGACGATTATGTAATCCATAATCTCCTCTTAAAGCACGATATGTGGTTTTAGTAATTTGTATGCGTTGTGCGATAGCTAAGCAATCCATTTTCGTAAATGTCAGACTTTCAACTGAAAAAAAAAAAATTGGTGTAACAACTTAGTTTGACAGATGTCGAATTCCAGCCCTATACTTTTGAAACCGCAAAATGGATAACCCTTTATATAGATTTTTAATAGAAATCTTTTGCATACGATGTGATTGAACATAATTGGTCATATTATTCTTGGCTTTGACAAAGAAATCCCTCATTCGGACGAGGTCAGTATTAAACCAGCATACGAAGTAGCTTCCAAGTCAGAGGAACAAAATATATAAAAGACGGGTAAAAACACCTACCTATATCGCATTGATCCTCTTCGATGACAACAACTTTGTCAATGCCATAGCAACGTTGTCTTTGGGGCGGGTCGGTGTTGAAATAAAATAAGACAAGTTGTGTGTTAGCTATAAACAAAATCCCTTAATTTCTTAAAATACTAATGTATGCCATTATTTATGAAATATGACACCGTTCAAATGTTCGCTGCGAATCTGCACGCTGTCAAGGATCCAGAAGGTCGCCGCCAAACTTCGGTTAATCTTGTTAACGAGAAAAATTATCCGAGTAATTTACTGCTGTCAGTCAATGCATTTGAATTGTTATCGTCAAAGTATTGAATTTGAACACACTGTTAGTTAAAAATAAAAATTGCATTGACATATATGGCACGTCGACGTATTTTGGGACAACTTTGACCGACTTGCGTTATTCGTTTGATAGTCAGTGTTTTATTCACAGACACTGTGAACATTTACGCTTTGGTAACAAAATCCATATTGATTTTATAGTGGCTTCAGGGAGTCACCACGATGACGGATTAAGTTGACAATCTAGTTGTAGCTTAACAAATTTTGTGAAGCAATTAATCAATTTTAGAAAAAAAGTTAATTAAATTAAAAGTATTACTTACATCTCAAGTTCATTTGTTTTTTTTGGAACATTTTTTTTTTTTTTTTTTACAAACCTTAGCCACAATTTCCTAAGGAGACTACCTACTCATTTATTGTCTTTTAACATTGTCTAATTCATTATCCGCATGACATTTACCTTATTTAACCTAAATAACCTAAATACACAATTAGAAGAGAAAATGTCATTTTATATATGTAATTTTTAAATTTTCAATTCAATTCAATGACATGGTCAAAATTCTCCATATAGATCAGTCTGCGTGTGTTTCGTTCCCAAATCCATTAAACAAACCATTTCCAACGGAAGTAGTAGCTTTGACAAGAAAAGTAATTCAAACCTGACCAAAAAAAAAAAAACAAGTCATGCTGAACTCATGTCAACTAGATTTAAAGACTAAACTGCTGACTAAAATAAAAGGTATATTCAATGCTAATAAGTTCATCAACCTTTCAGGTTACTTTTCTCACTTTCATTCTGATTGATTTGACCTTTCATCGTTTCCCATAGTTATACCTATATATAATTCAATTTAGCTCCTTAACTTGTGCCCTCTGTGTTTCATCAATCATTTTTTGTTTCACAACGAAAACGAATTCATTTATCAAATTTTATCAACAAAAAATTTTGTTAGCCATTCAGTTGTTCTCTTACATATGAATTCAAGTTCCTGGATATTCGTCTTAGAAACAATTTGTCATACCTAACCTTGGAGGGGGGAAAAATAATATATAGCAGCGCAATTCATGAAGACATTTACATACACACAAAAAAAATTGAGGTATATTTTTCTCTTGAAAATTGGTTCGCGAAATTATTTTTTTTTTTGTTGCCGCATAAAAATGGATTTTTACTTGCCCTCTAGGACAACACGCAAGTTGGCCTCTTGTACACAAAAATCGAGTTTTTAATAAAAAATAACTTAATGGGTTTCGTGATAACGTCAATCAGTCAGTCTGTGCTTTCTGTGTTGTTTTTTTTCTTATAATTTTTCTCCAAAACAACAGAACGATTTTCATTAAACTTCGCACCTTTAGTATCTTAAAGGCTTTCAAAAATGTTATTTTTGTGACGAAAAATTAATAATCAAATAGTAGTAGGCTTTTGACTAATTTTGTTTTGCTATTTTTGTATTTCTTTTTTATAATTTTGCGTGCACTTAAGGGGCTTATGACTACACTTAAAATGTAAAACACAGCACAAACTATTAGGAATATAGGAGATGGTCTAATTGGAGATACAGATACACATTGGTTTTAAATGTTTGAATATCGCACTGGGGGGAAAATTTTGGGTCTGGTAAAGCATTCCACATTCGTGTAGTGCGGCTAAAAAAAGAATCCTTATACTTGACAGTACGTCCGAATTTGGGCTCAATGGTAAAAAAATGAACATTCCCAGCAGCGCGTATATTACACTAAATAGTTTAAGGGGAGGAATGCAACTGGCTATTTCATTAGACCATTCTCTATAAGAATAACGATTAACAATGAAAGGCATGAAACATTGCGACGGTGTTCAAGAGGAGCATTTTTTTTCAGTTATTTTTCATCACTTATCAATTATCATTATCGAATTAAAGGCACGGTAGCGCCCATTCATTTTATGACAATCCATTCTTTTCACAGGACGCATTTTTAAGAATCTGGTGAACATACAACGAAATAAAATACGGGACGGTGTCGCAGCTACTTGTTCTTCTGTCACATCGTAAGCACATGAAATGTGTGTGAAAACGTCTGAATATATTTTTAATATCGATTTTTAATACATTTTTTAGATACAACATTTTTAATATTTTTTTCTACAAAAAATTAGGTAGACAATTTTAAATTATTTTAATATATTTTCATAAAAAGGGATTTCCATTCGTTTTCGAAATATTGAATTTTCAAAAAAAATGATTTTGTTTTTCAAAAAAATGATTTACAACAAAATGATTTATAAAAATTATTTTAAAAAAATGATTTTGTTTTTTCAAAAAAAAAAATGATTTTGTTTTTTTCAAAAAAAAAATAATAATTTTGTTTTTCAAAAAAAATGATTTTGTTTAAAAAAAAATGATTTAAAATAAAAATTATTTAAAAACAGTGATTTTGTTTTTCAACAAAAAAGTGCTTATTTTTCAAAGAAAAAAATTGATTTTCAAAAAAAAACATTGTTTTTCAAAAAAAAAAAATTATTTTGTTTTTCAAAAAATCCAAAAATATATTTTCTTTTCGAAAATTGTTGTTATGCAGTATTATTAAGAATTAGAGGGACCTCCTGTCTTCAAATTGCGATCGAAATCCGTTGAGGTAGTTGAAAATCGTAAAAGCGGTTCTATAGTAAGTACCAAGCGTTAATTAGATTTTATGTAAGAATTCAAACCAAAATGTAGACTACTTCTTACAGTGGACTGAATTTTATTTTTATTAAAACCGTTAGAGCAGTTTTCAAGATAATTAAGATTTACCATTTTTGGTACACACACAAAATTGTATGCTAAGTACGTACCGTTAGTTTTAGAGCTGAACTAAACTTTGAAAAAAGAATGAGTTAATTACCTTAAAAGCTGAAGTACCAAGTTTGAGTAAAATCACTCAAGCAGCTTAGGCTATAGATCGACCTAGATACCAACAGACATAGGCGGAATTATGGTACCCTTTTTTTCGTGATCTCCATCATTGTAGTTCTTCTAGTTCGGTTTTTCCCAAAGGTAAGACTTGCCTCATATCGCAAGTAAAAACGGATAATACCATATAAAACCATATCTTCTATAATAGACTTTTTCGAGAACGATAAAACCGATTTCAACATCAAATTCCAGAGAGTCAAAAACGTGTGTCAAAACAAATTCATTTGAATTTCATCAGACTTTTAAAAAGTACTTTATAGATTTTATACAACTTAGTAGGTAGCAGTTTTTGACATATCCACACAAATGTTAGAAAACAGTTAAGGACACAATTTTTTCATATACTATAGTGCAAGTTTTGCATTTGGAAAAAAAATCGAACTCGAGATTTTAATAAAAGTTGACATTACGATGATAGAGAACACCAAACAAGTGGGTCCGGCAATTCCGCCTGTCCGTCTATTGTCTGTCTGTAGAACGATCTACAGCCTAAACGGCTGAACCGATTTTGTTCAAACTTGGTGTTAAGGCGTTGTATGTGATTGTCCAAAATCGATTTTTGAATCGTTGTTTTACCCCCAAAAATAACGGTACTTGCCATATAAATTTTTTTACCTCTTAATTATCTCGAAAACGGCTCTAACGATTTTGATAAAAATTGGTGTGTGTACTAACTTGAGTATGTTCTATATTTTAGCCGAAAAAAAATTTAAAATATTTTGTTATTAACGGTACCTGCCATAGAACCATTTTATTGATTTTCAAATCTGTCATAAACGGCTCAACGAATTTCGATCAAAATTTGCATACAGGATCTCCACCAAACTCTAAATAATACTGCATTTCAAAATTTTCGAAAAATAGTTTATTTTTGATTTTTGAAAAAAAAAAAAATATTTTTTTTTTGAAAATTCAATATATCGAAAACGGGTGGGAGATTTTTTCTGAAATTTTGTTTTTAAATTTATGTTATTAAATATTTAAAATGTTCATACCAATTTAAAAAATTTTATATATAAAAAATTAAGTGAAAAACCAGCCGTTTCCATTAAGAATCTTTTGCAATTTATTGTGATCCAACATATGAGCAAGTACGTGCGGCCAGTCGTGCATTTCATTTTTTTTATTTTCGACCTTCTTAAGGCTCAAACCAAATCAGAAGATTCATTTTGATAAAACAATGATTTGGGTCATTTTCATTAATACATCCCAACCCAAACATTTTTTAATGAAAAACTCATCAAGTCTCACAAAACTTTTGTTTCATTATGAAAAACACCACACACTATTATCTGCAACATCGACAGAGTTTGATGGTTCACGCTTTAATTAATCCTGTCAGCAAGCGTTCATTTGATGCAGGTCACACATTCCGATTTATTCAAAACTATGAATATACCAAACAACAAAACACACTTGGAAAATCAATGGCAGCAATAAAAAGCGTTAGTGTCCTCATCAATCTTTATACTACAGTACAGACTCTAGTATAATAGATCAACCATGTGAGGGCATGAGCAAAACTGTTCTATCAAAGATATTCTGATTAATTGCGATATTTTGTACGGCCGAGCCAGAGGAGGGCACGTCCTGATTAAATGAGCTGCTGAAAGTGGTCCATAAACAAGGATGGCAAGCTGTCCCTTATGACATGTGGAGTGGAGAGGTCATGATGCGGAGTGTGTTATTTTCGATAAAATGTATTGAAAACAAGTTCTCTCTAGTGATTTTATAGTAAACAACAATTTATATCGCCTGGAATTCAAGCATGCAGCGGAGCCAGCGCAGCTATGCAATAATTAAAAACAATATTCATTCCGGGATTATTGATTGGAAACGCATTTGTGCCAGCACTCACAAATTCAATAACTGAACAAAGTAAACCGTGGAAAAATAAGAATGAATCACTAATGGATCTTTCGGTGGTGATTTGCTTGATGGATTGTCGGCGGGTGTTTACTGTTGTATCAAACAATTGAAATCGTTGGTTGGCAATTGACGGGCAGTGTAAACTGTTTTAAGCCAAACATTGCAAATTACATGTGGAATTTGTTTATCAACTAAGGTATTACAGTCTTGTTTTATGCATATCTAAACTTACATGTATAACAAGGACAGGTTTACAACGAAAAGTTGTGTCATTGGTCGACTCATATTCTTTATAATGAGGTACTAACAAATAATGATATTTTGTGCGGTTCTTGGAAGATATACAGTACTGCCCGTTTAATTGCAATGACATTTTTTTTTTAATTTAACTATATGCCAGACCTAAGGTCTTTTAAATGCAACCTAAATTGCACGCCACTATTTTGTTACATTTTTGTCGGTAAATTATTCCTACCATACATGTTCGATTAAGGGAAAGCCGTTTGATTGTACGAGACGGACAATTAAATTATTCATTTAACAAATTCGATACAATAAATTCAGCATTTATTTATGAAAAAAAATATATTATGTATAAATACACAAAAATACTTAAACACATTCTATTAAGAAAAACATATCTCTGAGATAAAAATAGATTAATTAATTAAATATTTATTATAAATGATTATATGTACTTAAAGAAAACAGTTAGAACCGTAATATCAACGAAAGTTTCAAAATTTTCACCATTTTTAGTTCACATTAAAATTTGAATTCTTCTTCTTGAATGATACCTGACATTAAAAAAACAACATGTCTCAACCTTTGGTAAAATTGTGAGAATCAGTTGTTTGTGGATTTTGAAGGGAAATAGCAATGAGAGTTATACAGTGTACAATGCAGATAATTTTAGGGTTTCCAAGTTTTTTTTTTAGTGATTGTTTTTGTCTATGGTCGCTAAATTAACCGTTATGTGTGTTTAGTTTGTTAGATGCATTCTTTTAAATATAAATATTAATTAAGCGGGGTTAACGTTAAATTAACTTTTTTTATAATTAAAATTAAATTGTATTATTTTTTGAAAAATCAATATTTTTAAAACCAATTAAATAAAATTATTGTAATTAAATAATAAAATGATAAGACAGGCTTATAGATCAATAATTTCCGAGTGTAAATAAAACTTCAGTCTTTCTCGACGTTTCGTTGGGGTTTTCCAATTCGCCAAATTTTAAACGATTTAGTAAAATGTTAAAGCCACTTTTAGCAATTTACTAAGCTTAAAAGATGATTGAGCTAATTTTAAACGATTTTAACATTATACTAAAGTTAAAATCACGGAACGGCTACTTTAACTTTTAGGAATTTGCTAAATCCATTATGAAATCTAATAGTATATCAGCCTTGCACGCGGGGTGCCCAGGTTCGAGTCCTGCTGGTGGACAATTTTTGTTTGAAAATAATAAAGATAAAATGATGATCGCACGAACTTGCTCTTATGTTCGATCACATCACATGCAAAAGGTTTCTGTTAAGAATCTAAATATATTTCAAAGACGTTTTTTACTTAAATTTTGTTTATACAATTTTTTTCTAAAAAAAAAACTTTTTAGGTATGACAATTTTAAATATTTGATAATATAAACTTAAACACCAATTTCAAAAAAAAAACATCCATAAGTTTTCGAAGTACATATTAAATTTTCAAAAAAAAATCGAATTTTTATAAAAAAAATTTAATCGAAATCCGTCAAGCCGTTTATGAGAAAGTTCAAAATAAAAAAAAAAATGGTTGTATGGCAGGTGCCATTAATAAAAAAATATTAAAAAAAAGATTGACTAAAATTAAGAGTATACCTAAAAGGTGCACATTTTTTTATCAAAATCGTTAGAGTTGTTTTAGAGAGATGGTAAAGAAAATTGTATGCCAGGTGCCATTAGTTTTGGACTTAAAAACACGATTCAAAAATCTTTTTTTGACAATCACCTAAAACGCTTAAATGCCAAGTCTGAAGAAAATCTCGTCAGCCGGTTACGCTGTTGTACAGACAGACGCGGGACCCACTATTTAGTGTTCTCTATTATCTTAATGTCACCGATTAAAATCTCGAGTTTGATTTTTTTTCCAAATGCAAAACTTGACCTATAGTTTCTACCTATATCGCAAGTAGAAAACTAAACAAAAAAACTAAAAATAAAATTGAGGATTTTATCAAAATCAGTCCTTCAGTTTTCGAGATACTTTTTTTATAAAATTTTCATTGATCCGTGGCATCTAATGGTGTTCTTGTTTTTTCGAAAAGCCGGTTAAAGTGATGGTTTTGACAGATTTTACAAGTTTACAAAACGATTTTTAATTCGATAAATATTTTTTTTGATATATATACTCGTACATGTACATATTAATATTTGTCCAACAATTCAAATGGCATCTTTTTTCCCCAAACTATTACTATAATATGTAATGCTTTGAACAAAAAAAAAACGCGTAAAGAGATTTGCCATTAAGTGGGGAATACTGTAACATAGGAAACTGTTATTAATATTAAAGAGAAATCAATCACGATACTAAGCAAATGATGAAGATGGAAGTAAGAAACTTTTTTTGAAAGGAAAAGGAAAATGTAACAATTACCATGATGACAGTTTTGTGTGTGAAAGTGCACTGGCGAGTTAACCTGCGGCGAGGATTTATATTCAGCACACCTACTTACACTTTCTCATATTAGAACGATTTTTAATCCTTTTGAAGTTACTAATCTAGTTTTGAATAAATGTTTAGACTCTAGAAAGTGGTCAAGAAGTTGATTGTATATTCACAGACTTCTCGAAAGCTTTTAATCAATTGTCTCATGAGATTATCAATTTTAAACTTAATTCATACGGGTTTCCTCTATCTTTTATCAAATGGATATCCTCGTATCTTAAAGATAGGTTATATCAAGTCAAATTCAAAAATTCTTACTCAAGACCCTTTATGGCCAAATCAGGTGTTCTGCAGGGAAGCCATCTTGGACCATTACTCTTTAAATTGGCTATTAATGATGCTCCTCCTTGTGTACGCAATAGAGAAATTTTTATCTTTGCAGACGATATGAAGATTTATAAAAATATATCATCTACAAAGGATCGAACTCTATTGCAAGAGGATATAAACCACTTTGCCTTGTGGTGTGAAAAGGACAGTTTGAATCTTAACCCGACAAAATGTCAAACAATGACATTTTCAAAAAAACGTTCTCCTTCTCATGACTATATTATTTCACGGCACATTTTAACTCGTGTTATAACTGTACGGGACCTTGGAGTTCTCTTCACGCAAAATTTAGACTTTTCTGTCCATATTAATGTTAGAGCTGTGTCAATCGCTCATTTTTAAAGATTCAATCGTTCAAATGTCGTTCATTTCAAAGATTCGGTCTTGTCAATCGTTCATTTTTTCAATCAATCATTTGTTACAGTTGCGACCCATATGGAAACATTTTTGAATTGAAACTATCACATGGTTTGATGTGTGTGAAGTCAATCAATCTTTTACTTTCATTCAACATATATACATATGTATGTGCATATGTAATGTGGTTGATCCGAATGTTTGTGAAATTTAACTGATGCTTTTAAAAAAAATTAGGAACAAAATTGGTAAAAACACACCTACATTTGTTTAAAGGTATTTCTTTAGTTTCGAGTAAGCAAACCATTAACCCATAAACATTATGGGAAAATAAAGAGAATATCTAATACATATATATTTCATTTCCATTCAGTTTCGTTCGTTCTTTAGAACGATAGAATGTAGTGAAAAGTGAAACCAATCAATGCAATTCATTTTGATTGTAAATAAGTGGAATGAACGAAATATGATTGCCTTGCGTTCAATCGTTTGATTGAAACTGTAGTATAGTGTAAAACGGTTGGTATTGAAATTGATTGATTCGATTTACTTACTTTGATTGCAATCAATCAATCTTTTTAATGAACGGGTCATAAAGATCGAATCAATCACGATTGACACAGCTCTAATTAATGTAATAGTTAACAAAGCCAATTCAATGTTAGGATTTATTAAACGTTGGTCCAAAGAATTTGTTGATCCCAATGTTACCCGTGCTTTATACAACTGCTTGGTTCGTCCCCATCTTGAGTATGCATCACAGGTTTGGACTCCTCTTTACGATGTTCATATTGAGAGATTAGAATCTGTTCAAAGAAACTTTACACGTTTCGCATTGAACGGGCTTCAGTGGAGTGATCCTTCTAATGCCCTCCCTTATGACCAACGTTTATCTATTCTTCAAATGCAAACACTGGCACAGAGAAGAACAAACAATGATTTGGTATTCTTCCACCAAATAGTAACAGGTGTCACAGATGCACCAGACCTACTATGTTCAGTTTTTTTTAATTATCGGGGTGGAGGTTATAATCTTCGTGGACTCGACTTGATTAAAGTCCCAACACATAGGACCAACTATGGTATGCATGAGCCCTTGACACGTATGGGTAGACTTTTAAATTGGAATTCAAAAGTTTTTGATTTCAATATCAGTAAAATTAAATTAAAAAATCTTCTCAAAACCAGTGTTCCACGCTCCTAAATGTTTGTTTGTTTATTGTTATGTTCTTGTTTTTTATTGACGTAATATAATATGTTATATTTTCATGTTTTACTTGTGTTAGTGTTATTTGTAACAGAGTTTGCCTACTAACAACTAACACTGCACTAAATGATGAGCCGGTGGTATAACACAGTTTTCTCTGTTGGCAAACCATTGGTCGCAAGACGGAGCTTGCTATAAGCTCTCTTCGACCAATTCTGATAGTGTGAAAAAACTTTGCACGCGCTCAAGGGATTATGAATACCCTTTATATGTTTTTAACATAGCGCGGGCATTCGGTAGAAGAAGAGGAAGAAGGATAGGAAAGATGTGTGGCGCGATGTTCTGAGACTAGAGCTGGTTGATGTCTCAGATTTATCTCCAGGGATGGCGGCTGAACTAATGCGGAGGGATTTATCGTGTCTTATTTATTTATGTCCCTTTTAATTCGCATTATTTTATTTAGTTCGTTGTCATATTTTATTGGTATGCTAGTTTACTCAATCGCATGTTGCTAGTGTTATGCCTAAACAGCATGTAATGAGCAAAGCAGCAACTTATTTTATGACAATTTTTAGAATTGGTTTTTAATGGAATATAAGAAGACATAGACAACGGCAGAAATCGAACCTGCAACCACGAGGTTGACAGGCGAGCACACAACTATCGCGCCAGGGCCAACCCCTTAAGATATACATAATATGTAGGTAGGTACTACTATTGGTACATTTTTCACTTACGAGTATGTGAATTTTTACCGTACCACCGAACGGTGGCACTACTTTAAGTAGGTTATTTATCACCTATACATAGGTGCATATGTTCTACATCATAAGTTATTTCAGTCTTATCATACATATGTATTTTATGTATCCTTGGGGAGGTCTCTCTTAACCTCATCGAAATCGTTACTTTTTATTTATTTGCTATAATACATAAAACTGTATGTATTCCAAAAAAAAAAAATATAATTTCCTAATCCCAACAATCTTTTCAAACTTATTGCATTTCAAAGACACCAATCTTACTCAACCGCATCTTTCTTTTTTTTTTTATAGACATGATGTATTTAAAAAGAAAATACTTTCTCAAAATACACCTACCCCAAAAAAACAAACCCATTTATTTTTTTTTAATCTTTCCCACATCTTATAAATCAGGCAGAACCATTTAAATAATTACTTTTTTACATTGACAACATTATTTTTTGTTGTTGTATATTTTAAATGAAAATAAATCCCCTAGGTACCAAAGGCCTCAATATATTTATGATTGTTTTTTTTTTTTAATTAAATTTTATATATTTTTGCTCTGTCAAGATGTGCATTTAACAATTTTCAATTAATTCACTTTCGAATTAATTGTAAAATTAATATAAAATCATTTCCACGGTGATGTTGTTTGCAATTAAAAATAAAATAATAATAATATATATTCACACACCCGATAGCCATTATCGTGTTCCTTTTAACTATAAAGAGGAAATTTACACAATACCTAGCTACTTTGTTTTCGTTTAAATTTGTCTTAAAGAAAAATTGTGCCAAAAAATCAAACAGGTGGCAACTGAAATCTGGGATATAAGGCGAGATGCAAGAGCTTTTCGTTCTCAGTTGGAGAATTGAGAGATATAACATACATGCGCTCTCTGAAAGAAAAGGAGAAACATTATTGTTTATGTTGTCTAGAATAATAAATACGTCTGTAAACATTTAAAAAAAAACATTCCTGGAGCTTATCAACATGTTGTTGATAGATTCAAAATCGAGTTTAGCAACATACTGTCTAATATTTTTTCAAAGTTTAAATCGCCGAGTACCTATTTTAGATTTTGACTACTAATTGTGTAGAACACTTTGGCATTCATAAATGTCGGATTTGTTTGTTTAGAATGTTGACTGAACTAGCTCTGAATTGAAGAAATTTTGAATAGTTTTGATTCTTGGTTATGTTGATAAGAAAAATAAAACTGAAGGTGAGATGTATCTTGGAACTTGCGTCACCTGTTGCAACTTTGTTAAATCCATTTATAGGTGAAATAGATGCCTTAATAATGGGCCTAGAATATTGAAGCTCAGTGGACGATGCATACAGTTCTATATGGGACAGAATATATGTATGCGTCAGTTCTTTTTTTTTTTTTGTATTCATTTTTATTTAATCTAAACTTATAACTATCTTAAAGCTAGACAAAAATGTTTAAAACTAGCCTAATTATCAATAACTTACAACTAATTTACTGGCCCTTTACTGCGTCAGTTCTGTATATTGCCAGATGCCCTCAGTTCTTGTAGAATTATTAATTGTTTATATTCTTTTCACTTGCTTGTGCCAATTTATTTCGCTAAAATCATGCAGTGTCCACAAATGGCTAGAGCCTCAAAGGGCTGGATAGTCATCGCAGCCGCTGGCGCTGTATAGTCTGTAAAGTCACCTATAGAATCACCTTTTCCATGTTACATACTAGAGCTAATATCAGAGTTACCACAAAGAAGTAGTGGCTTAGTAAGTAGTGCCACATGCAGGTTTTGTGATATAAAATAGGAAACGCCGGACCATATTCTGGGCAATTGTGATGCACTTGTTCATCAAATGAAAAAACACCTTGGACGATACCAGGTGGAAGAGAGTGACTTACCATCTCTAAAAATACTTCAAATACTCAAATTCATGAGGGAAATACATTTGGAGGAAGAGCTGTAAAATGATCTATCCTCACCCAGTTCTTGAAGGGGACACAATAGATCTGAAGGTCGCAGTGCAACAACCCCATAGTAATTCATTCATTCATACCACAAATAAAACAATTTTGAGCGCATTTCTGAGGGCCAATATACGTCAGAAATTAAAGAAAAAACTAGCAATTATTAGGCAACATAAATATTTAGTCATATAGTCTCGTCATTCTGAATGAATGCATTCAGTGCGCTTTCAATAAGCGTTTCTCTTTTTGATCTCTGAGCAGAGCTTGAACATGTCAAGTACGCTTTGAGCAGAGTTTGATCATAACTCTCCGATTTATTTACGAAACACACTGGAGCACCGAACTGGCAAAATAATAAAAAACTTATTACCTACAGAGGAAGAACAACCGGCGTTAATCTCCATTTTTATGTGTTTGATTGTTTCCGGTCTGTCTCTGTCATATCGCATAACAAAAATGTACTCCGTTTTTAAAAAATTTTTTTTTTGTTTAATGTTAAGTTCCTTATTGATTACAAAACGATTTTGTGGGTGGCAATGGTGCAGTGAATAAAGTGGTTGATTGTTAACTAGGACGTGTGGTTTCCATCCCACGCTAGCCGCATTCTTTTCTATACCTCCAATTTTAATTGGATGCCGCCCATGGGTTAAAATGAGACAGTCAATACCTGGTTCTCAAATCCACTGTGCCAAACTAGTGGTGTGCAATTCAGTTTGCATTTAAAAGACCTTAGGTCTTACAGGCATATAGTTAAATAAAAAAAAATACGTTTAAATACATAAAAGACACGAAATATATTTTTTACGAAACACTTGTCAAATATTTTATTCATTAGACATTACAAATTTTACAAAATGCATTTCGGCATCATTTACATGCTATCATCAGCTTCACTCTTGAAAATAAACCAAAGAAAGACATTTAAAATAGAATAACAATCTTAATGAATTGTGGAGGAAATGATGAATAAAGAGCAAGTTAAATATTATTTTACTTTACTCTGCTCGTACTTTTTTATCTGAGCTCATAGCTCGCAGCTAGCTCTGATTGAAAAAAGAAACACAACTTGAAGTTGAGCGCTCTGATGTGTCTGAGCTAAAAATGAAACGTAGATATTTTTTGACAACTCAGTTGCCTGCTCTGAGCTTAAAAAGATAAACGCCTACTATGGGAACTTTGTTATGGAGGAGACACATTGACAATTTTTGTGATTTAATTAGAAACAATTTAACATTTTAAAAAACAATGAGATATGCGGGCCATTTCTTGGTGGCCCCGGGCCAAGGACCATAATTAAAACAGATCACCAATGGCCCGATCGGGCACATTATGGCAACGCTGGCTAATATCCCTCAAACAATATTTTGCCCAAAGCAGGCCTGCAGATATTTGTCTTTATTTTTTTTTAGAAAAAGTAGATTCACTACTTCCGATGCCTTGTAATTTAAAAAAAACTGTATTAGCATGGATGATTGTTCGCTTGGCTTCTCCAATGATTGCGATATTGGAGGTATTAGATTAGTGGATTCTATGTCGATAAAGTCATTGACTAACTCGAATTTATATCTGTCCATCATTGAAACGCTTTTTTAGTAGATATATTGTTTTATCTTGTCCTTAGCAATAAACAAAATAGGAAAATTATCTACTGATACAGCTTGACTAGTTTTCCTTAAAATGTCGAATCAGCAGATGCAACTAATTGAACAGTTATGCTGGTATTGGCTTAAGACTTTCATTAAATTGATTCAGGCAAGATGTAAAAAAGCTTGATTTTAATCATACTTATTTTTATTTTTGATGGCGCAACAAATCATTGTGCTCCTGGGCCTCAGGCGAGTTGATCTCTAGACGTCAGTCTCAAATTTCGTACTACAAGTCGATGAAGATCATCTTCAACCTGGTCCCACCATCGAATTTGAGGTCTGCCTTGGTTTCTAGATCCACCTGGAATGGTGGTATAGAGTCAACGTGTTACTGTTTGTGTCCTTGCCTTAACCTTCTGATGGTTTCGAAGGCTTCCGTAAAGTTTTTTCAATTTTGATGGAGTAGCATCTTCATTCATATTCAGATTCATCATCAGGGATATTTAAGCTGGACATGACGTGGTCTAACTCTTCTCCGTTCACACTGTCATAACCGGCCTTAAAATTGATGAGGTGGTGGGTATCGTTATTGAATTTATGGGGCCTCTCCAAAAACTGAGGCTATGTGGTTATTGTAGGATCCAGGGGTATATAACACAATACCTACATTAGGTGTTAGTTGAACAAGTGAAATTCAACAACTTTTTAAAATTTGTGTAACACGGAACAACAAGTCTAGGAGAACTATAACAATTGTTTTGGCTTCATTCAACAAGTGGGAAATTTCACTATTTCACCATTTCTGTAACTGGAAACAACAAGTGTTAAAAAAAGACAATGAACTTGTGGAATAGTTGATAAATTTCAACCGACATACAGTTCCGGACTAATTCAAAATTCAACAAGTTAAAAATAAACACTTGCATTATAAGGATTAAAATTTTACAGGGACATAGAATAAATAGAGGTAGAGTTGATACTTATTGTAGTAGATTTTGTTCGATTTTTTATTAATAGGATATTTTAGTCCATGGTCTAACTCTTATTCCATGGTTTTGACAGTCAATTGACTAAAGGTGGATTTAGCGTTTTTTTTTATTAATAGGGCTCCTGGAGTTTTGTGAAAAAAATGTTATTTTTTTTAATTTTGAGAACCGAGAACAGGCAAAAGTCTTCAAGGAAAGAATAAACTTTGAAATAGAATCCCATGTGTTTCTTGAAAAATTTCGAGTGCCGTAGAAGTTGTTGGCTATCTTACCGAAAGTGTCTTTCAGAAATTACGTTCCCCCACTAATAAAAGTAAAGCACTAAGTGTAAGGCAGAAAATATTGATCGCCTTAAATTGGTTTGGAATTGGACTTCAATACCATGTTAAAAGAGATGTTCATGGTGTTCACAAAATTACAGTTTGTCAATATATCAAAAAGTCACAATTTCTATTAACACTTGTTTTTTTTTTCTTCGCAGATTTTAATACTAATCTTGGTAGATTTACTTGTTCAACCGATTCCACAAGTCAAGGAAAATTTTTACTATTAACAATTGTTACGGTTTTTATTGTGTTACAGAAATAATTTTCACTTGTTGAGCAAGCATAGTTGAACAAGTAATTGTTGTCTAATTGACTTGTTGTTCTTTGTCATATGCCCCTGGTAATATCAAGCCTAACTAATCTAATACCTTGTTCATTTTTGGCCTTAAAATTTGATTTCATTCCCGTCATGCGGTTATCATCTAGATTGACTGGGACCAGTTGCTTATTGGCAGCATTTTGACTGTCATCGCCATGTGTGTCGGCTTGTGAATCATCTTGTAATTTGCTTCACTATCTTGTCAAATTCATGTTGCTGATAATTCTTTTTCTTCCTACTCAGCAAGGGTTTCTCATTTTAGGTAACTCTTGTTCTCCTACTGTTGAACCATACTATGTTATCCTCCGTTTCTGCTTTGTTTGGATATACGTAATTGGATTTGAACCATTAATTTGTCGATGTTGGTTTTGAGAACCTCAACACTTCGTATTCGGAGATTCCAATGAATTCTTGAAATTGCTGTCATTGGCATTCCGAACTTGTGTCAACACTTGGCGTTGGGGTTTTCGTCGAGCTCGAGGGATACTTTCTTGCAGCGGCTTAAGAATGAAGTATTCCAACGTTGAATTTTCTCTGGGAAGATATTACCTCCAAGAACTTATCATTCGATATTCTCATTTGCAGTTCTCCACATCAAAACAATCGGTTGTGTTTTTGCCGGTTTTGACGAAGCAATGGGCATCCTACACAGTCGAACAAGTTTGGTAGATATTCCGACTTTTACCATAATCATCCCAGGTTTGGTTTTGCTCCAGAACACACCATTTTGTCGGTTGTAGGGAAGTTACCAAGACTCACATTGAACAGCCTTTTAAGGGTTTTTCCGCACTCTACACTAATTCAATACACTGACAAGTATTAAAAAGATCTAGAGCGTCTTCAATAGGCGTCTACTTTTTGATAGGCTCATGCAAGACATCTGACCCATAGATCAGAACAGTCATTAAATGATTACTTTTATTTCCCTGTTGTTCAACCCTCGAACTTATAAGTTTTCACTTGGAGGTAAAATAAGCAATATTGGTATGTAGTTACAGCACTGGACATCGTCATCTTGACGCCAACCAGTGGCCCCGAATTCTACAAAATGCAATCGCCAGAAAGGAAGAGGTATGCAGACAAATAAAATTCTCAAATTATTGTTTTGTGTCTTTTCTAGAATCTAAACTTTTAGTTATCTGTCGTCCATAGAACATGAGGTGATTCAAATATCCTTAATGTAATTTTCTTAAATAAGTCTGTTTTCATTTTTATATTTAAATATATAGAGAACTAGCATTTCTTTTTTAACAAAGTTAAGGTCAATAAATATGAAAAATAGTTCCCTTGATTAACATACTATCAGGATTTCTTATCAGCTCTAATGTCCTTTTTCATTTTGTCTCCAAAAATGATCAAATTCCTATAGGACACCCTTTATATTTCCCTAAATCCGCATATCATGCTTTAATTAACATTTTCGGACTTCACAAGACACTTATGAATCCCATATTAATTTTGTTCTGTGTTGGCCAATAAAGGGATGTAATGACAACACGCACAAATTCCTTTATGAGGAATAATAAGAAAAGGGACTGAATTAAATCTAAATCTACCAACTTTACTAAAGCACGAAAAGGTCCCTTTTAAAGCATACAAAATTGTTAAGGGTATTGTAAGTGTTTAACCTTTCGATACATGATTTACCTCGCCTTCGCTTTCTATTTTAAGTTTAACTTTATGATGCTTAAGATGCCATTGCTGTTTACACTATAAATTCCTTGTGTGCACAAGCACAGTGACAGAGTGACATAATTCTTAACGACGTTGCACTTGGTGTATGCCGCGGTGGCGGCGGCAGCGGTGGTGTCCTTTTTCCATATCCTGCATAAATTCTCGCTTTTGTAAACAGAATTTTGCAAACAAAATGAAAAAAAAAAAAGAAAATTCAGACATGTTGAAATGCATTAGAAAGTAGTTTGAGTTGCAAAAAAGGACGAAGCAAGGACCAACGACCATCAGCTGGAATAGAATTTCCTCGTAGATGTACTTGAAACGAAAGGAGTGGCCAGGCAGCAAAAATTTGGCATCATTTGTAAACAATTTATGATACGAAAAGAGCATGCACAGGAACGAATCAGCTTAGCGCAGCTCAGCAACTATGGAGGGCAGTGCAGCGGCATGGTCATAGGAAATCGCTACGCTACCTTAATTCTCTGGAATCTCTCTTATCGCGTACAAACCTCACCTGAATTTGTTTACTCGCCAAAGCAACCAGATGGTTAGTTGCGATAGTATTCGCAAGGGACTATCTTTTAAATATGGGTATTCATATTTTCGCTCGATAAATTTGTAAGGAGGTTAGGACGTGTCGTATATATAGGGCAGGATGATGGTGTTTTTTTTCTCTGTCTGGATTCATGTGTGTTCACAATGTGAATGACCTAGATTTTTTTTTGCGTCACGTACCTGCTTCATGGAATTAAGGGTGGGTGGATAGGTTGAAATTTGAAACGGATATACCTACCAGGAAGCAAGCATATGGTGGCTAAAATAGATGGGATTTCTTACCCCCAAAAAAGATCAGGTAATTCTGAGGATTCTAGTAGGTACATATATTGAAAGGGATGATTGGGTGGTTATTTAAACAAAAAAGTTTCCATCGTAATTTAACCCAACACTTTAATAGGAAAGGTCATCTACATTAGGGTGGTTCTTATTATTTCCTGCAAAGTCATTTGTCCCATTACCTACAGTTCTAAATTTTTGTTTTCTTACCCCCAGATTCACAGTTCAAGTTTAAACTCCACTTTTGTTTTAAACTTCAGCAGAACAATTTATTCGGTTTCACAGTGTCGTTTAAACCTTGAACTCAGTTGAATTTGTAGTGTTAAACTAAGATTATTCTGCCGTTTAAAGTTCAGTTCAGCGTTTGTATTGTCTTTTTTTTTTGCAGAAAATTTTATTAACAAAAAAAAATTGTGTATTAAAATAAATATTCAAATATAATATAAAATAATTATTTAGGTCATGAATACAGCTAAAACATGACATTTTTTTAATTTTATTTGATTTTTTGTGTTGGTCATGGAAATAAAAATACCGACTTAATTTTCGTAAGCGTAGACCGACTTTCATTGGGAGTGTGATTTTTCTAAACCACGCAACTTTTTACTTTTTTTATTATTATTTCTAAACAAGAGTGAACAAATGAAGAGCGAGGTTATCTTTCATTTTTTTTTTAATTTTTATTCATGCAAAAAAAATTGTTCGCTCTGAGGTTATTTATCGATTTCGGACGTGTGAAAACGAACCCAGACTTAATACAAAATTCACAATATTAATACATTTTCTAATATTTACAGGTGTTTTTTTCTAATTTTTTTTTGTCGAATTAAAGGAGATACAACCCTAGAAACGCTTAGTCCACCCTTAGTCCTTGGGCTTACAAAACCATGGAATAAGAGTTAGACCATGGACTAAAATTTCCTATTAATAAAAAAATCGAACAAAATCTACTACAATAAGTATCAACTCTAACTTTTTATTCTATGTCCCTGTAAATGTTTGTCTTAAGTGTCAATTCTAAGTCCATCAGTATACCAACGTCTGCGATCAATGGTCTAGCGAAGGACTAAGTTGGTAAACGTCAAATAGCAGAAATTGTGTAGTATTAATAGTATTTCGCACTTAGTCCACGGATAAGTCCTAAACCTCCCTTAGTTCAAGTTTATTAATTTGGGTGTTGGTATTTATTTGTTGTTTGGTAGCACAGCACAATTTTCCTTATTCAAAACAAAACTAAGTCTGTAATCTAGTGGAAAATAAATGCAGAGTTCTACACAAATACATATAAAACAAATTCCGAATAAATAAAAGGTTGGTTAACTAATTTATTAGCTATCTATTTGATCTTTTAAGATATTGGTTGGGTATATATCTATCTATAAAATATTTTAATAAAATTGGTGAAGCTGTTTTTGAGAAAATTTTTAGAAAGTGTTTAAAATATTATACATATATATATTATTTATTGATTGGGAGACTTTTTTGACAATCAAAAAATTTAATAACCGATTTGTTTTGAACCACCCCAATATACATACCTACTTACATGTATGTATAATAAATATGCAAAAATGAAGTTAGATGTTTTTCATTTTAAGTCGACCATAAAAATGTTGTCCCCAAATAGGAGAGTAATTTCGGGCTTTATTGGTATGTTTTTTTATCAAACGACTAGACCCTTAGTTTGATATTCGACCAAACATCTCGGGGGCTGTCTACAAGGGATATAATTTTCTAAGACAAAAAGTCAACTCATGTCCGTATCTTGTAGGCAAGTGTAATGTTTGATATTTTTGAATGATAACCCTTTAGCTATGAATGTAAATCTACTTACTCCATTTTCTAACCATGTACAATGTACATATATCTCTAGTTTAATAAACAGTGTTCAAAAAAGAAATAGCCAAATGGATTTGTCCCCTAAAACAATATTCAATTAGTCGCATTTTGAGGAATGCCTATCAATTTACTCGGAAATACGTTATAAAATATAAAAATAAAATAAAAAATATAAAATATAAAATATAAAATATAAAATGTAAAATATAAAATATAAAATATAAAATATAAAATATAAAATATAAAATATAAAATATAAAATATAAAATATAAAATATAAAATATAAAATATAAAATATAAAATATAAAATATAAAATATAAAATATAAAATATAAAATATAAAATATAAAATATAAAATATAAAATATAAAATATAAAATATAAAATATAAAATATAAAATATAAAATATAAAATATAAACTATAAAATATAAAATATAAAATATAAAATATAAAATATAAAATATAAAATATAAAATATAAAATATAAAATATAAAATATAAAATATAAAATATAAAATATAAAATATAAAATATAAAATATAAAATATAAAATATAAAATATAAAATATAAAATATAAAATATAAAATATAAAATATAAAATATAAAATATAAAATATAAAATATAAAATATAAAATATAAAATATAAAATATAAAATATAAAATATAAAATATAAAATATAAAATATAAAATATAAAATATAAAATATAAAATATAAACTACAAAATACAAAATATATTAAATAAAAATGTAGCTGCGAATTTATGTCAAAATTCATAAACAATTAAAATCAGTAATTTAGATAAAAAGAAATGTAAAGGTTTACATAATTGGTAATCCAAAACTGTGTAATAGGTTTTTGTTTAAACTTAAACCATGTCTCATAACGAGTTTACATAAACATTTTCTCGACCAAACTGTTGAAAAAACAACGTCAATTAACGTAAAAGTCATCTTTTTTTTGGCGTGTATTTTAAAACTAATAATTTTATTCTATCGATAACAGGAATAAACGGAAGACAATATTTTTAGTCTTTTTTCTTTTCCCTGGATCTTAGTGTTGTAAAGGTGTTCATTAATTTTGCACAAAACAAATTTGTTTTTCTTTATAGTTTACCCATTCCCGGAAAAAAGGAGAATTTTAGTAGTGTCATCGTCATCACGTTTTAGTTTTAAGGATAAAATTTCGTACCTGCAGAATTATTAAATTCAGATGGAACTTTTGATTAAAGGAGTGCTTTGTTGCTTTTTTACTTGCGATTATAGGTACTATAAGGCAAGTTATACATTCGTCGAAAAAAAAAGTTTTGAGATAACAATCAAATTTTGACATTACGGTGACGAAAAAAGATGGTCTAAATATTCTGTCCGTCTGTCAGTCTGTCTCTATGTTTGTATAGAAACCTACAACCCAAATGGGTGAACTGAATTGCTTCAAACTTATAGAGTTTTTTAGGTATTGTACAGAGGGGAAATTAATTTTTTTTATCTAAAAAAATAACAGTACCTACCATATAACCGTTGCGTTAAAGCCTACTTTTCTCGGAAGCGGCTCTAACGATTTTGATTAAAAAAATCAGTGCAGCTTTTTTTAGATACGACCGATCATATGGTTGAAAAAAAAATGTTTAAATGTCTAAAAACGGTACTTTCCATAGGACCGATTTTTTTTGGTTTCACACGCATATAGCCTAAGGTTGTCCAATTTATACTGCGTACCAATATTTTTAATTAATATTTTTTTATATTTTTAAAAGCAGTTTTAAGAAAAAAATTTAAAAAAATTATATTTTGAAAACTGCTCATTAAATTTTTGTCAAAAATTATATTTCTAATGTATTTGATGAATACCTATGAATTGGCGTTTTTGATTTTTTTTTTAAATTTTTTTTTTTAATTTTTTTTTCAAAAAGTTTTAAAAAAAAACTTTTTCTTAAAACTGCTCCAAAGATTTTTAATTTTTTCAAATTTATCCAAGAAATAAAATGGCGTAGTTTTTTTTAGCTCAAATAGGTTAAAGTATTTATTTCAGAATTTTGAATTATTTTTTCTTTGATTAATCCGATTTAATTTTTTGTTTTTAAGTTTTATTTAAGATTGTCATACCAATATTTTTTTTTTAGAAAAATATTAAAGAAACTTTGTGTATAAAAAATAAAGTAAAAAAATGACTTTAAAAATATATTTAGATTTTAAATAGAAATCTTTTGCATACGATGTGATCGATCCTGCGATCCAGTCGTGCATTTTATTTGTTTTCCGATTCGGAAACGGTTAATTAATTTTTTTTTTGCGCAGAAGCTCCTAAAAAGCTTAAACACTATTGTAATCCAAAATTTTTCATATTTTAACATATTTTTGATTATTTTTCGAGATATGTATTAAGAAAATTATTTTACCACATCGCATGTACTCGTATGTTTATAAATATATATTGCGATTTATAAATAGATTCTAATGTAAAGGAAACTTCTCCATTTATATTTTTAATTTTGATAAAAAATAAAATGCACAACTGGATCCACATACTTTTGCTTATATTCAATCGCATCGTATGCACAGCATTTTTTATATTTCTTAAAGTCGTTCTTTGCATATTTTTTTTATAACCACAAATTCTTTAATTTGTTAATAAAAAAATATTGGTATGCAAATTATAAGTATTTGACAATATAAATTTTAAAACAGTTTCAAAAAAAAATCGTCCATCCGTTTTCGAAATTTGAATTTAAAAAAATATTTTTTTTTTCAAAAATCCAAAAAAAACAATTTTTCGAAAATTTTGCTAACATTTAGAGTTCGAAGGACCTGCTATATAAAAAGTTTTATCGAAATCTGCCGAGTCGTATGAAAAATCCGAAATTAAAAAAAAAATGGTTACCATAAAAGCATTTTTTTTATTAATAATATGTAAACAAAATTCAACCAAAATGTAGACTATACATATAGGGTGCACATTTTTTTTATTTAAAAAAAATCGTTAGAGCCGTTTTCGAGATAATTAAGACAAGTAGAAAAAATTGTATGGCAGGTACCGTTGGATTTGGTAAAAAAAAAAAACGATTCAAAAATCTATTTGACCAATCCACCTAAAATGTTTAAATACCAAGATTGAAGAAAATCGCTTCAGCCGTTTAGTATGTAGATCGTTGTACAGATAGACAGACAGACGGAACTGCGGGACCAAAATGTTTTCGTGTTCGCTTACATCGTAATGTAAAGTTCGATTTACAAACTTTTTTCAAAGTAAACCTTCCCATATAATACTTATATCGCAAAACGTTTCTGAATTGTTTCCCATTTGTTTAAAAAAAAATCAAAAACACTTCATAAACATGAGAAGTGTAAATTTTTCAGAAGCTTCATAAAAAAAAACAAAAAATGACTGAACCGTTTACCAGTTGTTCTGCTAAAGCTAGGCGCGCACGTGTAATTTTTCCGAAACGAAATAGTTTAATCAGTAGTTCAACGATGATCGCGCACATAATCAACTTAAAAATCAATCAACGAGATAAACCAACACACAGACAATATTTTTATTTAATGTGCGCGGAGTTATATATAGTTCGGTGTGATACAAACTGAAGAACTTATTTGGGGCGATCGTTCGATTTGTGCCAAACCAAAACACAAACTTTTAAGTTGCTCGAATTGCGGACTGAAAAGTTTTTGCATGTGCGCGCAATCTCATATAAGTCCATGGTATTCACGTTAGCAACCAAACTATTGCAAAACTAAAAGTTGCATGTGCGCGCCTAACCTAAGGCTACTAAATATAATCATTTTTGGACAAAAAGAAAATTATGAAAAATTAGTTACATATTCCGTTTATTACCTAATTAACTGATTTTTACTTGCGATTATAGGTACTAACTATAAGGCAAGTTATGCATTCGTCGAAAAAAAAAAGTTTTCAAACATGACATTACGATAATAGCGAAGACGAAAAAAGATGGTCTAAAAATTCTGTCCGTTTGTCTGTCAGTCTGTCTGTATGTATGTATAGACACTTAAGGACTATTCACATGAGCGCGACCAACGATCGACGAATAAATTCCATTCAAAAAAAAAAAATGTATTAACATAAATTCTTTACAAATTCTAAACAAAATTGTAGAAATATAATTTATATTAATATTTACGACAGAAAAATTTACTTTTTAATCGCCAAAATAAGATAAATTTAAGAAAACAATATTGGTCGTCGCGAATTGCATCTAATTGTTACTTACAGTCAAACTCTATTCGCGTTCCACATACCATCCACCCTTCAACGAGTAATTTGTTCGCTCGCGTCTAACCTCAAAATCAGATGTTCAACCTATATTCGTGACGAATAAAATTAAAGCCATGTGAACGAAATGTCAAAATGGACGAATATTCGTTAAATCGTTGGTCGTTGGTCGCTCTCATGTGCACAGTACTTTACAGCCCAAACGGGTGGGCCGAATAGCTTCAAAATTGTTATAGAATTTTTTTTTAGGTATTGTACCTACAGAGGGGAAATTGAAATTTGTTTTAGCTCAAAAAATAACGGTACCAGCCATATAACCGTTACGTTAAAACCTATTTTTCTCGGAAACAGCTTTAACGATTTTGATTTTAAAAACATCAGTGCAACTTTTTAGGTACGACCGATCATAGATTGAAAAAAAAAATTTTTTAAATGTCTAAAAACGGTACTTTCCTATGGAAAGTATATGACCGTTTTTTTTATTTCGACTATTTCATAAATGACTCCACCGATTCTTTCGACATTTCACACATATATAGGTTTAGGTTGGCCAATTTATACTGCGTACCAATATTTTTAATTAATATTTTTTGTATTTTTAAAAGCATTTACAAATTTATATTTTAAAATCTGCTGAATATTTTTTTTTTTCAAAAATTATAGTTATATGTTTTTGCTGAATACCTATGAATTGGCGCTTTTAAATTCTTTAAATTTTTTTTTTCAAAAAGTGCGTTTAAAAAAATAAATTCAAATTTATACAAGAAATAAAATGGCGTCCTTTTTTTCAGTTCAAATTAGTTTAAGTAAATATTTAAGAATTTTGAATTATTTTTCTTTGATTAAGCCGATTTAATATTTTGTTTTTAAGTTTATATTATAATATTTAAGATTATCACACCAATTTTTTTTTAGAAAGAAAAATTTAAGTAATTTTGTATATATACAAAATTAAGTAAAAAACGACTTTAAAAATATATTTAGATTTTTAATAGAAATCTTTTGCATACGATGTGATCGAACATAAAAACAAGTTCGTGCGATCGAGTCTTACATTTTATGTTGTATAGAATTCGTTGGAACCGTCTTTTTTCAGAAAAATAAGACTACATTTTTTCCCAAAAGAAATATATAGCGGGTACCTTTCTGTTTGGTATTAATAAAACCTCAAGAAAAGAATATCCTTTGTTGATGATGTACACTTCGTGTTTATTTTAATGCGAAAACAAAACAAACTTTTAAAGCAGAAAATATTTATTTCTCCTCTAACATAAAATCAAATTAAGACATTTTTCAAAATGTCGACTAATTAACATGATTTTGAGTTTAGATATTGATTCCTAATTTTGTCGTGATGTGCTTCCTCATATATAAATCGAATTCTTTCCAAAAAAAACCCACCATTCTACTCGCTCTGCTGTACCTACTTAACGAAACACATTAAATTAAATTTTGTATTTTTAAGCAGTTTGATAACCTCTCTTAAAAAAAAAAACAAAAATCCCTTCTAGACAAAAATTTGCTCTTAACCAACCACTTTAATTATACTGTTTTGTAGTTTTCATTTATCAATATCAAAATAAACTTTGAACTAAAACTCCAAAACTTATGTGCATAAATTGCCTCAAATAAAGACACGAAATAATTATATAGATAAGATTAGTCTGGTTGCCTATTTATTGTGCAAAAAGGACTCTCTCTTCTTTAACCCTCTACTTATCAACTAAGTTTTGGTAAACATGAATAAGAAACAGCACTTGGTCGAATGAACTTTCTCACAAGGAATAATATCATAAATTTAAAAAAGGAAACCAACAAAATTTTGTTGTCATATTTCGGAGCTTATGATACATGATTTTAGGGATCTGTTTTTTTTTTTTTTTTTTTTTTTTTTTTTTTTTTTTTTTTTTTGATGTTGAGTGAGACCCAAACAACCTTTTTGTGTGTTTGCAGGAGTAAGGGACAATATTTCAAATTCTTAACAGGAAACTTTTCATAAAGAACTTTTTTTAAATTTGAAATGAAAAAAGTAGGTATATATGTTTAGTATATGATAGAAGAAGCAATATTTTGAATGTTATACGGAAAAAATAAAAAAAAAACAAGCACACAAAAACCTTCTCTAATATCAAGCCTAATTAAATCAAAACTGGTGGATGTTTGCCACAATGTGCGTAACAGTTTATTACCCATCAATCAGTCCCAGGGTACCGTGATATTATATTATATCCTGAATTGGTGAAGATCGTGCTATCCCTTAATCCGAGGCAAACTGAGTCCACAGAACTTATGACAAGCGCCTGTGGGAAGCAAATAACATCTGTTTGGTTTCAAGAAATCTTTGGCCGCAACTTTCTAGGAAACTGGAGGTAAATTTAAAAGGTCACAACACAATAGGAAACCAGATGTGCAGAATGGGCATCAGTGCATTTGACTTTTGCAGAGGCTGTTAGGATTAAAGAGGTGGAGAAGATAACCAGTTAAATGGTCTACAAGACTAATAACGATGAGCAACAATAGTTGCTTTTAATATTATTTTCAAAATTGCTGTGTATAAAGGTCACAGGTTTAAGGCATGTTTTAAGTGCTTGTGACAAATCCAATTGGGTAAAAATAATTGTATAAATTTTCAAAAGTATAGGGCTGGAATTCGACGTCTGTCAAACTAAGTTGTTAAACCAATTTTTTTTTCAGTTGAAAGTCTGACATTTACGAAAATGGATTGCTTAACTATCGAACAACGCATAAAAATTGTTAAAACCTACTACAAAAATTGTGATTCTGAAACAGCCACATATCCGTGCTTTAAGAGGAGATTATGGTTTATATAATCGTCCAACTACGCAAGCAATTGGCAAAATTTTGAAGAAATTTGAAGAGACTGGATTGGTTACAGATATTGTAAGGCCTGTGCATCATCGTTTCGCTTATACCACTGAAAATATCGCTGCTGTAAGTGAAAGTGTGGCCGAAGACCTGAATGTGTCGATTCCTTGTCGTTCTCAGGAATTAGGACTTTCTTACGGCACATTATGGCGTATTTTGCATTTGGATCTACACCTACATCCATATAAAGTCCAGCTCACATAACTGAAGCCAGCTGACCATTCACAACGTCGTAGATACGTCGAATGTGTGCTTGAACAACAGGCTGTGGACGGCGATTTTTCGAACAAAATTTTCTTCAGCGACGAAGCACATTTCTTACTCGGTGGGAAGTTCTGAGAATCGTCAAGTAATTGAAGAGAGGCCATTACATCCCAAAAAGTCACTGTTTGGGGCGCTCTTTGGTCCGGAGGTATTATTGGACTTTACATCTTCGAAACGACGATGGAACGACTGTCACCGTCAGTTCGGAGCGTTATGGTCATATGATAACCGACTTTTTTTGTCTGCTATTGAAGAATACGACTTGGAGAATATGTGGTTTCAACAAGACAGTGCCAGCAGATAAACCTTTAACTCTTGAGGACTTGAAAACCAACATTCGTCAAGTTATGGCTGAGATACCGCTCAATCAAAAAGTGGTCGAAAATTACCTCAAAAGAATGGGTGCTGGCAACAATTCGCGTGGTGGTCATTTAATTGATGTAGTGTTTCACACATAATGTCAACGTTCAAACTTTATAATAAAAAAGAAATATCATGAAAAAAAAATATTTTATGTGTTTTATTTACGTTTGCTTTTGAAACCGTCAAATGGATAACACTTTATATAAAGACGAAACTAGTATTCAGTTTGACCTCAATAATCTCATAAAGTGTTTAACATGTATTATTTTTTGTTGAAAATATTCTTTATTTTTACAAGAATGTTTAGGCATTTTTTTTTGTTTTGAAATTTATAAGTTAAGACTAAAAATCAGTCCTGTTTATTTATTCAACGAAACGCAACTGGATTCCGAGTTGCATGATTTCTGCCTAAACAGATCTGTGAAAATAAATTACACAGATTCTTATGCGGTTTTACACATTTCAAGGGCTGCATGCAGCCCTCGCTGCACGATGACTCTGCTCTATTTCTAAATTAGCTGACAAGTTCCATTGCTGCCACAACAGCAAAGAAAACAATCTGTAATAATTAGCATTTGGCATTACTTTTTTTAATTTTAAGAAGAAATGTTAAAACAATACAAACGCATGTGCATACGTGTATTGCTCTTTGTTCTGTTTTTGTGGACTCTGCTTTTAATTTTAATTTTGTTTTTTTGTGACCTTTAGTCCAAATTACCACGGGCATTATTTTCTCGTTGTCTGAATTCGATCGAATTCCCCCAGAAAAATATAATTCACAGTGTTTGAAAGTTGTAAATTTAATTTGTGTCGGTAGCCATCGACTAATATTTTGCGTCTTAGAAGGGTACTACAGCATCTAACTGATGAGCCCAACTGTAGTACCTGGGCGAAACGCATAATTTTGGCTAAAGATCACAAAAAAAACAATTTAAGTTTGGAATTACTCATATTGACTTTAAAAAAATATTTTTTCTTTTATGATTTAAAAAATGGAAGAAAATCTATGAAATGGTTAAGGCAAATAAATTCTTGTATAAGTTCTTTGTATAAGAATTTTCATGGCGGACCAAAGGAGCATATGAATTTGTTTTTCTGTTTTTATTTCATAAATATTCAATTTCAGTAAATTTAACTTTTTTTACCTCACAATGACTGATTCTATTGGGCGCGTTAGATGTCGGTACGATATCCTATCTAAGATAGGTTAGTATTTATCTAAATTCCGGAACACAAAACTGGATAAATTAAATTTGTATATTTTCGTGCATATGTTATGACATTTCTCATAGGTTCGGTGACCATCCGTCCTCTTTTTCAGAGTACAGTCCTTTTTTTTTTCAGAGGACAGTCCTTTTTTTCAGAGGACAGTCCTTTTTTTCAGAGGACAGTCCTTTTTTTCAGAGGACAGTCCTTTTTTTCAGAGGACAGTCCTTTTTTCAGAGGACAGTCCTTTTTTTCAGAGGACAGTCCTTTTTTTTTAGAGGACAGTCCTTTTTTTCAGAGGACAGTCCTTTTTTCAGAGGACAGTCCTTTTTTCAGAGGACAGTCCTTTTTTCAGAGGACAGTCCTTTTTTCAGAGGACAGTCCTTTTTTCAGAGGACAATCCTTTTTTTCAGAGGGCAATCCTTTTTTTAGAGGACAGTCCTTTTTTTCGGCATTGTCCTTTTTTTAAATGTTTCTTAAAGAGGACAGTAAGTTGTCCTCTTAATATCCTATTTTTTCTTTGAAACATTTTTCCTACAAAGTAAAGTACTTCGCGATTAAATTCCTTAAATACAAAATGAAGACAGCACTGACTGGGTTGAATGCTTAGGTTTTGCTATTGTGAGGTTTTTTAAAGTACGAACAATTACTAAGACTAAGGCCCGTTTGCTGATACACAACTTAAACATTTATGTTCTACTTAAGAACTTATGTGACAGTTTACGAATAGGAAAAAGTAGCCCGTAAGCGTTTTAAGTTTAAAGTAAATATTTATGATTCGTATTAGCAAACGGGCCTAAGTAACCCAAGAGTGCCTCTTAAATTCAGTATTTAAGTATTTATTATTTAATTTTTTGTATGTTATAAGGATTTTTATTTTTGTTTTCAAAACTGAACTGATGTACATTTATGTAATCTGAAGTAGAACTATTTTGAATAAATATTGTTCCTTTCTAAATTTGTTAAAGTTAATTAAAAGTTGTCCTATTTTTTACATCTGAAAATATGGCCACCGTAGTCATATGATACAAGAGTATACCAAAGTTTTTCGAATAGCTTAAAATTTATTTTTTGTCAGCAGCTTTGTTTTTATACGGGTTTACAACAACACCAACTAATCCGGGTAGCTATGGATCAACTTCTGAATGTAGACATATTTTTGGAAGAACTATGCATCATTAATGTCAAAGAGTATTTCGGGCGCAGAGTTGTATGCAGCGATGCAGCGATTTTTATTTCACAATTAAGACAGGACTTAAGCTCATTTTGGAAGAGACAAATATAGCTAAAATTAAGCCC
Organism: Philhelius pedissequus; assembly: GCA_910595825.1. NCBI lineage: Eukaryota > Metazoa > Arthropoda > Insecta > Diptera > Syrphidae > Philhelius > Philhelius pedissequus. The sequence continues at coordinate 82,170,362 of OU343163.1, forward strand.
GAAAAGCGTTCTATGCTAAAGTAGCAAAGTTACCCCTGTTTAAGTAATTTCAAAATGAAAACAAAAATCAATTTTATCAGGTGAGGAGCAAACTTCAGAACTTCAGAGTGATGACGAACGATTAAATCAGCAGGATGCTTATGTGTAAATATTTATACCTCATTCTTGCGAAGCAAAGCAAGTACGGGCCAGCCAGTTTTATTTAAAAATGAATAAAGTTCGACTGAGGATATAATAATTTATAATAAGTATCGCAAATGCGATTTTAGAGGATGTTAGCATGCCAAATTTCGAAACAGTAACATTTGACAATGGCGTAAATACTTTACAATCAAAATTATAAGGTAAAATACTTATTTTTCGCGTTAAGTTAGTAGAATGATGTTCAGTTCAGGTTACAAAAATTTCTTTGATTTCACTGCATATGAGTTTTACGGTAATCAATGGAAATACGAGTAGTCAAAAGTTGTTTTTTTCAAAAAGTTTACGCTTTAAGTTTTTTGAAAGCATTTAGTAGATATGCTGAATTAGTATATGAATTGCTATGTTGCATAAAGTTTTTGCGATTTAAAGAACTAATTTTGATATTGTGTCTCGTAGAAATCCTGAATTCTGAAGGTTTTGACCTAAGCGACGTATTTTACTCTTACAAAAATGCGCTCATGCTTTTAAATCAAAGCTATTCTAATTAGGTTTAAATATAAAGCAAAGAAGTTCCAGCTAGAAATCGAGAAACTTTAAAATTATTTACATGATAGATGCGACTCGGGACATGCGAACAGTGTGACAGAAAGTTAGAGTTTATCTAACCCCGTTAAAAGGGTTAAAAGGGTATTAATTAAGTAGTCCCCAATTGCGCGAAGCGCTCGGAATTTTTAACATTTAGGAGAACAACTGTGATAAAACTGTTATAAATTAGAAGTTCTCTAATCTCCTTCTTAAATCATACCTGTCTTAATAAATTAAAACAATTTATTTTATTCTGGTATACAATTGCTTTTTTATTTTATTTTATAAAAATCACAAAATGCCTTCTAATACATTTATAATTTGTTAAAAATTTAAGCCGAAAAAAAATAAGCCGTTTTGTGTACTACTTCCTTTTTGACGGTACTACTGGAATCGGGAAAACCTCCCAAAGGTGGGTTGGCGGCCTTGTATTTTTTCCATTCTTCTTGAACGTCAACTTCGTTTTGGGCTGGATCACTTCGTATAACTTTCGGTTGTTTCTTTAAAAATGTAGATTCAATGTGTTCCTTTGAAGGCTGGTTATTGACTGATTGCTCTGGACTTGAAAACAAAGATTTGACGATTTCATTAACGCTTCGATTTGATGGAATTGGTGTTGAAGTACATTTCGGAAAAGACGGAACCCTTTCGATTTTTCTGTTTACCTGTAAATTCTTGTATGGCAATCGGTAACCAAAGTGTTCAGTTTTGATTTGTTGGTTTGAGTTTGAAGCATAAGATTTTGGTCTTGCATTATATTCGTATTTCTTAAAATACGCGTTCCCTTGCGGACTGCTGTATGAAAATCGGTTGCCAAATGTTTGAGTTTTTTGATATCCTGTATGCTGTGTTTGTTGATGTTGCAACTTTCGACGTTTTGCGCTGCTGCTAGGATATCGATCTTCTTCACGACAACGCTTCGGGTGACTGGAATTTTGCAAACGATTATCCCAAAATACTTGAGTAGCCATTCTATTTTTTTAGAAAAATATTTTTGAATTATTTCTGGTATAGTTAGAAGTGTTCCCGCGGAAGACTTGGTTACTTATGATATCCTTTTCAGATGATCGCAAAATTTATATGCAAAGCTTCTATCTACCTGGATAATTGTTATGAAACTGATCGCCATATTTTCTCGTAAGGGAAGGGTAATTAAGGTTTTTATGACTTGTTGGTTGTAAAACGACTACGTGTGCTAAGCCGATAATTACATATTGAGATAATTTAGTAAAGCATACTAATTAATTTATAATTTCACTAGCAGACCCGGCAGCACGTTGCAGCGACTTTATTGAATTGCGTTCAATTATTACATATTAAAATTGTTAAGAAAGTGATATCTAAAAATTCTAACTAGTAGTAAACACTCCTTTATTAATTAAGAACTAAATGATAAACGATATTACTCTATAATGTGTCTTTCGTTAAAATAAATAAATGTGATGATTTCATAACGCGTGGGCATGCAACATACAGCTGCCCATCCATGGGAGAAACACGGTTTCTTCAAGTCCAAGCCACAAATTGTCATTGACTGTCCATACGGCTTATTTATCGTCATCACGAAAGCGAAATGTATTGGGAATTGTAGACTTTTGAAAGGTATTGTTGATTCTGATGAAATCATAGGTATTCGTGGTAATATGAGGATTTTTCCAGTCGATATCGTTGCTTCAAGTACGTCTCCTGTATTCTCTGATGACTAATCGTGCACCGTTGCATAATTTTGGTGGATCTAAGTTACGCAAAAGAATGACCGATGAACCAATTTTCATACAGATAGAGCGTGTGTGGCGACATTCCTGGCATATCCACTGAATTTAAAAATTCAGTCGGAAAATTGACGATCTCATTTTCGTCAATAATAGTGTCAATTGACACTATTATTGATTGTAACAGGCAACAAACACAGAGTTTCTCTCGAAATTAAAAATCGCGTGGAAGGGAAAAACGTTACCCGGCGAGAGAAATCAAGAAAATAAGCAAGTGTGTAATTTTTTTTTGTATTTCTGGACATCCTCTGTTTGAATATCGGTTATATGCGTGAGTTTCAGTTTTTAATACATTTTTTTCTTTGTGTTAAATTTCATGCCGTGGCTAGGAGTTTTATTTTGCCGGGTTAAGTCGTCATTTTAAAACCTACAACCTTAACTTTGCTTAACGGATAGCTATGAATAACATCGGTAAAGAACGGCTTTTTATATACATATATGTGCTTCCTTTGACATCTTCTTACTATATATCGTATTTCATTTACTCAGGAAGAATATAAAACTTATCCAAGGACCAACAAAGAAAGAAAGAGATGTCACGAAAATATGACCAATACGCACATAGTGGGCTTCTAGAGGAAATAAAATACACGACTGGATCGCACGTACTTGCTCTTATGTTCGGTCACATTGTATGCAAAAGATAGAAACCGTTAAATATATTTTTAATCTTTTTTTACTTAACTTTTTTTTATATAAAAAATGTCTTAAATTTTTCTAAACAAAAATTGGTATGACAATTTTAAATATTTAATAATATCCGCTTTCGAAATATTACATTTTTTTCCTAAAAAAAAATTAAATGTATCATTATTTGGAATTTGAAGAACCTCATGTATAAAAATGCTGATCGAAAACCATTGAGTCGTTTATGAGAAAGTCGAAAATCCAAAAAATGGTTGTATGGCAGGTACCGTTAATAACAAAATATGTTAAAAAAAATGTTAGCCAAAATGTCGACCATATAACTAAAGTAGTACACATACTTTTTTATCAAAATCATTGAGCCGTTTTCGAGATAATTAAGATGGTAGAAAATTTTGTATGGAAAGTACCGTTATTTTTGGGGGTAAAACAACGATTCACAAATCTATTTTGGACAATCATCTAAAACGCCTTAGTGCCAAGTTTGAAAAGAATCGGTTCAGCCGTTTAGGCGGTAGAATTTTCTACAGGCAGACAGTTAGACGGAATTACGGGAACCACAGTTTTTGGTGTTTTCTATCAAGTTTGATTAAAATCTCGAGTTCGATTTTTTTTTTTTCAAATGCAAAACTTTCACTATAGTACCTATATCGTAAGTAAAAAAAACTAAGACCTTGGTTGAAAAGGGAGGCAAATGAAACCCGGGGGTAGATGAAAAACAAGTTAAGAAAAAAGGTGATCGCTTCTTCATCTGAAAAGGAAGAGTACTTTTTCCTCTTTGCTGTGAGAATAATTGTTATAGTCAGTCAGGTAAAAAGTGGAGCCTGTCCATAACATGCCAAAAGTGGGCGCATGTAAAGTGCACAAAATGTTCAGGAAGGTTACATGTTTGTATAAACTATAAACTGCGACTCCGATGGAAATTCTTAATTTTTTATTCAATTATTCTTTTTTCTGGCCATATGAATTGTGAACTTGTTTTTTTTTGTTTGATAAATTTCGTTTGTATTGAAACAAGGAAGCTTTATAATAAATAAATATATTAGATTTTTTTTAGAAATAAGAGTTAATGTTACTGAATTAAGAGTTATGTTTCTTCTTTATTCTTTATTAAATGTTTAAAATAAAATTGTATTTATCACTTTTATAGTTCCTGTTACAACATACCTACAACATGCTACTTTTAGCCCTGCTCTCCCCTATATAAAAACTAATATTTTCTGAGATCAATACTTAGATTATGTTATATACAGAAGTACAGTTTTCTTTAAAAGAAAGATATCGCTATAAACCGTCAATATTGTGATTTTTTTTTTAAATATCCTCAAAATAAAATCAATTTGTAATTTCAATAATAAAATATTTTCTCCGAACAAAAAACGGTAATTTCGTATTTATGTAAAAGATCGTCAAGTATTAACAAATGTGCCAAGTTTGATTTTATTACCCTTTTATCTTTTTTTGTATAACAATTACCAAACTGTTTTTGTAGACTAATCCGTTGATTTCACAATGATCCTTAATCAGGTAGAATCTACCTGCAGTCACCACATTTTAAATTGTTGTCATGTCAGAACATATTTTGACTTCGGGAGATACTTTTGTTATAACGGGTGATTTTTTTGCTACTTGGTTTTTGACGTTTATATTTTTGACAGATCACACATGACAAATTCCACGAACATTTGACATTTCGATTCAGTATTGTTTGCCATTTCATCATGAATAGACTTACGCCTGAACAACGTTTGCAAATTATTGAAATTTATTATCAAAATTCGTGCTCTGTGAAAAATGTGTTTCGCAAGCTACGTCCGTTTTATGGTCGTCATAATCGACCCACCGAGCAGGCTATTCAGCTCATTGTGACCAAATTTCGCACCAGTTTCACTTTATTGGACATTAATCCACCAAATCGTAGCCGTAGAGTGCGTACCGAAGAGAATATTGCTGTCTATTGTCTATGGGGACAAGCCAAACACGATTGCTGCCTTGGAAGCCAACATTGAACGCGTCATTGGTGAGATTCCGGCCGAAATGTGTGAAAAAGTTTGCCAAAATTGGACCTTCAGAATGGACCACCTGAAGCGTAGCCGCGGGCAACATTTAAGTGAAATTATTTTCAAAAAGTAAATGGCAGAAATTGATTTATCGACCCAAATAAAAATTTCATTCACTTTTTACAAGTTTCTGTGTTTTTTTGAATTTTCAAAAACCAAGCTCTTAAAAAATCACCGTTTATTACAAGGTAAGGTGAGTAATCGCTTTCCTTTTAATTATTCAAAATGAAAGCAAATCAAAAACACGTATAGCGCAGTTATTTGGAATAATTATTGAAATAATAATAATATACCACATATGTAGATGTAAAATCAGCAGAAGCAGTGAAAAACACATTCATACCTCGACTCCAATAATGTACAAATTAATTCTTTCTTTCTTACAAATAATTCTGAAATGCTAACTTTTTAAAGCAGAATGGCTACTTAACTATATCGGCATACTTCTTTTTAAAAATTCCAATCACCCGAAGCGCTGTTGACTCTTTTGAAGAAAATCGATATCCTAGCAGCGCAAAACGTGGAAAGTTTCAACATCAACAAACACAACATAACTGAAACCAATTGGTAACCGATTACCATTTCATTCAAACTACCTGTATTTTCAGAAATACGAGTATACTGCAAGACCAAAATCGTTTGCTTCAAATTCAAACCAACAAATCAAAACTGAAAAATTTGGTTACCAATTGCCATACAAGAATTTACAGATAAACAGACAAATAGAAAAGGTTCCGTCTTTTCCGAAATGTACTTCAACACCAATTCTATCAAATCGAAGCGTTAATGAAATCGTCAAATCTTTGTTTTCAAGTCCAGAACAACCAGCAAACAACCAGCCTTCAAAGGAACACATTAAACCAGAAAAAATTGAATCAACATTTTTAAAGAAACAACCGAAAGTGATACCAAGTGATCCAGCCCAAAACGAAGTTGACGTTCAAGAAGAATGGAAAAAATACAAGGCCGTCAACCGACCTTTGGGAGGTTTTCCAACTCCAGTAGTACCGTCAAAAAAGAAGTAGTACACAAAACAGTTTATTTTTTCTCGGCTTAAATTTTTAACAAATTATAAATGTATTAGAAGGCATTTTGTTATTTTTATAAAATAAAAAAAGAAACAATATGTATACCAGAATAAAATAAATTGTTTTAATTTATTAAGAATTTAAGATTTAAGAACGAGATTAGAGAACTTCTAATTTATAACAGTTTTATCATAGTTGTTCTCTTAAGTGTTAAAAAGTCAATCAAACCCTTTACCCATTTTAACGGGGCCACAAACTCTAATTTTCTGTCCCACTGTTGGCATGTCCTGAGTCGTGTCCTTCATTTAAATAATTTTGAAGTTTCTCGATATCTAGCTCGAACTTCTTTGCTTTATAATTAAACCTAATTAGAATAGCTTTGATTTAAAAGTATGAGCGCATTTTTGTAAGAGTAAATTACGTCCCTTAGGTCAAAACCATCAGAATTCGGGATTTAGACGAGACACAATATCAAAATTTGTTCTTTAAATCGCAAAAACTTTATACAACATAACAATTGATATCCTAATTCAGCATATCTACTAAATGCTTTCAAAAAACTTAAAGCGTAAACTTTTTGAAAAAAAAACAACTTTTGACGTAAAACTCATATGCAGTGAAATCAAACAAATTTTTGCAACTTGAACTGAACATTCTGCTAACTTAACGCGTAAAGTTAGTATTTTACTTTATAATTTTTATTCTAAAGTATTTTCGGCAATTACTGCCATTGTCAAATGTTACTGTTTCGAAATTTGTCATGCTAATATTAAGCTCATCTAAAATCGCATTTGTGATATTTATTATAAATTATTATATCATCAGTCTAACTTTATTAATTTTTAAATGAAACTGGCTGCCCCGTACTCGCTTTGCTTCCCAAAGTCTTAAGAATAAGGTATACATATTTACACATAAGCATCCTGCTGATTTAATCGTTCGTCATCACTCTGAAGTTTGCTCATTATCACCTGATAAAATTGATTTTTGTTTTCATTTTGAAATTCCCTAAACAATGATAACTTTGCTGCTTTAACATATAACGCCTTTCACGTTTAATCTTAGCTTTATTTGTCTCTTCCAAAATGAGCTTAAATCCTGTCTTAATTGTGAAATTAAAATGTTGTGAAAATAAGTCACAGAAAACAGCTGTCCGCTGGATAAAAGATAATTCGAGCATTCAAAGAATGATCCCCACATGATGAGTGGAAGTTTAAGCTTTATTATCTTAAGCCTGGGCAAGATAATTTGACACAAGGCCTTGCCAGGTAAACCCAAATTTCTAGGTGTAAAAGTTCCATCAAACTTATTTTCGGTTTTCTTACTTACTTTTACTTACTTATCCGGCTCCCGATTCATGGAGGGTCGCTGCCTGACATTGCGGTCTTGCATTGGCTGCGGTCCCCCGCACGCTCCCTCCAGTCGTCGAGACCAAGCGCTCTTGCGTCTGTAACCGCCTGGTCCCTGTAGCGGAGGTTCGGTCTTCCTTGTCGTCTCTTTTTTACTTATCGTCGATCAATCGGCGCCGTAGAGTACATCTGGTAAAATTAGCGTTTTGTATAGCGTGCACTTTGTCTTTCGAGACAGGAGTCTTGAACCCATTTGTTTACCCAAACAGAAGTAGCAGCGGTTTGCTGTGGTAATTCTTCGTCGGATTTCCACTAAGGTGTCGTTCGTAGAATTGATGTTTGTTCCGAGGTAGGTGAACACCTTGACCACCTCGAAATTACTGCTACCAACAGTGACGTTTTGTCCTAGGCGATTGACAGATGAGGCTTTGTTTGTTGATAGCATATACTTGGTTTTGTCTTCATTCACTTCAAGACCAACGCATGTCGCTTGTTTATCAATAGCTCGCTTGGAGCTGCCGATGATATCGATGTCGTCCGCATAACCAAGCAGTTGGGAAGACCTATTGAAGATAGTGCCTTCCAGGTTAACACCACTTTTGGCTACTATCTGCTCCAGGACTATGTTGAAGAAGTCACATGATAGCGCATCTCCTTGTCTGAATCCTGTACACGTCTGGAAAAGATCGGATGAGCTGTTTCCCATTTGCCGTTGCACCGCGTATTTTGTAACGTCATGCGTCATAGAGGGATCAGTTTTTTCGGGATCCCGAGTTCCGACATCGCCAATAGAAGCTCTTAGCGACTTATGCTATCATATGTGGCTTTGAAGTCGATGAGAAGATGGTGCGTGTCGACTTGAAATTCTTTGGTCTTTTTCAGGATTTGCCTCAATCTGAAGATTTGGTCTATCGTTGATCTGCCTCGCTTTAGCAACACTGGTACGTGCCGATGATAGTATTGCAGAAAGGTTTTAGACGCTCACATAGTACGTTGGATAGGATCTTGTAGGCAACATTAAGCAGGGATATACCTCTGTAGTTTTTGCTGGACATAGGGTCGTCTTTTTAGTAGTTTGGGCATATGGAGCTATTTGACCAGTCGTCGGGCATGCTTTCCTCCCCCCACACTTGGTTGGTGAGCAGGTCCATGCGCCCTACGAGGACATCTCCTCCATACTTGAAGAGTTCCGCACGAAGGCCATCCGAGCCGGCGGTCCGGATTTGTTGCTCCTAAGCTTGTGGATGGTTTTCTTAACCTCTTCAGTACTGGGCGCTGGGACTGGATTGACTGGTTTCATGCTTCTTTGTTCTCCTGTTGCTTCCTCTACATAATGCCCACTAAGCAGTTGCTGGAAGTGCTGCTTAAACATATTTACAATTTCCTGTGCTTTGGTGAATATGTTCCCTTCGCTGTTTTGAAGAACTTGCGTGTCAGTCCTATAACCAGATGACAGTTGCTTGGCTGTTTTGTAGAACCGTGCATACTTTGTCACAAGAAAGTGGTCACAGTCCACATTTGCACCACGGAAGGTTCGCACGTCCAAGATGTTTGATGCGGACCTTGCGACAATTAGCACGTGGTCGATTTAGTTGGCGGTTCGACCATCTGGAGATCGCCAGGTTGCTGTGTGTATCCTTCGCCTGGGGAACCTTGTGCTACTTATCACCGTATTACGAGCTGCAGCAAAGTCGATTAGTCGCAAGCCGTTATCTGTTGTCGTTTCGTGGAGGCTGTGCTTTCCAACTAATCCCCCAAAGATATTTTCTTTCCCGACTTTAGCATTGAAGTCTCCGAGCGCGACTTTGACATCGTACTCCGGACATGCTCCGTGGGCTCCGTCCAGGAGGTCGTAAAACTCCTCATTGTTAGACTCCCTGTTAGACTCCTCAGCTTCATTGGTAGGGGCGTGTGCACATATTAGGCTGATGTTTTGGAAGACAGATTCAAGTTTTTGAGTAGCACCTGGTGTATAGAGTGTCCTTACATTCAAGGTGCATACTCGTAGGTCGTAGTCCATTTTCGTTCCGGGTCTAGTTGCCATTCTCTCATAACAATATTATTTTTTACTGTGGTCGGGTCGTTAGCCCAACGCTCTAACCTCCAATCTGTAGGGCCATGGGTTTAATGTTGCAATTTTTCCGTGATCAACATTCGCACTTACTAGTTTAGCAAGTCATGGCATAAAGCCAAGACCAGTATCCGGCGGCTACCAACGTGGAGGTAATGTAAGCTCTTGATGTGTAGGAAAAGATACAGCTCGAGGCCCCCAGTTCCTGCAACATCTAACTACCATTTTTGGTTTTCTGGCTTCTCTATTCATTTACATCGGACTCGTACGGTGTTTCTAAAACGCATCCACCAATTTGACAAAATCTTAACGAATATTACCATCCGCAAAGTATCTTAACTTAAGGTTGACATTGGAGGGCATATACGTGCCTGAATTGTTTGATTTATACACTCATTATATATTTTGGAAGAGACATACCATCAATTTTTGAATGAATGGGTACAATATAACATGAAATTGTGAAATCGATGTCTTCTGAGATTTTTGTGTCCGGTGGATTTACGAAACCTCAACATTTATTTCCCAATTTATTTTTTTTTTTTGGAGAACAAGACTCAAAAGAGACATTTATGACTGAAAATAAGTGATACATACATTATGTACATATACGCAGCCATCAAAAGATATATTGACTACATGTCACATTTCCTTGAATCATTGGAAGCTCAGGGTTACTATCAAGGCGTCTACAAATTCTTAATGTGACCAATAAAATGTCAAAAATCTCGATTAACAGGCAGACTTTTGAAAAAAAATCCAAAAAATAATTATATTTGTCAGCAAAATTTAAATGTCAAACAAAACGACGAAAAAGTCCCTAAAACTAGGTTGTTGTTTCGGTATAAAACTCTACCTAACTTTTTATCTAGGAAAATCGGTGCAGTCCAATATTTAAGATGAGCATTGTAAGTGCATTGGGGTTTTCTTCAATCTGACTAGTATCTAAAGTTATGTTTATTTCAACATTTTTCAATCAATAACGAGACGAAACCGTATTTATGGTACCGAAATTCGCTAAGAGTTTCGCTGGTTTGGTTTCGGTTTTCGCTAGAAAAAATATTTTTTTATTTAATTATTTTATTAGTACACGTGTTCAATTTTTATAATATTTACATTTTTGTTTTGTTTTTTTGCGAAATAAATATCTTTTGCGCATTAAAATATCAAATATCGCACTGCGAAAATCCAGAGAAGAATACGTACAATTTAAGTAGGTATGCATGTCGATGGAATATAGATCCCCCATTTTTCAGACTTTCCCCCTCTGGAATAAGGCGACTTGTAAGACTTTTAGTTGTTACTTTGAAAAAAATATTATCGAAACTTCAGAATATAGTTTGTTGCCTACCTAACAGGCCATGAACTGTCAAAATCCATTGAAGGATGGCTGCGATTTAAATAGATTATAAAACTACAAAATTAAAATCTTACGTCTAATTAGAAATTTTTCCGATTTTATTTTTTGCTCCGGAAAAAGTTGATTTTAGCCTTTTGGGTGACATTTGGAAAAAAAAATATTATCCAAATGTCAAAACATAGTAAGTGACCTACCTGTCAAGTCATGAACTGTCAAAACAACTGTTGTGGTACCGTACGTTTTTTTTTTCAATCTAACAAAAAATGCGAAAGACACCAAGACTAAGGATGATACCAAGAACGAGACGAGATGAAATGAAATTGCACATTAAAATGTTCACGAGAAAAAGGCGAGATTTGGTTAGGCGATACCGAGATGGCACTTAAATTTTTCGACGAGACAGAGACGAGACTAACAAAAGTCTCACCTGGTATCGTGTCGCTGCCAGCCCTACACAAAAGTCATTTATGTCATTAAACATAGACTATATTCAGTAATGCGGGCTTTTTATAAAAATCAAATGCACGCCTGGATCGCACGAACTTGCTCTTGTAGCTAACAACTTTAATGTAACTAATTATTGAGGTTTAGTTAGTTAAGTGTAGTTTTCCTATGCAGGTTTAAAGCCTATGTAGGTAAGATTAACTTGAGTCTTAGTATAATGTATATTTAAATCTAAGTTTTGGATTTTAATTATGTAAGTTCGGAGAGTAAAATGTATCTATACATATACATTTAGATGGAACCTAAGTATTTTATCATGTACATATAATGGTGGGTAGGTAGCTACAACATACAACTTCATAATTAAGGTGCAATATGCATACATAAGATTCATGTGATTTTTAAAGATGCGTCATATGTATATATAAATGTATAAAGGCCAATATTGTATTAACTATTCAGTGACGTACGCAAAAATTCGTAAAAAAGGCATAATAATAAGGTAGAAATAACTGCATAATGCACATAATTAAATGTTTTTATATTGCTCAGTCGTTATAGCTTGAGGGAAAACATAGATGCCATTTGAATTCATGGTTAAATACGACTATATAAAAAAAATCAAAAATCGTTGGAGCGGTTTTTTAATAAATTAATTTTTAATGTATAAAATTTTGAAAACATTTAAAAAAAAAAAATTGAAACGCTATTTTGATGATATTATTTTAAATTAAAAGAAAATTCAATTTTTCAAAAAAGTTTTTGTTTAGTTTTTAAAAATCGAAAACTTTTTTTTTTCTGAAAATTCGAGTATGCATTTTTTTTTACAATTTTAGGGAGCATTTGTATAAAAAAAATTATTTTAATCGATTTAACCAATATTGAGAAAGTCGACAATATGAAAAGTGGTTCTATGGAAAGTACCGTTAATAAGTACGCAAAAAAAATATTTTCATACTCAAAAGTGAACTGTACTAATTTAAGAACATACACATTTTTTTTAATAAAAATTCTTGGAGCCGTTTCCGAGAAATACATTTTTTCTTAGCGGTTTTTTAACATCTGTCTGGGAGGTACCGTTGTTTTTTATTTTAGAAAAATTGTTTTTTTTTAACTATTCAAGATAATGTCAAAAAACCACTAAATACGAAGTTTCGAAGAAATCTATTGAGTCGCTTTCGAAATTTTGAATTTTCAAAAAAAAAAATAATTTCCCAATTTTTTTTTTTTTGAAAAATGTTGTTATTCAAAGTGTATATACTTTCTAGGAGCTTCTGCGTAAAAATTAAAAAAAAAATCGGATTTACCGTTCCCGAGAAAATCGAAAACCAAAAAAAAAATGGTTCTACTAGAGGTTTTTGGTTTTGTTGTTTTTGACCAAAAAAAATGTATAGGAACCACTGTTATTTGTCGTCTTAAAAAAATGAAAAAAAACGTGTGGGCATATTACCAAAAAAAACAATATGTACCAAGTTTGACGCAAATCTATCCAACCGTTTAGGCTGTAGACTCGAGGACAGACAGACAGACTGTCTGTGTGACAGACTGACAAACTGACAGACTGACAGACGAAATTGGGGGATCCATTTTTTTTGGTGTTCTCTATGATCGTAATGTGATGTTTGATTGTTAGAAAAACATTTTTTTTTCGAATAAATAACTTGCCTTATAGTAATACCTATAATCGCAAGTAAAAAATCTTGGAGACACTTTTTCTCTCGAAATCTTTAATTACCCTTACAGTTGAAAGGTGAACCTAAGTTCAATCTTAAAATAAAACAGATCAGAATACAAGTTGTAAAAAAAAACGTCAAAAACTCAATAACCTTAATTATGCTGTGCAATTTAAAGAAACCCACTTGTTCCCCTCACACTCCTACTCAAACTCTATCACTCGTAATAAAAGCTATATTTCGTTATGATGTATTCGGTAGATATTCCTATTTTTATTACAAAGGATCCCAAATAATCTACTCATTGTTTGGCCCGAGTAAAATCCGCATCGCCAATTCTACGAAATCTTTCATTGCATCCACAAAATTTTATTCAGCCATTTTGACAATGCTCCTCATTTATCCCATTAATCTAAATCTGAACCCTGTTTTATTACCCAAACAAAAAAAAATCCTTTTTAGCCAAATAATGAGTTATTTTATTTGCACGTCTGAATATCTGTAACTGAAACCCGCTCTACTGTTTGTTTTGACTGCTGAACGTGATAACTGGGTGCTGGCTTGCTTTCCCCTTCAGGGAAAATCATTCCATTTGAACTTCTCCTTCGTCTTGAAGAAATACAAAATTATGAAGAATACAGATTGACGAACTAAAAATGCTGGCACTCGAAAGACAGCGATACGTAATGTATACTGTCACTAGATGCCGCGCCGCCCACCAAGGATAAGTAGAAACACAATTAAATAATAAAAACATGAACTTTTTGTTTTAGAAATTTCAATTTAGCAAATAATTGCTTTTTTTGTGAGTGATGGGAGTGAGTAAGGAGATTTCCAAAACGTCTTCTTTGAAATCCCTTTAAAATTAGCCCTGGGGAGCTTGAAAATAAAACGTCTTTTCTTCTAGATCCTTCGGAAATTGCTCCGTCTGACTGCTGTTGGAGATATTATTTTGTTTGGACAATAAAAAAGTTGTTAGTGAAAATAAACGTTTGGTGGCTTAAACGAGAAAGGGGTCTTGCTTCAACTCCAAAGTTTTCATATTTAAACTTTTTGGCAAACTGTTGAATTGTTAAAGTTATTTTGCAGAAATAGAGACATTACTGGGTTATTTCCTAATTAATTTGAAAGGATACGAGTATTTCATTATTATTATTATTTTTTTTTTTGATAATCTTTTTAAATATCCTTTGAAAGTTCAATTATTATCTTGAACTTGCCTTAATCCATCTCAAATTGTTGTTTTCAAGTACACGTTTATATTCAGAAATGAGCACTTTGCAAGGAAAGATCATAAAGTATAAAGCTCAAAACCGAATAAACAATAAACATGGTCTGATACTGATTTAGATATAAAAGGAGAAATAAACACGAAATTGTAATAAAAACTTTGAGTACTCAAATAAGTTATTGCCTTTCACTTAAGGATACTTCAGAGTTTTTTTTTTATGAACTACCTGGTCCATTTTTTCGGTTGTAGCGTGTAACTTAAAGCTATTCGGAATACTCCTATGATGGACCTTGGTGTTTTTTTTTTTTTTTTGCTAAATACCAAGACAACTCTGTTTATGACACAGAATAAATTATATAGCAACGATATGATATAAATTTCATCTGGAGATAAGATGTACAAAAAAAATCCTACATGATATTTGATGTAAAGAATGACACAATTATAGAATATTAATAGAATGAAGGATGATATTTGTTTGGCCTTACTGATTTTTGATATACTTTATACATATGTTTTATGTAGGTCGACATCCTTATGATAAATCCAAGGTTTTAGCTTGGGGTGTTATTGGCTTACTCTGTGGGACGCAGTTAAAGAAGATATTTCTTGCATATATTGGATTATCTAGTCTTTGAAATTTTTAAAATAGAAGAACATGGAATTTTGACTTACACACAATATTTTTTTAAAGTTGAGGATATAGAGCCTTTAAGTTGCCTGAAATAATATGATTCCGCTTTAAGTGTTCGATGATTGGACCTTTTATTTGTACTTGCTTAAAGTGGTATTTATAAGCTTGGATGTGTGACTCTGGTTATCAAACCAATAAGCTTATCCATCAGGCAACTGGGTTTCTATAGATATAGTTGTCCCCGTTCCGAACCTTTGAACCACATAGCCTATATTTCAAAATTCCAACTATTGCTAGAGTTTGTAAGAGTTCGTAAGAGAGGTTATCACATTTTGAGTTGGAGGCTTATTGGCTAAGACTCCAACTATCGCAATTTGTTTTTGTTAGAATTTTATGTTGTAGACTTCGGAGTTAAATTTCTTTTTTTGGATGGAAACTCGGCAAACTCTATATTGTGTTTTAGTCGAAATTATAAAATTACAATTTTAACCGAGAGAAACAATAGTTAAATTATTAAAGAAATAGACCGACGAAAACCAAGGTGCGGTGGACCACGGAACGAAACGAATTAAACTTGTAATTGCAATGACCATATAGCGTAAGCGATACAGTTGTTGACACTTGTAAGGATTTTTTCACTTGACACAGCTGGCAAATAAAATATCCGATATATATGAAAATCTGAATACATTTTTCAATTGATTTTCATGATATTTGTATTTAAAGCGAGTAAGAGTTTCGTGATATTGTTAAATTCTGATATTTTTAAACCCTATTAAAATATATAGTAATTGACACGCATGTACACCTATTGACAGCACATATTTGTACAATTATTGACATATCTTTGAATAGATAGGTTGAGGTTGACTTAAATCATTTTTTTAAACCTGTATGTTGCTTTATTATTAAATTTTTAAAAACAAACAATATAAAATTTAAAAAAAAAAATAAAAATAACACTTATATTCATTTGTGTAGGCTGCCAACGCGCTTTTGGTTTTTGGCCACAATACAAAATTGATTTCATTTCTATTAAAAACTCTGGTAGCGTCGCTTAAATGGCCAACATATTCTACTCGGCAAGAAATTTTTCTATTAAAATAAACCACGATTATTTGAAATCTGGCAATCCAACCTTTTGCACTGTTGCAACCGGATCTGGTGTTCTAAACTTATTGAAGGGTGTCGGCTCAAAAAGCCGTCAACCAGGTATTCCTTGAAATGTTTTGTGGCCCAAAAGGATGTCTTCTGCAAGAAAATTGTTGACGGCATGAAGCACATCCTTTTTTCTCTTCGGGAAAACTCTTCGCTGGGATGTGGTTATTCATTGTTCCAAACAGTTCTTCTATAGCGGACACAACAGATTGTGTACTAGGCCTTGCTTTAACGAACTAAGAACTCAATCGAAATTATAAGTGTAGTTCTTTTTTAATAGTTTTAACTATAATATGCCTGTAAGACCTAAGGTCTTTCAAATGCAACCTGAATTGTACGGCACTAGTTAGGAGGAATAGAAAGATAGGAAAGAATTTTTATTGGTAAGTGTAGTTTGAGAAATATTAAAAAATTTGGCTGCAGCTTTTTTGAACATCTTTTGTGTCCTCACAGCTTCAAGCGCTTTCTCGAGGTCCTTTTCGATATATTTCCCAGAACATTTAGGCAGTTTTCCAGCTAAGCATTAATTTAAAAGAATAATATAATTATTGACACTATATATAAGTACAACTATAGTCACAGTGTCAATGTTTGTACTCCTATAGAAGACAGTTATTGACACAGAGGTGTCAATTATAGGAATTGTTAAAATCTTAACACAATAGTTGACACCCCATTTCATTAAATATATATCAACAGAATAACAAAAACAAAAATAAGGTAAATCCTCCTCCAGGGCATTATATTTCATTATAATAAACTAACTCAAGCTTGTATTAAATATAATAAAATTATCTAGTAACATGCTCGGATTCCTTAACGAAATGCAGACTTTTTTCACAAAATACACAGGCGCGTAACAGTCATGTTTAAGTTTCGGAATTCTCAAGAAAACTGACTAGCTCCTAACTATATAAAAATAAAGTGTTAGGGAATAGGAAACAGGGAAAAACTTAAAAGAAATAGTTCTGGGAACCGTTCATATTTGTACCAATCAAGCGCTCTGTAAGAAGAGGGGTCAATATTTAGGCTGAAATTTTGCAGTGTCAGTAATTGTATCACTTACGCTAGTGCAGCCACCACAGTTATTTTTAGTTGGGTTTAGATCGGGTTCACCTCATCAAATCGACAATAATTGAACTAAATTCTAATAAATATGAAAAAATAAATGGCTCCAGAATTATTTTTTTTTTTTATACATTCACGCGCTCAAGGGATTATGAATACCCTTTATATGTTTTTCTTAACACAGCGCGGGCATCCGGTGGACGAAGAGAAAGAAGGATATGAAAGATGTGTGGCGCGATGTTCTGAGACTAGAGCTGGTTGATGTCTCAGATTTATCTCCAGGGATGGCGGCTGAACTAATGCGGAGAGAATTACCGTGTCGTATTAATGTATGCCCCTTATAATTCGCATTATTTTCTTTATTTCCTTGTCATATTTATGGGTATGCTAGTTTACTCAATCACATGTTGTTAGTGGTATGCCTAAACAGCATGTAACGGCAGGAATCGAACCTACAACCACGATGTTGACAGGCGAGCCCACACTATCGCGCCACGGCCACCCAGAAAAGAAATTACAAACCTTTTGAAGCGGAGGTCGATAGTTAAAGAAGAATAAAATAAAATGCACTACTTGATCGTATATACTTGCTCTTGCTTAGCTAAACATTGGCGCTCTCTGCAGGTATGTAGTCTACTTAACGTAAGGAATATTTAATGGATAAATACAGGGTGGCCCACGAATCGTGCTACAATAAGAAATTTAAATAACTTTTATTTTAATCGATATCAGTATATCAGTATTTTTTTTTTTTATTTCATTAAGAATTAAATTTTATTTAAAATAACTAATGGTTTTTAAAGATGATAGACCGCGAATGACCCCAACGCTCATCCACGCATATGCGGCACCTGATCAGAAAATTATTCATTGCGGCCTGAAGGGTTGAAATGCGGATCGCCTCAATTATTGTCTTAATGGACTGCTTCAATTCAGTCAAATTCCTGAGTTTCGTTTTGTACACTTCCTGCTTGACATAACCCCATAAAAAAACAGTCTGGGCAGTCAGGTCAGGTGACCTTGTAGGCCAGCGAAAAGTGCAGTTTCTGAATATCAATTTGTTTGGGAATTTTCGTTGAAGCTCCGCCATAACTTGTGTGGCTACGTGTGCACTTGCTCCGTCTTATTGAAACCAAATCCTGCTGAAAGGGATAAATCTTCGGCGAAGTTCTGGGTAAAAAAAACTCCTTCAACATCTTTAAATAACGGTTCCCATTGACAGTTTGTGTTACACCGTTTTCTTCAAAAAACTGCGCACCAAACAGTGATTCGTTGTGGGAGCAGGTTCGTCTCATGGAGCATTTCTGGATTAGATTCATTCCATATACGGAAATTTTGCTTGTTAACATTGCCGTTTAAGGCAAAATGGGCCTCATCAGACATGAACAAACAATTTATCAATGTGTTGTCTTCTTCGGCCATTGCAATCATTTTTCGGCAAAATTCCAGTGGAACAGGCAAATCCTGAGGGTTTAACTTGCTTGTAATTTGGACTTTGTACGGAAACAAGTTTAAGTCATCATGAAGTACCCGTTGTAATAACCATCTGTTAACTCCAATTTAACCCTATAAGTTTCGAGTCGAAACACTTGGATTTGCCTGCATTGCCGATGCAACAGCTACGATTGTATCCTGAACCCGAAAATTGGGATATCGTTGATACGGTCTTCGTTCGATGCTTCCAGATTCGGCAAACATGTTCACCAGCCTCATAATGGTCCATCTACTCGGGGGAGTACCGCCAAACTACAGCCTTAATTCCCTTTGAACGGAAATGACGGACTGCAAAGAATGCTATCACTGCACTATCCAAATCCTTTTTTCAGTATCCCAATCATTCATTTTGATAAATCTAAATAGTAGCCTATAAAATAAAAAAAAATAAGCCGATTACTCACACTGAAAAAAAATTATTACGTTTTATTTTTGTAGCACGATTCGTGGACCACCCTGTAGATGAAACACATAATAATAATTTTTTTTAAATCGTTATAGTGTTTGAGGAAAAAAAGATCCTATTTGAAGTCTTAAACATAAATGAATATGTATTTAGAAAACGACTAAATCCATTTCTTTGAAGCTCTGTATTTAGAATTTCTGACATTTTATAGTTTGTTTAAGAAACTCATGTTCCTAAAACAAAAACCAACGGTACCTAGCATACAAATGTTGAAACCCGTTTAGATTTTTTTTCTCAAAACCAGCTCCAAGAATTCTTATAAAAAAAATATGTGTGTTCTTAAATTATCACAGTCCACTTTCAAGTATAAAAATATTTTTTTTGCGTACTTATTAAGGGTACTTCAAATAGAACCACATTTTATTTTCGACTTTCCCACTATTGGATGGATTCTATTTAAGTACGAAAAAATCTTAGAATTTACCTTTGGTCCACATGGGACCAACCAAATCTGATAAGAACCTTGTGGTTACGATTGAATCAATCTAACAAAAGAACAAGTAAGTGCGAATGAGTCGTTTATTTCCTTTTATAGAGAAAGAAAACCGTTAATTTATCAAATTGTTTTTTCTTTTTATTTCACAAAATAGGAAAATAATATGTATAACCTGTTTTTTTTTTTAATGAAATATTGGAATATAACATGAAAATTAGCAAACTATGTTCAAGATTCTATGTCTTGTGAGAAATTTGTTCCACGTGAGTATGGGATGCCATGAAACATAACATTTTATTTCTCCAATAATTTCTTCTAAGAAGACAAGAAATATATACAGAAATGTACATATGTCTGAAAATAAAAAAAAATCCAGATATGAGGCTTCTCCACAAGAAATATTGACTCCATGTCAAATTTCTTCAATCAATAAGGTGAATGCTTAGTGTAATATTCCCCTCACAATCACCTATTTGCTCATAATCCACCACATATAGCTCATCAAGAAGACCAGACAAACATATCTCCCCCAAGAGTGTAGTATTACATTCTTAGACTCTGGAAATACTACTTCTAATAGGGAAGTATAGTCGAGAATCGAAAAGACGATTACCTATTCGGCAAGTTCCGATAATAACATTTTAATTAAAAATCCCTATTGACCAAAATGTAAACTATACCTATAATAGTGCACTTAATTTTTGTAATCGAAATTTTTGCTCCAAAAAATTGTATGGAGCAAAAAAAAATATTTATAAAATAATAGAGTCATTCACCTAAAAACCTTAAGTATCAAGTTTAAAGAAAATCGCTTCAGCGGCTTAGCATGTAGGTCAACCTACAGACAGTAGACTGATGGAATTGCGGGGCTTACATTTTTCGTGTTCTCTATTATCGTAGTATCGTTTGATTAAAATCTCGAGTCTATTTTTTTCCCGAAAGCTAAACTTCTTGTATAGTATGTACCTACCTACATATATCGCAAGTAAAAACGGCAAATCCTGCATTCCTCTTCATTATCTTAGCAACGAAATGTTCTAGGAAGCATCAAGAGTTGTGGGATTGACAAATACATCTACCACCTCAGTATCAATATGCTGGGTTTTATCAATATTCAAATTTAGTTATGACTTAAATATTGGAGGGAAATTAACCATAACGTTACGGATCCTAAATAATTAACCATAAATTATATTCTTAATAAATATTTAGGTTATGTCATGCACGTTTTTTTTTTTTACTGAAATACTTAACTTGTAACTAAATTTCATTATTGGTACCCTCTCATTCAGCCCTCTTGTTAATTTAATTACAGGTAATTCCGCTACCGATATCTTGGCATGCTTACTATGATGGATCCGCTAATCGGAATATCAATAGGTGAAATCTTCCGTACCTTCTTCATTGCTGCAAGAACGCGGCATAACAGAAGAAAACAACAAGGCCTCACACATTCCATCCCTTCACCCTCAAGAGTCAACTACATTTTTTGTAATCGAAATGTAAAACTTAAATCAACAATAATTAACGAAGCAGTGCCCCTCCTGTGTTTACGAAATAAGAATTTTGGACTAATAATTCGTTAACTATAAATACCAAAATGTATATCTATAACAAAAAGTGTAAAGGTATGTACAAACAAAATTTTTTAACAATTTAGCAGAGCAACAACTTATTTATCTCATTGTCAAACTAAATAAATTAAATGTGATATAAATAGATTCTGTCCCAGTTGCTAACAATTTCCGCTTTATATTACAATATTTATCTTTGAATCATTGAAATGTTATCAATTCTAAATAAATTCATTCCATGCAACAACATTTATTCACAAAAATCTACTACATTCTTCTGCCAACATTGATTAAAAATGTTTGCAACATTATACACTCAAGTCTCAACTTCTCGCAACATTTACTTGCACTTATGTATTTCCATAAACATTGCTCAAAGCACTTTTCGCTTCACCATCCACCATCATCAACATCAACAATATTGTCTCTCGCATATAGATATTTTCCCCTTCTCCCACCTTACTCTGATGTAAACATACAATGCTCCCGCATATACAAATATAAGAAGAAAAAAAACAGTATCTTCTAAACACCTTTAAACCAAATAACCATCATGGGAAAACTCGCACTTTCAAACCAACATGTTTTGTTGTGGTTTTTTTTTTTTTTGTGGAAGCTTTTTTCAATTCGTCTGGTCTCGTCCACAGAAAATCGCCTGAGACACATCGTTTTCTGTCTGTCCGTCAAGTCGACTCGGCTGTGGTTCATTTTGTTCGTTCGCAGCTCGCAGCACAGAAGGAAAAACATGATTTTCCCCAACTCGATGAAATTCAGACAAGTCAGTCGTCAGTGTATATTCATCGGATTCGGTCGAACATAAATTTCATTCGCATACAAAGTGTTTCTTTTTTCTGTCTGTCTTTTATCTAGAAGATATCTTTTAACGGCTTTTTTTTTTGTTTTGGGCGAAAACTAAGAGAGGTTACTGGCCTCTTCTTTTGATAGTGAATTAGAATAAAGTCAGAAGAAAATCGAAAGTGATTTTTCATATCTTAGCTAAAGTGGAAATTTTGAATCAGCTTGCTCTGCATATTGCACCTCCATATAAGTAGGAGATACAATTGTATCTTTAATGCCAATTTTTATTTGTTTTATGTCCAAAAATTGGTCTTGATTCAATGTTAAGTGTATCCATTATGATTGTTTGAACTGGAATTATTGTGAAAAATGTTTCTTGATAGATAGTAGTTCGGTTCAAAAATAAAAATAATAAAAACTCGTTTGAAAAGCTGTAACTTGTGAGTAATGCTTCAAAAATATTAAGATGCACTTTCAATGCAGCATCTCGATCTAAAATTGTGTCCCAAGATTTGTCTAATAATTGCAAAAAATGAAGAATAGTTTACTTTAAATTGCGGTTTTTTTTTTTTGGAAAATAAAGTGAATTTTTCGACACAATTGCAACTTTAATATTGGGAGTACCTCTACCTATCTAAAAAAATAAAATAAAAAATACAACACGCAACGCGAATTCACAAGGCATGATCGGCACTTCAAGGAGATCAAGAATTTTTAGTTCAGCTGATGGTGTATTGCTGGTGCAACAGCAGCGTGCGTAAACGAAAAAAAAAAAATAAAGAAAAACCGAAACAAAATGAGAAAAAATGTTTTAAAAAAAAACAACAAACCGAAAAGTCACACGAAAACCAACAACAACAAAAACGACAACACACAATTATTCTCCTGCTTTGATTCAATTTTCGATTAAAATTTAATTAATACAAAAAGCCACAACCATTAGTCGTCAACAAAATTAGTAGAGAAAAAAAGTGAGTTCAATTCAATTTGTATATCTATTTTTTGTTTGTTTGCTTGCATCCATAAGATACCTACTTACTACCTAAGTATCTTTTGATCCTATGAATTTTTCTATTTTTTTTTTTTGCTTGGTAGGGAATAATTTATTTATTTTTGGGGCGCGTAGGTGGTGGTGGTAGAACGTAAGTTAATTAATTTAGGAGTTTTCTTATAAAAATTCTTTTTGATTTATAATATTTATCTCTAAGAATTTTGTAAATACAATTTTGAATTTATGTACTACACATAAATATCTTTGTAAAAAAAAAAAAAAATAATAATAATAAAACATTTGACCCAATTTTCCTTCGCCAGAGTTGTGAAGGAATTTTGTAAAATTTATTACGCTGCTCGGTGCTCAAGTACCTACTTGAGTACCTTTTTCGTTTACGTTTACCTCACACAAAATCGATGGAGGATAATAAATCATAATAAGCCTTTGAAGTTTGAGATGGTGTTATTTTTTTTTGCTTTTTTTTTGCTTAAACTTGCCCCTTCTCATATAGCATGAGATCACGTTCATACGATGTTGTACTGACATTTAATATGATTGAAGAAGTGTGTGATCTTGTAGCAGGTGAATATGTTTTTTGCTGCTTTTTTATTTTATTTATTTTTAATGAACTTATGATGATAGAAGCGGTTTTGAAATTTTTTGCAACAAAAAAATATCAATGCTTATGCTTAGTCATTTCAAATGTACAAATTCCATCATCGCAGGGATTTTGTGAGATTAATTTTCGACTAGACATTGATTTAGGTAAATGATGATGATTGATTTATGTAATGTTTGGTTTTTGAAAGGTAATCATAATCAATGATGGTGAATTGAAGATTGATGAAGGAGCAAGAATTATATAGCCACTGATTTTTATAATAGTTTTTGGATTAGGCACATGTTACTTTTGTAAAAAAAAGCATGAATAAATATGATATAATTTTTTTGACTATTTATCTATCAATGTGGGTTTGTCACATTAAGCGGAACTTGCCAAACGAATATAGTCTGCAAAGCAGTCAGTAAGGTGTTAAGTGGTAAGCAGAGGTACAGTGGAGGAAATTCCCATGAAAACACATGGTTTCTACGCATTTTTTTTTGCTGCATGCACATCTTATTCATTCATTTTTATGAAATAAAAAAAATGTAGTAAATGTTGTTAAGAAAAATAATAATTTATTCACTTTTAACGAAATTAAATAAAATTTATTAAAAAAAAATACAAAAATTAGCAAGAAAAAAAGGAGGAAATTCTCATAAAAACATCTACGTTTTTACTAAAAATTAACGGTGAATTAGTAATCAAAATTTTTTAATAAATTAATTCAATATTTTGTAGAACCACCACTTGCTCTTACGGTCGATATCATTCGCCTCAGCATTGATTCCACAAGCTTTTCTAGTTCCGCGGTTGTAATCGCGGCCCATTGTTTAATTATTCCGTCTCGAAGCCCTTGAACGTTGTGAAAATGGCGCCCGTTGGCATAATCACGCCTGGCTTGTATTCCCCAGAGATTTTCCATAGAATTTTAATCGGGACTTCAATACGGCCAATCTGGAAATGTTATTTGTTTCTCCTCAAACCAGTTTCTCACCTTCGAGACACGTGGATAGGAGCGTTATCCTGCTGGAATATGAACTCAGTTCCGCTTGGCTCTTCAGCTCTTTCAACCATAACTTCAATTGTCAACCACCACGCGCAAAATAAAAATCTGACAACACGTCAAGTTCGAATGATATCGCGTGAGGCCATCAAAAATAAGCCCATGAGCCAGCAAGGCTGAATTTAGCAGAAAGCAGTGGAGAAAAGTTCTGTTTACTGATAAAAAAAAAAAAACAATTTAGATGATCCAGATGGATTTCAGTCATATTGGTGTGACAAACGTCTTCAAACAGAAGTGAGAATGAGTCGCAATTTCGTTGGCGGCAGCGTAAAGGTTTGGGCAGCTTTTTCTGCAAATTTAAAGACCGAAATTACATTTGTGCCTGGAATAATGAACTCCGAAATTTATGCTGAGATGTCAATTGTCTCAGCATAAATTTCGGAGTTCATTCTTCCAGGCACAAATGTAATTTCGGTCTTTAAATTTGCAGAAAAAGCTGCCCAACCCATTACGCTGCCGCCAACGAAATTGCGACTCATTGTCACTTCTGTTTGAAGACGTTTGTCATACCAATGTGACTGAAATCCATCTGGACCAACTAAATTGTTTTTTTTTTTTTTTTTTTTTTTTTTTTTCATTATTAAACAGAATTTTTCTCCACTGCTTTCTGCTAAATTCAGCCTTGCTGACTTATGGGCTTATTTCTGATGGCTCTACGCGATATCATTCGAACTTGACGTGTTGTCAGCTTTTTATTTTACGCGTGATTGAAAATTTTTCCATAACTTTCACCTAACCTTAAAAAGTTATGACTACTGTAGTACTGTACTGTAGTACTGTATTGGATCTCCCTATTTGTCTACCAATTTCACGATCAGAAAGTCCACAATCTTTGTATGCAGTGACTTTTGACCTTTCTTCCACACTTAAAATTCTTCCATGCGACATGACTGGATTCTGTAAAAAAAATTATTTCCTACCACTTTCAATACAAAATTCAAATAACTTTATGAAATAACCACTTAGACTGTTTTTATACGAATTTCCGCTTTTGAATTTCAAAGGTGAATAATGTTCTAAGGTGACAAAAAAAAGTTTGAAAAACAACCGTTGCCTTCATATTGGTTTGACATATCATTTTGGATCCAAAAATAAAAAGTGCTGCCAAGTTTGCAGTCGTTGCAATGAGTTATGTGTGGCAAGTTGCATTATTTTTATGGGAATTTCTTCTAATGTATATGTCGTGTTTCTTCACATTCACCGAAAATAAGAAGGCATAGGAAAATACAATAAAACATGCAATGTATGTAGTTACTTTTTTAGGCCTCTAATTCAGCCTTGAGTTAACTCTAAGTTTTGTTAAAAAGGTGTCTTCATTCACTACAGAGATGAATTATATAAGTGGATGGCTAATTTACTGGTTTTTATTAAATTATTTTTAAATTCCTGGCAGCTTAAATTATGGTTGTGTTTTTCCTTTGTCCAAATATTGTTCATTATGGAAAAAAAAACTCTCAGTTGTAGTATTTGAACCTCTTAGACAGAAGCTGAACTCGACAATAATGTAAAACATTTTTGAAGCTTATACATTGTTTTTCAAAAAAATGCTCAAAAATGCTCAAAATTGTCTCCATTTCTCGACCACAGTTGTTTGTTTTTTGTCCAAATTGTTATAATTTGTAAAGGTTAAACAAAAAACAAATTGAAGGTTTTTATGCTGAGCTGTAGTCCAAAATGCGTTTCGCCCAGGGACGATAGCTGCAGTGTGTAAATGCTGTAAATTTTTTAAGATTCGGTTATCATCGATCTTACGAGTAGAAGTGTACGATAGCATTTAACTGATGAGCACAACTATCGTGCCTGGACGAAACGCATTTTGGACTACAGGTCATACAAATCTTCAATTTGGCTTTATTCCACACAGTCCACAAAAACAAAAAAATATTATTTGTGTTTTCTTCAAAATTGAAAAACAAATTGGTTAAACAAGTTGGAATCATTTATAATTATATGCCTCCGCTTTTGGTTTTCAAAAAATAATGAAGATTCTATTTCTGACCAGGTAAGAATGTTTCCAGAAATTACCCAACTAAAAACTTCAAATTCTTTGAAAGATAGATACTACATCCCACTGATTTAAGTATCGTAACGCGTTATGTAAAATCAACGAGTATTTGCTTTACATTCGTTTTGGTGAATTAATTTTTGTTCGACTTTTGCATTGAACAATTTGTTTAAAGCCAATTGAATGAATTTGTGACCTTTAGTCCAACTAAAGGTGGACTAAAGGTCACAAATTCATTCAATTGGCTTTAAATCCACACAGTCCACTAAAACAAAAACAAAAATAATATAAACATATTGTTTGCGTTTTCTTCAATCAATTTGTTTAAATTCAAATTCTAATCTAATAATTAGCTGTAATGACTAGCGCAACTTCAGACACGCAAATCCTAATAATATGCCGCATGAAAAGTTGAGGACTCGGATTGAATAAAATGGGATGTTGAAAAAATCCTTTAAGATAGTGGGGTTACAAAGCCTGGGAACTTTCGCAAACTTCCTTAAATTTGTCTACACGAACTAGAGATAAAAAGACGAATTAGTTTTGACGATGGCAACTTTTATATCTATTGGAAACATTCAACTCCAGTTCGTATACAGTTATTTAAGAAGACCTCTAATGAGATCATTATCAGTAACGGCTTGAAGTTTATAAAAAAAAATTTGTTGTTGCCTTTTTTTGCTGGTCAACACAAATAGCCAGCTGTTTTTCTTATATCGAAAATTTGACCAAAGGCGTATGGAAGCGCGTCAAAATTTTGGCTTCAAAATACTGCTTTTCAAAATTCAGCTTTTTTTTCATTTTTTTCTGCTTTTCAAAATACTGTTTCTCAAAATTCTGCCCGTCAACAAATCAAGAAAAAAATTCAGCTTATTTTTTTAATTTCTTAATTAACTTTTTTATTTACAAAAGCAAACGAGAAACAAAAATAAAACAAAACAATCCATTAGGTAAAATTATGTATGAAAAAAAAGCAAGCAAACAAGCAAAAAACCAAAGAAAACAATGTTTTTTGTGATGTGACTTAGATCGGTTCTCTTTTTTGTAATTCTTTTTATTTGTTTGTTTTTGGAAACATTTTTTTTTTCTTTAATAGACACTAACTGAAAAGCTCGCGCTTTCTTACATTTTCCAAACCTTCATTTTCTTTATTATTTGCAGAATTTTGATGAGCAGAATTTTGAAAAGCAGAATTTTAAAAACCAGAATTTCGGCAAGTAGAATTTTAAAAAGCAGAATTCTGAAAGCAGAATTTTGTTAAAAGAATTTTGACCCCGGCAGAAATTTTACTCCAACCCAGATTTTCAATCTCCAAAATGTTGGCGATAATAACTTGTTGTTGTGTAAAATATCGAATCAAGAGGGTACACAGTTTTGTAGAGCCATGATTGGAACAATAAGAAAAAATTGTCAACAAATTTTGTTTTGCGTAGAGTGTATAGAAGTTTTATTTCTTCGATAGAATCAAGTGCAAAAACATTGCAGACAATGGCTTCACATTTTGTGCGTGCACAGGAATAAATATGTTCAAAACAACTTCCTATAAGCTTAGAGGCCTTCATTAATTGTATTCTTCTTTGCACGTCCTTGCCAATTTGTCGAACTAAGAAAACATTGTATACTTTAATTTTTTTTAGGGCTGTTCAATACCATATCTTCCACTGCTTATTGAAAACGTAGAAAACATTGAATGCATTTTGAACAGGTTACTGTATTGGGTTTTTCAGCTTTTTTTTATAAAGGTAAATTCTTTCTGAACATCGTCGTAGAATTCACATTATTAAATTTATTGTAAATGTAAATTAAAAGCAAATTCTATTTTTTGAACCGGTAAATAAGTAGTATCAGGTGTGCTACATCCCTATTAATGAAAATGCTAATTCAACCGCTAGTCCGTGACTACTAAACCATAGCATAAAAAATGTTCAATTAATAAAAAATGGAAAATTACAGAACAAAATCTACTACAATAACTATGTCCCTGTAAATTTTGTTCTTAATGTCAATTCTTATACCTTCAATAAACCACCGTCTTCGATGGTCTAGCGGAGGATAAGGTTTGTAAATGTCAAATAACAAAAATTCAGTTTTATTAATAGCATGTCGCACTTAGTCTAGGGAATAAATCCTAAACCTTACTTGGTCCTCCATGCTTATTATTTTGGGTGTTAATGCTTAGAGCGTAGCACTGACATGCAGATGTATGGGCACAATTTTTTTCCATGAATTTGATAAATTGCGTTTCGCCTTTACAAGTTTAATATTTTTAAAACTTTTACGCAATTTGGTTTTAATTTTTTTTTTCAGAAGCTTAGACTTACATAAATTTCATAACCTATTAACTTTCACCTACGCAGCTTGATTTAAAAATTAAATAAATTAATGTAATATTATCATTGTATGTGCTTTCGTGTGTTTTTTTTTTATATTTTTTATTAATATTTTGATGTGTTACATCTTTCCGCTCTGTGGGAGTGATTTCGTAAGCGAACAGAGAAAATGTGGGTCCTCGATTCTGTCTGCCAGTCGGTCAATCGACAACCTAAATGGTGGAAGCTATTTTCTTCAAACTTGTATTTTAGGTGATTTTCTTTATTCGTTTTTTTTTTTTGTAGCCTCAAAAATGAGATTAACTTTCCTACATTTTTTTGTACCAAAAATGGAAAATCGTAATTATCTCGAAAACGCCTCAAAAGATTTTAGTTCCAAAAAAAAGTGTAGTCTGTATTTCGGTCTTAAAAAAATATTTACATAAAATGTGATTAACCTGTACCTGCCATTTAACGATTTTTTTTTATTTTCGACTTTCTCATATCTCATTTCGGATTCGTACAAGAAAAGCAATACTGCATACCAAAATTTTGAAAAATAATTGTTCGGATTTAACAAAAAAAAATCAAGTATTTTGAAAATTCAATGTTTCGAAAACGAGCGAACCATTTTTTATAGTGCTAGAAAATCTTACTTTAATTTATGAATAATTTTTTTTTTTTTTTTAACTTTGTGTATCTTTGTCTTACCTAACATTTGATGAATCATTATATGTTTTTTTTAAATATCTTCACGAGTAACTTTGTCATTTTTCGAGATATTATGAAGAAAATTCTAACCCAGAATTTATATATGCTTATGATCTCGCAATTTTAAAATCGAAAAAAGTTAAAATGGAGTTTATTGTTTAGGAAGCTTCTCCATTCATATTTTTAATTCTTATAAAGAAAAACAAGGTTAGATGTCATATATTAAATATACATCATATGCGTCTGTTGTAATGATCGCTCGTTTTTTTTTCATTTTAAGTCGATTTTTCAAAAAATTGAAAAAAAAAACATCTTCATTTTATTTTATTTTCTTTCTAAAGCTGAAAAATATAATTTCGAATGCAATTTTTTATTTAACCCATTGTTTCCAATTTTACTCATGCTTTTGAGGAAACAATAAATTAAAAAAGAAAAACAATTGATTGGACTGCAACAGATGGCTACAGATGATGAAAGTGGAGTGTGGGTGTGAAAAGTGTTTCTTTTTTTCAAGTCCTATTCTCTCCTCCTCCGATCTCCTATTGAAAAAAACTTAAATGCTCACTAAATTCTAGGAAAATGTACATTTTTGTGTTGTAATCTGTAATTGTTTTAAGCTATGTAAATGCATTTTTTTTTTTGGGAATTTTATTTTAAAAAAGACTAATTTATCAATCAAAAAAATTGACGGTATTTTTGTACTTTCAGATAGTGTACAAAATTATACTGCTATTTTGTAATAACTTTGCAAAATGGAAAAAAACAACCGATTGTTTCAAGATGTATTTTTCCTTAAATATTAATTGTTAATTGTTGATTTAATTGAAGCGTTAAAAAAATGGCGACAAACAAATCTTTTTCCAAGTTTAAAATTTTTAATCTTTTGAGCTTGTTCCTACTTTGCCCCGCGCCATGACAGAAACATGTTGATAATTACGGTGACCATATTTCTCTGAGCAAAACCAGGGACACAAATTTAAAAACGTGTTTCGTATAAAATCAACAAAATTCTTAAAAATAAAAAAAAAATTTAAAAAAAACAGCAGAAATGCAAAAACTTTCCATTTTTTTCAATATTCAACCTTTTTTTACCAAGTCTTATAAACATTAATAACAAATTACCAACAAAAATTTTTGTACCTGGTACTTTTTTGCCTAAAAAAATTCTTTAATGATTATTATCGTTTCTTATTAAATATTTTTTTTATTCCTGGCAGCTTAAATTATAGTTTAATGTTACCATTAACATGGCTCCGAGAGTTTCAACATTCAGTCGTGTGTTTTCATTCTTCCAAATATTATTGATTATGCAAAGAACATTTTCGATTGGAGCATGTGAACCTGGCAGACAGAGGCCTAACTCGACAATAACCAAAAGATTTTTGTAGTTTATACGTTGTTTGCAAAAATGCTAAGATATGTATTTCCATTTCTCGGCCACAGTTATTTTATTCTTTATCCATTTTGTTATAATTTTGTGACACACAAATTCGTCAAATAAGGTGGAATCATTAATAGTTGTATCCCTCTAATCTTGGTTGATAAAATAGGAATGTTTTGAAGAATAACCCAACTAAAAACTTCATATTCTTTAAAAGATACATCCCAATGATTTAAGTATTCGTAATACGTTATGTAAAATTGATGAATTAATTTTTGTTAGAATTATTCATTGATCAATTTCTTTGCAAACAAAATATTACCAATTGCTCTCTTATTCAGATTTTAATTTTAATTTTAATTTTAATTTTAATTTTAATTTTAATTTTAATTTTAATTTTTAAGGCATTTCATTGCTAGCGCTACTTTAGACATGCAAATTTTTTGGGACTCTGCTAATAATATGCTCCACGTATGTAAAATTGATCCCTCGGATTGAATAAAATGAAAAAAGAAGGATCTCAGATGAAGAGTTGCAAATTCTTTAAAATAAGAAAAATTCTCTCAAAGGATTATAAAGTTGTATTATTCTCTCAATAGCTGGTTTTAGAAATAGCCAATTAGTTTTTTCTGTAACGAACTAGTTTGAAGTATTTAGCATGAGACTTTTCGCAAATTTCTTTAAATTTTTCAACATTAACATTGTAGAGATAAAAAACGAATATTTATTTAAATCGTGAGTAACACAATTCACTTCAATGAGATCATTACCGGTAATGGCTTGAAGTTTATCAACAAGTGTTTTTCTTGCGTTTCCTTGCTGACCCGCCAAAATTACAGTTTATGTTGTAAGCACAAATTGCCAAAATTTTACCAAAGTTTTATTTATGTATTTTGAAGTGATGTCCGATGTATCCCTTGGAAGATTTTCAACCTCCAAAGTCTTGACAACGATACCTAGTTGTGGTCAAAAATATCGAACCAAGAACGGACAGTTTAGTACAGCCATGATCAAAACAATAAAAAAAAAAAAACTGTCACAAAACTTACTCTGCGCTGGGAAGTTTTTATTCTTTCGATATAATTTGGTTCAAGAACATTGAAAATAATAGCTTCACATGTGCGTGCACAGGAATATATTTGATCTAAACAGATTTTAATAAGTTTCGATGTACATTGTGCAATCATTAGGTACCTTCATTAATTGCAAACTTACTTGGAGGCCCTTGAAATCTTGTCGAATTAAAAAAGCATCGTACATTTTGCTTCAAGTGGCATCAAAGTCAGAGTCTTTGTTTTTTTTTTTTGGTTTTAAGTGCTGTTTCAATATCATAACTTCCAGCACTCCTTATAGAAAACTTAGATACGTATTTTTAACAGGTTACAGTATTGACATTTTCAATGTTGTTTATGAAGAAAAATTCCCTCTGAAATCATCGTTGAATTCACATTTTCTATTTGAAGGCATTTCACTAATATCTAAATTATTTATTGGAAATAAGTAAAAGAAACAAATTCTATTTGTTTGTACAATTAAACACTCACATTTCAAGTGAACATGCTTTTATAGTAAATCCCTCTGAACCATCTGTTAAGGCTGATTCGTACTTTGACATAAAAATATTAAACACATATTTTTATTATTGTAAATAAAATTGTTAAATTTTCTTACAGTTATTCAAATAATATAAATATATGGTAATGTGGGATAAACACGCGACAAACCAGGGACAAAAAATAAAATACGGGACAGTTGTACGTCCCGGGTTTTCTTAAAATTTATCCGGGAGTCGAGCGTAATACGGGACTGTCCCGGGAAATACAGGACATATGATCAACTTATTGATAAATAGATGTTATTTAAAGATTCCATTGGATTTTTTCCTTAGAAAAAATACATATCAGTCGAAATTAAAGAGTTAATATAATTTATCGAACAGATTTTAAAATATAAAAATGAGTACTCTGAACGAAAATAGATGTATTGAGGTCATCGATTATTCATCGAGATATTAATGTGATTTAGCATTTTAAAAACAACGAGTTTTTTAAAACTTAGTTTTGCCCAATTGAAAAAAAGAACATTTCTTTAAATTCGTAGTATGAATTAAATCGTTAAATTTGTAGTTCTTTCATTCAAACTCCTTTTCTTTTATCAATTTTATTGCAGGGCACAATATGTTTAATAAGTCGCAGTGCATTAAATGCAAATATTATTCATGGGTATATCAGCACTCCAGTAATCATTTTAAGGAATCCGCAATCACTTTGTGTGACGAATGGTAAAATGTTTCTTTGGCACGATATACTTACATTTATAAACTATTATCAATGTCTAGCTTTTACCCGAAGAAATATTTTTGTTCAACCATTGGAATTCTCGTTTTCTTTTTTAATATTGTAAAGTATCTCGAACAGACATATTGACTAGCAAAAATGTAATTATTTTGACGATGGAGCATAATACCAATCTTCGGGAATATGGGTTTGGGAGCTTAGTGGGTGATGATAAAAATTAGCCATCCGGCGATATTTTTTCAGATAACCGTTTTATCAGTCCTGTTCAGCAGCTATCAGGGTGCATATCATCGCATGCGATTATACTATTTCTATCAAAAATTTCAAACCACTTAACTGGAGATATTGGTCCTGGCTTAATTGTCTCTCGCTGGTCAAAATTCGACTTGCACTAGAGTAGTACTTCCATCTTAACCTTGTTAAAAAAAAATCACCAGAGAACATGTATGATTCATGCAGTCTAGTGTTTAAGAAAAATGTTCAAAAAATACAAAACTAAAATAAAATTAGTCGAGGCCTTAACGGAATACGTCTTAAAAATTACTAACGGGTCCGCCAAATCACTTTTTTTTTTTGAAAATGCTATAAAAAAAAACTACTGAATATTTTCTCAAATTTCTTTTTTTATTTGAAAGTACAATCCTTCCGGTTAACAATGGAAAATAATTTCATTCAAATGGCTGCCTCGGCTGGTCATGCAGTAGCCTACACGATCGGTCCAATTTTTAAGCACATTATCGATTGTGTGCAGCTGTATTTCACCAATGGCTTCGTAAATATTGTCCTTTAAAGCGGCAATTGTCTCTGGGTTGTCGGTGTAACACTTATCTTTTACGGCACTCCACAAATAATAATCCAACGGTGTCAAATCGCAGCTCTGAGGTGGCCAAACGACATCAGCTCTGTGGCTGATAATGCGATCTTCAAAAACAGGGCGCAAAACATCGAGTGTAGCTTCGGCTGTGTGGCACGTAGCCCCGTCCTGTTGAAACCAAATATTGCAAATATCCTCCTCTTCAATTTTTGTGAACAAAAATTCGTTCAACATGGCCGGATAACGATCGCCATTGACTGTAACGGCCACTCCTTGCTCATTTTCGAAGAAAAATGGCCCAATTATGCCTCTGGACCAAAATCCGCACCAAACTGTGACTCGTTTTGGGTGTATTGGCTTTTCAATGTCGTGCGGGTTTTCTGTGCCCCAAATGCGTTAATTTGGCTTGTTTACATACCCGCCAAGATTAAAATGAGCTTCATCTGAAAAGATGATTTTTTTGGCAAAATCGGCATCTTGTCTAAGTCGATGGCAGTCCCACTTAGCGAAGCGAAAACGCAGTTGGCTTCAACTCCTGAACCAATTGGACTTTGTATGGCGTCATACCAAGGTCTTTATGTAAAATTCGTCTCAATGATGTCTCCGACATGTTCAATTGTTGAGAACGACGGTGAATTGATGTTGGTGGCGCTTCACGCACACTCTCTGCCACAGCAGCAATATATTTTTGGGTGAACGAACTGTTTTTGGCTTTTCACGCTTTGGTTTATCGATGAGGATGCCAGTTTCTTTCACTTTTTTCACAAGATAACGAACATACGGAGCTGACGGTGCTTCTCTTCTACAAAAATCCGTACGCAATTTTCGCACACATTCTGCAACATTACCATGATTTTCAAAGTAATGTCGCAATATTTCCCAGCGTTGTTCAAGCGTATACACACACATATTCGTTCAGCGGAAGGATAAAACGAATTATCTGTCAAATCAGACATGTGCTAAGTGTTACCATTCACGAAATAAGCACTAGTTGAAAAAAAAACGTTAGATGGCGGACCCTTTATAATGCTTCTGTGGCCCTGTATAAGACAATTTTTGATACCAAAAAAAGGAAACTCGAAATTATCTCGAAAACTGCTCGAACGAGTTTGATCTGCATACGATTGTAGGTACCTGTATAGTCTAAATTTTGGTCAAAAGACATATAAATAAAACTGTTTTTTTTTTTTCATTTTCGACTTCTTCATTAACAGATTTCTATCAGGAGGCAGGGGTAGGTCCTTCGAGTTTTAAACAATACTGCATTCCCAAATTTTTCCAAAAATATTGTTTTGGTTTAAAAAACACATTTTTTTTTGAAAATGTTGAAAACTGGTGTAAGATATTTTTTTTGAAGTTATGTTTTTGAATTTATATAATTAAAATGGGCATAGGTACCTATCTGGCAAAATTTTATCAACAAAAATTTAAAGAAATTTTGGATACAAAAAATAAATAGAAAACGACTTTAAAAATATATTGAGCTGTTTTTACTTTATGATTCTACAAATAATGGCTCTACTTAAGGAAATTTTCTCATGCTCGTTACGAACGTAGTCAAAATTGCAATTAACCAGATTTATTAGCGGCACCATTACAGACAAAAAAAAATGTGATTTCAATAATAGAAAGTTAATTCGCGCCGGTAACACAGTTTTTCTCCGGAACATGAATTAATCTCCCATAATTCCCTGCTAAGCCAGTTATCTTTTACTTGCGATTATAGGTACTATAAGGCAAGTTATGCATTCGTAAAAAAAAAATTCTAACAATCAAACATGACATTACGATCATAGACAAGTCTAAAAAAGTGATCGCCAAAAAATGTCTGTCTGTCAGTCTGTCCGTCTGTATGTATAACGAACTACAGCCTAAACGGCTTAAGCGATTGCCTTCAAATTTGGTATGTGTGATTATTTTGACATTTCTCAGAGGGGAAATTGAAATTTTATTTTTAGGCCTAAAAATAACGGTACCTGCCTATGACCTTGAAAGAAAATCTTATTCTTCTCTAAAACGGTTCCACCGATTTTGATAAAAAATGTTGAGAATTTTTTTTTCGGTAGTAACTATCATTTGATATGAACCAAGTTTACAGGAAAAGTCTATTAACGGTACCTTTCATATAACGGTTTTTTTAATTTTTGGCTTTCTCGGTAACGGTACATTGGATTTCTGTCAAATTTTATATCTGAGAAGGTCTAAGTACGAGCTTAATTATTTTTGCATATCAAAATTTTGAATAACTTTTTTTTTGAAATTAAAATAATTTATTAAATATTTTTTTTTGAAAAATCAATAATTTTAAAACTAATCAAAAAAAATTATTTTAAATATTATATTCACATGAACACTAATAGTCTCTAAAAAATTGCATACCAGAATTTCAAAAGAATTTTGTTTTCAAAAAAACGAAAAATAAAAAACAGGATTTCATCAAAACCCGTCCTACAATTTTCGAGATACTTTTTTATAAAATTTTCATTGATCCGTGGCATCTAATGGCGTTCTTCGTTTTTCCGAAAAACTGATTAAAGTGATGGTTTTGGCAGCTTAAATAAGTTTAAAAAACGATTTTTCCCACCTATATACCATTAGCTTTCATTATATAGATGTATGTACTTGTACATATTTACATTATTACCCTCCTAATTTACATAATTAAAATCCATTTAAATATACACTTGTAGGTACCTATTTAACTATTCCTTGAATCATGCATTCAACAATTCATTATAATAAGAATCAAGGTAATATTACCTACATGGCCTTTAAATCTGCATAGGTTAACTATAATAGACTAGCTACCTACCAACAGCGTCAGTGAGTAACACCAAAGTTGTTGGCTACAAAAGCAAGTTTGTACGATCCAGTCGTGCATTTTATTTTTCTAATTTTCTTCAGGCGGATAACAGCTTAGCTTATCTATATTTTCCCTTTTAATTTCAACGTTTGGCATCAAAAAACTCAGGATGCTTCACTTTATGTTCCAAATCAACATGGAGGGCGATAGCTTTCAACCACATCTGGAAATCATTAAATTATTTTATGAAAGTGTGTCGTCTCTCGTCTGTTCATTTCTGGATGATTGTTGAATTTGTAATCCAATCCACACGAGATCCACCAATATGCAGAGCATTCATACAGA
Organism: Philhelius pedissequus; assembly: GCA_910595825.1. Lineage (NCBI taxonomy): Eukaryota > Metazoa > Arthropoda > Insecta > Diptera > Syrphidae > Philhelius > Philhelius pedissequus. The sequence continues at coordinate 82,207,678 of OU343163.1, forward strand.
AAGTCACTATTTGGCTTGGATTTTAGGCTGGCTGCACCATTGTTCCACAATTCTTTAAGAACTACTTTGGCCAGGAAATCACGACTAAAGGCTAGAGCTATCGTTTCGACATAACGGATCATCAACGTGCCACATAACCACACAAGATATGTAGAAATCTTTGAATGATCAACCCTTTAGGTAAGTAAACAATACCTACATATCTACCTTTCTAATCAAAAAATAATATGATGCGCTTCCCTAATTTGTCAACTCACAATTGTGCCAATTAAGCTGCAAACAATGCTCTGAATCCCACACATTTACCTTCCACAATCTAAAACTAATCGTTGTTTCTATCACGCAAACAAATTTCAATTGACTAAAAAATCTGCTCAATTATCTTCAGTAATTACCATTAATTCTCCTTCCAAACTACCGATACCGAAACTTCACGGTGATTAAAAAGATAACGTGTCGACACTAAAGCTCAATTCACTTGGTTAAAATAACATACTTAATGTGAGTGACCTACTACTACTCAACAACCGAGACCGAACGACGCTATTTGGCGTTCAATAAATTTAATTTTGATGGTGTGAGTTTTTTTTTTTTTTTTTAATTTCACTCATTGAAGTTTTAAACATTAATTGTGTTGTTGTTGTTTTTTTTGTTCGTTTTATTAAAAGGCGAAACGCATTCGATGTACTCGTACGTTTTTCAAATGGCAATTTAAACGTGATTTGGTAGTCCATTAGGGATTTTTATAGCTTCGCACATTGCATAGAGGAAGTTTCTGAAAATATTTTTCTATCTCTAAGATATAATTTTTATTTCTTTTCTTAGAAAAATATTTTCTTAGTACATCGACACGGTCGCGCTGTGGTGAATTAAGCACTTTGTCGCCCTTATATAGCTATATATAACGGGTTCGCCATCTAACGTTTTTTTTTTCAACTAGTGCTTATTTCGTGAATGGTAACACTTAGCACATGTCTGATTTGACAGATAATTACTCTTATCCTTCCGCTAAACGAATATGGTTGTGTATACGCTTGAACAACGCTCGCTAAGTGGGCCTGCGATCGACTTAGAGAAAATGCCGATTTTGCCAAAAAAAATCATCTTTTCAGATGAAGCTCATTTTGATCTTGGCTGGTATGTACGAGAACGGGTCAATAAGTCCGTGACTTTTGGAATAAAACACAGATTTTTTGATAAAAAAATAATTTAATTTTTCAACGTAGTCTCCCTTGAGCTCTATACACTTTGTCCAACGCTTCTCCAATTTTTTTTATCCCTTCCAAAAATAATGATTTGTCGAGGTCCTCAAAATAGGCCTTTGTTTGCGAGATGACTTCATCATTGGAGTCAAATCTTTTTCCACCAAGCCATTTCTTCAGGTTTGGGAACAAGAAGTAGTCGCTCGGAGCCAAATCTGGAGAATAGGGTGGATGAGGGAGCAATTCATAGCCCAATTCATGGATTTTTGCCATGGCAACTGCATATGTGTGCACCCTTGCATTGTCTTGGTGGAAAAGAACTTTTTTCTTGGCCAAATGAGGTAGGTTTTTTTTCAAATCGTCATTGAATCGGTCCAATAAGTTGGCATAATATTCCCCATTGATTGTTCTTCCCTTTTGAAGGTAGTCAATGTGGATTATCCCGCGTGCATCCCAAAAAACAGTCGCCATAACTTTATTGGCTGACAAACCCACCTTGGCCTTCTTTGACGCCGATTCACCCTTAGAAACCCACTGTTTTGACTGTTGTTTGGTCTCTGGTGTGTTGTGATGGATCCATGTTTCGTCCACGGTTACAAAACGGCGCAAAAACTCCTCCATATTGCGATTAAACAACGCCAAACCTTCCTGTGAAGTTGTTACACGATTGCGTTTGTGGTCGACTGTGAGCAAACGCGGCACCCATTTTGCGGAAAGCTTTCTCATGCCCAAGTGATCATTCAAAATTGAAACCACTGAGCCATGCGAGATCCCTACGGCTTCCACAATCTCTCGCACTTTCAATCTTCGGTCGGCCAACACCATATCGTGAATTTTTTCGATTGTTTAGGGTGTAGAGACCTCAACTGGGCGTCCAGGACGTTCGGCATCTTCAGTGCTTGTACGGCTACAACGAAATTCAGTAAACCACTTTTTTACCATTGAAATCGATGGTGCAGAGTCCCCATAGTATTTATCAAGCTTAGCCTTGGTCTCGGTAATGGTTTTTTTTCGCAAGAAATAATGCTTAATAAGCACACGAAATTCACTTTTTTCCATTTTCTCCTCAAATTAGTGAGTACTCTGATAAAAATAGCTGTCAAACACAAACTAACTGACGCAGCAAGTTTAAATTTTGACAGGAGTCAACTGGCAGATGCCTGTTGACAGGAGCAGTGTTGCTGTTTCAGTTAAGAGGTCAGAAATTCAAAAAGTCACGGGCTTATTGACCCGCCCTCGTAACAAGCTAAATTGTCGCATTTGGGGCACAGAAAACCCGCACGCATACATTGAGAAGCCGATACACCCAAAACGAGTCACTGTTTGGTGCGGATTTTGGTCCAGAGGCATAATTCGAAAATGAGCAAGGAGTGGCCGTTACAATCAATGGCGATCGTTATCGGGCCATGTTGAACGAAATTTTGTTCACAAAAATTGAAGAGGAGGATATTGGCAATATTTCGTTTGAACAGGACGGCGCTATGTGCCACACAGCCGAAGCTACACTCGATGTTTTGCGCCCATTTTCAAAAAAAAAAAGTTATTTGGCGGACCCTATACATTAGTTGTAAAAAGATGCTAATTAATAATACATATAACATTATTTTGTTGAGGTGTGACATTTCCAAAAGAATTAGGAAATTGGATTTTTTTTTTGCAGATAGCGAAACAGGTAATCATTGTAATACATATGTAATATGTGGTAATATTAGTAGTTTGATTTATTCTATAGAATTCAGAGTAAACAAAATATTGTTTTACAAATTGTTTTAGCAATCATTTATTTTTATGTATTCCTTTTTTCAAAGTCACTCATCGATAATACCTCATTGAGTAAATCAATATAACCACATTAAGTATTTGTTGAAATAAATTGTTAGATATAACAAGATATGATAAAAATATGCTGTCAAAGCATTTAGAACCCTCATTTGAATTTTTAAAGTTCCATTCAAACCTTCTAAATTCTTGATCACATTTCTTTAATTCTTTAATTTGTTTATATAACGCTCATATGTAAATTATATTTAACTCGAGGTCTTCATCAGAAAATAAAAACATCATTATCATAATGTTTTTGTTTTTGCTCAACTACAATGATTTTTTTTTTTTTTTTCAAATTTTCTGGAAAACAACACTTTTTTACTTGCGTTTATAGGTACTATAAGGCAAGTTATGCATTCGTCGAAAAAGTTTTGAGATAACAATCAAACATGGCATTACGATGATAACGAAGACGAAAAAAGATGGTCTAAATTTTAAATTCTGCCCGTCTTTATGTCTGTCTGTCAGTATGTCTGTATGTATGTATAGACACCTACAGCCTAAACGGGTGGGCCGAATTGCTTTAAACTTGGTATATAAAGTTTTTTTTGGTATTGTACAGAGGGGAAATTGAAGTTTTTTTTTTTTTAGCTCAAAAAATAACGGTACCTGCCATATAACCGTTACGTTCAAACATATTTTTCTCGGAAACGGCTCTAACGATTTTGATTTAAAAAAAAATGTCTAAAAAGCTACTTTCCATACGACCGTTTTTTTTTTTTTTTTTTTTTTGCTTTCGACTATCTCATAAACGGCTCAACCGATTCTTTCGAAATTTCACACATATATAGGTTTAGGTTGCCGAAATTATACGGCGTATCAATATTTTTAATTAATATTTTTTTGTATTTTTAAAATCATTTTTAAGAAAAAAAATTAAAAAAATTATTTTTCGAAAACTGCTCATTAATTTTTTTTTCAAAAATTATATTTATATGTATTTTTTGAATACTTATGGAATTGGCGTTTTTGAATTTTTTTTTTAAATATTCTCAAAAACCGCTCACAGATTAAACATTTTTTTTTCGTAAATTCAAATTTATCCAAGAAATAAAATGACGTACTTTTTTTTTTAGCTCAAATTAGTTTAAGTATTTGTTTCAGAATTTTGAATTTTTTTTTTCTTTAATTAAACCGATTTAATCTTTTGTTTTAAAGTTTATATTATTATATATTTAATATTGTCATTCCAATTTATTTTAGAACAAAATTTTAAAAAAATTGTATTTGGTATGAGTTAAAAATGACTTTAAAAATATATTTAAATTTTTAATAGAAATCTTTTGCATGCGATGTGATCGAAGAGCAAGTTCGTGCGATCCAGTCGTTCATTTTATTAATATATTATATATTATAAGCTGTTCTTCTGAAAAGTTTCTGACTTTTACTATTATAAACTGTATTCTTTGCTCAATTATTTTCTGAAGTACGTCTAAAATTCCACCTCTTTCTGCAACTTTGCATGTCAATTAATCAATTTTAACAAATTTCGATTTCCATTTTGAAAAAAAAAATCAATATCTATCGAATGAATTCCGTGTTACTTTTATTTTTGACTAACTAAGACCATGGTATTCAAATTCCATGGACTTATATCAGAGTGCGCGCACATGCAAAAACTATTCATTCCGCGATTCGAGCAACTTTAAAGTTTGTGTTTTGGCACAAATCGAACGATCGCCCCAAATAACTTCTTCAGTTTGTATCACACCGAACTATAATGTAACTGCGCGCACATTAAATCAAAATACTGTCTGTGTTGGTTTATCTCGTTGATTGATTTTTAAATTGCTAATGTGCGCGATCGTCGTTCAACTAGTGATTAAATTATTTCGTTTCGGAAAAATTGTATGTGCGCGCCTAGCCTAAACGCACTAAGTGGCAACTGAACTTCACAAAATGTGCTTTTTCTTCACTGTTTAATGGACGTTGGCCATGGGCGGTATTCGCTTCGCTACATAGACATAGACTGGGTGTACATTTTTGTGATCCCATTTTTTTTTTTTCTGGACATGTGCATGGAAATAGCAAACCAAATGTTAACTATTTGTTCCTTACTCCGCGTGTGTTAAGTGCAGTCTGATGAGTAAATATTGAATTGAAAGCAAAATATACTCAGAAAATAAATTTGTAAATTGACTTGAAAAATAAAATTCTAGCTATGGATCTACTCAGAAAATAAATATAAAGGGGCGTGGACAATTTAAACTACGTTGTAGTGTGCGTTTAAAACCAAGAAACATTAAACGGAGCCAAGCAAATCACCGGCACATTTGTTTCCTCGTGTGAAAGGCATAGATGAAAGCAATACAAAAATTGCCCTGTGTAAAAAGGGACTTGACCATATTCTATGAACAAACCCATTCACTTATCATTTCCTTTCTATTGGTGCAAAATGAATGTTCAAATTTAAAATTGCAAATGCAGAAAAAATGAAAATAAGAACTAGGTTTGAAACATAAATTAAATATCGGTTCGTTTTTCTACTTTCTATTTTATATGAATAAAACCTAATTGATGTGCAGGGGTACCATTTTTACAAAAATTAAAAATGCTACGGTCAATGCTACCGTCGATGGGTTTTTTTTTGGGGGGGGAAATGGATAGATTCACAATAAAACACAGCTAGTGTTAACTCCTTGAGTAGGTGCGCGCAAACTTTAAGTACAATCACACCGTAAGCACAAAATTCTTAGTAGATACAGATAAATACGCTTAAAACTAATTTTTTTTCTTCAAAAAAAAAATGGTATATAAATTTGATGCATTTTATAATGCAAATTTCCAAAAAAAATCATGGAACCGTTTTCGAAAAACTTGTTTAATTTTCAAATCAATTTTTTTTCTTCTAAAATGGTAATTCTATGACACTTTCCATCAAAAACGTTTCCTGTTAAAATGTTGACTTTTACTTGTGAAATAAATGTAGGAATTATAGGGCAATATTTGCATCTAAAAAAAATCAAACTCGAGAGTTTAAACAAACTTGACATTACGCTGATAGAGAACACCAAAAAAGTGGGTCCCACAATTGGGTATGTCTGTCTGTCTGTACAACTACCTACAGCCTACGCGGCTGAACCGATTTAATTCAAACTTGGTGTTTTGGAGTTTTAGGTGATTTTCCAAAATAGATTTTTGAATAGTTGTTTTAGCCCCAAAAATAACGGTACTTGCCATACAAATTTTTCTAACATCTTAATTATCAAAAACGGCTCTAAGGATTTTGATAAAAATTAGTGTGTGTACTACTTTTGGTATGGTCTACATTTTGGCCAAACATTCTTTTTACATATTTTGTTATTAACGGTACCTGCCATACAACCATTATATTTATTTTCGACTTGTGCGATAGTTGGGCGATCCATTTTCATAAATGTCAGACTTTTAACTTAAAAAAAAATTGGTTTAACAACTTAGTTCGACAGATGTCGGATTCCAATGGCGCAAACTTTGAAGTAATTATTGACATATTGTAAAAAGTTCAATAGAATCTCGTGATTTGTCCAAAATCAGTATGCTTAAAAGTGGCAGAGTGTCGAGAGTTATATTCAGTTTTTGCGTGAAAGTGTGCAGATAGTGGGAAAATGATGTAGTTCAGCTGAAAATGAAATCTTAGAGTTTTCAGGAATCATGAACGATACCTTAACAAAATTTTGTTAAATTATTAAGGGAACAAAATAACTTTTTGACGGAGCAAAACTTGAGAACTCTTATTTTTCTTTGAACTTTGACCAAATAAAACATTGTAAAAGATTAACAATGTGAAGTGTAAGAGTGGTGGATTGTGACAGTTTAAACCTTCGACATTGCGAATAGTGATACTTTTCAACTGTGAATCGGCCTTACATTCGTACTCTCCCACTGTCGCACTATGTCCCCAATCTTTCACATTGTAACTGTCATACTAGCTCTGTTTTTTTTTGTTGCACTGCTAATCCGATGATACCCGCCAAACTGTCAAATTGTTTGTGATGGAATGGATGTTTGGAATCACAGCCTTTAGCAACATTCAATATGTTTTTTTCTCTTCCATGAACTTTCTCTTTAATTAACAATGACCACGAAGAAGTTTAACATTATACCTATATCTTATTGTTTATCTTATTTTTATTAAGTACTCGTGAATGATGTTAAAAAATGTTAAAAACAATTGCAAAATTTGTATTCAAAACGCATTTTTTTGCGTTCTCAAGCGGAAATTCAGAATTGACCTTTAATTGTTTTTTTTTGTCTTGTTATGTATGGATGAAGCACAAATCGACTTTTGGGGTTTTTGGCAGTGTGATTGAATTGGTTGGGTGCAGAATATCAATCAGTTTGATAGCAGAGAATTTTAAACCGAAGGTCTATAAATAGATTTCGAAAAAAAAAAGAACTCGCCATATGAATTAACCATATCTGGTGGACAATGGAAGAGGTCTTTTTGCAGTAATGGAGTCCTTGGGTTTCCACAAAAAAAAAACAATAAAAAAATAAAGCATAAAAATATATGTTAATTCATATCGTGTATTACTTTTTCTCTTTGTTTTTATATTATATGTATAAAGATGAAACCATCAAACCCATGAGGCAATTTCAATCATGTAGGGCGGAAACTTAATTTCAAGAGAGGATGTTTGATCCTAGAGGCGGACATTACATTCGTTTTCATATGTTTAACTTTTGTCACATAAAATATAGGTATACAAACTTTCGAAAAAGGATATTTACATTTATTTAAAACAAAAAAGTTAAGTCATGCTGTATGTAAGGAAGCAAAACTCCAAAAAGCGATACAATGTCAAAGACGTGTTTGAATCTAATTATTTCCAAAAACATTTGGGGCGTGTTCAAATATGAAACTAACCTCTCAACTCACTTTTTTTTAACACACAATTAGACTCGAATCCGATCACTTACCGGATGTAGCTCGTTTCAACTCGATCTAGGTTTTCATATAGCTAAACTGAGGTTCAAGGTCGATCAGACCCTAATCTAAAGTAGATAATAGACATAGACGATACGTTTTTTTTTTAGCCTGAAAATTAATTTTAATTCAAAATACGTTTAGATTTAAATTTGGCATTTAAATTTCCAAGAAATCCATGCCATGTTCAAAATTTTGAATGAGTCTTGTAACATTTACTCTAAATTTAACTATGCAAATAATTAATAGTAGTTTTTCTTTATTATCACAGATAAGTTTTAAGCCTTATACTAACTTGAAAGAAATATTATTCTTAATCTGTAGACAAACATTGAAATCAATAAGCCGATTCAAAAAAGCGCGGCAGATCGCATTGAAAGTGATACCTTAATTTCGAACACTTTCACTTTGGGTTATTATTCTCAAAAGCGAATCGTTCCAATTTTCCATTTAAATTCCAACTATTCACATTTTCATTTCTAATTTTTCCATTGGAATTTTAGAAATTTCCAAAAATTATGACAGGAATTTCGAAACGAATTGTTTTTTTTTTCTGTGAGAAATGATCGATGTGTTTTTTGGATTACGAAAATATAAAAGCGCCACCGAATCGGCGTTCTGATATTAGTCGTGTTCTCGTTGCAATCGAGTACAGCAAATTAAAAAATTTTCTCGAAAACGATCTCCAATCTAACTTGATTTTATTTATTTTTATAAGGAGGGATTTTCACATCAGTGTTTTTTTTTCTGTCAAAAAGCGTACAAAATAAATACAAGGAACAAAAAAAATACAAACATACATTACACAAAGAAAAAATACTTCAATGCCCTCTATGATTGAATAGACTCACTACCTATCGGAACTCAATTATACTTCCGATGAAAAGGAAAAGTAATTGCCAGTATGTTCCTATTGTTGTCTTCCGTGTAAAATTTTTACTTTGCTGTACTTGATAGTCACGAGAACACGACTATTAATTCGAAAAAATAACGGCAATTGTGTAAGGTAATTTTTGTTTTCTCAAAAAAAAACGGCTCCAAAATTTTGTATAAAAAATTCAATTAATATGTATAAACAGTGTAAGGAAAATTTTTGCAAAAACTATTTTGGCAATTAAAAAAAATTGAAAATGCAATATTTCGAAAACGACTTAATCCATTTATTTGAAACTTTGTGTTGAGTAGTTTCTTGACATTTTATAGAGCACTCAAGAAAACAATCTGTAAACAAAAAATAACGGTACGTTGAAAAAACCGTTAAATTTTTTTTTCTCAAAAACGGCTCTTAAGAGATTTGAGTCAAAAAATGTGTGTATTTTTAAATGATTGCACTCCACTATTAAATATTAAAAAAGAAATATTTTGCATTCTAATTAAGGGTGCTTCTGATATAGGGACGCTTTTCGTTTCAACTTTCTCATTATTGGATGAACCGATTAAATAAAATTATGGATTGGAGTCAAAATACTGTGTCAAAATTCTGTAGGTTCAAAATGCTGTATGAGCAAAATACTGTATGTCAAAATTCTGTAAAAATGCTGTAAAAGAAATATCCGAGCGCACACAGCATTTTTACAGATCTTTGAAAAACAAATTATTTATTACAGGTTTTATAATGCCGTCATAACTTTCATATCACCACCTGAGATAATAAAAGATCGAACTTAAAAATTATTCAAGCTTCAAATGGAATCTAATTATCATTATTAATTATTATATAAAATTCTACACTTATTTACTTCGTTTCTGTTCACTCGCTTTAAAATTATTTCTCGAGTTCTCTTGTCTTTTTTGGTAAAGTGATTTTTTACATCAATTTATTGTAATAATTTTTTGTTTACTCTTTCTTATTTACTCAATTCAATTTATCTTTGTCTCTTTTGTTTGTGATAACACAATTTGATTTCATGAATAAATTATACTTACTTACATGTAATATATTTGTTGCTATGCTCAAATAACAAATATGTCATATTTTATTTATTTTAATTTTTTTTTTAATTTAACTATATGCCTGTAAGACCTAAGGTCTTTTAAATGCAACCTGAATTGCACGGCACTAGTTTGGCACAGTGGATTTGAGATCCAGGTATTGACTGTCTCATTTTAACCCATGGGCGGCATCCAATTAAAAATGGCCTAGCGTGGGGATCGAACCCACACGTCAGTTAGCAATCAAGCACTTTATGCACTGCGCCATTGCCACTCAAATCGAAAAAAAAGTTTATCCGCGGAAGAAAACCTATTTTTATAAAAGAGCTCTACATACTTATAAAATAATTTCTCTTCCACATGCATACACGTGTATTGAAAATACAGAATTTTGCCGTGCAGAATTTTACAAAACAGAATTTTGGAAGTCAGTATTTTGTTCATACAGTATTTTGACGTGCTTTATTTTGTATTTACAATACATTTACACACATCTTTCCTATCCTTCTTTCTCTTCTTCCACCGGATGCCCGCGCTGTGTTAAGAAAAACATATAAAGGGTATTCATAATCCCTTAAGCGCGTGCAAAGTTATAAAAAAAAAAAAAAAAAAAAAAAAAAAGACATACCTAATGGTCTCACAGTATTTTGACCACACAGGATATTGTCATACAGAATTTTGAAATTATGGCCCAATCCGTAAAATATTAATTTTATGGTCCTTAAAAGTGAATAAAATAAAATGCACGACTGGATCGTTCGAACTTGCTCTTGTAGCAAACAACTTTAGTATAAAGTAGTAGCTAACCACTGAAGTTGTTAGTAGGTATAGGTAGTCTAGTTTAGTTATCCTGTGCAGGTTTATAGCCGAACTAGGTAAGATTGCCTTGATTCTTAGTATTATGAGTTGTCGAAAGCATATGATTAAATGAATGGTGACATGTACCATCCAACAAATGTATATTTAAAAAGATTTTAATTATGTAAATTAGGAGGGTAATGTGTACCTACCTACATAGATGGCGCCTAGGTATGTAAATATGTATAATAATGTAATGATTTTGATGAAATCCGGTTTTTCATTTTTAGTTTTTTGAAAACAATCTTTTTTGAAATTTTGGTATGCAGTTTTGTAGAGTTTATTAATATACATATGACTATAAAATTTAAAATTATCTTTTTTAATTAGTTTTAAAAATATTGATTTTCAACAAAAACAAAATTCAAAAATTAATTTTAATTATATAAAAAATGTTATTTAAAATTTTAATATGCAGAATTAGTGGGCTACCTAGATCTTCTCAGATATAAAGAAATTCAATGAACAGTTACCCAGAAAGCCAAAAATTAAAAAAAAACGTTGCATGAAAAGTACCGTTAATAGACTTTTCCCGTAAACTTAATTCATATCAAATTATAAATATTACCAACAAAAAAATTCTCAAATTTTTATCAAAATCGTTGAAGCCGTTTTCGAGAAAAATAAGATTTTCCTTCAAGGTCATAGGCAGGTACCGTTATTTTTAGGCCTAAAAATAAAATTTCAATTTCCCCTCTGAGAAATGCCAAAATAATCACACATACCAAATTTGAAGGCAATCGCTTAAGCCGTTTAGGCTGTAGTTCGTTATACATACAGACGGACAGACTGACAGACAGACATTTTTTGCCGATCACTTTTTTAGGCTTCTCTATTATCGTAATGCCATGTTTGATTGTTAGAATTGTTTTACGAATGCGTAACTTGCCTTATAGTACCTATAATCGCAAGTAAAAAATATTGCCCAGATCAAAAACGGTTTTATAGATTTTTTTGAAATTAAAGTTTTATAAAAATTAATAATTATTTCAAATTGGCGATTGAATTTTTTCCTAAAAATGTTTTTAAAACTTTGTACATAAGACTTTTTTTTTAACCAACCGTTCCAACGATTTTTATTTTTCTATAAGAATTTGGCTCTACAATTTTCAAATACATTTGGCCTTCAGTAACACTGGTTACAGAGTACTCCTTGAATTATCGTTTCTAAGTTAGATTCCACCGACTGGATTTATTGGCAATCATTATACATATGTTTTAAATACATATTACATAATTTCGATGTCGCATTATTAGATATATGTGTATGTACCTTCCTTACCTTGACCTTGTCATATAGGTGCTGGAATAATTGCACATAATAAGCTGTGTCTCTTCGGATACAATGGTTCATTCTAATTCCTGAATTTCATCATGATTATTGACAGCCTTTCACAGTGTCACTTGAAAAAATAATATCGAAAAGTAGTTCATTCAAAAAAAAAAAAAACTGTCCAAACAGTTAACAAAATGTATCCCTTTGGAACTTGACTTGTTTACGACAGCATAATACACATTCTGATGGCCAGAAAACATTCACTTTACTTAACCTGACGGGCTGCCGATGTGTCGACTTCAGTATCATAAATCTCACAAAACAAAAGAAACAATACAGATCAACACACAATCAAAAAAAAAAAAATTCAAATAAAAACCTTGCACCATTCAAAACTCAAGTTAACCATGCTCCATATGAGGGTAGACATAAAAAAAATGACCTGACAAAATGATAAACGAGATGATCTTATGGTGCTGTGAAGCTCTCTCTTGGTCACAAAAATATAGCTGTCGATTGTTTAACGCCACGACAAAACAGGAAAATTTCATCGTTTATCAGTCTGGCACCAAAAATGTGTATATTCACATATCCGTTCGTTTTACGAATACGCTATTGAAAAGCAGAGAAAAAAAATATAAAAAAAGGAAGATTCTTTCTTCGTCATTTCGGACATTTATTGACCAATTTGTGACCCAATTTGGAGAGATATGATGCGCCTTCGCTTATATTGGCAAACCGCATAACGATTTCGACGACTCAAACAAGTGGATAATAATAATTGAGAGAAGTTTTCCACCCCAATTTATTGCCTTTTTTTTGGGAAAAATAAAAAAGAACAAATATTTCAATGAGAACTTTGCTAGACATTGCGGTGACCGCGATGGCCCCGTTTCATTTCATTGAAAAAGAGGATGTTCCCATACCGTTCAGATGGTTGGGTTTATTTTTCAGAAGTGATTTAAGATTACATTAATGAAAAAGCTCAGGGATGTCACAAAAGGAAGTATCGCTGTAGTATATAAACAGGATGGTCCAAAATTAATCACCCAATAGTGTTTTTGAATTATTACATTTATAATTATCGACCCAATCATTCCATTCTCTTGCGGGGTATAGAACTCCATTGCCTGTCTATTTGTATACTGCAGCTGCCTAGTTCACAAAAAATGTCAAATATGATGGCAATTGCCTGAGTTAGACTACCTATAAGATCGCTGGTGTAAATGCTGAATAGAATCGGCGAGTTAACCGCTCCCTGCTGAAGACCATTTTTAATATTAAAAATTGCGGTAGCAGTGACATTGCCACTCTTGACAACAAACTTTCTACCATTTAGCATGTCATAAAGCATATACAATAGAGGTTTACTTATACCTAGTCTGGTTAGCTTTAGATAGAGACCTTCTAACCATACGGTGTCCAAATCCAAATCAACCAGACAGGCACCCGTACACTGCTTTTTCGCTTTGTTCCATTGGATATCAGAAACCAGTTTAGACGCGGCATGAATTGTGTCATGTCCCGCCTTAAAACCGAACTGATTATCCGGGATGATATTTTTGTCCTCCGCCCATTTGAACAGGGCTCTATTAATAACCTTTTCAAATACTTTGCTGATACTTGGAAGAAGACTTATCGACCGGAGATTCGCCGGATTGGAGTTGTCCTTTCCCTTTTTTGGGAGAGGGTGCACTACAGCTTCTTCCACCGCACTGGATAATATGCATTATTCAGCGCGTTGTTAAACAGTGTGGTGTAAATGTCAACTGCTTCCTGAGGTAAATGTCGTAGTACAACGTTGGATACACCATCGACTTCTGCTGACTTCTTTTTATTTAATGAATCGAATATGAGCTGGAGCTCATTCTTCGAAATTAACAGGGGACTGGGCCCATTTCGGTCGGCGATTATGGCGTTTGCCAAATCTTCATCATTAAACCCGGTAAAACCAAGGTTCTCAGATCGCCATTCGGTTATATTGTTTCCGAGCCATAAGTGATGAAGCAGAGCTCTGTTCTCCTGGTCATGATTCGGACGAATGCTAGCATTTACCTTGTACACTTGCTGGAAAGCAGCCCCCACAGCCTCCACTTTCTCCTGCGGATCTTCGATTATATAGAGGTCATCGTCAAATACGGCATCTTCTGGGTCTATGCCTGCTGTCAGAAGTACGTCTCTGTTCTCTATCATCCTCTGGAGCTTAAGACACGGAAGATCGTTTTGATCCTTTCTTCTAAAAATCTTATTAATTTTTGGGAACATACTTGGGTCGCTGGAGTTAACGGCACGAATTTATTATATTGTCCCAGAACAAATTAATAGCCAATCTATAATTTTCTTTGATCAATTGGTTGATGTTTTTGATGGACGACTTCAGTGTCCTAATCTCCAGGTCTCGTGTATCAGTAAACCGCCTGTACAAGCGTTTTAGTCTTGTCAGTAGTCCACTTTTTTGTCTGTGAAGTGCGTCAATTGTCGCGTTACGGTACATGTCAGTTGCGTTACGTTCTTTGTATTTCGGTATTGTTCTGTTCATTGTTCGTAGAATCGTTTCGTCCATTTGTTCTAAGTATCTGTCAATTTCTGTATTTGTCAGGTTCCTGTCGTTTGGTGGGGATATACCATTTGACCGTAATTCGCTCAATAAGGCGTTGGAAAAGCGTGGCCAGCGCACCTTACTGTAGTTATAAGTATGCACAGGCACATACTCCTCCAACTCCATAAGCTCGTTTGGAAGTTGTATTACGGCGGCGAGTCCGCAGTGGTCACTGTCACTTAAGCAATAGATCCAGATAGGCACCGCTTCTTGGAAACGATGGCCTCTCTGTGGCTAGAAGATCGATGTGATACTCAAGGTTGTATCGACCCATCCAATTATACAAATGGTTACCTCGAGGATCTTGTATTTGATTTCTCCAATCTATGTGTTTGGCGTTTAAATCACCGTCTAATATATGAAAGTGTTTCCGGTGCATAGGCAGCGATCACATACATTCGCTTCCCCTATTGGAGATGAATGCATATGATGACAACGTCCGAAATTTTCGCACATCACTATTATATATTACCTTATGACTAATGCCTTTACGTTTAAAGATTGCGACGCCTCCTCCTTGAGTGGTGTTGGGTCGGCCTCTTCTTACGATATTGTAATTGTAGTTAGTCAATTTATGTTTCTAGTTAAGCTTAGTTTCGCTAGCCATAAACACATCTGGACTTATGTCTTTCAGCAATTGGAATAAATTCGCTCTACGTTCGGTCCTAATCAGTGAATTTACATTCACAGCTAGGATCTTAGGGTTCCTCTCCGGCAGCGCGCCCTTAACCTCTAAGTTGCGTTAAGCTCGGCAAAACAGAGTAGAGATGATCCACCCTAGTTGCCTGCTCCCTGATCTGGCGCGTGCAAAATTATAAAAAAAAATCAAAATTGTGTTTGTAAAATGTCTTAAATGCTAGCTGCATAAGTTAGCTCGTAAAAGCTAATTTCGCATTGTGCTCGGTAATGCAGTTTGAGGGTATTTACTATAGTTGGCTTAGAAGTTTCAGATAAGAAATCATTCATGAATAGGAGAAAGAAGAATGAGATTTGGCGACAGAACGGGGTCATGGGGCACTCCACGAAATGTATTTTCTAATCTAATTTTCTAATTTTCGATAAGAAAGCTTAATGCCAAATTCTATCAAATGCTTTAGAAATATCAAGCGCAATATTTTTATTTTCTCAAAAACGATGTAGAGATTGTTGACATTGTTCGCTGAGATTTACCATCATTCTTTAATATATTTCATCACCTGGTGATTAGTGCAATTGGAGTTGATATATTTCGATTTTTCGAAGCACTTGCTATTCTAAGCTTTGGAAATAAGTTTCGCTAAGTTGAATTAAAATAGTCTTGGCTTAGCTGTTTAAAATAGCCTGTTGACTCCTTCTCAGTACTACCATATTTCTGAGAAAGATTTATCCTCATTAAGTTCGAAATTATCCTACCTGAGTAAAAATTATCTTACGCAAACAAATTTTGATGTATACATTCAGGAGTCTCAATTAACATTCACTTTTTGTTTTCGTTTTTTGAAGAGTAGAGTTCGTTTTTATTTTACGACTTAGAGTGAAATTACTTAAAAAATCACTAGGTATATTTTTTAACGAAATATAAATATGTTAAGATAAAATTTAGCAACATTCAACTTCAAACACGATACATACATATAATATAATCCTGCCCAGTAAATTATTTTTTCATTGTGACATAGAACTAAAATGCACGAGTGGATCATACGAACTGGCACTTGTAGCTAACATCTTTAATGTAGCTTAAACATTGACGCTGTTAGTAGGGAGGTAGTCTAGTTTTCCTCTGCAGTTTTTAATCTATACCATCTTAATCATCCCGAAAACACCTTTAACGATTTTGATAAAAAATAATTTGCATTATAGGTTCAAAAAAAATTTTTTTTTTTACATATTTTTGTATGGTTATTATAATTTTAGTAAAATAATTTCGATAAAAATTCTTATATGAAATTCTAAATTCTAAAACTACATACCAAAATTTTCGAACAAATATTTTTTTTTTTTGAAAATTCAATATTTCGAAAACGGGCAGAAGTTTTTTTTAATTCTATTTTGAAATTTATATTGTCTAAAATTTACTTAAAATTGTCATAACAATATTTTTTTTAGAAAAAAGTTAAAGAATTTTGTTTATAAAAAATTAAGTAAAAAATGATTTTAAAAATACATTCAGACGTTTCTACCAAGAATCGTGTGCATACCATGTGCGAACATAAGATCAGCAACGTGTGATGCATTCGTGCATTTTATTTTATGGCATGTTCATAGTTCGTGGCCGCCTCCACGGGATTGATAAAGTTTGTTTTCATTATCACAAATAGAGACCGAAATCGCAGCTATATTTTTTTCATAGCATGCGATAGATAGTATGCTTTCATCGCATACTATTCATTGCTTGGTGTATCACAAGAAGAACTGTCAAGAAGCTGTCTCTTTTGTGTTGATTAATTTTTAAAAATGTATCTTAAAGTTGCCATCGACAATCTTCACTAAAGTAGGTCTAATCCAGATTTTTTTGGACAGAAATTGGCAGTCTATAAGATTTTGAAGAGTGGGGATGAAATTATCTCATTAAGAAATAAAGTCAGAAAAAGTCTGGCTTGAGTCCAATTTTCTGCCAATTTTTAAACGTCAACACAACACTGTTTTTTTTATTTTGTTTGCTTAAAATTCATTTTTTCTCTCAAACTAATTATTTTGTATTTTAATGTTTCGAAATTAATTTATTTGTTCAACAAATATTTTCCCACAACAAATACGAAAGTTTTTTTTATTCCTTTATATACGTTCTCATAATCCTTCATGTAGCATAATTATCATACGGTTGGTAGCCCTGCTCCTTCTACAAATTTATATCATGGGTTAACTTGCTTAGACTTATTGGCTTCCTCGGCTATGTTTTTTTTTTGTGGAATTTGAACTTGATATCATGACTCAAGTTCTGGTATCCAATCAGCCAAACCCTGTTCAAGAAATAGTACGGCATGTTGTTCTAAAAAGAAGACATCCCTGGACATTATAGTTGCGTCCGACGTAATTGCATGGAATGGTTCTAAATTCGTCAGTAAATACTATTAAAAAGGACTCAAATAGGTTAATGAATTCCAATGTAATTAAATAGAAACAATTTTGAAGAAAATCAAATAGCCACAGCCTGGCACAGCCTTGCGAAAACGCAGTAAATGTCAACCAATTTGACTATTATGATTTATCAATTCAACGGAGTTTTTTTTCAACTTTAACTTAAACGAAGAGCTCCTGCTTCTAATCACTCATAAACATCAATAGTGAAGTACAGAGTGGTACCTCTACCTTCTGAGAAATTGTTCACGAAAATAGATTATTACATCAAAAAGTCTAAGGGCTAATTTGAAGACTAACGTATAAAGTCTCCCATAGGTTAGGCTGAACTTATCAGATAAACCTCAAATCAGATCAATAGATACTGATAGCCAAGCAGCCTGTTTAAGTGGATATTAAGACCTTTTTCGGGAAGATAAGCAAACTATTTGTTTGCAGTGACTTGAAAAAATATAGTTTCTGGAAATTTCTTCGTCCTCACGTGTATTTCTTTGAGCTATTCAAAAACGAATTTGATGATAAATATTATCATATATATTCTTAGGGACATTTTTTCAATGGTAGATACCCTTGTTTCGGGCATAAGTCTGAGTTGACCCCTTCAAAGTCTTTTTCAATCAATTTAGATGCCAAGTTAATTCAACAAATTTGTAGAGTTAAATCTAGATATTTCTTAAAGATACTTGTCGAACAACTATTTGAATCAATTTGTGAAGCTATGGAAAGAGTGATTTTGGTATGGTTTGCAATCTTCAATTCGATATTGAAATGGCGATTTTCATAGTGGGGCACATCTATTTCAATAGCATTTAGACATTTGAAAGCTGAAATTAATCCTTCACTGAAAAATTAATTTCTAGTTAACTCGGGGTTAATTTAATTGCAGGACTTACGAACTCCCTCTAAATTAGAGATAACTCAGTTACTGAAAAACTAGCGTTTATATCGTACAAAAAAAAACTTCTGTTGACTAGTAAGCAGAGTATCAAATCCGAAGAATTTCGGCTAAAGAATAAGAATTTGATAAATTTGTCTACATCAGTCAAATTATCAGAGACCTTGACTATATGAAACAGAAAAAAATATAAGTACCCTTTATCTGTTGGATTGCAATATAATGTCTGATCGGAAACTTTTGTCGAACTTTTAAAATCGCATTAAACACTTAAATATCTAAAAGACGAACCTATTAAATGTCGTAAGTATGTTCTAAATTTCTCTCAAAAGACAGTTAGATAAATAAGCAAACATGGATGAAAAAAGGGTTTTTGAACAATTTTAGCCCTTTTCTCTGAATTGGAGTGGCTTTTTAAAATTTGCTTTCTTGCATAATTTGATGCCAACTCCCTTTTTCGAATCTAATTTGCTCTGTTTCAAACATCTATGCATAAATTATGAAAAATAAATCCTCTGAATGCTAACTTGACAATCGAATAAGCCGCCTGAAAGACTGAAAGGGTATAGATTGTGGATTTGCAATTAAAACAACTTCTTGTTAGAAAAAACAACCCTCCAAACTGTCTATTCAATGAATACAACATTGACATTAATAAAACATTGCTTCTAATTTTGTATGTTTTGTTTATAATTTGTTTAAACAGTTGCCGCTTGATGACTTTGAGTAAGTCGTATCATGCAAAAGAAAGTTGTGACCCCCTTTTTGTGAAAAACAAAGTAAACAATGCGCCTCAGTGTTTTATCTATATTGTCGCTTGTTATTGGATTTGAATAAAGGGGCAAGGGTTATTTTTATTGCAAATTCTTAAGCTTCCTTTTTTTTTTTTTTAAATTATCGCTTAGGCATTCTTTATACAACCCTTTTACCCTTTGGAGCTATAGTAAGAAAACTATATTTTAAAGACTTATACATATATACTTTATGCTAATTTGACAGTTAGAATGTTTTTTTAATAGGAAACGCGAACATTTATTTTGTCTATTATATAACATGTTTACTACAATTGATCCAAAAGGTGTGTCTTTAAAATGTTGGAGTGATCATTATGTTTAGTGCTAATACGCAATGCGTAGTTTGCCCTTGACTTAGTTACATTGGATAATCGTTCAACACAATTAATTGTATCCTTTTGTTTGTAATTTAGTGTTTTTTGGTGAAGTCATAACCGCACCCTGTTGCCGAAACTTTCGGTAAATTTCAATTAAATAAATAATTTTCTCCACTTCGGATGGCGAAAATTTTGTTTTCATTTTTTTTCCAAAGTCCAAAAAAAGTGAAAATATTAATATGCAGTATTATTTTAAGTTTGAAGGACTTTCTGTAATTTTTTTTTTTTGCGAAATCAGTAAATACTTTAATAACCAGGTCGAAAATAAAAAAGCAGGGATCTTTACTACCTTCACTTTGGTCTTTTTTATCAAAATTAATCAACTTACGAATACACAAAATGTGGTAAAAGAATTAATATCTCGAAAAATGACAAATTTAATCACGAAGATATTTCAAGAAAAACAAACGTCATACAAAATTACGATTTTTTAGCATTATATTAAATCGTGTACCCTTTTTCGAGATACATACATTATATCAATACATATAATGTATGTATTGTCAAAAAAAAAAATAGATTTCTCAAAAACTCAAATAAATATTTTTTTTAAATCGAAATAATGGGCATAATTTTTTATATCAAAATCGTTAGAATCGTTTCCAAGGTAATTAAGATTTGCCACTATGACAGATACTGTTGGGGCTAAGAAATAGATTTAAAAAAGGAGTCGAGGCAATCACCCAAGACGCTTAGGTACCAAGTTTAAAGAAATTGGCGCAAAATTTTAAACAACCAATTGTTAAGGGCTTAACATTTTACTAGTTAGCAATTTCCTAAGTGCTTATGGATTGAATAACTATTTCAAAATTTTTAAACCTTTTCTAAACTAGTAAATTGCTAATTATCAAAAAGCTGATCATTTGTAGGGTTTGAATTTTGATGAACACAATTATTGTTGTTATGCGTTGTAAATTAATTATATGTTGATGAAAACCCAACATGTGCTCTAAAAAGGTATTAGTTATTTCTATTTTCCTCATGTTAACTTCATTATTTACAAACAAAAAATAATTGTGCACCAGCAGGACTCGAAACTAGGCACCCCGCGTGCAAGGCTGATATACTATCAGATTCCATAATGGATTTAGTAAATTGCTAAAAGGTAAAGTAGCCCGTGATTTTAACTTTAGTAAAATGTTAAAATCGTTTAAAATTAGCTCAATCATCTTTTTAGCTTAGTTGCTAAAAGTGGCTTTAACATTTTACTAAATCGTTTAAAATTTTGCGCCATTAGCTTCAATGTTTTACACACAGCCAGGCAGACGGAATTGCTGAACCATTTTTTTTTTGAGGTATTATCAAGTCTGTATCTATAATGTTTTCGGACTTTTAAATTCCAATTGAGCCACAATAGCACAATCGACGATTATACAATTTAGTTCAGTCAGATTCAAAATGGACCATTTATTTGTTTCTTTAAAGGCCGTGCTTTAACAATAAACAAGTTTGTTCACATTCTTTTAAATTATTTCTTTTGTCAGAATCAACTTACATTTTAGATTTGATAAGACCTTACCGAAACTTAATAGAAGCTGAAATAATAATAGTGGTATGTTAGGTGTAAAATCTTATAATTTCTTTTATTCCATTTATTTTCTCGAAAATTTTATAAAAACCTTAAATTTTTCCGGCCTACCACAATAACACCCCCCCCCCCCCCCACCCCTGTATTTCAGGCAGTCATCAAAATAAATTTTCTTATTATTACATGTTATTTCGTCAATATATTAATATTATTTTAAACCTTACATTTAATTCACACCACTAATGAGAAAAATGTTGCTATGAAGAGTTCTTAACTATATTTCAGCTTCTTTAACGTTTCCGTAAATTCTTTTCGAAGCTAAAATGATTTACCAAAGCCTTATCGAGGTTAAAATGTTAAATGTGATGTAATATTATTTTATTTGGCAAACAAAATGATTCGTTTAGAAATAAAATCCCTGAAAAATGTTCCATATATAAAAACAAATTTCGTTGATGAATAAGTACAAAAATTCGATCCTCATCATACCGTCTGCACCAGATTTAGAGTCCAGGGTGTCTAGGAAATCACTCAATTTTTTATCTTAGCTCATCTAGATAGAACGGTTGCGGGAATAGCTGCCATACGCCACCGATTTTTTTTTAATTTTATGAAAACGACTAATGCGGTCGTCCACTCGGCGTTCAACGCGCAAATTTCAAGTTCAACACATTCAACTCTAATGTACGATGTTCTCGATTCCATTTAACCAATGAGCTTAATCTGGTTGGAGATCGTTGCTCAACGAATTGTTTAACAAGTGTACGGCTAGTGAGTGTTGCTGGTCGAAAATGTTGGTTCAACTCGTTGATCAACTTTTTCAATTTTGGTTTGATGTTGGTTGCCGTTGTATGTGCATTAGTTGAAGTATTATGTTCACATCAACTTGAAAATTGGTGCAGTGTTGTTCATTGTGTTTTGATTCATCTTCTTTTATTTTTTTTGTAGTTCATTTTCCAATATTATTAATGCCTCAGCCAGTTTTTTTTCTTTGGTAGGAAATCATGCTTAATCTAGAGAATGTTTGATTTCAAAATTTTCCAACAAAGATGTGTTTGTGACACTGACATGAAAAATGTTTACAAGCCAAAATTATGTTATCAATATCTGAGCTATAGTGCGTGCGTTGGACACGTTCCTCAACGAGTGCGTCTTAGTTAGGTATACGAATGTATCAACACGTTCATCAACTTGTTGAACAACCATTTTGAAAACGCAGTTGGTCATCTTGAAGAACTTTTTTTTTGCTCCAAATCGAACAATCTTATCAACTAGTGTACGAGGTTATTCAACATGTCACTAAGTTTGTGAAATATGTGTGCGAGGCTCCCAAATAGTTTTGTTCAATTTTTCCTCTGGCTTCGTTGCTCAACATGAAAAACGCAATTGTATGCACTAGTGTAAGAGGCTGTAGAATTTGACATCCCACCATGGTTTGGAATGAAAATTTGAATGCTCTGGTTGATCTTGTCGTATAATCAATATCTGCTGACCACTTTTCGAAACCGATGTCTAGAAATTCGATATTTGGCTTTATTGTGACACGAGAGCAACGTTTGGCTTGGGTTCTCTACAGCTAGCTAATTCGGATTTGGCTGCGTTTACTTTGATAGTTAGAACTATAAGTATAATAAGTCTTACTCTAGAATTTTGCTGATGTAGTGCAATACTCACAGTCTTCCAATTTTGAGGGAAGTAGTGATTGTTGAAGAAGTTGTTTGAAAAAAGTATATGAGTAATTGACTTTTGGGGAAACTTCTTTATGATGTATATTTAAATCATATCTACTTTATAGTATTTTTAAAGGCGTCCAGTATCAAGTGCAGCTCAGCATTACCTTCGTTTATAGCATTTATTACCTGTTCTGCTGCAGCTCAATTGTTGCCTGGACTTCCCCAAGGAAGACAGACCAGAATCGTTAGGAGGTATTGCCATGAAAATTTCTTAGTAGAATTTTGGAAATGCTCCCGACTCAGTCTCTGTTCTTGCACCGTCCCATTGTCTGATGCCTTTCCTCTGGATCCTCTGGAATTATCTGTCTTTTGTTTACCATCCTGTGGATTTTCTTAAATTAACTTTTGGTATTTCTTTGGAACTTGTCGTTGATGAAATATTGAAAAGTGTTTCTTAGAATTATGTGTGTATAAGTTCCCTCCAATTTTTAGTCAATAATGATACTTGCATGCCATCCTAAATTATTTCTAAATTACAGAAAGGTTCTCCGGAATTTGCTTTTATTTGGGTCACCAATATGTCTTAAGGCCACACTGTTGGTCTGTTCTAACATCCACATGAGGTCAACCTTCTTTAAACTTTTATTAACTCACAATCCTATCAACATTAGCCGGTGGTGTCAATGTACTAAGGACTTTAACATGTCAATAAATGTTTCATCAGTTCTATGACAACAATTTAAGTATACCTGTTTCGTTTTAATGAACAACCATTAGTCTTTAAACCTATTAACACCCGTTAATCACCGAGAAACAAAATCCCACGCTCTTATAAAATTTCACGCACTAACTCGCTGCGGACCACGAAAGTCTGCTATCATTTTCAAAAGCCACAATCCAAATAGATGTAATTATATTTGGCTGAACACAACTACTCATGGTTTGGGGCTTTGGGTTGTTAAGTTTTGTTTAACTTAAATTACCACAAAACTAAGTATACACCCTTACCACATCTATCTGTTGTAGACGACACCATGGGCTTTATGTACTTTTAACACTATAATGCGGTGGCGGCCAATACTAATTGTGTGTATGGAAGGGGATACTATTAATTTGTCTGTAACTGTAACGACCCATGCTCTATATAAGCTCTTAGTGTAAACTTTTGGAGAGTTATGTAGGTACATATATGCAAGCACGACTATCGTAAAGGGGAAAACTGATATTGGAGTCGAATGTCGAGGGGCAGACTGAGACTCAGACGTAGACCAAATAAACTGATGAGGGTTGACAGTTTGGGACAGTATAAGCAACCAGCAGAAGCAACTACACGTACTGATATGGCTACTGCATTTGATTTATGGTGGAGTGGATGCTTTAGTTTTTCAGCGCAATAATACGAGGGTTGCGGTTGATGGTGTTCATAAATCGTGTTTAGACGAGACATAAAACTTAGAGTGCTTTGGAATGACTAGCTCTAAATTATGTTTAGCTGGACTAATTATAGATGGAAAATATCGAAGTAATTTAAAACTTGCTTAGAAATTTTTGGCAAGATAAATTGTTTTAGATAATGTATATCTATTAATTGAATTAAGCTTTGATGGCTAAAAGAGAGTCAACTAAAAAAATTGATACGTAAGGAAACCCATGGTTATCCTACATTTTAAGGTTAATGTACAAAGCAAAAGATGCCGCTCCCTTAGACCCTACAACATACATTGTTATTTATTTGATTTAATAGATCATAAATATTAAAACACAACATAGGACTCGAAGACCAAGTTTTTTAAAAGTAATGTCAATTTATTTGAAGCACAAAGGGCCAGGGAAATTTATATAATACAGCTACAAACCTTTATTAATTATAAGGAAAACACAGATATCTTATTGATCATCCATAACTTTATTTATTTGTATAGTACATCTATACTCTAGGATACTTTTGACATCATTTAAAAAACACACTATTACCTCAGAACAAAAACAGTGGTCGCTGGGTATATAAATTAAATTACTATTTGTGTGTCTTCAGAGTTTCACTAAAAACGAAATTACAATTTTTATTCTTATTCTAAAGATACCTATCGTTAGTCTATTGCGAATTCCGATACATCAGCTTTATCGTCCCTTGTATTCGCGCATCGTTGGCCTTGATTTCCCTCGGGAACTTGTTAATTCTGCATCTCGGGTGCCGCTAGCTTATATCTCAATGAAGGTAGATTTCTGGATAATCTATTTTGCATTTTTCTGTTTTTTTTTATTTAAAGGGAAGAACTTTAAAATGGCAACACTATTTTCAGTGACTTCCAATTTGACAGTTCTTGATGGCTGCTTTGAAGTTATTGTATGTTCGCAATTTTGTTAATATTTTTTAATTCGAGAAAATCATCGGGAATTACGCGAAATTGTAATTATTTAGTAAAAGATACATTTGTCGAATGATTAATTAGAAGGCATTACAACTGGGATCTTACACCATATTATTATTTATTATGGTAATATTATAAAGTCGCATGTCCACGCCGATAAACCGAAACTTATTGAACATTTGTAAACCAATATTCAGTCCAAAATAGAGCCAACAACATGCCCGAAATTATACTTAAATATTCTTGTCACAAATTTAAGAGTAAAAAACAAACCCAATTAAAAAAACACACTTTATTATATTTTGGAACTATAGGTATATGTTTTTGTACTTTTGTACAAGTCAAGGGACCTTTCGTTAAACATTCGAGAACCCAGCTTGTTACGGGCGCATATCAATAAATCAATCGAGTCAATCTAACAAAAAAAAGTTCATGTACATATTTGCATGTGTGGAAAGTCTAATTACCTTAATTAGTCTAATAAAATTAATTTTTCACAAAGTGAAGTCTAATAATTTTTTTGAGGAACAAAATTTTATCTATCACATTTTAAATAAAATCCACGGCTGGATCGCACGAACTTGCTCTTATGTTCGATCACATCGTATGCATTCTATTAAAAATCTAAATATATTGTTAAAGTAATTTTGTATATATATGTACAAAATTTCTTTAATTTTTCTCTAAACAAAATTGGTATGACAATCTTAAAGTTTTAATAATATAACCTTAAAAATAAAAGATTAAATCCGTTTGAGACAAAAAAAAATGTCGCCATTTTATTTCTTGTATAAATTTGAATTTTGAGAACAAAATTTTAAAAATCTGTGGAGCGGTTTTTGAGAAAAAAGTTTTTTTTTTTAACTTTTTGAAAACATTTTGCAAAAAAAAATTCAAAAACGCCAATTTATAGGAATTCAACAAATACATATAACTATAATTTTTGAAAAAATCAAATTTTTTAATGCTTTTAAAAAAACAAAAAAAAAAAACAATTAAAAATATTGGTACGCAGTATAAATTAGGCAACTTAAACCTACATATGTGTTAAATTTCGAAAGAATCGGTTAAGCCATTTATACGATAATCGAAACCAAAAAAAAATGGTCCCATGGAAAGTATCGTTTTCAGACATTAAACATTTTTTTGTTTCAATCATTAGATCGATCGTACCTAAAAAGCAATAAGCTTTAACGTTCGTTCTTTTGCTGATGTAGGAATATGCTTCGAGTCATTTGGTAGAAGTTTGGTGTTTTAAAAATAAGTGGATAATTAATCGCATCTTTGGCTGGAGCTGGATGGTCTGCAGCTTCATTGCCTTTAATTCCGGTATGACCTGGTACCAATGCTAATATAATTTGCTCAGTTAGTTTGCTTCTCAGTAATTCCAGTGTCGGGCATCTATTAATTTCATTTTTAAGGCCTGTTAGGATTCCCAAGTTATCTGTTAGGATTAAACTCCGCCAATGTGAATTTGAGCAAAGGATATAGCTTTGTTGATTGCTGCCAGCTCTGCTAGGTAGCTCCCCAATTCCTCCTGGAGGGTCCTTGCCAGACTGTAGATATTTGTGAGTTTTCCTCCAACTTGACCACTGCGTATTACGAACTATTATCCTTATATGATCCATCTGTGTAATAAATGTGGGTATAATGGATCATTTCACTATGTAGCATTTGGAATACCTCATCTGGGGTACTTTCTTTTTTGTAGTCAGCCAAGCTAGTATATATCTGCAGCAAACCTCTTTTCCAGGTGTGTGGACTTTCTGCTGCTGAAGCTGGATGAGTGTACAGATATTTTTGTGTGAATGATACCAGATATCTTAGTTAATCCGTGTTTTTCTTTGTATTGTAGAGGGGGTGCGTAGGGTCACCTAATGCCTTACTTGCTCTCCCTTTTCCGAAGTTCAGAAAACATTGATATCCAGTTTTTAGTCGTAAGGCTTCGATTCTGGTTGCTTTTAGTGCCCCTGAAGCTGTACGGAAGCAAATATTAATACCAGCATCAATATCGTTGGTATTTTTAATTGTAGTCCACGTATAAGTGGTAACTCCGTGTTGCAAAGTACCTTCTACAAGAGTTCTTGCTATTTTCAATGTTATTTCTAGATGAGGTTATTCCGTTGTTTTATTTTGATTGATTAACTACATTTTTGACTTGAATGTTCCATTTCAAATTTCCACACCTAATATTTTTAGTTCTTTTGAAATTGCGATCGTTGAGCCCCTGATGTTAAAAGGAGCCGGATGACAATTTCTTTTTCTGCAGAGATGAAGCAAATTCACTTTTGTGGGAAGAATAACTACACCTCTATCCTGGGACCATGTATACATTGCTCTATCTACCGTCTTTTTTTTTTTTTTTTTTTTATAACCTTGCACGCGCTCAAGGGATTATGAATACCCTTTATATGTGTTTTTCTTAACACAGTGCGGGCATCCGGTGGAAGAAGAGAAAGAAGGATAGGAAAGATGTGTGGCGCAATGTTCTGAGACAAGAGCTGGTTGTTTTCTCAGATTTATCTCCAGGGATGGCGGCTGAACTAATGCGGAGAGAATTACCGTGTCTAATTTATTTATGTCCCTTATAATTCGCATTATTTTATTTAGTTCTTTGTCATATTTTATGGGTATGCTAGTTTACTCAATCACATGTTGTTAGTGTTATGCCTAAACAGCATGTAATGAGCAAAGCAGCCACTTATTTTATGACAATTTTGAGCATTGGTTTTAATGGAATATAAGAAGACATAGAAGACGGCAGGAATCGAACCTGCAACCACGAGGTTGACAGGCGAGCACACAACTATCGCGCCACGGCCACCCCCAAATATAATTCACTCGTGTCGGGTCCCCAGAAGGTACTACATAAATATTGTAGGCATATAATCCAACAAAATCGAGATTCAATTCTGGCTGAGAAATTTTTTCTATCAGTGAATCTGTGTATGTATAGTAAATCACCACTGAGAGGGGTGATCCTTGCGGAGTTCCATTATCTACTTTGAATAATGTTGAGTTATATCCATCAATGTTGACTCGAAAAGTTCTCCCAGTCATAAAGGACATTATTAATTTTAGGATTTGATGGGGAACTCCCCACTCAGGCATCTGCCTTAAGACTGGAACCATCGTCACTCTTTAAAACACTTTTTCTAGATCAGATGACATTACTACACTATGCTTAGTTTTCGATAAATTATCTTTCAGTCTGTGCTCTAGAAGGTGAATGAGTGTATGAACTTCTCTGTTCGGTCTAAAAGCATGTTGCCCAGAATTTGCTACTTTTTCTGCCAGCCAACTTAATCGTCTCGCCATAATTTTTTTCAAAAATTTTGGAGAGAATGGGAAGCAGGGATATTGGGCGATACTCATCGAAACTGTGATGATTACGGAGGCTTTTAGATATCGGCTTGAGCTCTGCCCTTTTCCAATCATGTGGAAAAACCCCGGTCACTAAGATGGTATTATATAATTAACAGATTCTTTCCTTTAGGATATTCGAACATTGTTTAATCATTCAATTCAATCTTCCCTCTGTACAATACCTAAAAAAACTTTATCTACTAAGTTTGAAGCCATTCGGCCCAGCCGTTTGGGCTGTAGGTTGCCTCTGGTTAGGCAGATCGACAGCCATACAGACGAACAGAATTTTTATACCATCTTTTTTCGTCTGCGCAAAACTTTTTTTTTTCGACGAATGCATAACTTGCCTTTTAGTACCTATAATCGCAAGCAAAAATTGACATAGACGGTAAATTGTCGTTATGTTCCTATGATTTGTTCATACTAAGATTTAAATAAAAATGTTTTTTTATTTAATAAAATGTGTGCCATATCCTCCGACCTTATACCCAATAGGTCAAACAAAGTTTCAGTAATCATCTATCAGTCAATCGAACGATTTTCCGTCAGGGTTTCATTCAATGCTGAGCTTAAGGCTAGACAGTTTTTGGTCTATATCGATTTGTTTAACGAATCCGAAATTTGTTCTACAGCTGGTACCTCTTCACTGCGCAAATTAAAAAGAAAATTCAAACATTCTTAGTGTCGGGTTGCAATTTGTTTAAACAGCTAAAGCGACTCCACTTTACGAGTATAAAACCAAAACAAACAAATCAAATTGTCAGCCTATTGAGTTGTAAGCCTTGTACGGCAAAGTGTTGTTAATCCATTTCCAGCTCGTTGAGCCAGAAAACAAATAAATGCTATCATACAAATCAAGACTCATTATAACCTAAAAAAAAAAAAAAACCCAAACAAGAACATTAAAAAAAAACATCGTCGAGTCGGTCGGTCGATAAGGTATCGCTAATGACCACAGCAAAACATAATAAATGACCATTGGCCACCCTACATAGTGTTGGCCATAATTGTTTAAGGCTTATTTAATCAATATCACAGTCAGTGTGGTCGATAGGTCGGTCGCTCTCTTCCATCAATTACAAGCCACCAATGGGAGCAATTTACAATTATTATCCCATTCAGATGGTCTCACGAAGTAATAGGTATAACGTATACGCGCATGGTTTAACGTCTCAGCAACAACGTGCAGTTTTTAATTCCCAGCAGCATGCAACATGTTAATTACAATTAAACCAAACTGTGATTAGTTTTTTTTTGGTATTAATTTTTTTTTGTTCCAAACTGACACATACCTTGCGTGCAATCAACCACAATTAACAATTTCAGAGATTGTTAGACTTAGCCGCATAGAAATCAATTATTGGATTGGACTTATAAATAAAACAAAATCAAAATAACATTCCAATGCATTGAATGCGTTTAAATGGCCGATAAACAAGGCTCGATTACAGTTGACGACGCATATGTGCCACCGGCACCCAAATGCCCGCGCACTTAATTGTCCAAAATGTCAAATGGGGTATCACAGCACAGTAATAAGCCAGAGCTCCGCTCAGTCCCAAGACTTCAGTCAGTATCAGTTGAGACCAGAGAACAGAGTTTGCGCGATGATCTATTGCCTGACGGCCGCACACACCACACCAGATGCCTAGCAACTGCATTGCACCCGGTCGGCAGCGGCCTGGACCACAAAATTGCGACAACTTTATGAGAAATGAATGCAAGTGCCGCTCCCATTGGCAGTTGGACAGACGGACGACGACGACGACTACGCTCGTAAATTATGACATCGCTTTAAGCTGAAGCGTCATTTAAGTCAGCCGCGCTCGCGGTCACCCAAAATGATTACTATTTTGGTCAGCGAGAGATTGGTTTGTATTGAATTGAATTACCTGTGGTATAAGCAATCCGCTCTCTTGGCGCGGCTGCGGCGGCGAATGGTATTGGCACCTAAAGCTGTCTGGAAAAGTGCTCACAATGTCAGGTTGTCGGATCGGAGAAGGCAAACGTAAATTACCTACGTGTAAGTAATTACAATTGACAACGTTTTGAACATGATTTTAAGTTTGCGAATTATTATTATTAATGCAGGGCAGTCTGGCGGTGTGTTGTGTCTTGTGTGTGACTCCCTTCAATCGAACATGTCCGCTTTTGGCACTGATGACAGTTGTACTCATAATTTATTAGTTTTGTCCATACGATTTCTCCCTGATTATGGTTGCCAAGTGAGGTAATATTTGAAATTGTCGATAAAGTGAAGGTTTTCTGTTCCACATTTATTCTATTCACATATTTAATAGCTAAAATTGGTAAAGCTTTAGTAAAATCAATTTAAAAATAATGGCGCATAATTTTACACGAATGTTTAGTTAGATTTTACTTATTTTAAACAAGCCAAGAATTGAACGATCTTTTGATATTTAACTAAAGTGAAAATCACAAAAAGGCTATTTAATGTTTTTAGCGTTATACGATATCCATATAACACTTTGACATTTACAAATGCCAAAAAGTTCCGTTCGATTAGTTTTGTGCACAATTGATAAATTGGTTTAACATGATGCTAGTTAAAAAATGATAAAAATCTTGCGCCAGTGAATTTGAGAACCTAGGGCCGCAAAATAAACTTGAAAGGGAACAGAATTATAATAAGTCCACAATCTAGCAAGATAATATTTGGCTATTATTTTAAAGTTGTCAAATTAATGGACGAACGAACGAATGGATGCTAACAGACGACCTCATGTTTAAGTAAATAAATACAGGGTATCCGCTGGGAAGGTATACTACTTTGTTTGCTTATAATTTTTGATTAAATGAAAGAGAATGTATCTTATATTGATAAATGTATTATATAATGTCGGCAATTATGTATGGAATAAAATATCTGGTAAATGTCTGCCTCTGTTAGTCTCACAAATGCGAGCCCTTTGAAGCACATTTGTCATTACATTCTCACAAATTTCACGCGGTATTTCATTAATTTTATCACGAATATTTTGTTTGAATTGCTCAAGCGTTTCTGGTTTGTTTTGCATAAACCTTGCTTTTCAGATATCCCCACAAAAAGAATTCCGGAGCAGTCAAATCAGGCGACCGTGGAGGCCAATCAACATTACCATTTCTTAAAATAACTTGTTGTGAAAAAAGGTCTCACAGTAATTCCATTGTAATCCTTGCTGTATGCGATGTGGCACCGTCTTGTTGATGACACATGTTAATCTAGCCCAAATCATGCAGATGTGGCGTTAAAAAATTTTCAATCAAATCACAATATCGCTCCCCATTCACAGTTGCCGTTACGCCGTTTTCATTTTCGAAGAAGTAAGGTCCAATGATTCCTCCTTACCAAATTGCACACCAGACTGTAACTTTTAATGGATGCAAAAGTGACTGATTAATAATTTGAGGGTTTTCCATTGCCCAGAACCGACTATTCTGTTTATTCACATATCCATTCAAATGAAAATGTGCCTCGTCACTTAATATGATTTTTTCATGAAAATCGGATTGTCATGGGCTAGCTGTCCCGTAACATTCTATTGGCATAAATTGTCTTGTGGAAGAAGCTCTTGTGTCAACTGAATCTTGAATGGAAACAAATGCAAATCCTTGTGCAAAATTGTGGCCAAAGTTGTTCTTTGAAGACCAAGCTCCTGAGCACGGCACGTGTCGTTGAATTGAGGTTGATGAATTGTTTTGAATACTTCCTTGAGCAGCAGTAATGTTTTCAGCCGATCTTACAGTACGTTGTGGTCCATGCTTGGGCCTATCACCTTCGGACCTTTTTTCTTCGAAATCATTCACTACACGATAAATAGTGCGTTTTGTTGGCACGTTGTTTCTACCAAAAATTTCACGTAACTTTCTCATCGTCACAGTAATCGATGATTGATTTTGATAAAATGTTTTAACGATTAAAACACGTTAGTTTTTTCGAATATTTTTCCATAATAAATTTGCCACGTGTCTACTTCACGACTGTCAATTATGAACTGTCAAGACTAATGTTTACCAAAATGGCGGCAAAACAAATTAGTATACCTTCCCGGCGGACACTCTGTAATTCAATACAAAAAATTCTAAGAAAAATGCTTCCTCTATTTTTGAATATGTGAGTGATTGATATTAATAAAGACAAAGTATTTTTTTATTTGCCCAAAGCAACTGCCAAAAATATATTTGTGGAAATTAAATTCTAGTATAATTTTAACTTTAATGCAATTTGCCAATTTTTGTTGTATTATGATTTAAAGTTCTCAAGCTCTTAAAAAAACAACCGTTATAAACAAAAAAATATTTTAACATGATTGACAACTCAAAATCATTTATGTATTTAGCCATTGTAAAACATTGTTAAATTGACAAAACAAAAAATTAACAAAATTTTCCAAAAATGTTTCTATTATGGAAAAGTTGATGTTTTATCGAAACCAAATATTCTGATTGAATTTCGGGGAGCCACTCACAATAAAATTCCAAGCAAAAATTAACATTTCGAGTGGTTTAATAGATTTTAGATTCTCCTGAATAAGACTTAGCCCAACAATTGTATGGACATATAAATTGATAAGCTTGGCTTAAATTTACTTCTAACTTGCAAAGAAACACTACGTAAGCCAAAGTTACTAAATGCACATTAGTGACATTTTTGTTCAGAAATCTTTTTTATACATTAGCGCCCGCCAGAATATCCAAAAATGGAGTTTTAATCCTTTAGGATCATCAAATCTTCCAGGTACCTTACTTACTGTTGTTTTCTCCGAAATCCATTTTTATAATAAACCCCACGTCCCCGAGGTCATTTGGATTTCATAGGTTTCAAGAACAGCTCATTAGATGTTGACCCTCGATTAATTACTTCAAGGTCCCTGTTAACTAAGTACGCGCAATTTTCAATACGCCCAAGTGGAAATTTTTTGTATAATTGGACATCGTCAGCATATATTTGGATGGAGCATTCAATAATATTTTCGGGAAGCTCATTGATATATAGAGAGAAAAGGAGATGCCCTGAAATTGAACCCTGAGGAACTCCTCTAGTAGTAGGAAGGAAACTTGATATATTATTCCCAATCGATACTGCTTGGTTTCTATCCCCAATGTAAGATGATAATAGGAGTACTGCAGAAGCTGAAAACACGTAATATGCTGACAGCTTATGACACAGGTTAGTTTGGTCAACAGTGTCAAATGCTTTAGAAAAATCAAGCAGTACAAGGAACATTACATGATCCTTATCCAATGCAAGTTGGATATCTTCAACAATTTTGCTTCTGGCGTTATTGTCTTTTTTCTAATAAAAGCATTCAGAATCTTGTATGAAAGTAAATGTTTGTTGTCAGTCCAATAATATTGTCTTTTCAATGTTGTAAATATAAATATTTACTTACTTCCTATAAAAATAATAATGTTAAAATTATAGAGTAACGAATTTTTACTTAAAATATATTTCACAGAAAATATATAGTGATTTTAAAATCTGATTATTTGTTTTTTTTTTCACAATTGGTCACATTTGGCAATCATAAAACTCTGGTTTCAAAATAATATAAAAATTCTGCTGAAAATTGATTGTCGTGAACGACTTTGCCGACTGTCTGTCATTGATGGGTATAAGCCGTTAGTATGTTACGGCTTATTTTCAAAGTGTTATATCTTTGGTTCTTTGGTTGCGCGCTGCCTAATTGCTGACATTTGTGATAAAGTTAATAAGATAAATGCGTTTGTTCGGCAACTGACAGCAGCGGTCCGGGGATTATGTTACGGAATGCAGAACTTGTTTAACATATTTTTTATTTTGTTTTATATGAAATTTAAGTTGGTTTGGAGTTGACTGTGGTGAGCGCAATTAGTTTGTTGATCAGTCTCTTGACCAAACATACTAAGGATTCAACAGACACATTTGTTTTCTTCTTCCAAAAAAAGTCGACACTTGAAATATTGGTGTAAACAAATTTGGTATTCGTTACCGTTCGGAGAAAGTAGAGTCAGGCATAGTAGAAACAAGACAAGAATTAAACTCTTAACAAGTTTTGCAAATGTCAATCAAATCAATTTCTTAGATTTCAAGCCGGGCGGGAAAAGATCATGCTAAATCCATTTAACGTGCTCACTCGCTTCCAAGTCTATTTTAAGTAATGTGCTATTGGATTTTTGTACATTTGCATACTGCGTTTACTGTACAATCGGGTAAGGAACAAATTTCTTTAACGACAGAACACAGCATTTAATGTTTGAAGCATTAAATTCTACACGGTTTTCATTCCTCGTTTGACAATGCTGTGTAATAAGGTTATCATACCTTGCCGTTGGAGTTCAATGCAAGTTATGGATTCATAAAAAAATCGAACTCGAGCATTTGATCAAACTTGACATTAAGATGAATAGAACATCAAAAAAGTGGGTTCCGCAATTCGTCTGTCTGTCGGCCCTCGAATTTACAGCCTAAACGGTTGGATAGATTTCTTTCAGACTTGGTTTGTTTCATATTGTTTCTTCGGTATGCCCACAAAAATCCTATTTTTCTCAAAAACGGCTCCAAGAATTTTTATAAGGCAATATGTATGTTCTTAAATTAGAACAGTCCACAGGCAAGTTATGCATTCGTAAAAAAAAATTCTAACAATCAGACATGACATTACGATCATAGAGAAGCCTAAAAAAGTGATCGCCAAAAAATGTCTGTCTTTCTGTCAGTCTGTCTGTCCGTCTGTATGTATAACGAGCTACAGCCTAAATAATCACACATGGCATTCCTCAGAGGGGTAATTGAAATTTTATTTTTAGGCCTAAAAATAACGGTACCTGCCATATCACCTTGAAGGAAAATATTATTTTTCTCTAAAACGGCTCCACCGATTTTGATAAAAAAATTTGGGAATTTTTTTTGTTGGTAATAGCTATCATTTGATATGAACCAAGTTTACAGGTAAAGTCTATTAACGGTATCTTTCATATAATTTATTTTTGGCTTTCTCGGTAACGGTACATTGGATTTCTGTCAAATTTTATATCTGAGAAGATCTAAGTAGCTTAATTATGTTTGCATATCAAAATGTTGAATAACTTTTTTTTAATAATTTTAAAACTAATCAAAAAAAATAATTTTAAATTTTATATTAACATTAATAGTCCCTAAAAAATTGCATACCAAAATTTCAAAAGAATTTTGTTTTCAAAAAACGAAAAATAAAAAACAGGATTTCATCAGAACCCGTCCTGCAATTTTCGAGATACGTTTTTATAAAATTTTCATTGATCCGTGGCATCTAATGGCTTTCTTCGTTTTTCCGAAAAAAACTTTTTAAAGTGGTGGTTTTGGCAGTTTAAATAAGTTTAAAAAACGATTTTTTCCACCGATACACCATTCACTTTCATTATATACATGTATGTACTTGTACATATTTACATTATTACCCTCCTTATTTACATAATTAAAATCCATTTAAATATACATTTGTAGGTACCTATTTAACTATTCCTTGAATCATGCATTCGACAATTCATTATACTAAGAATCAAGGTAATATTGCCTACATGGGCTTTAAATCTGCATAGGATAACTATAATAGACTAGCTAAAGTTGTTGGCTACAAGAGCAAGTTTGTACGATCCAGTCGTGCATTTTATTAATTTAAGAGTGACATCTCTAATTTGAATTTTCAAAGTCTAATCTGGAATATCCCGCAATGTTTTCATTTAGATTTTCCTACGTTCCATCGTTTTTCACCCCTACTAATCTAATAGCCTACAAGTGGCTGCTCCTAGTACCAGAGTTTCATTTCGCTCCCCCGTCCACCATTCCATACGCATTTCTGTGCATAGATGAGTTTCGTCTGATATTTTTTTCAGATTTATTGATTCATGTTTCAAGAAGCCATTTTGTTAAATATTCATATTCGATTGGAATAGAAAATCGGGAGCAACTGGGACACTCCCAAAATCAAATCAAAAAAGTCATTACGATTTGTAAGGATCAAAGCCATATAATCCATTTACATCCAGTAACACAAACAATCAGCTGAACGTAACGTTAAACTTGATGTATCGCAGTCAATTATTTTGCACAACCTACACTTAAAAACTCGTAATGGAAATAATTTATTTAAGAACACTTCTTCGGTTTGGTTACCCATTTGTCAGGTTGGAAACCACAACAGCACCCACACACGGTTTTAGTGTTAATTTTAAATTTGTGTGTTTTCGTCAATATATATATATTGCATATTTAAATAAACCAACCTATATAAACTATCTGAGAATTTACTACAAATTCTCACAATTTATTATTCTGCAAACCCTCAACAATTAGTTACAATTTAGTTCTAAATATTATCTTACTTTCGTAACCCTTAACTTAAATGATGAAATTTCATGGTTTCTCTGGAAGGATTTCTAAACATAACTTACACAATGTGGCCCTTGTATAAATTTAGTTGCAATTAAATTGGTCTCAGTTGTTGTGGTTTTTGATAACAATATTTGTCCTTTCCGTCTGGAACACACCACAATAATTGTGTTGGAGTTCTTTGGATATGGTGTTGCCATAGAGAAACCAAAATTCAATTTATGTAAATGATTTGTTCAACTGTTTCGTATTATCCTTCCGTAAATTGCTTAAATAGGATATAATAGTAAGCAAACACTTTCTCTATAGCTGTACAGTTACATCTAGATGTTGTAACGTAAACGAAAATAGTGTTCATCAGATGGAAATTTCAGTCTCACAGAGAGAAAGGATGAAACTTTTCACATCATTTTCTTGGTTTCCTCCTATATCCGTACGTATAGTTAAGCAAGCAAGGACGAAGGAAGTGTCAAGCGCGTAGTCAGAAAAAAAAAACATTCGAGTAGTGTATGGGAAAATCAGTGTTGTGTTACTTGTGTAATTTATACTTTAATTTGTAATCAAGTAACAATCCAATCAACGTGAAATGTTTATATGGGAGTTCTTAGATGGTAGATGGAAATGGAAGGTATTTCACATGTAAATCTGAGTGGATTCTAATTAAAATGTAAGTGTTCAAGAGTCTTATTCATAATGATACCTACAAGTACTTATATTATCTTAGATGTGAAGACACGCCTAAATATTAAGACAAAGCCGCTCGGTGGTTGCGCCGAAATTTGCATAAAATGCTAGATTTGAATCTGTTTAAATGAATAGTGGTTTATTCGAATGCTTAAAACTTGAAAACGACGCACGCACTGTGGGTTCTGCGGGTTTGTTCGTAATTGCTACGCGAGGGCTTAGGAAATAAAATGCACGATTGGATTGCACGACCTTGCTCTTATGGTCGATCACATCGTATGCAAAAGGTTTCTATTTAAAATCTAAATGTATTTTTAAAGTCATTTTTTACTCTATTTTGTATACACAAAGTTTCTTAAAATTTTTTCTAAAAAAAAAATTTGTATGACAATCTTAAATATTTAATAATTTAAACTTAAAAAGAAAAAAATAAATCGGATTAATCAAAGAAAAAAATTATTCAAAATTCTGAAATAAATACTTAAAGTAATTTGAGCTCAAAAAAAGTACGCAATTTTATTTCTTGGATAAATTTGATTTTATGAGAAAAAAATTTTTAAAATCTGTGGAGCGGTTTTTGAGAAAACAGTTTTTTTTTTACTTTTTGAAAAGGCGCCAATTCATAGGTATTCAGCAAATACATATAACTATAATTTTTGAAAAAAAAAAAAATATTGAGCAGTTTTCAAAATATAAATTAATAAATTTTTTTTTCAAAAATTCTTTTAAAAATACAAAAAAATATTTATTAAAAATATTGGTACGCAATATAAATTACGCAACCCAAACCTATATACGTGTGAAATTTCTAAAGAATCGGTCGAGCCATTTATAAGATAGTCGAAATAAAAAAATAAACGGTCCCATGGAAAGTACCGTTTTTAGACATTTAAATTTTTTTTTTTCAATTATATGATCGGTCGTACATAAAAAGCTGCACTGATTTTTTTCAAAATCAAAATCGTTAGAGCTGTTTCGGAGAAAAATAGGCCTTAACGTATTGGTTATATGGCAGGTACCGTTATATTTTGAGCTATACAAAAAATTTAAATTTCCCCTCTGTACAATACCTAAAAACTCTATATACCAAGTTTGAATCAATTCGGCCCACCCGTTTGGGCTGTAGGTGTCTATACATGCATACAGACAGACTGACAGATAGACTGACAGACAGACTGACAGACTGACAGACTGACTGACAGACTGACTGACAGACTGACTGATAGAATGTCAGACTGACAGACTTACTGACAGAATGACATACAGACTGACTGACAGAATAACGGACAGACTGACAGACAGACTGTCAGACTGACAGTCAGACTGTCAGACTGACAGACAGACTGACTGACAGACAGACTGACAGACAGACTGACAGACAGACTGACAGACAGACTGACAGACAGAATGACAGACAGACTGACAGACAGACATACAAACGGACAGAATTTTTAGACCATCTTTCGTCTTCGCTATCATCGTAATGTCGTGTGTGATTGTTATCTCAAAACTTTTTTTTTTCGACGAATACATAACTTGCCTTATAGTACCTATAAATGCAAGTAAAAAACCATTCACACGTTTTCAAAATATTGAATTTTCAAAAAAGAAAAAGTATATTTTTGTTTTTCAAAAATAATCCAAAAAAATATATTTCTAAAATTTTTGTATGCAATATTATTTTTCGATCGAAATACTTTGAGTCGTTTATGAGAAAGCATTCACTAATAAAGCATAGACAGTATCTCCAATTTTGTGCAGAATAAATTTAAACTTTAGCCGAACTAGTGTAAGATTACAGCAACCTTTGATCCAATTTGTTAGTAGATCAAACTTTGGTGCAAACAGCCCTCTTAACCAATTAATTACAGTTTTTAATAGGTTTTATTTTCTTATCTCTCTTTAAATGACAATCTTAAATGCAGTAAATTTAAAGCATTATTTTTTGTACATTAAATCAATTTTATTTTAGGATAGATATGTAAGAAACTGTCACGTTAGCATTTAACGACCTAGATAAATAAAGTTCAAAATAAAAAAAATGATTGTATGCTAGGTACCGTTACTAACAAAATATTTGAAAAAAAAAATTCACAAAAATGTAGAGTAAACCTAAAATAGTGCACACACTTTTTTTTATCAAAATCGTGAAAGCCGTTTTCGAGATAATTGAGATGGTAGACAAAATTGTATGCTAGGTATTGTTCGTTTAAAAAAAACGATTCAAAGGTCTATTTTAATCACCTAAAACGCTTAAATACCAAGTTTGAAGAAAATCGCTTCAGCCGTTTAGGCTGTAGAGAGTTGTACAGACAGACAGAGAGACAGAAGGAATTGCGGGTCCCACTTTTTTGGTGTTCTCTATCATCGTAATGTCAATTTTGATTATAATCTCGTGCTCGATATTTTTTTCCAAATGCAAAACGTGCCCTATATCACAAGTAAATTAACGGCGGAAAATTCTCCACAGTTTTCTCCATGTGCGCCCCGCGGAACTGAAAAAACGTTCATGATATCATTGATATTGATAGCAGTACGTGCTCAAACTGGAATCGCGTTAGCTCTCACACCTACCTAAATTGCAGCAACACTCTTGAAAGCTAAAAGAACGTCACATTCAACACTGGAGCTTCCGTTAAACATAACAAATCAACGAAAATCCTGTTTGCAACATTTCAAAGAAATCAGCCATGGCGAATGTGTTAAAAAATATTGTAAATTGATCAGATGGGATAAGTGCACGATGGTCCACAAACGATCATTAGAAACACTCGATCGAACATTGAAAGATTTCCTTAACTATAATCATCGTTCTGGTAGCAGGGTGAGAATGTTTAGGGGCGAATTCCGACAAACTTTTCCCGTGATTCCAAAATCCTGAGCGGCGCGCGGGTCAATGCATGTCATCGTATTTGTTGTGATACGGGAAAACCATTCCAATGAGTATGAGCATGCCAGTGTTCCTGCTACAGTATAGAACCGTAGAAATTTTCTGCAAAAATCTGATCAGTATCGAAAATGGACAATTTCCGGTAGATACTTCCAGTCGCTTAATATCGATTCCACCTGCCATTTGCCAATTCACTCCAACCCGGGTGGCAATAGCGCGTGGATATAGTGCTTGACTGCTAACTTAGACGTGTGAGTTCGATCGACATTATTAGATATTATTAAAAATACGCAACATGAACTCATTACTAATTAATATCTGATTATTGGTCAAAATTATAATATCTACGAATCTTGCATTCAAATGACTTGAATTGGACGATTCAAAATCAAAAATCCAGTGGAATGCCTAAACTTAAAGTTGACTATGTCGTCATTTTGCTACGACACCTTTATCCCCCAAAACTATGCAATGGAACCAGACTGCTTGACTTCAACCGATTTGCCGTTCTAATTCATACCCATTCAGTTCCTAGCGAAATTTGTGATTGCGATGACCAAAGTCGCTGGAAGCATGCGGCATAAATATGGAATTGTTCTGCATGTGAAAAGCAGTCCTACTAAAATGAAGTTTAAGTTGCCTTTTTATCAGTAATGTACTACTAGTTCTTCTTATTTCTCGCTGCAAAGAATTCCATAATCGTGTAGAATAAACAAAAAACTGTCGTTCAGACTTTAGACACTTAAAGCGCGGAACACGATCTGTTTGAATTTAGGTATCTAATTTCTTTATAAAGATCAGCAGGTCGATGGGTTAAAATTATATCCGAAAACAAGGTTAAATTTCGTAAATTTATAAGGTTTTCTAATGACGTTCCTAAAATGAGTGTTATATGCTGCGAAACTCGGTCAACACGACGCGAAGCACGTAGCCCATAAACGTACCGTACAGTACTATTAAATGCAAACTTTTAATTTTCTTTTGCTTTCGTGGTCAAGACTACTGAAAATCTCACAACCGTAAGTAGCTAAGAGTAAAGCAAGCGATTTGATGAGTGAAGATCGTATTTTCACGGGTGTAAAGTAATGCGTAGACCACAGCATGCGGAGAACACCATATGTCTTACCAACTATGTAGGTTATGTGATTTTTCCACGTCAGGCTTCGGTTGAAAATAACACCTAGGTTTTTTAAGGTTTCAACGTACTCAATAGGAGAGGTATTTAAAATGATAGAAGAGAAATAGGAGATGTCTTGAGATTACAACACATTTTGACTTATTTGGGTTGAGCATCAAACCATTTTGGTTTGACCAGTGCT
Organism: Philhelius pedissequus; assembly: GCA_910595825.1. NCBI lineage: Eukaryota > Metazoa > Arthropoda > Insecta > Diptera > Syrphidae > Philhelius > Philhelius pedissequus. Next base: position 82,249,586 of record OU343163.1, read on the forward strand.
TGATTTCTTCCAAGTCTTCATTGATACAAACTGCCGTGTTTTCAATAAGCATCAGTGGACAACTTATGTATAATTGAGCATCATCGGCGTATAAACGAATGGCACAATGTTTTGACATTTTGACATTTCCTTCACATGGAATTTAATTTTATTTGTCACGAATATAAGTTGAAAGTCTGATTTTGAGGTTAGACGCGCGCGGATTAATTATTCGTTGTGTAGTGTGGATGGTATGTGGAACGCGCATAGATTTTGACTGTTCGTAACTATAAGATGCAATTCGCTACCATACCAATATTGTTTCCTCGAATTTATCTTATTTTGGAGATTAAAAAGTAAATATTTGTTTCTAAACATTAATATAAATTATATTTCTATAATTTTGTTTAAATTTTTTAAGAATTTAGGTTGGTAAATTGTTTTAAATGGAATTTATTCGTTTATTCGTCTGTCGTTGGTTGCTCTCATGTGAATAGTCTTAAATACTTGATTTTATTCTATTTTTTTTCCAAATATTCAGCTAGTATAGTATAATATTAATAGCCTTGGGAAAAATAGCTTTTCCGTAAAATTTCCATTGACCACAACAATGAAAACACATTTTTTAAAAATCTTTCTTCTCTTTTACTCCTATGTTATTATTTCGACAAAATAATTTTATTTCACGGTACCTGCGTTTTTCACAGGTATGTTTTTTGTCCGTAATTATATTATCTGTTTCTTTTTCTTGAATATGCGAGGATGCTCAAAATTCGGGGACTGGAAAAAATGCTTCATTCGCCGTTTTGTTTAGCTGGTTCATATCAATCTCTTCATATAACCTCCCTTTCCCGTAGATATGTATCTCCCAATAAAAAAAAACTACAGAATCCTGGTTGGGGTACTTATTGTTGGCTATTTTAATATTAAATTTCAATGGAAAATATTTATGAAAATATATTAGTATTTTATTTAGCATGAAGAGGGTGTGACAATCATGAATACCTAAGTATTCATTTTTATGGAAACAATCGTTTTTCTTTCAATATACATAGTAGGTATTATTCCACTTGAAATGTGTAAAGGTCCTAAGCTCCTAATTAGAGATCGATATATTTCCGAAAATTAATGGTTGGTATGGAGATGCGTTTAATTAAATTTTCTTACAGAGAAATTACAGTGAAATACTTATTGATGGATGAATATATGTAGATGATCCGTGTTAGAAGTTAGATGAAAACGACATTCTAAAGTCGGTCTCCCTTAAAAGAAAAAAAAAAACAAACAAATGTTATGTAATTTGAAACGATCTGTATAAGGTTGGTACAAAATAACAATTTTACTATTGTTTTTTGTGGATGTGTGTGGGGGAGGGTTTGGACAGTACGAGAGAAAGGAAAATAAAATAGGACCATGTGAAGCATTTCGCATTAGTATTTTGCGACTCTATAAAGAATTTTTGTACTGGACAATAAGTCCGAAGTGTATCTCAAGTTTAAACTGATGAATTTGAGCATTCCCTAGAATCGCTGGTATTGGTACAACTGGCTATTTCACAAAAAAAAATGTTTAAAGGAAAATGCTGATACAGTATCTGGTAGTAGATACTATACTATATAAAATAGTTGTTGTGGAATATAAATTTTTATATTATTTTAACTTTTTTTTTCGTTTTTTCTTAATAACATTCAAAGATTTTTTAATAAAGGTTTTCTTCAAAAATTGTGTGACTATTCGCAGAACGATTTTTTAATTGAGATTTACCGACTTAGAAAGTCAAACTTACAGTCAAACTTCGATAAGTCGAACTTCGATAACTCGAATGAAATTGGTTGGCAATAGCGCGAAGCCTGAAGTTTACATATAATTTTTGTTCGATAACTCGAATTTCTATAACTCGAATGTCTCGATTAATCGAAGATATTGTTTGGCGTCAGCTTCGATAAGTCGAATTTTTTAGGAGAATTCTCGAATTCTGTGGATTTTTACAAGTTAATTTTATAATGTATTACGGTTTGTGGGCACTGTGCTTGGATGTTCTACGACCTTGTATACATGTGATTGTATTAAAAATTGTGATTTCGTTAAATGTGTGTAAAAGCTGTCACGTTACGGTATTAGAACATATATTTTGCTGGTTGGTATACCTATGTATTATAGTACGAATTTGAAGTCTTACTTACAAACAAAAAATACTTGGTAGGCGTCTTCTGAAAAGTTAAAAAAAAAACACGAAACAAAAAGTGTAAAGAATCCGTCGTAGATATTAACAGTGCAGTGTGTCGTTTTTATTAAAATTAAAGCTATGGATATGTCGTTAATGCGAACTTAAAACACATTATCATGTGAAGATAAATTTAAATTAATAAAAGTGAAGAGTGGTCAACAAAAGAAGGTTATCGCTATTACGTATAGCATTCCGGCAATCCACTCGTCATTGTCAGTCAAGTAACGGGTGATTTTTTTGCTACTTGGTTTTTGACGTTTATATTTTTGACAGATCACACATCATAAATTCCACGAACATTTGACATTTCCATTCAGTATTGTTTGCCATTTCATCATGACTAGACTTACGCCTGAACAACGTTTGCAAATTATTGAAATTTATTATCAAAATTCGTGCTCTGTGAAAAATGTGTTTCGCAAGCTTTTATCGCAAAATTGTCTTCAGCGACGAGGCTCATTTTTGGCTAAATGGATACGTGAATAAGCAGAATTGCCGTATTTGGAGTAAAGAGCAGCTAGAGGCAATTCAGCAGCTACCAATGCATCCCGAAAAATGCACTGTTTGGTGCGGTTTATGGGCAGGCGGCATCATTGGGCCGTACTTCTTCAAGGACGATGAAGGCCGCAGGGTTACGGTCAATGGAGAAAGGTACCGTTCGATGATAACAGATTTTTTTTTTGCCGAAAATACAAGAATTGAACTCGGTCGACATGTGGTTCCAACAGGACAGTGCCACATGCCACACTGCACGCGAAACCATGCATCAATTGAGAGGCGAATTTGGTGAGCAGTTGATCTCACGTTTTGGCGCAGTCAATTGGCCACCAAGATCATGTGATTTGACCCCGTTAGACTATTTTTTGTGGGGCTATGTTAAGTCTATTGTCTATGGGGACAAGCCAAATACGATTGCTGCCTTGGAAGCCACCATTGAACGCGTCATTGGTGAGATTCCGGCCGAAATGTGTGAAAAAGTTTGCAAAAATTGGACCTTCAGAATGGACCACCTGAAGCGTAGCCGCGGGCAACATTTAATTGAAATTATTTTTAAAAAGTAAATGGCAGAAATTGATTTATCGATCCAAATAAAAATTTCATTCACTTTTTACAAGTTTCTGTGTTTTTTTGAATTTTCAAAAACCAAGCTCTTAAAAAATCACCGTTTATAACAGAATATTTTAAATAATTAAACCAATTCTTCCTTATTCGCAAATAAATAATACGTACTTGATATTAATTTTGTGTTGCTTACAGCCAATGGTCTCGTTACCAGTGATTCTGTATTTCTACTTCGTACATTTATCTACGAAGTGGTATAATAATGTAATGTTATGTAATTTTGTGTTTTATTCGATAACCTGAAGTCTTGATAACACGAATTATTTTTTTGGCAAGTGATGGTTCGAGTTATCGAAGTTCGACTGTATATTGAAAGCATGGCAGTTTCAGTTTTCAGGAATAAGCGATTTGGTCCATCTCTCATTGGTTTTTTGTCTTTATCTCTATTATCGTCTTTCATAATGTTCTTGGAGGCACTTAAAACCAGGGAAGTCCTATCTGATATCTGTCTTAAAAAATTCTAAAAAAAAATGTCTTAACTTTCAAATATATTTCATGCACATCTGTTGTGTGCCTCGCGTCCAAAAGACATCACAGATAATTGCAATGCTTACGGATTCGCTAAAAGAGGAAAACACTACCTAACTTGTCGTATTTAGTAGAGACACAATTTTACGAGTTGATAAAATTGCCATATGGTTTATTTACGATTATCATAATCATCAAAGAATGCAATCTTCTACGAATTTAATATTTAATGACTTCAATTAAAAGATTGCAACTAAAAATTGTGCAATAATCATTTATTTGTCTCTTAAAAGATTGCAATCATTTTCTGCCATTAATTAAGGAGCTATCGCTTGATTACAATTTTTGAATAATTCTTGCATTGTGCATATAAAAAAAATGTATGGTTGCTGTGGAAAAAATTATTGTGGCCGTAGATTCTTAAGTCGCAGTCTCGCAGTAAGGCCAATGAATGGACTCTTTTAAGTGAAGTCAAAGAACTATTTTTAAAATTGCATTCACAAAAGATTGCATTCTTTTATAACCCTAAAAATTCTATGCTAAACATTATATGTATTCAGAAACATTAAATTGAAATTTTTCTACTCACAAAATCTTTTTTTACCAAAATTGAACGTAAAGTGATGCCAAGTCAATAATAATCTTCAATATTTCTGTGTTTTTTTTTGTACAACTATGAAATTAGCTGATTTAAAAAAGCCGTCAAACAGGAAAAATATTTTCGTTAAATCCTTTAATGTTTAGTAAAACATCATCAACCAAAAGAAACATAATGTTGAGTCTAAAGTACCTAGGTTTCGGGTAATTCGAGAAGCGTCAAAAGTTAATTATGACTTACCTACCTTATAAGTTAATATTAAATCTTAAAGGCTAAAATCCAATCTGCAACGAAAACATCATACACAATTTTAATTTTATAATTTCTAGAATACGCTGTATTAAAGAACTGTTGAAAGAAAATGTCCCTCTCCATATATACGGCCTTGTAAAAGTGCCAACTTCTAATTCTACATGTGGTCTTATAATTTTTTTTTATTGGCGTACCTATTAACATTAACATTATTTTTTTTATATTTTTATAACATCCAATAGACAGTGAATACTTACAGAAAAGTTCGTCAGGTAGGTACTTGGCAGACAAAACTGCAATTACTGGTGTTGAAATTACATTTTTATGGTCAGAATTAAAACTATATTAAGGTGGATATTTCCACATAATTGATGAAGGAAAACTTTGTGTGGTAACCTACTGTTTTAGGTTAAATATTAATTTTTAGTGTTTGAAAATTGAGAGGAAAGTTTGCGTGAGCTTTAACCTACTATCATCGTAGATATTTCTGCATCTGCACATATAATTTGCATATTTTTACACTGAATAGAAGACAGTATAAGATCGATTTCTAGCCGACACGCCGAATATTCGGCTAGACAACAACCTTTGGCCGAAGCCGAAACCGAAACTTTAAAGATTGACTAAAAGTGAAAAAAAAAACATTTTTTGGAAGTTTTTCTGGAATGTATGCATCCAATAAACAATCTAACGGGATAAATTACTTTTCAAAAATATAAACAAATTAAACTAAATAGGTATCAATTTTAATATCTTATTGAAATAAAGGGTCCGCCAAATAACTTTTTTTTTTTTGAAAATGCTATAAAAAAAAACTACTGAATATTTTCTCAAATTTCTTTTTATATTTGAAAGTACAATCCTTCCGGTTAATAATGGAAAATAATTTCATTCAAATGGCTGCCTCGGCTGGCCATGTAGTAGCCTACACGATCGGTCCAATTTTTAAGCACATTATCGATTGTGTACAGCTGTATTTCACCAATGGCTTCACGAATATTGTCCTTTAAAGCGTCAATTGTCTCTGGCTTGTCGACGTAACACTTATCTTTTACGGCACCCCACAAATAATAGTCCAACGGTGTCAAATCGCAGCTCCGAGGTGGCCAAACGACATCAGCTCTGCGGCTGATAATGCGATCTTCAAAAACAGGGCGCAAAACATCGAGTGTAGCTTCGGCTGTGTGGTAAGTAGCGCCGTCCTGTTGAAACCACCTATTGCCAATATCCTTCTCTTCAATTTTTGTGAACAAAAATTCGTTCAACATGGCCCGATAACGATCGCCATTGACTGTTACGGCCACTCCTTGCTCATTTTCGAAGAAAAATGGCGCAATTATGCCTCTGGACCAAAATCCGCACCAAACAGTGACTCGTTTTGGGTGTATCGGCTTTTATGCGTGCGGGTTTTCTGTGCCCCGAATGGCTTGTTTACATACCCGTCAAGATCAAAATGAGCTTCATCTGAAAAGATGATTTTTTTTGGCAAAATCGGCATTTTATCTAAGTCGATCGCAGGCCCACTTAGCGAAGCGAAAACGCATTGGATGCTCAGTTGGCTTCAACTCCTGAACCAAATGGACCAAGGTCTTTATGCAAAATTCGTCTCAATGATGCCCCCGAAATGTTCAATTGTTGAGAACGACGGTGAATTGATGTTGATGGCGCTTCACGCACACTTTTTGCCACAGCAGCAATATTCTCGGGTCAACGAAATGTTTTTGGCTTTTCACGCTTTGGTTTATCGATGAGATAACGAACATACGTAGCTGACGGTGCTTCTCTTCTTCCAAAATCCGTACGCAATTTTCGCACACATTCTGCAACATTACCATGATTTTCAAAGTAATGTCGCAATATTTCCCAGCGTTGTTCAATCGTATACACAACCATATTCGTTCAGCGGAAGGATAAAACTAATTATCTGTCAAATCAGACATGAGCTAAGTATTACCATTCACGAAATAAGCACTAGTTGAAAAAAAAAACGTTAGATGGTGGACCCTTTAGTTCAAAACAAAACAACAAATAGCTAATAAGTTCTTAAACTCTAGGAACACTAGTGGAAGGAGGAGATAAATATTAAAAGCAATTGGCCATAGATAAATCGTCGCTCTAGTATTGAAGTGCCGTATACGCCAAATTGCACTTTTTAAACTGGGTATGCAGTCTTATGTTTTTGGGGGCGCTCTTTTCAAATCTGTTATCCGATTATTCTATCTCTTTTCGTTGCTGAGATATTCAGAATGGTTTTGACGTATATCCATCAAAATCATCAAGTTCACGTATTGTTTTGACGTAAACACCAATTCTTGGCATTTACGTCAAAATTTTCATACAATTTACGAAAAAAATAGTTTGAGAATTGTTTTGACGTACGTCTTAGCAACGCAAGTCACAAAAAATCAAATGGTCCAAAATGTATGTTATGCCCGTGGTCTGGCCAGGTGCACGAATTTAACCAAATTCCCCTAAATAATATAATTTGCTGCAAATTTTATAAGAGTCGGTAATCTTTGACCGAAAAACATTGCGTCGTAGAAGGGTACGATAGCATCTAATAGATTAGCCACCCTATACGTTTTCTTCAAAATCATTTTAAAGAAATTTTGTATATAAAGGGTTATCCATTTTGCGGTTTCAAAAGTAAACGTAAATAAAACACATAAAATATTTTTTTCATGATATTTCTTTTTTATTATAAAGTTTAAACGTTGACATTATGTGTGAAACACTACGTCATTTATATACCACCAAGCGAATTGTTGCAAGCATGGATTCTTTTGAGGTAATTTGCGACCATATTTTGACACATATTGGGCGGTATCTCAGCCATAACTTGACGAATGTTGGGTTTTCAAGTGCTCAAGAGTTAAAGGTTTATCTACATAAACACTGTCTTTCGCGTAGCCCCACCAAAAAAAAGTCTAGCGGTTTTAAATCGCATGATCTTTGTGGCCAGTTGATATCGCCACGACGAGAAATTATGCGGCCAGGAAATATTTCTTGCAATAAAGCCATATTCGCTCGAGTTGTGTGGCATCTGGCACCGTCGTGTTGAAACCACATATTCCCCAAGTCGTATTCACAATGTTTTTCGGTCGATGATTACCGACTCTTATAAAATTTGCAGCATTTACACACTGTAAATTATATTATTTAGGGGAATTTGGTTAAATTCGTGCACCTAATGTATGTTATGCCCGTGGTCTGGCCAGTAATAATTTTGAAGAAAACGCAAATAATAATTTAATATTATTTTTGTATTTGTTTTTGTGGACTGTATGGGTTAAAGCCAAATTGAAGATTTTAATGACCTGTAGTCCAAAATGACCAGGCACGATAGTTGGGCTCGTCAGTTAGATGCTATAGTACATACATTATTTGAGGATTCTCAGAACCCCAAATACGACAATTGTGCTTATTAACATACCCACCGAGTGAGAAATGTGTTTCGTCGTCCACCGCCTGTTGTTCAAGCACCCATTCGACGTATCTACGGCGTTGTGAATGGTCAGCTGGCTTCAGTTGTTGTGTGAGCTGAACTTTATATGGATGTAGGCGTAGATCCAAATGCAAAATACGTCATAATGTGCCGTAAGACAGTCCTAATTCCTGAGAACGACGGGGAATCGACACATTCGGGTCTTCGGCAACACTTTCACTTACAGCAGCGATATTTTCAGTGGTACGAGCGAAACGATGATGCACAGGCCTTACAATATCTGTAACCAATCCAGTCTCTTCAAATTTCTTCACAATTTTGCCAATTGCTTGCGTAGTTGGACGATTATGTAAACCATAATCTCATCTTAAAGCGCTGTGCGATAGTTAAGCGATCCATTTTCGTAAATATCAGACTTTCAACTGGAAAAAAAATTGTTTAACAATTTAGTTTGACAGATGTCGAATTCCAGCCCTATACTTTTGAAACCGCAAAATGGATAACCCTTTACAAACAGCATGTTTATTCTTATAAACGGCTCCAAGAATTTGGATACAAAAATGTATTTGTTCCTATATTAGTCTACTTTTAAGTACAAAAATATTTTCTTTCATGTGATAACGGTACTTCCCATAGAACCACTTTTTATACATCTATCTATTGGACAGGGTCGGCTTTCTCTTAAGTGCATTCGTGCGCTGAACCACCAAAGCTATGTTTAATCATTCTTTAATGAAAACATTCACTTGAAGATAAAAACATATTTTTCATCAATAGAGAGAAAAATTAATCTTTAATGGCGCAGTGGATATAGTGCTTGACTGCTAACTTAGACGTGTGGGTTCGCGCTAGGCAGCATTCTCTGTACTTCCAATTTTAATTGGATGCCGCCCACTGCGCCAACTAAAAAAAATCTGTCGTATCTTTCTATTCGTTCTAACTAGTGCCGTGCAATTCTGGTTGCATTTAAAAGAACTTAGGTCTTACAGACATGTAGTTAAAATTATTATCATTATTATTATTATTATTATTAATTTATAGTTTATTTCAAACATGAAAGCAAGTACTCTCGAACTTGTAAAAAAATGTAAATGAGAATGAGAAATGAACTTCCTAACAACAACATTTTACCCTCCAAAAATGTATGACATGTGGACATGAAATGTACCAAATGCAAAGGGATTTGTTCGGCAAAATTCACAGACATATTACATTTATTTATGTACAAATCTTTGAAGATGTATTTACGAGTATACATCAATGTTATCGTTAGATTTTTTTTTTTTGGAATCAATATCACTAACTGGTTCATATTATTTTTGGGATTTTCTTAGATACTAAAAAAAAATTCAATATTAAAGTATACATTTTTCTTGTCAAATAAACCAACAACAATTTAGCTGTAACTTTTTGTTCTCCAAGTAAAATATGTGCTTGTCTTTCAGTCTATACTTTATACTCATTTATCTTTGTCGTGGAAGACATTATGCCAAAGGCATTTTGTAACTTAGGAAACTCAAAATTGAAACTACCATTAGGCAAGAAGAAAATAGGAAAATAGGAGTTATACTACTTATACTTTTCCCTTACAATTCCGTTACATGCTGAATTTGATGACATGAAAAAAATACCTGTATACTCGTACCAACATCAATTTATTAGGGTTTTCCACAAATTCTCAAAAATAAAAGTTTATTATACTTTTGGGGGTATTTATAGAGTGCTTAAATTTACTTTTATGTAGATATCGCTTTATACAGTTTATTGTAAGTAATGCATGTAAATTTATAGATCAAAGTTAGGGGTCGTATTTTCATATGTTAAACTACAAAGGAATTATGAACACCTGCTGGGTCTACTGGGATGGAAAGGTCAATCATTTTGCTTTGAAGTTGGATGTTTTTGGACCCATATCTGCATACATTTTAAACTTTTTAAAGACTAATTTTAACTTTGATTTCTTGAAAGAAACATTGAAAGGTGATAATAATTGATTTAAGATGACGGGAAAGCTGAGAACACTCCCAACAGTACCCATTGCCGAAGTTGTGGTAACCAGTGGAAAAAAAACAATCTACCAATTTCTCTACAAATACCCTGCTATGCGTAGAGCGTTTGGGAGGCTATATTTTGACGACAGGAACATTCCGGTTGTTCTATAGCAATAGGTCATATTCACTAGAGGGCAAGCCGCAAACAAATGCTCAAATAAGTTCAAGTTGCAGAGTTCTTAAAGATCTAGACATACACATTTCTGCTGGTCCAGATAGTATCTCCCCTATATGTTCTGAAGAGGAGTTCTTGTACGCTGGCACAACCACTGCGTAAGCTTTTCCATCTGTCCTATTCTACTGGTCTCTTTCCCAGTGCATGGAAAACAGCATCTGTCCAGCCTGTCCCTAAAAAAGGCGAATCTTCTTCACCCTCTAACTACCGTCCAATTGCACTTACGTCCCTTCTTTCCAAGGTCATAGATAACGCTGATTTATTATCAGCTAAAGAAATATCTTGAAGATCGAAAGCTCCTTAATCACCGGCAGTATGTCTTTCGTAGCAGTAGTTCCACTGGCGATCTGTTGGTATATCTCACAGAACAGTGGCACAATTCTTTACATCGTTTTGGAAAAACCAAGTTTATTGCGCTTGATATATCAAAAGCATTTGATAGAGTTTGCCATCAGGCTCTCTTATCGAAAATGCGTGCATTTGGTATCGATGAATCTCTTCTTCGTTGGATTAGTAATTACCTTTCGGACCGTTCAAGTCTGATATTCTTAAAATAAATGCTGGTGTGCCCCAGGGCTCCGTTCTTTTTCCGACTCTCTTTCTTATTTTCATCAATGATCTCTTGTCTTAAACTTCTAATCCATTATACTGTTTTGCTGACGACAGTGCCATCAGCTTTTCATACTCGTTTTTCGATTCTCATCCATGTCTTCCAGATGTGGAACTTGAACGGCAGCATATGATTAGCTCATTAAATTCTGATCTAGACAGCATTGTCCGATGCGGAATTAAAAACCGCGTAGAATTTAATGTTTCAAAAGCCCAATGATGTCTTTTGTTGTAATAAAGCGGGACCCTTCCCCAATGCCGTTGTCTATTAGCGGCGCTTGCATCGAGGGAACCGAACAACTTTCAGTTCTCGGTATGTGCATCACCGATCACCTTTTGTGGAATGAACACATATTCGACATCGCCGAAAACGCTCCAAGATATTGGGGTTTTCTGAGACGATGCAAGAAATATTTGTCCCCTTCTGATCTGGGTGTAATCTATAAAGCTTTCATTCGTCAATTGTAATATTTGGGCAGGTGCTCTCATAAGGCACTTAAAGTCTCCTGGACAGAATAAAAAAAAAGAGCTTTAAAAATGATAGGTGATGAAGCAATTACTAAAATAAATAGAGCCTCTCGAGCACCGTCCCAATCTTTCATGCCTTTCATTATTCTATCGGTAATATTATAGACAGTGCTCGAGTGAAATAGCCAGTTGCAATCCTCTCCTTAATCTATTCAAACACTCGCGCTTCTAGGAATGCCCATCAGTTTACCCTTGACCCCAACTTCGGACGTACTGTCAAGTATAGAGATTCTTTCTTTAGCAGCACAACACGAATGTGGAATGCTTTACCCGACTCCCCTTCCAGGTGTTTTACCTCACCCTTCTAGCTCATGAAACTGACCTTTCTCTTCATCTTGGTAATAGGGGCTTCGCCTTCAGTTCCTTAGAACCTTTCGCTTACCGCACCACCTCAGACCCCTCCTTAACTAGATAAATTAGCCGCCCAGTGCAGAATAGCCTCATTAAAGAGAGCTAACCACTCCTGAACGTTGCCCGTCTTTCATCACGAGGAGGGAATATCTTGGCTCTTCACGAAGGACCAGGAAGAACGTTTCATTGCAATGCAACTGCTCGTATATTCCCTTGAGGTCAATCGATCCGATTTTTCGAAAGACAGAGGTTTATCGACAAAAGAATTGCAAGTTATCCTCTCATTTACAGATCCAGCACGTGCGTTATGGTGTCAAAACGACGACTTCCAACGTTAATAGTTCCGCTGAGCTGTTTGGTCCCTCTATTTCTACCTGCCTCATAATGGTGAAACTATTATTCGAGACCTAGTTTCGAAGTTAAATCTTAAAACTTGTTATTCGCTAATAACAATTAATTGAAATAGTTGAATAATAAAACAATTTTAATCCTTAAATCCAATTAAGAAAAATTCAACAAAATAAAACATCTTACCATGCAAACGGCCTCGTGTTCAATCTTTAGCCTTAATTCTGGTATTTTTTGTTTGCCAATTTAAATAAAAATAAAAACTAATTTGAATTCTTTGAAATCTCACCATGTTGTCATTCAGGTGTTGCTCCAGAAAACTTTAAACTTTACATTAAAATCATTTAACATTAACACGACAAATTGACAACAATCTGACATAAAGTCCCAAAAAAATATACATAAAATAACCTCCTTAACACTAAACACTTAACACCCTGTCTTAATTGAATGAACTGCATTTAAAAAAAAAGAACTTTTCCCATTAGGTTATGTACACACTGCAACTATAATGAGAGAAAAAAAAATCGAAAATGTTTGCGCACCACACAATAATTATGCAACGTTTTAAGATGGCAACATCGACAACATCTAGCCAGCAGAAAAACAAGACAACCATTTACCTACGATCGACGCATTGGTAACAGACAGAAAGACAGGCAGACTTAAAGGCCCGCGTTGTAGATACGCGGTGCCCACATGTTATTTGCGAAAAAGGTGCCCAATCTGATCCTCCAAATCAATCGAGAACAAGTTTGTTAATTAAACACACCTGTGGATACGTCACATCAAGTCCAAAAAGTCGCTGGCGGCATCGATCTGTCATGTTGACTATCATCAACAATATCGCTGCAGGTGATGATTCACGGACTACGACTTCATATAAATCCGAAAAATTAAATGGATTCAATTAAAAGATGTATCTTCCATCTTTTCATAGTCAACTTAAAAGAAATTCCAGGCAATTTTACTTAATAGCTCAAGTAAGTACATTTAAAGCTTTTAAAAGCAGACGGTCTATCAAATCAATCGTGAGGTTAAAAAAAATACAATTGGAATTCAGAAGAATAGATATGATCTCTATAGGTCTCTAGGGTATTGGGAGCACTCATTGGCTCACAGGCTCTTTAAGGTCTGATACCATAAAGACTTACAAAAAAGAAAAAAAAAAACTGATTCGTGTGCGGGGCTGACACATTGAACAAGCTCTATGGGTATGAATTTGCAATTATAATGGTGTAGCCTCAGGATTTAATGGCTAAAATTCACCATGGACGACGAGGGGTGTCGGCGATAAAAAGTGAACTTTTTTTAAATCAAAGCTGGAGGATATCTTGACAATACCTGCTATTGGGCCTGCAAGCAGACTGCCATTAATACTAACCGACTAAACACTGGAACGCATGGGCGTATTTTTCTCTAAGAAAAACGACAATTGGACAAAAAAAAATGAGGTGTATGCTGAAAAATTTACTGGTAAAACTGCAACAACAAAAAAAAGTACCTGTACTTTTTTGTTCGATAACAAAAGTTTATATAAAAATAACACCTTTTTTGGATTATTTTCGTCAAATTTTATCTGTGCTTCTAATTAAAAAAAAAAAAAAAAAAAAAAAACCGTTGAGTACCTGCCCTGGACTCAGGGCTTTATACAAATACCTTGTTGTATAAAGAACGGTATATAGAAAAGTGTGTATATATTACAAAAATTAGATATACATACATCAATTTTTCTGTATCTAAAGTCTTTGAAAGAATATTACTTCTGCGGCTGCAGCTAATAATAGAAGTGAACATCAGTTCGGATTTAGAAGCAAGCATTCTACAATTGACCAAATGCATAGGATCACTGACGTAATTGAGAGAACTCTTGAAGAAAAGAAAATTTGTTCGTCGCACTTCCTAGACGCGTCGCAAGCTTTTGATAAGGTGTGGCACGAATGCCTAAATTTTAGATTAAGACAAATTCTGCCTGAAGCACTTTATACGCCTCTAAAAGCATATCTAGAGAATAGACTTTTTAGAGTAAGACATGGAAACGATTACTCGGATCTCAAAGAAATAGTGGATGGGGTACCACAGGGAAGTGTTTTAGGTCCAATATTCTACCTATTATTTACACGTGATATACCTCAAATAGAAGACACTATCGTAGCCACGTTTGCTGACGACACTGCAATACTAGCAGTGGGCCAAACGATAAATGATTCTACGACAAAATTACAAAAAGCTCTGAATAATGTCAATGATTGGATAAAAATATGGCGGATATCGCTCAACGAAGTAAAATCAGTCCATGTAGATTTTACGTATAAGAAAATTAATAGATTACCGGTATTAGTTAATATGGTTCAAGTTCTGTTTGCTAATGAATCAAAATATCTGGGAATAACTCTAGACGCGAAATTAAAATGGAAACCGGATCTTCTGGTTGCTCGGGACACACTCTTAGCTGAGTATCGAAAACAAGCTAACTTTGTACAGGCAGGTGCTTAAGCCTGTCTGGACTTCAGGTATAAAACTCTGGGGTTGTACGCGAGATTCTAATTTAAATACCTTACAAACATTTGAAAATAAACTGCTAAGATCGTTTGTAAACTCACCTTGGTACATTAGAAACGAAGATGTCCACAGAGATCTCTGTACTCCCACGGTTCCCGATGAAATAAAAAATTTTCCCCGAAATCATATAGACTTACTTACCCATGGGAAAACAAATTTCTAAGAACGAGAATCATGCAGTTGACAAATCAGAAATGTCAAAGTTCAACTTGAAAAAGTCTCGAAATTTTCATTTGTGTTTCCTTTATTTCCTTCCCTCTACATTTCTACATTCCTCGCCCAATCTGTGAAAAAGACGAAATATAAAACAACGCCAAAGAGGAATCGTGTAAAAGCCTATTTTTATAGGCCTACGATTTTTTTAGCGCTGATTCTCTTATTTCTATTTCGGTTGCAAGAATGCTTAACACGAATGCGATTTTTTACAAATCTTAAGTAACTCTACTTAAACGAAGGGTAGCTCGCTGAACAATAAGAAAAAACCCAAAAAAAAGAAACGATAATTGAATTTTTTTCATCTCAGCACATTCTTAAAAAGTGCTCCAATAGTACTAGAAGTCTAATCGGGTGGGTTTTACCTTAATGGTTCGTGCATTCACTTCGTTAATTTTTTAAAATGGTTGGTGAATTTGAGACGGATTTTTTTGGGAAAATAGGTGTGAACCTATTTAAGGTATAGGTATTATATTATATGAATCAGTCATAAGGTGGGCTATACACCCTTTCATGACTATCCACTGCTTACGACATCCTGTATAAAAAAAACTAGCTTAGCTTTTTTCTGGTATGTACGATGTTATCGAATATAAGAGCAAGTACGTGCTTATATGTACTTTGCCCAAGAGAAATGGTCAGTACAGGGAAGATAGGACGCTTGTCTCCCACTCTGACTGTAATAGATGCCAATAATTTCGTACTGTTTTAAAGCTCCAAAGGTTGCCCTAGTAAGCATACTAAATTACCATAAACGTAGCAGTGGTAACTCTGATTGAATGTGTTTATTTTAAAAGCTCACAACGAGGGTTGAGTGCATGGTGAAAGCACACAAGCAGCAGTGTGCGCTTAGATGTGCAGTACGTTGCCAATTTGTATGGAACTCAGTGGTTATTTTCAGTGGTAATTTCAGCAACAGGCACCAGTGTATTTCAAAAAGACACAGTATATAATTGTACTAGAGAGATTGCTACTTTTTGGTGCCGTAACTTATGGCTTTTGTACTTACAGGTAAAACAAATATTTTGAAAGTCTTAAGCTACGAGCTCAGGATAAGCAAGCGTGACGTAATTTTGGCTAACTTCTCGTGTTAACTCACCTTGGGATATATTTATAATGATATAGCAACCAATTCCACAACTATTGGCAAATGCCCAGATTGAAAATAAATGTGCTTGCAACTTTTCTACCAATATCCTGTGAACATGCATAATTATGTCTTGTCAAAAGAAAAATAAATTAAATTTAATTAAATTAAAAGTAAAAATTTGCCCTTTTGAATTATTTACATTTGAATCAAAAAATTTGGTATAATTTAGTATTATTTGTTATTTATTATTATTTGTATTAGTTGAAGGAAAGGTGGAAATAAAAATATTTATGTCAATAGTCATTAATAGTGTCAAGACCAAGGGGACTCATTTTTTTTTCATTTCCTGAAGTAATTCCAATTTTAAGTAAGGTTGTCCATGATTTTCTTTTAACTTTTTATAAAATCTTTAAGATAATAAAACGCAATAGATATTTTGCAAATTTTTAACATAACTACAAATAATTTATGACTATTTGCAATTATTCCAACTAATCAACCAACACGAAAAATTAGCATTTCAAATGTGGTAATCTCTCAGTAGTAAATGTCTAAGAATCCTCCATTGACACAGTTGTATTTTGTATAGAAAATTAGTATATTTTAGGAATCTGCCGTAAGCGATGACGCAATATTAAAAGGTTTTTCTGTACCATAAGAACCACATGTCGAGGTGGGCAAGCTTCGTAAACGACGGATATGACATCACAGAGCGGGTTATTTTACACTTTTAGTTTAATATATAACTGGACGACTTAATGCATCAAGATTACAAAATGCGGGTTTTAACTCACACCCGCATCAAATAGACCAACACAAGCGGAATTGCTTAGATAAAACAAACAAATTATAATAAATAACTTTAAATTTTAATTCTTAATTTTTGTTGGACTTTTGTATTTGTATCATACTCACTTTCTTGTAGTGTGGACATACTGTTTCGATCTTACGACCTGGTTTTGTCTTCGTTTTCAAACATAATAACATACATCTATAGGAAGAATTGCAATAGGCAGCACTGCACTTTTTTGTCATTTTGTTTAACTTGCGAAATAGGTACTTCTTCTCTAATTTTTTTTTTGTTGTCCAAAAATAACGGAACTCATACAGCCAATTTAAATAGCTTAATTATTTCAAAACGGCTTTAACGATTTTGATAAAAATAAAATCGACGATCACATCGTATGCACAAGATTCTTAGTAGAAACGGCAAAATATATTTTTAAAGTCATATTTTAGTTAATTTTTTTTAAATACAAAACCTCTGAATTTTTTTCTAGCACAAATATTAGTATAATAATTTTAGGTATATATGATTATAAATTTAAAACAGATTTTCAAAAAAAAAACAATCACCCACCCACCCGTTATCAAAAAATTTAATTTTCAAAAATTTAAGATTTTTTTTTTTTCAAAAACTTCAAAAAAATATTTTTCGAAATGTTTGGTATGCAGTATTATTTAGAATACGAAAGACCTGCCATATAAACATTTTGATCGAAATCCGTCGAGCCGTTTATGAGAAAGGCGAAATAATAACAAAATATATAAACCAAAATGTATATCAAAATTTAGACTATATCTATATAGTGCACGGATTTTTTTAAACTCAAAATCGTTAGAGCCATTTTCGAGAAAATTAATATAGTAGAAATAAAATGCACGACTGGATCGCACGAACTTGCTCTTATGTTCGATCACATCGAATGCAAAAGATTTCTGTTAAAAATCTAAGTATATGTTTAAAGCAGTTTTTTACTTCATTTTTTATATATACAAAATATCTTTAATTTTTTAAAAAAAAATTGGTATGACAGTCTTAAATATTATAATATAAACTTAAAAACAAAATATTAAATCGGCTTATCAAAGAAAAAATGATTCAAAATTCTGAAATAAATACTTAAACTACTTTAAGCTAAAAAAAAGTACGCCATTTTATTTGCTAGATAAATTCGAATGTATGAGAAAAAGATTTTAAAAATCTGTGGAGCGGTTTTTGAGAAAAAAAGTTTTTTTTTAACTTTTCGAAACATTTTTCAAAAAAAAAATCAAAAACGCCAATTCATAGGTATTCAATAAATACATATAAATATAATTTTTGAAAAAAATTTAATAAGCAGTTTTCGAAATATAATTTTTTTTAAAAATGATTTTAAAAATACAAAAAAATACGAATTAAAAATATTAGTATGCGGTATAATTTGGCCAACCTAAACCTATATATGTGTGAAATTTCGAAAGAATCGGTTGAGCCGTTTATGAGACAGTCGAAAGGAAAATAAAGAACGACCATATTGAAAGTACCGTTTTTAGACATTTTTCTATTTTTTTTTCAACCATATGATCGGTCGTAGCTAAAAAGCCGCACTGATTTTTTTTTATCAAAATCGTTAGAGCCGTTTCCGAGAAAAATAGGTTTGAACGTAACGGTTATATGGCAGGTACCGTTATTTTTGAGCTAAAAGAAAAATTTCAATTTCCCTCTGTACAATACCTAAAAAAACTCTATATACCAAGTTTGAAGCAATTCGGCCCACCCGTTTGGGCTGTAGGTGTCTATAAATACATACAGACAGACTGACGACAGACAGACATACAGACGGACAGAATTTCTAGACCATCTTTTTTCTTCTTCACTATCATCGTAATGTAATGTTTGATTGTTATCTTAAAACTTTTTTTTTCGACGAATGCAAAACTTGCCTTTAGTACCTATAATCGCACGTAAAAATTGTGATAAAAAAAAATATTTGAAATTCTAATTGAGACAACGCTATACGGCAAGTTTTGGATTCCTAAAAAAATTGAACTCGAGATTTTGATCAAATGTGACATAACGGTGATAGAGAAGACCAAAAAAGTGGGTCCCGCAATTCCGTCTGTCTCTCTGTCTATCCTTGAGTCTACAGCCTAAACGGTTGGATATATTTGCTTCAAACTTGGTACATATTGTTTTTTCGGTAATATGCCCACACATTTTTTTTTTCATTTTTTTTTTATGATGACAAATAACAGTAGCTCCCATATATTTTTTTTGGGCCAAAAAATATCTTATTTTTCTTAAAAACGGCTCCAAGGACTATTATAAAAAAAATCAGTTCATTAATGAAGGAAAAGGTTAACTTTTGATTATTTTTTTTTGTTTTTTTTTTTTTGGGTGGCCGTGGCGCGATAGTTGTGTGCTCGCCTGTCAACCTCGTGGCTGCGAGTTCGATTCCTGCCGTTGTCTATGTCTTCTTATATTCCATTAAAAACCAATTATAAGAATTATTAATTAAATAAAATAATGCGAATTATAAGGAACATAAAGTACATAAGACACGGTAATTCTCTCCGCATTAGTTCAGCCGCCATCCATGGAGATAAATCTGAGACAACAACCAGCTCTAGTCTCAGAACATCGCGCCACACATCTTTCATATCCTTCTTTCTCTTATTCCACCGGATGCCGCGCTGTGTTAAGAAAAATATATAAAGGGTATTCATAATCCCTTGAGCGCGTGCAAAGTTATAAAAAAAAAATAAAAATAAAAATAAAAATAAAAAATAAATGGTTATTTTTGGTACCTCTAGTAAAACCATTTTTTTTTTGTTTTCGAGTTTCTAGGAAACGGTTAATTTGATTTTTTTTTTGAAATTTTTTACGCGAAACTCCTAGAAAATTAAAATACTATTTTAAACCAAAAATTTTCAAAAAAAATGTTTTCCAAATTAATTTTTTTTTTGAAAACTCAAAATATCTAACCTGCTAAACAGATTTTATTAACGGTACTTTCCATATAACCACTTTTCATATTTTCGACTTTCTCACTATTGGATTGCCCGATTAAAATTGTTTTTTTTTTATGTACATGTATTTTTTTTGTTTATAATCTATATGCGCTCAAGGGATTATACTACCCTTTAAATGTTTCAACACAGCGCGGTCAGGAAGAGAAAGAATGATAGGAAAGATGTGTTGCGCGATGTTCTGATACTTTGGGTGGTTGTTGTCTCAGATTTTATCTCCAGGGATGGCGGCTGAACTAATGCGGAGAAATTTCCGTGTCTTATTTATCTATGTCCCTTATAGTGCGCATTCACTTTTTTATTCTTTGTCATATTTTATCGGTATACTAGATTTACTCAATCAAATGTGGTTAGTTCTATGCCTTTTTTTTGGTAAATTCATTTTTATTTATTATTAATTAACTTATAAGTATCTTAAAGCTATACAAACATTTTTAAAACTAGCCTAATTATGAATAACTTACAACTAATTTACTGGCCCTTCACGGGCGTTCTAAACTAAACTATATCTCTTAATACTAATGTCTTTCGACCTAAAACAATTTTAACTAATTCTAATCATTTTATTTTTGGTTTTTCCAAGAAAACTTATTTAAAAAAAAAACTCGGTCCCATATCATTCTAACAGCATGTAATGAGTAAACCAGCAACTCATTGTATGACATTTATTTTTCGAATTTGTTTTTAATGGAAAAATAAGAGGACATAGGCAGGGATCGAACCTGTGACCATGAGGTTGACAGGCGAACACACAACTATCGCGCCACGGCCACACCAAACATGCACATGCTTCCTAAAAGTTTTAATAAAACTGCATACTCAAATTTTCAAAAAAAAAGTTTTTCGACTTTTAAAAAATAAATAGAATTTTTTTTTGAAAAATCGATTTTTCAAAAACCAGTTAGTAATTTTTTTTTGAAATTTGAATTTAATATGTAATTAATAATATCTTCAAAATTGCGTTTGAAATTTTTTTCTAAAAATGTTTTTAAGATTTTATACATAAAAAAAATATTTTTTTAAAAAAACCGCTCCAACGATTTTTGAATTTTTTTTTTGACATATTCTTATTGATCCATGAATACAAATGGCCTCTTTGTTTTGCCTCAAACTATAACCACTAAGCAATATAAAAACATTTAATTATGTGTATTATCCACTTATTTCTACCTTAATCTAGGTATTTTCTTTTCACGAATTTTTGCGTATGTAACTGAATACTACATACACTGTAGGTCCTCATACATTTATATATACATATGTGTCCTTAAAACCACATGAATCTTATGTATGTATATTGCATATCAACCAACCTACATCCTTCATTTTCATTACCATAAGTACATATTTACATACCTAGGTTATATGCATGTATATAGGTACATATTTCTCTCCTAACGTATGTACATACTTAAAATCCATAACCTTGATTGAAATATACATTTGTAGGCAGGTACCTATGTAACTATTCCTTGAATCAACCTTTCGACAATTCATTATACTAAGAATCAAGGTTATCTTAATTACATCGGCTTTAAACCTGCATAGAATACCAAGACTACTTACCTGCTAAACAGCGTCAATGTTTAGCTTCATTAAAGTTCTTAGCTACAAGAGCAAGTTCGTACGATCCAGTCGTGCATTTTATTTTCAATTAGTTTTGAGTTGCAAAAGCTGAAACACACAATATGTTGCTGCTAGGTATAATAAGCGTGCTCTGCTCTTACCGGTCATTTATTTCATAAACTGGGATTTGAGAAAAATTAACCGCGTCCTGATTTAGTAATTATGAAAAATGTTCTACATTTATTAAATTTAAAAAAAAAACAAAGTTTGAAAAATATCTTAACCATTAACACTTTTTTCTTTTTCTTTCAGAAGAAAAGTCTTAACAGAGAAACACCCAAGAGAATTCTTCAACAAATAAATGCACCTGTCACAAGGCATAAAGGCCCTAACCATGACTAATGTCCTTTGTGCGACAAGTCTCTGAGAAGAGCTAATGGACATCATCTAATTACTCATCAATAAAAACAAAAAGAAAACCCAAAAAATTCATTCCGAATGAATCGCTTTATCGGTAATTAACAACAAAAAACAAATAATCAAAAAAGGAATGGCCGGACGGAAAGGGCGCGCCTTTCGAACACGCAGCTGGTTTCTCCTAAAGGATTCTGTTATCTTTGTTTTAGTTATGTGTCTACTACATACACAAATCCAATTGGTGACAACAACAGCTTCCAAAAGTCACACAGGACATGATCGAAAGCGTGGTATTGGTGAAGTGGCAACATCTTCCACAAAAACGCCACCTCCAAACCCAGCAGCAAAAACAACATCAACAGTAAAAACTCCGCCACCGTTCAATTGGGTCCACCCAACAAAGACGACCAGTACAAGTATTAATAGTAGTAGTAAAAGTATTAGAAATAGTTCTGTAAAAATTATGAAGAATGTAAAAATTAAAAATATGAATGAAAATGTGATACGTGAAAATATTATGCTGCCAAAGTTCGATTCGGAACGCGAAGCTCAGCTTTTGTATGAAAAGACTTTGCAAGAATATCATGGAAGTAGTAGCAGTGGCAAGACTTCCTCCTCCGATAAAACTCCAGAACTAACTACTGAAAAAACACTGCATAGCATTTGTGAAACGTGGATAGCAAGAAAATGTAACTGCCATGGGCGTTTGGATCGCATATCTCTTGCATGCAGAGGCCTCGATGTGCTAACCGTGCCATTAGATATACCAGCGGAAGTTGTGAATTTGTGAGTACCCTTTTAGATGAATTTTATTTGTTTGTCTTTTTATTTTTGCTCTGACTCTTTATATATAAGAATTTACCCTCTTTTTAAAATCTAAGAGAAGATGTTGGCATACTCTGGTTATAGATACTTTCCCAGGGAATATAATAAATCTAAATCTAAAAACAAAAAAAAAAATCATTTTATTTTGGAGTGAAAATGCATAACTAGCTACTTCAGAACAAATAAATTAAAATCGATTTTTTGATGCTTGCGTTAGGGCTGAGAGGGAGGGTGGTTGTGGGTGTGAAAGAAATATCCTTGAAACAAATAGGGCCAGAATTGAAGTCGGAGGCGAATTTAATCCGGAAGTCGGTCAAAATACTGACAAGCACATATAAACAGCATTCAATTCCCAAAAAAAGAATCCTTGGATCGATAAAACCATTTAAAATGTTCTTGTCTGCTTCTCGGGAAGGAAGGATGGAAGAAAGGACGCGCTATTTTTCTTCTGGTTAAATGGACATTAGTTTAGATGTAAACAATATGAGTTTTTTGTTTCTTTGTGTTCATAGACCAAAGATTATTACTTGAATGCGGGGGTTGTTGTTGATATTGAGGTCGGTTTCGGTTTATTCATTTAGACGCCATTTTGATAAAATGTTTTAACAATTATTATAGTTATTGTTATTATTATTTTTATTATTATTATTGTGGTGATGTTTCTTTTTTTGTTTGTTGATTCGAAAATATTTTAGAAAATACAATACAAAAGATTTACAGGGGACTGCTTATGTCCCTTAAATGTTTATTTTACATTCCAGTGCACTTGATTGGGGACATCCAGAAATTTTTTTTTTTTTTTTTTTTGCTTACATTGAGGGGAGAATTTCAATTAGGCACATAGGACGCAAAAAGTGTTCATAAATGCAGAAATAAACACATTCAATTGTAGATTTCACCGCATTTTTGAAAAAAAAAAACGGTACTTTTTAAAATACTGAACAGAGTTGTAAGAGAATGCAATCATTTTGGAATTTAACTCATTTGATTTATCTTCAAAAATGTTTAACGCATGAATTCACTAAAAGACTTCAACTTCAAAATACGAAATCACCATTCATTTTGAATTCATTGATTGGGAATACATTTTAGTTAATTCAATGAGTGCATTCAAATGAATGCAATCTTCTGTAATTTCAGTGACGTCATTGAAGTCTTTTAAAAGTCATTGAAGTCATTTTGAAGTCAAATTCAATTGAAGTCATTTTGAAGTCATTGCAGTCCTTTTAAACTATTTTAAGTTCAACTGTGAATAATAATACTTGAAGTAAGCTTACTATACGTTATTAAAATAAAATGCACGACTGGATCGTCCGAAGAGTTTGTTTTTTAATTACATATTTTAAATGAAAAATAAACAATTTTTTTTAATAACGTAGATATAGTAAACTTATTTAAAGCGTCTTGTAGTCCAAAGTGCGTTTCGCACAGTTGGGCTCATCAGTTAGATGCTTTAGTACCTTTCTAAGACGCAAAATTTGTTGGTCGATGTTTAGCGACTTTAATAAAATTTACAGCGATTACTCTCTGCAAATTATATTTTTGCAGGGGAATTTGGTTAGTAATTAATTCACACAGTCCACAAAAATAATATTAATTTATTGTTTAAATTTTCTTCAATATACATATCTAAAGTGTTAATATACTTTTCTTATTTCAAATGAACACAGTTGGACTTCAAATACTTGAAAAGGACTGCAATGACTTCAAAATGAGTTTAAATTGATTTTGACTTCAAAATGACTTCAATGACTTAAAAAAGACTTAAATGACGTCACTCAACAGATGATTCCATTCATTTGAATGCACTCATTGAATTAACTCAAATGAATTGCCAATCAATAAATTTAAAATGAATGGTGAGTTCATATTTTAAAGTTGAACGCTTTAAGTGAATTCAAATGATTGAAGTCAACATGAATTAGTTTTCCTGTGCCTTCAATGAATGCATTCCAAAATGATTACATTCTTTTAAGCATTTCTGCTGATAAGAATCATAAATATTTATTTTCAAGGCTTATGGGCTATTTTTTTCCTCTGAGTGAACTGTCAAATACACAAGTGCTTATTTTCAACTTAAATGCTTAAATTCTATAATAATTATAGACTTTTAAATGTACATAGTTTGTATATTTTTTGATTTTTAGTATCTGAGAAATCCTTGGTGTTTCGCCTTCGGGCAATGGTTAGATTAGGGTCAACGGAAACAGACAAGTTACTAAAGATTGTTCAAAGGTTCACATAAAGCTAAAAAAAAAAACTTCCACCTTCAGCAGTGGATTTCTTCCCTGATTACAAGTAATTACTTTGTTTTATTAACAAAAACAACCTTTGGAGTTGTAATTGGTAATCCCATTTTGATGTAGTGCGACTAGGGGAAGAATTTCTGTAATTGACGTGACAGTACATTTGGAAATGGACCGAATACCTAAGGGCAGACTGCTGAGCATTCCTAAAAACACGTCATTTATGAATGTATTGTATTAGGGAAGGAATTATTGTACAGGGTATTTCTGATTGACTAGAATTTGAACACTTTGAGAAATAATTGCTAATCAAAAATAATTAAATTAAATTCATTTTCTATATTTACACGTGCATTCGCAGGGATATATTTGGTGTAGGTAAGGTCGATGTGGTATGTGTTTCGGAACTATTTCGTTGACGTACTATTTTAAGTGCTGGGGCGTGTTGCTATATAATCGCTTGCAAGGTGATATCTTATTAAACTAAATAAAATTTAATTGTTTGAAGTACCAGCTCTGCACCAGAGTTCAAACGCATAGAGTATACTCTGATCTTCTTCCGAATACAGAGAGCTCTCAATACATTGATTTGTTTTTTAATCAAACTTGAACCACGCAAACCAGAATACATTTTCATATTAAGCATAAAAAGCAATACAACTTAAAACAACACTTTTCAGACAGAGAAAATCAACAGGCGACCAACTTCTTCCGTCATTTCAATTGTATCTGATTATTTTATCTTCACAATTTCCTTATTCACACACATGACATTTCGTTTGCTTAGCTATTTACTAAGAATGCTCAGACGATTATTTCCGAGCACATCGAGCGCGCTCGGAACATGTTCAGAACTAAAAAAGAAACACATATTCGGATATTTAAATGCTCTGAGTAAAAAAAACAAACAATTTTTTTGAAAACTCAAAACTAAACAAATATAGGGTGTCTGCCGGGAAGGTATACTACTTTGTTTCTTTATAATTTTTGATTAAATGAAAGAATTTATCTTATATTGATAAATATTTTATTTAATGTCATATTAAACGCGGTATTTCATTAATTTCATCACGAATATTTTGTTTAAGTTGCTCAAGCGTTTCTGGTTTGATTGCATAAACCTTGCTTTTCATATATCCCCACAAAAAGATGTCCGGAGCGTCAAATCAGGCGACAGTTAATGCCAATCAACATCACCATTTCTTGAAATAACTTTTGTTGTTGAAAGAGGTCTCGCAGTAATTCCATTGTAATCCTGGCTGCAGTTGTGGCGTTAATAAGTTTTCAATCATATCGCGATATCGCTCCCCATTCACAGTTGTCGTTACGACGTGTTCATTTTCGAAGAAGTAAGGTCCAGTGATTCCTCCTGACCAAATTGCACACCACACTGTCACTTTTAATGGATGCAAAGGTGACTGATTAATAATTTGAGGGGTTTCCATTGCCCAGAACCGACTATTCTCTTTATTCACATATCCATTCAAATGAAAATGTGCCTCGTCACTCAGTATGATTTTTTCATGAAAATCGGGTTGTCATGGGCTAGCTGTCCTGTAACATCCTGTATATGTACGGCGACGTAAATTGTCTTGTGAAAGAAGCTCTTGTGTCAACTGAATCTTGAATGGAAACAAATGCAAATCCTTGTGCAAAATTGTGGCCAAAGTTGTTCTTTGAAGACCAAGCTCCTGAGCACGGCGTCGAAATGAGGTTGATGGATTGTTTTGAACACTTCCTTGAGCAGCAGTAATGTTTTCAGCCGATCTTGCAGTACGTTGTGGTCCATGCTTGGTCATATCACCTGCGGACCTTCTTTCTTCGAAATCATTCACTACACGATAAATAGTGCGTTTTGTTGGCACGTTGTTTCTCCCAATAATTTCACGTAACTTTCTCATCGTCAGTAATCTATGATTGATTTTGATAAAATGTTTTAACGATTAAAACACGTTGTTTTATCGAATATTTTTCCATAATAAATTTGCCACGTGTCTACTTCACGACTGTCAAATATAAACTGTCAAGACTAATGTTTACCAAAATGGCGGCAAAACAAAGCAGTATACCTTCCCGGCGGACACCCTGTAGATGCCTATTGATAAGGTATTTTTCCAAAATGAGCTTCAGCACCAAGCTTCTCTTTAAGTCATTTATTCATATAGGACATTTCACTTGGAATTTCAGAACTCTGGTACCCCGAAAAAATGTAGAGATTTCAGAGAAATGTTCGAAATACCGACTGAACAACATTTATTATTTTGCGTCCCTAAAAAACAAGCGCCTGTCATTCGACATGAACCCACATGTATTACGCTTTTAAATAATCTTCTTCCTATATGTGAAAAATTTCGAAGACAGGAACAACGTTCATGGTTCACACCTGAAACTATTGAGTGTTACGTAACTTAGTTGTTCAAAAAATACGGTGTGCTCAAAATGTCTGAAGCCATCTATGAGTAGGGAACAATAGTAGACAAATTTTCAAGACCTAGGAGTTGACAAAGATGACATCTTAGCAGTTTCTGCTAATATCGATAAAAATGTTCCTGCGAATAGCCATTAAAAAAGAGTGTTTGAAAGACCTGAAAATAGTGGTCAGAAATATATTAAAAAGCGAATGCTTGTTAGAACGCTTTGGTGGCAATAGGTCCGTCCAAGAGATCTTACCATCTCTCATCGCAAAGTTGAATCAGTTATGGACCTAGTTTAGAAAAAGTTATAATAAAATTGTCAATAGTACTCGCAGCTATTAATATTAAAATCGCACGTCACCTTTAGTACAATGCTTCAAAAAGTAGTTGTGTATATGTATGAGTATACCACTTGCATGGAGGAATCTGAAAATGTTTCCATTTAATGTGACATCGCCTAAAAGGCTTTAAAGTGTTTGGTTCCTTAAAGAAGAGATTTAAATGTTATTTTGAAAAGTTAATTTACATTTCCTTCAACTTTCTCGCTATACTTTTGGATAATATAAGGAGATGGATAAAAAATTTAAAAGTGATAAGGATGGACTTGAGTCTCCAAGTGCCGTAAGGTTTCGTATCAATCTATTTTTAAATCAATACTTTAATAAAAGTTTGAGAAAGATAATAAGTTGTATTCGTCCTTTAAAACCACAATACTTATTCTTTTAAGATTAACACATGATTTCACACTTTAATCCCTACTTTAGCGGCACTTAGTACACTAAAGTTGTATTAAGAGTAGCCCTTGAGTGCAAATTGATTTTGACCGAAAAAAATTATTCTACCGTATTTGCTGTACTATTTATATTTTTGATTTCACAGTAAAGATTAAGTGGATTAAAGAAGTGCAGTGGAAAGGTCTGAAATTAAATTCATCCATTTCCACATAAATTGTTTAACTTTAAGAAATTCTGCCATTGTGAGAGAGTGTCACACACCTTAGGCGTTTAGATTCGTTGGAAAACTGTAAGTCACCTACATGTCAGCAGAGTAGCGACAAAAAACAGACGATTCCACGCAATTACTATAGTATGAGCTTCGGATTACCTTTTGGAATACAGAGAATTACAAAATTAGTCGTAGATAATTTTTGATTCATTTACAAAACTTTTGTCATGCCGACAATATTTAGCTCGACTTTAAAATTCTTAGCTATCACTGGGGTCCCCCAATGTAGCCACCTTGTCCCTCTTCTTTTTATTCTTAATATTAACGATATTGAGATGCTTATTTGAATGTCCATATCTAACACTACGCCGACGATAACAACCATTTCGTCATCTCATACTTCTAGCCTTGTTCAACTTGATCTCAGAGGTGTATTAGTCTGATGGTGACTTAAATCTGCTTTGAGCTAAATAGCACCAAGTGACAATAATCACTCATTTTTTTACTTTAAGTCTTCCTTCCGTTTCTACTTTTTCTATTCAGAGCTCAAGAATCGAAAGCATTTAACGTTGGGTCTTAGGATTCGCCCTTCGTTATCTCTCTCTTAATACTTAATACGAGTTGGTCTTACAAATAGAAATAACCTACAATATTTTCATTCAGCGACTGCTTGCAGGGATTGTTCAGCTCTCTATAACTCTATCTTCACGGGCTCCAAGGGTTTCATCTACCACTTTGGGTCCTCTATACCGCTTACACGACTGCGTCTCCATCGTCACGCAGGCAACAGTTTTCTTGGACAATATTACCTTCATCTTCATGGTAGTCATCTCGTCACCTCAACCTGACTACAACTTCACTGCGGGAAAATGTAACGGACCCCATACAAAATTACTTAGAAATCCTCGTCTTTTGAAAAAGTATTGAACTTCGGGATTTAATCCGTCAACCTTAAAAAAAAATTTAACTCCAAAAGTAAAACCTTACAAAAATTGGAAAACTTTTCTTTTCATCTTGTAATTTGTAGAGATTTCGGGTTTTCAGTAAAATATTATTCATTCCTCAAACATAAAACAAATTTATTATTGAAAAAAAAAAATAATCACCTAAAAAAACTACAATCACGTTTCTCGTCTCAAAATGTATAGTTCGAAGAAACCATCGCCAAAGCGAAATGCGGCTCATGAATACATAAAATCATGCTTCAACCGTGCCATGCCGAGCCTTGCCAGCCGCATTCTCAATATGGTTGATCAGTTATTGCGAATCGTATAAGCTATTTTGGCACCAAATGGAAAATCCTCAATCCATATAGGCATCACAAAAAAAAAAAAAAACAAAAAAAAAAATATCATCATTGTATAGCATTACTGTGCATACACTGGTATGGAAGTTCAAAGAGACCAACTAGCAAGCAACCAGCGATAGACCCGAATTCTACTGATAGAGCGTGCAGAGTATTTGACGTTTGCAACAAGCCAACAAGCCATCAACGACACACGTTTCCATGTCTCGTTCAATCCAACTACTATTACTACTGTGTCGGTGCGCGTACCTGCTCGCAGCTATTTGTTTTGGATGATGAGCTTCTCCAGCCGAATGTGTCAATTCATGTTTGGTTATGGTTCACCCAACCTGGGGGGTTCTATTCATCTTTTTGATTTTTTGTAGATACCTAGTGTGTATACTTGTATAATGATGATGATGGCTAGGACAGAGGAGTTTGAGGTGAGTTTGTATAGCGTGGGAAAATTACAATTCCAACTTCATCCTCCCTGAGAGGTTTTTATTTTCACACCCAGTTAGCACTCGCTTTGCGCGCTTAATTAGAATGCTTAAAGCTTAAGGTAAATAATTTCTCACCAACTGTGACTTAGCCACATATGGTTATAGTCTGGAGAGGTAAGGTTTCATTTTGTTTACCTCGGCTAAAGGTTTTTTTTTTATAATAGTAAACTATATGTACTTTTGTTTGTTTTTTTACTGCTTCGAAAAAATTATTCCACTCATCTAAAATGAAAGTTTGTTTATTCAAAATATAGGACCTGGCAACAAGCGTTGTATACCGAAAATAAGAATCCTACATTTGCATTATGTCTGTACAAGCTGCTGAGCAAATGTGTGCTTTGGTCTTTGGAAGAAATTTTCAAATGGGTACATTTTGGTGGCTTTAGAAAATGAACTCCCGAAGTTTATGCTCTTAAAATTCTGTTATTTTCATAGGAAGAACGACCACACTTTATTGACAATATTTCCGAAATTTCTGTAATTTTTCCAAACAATTTTCGGTTGATTTTTTTTTCATTAAAAAAAAGGCTACAAAATATAGTTTGGAAAAAAAACATCAATTTTCCACCATCTATTAGCCGCACATGAAAGATGAAATTTTTCTTGCAGATCAACGTACAATACAAAAACGCCCAGGAGTAGAGCTGACAGCATAATGCTATGGCAGAGTAAGCACTTCGTTGTATAAATTGTCAAGAGTCTTGAACATATTTGCTTCTGCCAAAGCCAAATAATTAGCGACGTCTGATTTGAGGATTATTGTTTGTTAGATACTTGTTGCATTTACCAATTCAATTTAATTTTAGTTTGCTTCTAGGCAATATTTCTGAATTTTTTTTTATTTTAGAGTTAATTTGGCTAATATCTTACAAGTTCTTGAAAAAGTCCATAGATTAACTAATATTTTTCTATCATGATCAAAATAATCTATACAAAACTACACACACTAGTAAACTTACTTTTAATTCTTGATTCTTCATATTTTCGAATATTTGGTAAAATCTAAAATGTACGAACCAGTGGAAAAGTATGTCTCACCTTTTCAACATGGATTTGGAAGTCAAAAATCTAGTAGATAAACTCTCATTGCTTGCTAAATTTGTTGTCTAGGGAATTGAGAAAAAATTAAGACCTCATTTCTATAAAATAAAAAAAACTAAAACTATTATTCTCAGATGTTAAGCTAGACCTGGTGGTTGGTTAAATGGTGTAAAAATAATAAAATTCTTTTTGAAAGAAATCAGATCATTTTCGGAAATTCTCAGGATTTCCCCAAATTTTTTACATGTATTTCCATATTAAAGCTACGTCAATGCAAATTGAAAACCCTGTGACTCTCTAAAATCAAAATAAGATATACCGCCACTAATTTGTATTTTTAAAACGGATGTAACAGATTTGTTTTAACTGCCATTCAACACGTTTCCCGAAGCCCGCCATACTTTTTCGCGGGTATGACATTCTGTTTGTTTCAATATTTGTTTAAAAAAGAGTAATACCTAACCTTCTGGTTATTACATGTATTGTTTAATACATTTTATTATTTTTGAGGTTGACAAACATTTACTAAAAGATTGACGTACAATTTTTAGTTAATTAAATAACATCTTCAATTTATTTAATTTAATTTTTTTAATTTAATTTAATTTCATCAAACAAAGTTACAATAAGTACTTAAGTGATTACTTGATAGAATATATGTATAAATATAAACAAAAAATTATAAAATACATTTTAAACATTACCACCAGCAAAGTTATTTAAAATTAACAAAAGATTTGTTTTGAATAAATATCTACTTATATTAAAGTCGATCAAATCGCAAACAGTGTTCGTTTCCTTCAAACATCTAGATATTGGTTCATTGGCACCAAAAACAGTTCTGTGATAAGGCACGTTAAACAACAACTGGTTTCGAAGCATTCTCGCAGGAACATTAAACCCGGTTAAAGATAAAATTTGAGAACAATCAATATGTTCTGTTAAAATGTCGCGAATGTCTTCGAGTGTTCAGGGGTAAAATACCTAGTAGACTACATCTTGTTTTTCGTATGAGGGCATATCTATGCCCCAGTCGAGTCTTTTTACAACAACTCTTGAAAATCGTTTTTGAATTTTTTCAATTCTAGATGAGTGATCTGCATATGCAGGATCCCAGTTATTACATTGCAGTACTCAAGATTAGACCTTACAAAGGCAAAATATATGCACTTCAATGTATGTGGATCGGAGAACTCTTTAGAATTTCGCAAAGATAAAACCAAGCATTGAATTGCCTTTGGCAACCAAATAATCTATGTGATTTAAGAAGTTAATTTTTTTGTCAAAAAAAAAACACCAAGATCCTTTTTAGACGTTATAATGGATAGTGATTTGTCATTTATTTTGTACGAAAAATTAATAGGCGAGCGATTGCGACAAAACGTTAGGCTTTGGCATTTAGAAATATTTAGGCTTAAGAAATTATTTGTACACCAATTCGATAAATTATCAAGGTTATCCTATACAACGAAACACTTTTAGATCATCCGCATACATCAAGCACTTTGAATTTAAGATTGTGTCATTTCTAAACAACAAAAATAGGAGAGGGCCAAGGTGGCTGCCTTGAGGTACTCCCGAAGTAACATAAACGGGTGAAGAAAGAATATTATTTCTACGAACGTACTGAATTCTGTCCTTTTAATATGATTTTAACCAATTTAAATTTAATTAGAGTGAAAACCTACTTTATTTACCTTGTCTATTAAAACATCGTGATTCACTGTCAAATGCCCTAGAAAAGTCTGCGTAGATAACGTCGTACTGACAACCATTCTCTAAACCATTTAGTCAGCTTTTAACTTAGATAATGATAATTCTATCTCAGAGGTTGTAAGATTTAAACTACGAATATTCAAAAGACTATCTGTAGAGTTTGTGTTAACCAAATTGGGTAGTGTACAAGAACTATCTAAGTAAACCGATTGAAAATTTTTAGCGAATAAGTTACATATAACAGCAAGGTCATATGACGTAATGCCATCATGACTCATACGATTAGGAATGCCAATTGATTTTTTCTTGTTGTTAATAAATTTCCAAAAACATTTGCTATTCGTTTTAATATTAAACTCAATGGAGAACATTGTGCAAAAATTTATTTAAAATGTCGATGTTTTTTTGTAGAACTCGATATTGTTTATAACGGGTGATTTTTTTGCTACTTGGTTTTTGACGTTTATATTTTTGACAGATCACACATGACAAATTCCACGAACATTTGACATTTCGATTCAGTATTGTTTGCCATTTCATCATGAATAGACTTACGCCTGAACAACGTTTGCAAATTATTGAAATTTATTATCAAAATTCGTGCTCTGTGAAAAATGTGTTTCGCAAGCTACGTCCGTTTTATGGTCGTCATAATCGACCCACCGAGCAGGCTATTCAGCTCATTGTGACCAAATTTCGCACCAGTTTCACTTTATTGGACATTAATCCACCAAATCGTATCCGTAGAGTGCGTACCGAAGAGAATATTGCTGCTGCATCCGCCAGTGTTGCTGAAGATCGCGATATGTCCATTCGGCGCCGATCGCAGCAATTGGGTTTGTGTTATTCGACCACCTGGAAGATTGTACGCAAAGATATTGGTTCAAAGCCATACAAAATACAGCTGGTGCAAGAATTGAAGCCAGGCGACCAACCGCAACGTAGAATTTTCGGTGAATGGGCCTTAGAAAAGTTGGATGAGGATCCGTTTTTTTATCGCAAAATTGTCTTCAGCGACGAGGCTCATTTTTGGCTAAATGGATACGTGAATAAGCAGAATTGCCGTATTTGGAGTGAAGAGCAGCCAGAGGCAATTCAGCAGCTACCAATGCATCCCGAAAAATGCACTGTTTGGTGCGGTTTATGGGCAGGCGGCATCATTGGGCCGTACTTCTTCAAGGACGATGAAGGCCGCAGGGTTACGGTCAATGGAGAAATGTACCGTTCGATGATAACAGATTTTTTTTTGCCGAAAATGCAAGAATTGAACTCGGTCGACATGTAGTTCCAACAGGACGGTGCCACATGCCACACTGCACGCGAAACCATGCATCAATTGAGAGGCGAATTTGGTGAGCAGTTGATCTCACGTTTTGGCGCAGTCAATTGGCCACCAAGATCATGTGATTTGACCCCGTTAAACTATTTTTTGTGGGGCTATGTTAAGTCTATTGTCTATGGGGACAAGCCAAATACGATTGCTGCCTTGGAAGCCAACATTTAACGCGTCATTGGTGAGATTCCGGCCGAAATGTGTGAAAAAGTTTGCCAAAATTGGACCTTCAGAATGGACCACCTGAAGCGTAGCCGCGGGCAACATTTAAGTGAAATTATTTTTAAAAAGTAAATGGCAGAAATTGATTTATCGATCCAAATAAAAATTTCATTCACTTTTTACAAGTTTCTGTGTTTTTTTGAATTTTCAAAAACCAAGCTCTTAAAAAATTACCGTTTACAATTCACGATCATTATTAGATCTGCGAAATTGCTTATAAACCTTATTTTTTTGTTATTAAGATTAATTATTCTTTTATTGAACCACACATGTTTTGATTCACAAATTATTTTTTTTTTTGGGAATATGTGAGTTAATCCCATAATTTATTTTATTTAAGAGTGAATTATGACACTCATTTAAATTTTTATTTACAAACAATGCTTGCCAATTGATACCATTGAAAAAATCAAAAATTGCATCTAGATTTGCATCATCAAAATTACGAACATAATTAAAATTCGAAACTGCAGGTCTAAAATAATTATAAAATTCAAAATGTAAACTGAAAGCAACATGATGTATGTTATATTTATTAAAATTAAAAAAAAAACACGTTAGAAATCTTCACTATCAAATTAATTTAAAATCAATTTCAGTCTCGTCTCGGTCTCGCCTAACAAGTGTCGTCTCAATCTTGGTCTCGCATTTTTCTTGTGAACATTTTAATGTGCAGTCTCGTTTCGGTCTCCGGTTTGGTCTCATACTCAGTCTTTGTTTCGGGAATTTTGGCAGTAAAACGATGTAAGATGAGACGTGTGCTTAGATTGAAAAGATAGATTATCCAAATTTCACCCAAAATGTCTAAAATCCACTTTTTCCGGAGCAAAAAATAAAAACGGTGGATTTCGAATTTCTTGAGATAAAATTTGAATTTTGTAGAGGTTTTTTAATCCATGTAAATTGGAGCCATTCATCAATAGATGTTGACAGTTCATAGACTGTATTTTGACGTTTTGATAATATTTTTTTTTCCAAGTATCACCTAAAAGACATAAAGTCATATTTTTCCGGAGGGGGAAACAAATTCTGAAAAAAATGAGCGATATTCGAACGACATGCAACATAAATCCTTCTCTGGCTTTTCGCAGAGGGCCTATCTGAGTATTACTATCCGTGTTTTATTATCGTCAATAACCCATATGGTTCACCCCGTAAAAATAAAACGATCTGGTTTATGCACTTAAATGTACCCTCTGTTAGCCGAATGTAATACTAATCAGCCTTATAACGAGTTCCATCGTAATCGGAAAGTTCTACGAATCCCGAAAAAAGCTATCGCCGAATCCGATCGTAGCGGCGCGGCAATTCTCATACAAAGATTTTCGTGTGTTTTCATAAATGCATAAAACCTGCATTTGTGAACTCACTAACAATGCAGAATGTCTGCAGGCCTGAATTAGTTCAATTTGTATGTAAACAGAGTTCATAACCGTCAGAGAAAAATGGCAGCCAAACAATTTTTGTTGAATTTGATTTTTGACCAGCTTACCGAAAAAGAAAAGAAAATTATAATTGTCGCATATATCTTGCAAAGAAAAAATAGAAAGAAAATTAGCTTGAAAAACAGCTTCGTGTGGTTAGTTTTCCGCACAGTGCCTACATTACTTTTATCAACCTTTAAAAAACAACACCTAATTTAAATTATTTCTCATCAAAAAATTAATAAAATAATTGCAGTAAATTACATTCTTTACAAGTCAGTGCCGCTTTGTCCTTCTGGTGACTGTAAAATGAATTTTATAAATTCCCACTCCCTCCGACGCTGACGACAGAATCACGTTTATGAATGGTATCCCTTCAAGCAAGCGACTCCGTTTTGGATCCGAAACCACTTCAGAAACGGATCCAAAACGATTCCAAATCGGATCAAATTAGTATGGAAATTAGAATCACCACGGAGCCATTATGTGAATGTATTGTGAGAGAGTTTTCTACTTCACCATACTCAGCGAAAATGGAACCTAAATGGAATCCAACAAAAATGAACTAATCTAATAAGAAATATGGTCTTTTACAAATATTAAACACTTCTTTGTTTATTTTACAATAATCCCATTTTTCCATTTTAAAGTATTATTTTATAAATTCTTTACACTTATTATTATGTATTTTGGTTTTCCTTGCAGACAAAAATTTCTTTGTTGGTTGTTTACTCTGGAAAATTGAAATAACAGAGTTTATCTCCATTTATCTTCATTTCACTCTAATATCGACTACCTTACCAACTCTCTCTATTTCTCTGTCCATAAAAAAAATATCGATTCTCTTTCTTCTAAAATTTGTTAAAGTGTGTGAGACACTCAGTTCTTTTGGATTCCAAAGTGATTCCTAAGTGAACCGAGAAATTCGGGTCCGTGATTTTGCTTGAAGGGATGTACTGCAGTTGGGATAAGTTAGTTCGATCGAAAATCTGACTTTATGAACTTATCTGCGTTCTTAGTTAGGCTGACGATTATGAACTCACCTTTCCACTACGATGGATTCTGTGATAGATTTTTACGGGATTCGTAACAAATTTCCGATTACGATGGAATGCGTGATAGGCCTGAATATTTGCAAACCCAGATAGAAACCCCGATAGAAACCTGGATGTATTGTTGTTTTTGTAATACGTGTTAACAAATAACCCAGACCCAGACCCGTAGATAATAAAACGTAGCTACTATGGATTGATATTTTAACTCGCATAGAATATTTCGCAAAAAAAAAACTTGTGAATATTATAAAAATAGAACATGAGTATTGAGTACTAAAAAATAAATAAATACAAAAATATTTCTTCTAGCGAAAGCCGAAACCAAACCACCGATACCACCGAGATCAGCGAGGCTCCCGGCGAATTTCGGTACCAAAAACACGGTCTCGTCTCGGTTTAAAGTAGTCTCGTCTCTTACTCGGTCTGCGAGACTAGTCTCAGTCTCGTTGCCAGCCCTAATTTTGTTCTAAACCACTTGGAATTACAATTCGACCGATTCTGACAGATAAAGGCGTTCTTTAAAGTTAATGCGTCCATATTTCAAACCGCCAAATTTTTAATACCTGAGGCAAACTTCAGTTAAGCGAATCACAAAATTCAATTAAAATTCATTTAAAATTTTAGATAGTTTTTAATTGTGTTATTTTTAAAATTGTGAAATTTTTAATCAACATTTAACTTTAGAAGAGAGACAAACGATTGATGAAACTCTAGCTCATTCCTATAATATACTATATGAAACTATTTTGAAATAATTTGTTTTAATTTCAAATTAATACAAAACTAATAAAAATATTAAATGTTCATGTTTGAGGGTTTTTTAAAGTTTTTGTCAATATTATTGCCATCTCCACAAAATAGAAAAATCGAAAATCGCAACACTATCTCTCAGACTATGACACCAAGACCATCAGTAGCACTTTTAAAATTGGCTTCTTTTCTTCAAAAATGGCGAATCAACTTTATATTATGAATTTATTAAGTACAAAATAAAATCGACAAACTACGCTCGACGTGTTAATTGGACGACATCAGGTGACGTGTCGAATACCAATACAACTCTCGACAAAAATTCGTGCTGGCATTTTGGTAGAATAAAAACTTATCTGATTAAATTTTAGTGCGCACACATGGAATTTCTTTGAAAGGATGTATGACGTACGGGGCGGTGTATCTATGTATGTCGTCTTGGTTTGGTTATGAAGAAATAACACAGATGACTTTTGACTTTTCTCGATGTGACCTAATTAAATTTTCAGCAAAAAAAAAACTACAAAATGTAATAATTACAACGATAGTCAACATATATCAAGACAGCTGGTGAGTCAAATGATACCAGAGTGTTGTGTCGAAAATTGTAAATTAGCCAAGTTTTGAAACCAGAATATTTTGACACTTTTTTTTTTTGTAGTTCACTTTGAGGTTTAATTTGTTGAGATATCATTTGTTATAGTTGGAGCAACATGTGGGTGATGATAAATCATTGAAGGTGAGTAATTAGTGAAACGTTCTGTCGTGACATTGGAACCGCACTTTGATGAATGGAACAAGAGATGTAGTTATTTGTAGTTTTTGACAGTTTTGATTGGGGCCTTTCCGAGCCTTTTAAAGGCTCGCGGTTCTCCTCCATTCGCCCTTCTCGCACCAGTAATAGATATCCGTCGAGGAATTTCTTTTCCAAAAGACACTGGGAACTTTTCGTTTTTGCTGGCAAAAGCAAAAACTGGCAGAAAAAGGGGGCGCAAAGGTGTTCACCCTATCCGAATATGCTATAGTTTTTAAAAACGGCGGCATTCGTAAGGAGAATAATGATTTATGAAGAAGTGTATTTTAAATACGTTTACTTCACAAATGTATGTGCCCTCCTTTTGAGAGAGGATTTTTTGTTGTTTTGCCGAACCGAAGTAGCAGCGTGAGATTTCAACTAAGTAGCCATTAGTATACAGTTAGTTTCACTTCAAGCTATAGAGCAGACTATCAATCAATCAATATCATTCTTGGTTGGATTTGTTGAAGATAGTGCTTTCCGTGCTTACACCTGCTCTGTGTACTCTGTTCAAGAACAAGATTGGAGAAATCACATTCCAACGCATTTATTCGCCGAAGCCCTGTAAATGTTGCAAATAGTTCCTAATAGCAGAACTATTTCCCAAGTGCACGACTGGATCAGATTTCCTAGAATACAGAGTTCGGCCATTGCAATGCAGTTTCTAATGACAACTTGCTGCCTTGAAGTGATTGAAGAGATGGCAAGTCTCCACTTAAAATCGTTGATATTTTCCAGGAATTTTCTTAGTACGAAGATTTGGTGTCCTTAATCGATGTTATGCGGATATGGTGCCTTGCTAGTTGTTGCAAGATATAAGATACTATTTTTACTTGCGATTATAGGTAATATAAGGCAAGTTATGCATTCGTCGAGATAACAATCAAACATGACATTGCGATGATAGCGAATACGAAAAAAGATGGTCTAAAAATTCTGTACGTCTGCCTGTCTGTCTACAGCCCAAACGGGTGGGCAGAATTCCTTCAAAATTGGTATAGAGTTTTTTAAGTTATTGTACAGAGGGGAAATTGGAATTTGGTTAGCTCAAAAAATAACGGTACCTGTCATTTAACCGTTACGTTAAAGCCTATTTTTCTCGGAAACAGCTCTGATGATTTTGATTAAAAAAACTCGGTGCTGCTTTTTAGGTACGAACGATCATATGGTTGAAAAACAAATTTTAAAAATCTCTAAAAACGGTACTTTACATAGGACAATCTTTCGACAATCTCATAGATGTCTTAACCAATTCTTTCGAAATTTCACACATATATACAATTAGGTAGCCCAATTTATACTGCGTACCAATATTTTTAATTAATTTTTTTTTAAATTTTTAAAAATGTATGCTTTGAAAACTGCTCATTAAATTTTTTTCACAAATTATAGTTTTATGTATTTGCTGAATGCCTATGAATTGGCGTTTTTGAATTTTTATGAAAAATGTTTTCAAAAAGTTAAAAAAACCGCTCCACAGATTTTTAATATTTTTTTCTCATAAATTCAATTTTATCCTAGAAATAAAATGGCGTCCTTTTTTTCGTGCTCAAATTAGTTTAAGTATTTTTTTAGAAAAAAAATTAAAGGGATTTTGTATAAATGAAAAAATTAAGTAAAAACAAAATATATTTAAATTTTTAATAGAGTAAGTTCGTGCGACCCAGTCGTGCATTTTATTTGTAGATGGTGCAAATGAAGCTGATTGTGTAGTCATCGGAAATGCTTTCTTCCACTTTGGTTGATGATTTGTTGTGTTGCCAAGACAGTTTGTGTTTTTTTAGCTCTTTTTATAGCTGAAGAGCCTTGGAGATGCTCTAACATGGGGCGAGTGAGCACAGTCGAGTAATCTCAGGAGACGATTAAACCATTTTATTCGAACTGCTTTATTCCTTCGTAGTAAATGCTGGTCGATGTTTGAGAAAACTTTGAACACGTAGCGCATCAGTCGAGGTCCTAGTAAAAATTTAAATGTTTTAATTTTTGGTGAGACCAATATTTTTTATTCGAAAATGGGCTAGAGTTACTAGACGTCCGTCTTTAGACGGGAAAGTCCTCCTTTTTCATAACAAAATACTGTATTCCTTCTTTTTAAGTAAAAATAAAAAAAAAGAAAACTGTCAATTGAAAAAGTTTGGGTATTTGCAATTTTTTTTTTGGATCTTTTTTAAAAAGATATCTTGAAATCTAAAAAAAATGTGCATATACTCAAACTTGTACCCACGCCAAATCCTATATTGCACCTCCCAACGCGCTAAGCTTTTTGTACGTCGTGAAACTAATTGCAAAAAACACTTCACACAAGTAAACAAAAAAAAAACTAAAAATGGGACTCGGCTTTATTTCTCAAACATGTATTTGAAGTTCCAAGACGTTTCAAAGCTGAACGCATCCACGCAATGAAGTACATTTCACTTCACGTGTAAAAGTTTTCCTTCATCTGTCAGTTTATGTTTTTTGCTGCTATCTGTCCTTTGTCAGTTTTTGTTTACAAAACAAATTATTTTATTTTGCATTTAAAAATGTCTGAAAACGCCAATACGAATAAAATAAAATGCACGACTGGATCGAACGAACTTGCTCTTATGTTCTATCATATTGTATGCAAATGGTTTCTATTAATAATTTAAATTTATTATTATTTATTTATTATTATTATTAATTTTTATATACAATGACAACTTTAAATATTTAATATAAACTTGAAACCAAAATTTCAAAAACAAAAATCATC
Organism: Philhelius pedissequus; assembly: GCA_910595825.1. Classification (NCBI taxonomy): domain Eukaryota; kingdom Metazoa; phylum Arthropoda; class Insecta; order Diptera; family Syrphidae; genus Philhelius; species Philhelius pedissequus. The sequence goes on from OU343163.1 coordinate 82,290,668, forward strand.
CAACCGTTTTCGAAAATCCAAAAAAAAAAAATATTTTTCGAAAATTTTGGTATGATATATTGTTTATAATTTGAAGGACCTCCTATATAAAAATTGACAAAATGTAGCGTATATCTAAAATAGTGCTCACACTTTTTTTTTATCAAAATCGTAAAAACCGTTTTCGAGATAATTTAGATGGTAGAAAAATTTGGATGGCAGCTACCGTTATTTTTGGGTCTGAAATAACGATTCAAAAATCTATTTGAGACAATCACCTAAACGCCTAAGTACCAAGTGCGAAAAAAATCGGTTCAGCCGTTTAGGTCGTTCTACAGACAGGCAGATAGATGGAATTGCCCGACCCAATTTGTTGGTGTTCTCTATATTGTAGTTTGATTTAAATCTCGAGTTCGTTTTTTTTTTTTTTTTCAAAAGCAAATTTTGCCCTATAGTACCATTACCGGTACCTGCTATAAAACGATTTTTTGATTTTCGACTTTGTCATAAACGGCAGCTAAATCATACCTACCTAAATTTTCGGGATTTTTGAAAAAAAAAAATTAGATTTTCTTCCTAAATTATAGTTTTAAACTTATATTATTAAATACATAAAATTGCCATACGATTTTTTTTTTAGAAAAAAAAAAATTAAAAACTTTGTGTAGGTATATTAAAAAAATATTAAAAAACGACGTTAAAATTATAACGGGTGATTTTTTTGCTACTTGGTTTTTGACGTTTATATTTTTGACAGATCACACATGACAAATTCCACGAACATTTGACATTTCGATTCAGTATTGTTTGCCATTTCATCATGAATAGACTTACGCCTGAACAACGTTTGCAAATTATTGAAATTTATTATCAAAATTCGTGCTCTGTGAAAAATGTGTTTCGCAACTGCACGCGAAACCATGCATCAATTGAGAGGCGAATTTGGTGAGTAGTTGATGTCACGTTTTGGCGCAGTCAATTGGCCACCAAGATCATGTGATTCGATCCAAATAAAAATTTCATTCACTTTTTACAAGTTTCTGTGTTTTTTTGAATTTTCAAAAACCAAGCTCTTAAAAAATCACCGTTTATTTAAACATTTCTATTAAGAATCTTGTGCTTACGTGTGATCCAACATTAGAGCAAGTATGTGCAATCCAATCATGCATTTTATTTTGAACAAAAAAGTAAATTATATTGTTTATTATTTTTTTCACTAATTTAGTTTAATTGATAAGTTATAAATTTTGGTTTTTAGGATTGTTTTTTTAATAGAAAACTTTTTGCTTTTTTTCTAAAAAGAAAACTCAAGGTACATTTTATACAATTTCCAACGTTAAACTTTCTGCACTATAGACTTTTATTTTTAAACATCTGTGAATGTTTTATTGATAACTTAGAAAGCGACCACCCAGTGTGCAAAGAGAAAATATAACCAAAAGCTCATTGAAATTTCATAACTCACTTCCACCTCAGGAGCACACCTCACCAACTCTCAACTCTTGAATTACTTCAAGTCCATCAACAAAATTAATTACGGGTATCTAAAAATAACTCGCAAAAAGTTACAACCCAGTTCCAAACACAACAAAAAAATAATGGAACTTTCAAAACCAACATAGTCGTAATTTAAAATTCATACCATGTTTGTAGACTTTAGTCAAACTTCAAAGCAATTTTTGGCAACCTCGTAAATGATTATTTCTTATAATCAAATTAGCAATAATTTATAATTCATGCTTGTTTTCTTTCTTGGCTGCGAAATATCTCGTAGTTGCAGAGGTTTTTTTTTAATAATAAATAAAATTATTTAAGACGAATAATTCACCTATATGTATAAAATCATGATATGAATTTTAATAAGAAACAGAACTCTCAAAAACCAATCAAAATACAATCTTAGCCAATTAATCAAAACCTGCCATCGAAAAGTAGTGTACGAGTATCAGCGGAAATTAGTATGAATCATCAACTGAGCAGTTTGAATGTCGTCGTCAAAATGACTACCGCAAAATAGGATCCACCCTCTAAAGGATACTTCTCCTAAAACAAAGTTTCTATTTCTATCGTAAACTTTAATCATTTGTTCAGCATTAAAACATTTATAAAGATATCTCTGCATTTATTTGCTTCCACTCAATTATGCGGCAGTTAAAAAGGAATCAGTCGTCATCTTTATAGTTGTAGTGGTGTCTGTGGCAGATTTAGTAAAGAGTCCTTATCGGTCTTAGGAATTCCCAATCCCGATAGAAAAAGCTGATGTGTGTTAAGAAAAACGATTAATCAAATATTTTTTCTCAAGCAAGAAACGAGTTCGTTTTTTTTTGTTTTATTTTTTATTTTTGATATTTTGGTAAATGGTGAATAATAAGTTTTCTAATTTCTTTTTCTTGGTCTTATTTATTTTCAGAGACTTAGGAAATAATAATCTTACACACTTAGGAGAAAATTCTTTTTATATGGTACCAAATCTGGAGGAATTGTAAGTATGAATGATAAATGAATATATTTAAAAACAAATTACATTAAATCAAAATAATTTTAAAATATTTTAAATTATGTACTTTTTTTTAAATTTAAATTTTACTAAATTTTCACCAAACCAAAATTTGTAATTTGCTTAAATTGTTGCTATATAATATTTCTAAGTAGAGAGCTTGTAACTAAAGTACAGTAGGCGTTCGATATAGTGAACCAAATAAAACCAAGGAATGGTCACTATATCGAAATTTCGTTTTAAGTAAATTTTATAAATTAATAATTAATATTTCTATGTTTGTGGCAGCAGGTCGAAATTAGGGTTTTACAAAATCCGTATTCCAAAATTCTATATTCCGGAATTTCATAATTGGAAAAAATTACCATTTCAGTAGAAATAAATTACTATCATTTAATTAAAGATTTATTTAATTAAAACGATTAAGTATAATAATTAATATTTTATGTTAAACATAACATATATTCGAAATTTATAGCTATAAAAATACAAAACGAAAATATTAACAAATTATTTAATAATACATACTTTATTATTTTTGTGATTCTTTTTAAATATGCAAAATGGATTCAATTCTAGTCTCTTTTTTATGACTCGCAAGTTTTCAAAATTTTGTTTTTAAAATATATACGTATGTATGAATGTGTGAAGAATAAAGGGTATTTCTTTTTTTTTTTTAGAAAACCCTTATAGAACTTTAAAATGAAATATTACATGGATAAATTGTTGAAATTGTATAGATAATTTATTGGAATAAATGAGAAGGACCATACGATTATTTGTAATAGAATATAAAACTTTATTAGAGTATTAAGAAAGAAGTGACTTGATACGATTGGAGCCAAAATTGAATGAATAAAGTGTGCGCTGCAATTCATTTGTGAAGAAGTTAGAAAAAAGGTGGTTTATCTGCCATGTTCGCAGTTCGCACTAAAGTGAAGTTGAATGCGGTGTGGTAATGTCTTGTTCGCAGTAAGATGAATGCAGGGTGACACGAGACGATAGTGTACAGTTCTAACATAATTCTTTGCAATTTATATTTGCATATTATTTTTCGCTCGGATGTAGTTAATCGTATCTGACTTACCGATCTAGACTAGCTGCTTCACACAACCCCACAGAAAAAATAGTCTAGCTGTGTTAAAGCTCACGGTCTTGGAAGCCAACTCAGATCCAAAACGCGAAATTATGCGCTCACTAAACGTTTCCTTCAACAAATCAATTGTGGCACGCGCTGAGTGACATTTTGCTCCGTCTTGTTGAAGCCACAGCTCCCTCACATCAATGCGATTCAATTCAGGAACGGAAAAAACATTGGTCATGACTATAACGGTCTTCATTATTTTTAAAGAAGTAATGACCATTGATTCCATCAGCCAATAAAGCACACACTGTCAGTTTTTCTAGATTTATCGTCGGCGCGCGTCTCAGCAATGGCTTGAGCAATCTTTACAAATACTCACAATGCGGCAATTTTTCATTTAACCATCGCTGAATAAAATATTGTTGTGAAAATCGGCATTACCACTAATCTATACTTTCAATCTTCTATCATTTCATGATAAATGGCAAGCCCATAAATAAAATGACAGATGTCAAAATGGCTGTCAATTAAAAAAGTGATGCCAACTTCAAGGAGGAACCTTTAAAAAAAACACCTTTCATAAAACCTTTTTAAACCGATTTGCATTACAACAATTTTTAAAAGCGGCATTTTGAATAACAAAGCATTCCACATTCGTGTTGTGCGGCTAAAGAAAGAATCTCTATACTTGACAGTACGTCCGAAGTTGGGCTCAAGGGTAAATTAATGGGCTTTCCTAGAAGCGCGAGTGTTACGGTTGAATAGTTTAAGGGAAGGAATGCAACTGGCTATTTCACTAGAACACTGTTTATTATAATACCGATAAAATAATGAAAGGCATGAAATGAAACATTGCGACGGTGCGAAAGAGGCTCAATTGTTTTAGTTGTTGTTTCATAACCTATCATTTTTAAAGCTCTTTTTTGGATTCTGTCCAGGAGACTTAAGTGCGTTATGGGAGCAACTGCCCAAATATGACAATTGTACTCAAGCTTTAGACGAATGAAGGCTTTATAGATTACAGCCAGATCAGAAGGGGAGAAATATTTCTTGCATCGTCTCAGAAAACCCAAACATCTTGCAGCATTTTTGGCGACATCGAATATGTGTTCATTCCACAAAAGGTGGTCAGTGATGCACGTACCGAGAACTGAAAGTTGTTCGGTTTCCTCGATGCAAGCGCCGCTAATGGACAACGGCATTGGGGGAGGGTCCCGCTTTAACGACAGAACGCATCATTGGGTTTTTGAAGCATTAAATTCTACGCGGTTTTTTATTCCCCATTGGACAATGCTGTCTAAATCAGAATTTAATGAGCTAAACACACGCTGCCGTTCAAGTTCCACATCCGAAGGACATGAATGAGAATCTAAAAACGAGTATGAAAAGCTTTTTTGGAATTTTTTTTGAAAATTCTAAATTTCGAAATCGACTCAAAAGATTTTTTCGAAACTTCGCATTTAGTGGTTTTTTGACATTATCTTGAATAGTTAAAAAAAACTATTTTTCTAAATTAAAAAACACGGTCCTCCCATACAAATGTTAGGAAACTGTTGAGAAAAAAAATGTATTTCCCGAAAACGGCTCCAAGAATTTTTATAAAAAAAATTATAGTGTTCTTAAAATGGTTCAGTTCACTCTTAAATATAAAAGTAATTCTTTTTGCGTAATTATTTACGGTACTTCCCATAGAACCACTTTTCATATTTTCGACTTTCTCAATATTGGATGAACCGATTACAATAATTTTTTTAATTACAAATTGTTAATAAAACTTTCCAAGAAAAATATTTTTTCGATTTTTAAAAAAATAAATATTTTTTTAGAACAATCGATTTTTTTCAAAAACCAGTCCAAGAATTTTTTTAAAATTTGAATTTAATGTGTATTAATTATATCTTTAAAATGGCGTTTCAATTTTTTTTTCTAAAAATGTTTTAAAAATTTTATACATAAAACATTTATTTATTAATAAACCGCTCCAACGATTTTTGAATTTTTTTTTATGATAGATTCATGTTTATCCATAAATTCAAATGGCATCTTTGTTTTCCCTCAAACTATAACGACTAAGCAATATAGAACATTTAATTAAGTGTTTTATCCATTTATTTCTACATTGTTATTATTCCCTTTTTAGGTAATTTTGGGTACGTCACTGCCTACTAAATACAATATAGGCCCTCATACATTTATATATACATATATGCTTTAAAAGTCACATAAATCTTATGTATGCATATTGCACCTAAATTATGAAGTAGCTATCTACCCACCTACATCATTCATTTTCATTATTATATGTACATGTTTACATACTTAGGTTCCATCAATATGTATATATATGTAGACACATTTTACTCTCCCAACTTACATAATTAAAATCCATAATTTAGATTTAAACATACATTTGAAGGAAGCTACCTATGTAACTATTCCTTGAATCTACTAAGAATCAAGGTAATCTTATCTACATAGCCTAACTAACACCTAACTAACTAAACCTCAATGGTTAGCTACATTAAAGTTGTTAGCTACAAGAGCAAGCTCGTGCGATCCAGTCGTGCATTTTATTTTGTAAAAACATTCGGATGCATTTTCTTACACATTTATAATGCGTAACAAAAGTACTAACACACTCTACACTTGTGCTCTACAGTGAATAAATACTTACTTTTGTGACTGAGTGTACATAAATAACTGAGTATATATACAAAAAGCATAAAGCAAAAGCTATTATTGGACGGAAGACTCTTTTACTCTCCTGACGTCACAAAAAAATCTGTTGAACCACTGATAGTGCACTATTAGCGGTCGCTATGTAAACGCATAAAATGCTGTAGATCAAAATGAATGATGCAAGAGTGACTGTAAGTTAAATTTTTCCAGAGCATTAAACAACTTATTTTTTAGAGCTTTTTTTAATCCATCGATATCGTAGACATCCTTCAATAGAATTTGACAATTTATAGCTTGACAGATAGTGGACGAACTATGTTTTAAGACACATGTTGTATTTCGTTCAAAATGTCGCTCAAGTGCCATTAAGTAACTTTTCCGGAGTTCAAAAAAAAAACTGAAAATTACTATTTTTATCGGTATCTTAATAACTTGTTTTAACAACTCAATAAAAATATGTCATAGGAAGGTTAAATAAGATTCTATTGCTGTTTAATTTTATGAAAACAATGAAACAAAAAGAATTTCATCGACAATTTTGTTGATACGACCAAAAAGTATTGCGTGTCAAAGTTGAGACAAAGACGGTCAACACGACGTTGACGGGCAATCTAAACAAATCTGTCAATATTACCAATCTACATATGACGATTACACAGTAATGCAATGAATATTTACAACTTGATAATCTTAGGAAGTATTTAAAAGCATTTTCATTTCAAAGAAAATGTATAACTATAATGTCTTGTTCAATGTTCACTCTATCGAGCATCTACTGTATTTACGAGTAGCTAACAAGCTAACAGTTGTACAGACAAAAGCCAATAGCTTACGTAATGAAAAATTAAAAAGGACATCGTTATTTTGAATGATTGCTGCTAAGTTTCATTTAAAGAATATTGTTTGAAGCAACAAATAAGAGCCACAAGTGTCCCGTTATCAATCACATTTATATAATTTTATAGCGTTTTTCAAGTCGAAAGAGAATAAGTACACCATAAGTTGATTTATGTAAGTCTTAAATTTTCATTTTTTAATTGAAAGCTGGAAGAGAATTCAATGTTGGAGTTTAATGATCGAAATGGTAAGGTAATAATACTGCAAAAATTAACTTACGAATAGAATTTTTAAAAAAATACACACGTATTTTATACTAGCAGATCCTTGCTCGCGTTGCTTCGCAAAGGCTAAGCATAATTAGTTTTACTATAAATGTTATATTAACCAAGGGCTTTTCTGTGATTGGTGTCATATTTTTAGTAAAAAGTTAATAATATGGTTAATCTTACCGTAGCCTAATAAAAGAGTTGATGTTGTCCCATAAATTCTTTAAAAAAAACAGATATTAGCACATATTAAATTTGTTTTATTTCAAGGCTTCTGGGTATACAATGTTAGCCGCTTTAGCATTTTCATGAAGAAGTAAAAACTGTTTATTTTTTGAGCCTACTCTTGAAAGTGCAACATATAGTTGACCATGGGAAAAAACATTTTCTCTGAGATCTACCCCAATGAATTGAAATGATTGACCCTGTGCTTTGTTGATTGTCATGCAAAAGCATGGTTTTATTGGAAACTGTAAACGTCTGAATCAAAAGGGAAGATCTGCTGGTATCATTGGTATTCTGGGAATAAGTGCATGAGTTCCTACTGCAGGTCCGCTAAGAATTTGAACTTGTATTACATTTTTGCAAAGCTTTTTGAGTTGGAGGCGTGTGCCATTGCATAGGTTTGGGGGACTGAGATTTTAATTGGTAGGATGGAAGACCTGCAGGGTTAAGAGAATTAAGAAATTCTTGACGGGAGCTTACTATGTCATTGTCATCGACAGCACTGTCAATTGCTTTGTATTAATATGACTCTGTTTTTAAACTTGGGAGCACATGGTTATTTATTTCATCCACTGAACTATTTTTTGTTGACAAAGTGCTCTCTCGCAAAACCAAGAAAACGGTATTGATTGCAAAGAGTTCAAGTCTCCATAGACGCACTGAATAAGTTGTTGTGTGTTGTGAACGATTTTTCCGAAACGTTCGTTTAATAGAATTATATTATCTAAGCCTGAGATAGTATAATTTCCATCACCATTTGGGGGTGGCCGTGGCGCGATAGTTGTGTGCTCGCCTGCCAACCTAGTGGTTACAGGTTGGATTCCTGCCGTTGTCTATGTCTTCTTATATTCCATTAAAAAACAATTCTAAAAATTGTCATAAAATAAGTTTCTGGTTTACTCATTACATGCTGTTTAGGCATAACACTAATAACATGTGATTGAGTAAACTAGCATACCCATAAATATGACAGCGAAATAAATAAAATAATGCGAATTATAAGGGACATAAATAAATAAGACACGGTAATTCTCCGTATTAGTTCAGCCGCCATCCCTGGGGATAAATCTGAGACAACAACCAGCTCTAGTCTCAGAACATCGCGCCACACATCTTTCCTAAAAACATTCGGATGCATTTTCTTACACATTTATAATGCCTAACAAAAGTACTAACACACTCTACACTTGTGCTCTACAGTGAATAAATACTTACTTTTGTGACTGAGTGTACATAAATAACTGAACTGTATATATACAAAAAGCATAAAGCAAAAGCTATTATTGGACGGAAGACTCTTTTACTCTCCTGACGTCACAAAAAAATCTGTTGAACCACTGATAGTGCACTATTAGCGGTCGCCATGTAAACGCATAAAATGCTGTAGATCAATATGAATGATGCAAGAGTGACTGTAAGTTAAATTTTTCCAGAGCATTAAACAACTTATTTTTTAGAGCTTTTTTTAATCCATCGATATCGTAGACATCCTTCAACTAGACTATCCTTCTTTAACCGGATGCCTGCGCTGTGTTAAAAACATATAAAGGGTATTCATGATCCCTTGAGCGCGTGCAAAAAAAATCAGCACTGTCAGTGTTATTAGTAAGCTCTACTATCATATTGGTTTGAAGTGTAAGTTTTTGGACACTCTTCCAAATAAAAGATGATTTAGGGCAAGCTTTTATGATATCAGCCCGAGTCCCCTTGTGAATAATTGGCATCGTTTGACGAAAATCTCCAAAAAAAAACCATTGCTCCACCCATAAGTTTCGATGAAGAAGACCTTAAATCTTTTAAAACTCTATTTACGGCTTCTATTTGTGCTTTATTACTCAAGACGCAGAGAGAAAAAAGAAAGAATAAACTCAAGACGCAGAGAGAGAAAAGAAAGAATAAACGCAAATAATTATGTCCATTACTACACACATATTAAAAATTAAAATATTAATGTTTAATTTTGAATATGTGTGTAAATACTTTCTCTTCCTACGTTAATCGATGAGCGAACAATTTAGTATACAGAAATTCAGAAGCAAATAAACAAAAGAAAATGTAAACAAATTTAATTTAATTTAATTATATGCCTGTAAGACCTAAGTTCTTTTAAATGCAACCTGAATTGCACGGCACTAATTTGGCACAGTGGATCTGCGAACCAGGTATTGACAAATACGGAACGATAATGAAATAGTACAAATCAGCTACCCAGTCATGGCGATTGAATCGAATTCATAAAAAAATACAAAAATTTAATAAATATATAATTTGTAAATACATGTATTTCTCAGCTTATAAGTGCAGTTAGGAAATGATTTAGGTCTTAAAATTTGAATAAAACTATTGACTTCTTACAAAAAATCTCAGTTTTGTAAAATATCAAGCAGGTTTAAGAGCGAAAGTGATCAACTTCGACAAAAAAGTGTACGATTTTTTTTTTAAAGTTAATAATCTAATTCAACACATATATTTAACAAATAAAAAATATCCTAAGACATGCTTAAGAGAATAAGGAAAAATTTGTTTCAAGTAAATCGGTTGAATACTTTCTGAGATTACCCGTGACATAAGTAATAATTGTTTCGTCTTTATATAATAGTAAAGATTACATAATTATTAATTGAAATTAACGTAAAACTCATAAATTAAACGAGTCAACTCGATTTAAAAAAAAAATCCTTAAAATCCTAAATTTACTTTTCGATTATTCATACGAAGTGTTATTTAAACTTCGCAGTTCTATAAGTGGGCTAATACTTATTTAGTTAGATATTTAAGTTGGTAAATATGATAGATTATTTTAATCGACATTTTCTGTAAATTTAAACAACATAATGATTAAGGTAATTTCAAACAAGAAGATAATTATATTAACAACATAAATTCATTTAATTTGAACTATTAACTGGAAAAATGATTTGGATGGTTGAAACGACAAATAATAACCAAGTTAATTGGTTAAAACAACCTTTTTGGGTGATTGTGTTAAATTAATTTATTTAATCAAGCTAATTACATTACTAGTACCATCAATTCTATATATCAAAAGTAAACAATTCAGATTGCATTTAAAATACCCTAGGTTTTACAGGCAGAATTTTTTAATTTAACGGGTTATCCATTTTGCGGTTTCAAAAGTAAATGTAAATAAAACACATAAAATACTTTTTTTTCATGATATTTCTTTTTTATTATAAAGTTTGAACGTTGACATTATGTGTGAAACACTATATCATTTAAATGACCACCACGCGAATTGTTGCAAGCATCGATTGTTTTGAGGTAATTTTCGACCACTTTTTGACACATATTGGGCGGTATCTCAGCCATAACTTGGCGAATGTTGGTTTATAAGTGCTCAAGAGTTAAAGGTTTATCTGCATAAATACGGTCTTTCGCGTAGCCCCACAAAAAAAGTATAGCGGTGTCAAATAGCATGATCTTGGTGGCCAGTTGATATCGCCACGACGAGAAATTACGCGGCCAGGAAATGTCTCTTGCAATAAAGCCATATTCGTTTGAGTTGTGTGGCATGTGGCACCGTCTTGTTGAAACCACATATTCTCCAAGTCGTATTCTTCAATAGCACGCAAAAAAAAGTCGGTTATCATATGACCATAACGCTCCGAATTGGCGGTGACAGTCGTTCCATCGTCGTTTTTGAAGAAGTAAGGCCCAATCACACCTCCGAACCAAAGAACGCCCCAAACAGTGACTTTTTGTGGATGTAATGGCCTCTCTTCAATTACTTGAGGATTCTCAGAACCCCAAATACGACAATTTTGTTTATTAACATACCCACCGAGTGAGAAATGTGCTTCGTCGCTGAAGAAAATTTTGTTCGAAAAATCGCCGTCCACCGCCTGTTGTTCAAGCACCCATTCGATGTATCTACGACGTTGTGAATGGTCAGCTGGCTTCAGTTGTTGTGTGAGCTGGACTTTATATGGATGTAGGTGTAGATCCAAATGCAAAATACGCCATAATGTGCCGTAAGACAGTCCTAATTCCTGAGAACGACGAGGAATCGACACATTCGGGTCTTCGTCATCACTTTCACTTACAGCAGCGATATTTTCAGTGGTACAAGCGAAACAATGATGCACAGGCCTTACAATATCTGTAACCAATCCAGTCTCTTCAAATTTCTTCACAATTTTGCCAATTGCTTGCGTAGTTGGAAAATTATGTAAACCATAATCTCCTCTTAAAGCACGATATGTGGCTGTGGCAGAATCAACATTTTTGTAGTAGGTTTTAACAATTTTTATGCGTTGTGCGATAGTTAAGCGATCCATTTTCGTAAATGTCAGACTTTCAACTGAAAAAAAATTGGTTTAACAACTTAGTTTCACAGATGTTGAATTCCAGCCCTATACTATTTTGAACCGCAAAATTGATAACCCTTTACATAACACATAACAATGTAATTATGTACATCTAATTCATTTGGCCAATTTGCATTTAAAACCTTTTGAAATACAAGCTCAAGTTCATTCATATTTTACTTGCTTAAATCAGTCTCGACGTTTTAATTAAAATTGTAATTACTATGATAGTTTTTTTTTTTATTTTCGACTTTTTCATTAACAGCTCTACCGATTTCGTTTACAATTTGTATGCAGAAGCTCATAATTTTAAATAATACTGCATATTAAAATTTTCGAAAATATATTTTGTGGTTTAAGAAAAAATCAATATTTCAAAACGGGTAGACTATTTTTTTATTTTAAATTTTAAGAGTTAAATTTTTAAATTTATATAAGCAACTTATTAAATATTGTGTTTTGAATTATTAAATAAAACCTTTAATTTATTATTCAATTTAATCTCAAAACTGTTTTAAAAGAATATGTAAAAATATGTAAGAAACGAATTAAAGAAAAAATATTTTATATTTGACTTTTTTTTTTTTTTTTTTTAATTTGAAATAAGAATGACCTATTATTCACTTCTTTTCAAAACTAGTTCAATAGAACTTAAAAATATTTCAGTTTCTTCACAATTATAAACGTTTTCAAAATATTGAATAATGGATTTCAAGTTTCAAACGACAAAAATCTTTGAACTAAAACTTTAAAGCAGAACTAATTTTGAAAAAATTTCAATAATACTATCGCAAGGAACTTTAAGAAATTAAGAAATTTTGTAATACTTATTAATATATTTTTATATATGTACTTTTTTTATTTTCATAATTCAGACGTTAAAATTAAACTATTTAATTTTAATTTTTTTTTTGCCATTAATTACAGAACCCTCTCGGACAATAGCCTTTCAGACATTCACCAGAATGCATTTCTTGGTTTAGTTAAATTAAAACGTTTGTCATTGCAAAATTGTGGCCTTAAAGTGATACCCGGTGATTCATTTCAAGGACTTCCAAATTTAATTTCACTGTAAGTTGGTATTTTTACTTAAATAATTTTACATAAATTAAAATGTTTTTTTATAAACTTATTTATTTTTTTTTTCTTATTTCTGTTAACGCACATAATAATTGATGTCAATAATTTACGAAATCACAATAATAATTCACGCATTTTGTGGCTATACATCGCACTGTTCAAAACTAAACTTTCAATGTATGTCATATCGTATGAACAGACAGCTAAATGGCAACTCGTTAGCAAGCTTGGATACAGATAGCTTAAAACATCTACAAAATCTAAGGACCCTTCGCTTAGAGGGAAATCTTTTCTACAGGATTCCAACAGATGCTTTGGCTGGACTTAGATCACTTGAAGCATTGTGAGCAAAATTTCTTCGGTTGAAGAGTTTTTTTTTTTGTTTTTTAATATTAAAAAAGAAATTGCATGAATTCAATGAAATTGACAAACAAAAAATTCCTAAAATTTCGAAATTTAAATTCAAAATTGATACAAATACAAATTTTACATATCCGGTTCTGATTGGTTGCCCTCAGGTTTGCTAGGAGTAAATTTCTCAGTATAACTTCTAGCATTCCGACAAAATTCAATGTTGTACAAAATTTCGTATTATCGCTATTGCTGGTAACGCTTTAATTTAAGTTTTATATTTGTGCTTTATTTTAAATATTTTTTTATATTCTATATTTTAAAATAAGAATTGACAAAATATATCGGAGGTGGTGAGTGTTTATTTTTTGTTTGTAATCCTAAATGATCTAAGTTAAAAAAGAATATTTAGTTATTATTTCAAAAAATCCTACTTCTGACATTTGAAGTTGTATGATACACTTTATGTATAGATACTTAAATTTTAATATTAAATTTCATTAGAGTTTTGGAGTTTCTAAAAAAACATTACAGTGGGAAAACATTGTTTTGCAGGCGTAACATTTATATAGATAATGTGATGACTTAGCCTATAACTGAGGTAGTTGAGCGGGTCCAAGTTAGTGTACTGAAGAAAGCAGAAAAGTTTCAAACTCCAATATTAAATATCAGTTTTTATTCAACGTTTTAATCTTGTAATCAATTTTTTTCAAAATAATATAGCACGGTATTTCATATATAATTTACCAAAATCTTGACCATTACACTTTGAAATGCTCTGCCAATTGTTTTCTAACGAACTACTATTTTTAAAGAGTTTAAAACCAAAATATTACAACATGCATTGGAACAGAGTTAATTGATAAATTATTTTATTGTTGTATGAAAGATTATTATACATATATATTACTGCTCTAAATGAAGAGATCTTGAAAACTTGGTATCTAAGGCATGTAGTGAAATATTGGAATATTTTACAACCATTTCGACATCGTTAATGGTAAGAATAAAAAGGAGTGGACCTAAGTAAGTGTCTGCCCTTGGGAACGCCAGACGTAGCTAGAATAGGACGGAAAAAGTCAGATCTGAAGCGAACCTCCTCGTAGTAGTTAGAAGCTAAGAAGATATCAATTTCAATAGAATAGTTTCAAAGCCTGGTGTAGATAGCTTGAAAAGTATAAGTCTATGAGGAAATGTTGTCAAAGGCCTTACTGAAATCAGTAGATATAACATCAACTTCATTTCCGCTTTCTAAGCCTAAGAGTTAGTGGTTGTAGACTTACATTTCTGAAAGCCGTGCTACCTATGAGAAGTGAGAGACTTACATTGCAAAATGCCTTCAAATATTTTCGGAATATGGGAAAGCTTGGCAATTGGAAAATAGTTTTTAATATCACCTTAGGGGCATTTTTTGTGAATTCAAGTTAAACAAGTGGTTTTCCGCAACTGAGGGAATTAACCTTGAGAAAGAGATAAATCAATTACAGCTTTGGAAAACAGTAATTCTACGAAAAAGTTGCTCTTAGTTTGACTTAAGTGACTGTGTCGTTTTCTGAGTTTAAAGCTGATGCCAGTTAGGCGAAGACTCTTACCACTTAAACTTTATAGCTTTATAGTTTCTGAATTAAAATCCCACGAAATCTCTCTTAGACAAGGATAAAATTAGAATATTTCTGGCCTCCACCTCAATTCTTAAGAAGAAACCACTAATGTCTCGTTTTTTCCTATTTCGCCCACAATAGCTGCGTTTTATTATCTGCGGGTCTGGGTCTAGGTTATTTTTTTTACACGTACTACAAAAACAAAACGAGGTCCCGGTTTCTATCTGGGTTTGCAAATATTAGTATTAAATTCGGCGAACAGAGGGTACATATCAATACATAACCCAGATCGTTTTATTTTTACGGGGTGAAGCATATGGGTTATTGGCGATAATAAAACACAGCTAATATCGCCAGCAATTGAAAGTAATAATGGACCTTTGAAAATGTGTGCCTCTAAAGTTGGAGAAGGATCTGCGCAGTATTTTCTCAAGAATTGAATGTAAAGGAAGTTGCATGAAATCGTGCTTAAAACCTTTTTTATAGGACACGTATCGTAGCGGACTTTCTAGCATTTTTCCATCTGCAGCCTGCACAAACAGTTCAGTTCTCTAGTCTTTAGTTTGAACCTTGCCTTGAAGGTTCCATTTACAATTGAGTACTTTTTCGCGACAATGAGCTCGCACGCTGGCCCTTACTCCTTCTGAGATCAGTGATCAGATCACCTCACATCTTTTGCTTGTAGAGCTCTTGCCCTTCTAGTGATTAAGAATTGGTTAACTGTATATACTTGCAGGAAATCATCGTCATCGTCCGTAAGTTGCATTCGACATATTACTTCTCAAGACAGACTTGATAAAACATTATCGATCAAATTATGCTATTGTTTTAGTGGTTTTTCAACATATATCTGCAGCACGCCATGACAACAATGATATATAGTCTTAAGATGTTTGATGGTAAAGTCTGCAAAAATTGTTATTTCATCCCTGTAAATCATGAACATATAGTGTGTAGGACAAATTTAGGTAAGGTATACACTATCCATAACAAGATTATAAATTTTAATAATTTAATCTATAAACACTGTACCATATATTTCATCTGAATCCACACTTCGCAATTAAAAGTTCCCGATAGCACTTAATATTTTTCTTAAAATTCATTTCTTTTGCTTTGCTTCTATAAATCTAAGTTGTACGAGCAAAACTTTAGCTATATCTACCGCATGCCTTTAAATACTTTAATCTTAGTTCTGATTTTATTTTTCTTCGTCCTGAGATTGATAAAATAAATTTTTGTAAAACAAAGCATAAAATCCATGGCTTAATAATAAATGGACAATAAATTCACCACCTCCTTCAATGGACCCTTGAGAAAGTTTCTCTATCAAATTCTAATCCTTTTTTAATAAATTTTATTGCAGAAACCTTGGAAGTAATCTTCTGACAATAATAACCGATGAAGACTTTCCCATGATGCCAAATCTCATTGTTTTGTAAGTAAATTTCTACACCACAGGCTAATTTGCACTATATAATCCTTTCCTCGTTTCAGGCTCTTAAAACGAAATCAAATTATGAAAACATCTCCTGGAGCATTCACCAATATAACAGCATTAAAAGTTTTGTAAGTATCTTTCTCAAATTTGTATAAAAATAGATATATGTAGATTTAAAGTTTTAGATACATTCACAATCCTATCAATACCACACACAAATCCTATATGGATCACACAATATTACAACAACAACAACAAACATTTAAAAAGATTTATGTGTTTGTGGCACTTGTGATGCTAAAACCATCAGCAGCATGCACCATAAATTTCATCTGTTGTTGAGAAAGTTCTTCAATAAAATCGACAGTCAGTTTTGATTTTATTCAGTTTTCTATCCATTACCCGCCCATTCACCCTAAAAAAAAAAAAAAAAAAAAAACTTTAAATATCAGGAGCTGATGGGAAGAAGGAATGTGGAATATTTTTGTTGCATATTCAAATTCAGTTCACAGAATTTTTGAAATATTTTGTTTAATAAAGAAGCATCAACAAAAAAAAAATAATAATATAGAACTGAACGAAAAAAAACTAAACCAAAAATGATAAACTTTAAAATTGGCAATAGTGGGGTTGGGGAATGTCACTTGCGCCCACCTATCATCCCTAACTACGTTGCTTGTTATACCTACGTTATGTATATCGGAGACTTTGTCACATCCGTTGCATCTTTGTCATAGCTTATGATATAATCTAGTGCGATGGTTGGAAAACTGCAATTTAGTTTATGTATATTGAATTTAATGGTAAAATGTAGTGTTGCCAACTGAGCACAAAATATTTGGATTTCCTTATACATAACTAATACCATTAATCTTGATAAATATTTGACGACTCTTTTTTGCATTTTAAAAGAAAATTCGATATAGAAATTCTGAAAAACCTTGGCATTACGTGATTCAGACTCTCTGTCTGTCTGTATGTCAACCTCTACAGACAGACTGAAGCGATTCTTTTCGAACTTGGTACTTAAACGTCTTAGGTATTAGGTGATTACCTACATAGATTCTTTTAAAAAACCAGCCAAATAAAAGTTATAAATAAGTTTAATTTTCTAGAAAACGGCTTTAACGATTTTGATTAAAAAAGTTTTATCTAGGTTAGTCTACATTTTAGTCAAATAAATTTTAACTAAGGTTCATTAACTTCTCAGTAAATGCTCTATCGATTTCGATCAAAATATTTATTATTATTATTATTTTCTTCTTTTTAACAATTTTGTCGACGTATCTTTGAATATCCTTCTTGGAAAATATGTCAAAAGTAAAGACAGGTGATTCACTGCAATCTTTGCTGCCTTATCGGCGGATTCGTTGCATGAGATACCTATGTGACTGGGTACCCTCATAAGCTTCAAATTTGGTTTATTCTTTATGAGCAGATGTCTTATGTTGTTTATCAGTCTGGTGTTGTGGTTTGGGTTGGCTACGGCCTTGAGTACAGATAGACTGTCGGAGCATATTACTAATTTAAAGTTGATTTGATATATCATTTTAACAGCTTTTAAGACAGCTAATGCTTCTGTGGTAAAGGTTGATGCGAATTCCCATAAGATTCCAGCTCTTAACAGGGTTCCATTTTCTTGAGTTACGGCAAATGAAATGTTATGATTTGATTTAGATCCATCTGTAAAGATAGTCATCCAACCATCAAGTTTTAGATGTTGCATTGTTTCCAGGAAAGTGGAATGATATATTCTATTGTTTGTGTTGAATTTATTGTATTTTGCTAAAGTTAGTTCGAAGGATTTGGGGCTTATGTTCCATGAAGGAAGGAGTGAAGTGTTTCCTTTGATACGATCAAAATATTTATGCAGGAGTTCTTGCAAATTTTATCTGAATCTGTCAGAAGTTCCAGTCCTTGTTCCGCAGGCATGTGAAGCCAATCTTTGAATGGAGGAGAATAATTACATTTAAAAGCATGTCGAATTAGTTAGTGTTATAAAGTTTATAAAGTTTGTGTTAACTTTGAGATTGAAGAAAAAACATTTACGACTTTAGTAAAACCAAAAATCTGATTTGCATTAATATCATTGAATACTTTAATTTTAGATGCATTGTCTACATTTTTGTTACAATAACACCAAGGCTGTTAATGCATTAATCAACTTTTGTCTTACACGTGGTCACAGATTATGATTGTATGGTACCAAAAACCCTAACAACTTCTATCAACTCGCCAGCTAGTTTCCAATTTTTTAGCCTTCTGCTAACAGTGTGCGTGAGCATCGCGGTATTGATTTTAAGGTCCCAGGTGTCACAATGCTCTTTGAGCGTATTACTTTGAAGTTCAATTGTATGTGGGCTATCAATAAGCCATCAGGCAAACCGACAATGGATAGTATGAAAAGAATTGGGCTGAGAACGCAACCTGAAGCGTTAGCAATCAATTCTCTGTAGACGCTTAGAAACTTTGTAGAGACAACATTTAAGCTCAGCTTATATATAAGTGAAATTGATAAGTTAAAATTGAAAAAAAAAATCATAAAGTTTTCTTGCTAAATATTTTCTAGCTATTGACTCCAGCGAAAAAATATAAAATAGATATAGAAATTCTGAAAAACCTTGACATTACGTGATTCAGACTCTCTGTCTGTCTGTATGTCAACCTCTACAGACAGACTGAAGCGATTCTTTTCGAACTTGGTACTTAAAGGTCTTAGGTATTAGGTGATTACCTAAATAGATTCTTTTAAAAAACCAGCCAAATAAAAGTTATAAACAAGTTTAATTTTCTAGAAAACGGTTTTAACGATTTTGATTAAAAAAGTTTTATCTAGGTTTGTCTACATTTTAGTCAAACAAATTTCAACTAAGGTTCATTATCATTCTCACTAAATGCTCTATCGATTTCGATCAAAATATTTATGCAGTTGGAGTTCCTTCAAATTTTAAATAAAACTGCATAGCATATGTATTTAGCCAGCTCTCATAGAAATGTTGATCTGTGTGAAGTTCCAGTCCGTGTTCCGCAGCGACACAGGCAAGTCAAGTCAATCTTTGAATGGAGGAGATTATTTGCATCTAAAAGCATGTCGAGTTAGTTAGGTCTGAAGATTAGTGTTAGAACGCTTCATTATTTTATAAAGTCTGCGTTAGCTTTGAGATTGAAGAAGAAACATTGCAAGCGTTAACATTTTACGACTTTAGTAAAACCAAAACCTGACTTGCATAGCAGAGCCAGACATTAATATCATTGAATACTTAAAAGTTAGATGCCTTGTCTACGTTTTTGTTGCAATAAAACCAAGACTGTTTATGCATTAATCAACATTTGTTTGACACGTGGTTGCAGATTAAGATTGTATGATAGCAAAAACCCTAAATACTAAAAATTCACTAACAACTTCTATCGATTCACCAGCTAAGTTTATAATTTTTTGTGGTTAGCCTTCTGCTTGCAGTGTGCGTGTGCATCGCGATTTCGCTGTATTGATTTTAAGTTCCCAGGTGTCACAATATTGTTTGAGCTTATTAATTTGTAGCTGAATTGTCGGCTACCGGTAAGAATGACAAAATCATCAGCATGTAAAACAACCCCACCGGACAACAGGTTTTCAGTCAAATTGTGAATGTGTAGTGCGAAAAGAATTGGACTGAGAATGCAACCTTGTGGGACTCCATTCTCTGTTTCAAAAGCGTTTGACATTTCAATTCTCTGTAGACTTTAAGAAACTTTGTAGATATACCCTTTCATCTCAGCTTACCTGTAAGTGTGTTTCTGTTGACAGTGTCGTAAGCTGCCTTAAAATGGACAAAAAATGCAAAAAGCTTTTTTTCTTGCTTCCTAGTTATTGACTTTAGCACAAAAATTTGGTCAACCGTTGAAAGTCCTGCACGAAAACGACCTTGAAACATACTTAATCTATTTTTACTTTCCACCCAGCTGGATAAGCGATTATACAAAATTTGAAGAAAGATTTTTCCTAGTATACAGAGAATTGATAAATGTACCCCTATAATTAGCAACCGAAGAAAAATCACCCACTTTATAAATTGGAAAAATAAAACATTTTAAGAAAAGTTCTGGAGCATCCTAATTCAAAAACATGTAATTATAAAAAAATCGGGAAGGAGTACCGGAAACTTTACAGTACAATTTTTCGAAAACTCGACCGGGATACCGCCAAGTCCACACGGGCCGGGCGTTGTTGTTTTTCTTTCATATTTTTCAACGCGTTTTTCACCTCAGTCATAACAATAGGCGCATTCCACTTAGAATGACCAATTGGTCTATAAAGTAATAGTGAATTGATCTTATTCGTCCCTGAAAACTTATGAAAAAAAAAATTGTTTTAGAAATTCCCGACGCGTCGTTTAGTTGGTTTCCAAATTTTTCATATACTTTTTTATCAAACAAATATATTTACTGTTTCCTAATTTCCGCCCAATTTTGCTAAAACGAATGAATTTGTATGTCCAAAATGCATTCATGGTCAATAAATTTGGGTAATTGTCAAAAAAAGAACACAACTCTGAAATTTAAGTCACTGTTAAAAATAGGGAGTATGTTTTTTTTTTATTAAATTTGAGTTTGAAGAAATACGAACACACATTAGGCGGAACTTTAAAAAACAATAAAGATTGATGTTTACATGTCTACTACAACCACACGAAAGTATAGTGTTGGCTAGTCTTTGAAACTGCCAAAACGGACTTTCAGATTTAGCAAAAACTAAAATATCGTGTGTTCATGAACTCAATATGTGTTTTTTCAAATGCAAAAAAATGCCCAATCAAAATGCAAAATTTATAGAGAAAAATAGGTAAACATTGCATGTGGATTACCCCCTCTAATAAAAATTTTCAGTACATTCCTTAAGTGAAAGCTTTTTGCAAATCAGTGGTATCAACCGATTTTTCAAGGCACTGTACGAACGAAAATTGTACAGAAAAACTGTATAACCTAGTATGTCGAAATTTTAAAAATGAACATCGTTTGGGAAAAGGTCAGTTGGTAATGTGAATTCCCAGAGATTTCAACGAAATGGTGCGCTTTACGAAATACAATATTTTGTTGAAATATCAATGAAATTTTATTGCCTAATTGTACCATCGAAGATGAAAAGCTGTTTCTTTACAAATTACGAATTCGAAAAATAAAAACATTTACTGACCAATAACATCGGTTTTACCATAGTTGGCAATTATGTTCCAATTGCAGCTTCTGTTGCAACATTTATTCCTTCTATGGATGTCTATATGTTTTTACTTTAGTGCATCCTTGCAAAATAGATAACGGGAGACACAGTGTTGAAGAAGGATTTTTTTTATGTTATACTTATATTTTACGAACAATTTATAAACAGAAGAAAAAAGATATAAACAATGAGAAAAAGAGCACCAGTAGTGGATGACATAAAGATAGAAATTTTGAAATATGTTGTAAGGACATTCTATGCTGCTGGGATGGTTATGTTTTTATTGGAATTTAATTCGAGAACGATGTTTTGTATTGTCACCAATCGATGTG
Source organism: Philhelius pedissequus (assembly GCA_910595825.1). NCBI lineage: Eukaryota > Metazoa > Arthropoda > Insecta > Diptera > Syrphidae > Philhelius > Philhelius pedissequus. The sequence continues at coordinate 82,312,568 of OU343163.1, forward strand.
AAAGAATGGTTGTTTTTTTTTTTGCTTTGCTTTTCTTAATGAAATTTCATCTTGCTTTTATTAATTCTTTGTAGTTTGTCGAATGGAATTTATAGTGTGAACAAGAACACATTGGTTGTATCCATTATATTTTCAATGTTGGGGTAATCTGAAGACTGAGGATGCTTTTGAAATAAAATTGTTCTTAAGTGCTGTTGTTTATTTTACTTACTTCAGGGTTTTTCAATGGTTCTTACTTATCTTTGCCAAATTACATTTACATTGTTATCATCGTTATTAATATGAATTATATATTGGTATGACATTTGACTCATGGACTCAATTATTCTGACGTTTATAATTGTGTTACTCAAAAATATAGAATGGAACTAGGATATAAGGATTGAATATATAGAATGACCGTTGTAACGTCGAAATTAAGATTTTTAGTTTTTTTTTATATTTATGCGCGTACTAAATGGATTTTGACTTTATTTTAAATAATAAATCACATTCCGAGCAGTGGAAAAAAGCAAAGATGAATGCCTACGAAAATAACGCGAAAATATTTTTTTTTTTTTCAAATGATAGATATTAGAATTCCCCTATATATTACCATAGGTTAAGCAGTGTAAACAAAACCAATGCACATTTGACAAAATTTGCGAAGTCGTTGTACTAGTATGCATCGTTCCAACAAGCTTAATTTAATGGTAGCAGACTGGATATTATCACTTCTGAAATCTTTTTGGGACCACAGATCGTTTCTCTTCTGAATAAATTTCAAGACGGAAATTCTTTTAACTTTTAGAAATCCCAAGAGGATTGCCTGGAAGAAGTTCAGCTTAATTGTTAATTCCAAACTAAGAAGTATACCCATCAATCTTAACTGTGATTCGACGTATTATACAAAATGTTAACCCCAGTTCGTTCATAGTCAAGAGATAAATCCTTTGCATCATCAATAATCACTGCCTTTAAGGCCTCTTATACTCTACCCACTTGATTAAATAAAGTTCTGTATAACCTTAGGAAAATGACAATAACGATCTTAAATATCTCCCAGAAACATGCGTTTTACCAACCCTATAAAAATTGACTCAAAGTCCACAAGCAAGCTCTCGTATTAGCAAAGCAACCAGGTTGAGGTTTTATCCAAGAAACATTGTAATCCGTCCTTTTTGAAAAAGCCTGATGGCTTCTGGACAGTTTACCCAGCTTATTTCTTGGAACTATTGATGACACACTTTCCCGAACACGTTAGATCTGGTGCCGTTATGAAAAAAAATTTCCTGGCTTCATTCCAAATTTGCTCTAAAAACCTCAAGATAGGCCAGTTCCTTGGGTGCAAATAAATTTCAAAGGATTCCTCTATATTAACTATGTACTCGAGTCTTGAAGGTATGTATGAGTAGGTTTTGTGCCAAAAGTTGGTATATGGCAGCATTATTCCGTCCAATTAGTCGGATTTGTTTCGTTCTTAAAATATTAGAGTGCTTGACCGGCAATCATATTAGAAACATCCTAGAAGGATATCCCATTGTGAAACCTCTCAACAGTTCGCACGCATATCTATATATATATCAGATCAGCTATCAAGAATATATCTTCGCGACTTTCTTCCAACAACAACAGTTTTAACAACAATGCTTACCAAATGATATTGGAATCGTTCGTTTGATTTTTGTGTGGAAGACTAAAATTTATGGGTCTGCTTAATGCAAGCAGTTAAAAAATAAAATACAAGCAATTAAAATTCAGCGAATGTATGATATTCATAATACGTCATGTCAAGTTACGTTCGGCAATACAAACTTCACCAAACACATTTTACTCTGTCCCAGAAAATAGGCAGTATACGTCTTAAGAGAAAGATTTTTCAAAATCAGTAGCGTGTCATATTTTTGCACCATACTAAATTGAAAGAACTTTTCCATAAAAAGTGTTTGTCCGCCCGTAAATATATAAAATAATAAAAAAAATTCATTGCATCTGACACAGACCCAACGTCATACTCAGCGCACATCTGTGTCGAGTCAACTGAATTGCTTTTGCTGTGGCCTATGCTGCTGCTATTCAACCCCCATTAAATACTGATGTGCTTTCAGAGTTACCCGTGTCCATTTGTTAACTCGTTCGGTTTTTTTCCTTGGGTTTCTGTTAGGGTGCTTTTTATTTGAGAGCTTTAAAAAAAGTTTCGAATGATGAGTGTTATCGTGGAGTGTTTTCATCCTGTGCACTTCTTTTAATGTGTGGAAAATATATTAAAATGCAGGAACAAAATTTTAAGCTGCTTTCTTTGAAGAAGAACATTATTTGCGTAGATTTTAATTAATGTGAAGTAAAGTATTTTGGTATAAAAAATGTATGTTTAAAAGGTGTATTTATTTTAAAGTTTTGTGCAATTTGTATTTTTAACTCCTGTATTTTTAAAAAGGTGTGTTTTTTTTAAGTTTTGTACAACTAGTTCGAAATGACTTCGAGGATTTCAAAAGATTTAAGTTCCGAAAAAAAAAAATAAAAATTCATAAAATTGAAAAAATAAGACAGAAGCATGTAGCTGATATTTTTCCTGTAGGTGAACGATAAGTTTACAGACTTTTTAACTAAAACAGTTCCAAAGGCCAAGACTCGCCACCAAAGAAAAACATATCTATTAATGAATATTTTTTTATTTTTGCTTGTTTTTTCTTTAAAAGCGATTGGACCTACTGGGGATATCCTTCAAAAACGCACCATTTGTCTTACCTCTTGTTGGTGTGGAAAATATAAATGTGTTTATATTTTTATAAATACATAAAAATTCTTATCGAAAAAAACAGCGGTAACCATACATACTATTCCTTCATATTTGGACCCATTTAAAATACACACTACGAAAACCCTGTGAGATCTTTATTGAATGACAAATTTATGCAATCCACTATAGCGAGAATGAGGGTCAAACGTCCTATCTTGCCTACACTCCCTATTTTTCTGGGACAGAGTTTAGTCTGATATTAACAAAATAAATGCTGGTGTGCCCCAGGGCTCCGTATTGTCTCCGACCCTCTTTCTCATTTTTATTAATGATCTCTTATCTGGAACTTCTAATCCACTTAATTGTTTTGCTGACGATATTACTCTCAGTTTTTCATATTCGTTTTCAGATGCACCTCCTTGTTCTTCAGATGTGCAACTGCAACGGCAGCGTATGATAAGCTCATTAAATTCTGATCTTGACAGCATTGTCCAATGGGGAATACAAAACCGCGTAGAATTTAATGCTGCGAAAACTCAGTGCTGTCATCTTTCATTAAAGCAGAACCCACACCACATGCCGCTATCCATGAGGAAACCGATCAGCTTTCAGTCCTTGGCATGTGCATCACAGACCACCTCTTGTGGAATGAACACATATTTGATGTCGCCAAAAACGCTGCAAAATGTTTTTGCTTTCTTCGAAGATGCAAGAAATTCTTGTCCCAGTCTCATCTGGCTGTAATCTATAAGGCCTTCGTTCGTCCAAAGCTGGAGTATAACTCGCACATTTGGGCAGGAGCTCCCAAAACTCATCTGAGTCTCTTAGATAGAATTCAAAAAAGAGCTTTAAGAATGATTGGCGATAGAACTATAGTGGATACATTTACATCTCTCGAACATCGTCGTAATATTGCATGTATTTCGCTATTTTTATAAAAAGTGTTCTAGCGAAGTAGCCAGATGCATTCCTCCCCCTAAACAATTCAACCGTAATACTCGCGCTTCTAGGAATGCTCATCAGTTTACCCTTGAGCCCAAATTTGGACTGTACTGTAAAGTACAGAGATTCTTTCTTTAGTCGTACAACACGTATGTGGAATGCTTTACCAGGCTCTATTTTTCCCCCTCATTTTTACATTCAGAACTTCAAAACTAATGTACTTCGGTATCTCCTTTTTAATCCTTCCCTATTTTCCTAAAGCTCGCACTGTGCTTGTCATGTTAAGGGTAGCCAAAACCCCTTTAGTGCGGGTTTATTATACAAAAAAAAAAGTAGAGGAACACCCTACGACGGAGTTCTGACTCCTAGTTTATGGCTCTTAGTCATGAATGAAATTCTCATGAAGTTGGGAAGATGTAGCATGAAAGTGGTTGCATTTGTAGATGATTTGTTAATACTTGTGACAGGAAAGTTCACCTCTGTGTTAAGTAAGATCTCGGAATATGCTTTATGAAAGGTTAGTGACAAGTCTGATGTTCTTTACTATATGACTTAACCAAACCAAAACTGAACTAATGATATTTACTATACCAAAGACTATAAGATAAAAGATACACCCCTTCACTCTATTCCGACTCAACCACCAAACACTCATTCTCCTCTAGGGCAAAAGATCTACCTAGGTGTAATTCTCGACACCAAACTTAACTGAAACCTATGCATTCAAGAGAGTGTTAAGAAGCCTTCCGCGCCTACAGCAACACATTTGGTAAAAAGTATTGTCTCCAATCTAACATGATGTTGTGGACGTACACAGCCGTGGTAATACGATTGTGTGAGGGTAGCTCGCACTCAAAGCTTACGATATCGGTACACTTAAGAGCTTCAAATTAACTCAAGCATTAGCGCCACAGGGGCTATAAAAAAGTTGTTTAATTTTGTTTCCACTACCTGTTGCCATACTTGATCTGCACTTCAAATATTTAGTATCTTGAAGGGCTTGAAGGCTAAAAGAATCCATTTCCTGGTTTGCTAATTCATATGGTCACAGCAATATCACAGACTTGATCCAATATCCAATTGAGATATTTTCATCTTCCACTGGTAACTGAACCCCTAAAATATGCATCAGTAAAGATTTTAAAGCCATGTTTCCATCTACAACTACTGGGACGAAAAAGTTCGACTCAACTACATACTATAATGGCTCAAAGATGAAGCGTGTGGTGTTGGTTCAGAAATCTTTTCTACGACTCCTTTCGGCTACCCCAGAACCAGAATACAGATAGTATACCACTAGTTCGCTTGCCGTTGGTTTTCACGAACTCAAGTGGATTCTGTGACGACAAAAATTCTTGAACAACCATTTTATGAATATAGGTTTCGACTAACGCTTGGGTATACACTATATCAATTACGAACTCATAATTATTGATTATATATATTACATTTATATATGTATGTTGATTAGGCTGAAAAGTAATATTAGTGCTTAATGATATGTTTCTTGAACTTTTACTATAATGTGACATTTTGTTTTTTTATTTACAGAGAATTGGATGATAACCTATTGACTAGTCTTCCAGAAGGACTTAATAAATTGACCCATCTCCAAGAACTGTAAGTATTAAATTAAATAAATTTATTTTTCTTTATCCCTTTTATCCCCATTTACATAATATATCGAAACTAGTTCAATTAGTTAGAATTTGCTTTAGAAATAAATGAAATTCACTTTATCCTTCCTTTTTAATCTAGCAATGTCCTTGATTCCGCATTTCAAACAAAACTTCTTTTAGTTAAGATCCTCAATTATTATCCTGTTTACAAAGACTTCCATACCATCCTGTTCGCATTTCAAATAGTACAAGGATTATGATGCGTTATATGTAGATATCATTTGAGTTCATGATTGACTGAATCAAAATGCGAATATAGCTTTTTCCGTGTAATTCTTTTAAGAAAGAAAGAGATATTCAAAAAGATGAAACTTCTAGATAATAAAGTCGTACAGTCACTATAAACCAGAACCATGTTTGCATGCACACAGAGACTATAATACAAGCAATTTCTGGCAAATACTTTCCGCTTTTGCTCATTCAAAATAGCTTTACCAAGAAAATGCTTCACATCCTGTGATATTCTTGTATTCCGGATGTGATCACAGTTCTTGCTAGGACACTAGGTACATGAAATGCAACTACAATCCAACCAGTCAGTTACCCAACAGCAGTCGTTTATTTGTAAATTGCGTTTTCATCGAGTTTTTTCTGAAAATAAAACTCTTACTATACACACCAAACCCGATGTGCGTTTAAAATAATCCTGTGAATGTACGTACCGCACATGACCCACAAACAAATGCTATTTTTGTTTTTCTTGTCATTTTGCATTCAGTAGTATTTTCTTCTGTACTATATTGCTGCATACTGCTTATCATCAAGGATAAAGGATAGATAATATATTTGTGCATTCATCCGTTGTAAATGTGTGGTGTTAATAGAAATTCACAGGATATCCCGAAGGATATTGGATGGCATTCCGAAATATGTGGGTTGAACTTAATTTGAGTTTTTTTTTGTTCAAACAAAGACTTGAAGGAAGACAAGGAACAAATGTCCTCAATATTGCTTTTGCAGTGAAATTATTTCAATAAAAATTAAGTAAAATCTCTAATTTTAGATACCAAATGTTTGGTCTTATATTGAATATGAACATTTTGGTAAAAACTAACTGCTCTTATATATTTTATTTCAGTTATAAGTTAATCATATGCTTTTTTTTCGAAGCAGTTAGAGAATGATAAATCCTATTTTTTTTAGACAACCCATTAAGGGAATTAAAAATAAATACCATTTTATTTACCGTTATAAAATATCAAAAAGCGGAGCTGATTTATTAATTAAAAAAACAAACAAAAAAACGAATTACTTCCTTAGCCATTTTGTATAGTTAGATTTAATTTAATTTTCAATTCCTGAGTTGCTTAAACACTGAAATAGGTGATAGCATGTTGAAACTTGTGGAGGGAGGGCCTTCCCTTCAGTTGGGTGTTTTTTTTTGTACGATTTTAGTTAAACTAAATATATATGTATGGCGTTAAAGTTGTGACGCACGCTGATGAAATGCTGCTTATACTTCATGACTATTTGTTTCCACACTACTTAAGATTCTACAAGTATTCTCTAGAAAAGCTAAGCAACAAAACATTTCAAACATAATATGTTGGAACAGACTGCTGACCTGGAAAAGAATAAAATTTTATTGTCACCATTACCGTTATTTCTAATTTTGTTTTTACTTGCGATATAGGTGGGTCCATTGCATTTGAAAAAAATAAAAGTCGAACTTGAGATTTTAATCAAACTTGACATTACGATGATGGAGCACACCAAAAAAGGGGTCCCGCAATTCCGTCTGTCTCTCTGTAGATCGATCTACACCATAAACGGCTGAAACGATTTTCTTCAAACTTGATACTTAAGTGTTTTAGGTGATTGTCTTAAATAGATTCGTGAATCGTTTTTTTAACCCCAAAAAATAAGGACAATTTTTTCTACCATCTTAATTATCTTGAAAACGGCTTTAAAGCTACAATTACACGGTCAACGTAATCGGTCATCGCATTGACTCTCCGACGTCACAACTAAAATTGACTGCCACTGCAGCGGCAATGTTTACAGTGTCAATGCTTCAAACGTTGACGATCCCACGAATGACACAAGTCGGTCAATGATGTCCAAAAAATGCGATGAAGTGCCTTTTGTGAATGTAATTAAATATTTAAGATTGTCATACCAATTTTTTTTAGAAAAAAATTGGAGAAATTTAGTATATAAAGGGTTATCCATTTTGCGGTTTCAAAAGTATAAGGCTGGAATTCCACATCTGTCAAACACTAAGTTGTTAAACTTATTTTTTTGCAGTTGAAAGTCTGACATTTACGAAAATGGATCGCTTAACTATCGCACAAAGCATACAAATTGTTAAAATCACTTACGAAAATGGTGATTCTGCCACAGCCACATATCGTGCTTTAAGAGAGGATATTATGGTTTACATAATCGTCCAACTACGCAAGCAATTGGCAAAATTGTGAAGAAATTTGAAAAGACTGGGTTGGTTACAGATATTGTAAGGCTTGTGCTTAATCGTTTCGCTCGTACCACTGAAAATATCGCTGCTGTAAGTGAAAGTGTTGCCGAAGACCCGAATGTGTCGATTCCTCGTCGTTCTCAGGAATTAGGACTGTCTTACGGCACATTATGGCATATTTTGCATTTGGATATACACATACATCCATATAAAGTCCAGGTCACACAACAACTGTAGCCAGCTGACCATTCACAACGTCGTGGATACGTCGAATGGGTGCTTGAACAACAGGCGGTGGACGGCAATTTTACGAACATAATTTTCCTCAGCGACGAAGCACATTTCTCGCTCGGTGGGTATGTTAATAAACAAAATTGTCGTATTTGGGGTTCTGAGAATCCTCAAGTAATTGAAAAGAGACCATTACATCCACAAAAAGCCACTGTTTGGGGCGCTCTTTGGTCCGGAGGTGTGATTGGACCTTACTTATTCGAAAACGACGATGGAACGACTGTCACCGTCAATTCGGAGCGTTATGGTCATATGATAACCGACTTTTTTTTTTGCCTGCTATTGAAGAATACGACTTGGAGAATATGTGGTTTCAACAAGTTGGTGCCACATGCCACACAACTGGAGCGAATATGGCTTTATTGCGATTTGACACCGCTGGACTTTTTTTAGGGCTACGCGAAAGTCCGTGTTTATGCGGATAAACGTTTAACTCTTGAGCACTTGAAAACCAACATTCGTCAAGTTATGGCTGATATACCGCCCAATATGTGTCAAAAAGTGGTCAAAAATTACCTCGAAAGAATCGATGCTTGCAACAATTCACGTGGTGGTCATTTAAATGATGTAGTGTTTCACACATAATGTCAACGTTCAAGCTTTATAATAAAAAATAAATATCATGAAAAAAAATATTGTATATGTATTTTATTTACGTTTACTTTTGAAACCGCAAAATGGATAACCCATTATTTAGATTTTTAATAGAAATCTTTTGCATACTATGTGATCGAACAAGTTCGTGCGATCCAGTCGTGCATTTTATTTTCTTAGTGACCAAAAAAGATATTTTCAATATAAAAGCCAACCCCTTCTTTTTTCAACAAAAGTGTTTTAATTTATATTATTTAGCAAATCTAATGTTCTACAAGTCTGTTTTTCAACTCTTTTCATGGAAAATCTAATTGAATATATTTTTTTGCTGACGAAAGTATCTACCCTCAGCGTTTCATCTATCAAGTTACTTTCCGGGACTGGATTTCAATTTTAAAGCTATTGATAATTTCGAGAAAAAAAGAGAACATCAAGAGCTGGCGAAAGAGGCTTTAAGATTATTAGTGCCATTCACCACTTCATACCTACTCGTATGTAGTCAATGTACCAAGTCTTCGAAGAAAAAAAAAACTAAGAAGAGAAATAGACTTAATTTGAAAAATGTCAATTTCTCAGTGCTAAACCCAAAGTTTAAACAACTTAAAAAATAAGCAGACACACCCGTCTCACAAAAAAAATCTGTGTTTTATTTTTGTTAGTACAAGACAACGAGAATATGTTGAGCAATTTCTTTGCTTTTCAGTTTTAACCGGGTTCCTGCATTTGCTTAGCATGAGATTTACCTTGCAAAACTTTCATTTTAGAATTTCGCTAACAATTGTTTTTTTAATCTTACCGGCTTGCGAGTGCGACTCCTAAATAACACTGGTGTAAAACTTATATCGCTATAGAAGTTCTTAAAATTGTGGGCAGAAAAGATCCGGTTGCCAGTTGCATTCCTCCCCTTAAACAATAACCGTAATAGTCGCGCTTCTAGGAATGCTTGAAATCTTAATGAAACTATCCAATTTTTTGAATAACTTGCCGAGTGAAGTTTTTTTTAATAAATATGAATTGTCAAAAATAGGTTACAAAATTTGTTTGAACCATGACTTACTAAAACTTTATTATTCTTACGAAACTGACTATATTTATTTTTTGGATTTGCGGTTGGAATTAATTGCATGGCATGGTTATTTAGGACTACGCAAAAAATAAAAACACTTTGTGACCACAGTGCTTAAAAATGTGGCCTAGGGCAGTGGTGTCCAACCCGTAGTTTGTGGGCGCTCGGTAGCACGCGGTCTGTTTTCTGGGCGCCCACAAGCACCACGGGCTCAAGTAAACTCTTTTTGCAGGGTACAATCGGAATTTGAAAGGCGTTTTGAGAAAATGTTCTGTATGCAGAACCTCTGATTGTTTTTTTTTCCTTTAATTAATACTGAAATTTCAGATTCGTTGATGAAGACTCATTGTTGCATCAATAAAACAAAAACAAAATATCTTGAAGAACGAAAGCTCCTTAATGACCGGCAGTATGGCTTTCGTAGCAATAGGATGGTATATCTCACCGAGCAGTAGCACAAATCTTTACATCGTTTTGGAGAAAGTAAGATTATTGCGCTTGATATTTCAAAAGCATTTGATGGAGTTTGGCATCAAGCTCTCCTATCGAAAATGCGTGCATTTGCTATCGATGAATGTCTTCTTCGTTGGATTAGAAATTACCTTTCGGACCGTTCAATACAAGTTGTATTGGACGGTTTCAAGTCTGATATTCACAAAATAAATGCTGGTGTGCCCCAGGGCTCCGTATTGTCTCCGACCCTCTTTCTCATTTTTATTTATGATCTCTTATCTGGAACTTCTAATCCACTTAATTGTTTTGCTGACGATAGTACTCTCAGCTTTTCATATTCGTTTTTAGATGCACCTCCTTGTTTTTTCGGATGTGCAACTGGAACGGCAGCGTATGATAAGCTCATTAAATTCTGATCTTGACAGCATTGTCCAATGGGGAATTAAAAACCGTGTAGAATTTAATGCTTCAAAAACTCAGTGCTGTCTTCTGTCGTTAAAGCAGAACCCACCCCCCATGCCGCTATCCATGAGCGGCACTAGCATTGAAGAAACCGATCAGCTTTCAGTCCTCGGCATATGCATCACAGACCACCTCTTGTGGAATGAACACATATTTGATGTCGCCAAAAACGCTGCAAAGTGTTTGGGCTTTCTTCGAAGGTGCAAGAAATTCTTCTCCCCGTCTGATCTGGCTGTAATCTATAAGGCATTCGTTCGTCCAAAGCTGGAGTATAACTCGCACATTTGGGCAGGAGCTCCCAAAAACTCATTTGGATAGAATTCAAAATAGAGCTCTGAGAATGATTGGCGATAGAACTATAGTGGAAACATTTACATCTCTAGAACATCGTCGAAATGTTATATGTCTCTCACTATTTTATCGCTATTTTTATAAACACTGTTCCAGCGAAATAGCCAATTGCATTCCTCCCCTTAAATTTTTCAACCGTAATACTCGCGCTTCTAGGAATGCTTATCAGTTTACCCTTGAGCCCAACTTTGGACGTACTGTTAAGTACAGAGATTCTTTCTTTAGCCGTACAACGCGAATGTGGAATATTTTACCCGGCTCTATTTTCCCCTCCCATTTTGATATTCAGAAATTCAAAACCAATGTGCATCGGTATCTCCTCTTACATCCTTCCCTACTTTCCTAATGCTCGCACTGTGCTTGTTCATTTTAAGGGTAGTCAAAACCCCTTTAGTGCGCGCATCCGTTTAAAAAAAAAAAAAAAAAAACCGAATTAAAAATTATTACATTGTGAAGTGATATCATGCTTAAAAACACAGACAGTTAAACAACGAGATTTTCAAGCTCATGGTCCACGTTAAATACAAAAACGTATGTCACTATGCACTCATCCTTAAAGCATTCTTCGGGTCAACGTATTTTGTGAACGGTGAACGCGCTGTTTCGTTATCAAAATTGATTGATACCAAATACAGAAATATGTTAACGAATGAGCGCTTACAAGATTATAAGGGTAGACAGGAGGGGAGTAAATAGGGATATTATGTTTGAGGTGCCTCCCTAAGCCATCCTGACCTTTGAATAAATTTCAGGATATGTTTAAGTGGCTTATTATAGACAACGCCCAGTTCATCGAAAAATTTATTTCCGAGAGCTTCTTTCCTGCTTCGATCAAGGCTGTGGCATTCACAAAGGAAGTGATATGAGAACTCTTCGGCCTCTTTGTCAACTCAACCTCTAGTAAGTCAGGTGTGCTTATGCCCATTCTGGTCATGTGGGTTCCGATTAAGTTGTGAACCATTAAGATAACCACCAGGAGGGACAGTTCAGATCTGTTAAGCCCTGGCAAATATTCTGTTTTTTTCTTAGAGATATCTGTCCAAAGATTTAGCTCCCCATCTGTCGTTTGCGATTTTGAGGAAAATTTGTTGGATTCTAAATTTTTCTTATTGTAGCTTTTTTCTCTCTGTCTTGAACCCAGATATTTAGCCGGGCCAGTAATGTGTAGTGGCATCCCATTTATGATGGAGGGGCTTATATTTGGAATGTTACGTTTCCTCATGAACAAAACTAGGTCGGGTGTTTAATGGGCTAACATTTAGTCCGCAACTACTGTCCCAATTACAGAGCTTATCAAAGCCGTTCTTAAGAATTTCGCACAGTGTGTGATCGAATTTACCTGATGCCATTAGCATATGCCACGACTTTGACACTCGTTGGACATAGCTTTAATAAGATCAGGTTAACGACCAGAAGCTAAAGAAGAGGAGATAGTACCTCTGCGTGTCCTTACATTGTTAGGACATGCAGAGGTCAATTCTCAATTCATGATCCTGGAATGAAACATACAGTCGATCCAATTTGACAGTAGCGGGTTAATGCCACTTGAGTCCAGGGCTTGACAAATTGCTTTATTTCAACATTGTTAAAGGTCCCTTCTATATCAAGAAATGCACTCAGCGTAAGGTCTTTGAATTGGATAGATTTTTCAGTTGTGCCTATCAGTTCATGAAGTGCTGTCTTAACAGATTTGCCCTTAGTGGCATGCTGGGCCTGTGACAGAACACCGTCATTTAGCTTCAGGCGAATTTGTACATTTGAGTCTTTCCAGCGTCATCAATAGGAAGGAAGACAGGCATATAACTCTGAAATCTTTGGTTCAGTGTTGGTGGGCTTTCCAGCTTCCGGAATGAAAAGAATATAGTATATCATAATCTCATAGTAAATAAAAAGTTGTATAAGGGAATGATGTAGTTTCCTTTAATCTCACTCCATAGTTTTTTATGCGGCAACACCTGCGTAGCTCTTTTAGAGTTTTAAAAAAGCCCTTGGGGCAATACCAGTTGGACACCACTGGCCTAGGGTATTGATTTTCATTATTATTCTATATATTGCTTTTATTACTTAACCAAGCGAGATGGATTTTTTTTAAACTATTTTTTCCAATACGGGTATAAACTACCATATCATCCTGTACAAGCTTGACGTTGACTTACGGGACACCCTGTATAACTGTTTATGAAATTCAATGCATTTTGCCAGGTCGTTATAGTTAGTCTGTAATATGTCGTGATCCTTCGCTGCGAACATAAAGACAAGAGATAGTGATTTCTTTTGCAGATTTCCAAAATTTTTGATTTTTCCCACATTTTGTTTAAATATGTTTATCCCAAGGTTTAGATTATAATGCGAAGTGAAATCCAAAATTAAGTGAAATATTAATAGATCTCGTATTAAAACGTTTACAAAATTAAATTTTCACCTTTAATTTGGCTTAGAAAGATTTTCCCTGTCGCCCAAATAATTTCATTCGATTTTATTTTTCATAAAAATATATGAAAATTTCGCTTCGGTTTCGTTTCTTTTCATTTCAGTTCGGCTTCGAGCAACCGTCTCAAATGGATCAATGAAACAGATCTGCCGAAGAATCTACACACAATCGACTTTCGAGCTAATCCATTGCAAGGAATCCGTCGTGGTGCTCTTACCTACATGCCACGCCTGCGTAAACTGTAGGTATACAAAAATATCAATATTGTATTTTCTGTAAAAAATCGAAAGAAACATTTTTTTCATTTATGTTTATTTTTTTGAAATGACTACTGGGAGAACAATAAGAAATTTCGAGCAGTTGCTCAAAATTATTTCCATTCAAGGATCTTATCGGATGTTAGAGCCTTACAAAATTTTCCCGACTTGGATGGTTGTTATACATTGGAGGTATTGAAACTCGATCGAGCTGGCTTAACTGCGGTTCCGGAAAATTTGTGTAAACAAATTCCTAGGCTAAAGAGTTTGTATGTTGTTTGTTTAAGTTTTGTTTACGAAGAATTTTTTTTGAATATGCTTTTGACCCTAGGGAACTTAAAACCAATATGTTAGAGAAAATTCCTCTGTTGGGGAATTGCAGAGAAGTAAGACTGTTGTAAGTGTTGGAGAAATTCTTCTTTTTATCGGATCAGTTTTGGACTGTATTTGTGATTCTAGGGACTTATCGAGCAATCGGATTGAGTCACTTACTGGGAGGCCTTTTCAAGGCCTTAAGCAACTGCATGACCTTTTGTTGTCATACAACAAAATCCAAGTGATACCGGAAGATGCTTTTTTAGGCGTACCAAAGCTGCAACTATTGTAAGTTCTCATTTATACACTCTAAAGCAAGATTTGTCTTCATATCTTTCCTTAAGGGACTTGGAAGGTAACGGAATAACTTCGATTCACGAGAATGCCTTCTCGCAGTTTGTAGAATTAGAGGACCTAAATCTGGGAAATAACATATTTCCTAATCTTCCACCAAACGGTCTGCATCGCTTGCTTCATCTCAAGACCTTTAACAACCCAAAACTAAAGGAGTTCCCAAATCCGGAAACATTTCCACGTATTCAAACACTAGTGCTATCATATGCTTATCACTGTTGCCCTTTTTTGCCGTTGGTTGCGATGTCTGCGACACGGAAACCTCCATTAGTTCAGGAAGCTGTACTGTTTCCTTCGGACTCTGAGTTCGATATGAGCTTGTGGAATAGCAGCATGACTGACATCTGGCCACAGCTCCGTAAGTATTTCAATTCCTTCACACCAAGAAATTTTAAAAACTTTCAAACCTTAGATAATCTGAGTAAAAAGTTTGGAACCCAAATGACTGACTTGTGGAACAACTTCGGACAAGACTTCAATTATCCCGGCAATCTTCCGACTTACGTTGAGGAATATTTTGAAGAAGATCAATCCAATATGGGCCCAATTCGACCATTTGGTTCGGATGTCACCCCGGGGTCCGTTCAATGCTTGCCGATGCCAGGGCCATTTCTCCCGTGTGCTGATCTCTTCGACTGGTGGACTTTGAGATGTGGAGTTTGGATTGTATTTCTCTTGGCTTTGCTTGGCAATGGAACGGTTGTCTTTGTTCTGATATTTTCCCGATCCAAAATGGATGTTCCGAGATTTTTGGTTTGTAATCTTGCCGCTTCGGATTTCTTCATGGGTATTTATCTCGGAATCTTGGCTATAGTAGATGCCTCCACGTTAGGGGAGTTTCGGATGTTTGCAATTCCTTGGCAAATGAGCGTTGTATGTCAGGTTGCTGGATTTTTAGCTGTTTTGTCATCAGAACTATCGGTCTACACACTGGCAGTGATCACTTTGGAACGCAACTATGCTATAACACATGCGATCCACTTAAATAAGAGGCTCTCTTTGAAGCAGGCCACATACATTATGATCTTCGGCTGGATTTTCTCCCTCGTCATGGCCACACTTCCATTGATAGGAATCTCAGACTATAGAAAATTTGCCGTCTGTTTACCATTCGAAACAACAACTGGCATAGCTAGCCTAAGTTATGTTATAGGTCTTATGTTTATCAATGGTTGTGCATTTCTAACTCTCATGGGTTGTTACTTGAAGATGTACTGGGCCATTCGGGGTTCGCAGGCGTGGAATACTAACGACTCAAGAATAGCCAAACGAATGGCTTTACTCGTGTTCACTGATTTTCTTTGCTGGTCGCCGATAGCCTTCTTCTCGATCACCGCCATTTTTGGCCTCCAGTTGATTTCCCTGGAACAGGCTAAGATCTTTACTGTATTTATCTTACCGCTAAATTCATGCTGTAATCCATTCCTGTATGCTATTATGACGAAACAATTTAAAAAAGACTGCGTAATGCTCTGCAAGGCATTCGAAGAGACACGGGTCTCGCGGACCGTTGGTCGGTCCGATCGAACTCCAAAGGAACTTCCACCACTCTTGTCAAATGCACATCATCCACCGGGATGTCGTTGCTTACGTATGCTGCCCAACGAAATGCCAACTTGGCATAAGATGCCTGTCAAGGCTGAAGGCTCAAGTATTTGGGCGAGGGCGTGGCAGAGGCTGCTTTGCACCAAAACGAAGAAACGAAGGTCCGAGAGTAGACGTCGTGCAGCAAATACTGATCCATATACGTATCAGTTCTCCGAAATTAAGAACAAGAAGCAAACCAGAGCGAGTTCCATTTCGAGTGAGAATTTTTGCTCGTCTAGATCAAGTAGTTGGCGGAATGGTCCTCCGAATGCGCATACATGTGCCATTCCATTGAAAATGATAGAACCGAGCGGACGTCGGCGGCACTCGGCATGGCTGATTACCAGAAAAACGTCTCAAGACTCAAATTTGTCCAGTTCCAGAAATGATTCGTCCGCATCTGCCACAACTGCAAGTACGTCCACCTTTAGGTTGTCAAGATCGAGTGCTGGGAGTACAACTCCCTTACCTTCAATTACTGGTAAAGTGTTTTGGTTATTTCTTATTTCCAACACTTTGTTTTATATTAATGTTGCCGTTTTTTTTTTAAGCTCACAACAGTAAAACTTCTTCATCGACTTCGAAGCCCCGGCTTGTTCGTCAAGAAGCAGTTCAAGAAGAAGACGATTCTTCACCACCACGTCTAGGAGTCCGATTTCTTCCGACGATACCATCAGCTGCGGATAGTAGTGTTGCGCTTGAAGAAGATTCCATCCAATCGAATTCTGGAAGTGTTACGAATTTTTATACCGTTCTGGAACAACAGACCGGTACAACCAAAGCTATGATCTCTAGTCCCAAATATCCAGCCAATGAAAGGCCACCATGAATGGTATAAAGCAAGCCATTTGTAAGAAAGTACCGTTCAAGGTCGTGATATTTTAGATATTATTTGTAAAAAAAAATACACACAAAAACTCACATACACAAATATAAAAAAAAACATCCCATGTAAATGCTAAATTTATACTCTATATTAATGTTTAAATGTATAAGGAAATAAAAAAATAATAGTTAAAGTATCTAGTAATATTATATATATTTATAAAAAGAAGATATAAAAACATGTGAACAAAATACACAGTAAAATAATAATAATTAGATTAAGTTTAAATGAGCCGCCATGTTTTTTTTCTCCCGCTCTTTTTATTCAACTTATGTTTGTGGTTCAACTAGTCTCTACCAGGGGTAGTTGATCGTAGTCAATATCATGTGTTACTATTTCGGGGGATTCAATAAGCCGGATCTGGGGAATCTTTTCGTTTTGATACCTTTTGATAAACCATCTCAAGATCAAAACCATGGGTATTAGACTAATACTGAATAGGATGAGAATAATAGCTGAAATTGTTCGATGACTCATGACGTGTCTGAAAGCAAATGTACCAGTTAAAAATATTTAAAACTTAAAAGCATTTTAATTTTATTTATTAAAAATATAGTTGATAAGTTTTAAGCAAACCAAACTTTAAAAATTTTTTAGCAATTGTGAAAATAATTTTTTTTTTTTTTGCATAAACTGCTGAAGCAAAAAACAATAATGTTGTATTTACAAGACTAGAATTTCCAGAGGTAGAGATGCGTCGGTGTTTTCAAAAATCGATATAATTTTTTATAAAATTATTTTTGGATCAAATTGTTTGCATACAAAAAAAATACGACACAATGCATTAAGTCTACCATCTATCGCAATACACGAGTTACATGGGCAACTTTCATCAGGATTGTCGTTTTTTAAAACATCGATTTCATCAGATCGATTTTCCTAATATCGATAAAAAATAAAATACAGTTGGCTAAAAGACCGACTGATCAAAATAACAGGAAAAAAAAAACTGGATGTCGATTTTCAGAATGTCGAAAGTAATTGACTTTTTTAATAATCGAGATTTCAGCAGTCTACAATAATTTAATAGTCGACATATAGTAAATCCTATAATTTCTAGGGGGGAAAAAATATCGCGAAGTATGAGATTTTTTGAAGGCAGTCGACATGTCAATTCGAGATTTCATAATGTCGACATTTTATGCCGAATGATGCCGATCGGGCAAGCCTATTAAATATGGATGTCCCAATCGGCATTTGGCCGAATTCTAAATAATACTGCATTCCTACCTAGATTTTCAAAAAAGTTATTTTTTGGATGCTTTAAAAAAAATATTTTTTTTTAACTTTTGCGCGCACTAAAGGGGGTTTGACTACCCTTAATATGAACAAGCACAGTGCGAGCGTTAGGAAATTAGGGAAGTATACAAGAGGAGATACCGATGCACATTGGTTTTGAATTTCTGAATATCAAAATGGGAGGGGGAAATAGAGCCGGGTAAAGTATTCCACATTCGCGTTGTGCGGCTAAAGAAAGAATCTTTGTACTTGACAGTACGTCCGAAGTTGGGCTCAAGGGTAAACTGATGAGCATTACGGTTGAAAAATTTAAGGGGAGGAATGCAACTGGCTATTTCGCTGGAACAGTGTTTATAAAAATAGCGATAAAATAATGACAGACATGTAACATTTCGACGGTGTTCTAGAGATGTAAATGTCTCTACTATATTTCTATCGCCTATCAATCTTAGAGCTCTATTCTGTTTTGGGAGCTCCTGCCCAAATGTGCGAGTTATACTCCAGCTTTGGACGAATGAAGGCCTTATAGATTATAACTAGATCAGACGGGGAGAAGAATTTCTTGCACCTCCGAAGAAAGCCCAGACCACAAATAAGCCATAATAAAGATTGGAAACCTTCGTACGTTTCACCCTCCAAAACCCATTTGTTTACATTGTTGTATTTGTAGCATTGAAACCCTATCCATGAATAGATGGGAAATCGAAAAGCAAAACAAAAACAAATTACTAGGGCTGTGTTGTCTATGTGTCTATAGGAAGAGGAACAGAAAAGATTCTTGTGTGCGTTTTTATCAATGTGTCTATTGGAAGAGGAACGGAAAAGTTACTTGTGTGCGTGTTTCAGCTTGTAGGCAAATGTCAAATGAAAGCAGAGGTTTCCGGTCTTTACATTATTAGTTTATGGCCCAGACACTTTGCAGCATTTTTGGCGACATCGAATATGTGGTCGTTCTACAAGAGGTTGTCGGTGATGCACATACCAAGAACTGAAAACTGATCGGTTTCTTCAATGCAAGTGCCGCTCAAGGATAGCGGCATGAGGGGTGGGTTCTGCTTTAACGACAGAAGACAGCACTGAGTTTTTGAAGCATTAAATTCTACGCGGTTTTTTATTCCGCATTGGACAATGCTGTCGAGATCAGAATTTAATGAGTTTATTATACGCTGCCGTTGCAGTTGCACATCCGAACAACATGGAGGCGCATCTGAAAACGAATATGAAAAACTGAGAGTAATATCGTCAGCAAAACAATTAAGTGGATTAGAAGTTCCAGATAAGAGATCATTAATAAAAATGAGAAAGAGGGTCGGAGACAATACGGAGCCCTGGGGCACACCAGCATTTATTTTGTGGATATCAGACTTGAAACCGTCCAATATAACTTGTATTGAACGGTCCGAAAGCTAATTTCTAATCCAACGAAGAAGAGATTCATCGATACCAAATGCACGCATTTTCGATAAGAGAGCTTGATGCCAAACTCTATCAAATGCTTTAGAAATATCAAGCGCAATAATATTACTTTCTCCAAAACGATATAAAGATTTGTGCCACTGCTCGGTGGACCTATTGCTACGAAAGCCATACTGCCGGTCATTAAGGAGCTTTCGTTCTTCTTTCCACTCGGAAAGAGACTAGTAGAGTAGGACAGATGGAAAAGCTTACGCAGTGGTTTTGCCAGCGTTGAAGAACACCTCTTCAGAACGATGGGAGGGATTCTATCCGGGCCAGCCATAGAAATCCAAAAATGTATGTTACTTCGAAAAAACATGCAGAATGAACTCTTGTTTAATTTTTTTTGTTGAAATCGATATAGCGGGTATACGAAATGTGAAAATAACAAAAAATGTAGTTCAATGACAGTTACTATTAAAAACCTTTAACTAAGTTAGTTTTATTTTTTTTTAACAATGTGCACCATGCTGCAACTACAACCATAAACATTTATTTTTATTTCAAAATCGTAGCTCATCTAATATTTCAGCTTCGATATGACTTCGGTAAGTAATTTCGATGTCTATAAGGCCTTATAGAAGCTTCAATCTTACTAGAAATTGTCTGTATTAATTGACATACAATCAATTTAGGCGCTTAAGTACCACGTTTGAAAAAAAAAACTGATGAACAGATTAAGCTATAGATCAAGTAAGAGACAGACGGACACATTTATTCATGTTTTATAACATAGTTAAGTCAAGTTAGATAAAAAGTAGGTAGTGAAATTATGGGTTAGTCGCAACATGTGTTGCAAGATTTATTGGCCAACTTATACAGCTGGTCAACTGGTTTTTATTTTTAAATAGAAAAATTATGATTTGTTTCTTACGTCCGTGTGTTTATTCCAAAAAAATGAAAATTAAAAGAACTTCGAAAAATGAAACATAGGCTTACAAAATTGAAACAAAATCCATTGTATTGTATGTATGTATGTAATATACATAAAATGTGTCTCGAGTGATGCCAACTGTGTGACAGGAATGTAGAGTTTATGGGGTCCCGTAAGGAGAATTTGACTTCCGGAAAGTGGAATAGAGTCGGTTGAATCTCATTTCAACTCAATAGAGATTTCCAAGGAAACGAAGCAAGCTTGAGGATCAATTCAAAATCGCATGTAAACGGTATAGTTCCACCTCGTAGAATTACGGACCAATAACATTAATGTTTATGTACACATTGCCACCTACTGCACTTCGTGTTTGTTGGCGTTGTTCCATATATACGGCAATTTCTGTCAAGATCGTCAATCATCAAAAAATGCATCTCGTCGTCTTCGCTAAAGAAGATTTAAAAAAAAAACAAAAAGTTTGCCTAATCCAATTCTGATTTCCTTTCGGTCTACCTTCATTCTGCTATCCGTCGGATGAGTTGCACTATCCAAGTTTATTTTGACATTGATGTTAAAAGATGCTCATGCCAAAACCGTAAAATATAAAATGCACGACTGGATCACACGTATCTACTTGTTCTTATGTTTTATCACATCATATGAAAAATATTCTTAATAAAAACGGCTTAGTCGTTTTTTTACTTAATTTTTTGTGTACAGCATTTCTTTAATATTTTTTCTCAAAAAAAAAATTGGTAGGTATGGCAATTTTAAATATTAAATAATATACATTTAAAACCAAAATTTCAAAAAAAAATATCCACCCATTTTCAATTTATGTATTTTTTTTTCAAAAATCCAAAACAAATATTTTTCGAAATTGTTGGTATGCAGTATCATTTTTATAATTCGAAGGACTTTGATCGACAGCAGTTTATGAGAAAGTCGAAAATAAAAAACATTATTGTATGGCAGGTACCGTTAATAACAAAATATCTAAAAAAAAAAAATGTTTTACCAAAATGTAGACTACCCAAAATAGTGCACACACTTTTTTTTATCAACGTCGGTAATGCCGTGTTCGAGATTATTAAGATGATAGAATACATTGTATGTCAAGTACCATTATTTCTAAATCTATTTGAGAGAATCAACTAAAACGCTTAAGTACCAAATTTGAAGAAAATCGCCTCAACCGTTTAGGTTGTAGTGTAGATTCTTCTACAGACAGACAGACGGATTTACTGGACCCACTTTTTTTGCACTTCTTCGTCATCGTAATGTCAAGTTTGATTAATATCGCGAGTTCGAATCGAGTAGGTACCTACATATGTATATCGCAAGTAAAAATAAAACTTAGAATGTACCTATTGTTTTTTACAAAATTATACATGCCCTATCGAGGTAACCGTCGGAGCGGAGTTTTCTCCGCAACCATTTTCGTCGGAAATTCAATTTCAGTTCGAAGTAGCTGTAATCGGAAAAAATTAAAAAGAAATACGACGACACATTGCGATGGATAGGAACTTCAGGCAGAGATGAGCAACTTAACTGATATATCGAATATGCGCTATATTTTCGATAGTTTTTTTTTTATTAAATAAACACTATAAATGTTTTAAACCATTATAAATTGGCGAGATAGTGTAATTTATTGTTTATAGAAAGTATTTTTTTCAATTATAATGCGCTAGAGTTTTTAAGAAATGTAATTAGATACATCGATTTAAAATCTAAACTATCGAATAAAGTCCCCTCCCTATGTCCAAACAAATGTTTTGTTTGCGTTTGAACTATCAACAAAAGTATAATTTGAAATTCAATATTATTTATTTAGAAAATAAAAGAACATTGCAAGAACGTAAACAATATACGCTGACTACCTGACGCAGCTCTAATTTTATAAATCCCTTCAAGATTGAAGAAAAACTTTCGCCTAAATAAAAATACGTTTGCTTTTGTTTTGGAGCAGATTCAACACAAATACAAATCAAATCAGCGGTCTGATGGTGTCACTCCAAACATTTAAAAAAATATATGATGTATTCAAAACTAAAACTCAGCCACAACTTCTGGTTTCGAAGGAAGAAGTTGTGTAATTTTAGATATGTAATATCGGGATATTCGTTGGGCAGATTTATCATCCGCTCTTATTGCTGTAAACTTTTTGATTCGTTCTGCCTAAAAACAAAAAGTCCACAATTTACAAAGGATTTATTTCTTCATTACTTACATTTTAATAAACAATTTCTTTTAAAAGAAAACACTTTCGGCAACGAGAACTTGTCGGAGGACTTCGGAGAATATTTTGTTTGTATCTGTCATAAATAAAACCATTAAAACTACTTCATCGCACACAAATGGCATGCTTTGAATTTCGTCGGACAGAATTTCCGATCAGCCGATCGGAGAATTACCTCGAAGCAAAATGTCTGCGATTCGTAGTAAATCGGAGAGAATTCCGCTCCGGCGGTTACCTCGATAGGGCAGTATATGTATTGAATTACTTTTTCCTCTGCCACTAACATACCTACATATATATATACATATACATTCATATGCATGTAATCTAAGGAAATTGCCAAACTGAGAAGAGAAACTTGAAAACGTGATATTAAGATTCCTTTTTCTAAATAGAAAGTCAGCTTTATTTTGAAATTCACTTTCATGAAGATAAGTCGAATTCGAATAATCACACATGTTCTGCATTCCGAGTGAAAATGAATTCAAAACGAATTTCAATTTCACTTAAAATGAAATAAAGTGTTCTGCATTTCGAGTGAATTCAACTCCTTCCAATTCACTTCGAATTCATTTTCGAACTGTCAAAATCACCTGTTATTGACAATTTGTATAAAAACGGTTCATATTCGGAATGTGGAACACGAATTTTCATATTCAGAATCCTAAGATTCCACATTCGGAATGAGCTTTTTACAAACTTTATTTTATGTGGAATACAGAACATCTAAATTCACTTTCATTCCTCAAATTCACAAAAAGTGAAATACAGAACATGTGCGAATTTATAATTTTTAACATCGAACGATTCGAATGTTGACTTATAGCGAGTTTCTCTCAGAGTCGAGATTTGATCTTTTCAATGAACTTTTTTCAGATTTAATTGTAGTATTGGCGAATGACTGACACACACATTCCTGAAAAAAAAAAAACATATTTTCATCATCAGATGACGAGGAAGACGAAGGGTGCTTTCATAAATCATCATATTAACGTGCAAAAACTATTTGCGCATGCATTTTAATATGCATTTATGAATACTTTCTATGATTTGCTTCATTTCCCTGTGGACCAGAAACAATAAATTCAGATGTGTATTTTTAATTTTGAGTTCAACTTTGAATTTTCAAGCGGAAATTTGGACAAATTTGAACAGTTAGGGAAGGTGTACCACCGTTTACATCATACTGTCTCTTTCTTTAAGAAAAAAAATCGGAATGCATGTGAAATTTTATATTTGCATTTGCGTTTTACATTTATGAAACTGACATTCATCATTTGCATTTATGAAAGTATCCGGAGACAAAGCAATCAAAAACTCCACTAAATTTATAAAATCTAAATTATTAACATCATCGTGCTAAATTTTTTAGCACTATTTCACAAGTTCACAACAAATTAATAACAAAATATTTACCATTTGACCCTTGACAGAAAAGACTGTTTAAATATGTATGTGTGCATTCAGAACAAATCTGCCAACCCATCAGAGATCGGATCTTTCGTGCTAAGATTCAAAAATTTCCAAAGATCCAAACTTTTTACAGAATGAGCCAATCTTTTCTTTAATGAAAGTCGCTATAAATCGATCAAAAGTTCATTTTTTTTTCTTCAAAGCGTGTTAGTTTAGATATTTTCACAAAACGTGATAGTTTAGTTATTTTCTTGAAAAATAATTAAAATGGAACTAAACTTTTATGAGTTCTTTGTTGGCTATTTTAATAAAGGTTGCAAATGCATTCTAATTGTGCCAACCAACTAACCATTGTCATCCGCTTTTCTTCAAAGCATTTAATATTTTTTTTAAGAAATAACAATGATATCAGCAAGTGACTTTACTTTTTTGTTTTTACCATTAAAAAGTGACCAGGTGTGTGTAAAATTAATAAAGACTAATGTCGTTTTTATTTGGCAATCCGGAAGCTCTTGTGCTCTTCTGAAAGCGTCACTTGGGAAAAAATGACAGTTCTAATTCTGAAAAGAAGAGTATTTTGCTTCTGGATTTGAAATCAGAATCAGAACCAGAAGCACGCACACATTTATATACTTGAACGTCAAACTCTACTGTTGACATTTCTTGTATCATAATTGTGCAACAAACATTTTTTTTTCTGAATTTGAATATTCGCACGGACACAATTATTTTCACACATACAATCTCATTAAAATTCAGAATCTTCAGAATCACACAAAAGTATTCAGTTGGTATCCCGGATCGGAGAACAATTCCGGATTGCCAAATAAAAACGCCATAAACTCATTTGTTGAACACCTGTTTATTTCTAATTTTTAAACACAATTAAAGTGAATGGAAAGTTCAGCAAAAATCTAGTATTTTAAATCTCTCACGGAATTTTATTTCCCAAGAAATATTTTATTCCCTCGAAATTGTACCTGCGATCGTGAATCTCCCACGGAATAAATCTCCTTCGAACAAAATATCGTATAAAATGACCAGAAAAATTCCGTGGGAAAGCTTATTCTCGATACCAATAAATTCCGATGGAAACTAATGAGCATCATTCACGTTCCCATGATTCGAATTGGAGAAAAATTTCCAGGGAAATTTTTATTCACGATAACCCCCATTATTTATATAAAAGTTTTATAACTGTTTAAATTCTTTCTCGTATTAATAAACCGGCCATTATTTCATAAATGATTCAACATTTTTTTTATTGATTTTTTAAGATAGATACATACATATATACTTATATTGAGTTTCATTCAACAAAAGATTGGCTCTTTCTGTAAAAAGATTAGATCTTTTTGAATTTTCAGAGTTTCATTCCAACAAAAAGAGCAGATCTAGATTAAATCTTAGCACGAAAGATCTGATCTCTGATGGGTTGGCAGATTTGTTCTGAATGCACACATACATGTACAAAGTCTTTTCTGTCAACTGTCAAATGGTAAATATTTTATTATTAATTTGTTGTAAACTTGTGAACTAGTGCTAAAAAAAACATTAATAAATAACGGACTAAGATGTTAATAATTTAGATTTCCTCGTCATCTGATGATGAAAATGTCATTTTTTCAGGAATGTTGTGTCAGTCATTCACTAATACTACAATTAAGTCTGGAAAAAAGTTTCATTAAAAAGATCAAGCCTTGAAATTTTGAGGAGATCTTTGAAATTTGAAATTTTGAATCTAACTTGCTATTAGATTTACCAAGCTTAGAACATAACTTTGTCTGTTTACTAATGAGTATTTATTTTCCGACAAGTTTTTAGTAAAAAAAAATCGACGAAGAAAGTCACTTTGGTCATACTAAAACAAATAGAATAGTAAATAGGGCGTTCACGCAATTATTCTCAGCAGTCTGGAATAATTTTCTGTTGTTGTCCCGCATGCAAAAGCATATCTAATGAAAAAACACAGTGGAGGATTTACAAAAATACCGCAGTAGGCTATTCAATTTTTGCCGCTTTTATTGACCAGAAATCTGATACTTTATCTTAAAATTGTATCAATTACATTTATTCAATTGAATTGTAACTATGATTTGTGTTATATCGCCTTCTTTACATCAGTTTTTTCCTATCACTATATAGCATGATTATAAACTAGGATATTCTGTGAATTTCAAGATTATTTTTAAAATCCACGATTTACTGAGTATTCTATGATTGATAAATTTTGGATATAAAGAAACTTGCTCTTATATTCGATCACATCATATGCAAAAGATTTCTATTAAAAATCTCAAAATATTTTAAAAGAAGTTTTTTACTTAATTTTTTATATATACAACATTTCATTAATTTCTTTTTTTTTAAATTAGCATGACAATCTGCAATATTTAATAATATAAACTTAAAAACAAAAGATTGAAATCGGCTCCACCAAAGAAAATATAATTCTAAATTTTATGAAATAAATTCTTAAACTAATTTGAGCTAAAAAAAAGTACGCCATTATATTTCTTGGATAAATGTGAATTTATGAGAAAAAATTATAAAAGTCCGTGGACCGTTTTTTTTTAGAAAAAAAGTTTTTTTTTTAAAACTGTTTGAAAACATTTTTCAAACAAAAAAAATTTACAAACGCCAATTCGTAGATATTCAGCATATATACATATTTATAATTGTAATTTTTGAAAAAAAATATTAATGAGCAATTTTCAAAATATATATTTTTTTAATTAAAAAAATGATTTTAAAAATACAAAAAAATATTGGTATTTCTCCTTTCACACAAGGCAACTGAGTTGCCGGCAACTGGGAGTTTGTTGGCGAGTTTGAGGGCAAGAAGTAAGGGGAATGAAAAAAATCTCCCCGGTCAACGATTTCTAGAGATTTTTTTGACGTTTTGCTTTGCATTCCAATTAGCCCAACAAAATCTTCCCAGTTTCCTCCTCAGTTTCTTGGTGGCAGTTTCTTCGTGTGAAAGCTACAAGGCAATTAAAGGAAAACGTCAAAAAAATCTCCCGCAACTGGTTTCCCTGTGTGAAAGGGGACTATGCAGTATAAATTGGGCTACCTACACCTACAATATGTGTGCGATATTTTGAAAGAATCGATTAAGTCATTTATGAGTAGTCGAAAGCAAAAAAACGGTCCTATGGAAAGTAGCTTTTTTAGGCATTTACAATTTTTTTTTCAATCATATGATCGGTCGTACTTAAAAAGCTGCACTGATTTTTTTTAAAATCAAAATTAGAGCCTTTTTCGAGAAAAAGAGGCTTTAACGTAATGGTTATGTGGCAGGTACCGTTATCTTTTGAGCTAAAAAAAATTCAATTTCCCTCTGTATAATACCTAAAAAACTTTATATTCCAAGTTTGAAGCAATTCGGCCCACCCGTTTGGGCTGTAGGTATCTATACATACATACATACAGACAGATAGACGGACAGAAGTTTTAGACCATCTTATTTCGTCTTCGCTATCAGCGTAATGTCATGTTTGATTGTTATCTCGAAACATTTTTTTTTTACGAATGCATAACTTGCCTTATATACCTATAATCGCAAGTTAAAATCTTAGGCCAAATTTGTCGCCCCCAAAAATTTGCTGCCATAGACTCCAGCCTTAAAAAACAGCATTTCTCATGAAAGCTATCTTGAGTTATCCCAAAAATTTTGTAATAACTAGCTATCCGAGAACAAATGTATATAACATCTGTTTTGTTTTTGTGTTTTTCTTGTGTCTTGACGGCTTTTAAGTACTATGCACATGAGAGCGACCAACGAATTAACGAATATTCGTCCATTTTGACATTTCGTTCACATGGCTTTAATTTTATTCGTCACGAATATAGGTTGAAAATCTGACCAGCGAACAAATTACTCGTTGAAGGGTGGATGGTATGTGGACCGCGAATAGAGTTTGACTGTTCGTAGCAATCAAATGCCATTCGCGACGACCAATATTGTTTTCTCAAATTTATCTTATTTTGGCGATTAAAAAGTAAATTTTTCTGTCGTAAACATTAATATCAATTATATTTCTACAATTTTGTTTAGAATTTGTGAAAAATTTAGGTTGGTAAATTGTTTTTAATGGAATTTATTCGTCGGACGTTGGTCGCTCTCATGTGAATAGTCCTTTAGTTAAACTATCTGATTCGTTCATAGATATACTCCTATAGCTTGGTATCCGACATGACATATCTAATAACTGAGTGAAAGCCCCCACTTTCAATTGTTAAAGTTCATAGATTTATTTATAAACACCTCGATCAAAGCAAATTTATTACATTTCAAGACTTGTTGTTAGCCGTGAACCTTTTACCACGCAGCCACGTAGACGAAAAACATGTGTGAAGTGATTTGCTTTCACCAGAATAGCCGACTTTAGAATAGAATAGTATTTAGTGAAAATTCGTCGAAAATACAAGACCACCACAAGAACCTTAACCCATTTAAATATATGTAAATAGCGTCACAGATGTATTATCTCAAGAAGAATTTCAGCTTAGATATCCCAACCCACTTTTAAATTCTAATCTCGGAAATTGCTAACCCAATTTCAACAGCAGATTTTCCCAGACATACTCTTACGCTAGGAAAAAATCAGTCTAGACATTAGAAACTAAGATTCTTGACTACACTACAGTATATTTCCAAAATAAGCAACATTGGCTGAGGTTTTGCTATCATTTCTGAAACCGCACAACAAAACGTAAAATCTTTGCTTGTGGTAGGCAGAGAATCATTGACCTCAAACCAAGACGAGTAAATTTATATTTATCAGCGGTCTTTAACCCACAAAGCTCGTTGATAAACTTCTGCATTTCACTTTGAATATGATAATGACTCTACTTCGTATCATCAATAAACTTATCATTTTTTTTTTAAATAATTTAACTGAATTTTAAAAATTAATTAACTAATAAATGAACTTACTTTTGGGGCACTTGAAACGATCCATCATTAGTTAAAAAGGTCAAGCATATCTTTTGTGTCTTATCAAAGAACCATCCAGATGCACAGCCGCATTTATTAGGAGCCACACAAGTTCCATTTCCGCAATTGTCCCAACATACCGGTTGGCATTTCATCATTGGTTGATCGTTGGCTGAAATTGACTCCCAGGTGAAGCCTTCGTCACATTGGCAAACATTTGGCAGGACGCATGTGCCATTCTCGCAAAGACGTTCACACATCGGCCGGCATTCGTTGAGACTGCCTTCAAGAAACTCGTAGCCTTCTAGACAGGAGCAGGTATTTGGCTGAGTGCATTCGGCATTTATGCAGACATCCGAGCAAATTGGGTTGCAGATGTTGGGCATTGAGGTATTAAGAGCTCGGTACCCATTGTTGCATATGCACCGGTCTGGAGAAACACATTTGGCATTCTCGCAGCTTGGTCGGCACTTCGGGATACATACGTTCGGAATTTTGGTGTCTTCATAACCTGGCCAGCACTCACACACATTTGACTCCACACAGGTTCCATTAATGCAGCCCGGTTGACATACTGGGTCACAGATATTGGTTGAGTTCAAACGGTGTTGGTAGCCTCCGAAACACCGGCAGTTAGAGGCTGCATCACAGACGCCATTCACACATTTAATATTACAAATAGGTTCACATTTGCCTGTGAGGTATCGCATGTGATATCCTGGTTGGCACTTGCAGAGATTATGAGCTATACATTCCCCAAAACCGCAATCAAAGTCACAAACCGGATCACAACGGTGGCTTTCTGTCTCACTTGGCTTATAGCCTCTAAAACATCGACAAGTATCAGGGGCTGTACAGATTCCTTTGTAGCAGGGCTTACTGCACTCTGGGAAACAATGGTGTGGCAGGAGTTGTTGATAGCCTCTGTTGCAGGTACAAATACCAGGGCTAGAGCAAAATCCATTGGAACAACCATTTTGACAAATCGGCTCACAGACTGTCGAACTCCCATTCCTAAAGGTGTATCCCTTGTTGCAAACGCAGGTATTTGGTGCTGTACATGTTCCATTTTCGCATTCGTTACGACACTGAGGTGTACATTTGTGTAAATCTGTCTTCACGTAGCCATTATGACACTCACATTGTCCAGGCTCTTGACAAAATCCATTCTCACAACCATTGGGACAAGTTGGCTCACAAATCGATTGACTATCATTTTTGAATCCAAATCCATCAAAACATATGCACTGATTCGGAGCCGTGCAAAAGGCATTTACACATGTATCTTTGCAAATTGGAGCACAACTCTGTGAGGCACTATGGGCTAGATTGGTGTAACCTAAATTACAGACGCAAACCTCTGGTGCTCGACAAACCCCGTTTAAGCAACCACTCGAACATGTTGGATCACACTGCGAGAGAGTTTCGATGCGAAGAGTGTATCCCGGCGAACAGGTGCATTCATCCGGACCAGTGCACACTCCATTTCGACAGGGTTCCTCGCAAATCGGTTCACAAATGGAAGCGTTGGTGTTACGAATATAACCCAAGTTGCAAGCACACATGTTCGGTGCAACACAATGGCTGTTCGGACCACAATCATTCGTACAAACTGACTCACACACCGAAGTACTGCCAGGTCGCAAGCTGTATCCTGTATTACAGGTGCAAACATCTGGAGCAGAACACTCTCCATTGACACAAGTTTCTAAACAATCGGGAACACAGCGACTGTTGTTATGGCCGTTTGTGTAGCCCTTATCACAAACACAGACCCCCGGATGAACACATTTTCCAGCGCCACAGTCATCGCACTGTGGAACGCATTCCCTGTGGAATTAACAGAGCTTAAGTGGGATGAACATTTTTTCAAAATTACTCGCATGAAAACCTACTCTGTTCCATTGGCTTTGGCATATCCTGCACAGCAAACCAGCTCCATTTCCTGAAATGTCTACAAAAGAAAGTTTGGTAAGTTTTCTGATTTTATCGGTTCTTGAGCACTTACTTCTCTAACGGCTTTAACCTTTAACGGATTTCTCACCGGATTAGGGCTATATTTCCTCATAGTTACTAAACTATATCGGTATCTCATTTGACTAAAAATAGTTGAACGAACAGAAAACTTTTTAAGAATTTTTTTTAGAAACTATCAAAAACTTACGGAACCATTTCTGTACAGCAATAGCAAAGACAGATTAGTCCAGAGACCATCAAAATTACCGCAAACCCTCGTGATGTCATTGTGGATCTTAAATTTAACTCAACCGACTATCAGGTAAGTCGAAATTACACTAAACCAGCTCAATTAAAGATTTCTTCGAATCAGAAGCTGTGCGTATGGTATCAATGAACTTTACTTCATCGTTTCTTTTTTTTCATTATCTGTCCTTTTTTTTAAAGCAGCAATGCACCCGTGCTAAAAAAATCTTTGATTGCTGTTTAACTAGCGATAAGGTTTGTTTCTATCTTCTTTAAAGAAAAAATAGATACAGTCAATGGCGAGTAAGGAGTCAATAATCAGAATGGATGATAACGAATCGATTTATTGACCGCAGAATCTTTAGGTTTTCCAAGGAGAAATTGAGCATTTGCAAACCTATGTAAATCCATTAATCCATCGCAGATACATAAAAAAGTGCTGCTTTATCAATGAAATATAATGGCCCCTATGGGGAATTTCGAAATTCAAAAAAATGCGTTCGATGTGCGAATTGGACGATGTCTCTAAAGCTAGTATTAGTCGGTCCTTGTAATGTGTCATTGCCGTGACACTCTGACGTCACTATGACGTAGTTGTATGTCCTAAAAGTGTCACGTCGTGTGATCGTCATTGTTTTGCATGTCATTGCCGTGACAAAAACAATGACAGGCACCGTGCATTGACAAATTGCAGTGACCGTGATTGTTGATGGGACACCGTGACACGTAGCCTGTCGCTGCAAGGACTGTGTCCCAACCGTGACACGGCAGGAATTTCTGCCATGTCATTGTTTGTCACGGTTGGGCATAGTAACATAGGTACCTACCTGCAAATGTGTATTTAAATTGATTTTAATTATGTAAATTAGGAGGGTTATTTGTACCTACGTACATAGATGGAACCTAGGTATGTAAATATGGACATTATATGTATATAATGAAAGTGAAGGATATAGGTGGGTAGGTAATTATATATATGTGACGTTTTAAAAAATGTTATAGTTATAGTTCTAATACTGTAAATTTTGTTCTGATTAAATACGTATCAATTCTCAAAATTTTGTATCAAAACCGTTGGAGCCGTTTTCCAGAAAAATAAGCTTTTCCTTAACAACAAAGACACAATTACTCGATTGATCGACACCGTGTGATCGTCACTGCTAAAAATGAAAGACGTCATTGCGGATTAGGCTCCCCTCCAATGATCAGTTGTTTGAGTGTTGTCACGTCGTGTGATAGTCATTGTTTTGCATGTTATTGCCGTGACACCGAGATACAAATATCACCATGACACACTTTGGCGTTTATTGCATTTTGGGACAACAATGACAGACATGTGTCATTCGTGTGATAGTCATTGTAGCTAGCCATGACACGTTTACCTTTGTCACGGCAATGACGGTGGTAGGACCTATTTTGTTGTGACGTCAGATTGTCACGGCAATGACACATTACAAGAACCGTCTAATACTAGCTTAAGAAGCCACTTTAAAAAAAAGTTAGTAGTTTCTGAAATGCATTCAAATGTCAGGATGGTTTAAGGAGGCACCTCAAACATAATCTCCTCATATACTTCCCTCCTTAGACTTTCCCTTTTATACCCTAGGTACCGCAATGTATCCATTGACATCGAAAAGAGGTCAGGCGACTTTCCTATTCACCAACCCTTCTAATCTAACCTAACTTATACTCTACAAAATTGAATAAAACACTTGATTTAAAAAGCCCACTGATAAACAACAAAAAATAATTTATTAGTAGGTAAATCACATTTTCTACAAAACTTAAATAGCTATGTTTTGAACAGACTCTGAAAGACTAGTTTTATTGTGCACCAATTAGAATTAAGATTTTGAAAAATTCCTTTCTTTGAGACACCAAATTCTTCAAATTTTACACGCTTGATTCAACAGATTCTGCTAGGCTTGTTTGATAGCGATACATTCCGAAACGTTCTTCTGAAAGTTAATAAATGAAATTTTAGAATTAGAATTTTCAGCTTAAAAATTCGTTGAAATAGAAAACTTGCCTTTTTTGCCGACATTGTAAGTCGTTCGCCTGACAAGAGTCAATGTCACTACGATCAGTAATATTACCAATAGAGGAATTGCGTATAAAGCTTGCCAATATACTGATGACTCTAAACGTATTGCCAAATCCTTAAAATCGCATTGGGTGGGATCTTCTGGATTAAGCTCGGCGCCATCGTAGCAGCGACATTGATTTGGGGCGATACAATCTCCATTCACACATCCTGGTTCTTTTAATCCTTCCGGTTGCTTGCAAAGTGGTTTACATAAGTTCGTAATCTCAGAAGTTAGATCTAAATAATATCCATCTAAGCACGCACATTTGTCGGGAGCAATGCATGTTCCGTTGGGACAATCATTGTGACACATTGGATTACAGTTTCCGTTGACCCCGGTGAATCCGGGACCACATGAAGTATTTGAAATACAGACACCGAGTTGAAGTGAAAAATTTTCTGGACACGAACAAATTGTGTCTTGAATACATGTGCCATTTTTACAGTTTTCTGGTGTACATATAGGTTGATTGTTAAACTCTGACATTTTCGGAATTCGATGACTCAAAGCGCATTCGTTATCAAGAACGCTTTTTTTGAAATTCCTCCAGCACCTACAGGTGTTTGGAAGAACGCAATCGGCGTTTATGCAAGGTGGGTCACATACTGGTTGACACTTAGTTTTATTTAAATAATATCCCTGGCTACAACTATACTTTTTCGAAGTGGAACAAGATTCATTGGCACAGGATTTTTGAAGAAGCTTTATACAGGATCCATTGTGAATATCTATTACATATCCTTCGTCACAAGCACACACATCAGGTTGCGAGCAATATCCGTTAAAACACTTGTTTTTGCATACTGGCTTGCAAGATTCACTCACTAAATTGAAACTGTACCCTTTATTGCACATACAAAGTCCAGGGATAAAACAAAATCCATTGGGACAACCATTCTCACAAACTGGGTCACAGAACTCTGTCGTAGAATTCATTAGATACCCCTTATTGCATGTGCATATATTTGGTTGAGAACAAAATCCGTTGGGACAACCATTTGCACAAACTGGCTCACAGAATTCAGTCGTTGCATTCATGGCATATCCTGCATTACATGAGCATATTTCAGGTTGAGCACAAATTCCGTTGGGACAACCACTCTTACAAACTGGTTCACATGAGATTGTTGAAGAATTCATTATGTACCCTTGATTGCATGAGCAGACTTCGGGTTGAGAACAAAATCCATTGGGACAACCATTTTCACAAATCGGTTCACAGGAGTCTCTTTTAGAGTTCAGGATATATCCTTTATTGCAGGCACACATTTCGGGTTGAGAACATAAGCCATTGGGACAACCATTTTCACAAACTGGTTCGCACGATTCCGTCTCAGAGTTCTTGATGTATCCTTTATTGCAGGTGCAGATTTCGGGTTGAGAACAAGATCCATTGGGACAGCCACTTTCACAAACTGGTTCGCACGATCCCGTCTCAGAGTTCTTGATGTATCCTTTATTGCAGGCACACATTTCGGGTTGAGAACAAAATCCATTGGGACAACCATTTTCACAAACTGGTTCGCACGATTCCGTCTCAGAGTTCTTGATGTATCCTTTATTGCAGTTGCAGATTTCGGGTTGAGAACAAAATCCATTGGGACAGCCACTTTCACAAACTGGTTCGCACGATCCCGTCTCAGAGTTCTTGATGTATCCTTTATTGCAGGCACACATTTCGGGTTGAGAACAAAATCCATTGGCACAACCATTTTCACAAACTGGCTCGCACGATTCCGTCTCAGGGTTCTTGATGTATCCTTTATTGCAGGTGCAGATTTCGGGTTGAGAACAAAATCCATTGGGACAGCCACTTTCACAAACTGGTTCGCAGGATTCCGTCTTAGAGTTCATGATATATCCTTTATCGCAGGCACACATTTCGGGTTGAGAACAAAATCCATTGGGACAGCCATTTTCACAAACTGGTTGACAGGATTCGATCGTAGCATGCATTGCATACCCTTCATTGCATGAACAGATTTCAGGATGAACACAAAACCCGTTGGGACAACCACTCTTACAAACTGGTTCACATGAGATTGTTGTAGAATTCATTATGTACCCTTCATTGCATGAGCAGACTTCGGGTTGAGAACAAAATCCATTGGGACAACCATTTTCACAAACTGGTTCGCAAGATTCCGTCTCAGAGTTCATGGTGTATCCTTTATTGCAGGTGCAGATTTCGGGTTGAGAACAAAATCCATTGGGACAGCCACTTTCACAAACTGGTTCGCACGATCCCGTCTCAGAGTTCTTGATGTATCCTTTATTGCAGGCACACATTTCGGGTTGAGAACAAAATCCATTGGGACAACCATTTTCACAAACTGGTTCGCAAGATTCCGTCTCAGAGTTCATGGTGTATCCTTTATTGCAGGTGCAGATTTCGGGTTGCGAACAAAATCCATTGGGACAACCATTTCCACAAATGGGATCACAGGATTCCGTTTTAGAGTTCATAATATATCCCATATTGCAGGCACACATTTCGGGTTGAGAACAAAAGCCATTGGGACAGCCGTTTCCACAAACTGGTTGACAGGATTCGATTGTGGCATGCATTGTATACCCTTCATTGCATGAACAGATTTCAGGATGAACACAAAACCCGTTGGGACAACCACTCTTACAAACTGGTTCACATGAGATTATTGCAGAATTCATTATGTACCCTTCATTGCATGAGCAGACTTCGGGTTGAGAACAAAATCCATTGGGACAACCATTTTCACAAACTGGTTCGCACGATTCCGTCTCAGAGTTCTTGATGTATCCTTTATTGCAGGTGCAGATTTCGGGTTGAGAACAAAATCCATTAGGACAGCCACTTTCACAAACTGGTACGCACGATTCCGTCTCAGAGTTCATGATATATCCCTTATTACAGGCACAAATTTCTGGTTGAGAACAAAATCCATTGGGACAACCATTTTCACAAATCGGCTCACAGAATTCCGTTTTAGAGCTCATGATATATCCCTTATTGCAGGCACAAATTTCGGGTTGAGAACAAAAACCATTGGGACAGTCATTTTCACAAATTGGTTCACATGATTCGATCGTGGCATTCATGGCATACCCATCATTGCATGAGCAGATTTCAGGATGAACACAAAACCCGTTTGGACAACCACTCTTACAAACTGGTTCACATAAGATTGTCGAAGAATTCATGATGTACCCTTCATTGCATGAGCAGACTTCGGGTTGAGAACAAAATCCATTAGGACAACCATTTTCACATAATGGTTCACAAGTTTCCGTCTTTGAGTTCGTGATGTATCCTTTGTTGCAGGCACAAATTTCGGGTTGAGAACAGAAGCCATTGGGACAGCCATTTTCACAAACTGGTTCACAGGATTCCGTTTTAGAGTTCATGATATATCCCTTATTACAGGCACAAATTTCTGGTTGAGAACAAAATCCATTGGAACAACCATTTTCACAAATCGGCTCACAGAATTCCGTTTTAGAGTTCATGATATATCCCTTATTGCAGGCACAAATTTCGGGTTGAGAACAAAAACCATTGGGACATCCATTTTCACAAATTGGTTCACAGGATTCCGTTTTAGGGTTCATGATGTATCCTTTATTGCAGGTGCAGATTTCGGGTTGAGAACAAAATCCATTGGGACAACCATTTTTACAAACAGGTTCGCACGATCCCGTCTCAGAGTTCTTGATGTATCCTTTATTGCAGGTGCATATTTCGGGTTGAGAACAAAAACCATTGGGACATCCATTTTCACAAACTGGTTCGCACGATTCCGTCTCAGAGTTCTTGATGTATCCTTTATTGCAGGTGCATATTTCGGGTTGAGAACAAAAACCATTGGGACATCCATTTTCACAAATTGGTGCACAGGATTCCGTTTTAGGGTTCATGATGTATCCTTTATTGCAGGTGCAGATTTCGGGTTGAGAACAAAATCCATTGGGACAACCATTTTCACAAACAGGTTCGCACGATCCCGTCTCAGAGTTCTTGATGTATCCTTTATTGCAGGTGCATATTTCGGGTTGAGAACAAAAACCATTGGGACATCCATTTTCACACATTGGTTCACATGATTCCGTTTTAGGGTTCATGATGTATCCTTTATTGCAGGTGCAGATTTCGGGTTGAGAACAAAATCCATTGGGACAACCATTTTCACAAACAGGTTCGCACGATCCCGTCTCAGAGTTCTTGATGTATCCTTTATTGCAGGTGCATATTTCGGGTTGAGAACAAAAACCATTGGGACATCCATTTTCACAAATTGGTTCACATGATTCCGTTTTAGGGTTCATGATGTATCCTTTATTGCAGGTGCAGATTTCGGGTTGAGAACAAAATCCATTGGGACAACCATTTTCACAAACAGGTTCGCACGATCCCGTCTCAGAGTTCTTGATGTATCCTTTATTGCAGGTGCATATTTCGGGTTGAGAACAAAAACCATTGGGACATCCATTTTCACAAATCGGTTCACATGATTCCGTTTTAGAGTTCATGGTGTATCCTCTATTGCAGGAACAAATTTCGGGTTGAGAACAAAAGCCATTGAGACAGGCATTTTCACAAACTGGTTCGCAGGATTCCGTTTTAGGGTTCATTGTGTAACCTTTATTGCAGGTGCAGATTTCGGGTTGAGAACAATAACCATTGTGACAGCCATTTTCACAAACTGGTTCGCAGGATCCCGTTTTAGAGTTCATGATATATCCTTTATTGCAGGTACAAATTTCGGGTTGAGAACAAAATCCATTAGGACAACCATTTTCACATAATGGTTCACAGGTTTCCGTTATAGGGTTCATGATGTATCCTTTATTGCAGCCACAAATTTCGGGTAGAGAACAAAATCCATTAGGACAACCATTTTTACATAATGGTTCACAGGTTTCCGTCTTTGAGTTCATGATGTATCCTTTATTACAGGCACAAATTTCGGGTTGAAAACAGAAGCCATTGGAACAGCCATTTTCACAAACTGGTTCGCAGGATTCCGTTTTAGGGTTCATGTTATATCCTTTATTGCACGTACATGTCGCGGGTTGAGAACAAAATCCGTTGGCGCAACCATTTCTGCACACTGGTTCACACCTTTCAGTTTTTCGCACTTCATAGCCAAATTCGCACTCACAGCTTCGCGGAGCTATACAAATTCCATTTCCGCATCCCCCAGGGCAATCTGGAACACAGCGACCAGCGATATTTTTGACATATCCTACTAAACAGCTGCATTCCCCGGGAGCCGAGCAATATCCATTGTGACAATCCTCCCTACAAACCGGCCTGCATTCGTTGACACTTCCATCCATTTCATAACCATCGTTGCATGCACATTTGTCGGGCTTGGCACAGTATCCATTTTTGCATTTCTGATGACATTTAGGTCTGCAACCTCCCTTACCATCACTCTCAGCATTCGAATAGCACTTGCATACTCCCGGAGCTGCACAATATCCGCGCAACCATTTCTGCACACTGGTTCACACCTTTCAGTTTTTCGCACTTCATAGCCAAATTCGCACTCACAGCTTCGCGGAGCTATACAAATTCCATTTCCGCATCCCCCAGGGCAATCTGGAACACAGCGACCAGCGATATTTTTGACATATCCTACTAAACAGCTGCATTCCCCGGGAGCCGAGCAATATCCATTGTGACAATCCTCCCTACAAACCGGCCTGCATTCGTTGACACTTCCATCCATTTCATAACCATCGTTGCATGCACATTTGTCGGGCTTGGCACAGTATCCATTTTTGCATTTCTGATGACATTTAGGTCTGCAACCTCCCTTACCATCACTCTCAGCATTCGAATAGCACTTGCATACTCCCGGAGCTGCACAATATCCATATTCGCATTTGGTGCAATCTGGAACGCAACTGAAAAAATAAATTTCATATTTAAAATACATTTAAAAATACACCGACAAATACTTTCGCTTACCGAAAAGGAAACAACTTCTTATAACCTTTATTACAGGTGCAAGTATTTGGTGCTGTGCACTTGCCATTTTCACATCCATTCTCACAATAAGGCAAACATTGATCCGAAGCATAACCAGTACAGCAACCCTTCCTTATTGTCCTCGGAACCATCTGAGAAATTCGGATTTCAGAGAATTCATGCAATTTCTTTCCAGACACTTTTCTTACCTTTGTCAGTAATTTACCTTTGGCATTATATTTTACTTGAACTAGCTTCTTACTAGTTTTGAAGCAACTTTTTAATTTCGAATCCACTTCCGCAACTGAAATTAAAACCAGCCACAGAAGCCAGTAGTATTTTCTAAGTCCTCGTTGCGTTTTCATGATTCTAGGTTTAAACTGTAACTGAGGAAATTTAGTCGCGCAACATTTTGTTCAACTCATAATATTGCGGACGATAAAATTGCGCACAAATTCAGCAGCTGCTGGGACTTGTGCCTATAATTTTTTTGCTTTTTCTATTAGTTTTTGCACACTGTGTTCAATATACAAACATACAT
Organism: Philhelius pedissequus; assembly: GCA_910595825.1. Taxonomy (NCBI): domain Eukaryota; kingdom Metazoa; phylum Arthropoda; class Insecta; order Diptera; family Syrphidae; genus Philhelius; species Philhelius pedissequus. Next base: position 82,352,316 of record OU343163.1, read on the forward strand.
ACCGATATCACTGTGAGAATATCCGTTCTAGATTTTGTTTGCAAAGAGCGTAGCTTTCGATTTGTTTATAATTTTTTTTGCGCTTATAATAATCTTACGCCATCAGCCTTCCATCATGAGTTGGCATAACTCATACAGCCACAGCTACTAACATAATGTATAAAGATTAAAGGGATAACTATTATAGATTCTCTCAATTTCAGACGAGTAATAAGAAAAAAAAGAAGCAAATATGTCTGAAAGACCAAAGGCGCCAATCTCGGATTCAAAATAGTATTCTAAGTGTGTTTTCACATATTCGGTGGCGCAAAGATAAGAATTGAATACAATCAGTCCAATACCCAACGACGATAAACTGTCAAGACCTTGTATTTAAAAAACTATATGTGGTTTCTTTCATTTTATTTTTGCCGTCGAAATTGGAATTTGTTTTGTCTTTCATTTATGGGATTTTGTGTTCCTTATTTGATTGTGAATAATAAATATGATTAATGCAATGAATGTTGGAGGGTTTGATTTCATACTGAAGCAGGTTAGTCATCTGAAGATTATTTTTGTGGTCGCATTCGACTTAAGGGGAATCTCCGGATCAATTTAATTCCGATGGATATTAGGTACTGCTATGTCTTTTTTCACCCACCTCGTTGGGTGCTCTCGATATCTTCGGTGATCTGATCTAAAAATTCGACTAAACCCTCACTACGCCACCGCCATCCCTTGATAAAAATTGCCAACAGTATTTCCCTCTTAAATGCATAAGCGTTTTTCAGTTTAGTATCCGGGTACTTCAAAAAAAGAACCCCGCTATTCTGATTTGGAGTCGTTGAATTGAATTGAACAAGTATCTTTTCATACAGAAGATATTCAAACGCAATTAGCGGGAAATTCAATTAGCCGGGGTGAAATTAAGCAGTGAAACTGTACCTGTTCCACATTATTGACAAGAATAGGTATGTACAGTAAGATCTCCCTTGGGCGGACAGCCATGGTGCAGACATTTTTGTCCGTTTAAGGGAAATCAAATAAAAATCCTAATTTTCAAAATTAAGAGTATTTATTTATTAACAGAAAATAAAAATAACAAAAATATATAAACTTCACTTCTTTTTTATCATATGAAGTGAAATAAAATTATTAGATTTAACCCATATAAAAATCAGCCTCTAAAAGCTTTGCAATAATATAAGATGTATTTTTCAAAAAAAAAAAAATTCAATATTTGCTTGTTTAGTTTTAGAAAAGACTGATTTATTTTAGAATCTGGTCTGTAGGTCAACCAAAAGTTGAACAGCTACCGTCATTTTTCTTGGCCGTAAATTTTTTTTTTTAATTTTCAATTGAAGTGTTTGCTTCTTCGTAGAAATTTTTAGATGCTCCCACCAGGTCCTGATCCTCTTAATCAGATTCACTGACAGACTCGTTGATTTTAACAGGAACTGCAATATTTTCATCCACATTTACATTTTCATCCATCAAAACAAATCTTTCAGGTTATCCATCCAATCTGTATTCATGAAGGAGCTTGGAAATTTCTCTTAAATTTGCTATAGACGAATCATTGTCTGGATCGAATTCACTGTCCTCCAAGTTCAAACTTGAAACTACCGGAGCGCAAATAAATCAAAATCTGAAACTCCAAAAAATAAACCTTTTTTACAATTAAACAAAATCACTTTAATCACGTGAATTAGAGAAAATAATTTGATGCTCGCTGTAGAAGATTGCAACTTAAGGAAAAAATACCGTTGTCAAAATTATCAGCGTGATGACATATTCAATCCTGCTCTGGTGTCCGCCTAAGAGAAAATATTGTTAAATTCTTGTCCGTGTCCGTCCAAGGGAGTGTCCGTCCAAGAGAAACTGAAAACAATGAAACGTTTATGGAACAATTTCCGTACAAAAAAATGTGTCCTCCTAAGAGAGGTGTTTGTCTAAGGGAGGTGTCCGCAAAGGGAGATTTCACTGTAATTTCACTCAAATTTTAATAAGAGTGAGATTTCGATGACTAAGAACTAGATGATAAGAACTTGGTTGGTCATCATTCCTTCACCACAGCTTAAACTTTTTCCCTCTTTGTAATGAATTTTTACTTAATTTCGATTAAGCTTGTATTTCTGACAGAAATTTCACCAGTGTTTCAGTTTGACGGATCGAAATTTTGCTCAAAGGTGAACTACATTTGCATTTCCTTGATGCAGTTATATTTAAATAACTATTAAATTACTTATGGGGAAGAATGCAACTGGCTATTTCATTATATGAAAGGCCGTTGAAAAAACTTTTTAACAGGGATGGACAAGAAGCATTACGGCGCTGTGTTCATGAGTTGTAATTGTTTCTTAGTACAAAATAAGGTGATAAATATGGGATATCTGAACATTTTTTGAAATAATTTGTATCTTAGGGAACAAATTGTTTTTACTCGAAAGCGTGCCCATGGTTTGGGCGCCATTTTGAAAAATGCTCCTAAATAATTTTCTGAGCTTCTGGGAATCGTAGAAAAAATTTTAATTTTTATACAAAAATACATTGAATAACAAAATTTGATAAATTTTTCTATGTAAGAAGTAATTGACAAAAAACTTTAAAATTGTTGGAGGTAATTGTAGATTTTACCTTGGTCATCTGTGGTTTATCTGAGCTAGAAAGTTATTAAGGTCATTATTGTAAAGAACTAAATTTCCTATATTTCTGTGGACGTTTTTACTTGCGATTATAGGTGCTATAAGGCAAGTTATACATTCGTCGAAAAAAAAGTTTTGGGATAACAATCAAACATGATATGATGATAGCGAAGACGTAAAAACGATAGTTTAATTATTCTGTCCGTCTGTATGTCTGTCTGTCAGTCTGTCTGTATGTATGTATAGACACCTACAGCCCAAACGGGTGGGCCGAATTGCTTCAAACTTGGTATATAGAGTTTTTTAGGTATTATACAGAGGGGAAATTGATTTTTTTTAGCTCAAAAAATAACGGTACCTGCCATATAAACGTTACGTTAAAGCCTATTTTTCTCGGAAACGGCTCTTACGATTTTGATTTAAAAAATCAGGGCAGCTTTTTAGGTACGACCGATTATCTCGTTAAAAAAAAAAATTTAAATGTCTAAAAACGGTACTTTCCGTTTTTTTTTGCTTTGGACTATCTCATAAATGGCTTAACCGATTGCTTCGAAATTTCACACACATGTAGGTTTAGATTGCCCAATTTGTACTGCGTACCAATATTTTTAATTAATATTTTTTTGTATTAAAAGCATTTAAAAAAATAAAAAGTATATTTTGAAAACTGCACATTAATTTTTTTTCAAAAATTATACTCATGTATTTGCTGAATTGAGGTTTTTGAATCTTTTTGAAAATTTTTTTCAAAATGTTTTTTAAAAAAAACTTTGTTTTCTCAAAAGCCACTCCATAGATTTTAAATTTTTTTTCTTATAAATTCAAATTTATCCAAGAAATAAAATGGCGTAATTTTTTTTAGCTCAAATTAGTTTAAGTATTTATTTCAGAATTTTGAATTATTTCTTATTAATTAGGCTTAAATATTTAAGATTCTCATACCAATTTTCTTAGAAAAAAAATTTAAGAAATTTTTTATATATAAATAATTAAGTAAAAAACTAAATACTTTAAAAATATATTTTGATTTTTAATAGAAATCTTTTGCATACGATGTGATCGAACATAAGAGCAAGTTCGTGCGATCCAGTCGTGCGTTTTATGTTTTTTTTTTGTGCACAAACAACAAAAAAGACGGGTTGTGTGTGTTAATATCAACGATGTAGCCTACGTGAATGAAATTTTGTGTTTCGTTTTTTAAATATTTTCCATATAGCATACTTGAATTTTTCATTATTCAAAAGTTCGATAAAATAATTGCTAAGTATTTGGAAGAATTGAAGCTAAAGTGTTCATGTCGGTTCCTTGTCAGTTTTTATGTTTTGTTGAATTTTTCAATATTGGGGAATAATCTTATGAAATAATATCTTTCTTTCTACACCATGTCATCACGTTCACTGTCGGTGAAATCAGTCTGTGGTGGAATAGCAGTTTTGGTATATAAACGTGTTGCAAAATTTGAGCTGAGTAGGCACTTTTTTCGGTATAGCTTTGACGAAAGAATTCCTTCCCTCCACGCCACTTCCAGATATTCTGTTCTCAATACCACCCCGAAAAAAAAGACATTAGATAAAAGGTGAAAACTGCCAGTACACACCACAATTTTTAATAAATCAGAATTTTGGTCTGCAGAACTGACAATACCGTGATAAATGTAGCTGATCGAAAGTGACATTTCACCACGCAATTTTTTGCTGATTGACTCTGCATTTTTCGAAGCACACTAAAACTGAGTCGGGAATAATATCGAGATTAATGTTTAAAAATTAACGTTTCGTATTAATTTCTTTCAGACGCGTCGGCCATAAAGTTATTCCAGCCATAACAGCGACTTCCTTCAAAAATTGACATATTGTTTCGAATAGAGATTTGAAGTAGACTAGCAATTTTTTTTTTTTTAACTATGTCACTGTGTGAACTTCCGATAATTGTCTTTTGGTTTAGATCTAATGTTCTAAACAACTTTACACAGTTTATGTATGGTTGGTTTATGCAAGCAAAGGAAGAAGGGGCATGGTATCAGCCCACTTCCACTTTAAGTTTTTTTTTTTTTTTCAATATTATTCTACTTTAAATATTTGATATAAAAACTTTATTAAGTAAGAACTTGGCCTGCTTTTAAATTTCACTACTTTTCTCGACAGACGAGATACATATAAGAACTGGGCTCTTTTTTTAACATTTAAGTTTTTGGTCTGGTCTCATTTTCCTCAAATATAGCGAAAAAAAATCGATTGAGTTGTTTTCGAAATAACCCGCCCTATTTTGAAATTCGAACGAATAGCTAATGCGATAGAATATATTGATTTAGTATGACCAAAGTAACATTTTTCGTAGAATTTTTTTCTGGTATGAAAATAAATCGTTATAATTACAGAAACATAATGTAAATTAAAGTTATATTTTATGCTTGGTAAATCCAAGTATTTAAAAAATACATCAATACATTATAATAACGGGTGATTTTTTTGCTACTTGGTTTTTGACGTTTATATGTTTGACAGATCACACATGACAAATTCCAAGAACATTTGACATTTCGATTCAGTACTGTTTGCCATTTCATCATGAATAGACTTACGTCTGAACAACGTTTGCAAATTATTGAAATTTATTATCAAAATTCGTGCTCTGTGAAAAATGTGTTTCACAAGCTACGTCCGTTTCAGCGACGGGGCTCATTTTTGGCTAAATGGATACGTGAATAAGCAGAATTGCCGTATTTGGAGTGAAGAGCAGCCAGAGGCAATTCAGCAGCTACCAATGCATCCCGAAAAATGCACTGTTTGGTGCGGTTTATAGGCAGGCGGCATCATTGGGCCGTACTTCTTCAAGGACGATGAAGGCCGCAGGGTTACGGTCAATGGAGAAAGGTACCGTTCGATGATAACAGATTTTTTTTTTGCCGAAAATGCAAGAATTGAACTCGGTCGACATGTGGTTCCAACAGGACGGTGCCACATGCCACACTGCACGCGAAACCATGCATCAATTGAGAGGCGAATTTGGTGAGCAGTTGATCTCACGTTTTGGCGCAGTCAATTGGCCACCAAGATCATGTGATTTGACCCCGTTAGACTATTTTTTGTGGGGCTATGTTAAGTCTATTGTCTATGGGGACAAGACAAACACGATTGCTGCCTTGGAAGCCAACATTGAACTCGTCATTGGTGAGATTCCGGCCGAAATGTGTGAAAAAGTTTGCCAAAATTGGACCTTCAGAATGGACCACCTGAAGCGTAGCCGCGGGCAACATTTAAGTGAAATTATTTTTAAAAAGTAAATGGCAGAAATTGATTTATCGATCCAAATAAAAATTTCATTCACTTTTTACAAGTTTCTGTATTTTTTTGAATTTTCAAAAACCAAGCTCTTAAAAAATCACCGTTTATATACTTATTTTGAAGCATTTAAGAAATAATGGTCACTTTATTGATACGAAAACAGAATCAAAACAACTATAAAACTTTTGTAAAATAAAACACTAGATTTTTTCTGAACTTTCGTTTCAATTTAATTGTGTTTAAAAAATTTGAACAAAAAACAAAAACATTTGTCCAACAAAAAACTTCAGTGGTTATTAAACTTACACACACCTGGTCACACTTTTTAATTGACAGAAGTCAAAAGTGAAGTCGCTTACCGACACAATTAATTTTTTCTTTGAAAAAATATTAAATAAGTTGAAGATATGTAAGTGATTGCAATTGTTTGTGTATAAAACGTGAAGACTGCTAAGTAGAAAAAGGATAATGGATCCAAAAAATTTATTCGAGTGAAATTTTTGTTTAAAAAGTGATATTTAGTTAATCTATGAAGCACGAAAAACTCGGGACAAAACTGCGGCATTATTTTAATTAAAAGTGTACTCATTTTACATTTATATGTATATCAATGTATCAGACTTATTTATTTCTGTTGAACAATAAAATCAATCAAAAAATATAAACAAAATGAAGAAACTTCTTTTAATAGATTTATCATCTTTGCGTTTATTTATTTCTGCTCCTGGTTGGTCCAATTGGAATGCGAATGCGACCTTTATTAAAAAAGCCAACAAATAACTCATAAAAGTAATTTATTTTAATTATTTATCAGTAAAAATCCAAACCTACATGTTTTGTTGAATATATTCGTCAGAAAAAAACTTGAACGAGAACTAAATGACATTTAATTCGAATGATTCGAAAGTCAAAATTTGGTTAATTTTGAAGAAAAAATGAACTTCCGATTGTTTAAGTGAACTTTCGAATCGTTCGAAACTCAAAATACAAATCACTCGAATTCGACTAACTTTCGCATGAAAGTGAATTTCAAAATAAGGCTGACGAGTTCTCAAAAAAAGTGTTTTTTTTTTAATTAATACAAAATTGTTTGTGAAAAATGTCCCCCAAATAACTTTTTTTTTTGTTTAAAATGCTATAAAAAAAACTACTGAATATTTTCTCAAATTTCTTTTTTTATTTAAAAGTACAATCCTTCCGGTTAATAATTTTTTTTTTTTTTTTTTTATAATCTACACGCGCTCAAGGGATTATGAATACCCTTTAAATGCTTCAACACAGCGCGGGCGTGGGGGTGAGGTTAAGGAAGAGAAAGAATGATAGGAAAGATGTGTGGCGCGATATTCGGAGACTGTATGTGGTTGTTGTCTCAGATTTTATCTCCAGGGATGGCGGCTGAACTAATGCGGAGAAATTTCCGTGTCTTATTTATCGATGTCCCTTATAATTCGCATTAATTTTTTTATTCTTTGTCATATTTTATCGGTATACTAGTTTTACTCAATCACATGTTGTTAGTTCTATGCCTAAACAGCATGTAATGAGTAAACCAACAACTCATTGTATGACATTTTATTTTTAGAATTGGTTTTTAATGGAAAAATAAGAAGACATAGACTACGGCAGGGATCGAACCTGTGACCATGAGGTTGACAGGCGAACACACAACTATCGCGCCACGGCCACCCCCAAATAATGGAAAACAACGTCATTCAAATGGCTGCCTCGGCTGGCCATGCAGTAGCCTACACGATCGGTCCAATTTTTAAGCAGATTATCGATTGTGTGCAGCTGTATTTCACCAATGGCTTCGCGAATATTGTCCTTTAAAGCGTCAATTGTCTCTGGGTTGTCGGCGTAACACTTATCTTTTACGGCACCCCATAAATAATAGACCAACGGTGTCATATCGCAGCTCCGAGGTGGCCAAACGACATCAGCTCTGCGGCTGATAATGCGATCTTCAAAAACAGGGCGCAAAACATCGAGTGTAGCTTCGGCTGTGTGGCACGTAGCGCTGTTGAAACAAAATATTGCCAATATCCTCCTCTTCAATTTTTGTGAACAAAAATTCGTTCAACATGGCCCGATAACGATCGCCATTGACTGTAACGGCCACTCTTTGCTCATTTTCGAAGAAAAATGGCCCAATTATGCCTCTGGACCAAAATCCGCACCAAACAGTGACTCGTTTTGGGTGTATCGGCTTTTCAATGTATGCGTGCGGGTTTTCTGTGCCCCAAATGCGACAATTTTGCTTGTTTACATACCCGCCAAGATCAAAATGAGCTTCATCTGAAAAGATGATTTTTTTAGCAAAATCGGCATCTTCTCTAAGTCGATCGCAGGCCCACTTAGCGAAGCGAAAACGCATTGGATGGTCAGTCAATTTTGCCACAGCAGCAATATTCTCGGGTGAACGAACTGTTTTTGGCTTTTCACGCTTTGGTTTATCGATGAGGATGCCAGTTTCTTTCACTTTTTTCATAAGATAACGAACATACGGAGCTGACGGTGCTTCTCTTCTTCCAAAATCCGTACGCAATTTTCGCAAACATTCTGCAACATTACCATGATTTTCAAAGTAATGTCGCAATATTTCCCAGCGTTGTTCAAGCGTAGACACAACCATATTCGTTCAGCGGAAGAATAAAACTAATTATCTGTCAAATCAGACATGAGCTAAGTGTTACCATTCACGAAATAAGCACTAGTTGAAAACAAAAAACGTTAGATGGCGGACCCTTTATGTATTAGGGTTTACAGTTTCTTTTATGCGAAAGATACAAAATTTCAAAACAATCAAATGAGCCGTTTTCAAGAAAGTCGAAAACCAGGAAAATGGTTCTACTTGATCCAGAAAAAATAACCATTTTTTTCTAAAAAAAAAAATCACCATAATGTACTCGTACTTACCTTTTACTTCATTAATGAAACGATTTTTTTATAAAAATGGTTGGAGCCGTTTTTGAGAAAAATAAGATTCATCCTGTTGGTAAAAAAAATGTATGGCAGGTACCGTTATTTTTCTCTGAAAAAAATGAAGGAATGTTTGGACGTATTACCGAAAAAGAAAACAATATGTATACCAAGTTTGAAGCAAATCCATCTATTGGCTTCTGTTGTAGACTTGAGGACAGACAGACATACGGAATTGCGGACCCAATTTTTTGGTGTTCTCCATCATCGTAATGTCAATTTTGATCAAAATCTCGAGTTCGTTTTTTTTTTCACGAATCCATAACTTGCCATATAGTGAATATAGCAAGCCAAAATGTATGACTAGAAATGAACGAGACAAGATATGCTACGGTGAGCTTAAGGCATGACCTAACTACAAAAATGATTCCAAAATATTTTCTTTGATTTACGGTTATGCTGTCAATCCGAAATTAATTTATATACCTTCCTTGGCAGTTAACGTATTGCCATGATTTTCAGCAGGTTTCAAAATATTCTCAAGATTAAAACAAACAAAGTGCTTTATGATTCATTTTCGATGAATAAATGGAGACATTCGAATATACCTAATGTCTGCGATGAAATACTTGCATATTTTAATCATAAAGCTAAAATTATAAATCTTTACTCTAGAAAAGTTATCGCATATAAAGAGCTCTATTATTATAATGAGATAAAGATACTTCTAATGCAGCTTAAGTCGTGCTATGAATGCGTGGGTCATACGCATACCACACATTAAGTAGGTCTCTTAAAAATGAGTTAAATTTGCAAATTTAAAAAGATTAAGAAAGCCTGTCAGATTTTTGTTATTATTTAGCAAAATATTAAGTATGTTGAGTTTTAAATTGATGTTGCTGTCAAGAATAACTCAAAACTGATAAGAATTTTAGTTTTGTTTTTCATAAGTTTTTTTTAGAAATAAAATGTAGGGTATTTACGAGAGACATGTCCACGACGACACGAGTCGGCTGCTTCACCAAGAAATTTGAGTTGTCATTAATTTTGGACAATGTCCATGTCATTCATTTAGATGAGGGTCGTAATCAGCATTTTTAGGTAGGTAATGTGTTATAAGGGGACAGCTCGAGAAGTGAGCCCACTGGTGCTCCTTTGCGTTTCCTAGCCCAAAGAGGCAGTGATTGGCAATAGAAAATCTTCATTTGATCTCAGCAGTCGTAGATTGCATTATATTATAATGTGATTTTGCCTTCAATGATCAACACGACAAGCCGACAACCTATCCACAAGTAACAGGTTAACCAGAAGACAGATGACACTTTTCTACTAAACTACTATATACCAGTGTAAATATCTGAGATGAAAGAAAATGGGAATAAATTGATTAAATGATTTACGAATCTGAAAATATCAACAGCAATATACATACATGCTTGATTCGCTATCCAACATCTATTATGTTTATTATAATTTACCGTACTGATTAGGGCAAAGGGGGGCAAAGGAGTTAACTCGGCCTAGGGTTCGGTGTGATAAAATTAGAGTGACTCTACTTATTTATATAAGCATCCGCGATATGCTTCAATATAATAGAGCGCCAAATTATATACTTTACTGTACAGAAAAAATATTGGACTAGTTCTGTCAGTTTAATTAAATTTTAAAAAATAAATTTTTTTGAACAACTTTTAGGCGGATTGACAATTGTATTCTGCTGGGCCAAATGAGTCTTGATGTTAATAAAATAAAAAAAATAATAATTGTAATATAAAACTATAAAGGAAATAATCAAACTAGAAGGAAGATACACGATATTCTTACATCTCACTGCAGGGATCATTTATTTTATCTTTTTTTTATAATTCTATAAAAAAAAAGTTAGTATGTAAATATATTCCACATACAAATTTGACAGAAATTGTTTAAATAATTAATTATATAATTATGAATAACACAAAATAATTTAACATCAAAAAAAAGTTTCGCAGTTGTGACGAAGAACTAGAGCTTATAGGCGGATCGTACGTAAGTGAAATCTATCCCACCCGTTTAGGTCGGAGGGCAATTTTATACAAAAAAAAAAAAATACTTAAAATAGAAGAGAATGAAGAAATCGACATAGTAATACTCACTATGACATGCTACATTTTTTTTGAAGTATAAATTCGTTAATTTATATAGGGTTATCCATTTTGCGGTTTCAAAAGTATAGTAAGTATATCGACATCTGTCAAACTAAGTTGTTAAATCAATTTTTTTTTTCGCACAACTCATAAAATTTGTTAAAACCTACTACAAAAATGGTGATTCTGTCACAGCCACATATCGTGCTTTAAGAGAAGATTATGGTTTACGTAATCGTCCAACTACAGAAGCAATTGGCAAAATTGTGCAGAAATTTGAAGAGACTGGATTGGTTACAGATATTGTAAGGCCTGTGCATCATCGTTTCGCTCGTACCACTCGCTGCTGTAAGTGAAAGCGTTGCCGAAGACCCGAATGTGTCGATTCCTCGTCGCTCTCAGGAATTAGGACAGTCTTACGGCACATTATGGCGTATTTTGCATTTGGCTCTACACCTACATCCATATAAAGTCCAGCTCACACAACAACTGAAGCCAGCTGACCATTCACAACGTCGTAGATACGTCGAATGGGTGCTTGAACAACAGCCGGTGGACGTCGATTTTTCGAACAAAATTTTCTTCAGCGACGAAGCACATTTCTCACTCGGTGGGTATGGTATTTGGGGTTCTGAGAATCCTCAAGGAATTGGAGAGAGGCCATTACATCCACAAAGTCACTGTTTGCTCTTTGGTCCGGAGGTGTGATTGGACCTTACTTCTTCGAAAACGACGATGGAACGACTGTCACCGTCAATTCGGAGCGTTATGGTCATATGATAACCGACTTTTTTCGCCTGCTATTGAAGAATACGACTTGCAGAATATGTGGTTTCAACAAGACGGTGCCACATGCCACACAACTCAAGCGAATATGGCTTTATTGCAAGAGACATTTCCTGGCCGTGTAATTTCTCGTCGTGGCGATATCAACTGGCCACCAAGATCATGCGATTTGACACCGCTGGACTTTTTTTTGTGGGCTACGCGAAAGACCGTGTTTATAAAGATAAACCTTTAACTCTTGTGCACTTGAAAACCAACATTCGTCAAGTTATGGCTGAGATACGATTGTCTACGTCTTCTTATATTCCATTAAAAACCAATTCTCAAAATTGTCATAAAATAAGTGGCTGTTTTGCTCATTACATGCTGTTTAGGCATAACACTAACAACATGTGAGTGAGTAAACTAGCATACCCATAAAATATGACAAAGAACTAAATAAAATAATGAGAATTATAAGGGACATAAATAAATTAGACACTGTAATTCTCTCCGCATTAGTTCAGCCGCCATCCCTGGAGATAAATCTGAGACAACAACCAGCTCTAGTCTCAGAATATCGCGCCACACATCTTTCCTATCCTTCTTTATCATCTTCCACCGGATGCCCGCGCTGTGTTAAGAAAAACATATAATGGGTATTCATAATCCCATGATCGCGTGCAAAGTTATAAAAAAAAAAAAAAAAAAAAAATACCGCCCAATATGTGTCAAAAAGTGGTCGAAAATTACCTTAAAATAATCGATGCTTGCAACAATTCGCGTGGTGGTCATTTAAATGATGTAGTGTTTCACACATAATGTCAACGTTCAAACTTTATAATAAAAAAGAAATGTCATAAAAAAAAATATTTTATTTTAAAATATTTACGTTTACTTTTGAAACCGCAAAATGGATAACCCATTATTATTTTTAATACATTTTGTTTAGAACACTGTTTTTCAAATATTAACTTTCAAACTCAAAATTGTGAAAAAAAAATTAAAAACATGGTTTTGAAAAATTAACTTTATTAAGTAGGTATTTTTTTTTAAAACGGATGCGCGCACTAAAGGGGATTTGACTACCCTTAAAATGAACAAGCACAGTGCGAGCGTTACGAAAGTAGGGAAGGATGCAAGAGGAGATACCGATGCACATTGGTTTTGAATTTCTGAATATCAAAATGGGAGGGGAAAATAGAGCCGGGTAAAGTATTCCACATTCGCGTTGTACGGCTAAAGAAAGATTGTCTGTACTTAACAGTACGACCGAAGTTAGGCTCAAGGGTAAACTGATGAGCATTCCTAGAAGCGCGAGTATTACGGTTGCAAAGTTTAAGGGGAGGAATGCAACTGGCTATTTCGCTCGAACATTGTTTATAAAAATAGCGATAAAATAGTGAGAGACATATAACATTTCGACGATGTTCTAGAGATGTAAATGTTTCCACTATAGTTCTATCGCCAATCATTCTTAGAGCTCTATTTTGAATTCTATCCAAAAGATTCAAATAAGTTTTGGGAGCTCCTGCCCAAATGTGCGAGTTATACTCCAGCTTTGAACGAATGAAGTCCTTATAGATTACAGCCAGATCAGACGGGGAGAAGAATTTCTTGCACCTTCGAAGAAAGCCCAAACACTTTGCAGCGTTTTTGGCGACATCGAATATGTGTTCATTCCACAGGAGGTGGTCTGTGATGCACATGCCGAGGACTGAAAGCTGATCGGTTTCTTCAATGCAAGTGGCGCTCATGGATAGCGGCATGGGGGCTGGGTTCTGCTTTAACGACAGAAGACAGCACTGAGTTTTTGAAGCATTAAATTCTACGCGGTTTTTAATTCCCCATTGGACAATGCTGTCAAGATCAGCATTTAATGAGCTTATCATACGCTGGCGTTCCAGTTGCACATCCGAAAAACAAGGAGGTGCATCTAAAATCGAATATGAAAAACAATTAAGTGGATTAGAAGTTAAAGATAAGAGATCATTAATAAAAATGAGAAAGAGGGTCGGAGACAATACGGAGCCCTGGGGCACACCAGCATTTATTTTGTGGATATCAGACTTGAAACCGTCCAATACAACTTGTATTGAACGGTCCGAAAGGTAATTTCTAATCCAACGAAGAAGAGATTCATGGATACCAAATGCACGCATTTTCGATAAGAGAGCTTGATGCCAATCTCTATCAAATGCTTTTGAAATTTCAAGCGCAATAATCTTACTTTCTCCAAAAGGATGTAAAGATGTGTGCCACTCTTCGGTGAGATATACCATCAGATCACCAGTGGACCTATTGCTACGAAAGCCATATTGCCGGTCATTAAGGAGTTTTCGTTCTTCAAGATATTTCTTGAGCTGATAATTAATCAGCGTTTCCATGACCTTGGAAAGAAGGGACGTAAGTGCAATTGGACGGTAATTAGAGGGTGAAGAAGATGCGCCTTTTTTAGGGACAGGCTGGACAAATGCTGTTTTCCATCCACTCGGAAAGAGACCTGTAGAGTAGGAGAGATAGAAAAGCTTACGCAGTGGTTTTGCCAGCGTTAAAGAACACCTCTTCAGGACGATGGGAGGCCAGCGGATTTGTTTATGTCAAGTTCTTTGAGGACTCTAGCAACTGCACGGGTGCGAAAAAACATTCGTCCCATAAAATCGTTTACGCTCTCAAGTACTGGAGGAGTCATATCACTTTCTGACAGCGTCCAATTAACAGCGAACTGCCAAAAGGGGTGTCATTAAAGACGAGCGTTGGAACCGAAGAAGAAGTTGAATTTCGAATAGTTTTTACAAATGACCAAAAATTCTTACTACCTTTGGGACATTGTAGTATTTTTTGCCTTAATTTTTGGTCATGAAAAAATTTGGTTCTACGAATGTGAACGTTGCAAGTCTTTCTAACTTGTTGAAACTTTTTTTTCAAGCTCAATGCTATTAATAATTTTTAGTCAAAATCAGGAAACCTGATGTTCAAATGTCTTACATTTTTCGAGATAATTAAAAATAACGAAAATCAATTTTCATACAAAAAAAAAAATTTGTTTTAGTTCTTCTGAGACTGGAATCAAGGAATTAAAGCATTTTTATTTGTTAAACATCCGTATCCTTTAGTATCCTTCTTACTTGCGATATATATGTGAATTGTGAACTATAATAGTAATACGTATTATGTCAAGTTATGGATTCATTAATAAAATAGAACTCCAGATTTTGATCAAATTTTACATTAAGATGATAACGAAGACGAAAAAAAGTTTGTCTCACAATTATTCTGTCTCTCTTGTCTATCAGTCCTTCAGTTTGTCTGTCTGTCCACTTGTTTACAGTCTAAATGATAGGATGCCTTTTTTTAAACTTGGTACAATAGTGTTTTTTTCGGTAAAAGTCCACATTTTTTTTTAAAGACAAAAAACATTTTTTTAAGCCAAAAACGTAAATCTTATTTTCTCAAAAACGGATCCAAGGTTTTTTATCATAAAATCAGTTCATTGGTGAAAGGAAAAGGCACTTTTTTGGTATTTAGGTAAACCAAATCTGAGTTTTCAATCTGGAAAACGCTTCATTTGATTTTTTTTTTGAGGTTTTTATGGAGATTATCCTAGAAAGTTTTGAATAAAAAAACAATTTTGTTTTGAAAACCACAGCGAAATCGAGCATCGTTGCGCGTGGTTAGTACTTCGATGGGGAGCGTCGGAAACCAACCACGTGCTGTTGAATGTGTTTCTTCTGTTGTGTGTTCTTCCTATCTCTGTCTCTTTCTGTTGTATCAATGTATGTAAAAGTTTAAGCCAATGGTCTAGTTGCCAGTGCTTCAGTGTCTCTACTTCGTAGATTTATCTGCGGAGTAGTATAAAATGTAATGTAATGTTTTGAAAACCAATACCTATTTCGAGAACAACTTGATGAATTTCTACGAAACTTTTTATTTCGCAGTTTTTTGACATTGTCTGGAATACTGAAAAATGTTAAAACCCCGTTAAAAAAAGTTTTTTGTTCTCAAAAACGACTCAAAGAATATTGATAAAAATATGACTGTCGTTTTTTTTATGAAAATTGTAGCTAAAATTCTAAATAATACTGCATATTCAAGTTTTTTAAAAAATGTTTTTTTTTATATATTTTTAAAAGATAAATACAATATTTTCTTTGAAAAATCGATTTTTCAAAAATGATTCTATCAATAAATTAATTTTTATACTAATATTATAATTACATACCTACTTTAAATTTGCGTTTTAACTTTTTTTCCTAATTTTTTTTTTCAAAATTGTATACATACAAAATTATAAGGTAAGTAATGGATTCGTGCAAAAAAAAAATTCTAACAATCAAACGACATTACGATCACAGAGAACACCAAAAAAGTGCGTCCCCCAATTCCCTCTGTCTCTCTGTCTGTCCCCGAAGTCTGCTTGGTAAATATTGTTTGTTCGGTAATATGCCCACACGTTTTTTTCATTTTTTTACGACGACAAATAACAGTAGCTTCCATACATTTTTTTCTGGCCAAATATAAAAAACGTATTTTTCTCGAAAACGGCTCCAACGATTTTTATAAAAAAAAATCAGTTCATTAATTTAGCAAAAGGGTACATTTCAGTAATTTTTGTTTAAAAAAAAAATTGTTAATTTTGGTACCTCTAGTAGTACCTTTTTTTGGTTTTCGATTTTCTGGAAAACGGTTAATTTGATTTTTTGATGGGTATTTGGGAAACTTCGTAGTTTTTAGTTTGATATTATCTTGAACATTAAAAAAAACTATATTCCTAAGATAAAAATCAAGGGTACCACCCATACAAATGTAAAAAAAACCGTTAGGAAAAAAATTTATTTCTCCAAAACGGCTCCAAGAATTTTTATAAAAAATTTAAGTATAAAAATAAATTAGTATAAAAATATTATTTTTTTTTGTGTACTTATCAACTGTACTTGCCATAGAACCACTTTTCATATTTTCGACTTTCTCAACATTGGATGAATAAATGGCACCTTAAATTGTTAATAAAACTGCATGCGAAAACTTTCAAAAAAAAAGTTTTTCGATTTTTAAAAAATAAATAAATTTTTTTTTTGAAAAATCGATTTTTCAAAAAACCAGTCATTGAATTTTTTTTAATTTTAATTTTATATGTATATTAACAATATCTCCAAAAAGGCGTTTAAATTTTTGTTAAAATTGTTTTAAACATTTTATACATAAAAAAATATTTTTTTTTTTTAAACCGCTCCAACGATTTTTCTTTATTTTCGATATGTAGATACTCATATTTGTCCAAGATTTCAAATGCCATCTTTTTTGCTTCAAACTTACCTAATAATAATAAGAATATCTACCTACTAACAGCGTCAATGATGTTTAGCTACATTAAAGTTGTTAGTTACAAGAGGAAGTTCGTACGATCCAGTTTTATTTTCATTCATTCATTTCATCTAAATTGAAAAAATAAACCAGCATTTTGGTAACAATGCCGGGTATCTTCCATTGTGATAATTTTTTTTGTATTAAAATTATACTTTTTATTATTTTATATTTGCATTAACAAATATTTGCCTCCGTTATTCGGTGAAAAATTGTTCAAAAAAATTTAAATTGAATTAAAAGAAAAATAATAAACTCACAGAACTCTCCATATATCTATGTACAAATAATCTACTGGTAAGCCTACTACAAAATGGCGGCTGGGCTTCAGTTTTTCATGCTATGTTCGTTATCAATGTAGTATTTAAAAATCAGTGTACATACCATGAACCTAGGGTTCCGTGCTAAGTCACAGCCAGGGTTCGACTCGAAAACTTAAATAACAGTTGAGTGCGATGTATGAGAAGAAAAATAGGTATATAAGTTACGAGCTAGTTGGAAGAGTATGGAGATTTAACCTTGTTGGAAAAATAATATTTTAAATCCAGTTAAATTTCTCTAATTTAAAGATGCTATTACCATTGACATGTTTATAGAATTGCAAACAGGAGATAATCCCAAATTGAACATGTGTAAAAGTATTTTCTTTTCGTTTTCCCAATTAAGTATTTCTTTTAAGCAATAGGTACCGACATACCCGGTAAACGTCCCGTCTTGAGAGATACTAATTCGGATTAGATATCTATAAAAAAACCGCTCAAGTTCTCGAAGTATTTATCTCATATTTATCAAATAAAACACGACTAATATAATTCCAATGGATTATCAAAATGTCGTATTCACAAATGAACGAATACTCACTTAAACGTCCCCATTTTAAAAAATGGTTTCTTCAAACAATTATTACTTTTGAAAAAAGTCCGCCGAAAAATTTTATTGTCGAGAACCCAAAAATACTAGAAATACTCCGGAAACCTTATTCGGAACGGATAATCGAAAATTCTTGAGTATCTAGAGTGGAAAAAGAATAACTCCGAACAGTAAATCGAAATCGAAATAACCGACAATATGACAACACAAACACACAAAAATTGTTTTTTTGAAAATTACGTCTGTTTTGTATTGGAATTTATTCTGGATATGTCAATTTATACAGTTCTATTTATAAAAGTATTTTCAATGCGGCCCCGCGCAGTGTCAGAATAACATTCTACTCACGGACCTTAGTTTCTTTATCTAGCGTCTAGCCATATCCAACCGCGTCATGAGGTGAATGTTTGATGCTTTTAACGCCGGTTTTACTGTTATAAATGTGCATTCATTTTCCCTCCCACCCTTGAAGAAGGGAAAAGAGGTCGATGGTATTTCAACAGATTTTAGTAAAGCTTTCGATAGAATCTCCCACAAACTTATTCTTTTTAAACTTTCCACCCTCGGCTTTGAACCGATTCTGTTGCGAAGGATTTCTTCTTATTAAGAAAAACGTTTTTACAGCGTTCGGTTCATATCCGTCTTATCAAGCCGTTTTTTAAGCTACATCCAGTTGTCCCCAAGGCAGCCATTTAGGCCCTCTCCTCTTCATTCTACGTATCAACGACATTGAAATGATATTCTAACATTCCTCCCTCTCACTCTACGCAGACGATACTAAGTTTTACAAGGTAATTTCTTCTTCTGAAGACTCTTCCCACTTCCAACAGGATCTCGACAATTTTTCAATATGGTTCCCCAAAAACTGCTTGGAGCTTAATATTTCCCAGTGCCAATCAATTACCTTCTCACGTAAACGCATCAAATATCCTTCCCGTCTCTATCTTCCACACAGTCAAACCATTTCCCCCGTTCAAGTGATCCGTGACCTTGGGATTATTTTCGACAATGAGCTGAATTTTCCCAAACATCGACGATATAATTCTTAACGCAAATTCAGCACTTGGCTTCGTGAAACGATGGTCCACGTTACCCGATCCCTTTACATATCATTTGTTCGTCCGCTTCTTGAATACGCTTTTCAAGTCTGGTCGCCTTACCAACAAGTGCACATTGCCTTAATTGAGAGCATTCAACGCCGTTTCGTTGGATTTGCTCTTCGAGGTCTTAATTGGAGTAATCTTTTAATATTACCTCCTTATCAAGACCGAATCAAACTTCTCAACCTGAATACACTGAAAGATCGAAGGGAAATATTTGACATTCTCTTCTTTCACCGAATCTTTTCAGCCCTTATTGAATCCATCTTTCTAAATACTAACCCTCGTACCACTCGTAATCCTCGCCTCTTCTATCTTCCCACCCATCGAACCTCTTATGGATCCAATGAACCCATCTCCCAATTGCTGAGGATTGTCAATTCTAACACTTCTTGTTTTGACTTTAATATTAGTACTCCCTGCCTAAAGTTTCGTCTCCTAACCCCCCAACTAGTTAATTTAAGTCTTAGCTATTAATTTTCTTAGTTTTTAAGTTAGATTAAGAAAATAGCTTGTATATATATGGGGGTTTTGCCCCCACCAAAATTAAAAATTAAAATTCTTTTGTTTTATCCTTTTGTTTCCGCTAAAAATTAAAATGCAATAATTTCGTGAATTTAGTCCAATTTGATGTTTGAAATAAACAACCTTTTTGAAATGAAAGTGAACTTAGTGGAATAGAATTGGAAAACTGCTAAACTCAACTTGTTCAAACCGATTTTTGAAATAAAACCCAATGATTTATCTACGTACCGGTCGTTTCACGACATTTTCTTTAAAAAGTTAAGCACAAAAATTACAACTATTCACTTTTGCTTATTGCGTACTCAACTTAAAAAAAAATTGTTAAATTTTCTTTTAAAAAAAAAATTAAATTATTTTATACTGTGTGCTGGCATATGGCCCCTTCATCACAAATCTGCATCCGCGCCTGATATCCCTAAACTGCATAAAACACAATTCTTATCAGCCCCGGATACCAACCCAAGGAAAACAATTCAAAGCCACAGACAAAGGCCGCAAACAGTCTCGCAATGTAAATTCATATTTATAGTCATTATTCCACAAGCCACGACACTAAAATGTTACTGCTGTCGGTTTTAAGTTTCCTTGCAATAATTGTTCCGGCGGCATTGCAAATTTCTTCCTGTATTAAATATGAAACGTACATAACCACGCAATACCAAATGACACCATTGGATTTTTCAGATTCCTGGTTTAGACATAGTGTTCACTTTTCACCACGGAAAACAACCAAGGTGAGATTATTTGTCAAATGTAGGAAATTTTCTCAATAACCTTTTGCAGATTAGCCTTCGTTCGAAACGTTTATATCAATGCTGTGAAGCAGGCTACCATTATGTAGGCTTCCCCAACTATGGGTGTGTCCCATTTTGTGAAGGTGGTTGCCAATTGGACGCACACTGCTCGGGGCCAAATGAATGTACATGTGATTACGGATACCACAAGAATGCCGGGAGTAATCTTTGCATCTCCAATGACACCTTAGTTGCTGAGAAATTTATTGAGTCTACAACAGCGGTTTTGATGGAGACTCCGAGCTCAAAAGCTCCCTGTAGCGGATCATGCCCAAGCAATGAAATTTGTTCTTTAGAAAGTGACGTTTGTATTTGTCAAAATGGCTTCCATCGCTCGAACGGGACTTCTTACTGCGTCCCAAAATGTGACAATGGATGTCGAAATGGCGATTGCACATCGCCAAACACCTGCACCTGCTGGCCGCATTACGTCCAGGCAAATGACAATTTCTGTCATCTCAAGTGTACCGAGCTGTCATGTACGTTCGGGGAATGCAACAACAACGGTACTTGCATATGTGCTGAGGGTTTTTTCAACAACGGTACGAATTGCGTGTGGGCGGCCGATGACATCTTTTCGGAACCCGATGATTGTGAATGCTGGGCGAAATTCATGTGGCAAAAAAATATCACAGATAGCCACTGTATGCAATCATGTGAAGATGGCGACAATTCAAAGGATTGTATACCATTTAAGGAGTGCGAGTTCTATGAAGGATTCACAATATGCCATGCCCAGATGTACAAATGCATCGATATGCCAGCTCTATCGACCACAGTCGTGATTCCTAGGGTGGCTGATAAAGTCACGGAGAACACTAATATTTCGTCAAAGGAAATAGTGTTTTTGAGTTCAGGATTTATTATAGTTTTGCTGGGTGTAGTTGTAAGTTTATGGATTTGGAATAAACGACGAAATTGGGTTAGCCAACTTTGGAGCTATAACACCATGGAGAGTACACAAGAAGAAGAAGCAGTTTAAAAAGTTGATTTTGTGGTCATTTTGTTTTTATTTTAATTTGTTTATCACTTTATAATTATCTAATTAATAAAAATGCCGACAGGGTTTTTTTTTCTGACTAAGCCCGTGATAGCTTTTATCATTCCTCTAGATGTTGGCCGGCTTATCTGCTTTGTTCATACTTCATAGCACAGAGCGTAGTTGCATTTGCGGTTGAAAGATATTGTATTTCAAATAAAAATAAAACCCTAGGATAAAGCTCTACGAATGTGAATAAGATTTTAGTTCGTTTGAGATTTTGAGGGTGTTGGAAGTGAGTCTAAAATGGCATCGGGAGTTTTTTGGATAATATTGTTTTCAGTCATTTGCTTAAGTCTGGCATCAAATCTGAATGAAAGAGTTTGTACCAAGATGGTTTTGAATAAGTTTTACATTCATAGATTCGACCAATATGTCAAAAGAGTCGTATCAGTGGTAAGAATGATTTCCCCAAAATTGTCTTCTGATTCAGTGTGTCATTTTCGTTGTAGGAAAAAACCAGAAAAAGTATAATTTTTATTTGCTGTGAAGGCTATCGTGAGAAAGGCCGCAGAAAAGAACTCCCCACTTGTGAGCCAATTTGTAAGCAACCCTGTGGATATGGCTATTGTTACAGACCTAATCTTTGTGCTTGTTATTACGGATATGAATTTTCTGAACTTAACGGAAATTGCCAGCGCATTGGAAAATATGTAACAAAAACTGCTTCTCCAACATTATCCACAAGGTCTGGAATAGATTCTCCAACATGGAAAATTGAAAATGAGACTTCTTCGACAGTTGCTGATTTTAATCATAATAAGCTAATTCCAAACAAAAATTCTGGTCTTGAAACAACTACGATTCCAACGACTAAACAGCCTAGAAGTTTCGAGATTGCTTACCCAAAGGAGTGGGTTAACTTTCGAGGATATAGGTCAAGTACCATCAAGAACCCAGTAAGTGCGAATCGTATAAATTTTGAGGTTGAATCTTCAACGAGGGAGATTGGCCTAAAACCCTCTTTGAGGACTGTGGAGGATTTTCCAAGAGTAAAGTTCATTACTTATTCAAATACAACTACATCAAGTACGCGTCATAAAAGTGTTCACGTTGAATCTTCCACAAAGCCAAATGACATAAAACCCTCTTCGGCAGCTTTCGATGATTTCCCAAGGGTAAAGTTTATAAAACATGCAAGCGATTCAAGCCTAGAAACTGTAAATTCATTCGAATCAGGAGAAATAAATTCAGAAGTTGTATCGTCAACATCACGAATCAGGGTAAAGCCATCAGTTTTAAAGTCTGGGAAGGATATAGAATTGTTAACTGACATGATTTCAAGGTCGCCAGCAAATTGCACTATGGGTGTTTGTATATGCCAAATGGGCTATGAACTATTTGAAGGGAGATTGTGTCATGAATGCAGAATAGGTAGTCAATGTCAATGTCGAGACGGTTACGCTTTTGACTCATTTGGTTGCAAGCCGTTGTGTAATGGTGTATTCGATGGGTGTATTGGAGGAACTTGTATTGATTACAATGAATGTAGCTGTAATAATGGTTCCGACAAATTCAGCGATGATATATTCCGCTGTTATGCCAAAGCAGCAAACATCTTAAACCAAAACAGAATCTTTCAAAAATGGTATCTATTGTTGTTATTGGTCCCAGCAGTTATTGCTGTTGTTAGCTTTTGTATTGTCATAAAACGCTCGCGATCATCAAAATCGAATCGTTTAAAAGCTCAGAGTTAGTATATATCTGAATTTACAAATTGATTTAAACATATTGAGTTTTTTTTGGAATTTTTTAGGACACATCTTTCAGGAAATACGATACTTTCATACAAATAATAATCCTTTGGTGGAAGAAAACCATCGCGGAGCTGATGAAAAGATGTTCAATCAGGCAGGATGTGGTCGAAACGCAATTCAACACGATGGAAGTATCGTTATTGTTACAGTTTAAGATTTACATGTGTTGTATGTGTTAAGACAAAATAGTAGATAGATAGCTTAAGTAAAAAGTCTCAATTTCTTTTATAAAAATATCTCCTTTGAGTTTGTTCAACATTTTAATAATTTTTCGCAAAAAATCGCATATGATTTGTATTCTTTTCTAGGCGACTTTTGAACAAAAAAATGATTTTTTTAATTCAAAAGTACCAAACAAAATAGAGAGGTTTCTGACGTTGCATTAATACTCTTATATTTTAGAAAATTTTTAATACGTATTATAATTAAGAATTTGATGGTCTTTGTAAATAAATATTTTGACCATAGTCACTTAAACGTAACCGTCAGTTAGAATATTTGAAAATAAAAATAAGAGTTCTATGTTCGTCAAAACTTTTTTTTGAGCAGAATTTAGACCATATCTATAAAATACACATGTTTTTTTTTGAAAACCGTGACCCGGTTTTGAGATAATTTAACATTTCCACCGGTTGTATGGTTTGCACACGGAATTGCGGAATTGTCAAGTTTAATTAATCAGCCCTATCACAAATTCCATCGTAATAATTCCCCGCACTGAAAGTTACGCCCCGATCTACGACAAACAGGTTTCACAAAATCCGAGTGGAATATTCTTATGTTCGAAATCAGTGGTGTATCTCAAAATGAAAGGATAGATAGCAAAACCGTCACATTTTCAATTTCAATAAGCTTACACACATAATTATGTTTAAATTTAAAACAATCTTGTGGTCCAGGAATATTAAGGCAACATTTTCACACATTTTCATACATTTTCCCATAAATTTTCAATTTCTTCTTTTGCCAGTTTCTTACAGCCTTGGGCCATGTCGGCTCTCTCGCTCATTAGAGACTTTCATATTGAAATTGTTTTTTTTTTTCATTTAAAATCAAATATTATTCATAAAACCATAGAATTTGTAAAAATACTTACATTTTTCTGTAAAATAACTGTTAATGACGCATTATTTTCAGTGCCCGACACAAATGGTTTGTCGTAGAAAAAGTCTGTTTCATTTCATTCCATACGAATTCAGTGATACCAATTTCTACGAACTTCGAAAATCGTAAGCGAATTTTTTACCCCGAATCCACTACGATGGAATTTGTGATAGATTAATCGGGAAACGTAGCATATTTTCGATTACGATGGAATTTGTGATAGGGCTGAATATATCGAGTTCAATTCTTTCTAAATGCAAAATTTGGCCTAAATAGTTTTATGGTATGTGAATCGAGCGTGGTTATGGATATTTGCATTCGGTATTAGTTCAATTTTTGTTTGGTGGGGTTTTTAAATTTATTT
The DNA here is from genome assembly GCA_910595825.1 of Philhelius pedissequus. NCBI lineage: Eukaryota > Metazoa > Arthropoda > Insecta > Diptera > Syrphidae > Philhelius > Philhelius pedissequus. The sequence continues at coordinate 82,376,951 of OU343163.1, forward strand.
AAGATTAAAGATTATTAATTAAAAAACAGGGTAAGTTTGGTTACAAGTGTAGGTACATTTTCTTTTCAAAATTATTCCCCAAGCTTAATTAAAATATTATATACATACTATTATATCTGCATTCATATTTTAACCATTTTTATTTTTTATTTTAAACTTGGTGCTTAGGCGTTTTAGGTGATTGTCCAAAATAGATTTTTGAATCGTTGTTTTAGCCCCAAAAATAACGGTACTTGCCATACAAATTTTTCTACCATCTTAATTATCTCAAAAACGAATTAACGATTTTGATAAAAATTGGTGTGTGTACTAACTTGAGTATGGTCTACATTTGGGCAGGAAAAATGTTCAAATAATTTTTTTATTAACTGTACCTGCCATACAACCATTTTATTGATTTTCGACTTTTTCATAAACGGCTCCACGGATTTCGATCAAAATTTGTATACAGGATCTCCCTCAAATTCTAAATAATACTGCATTTCAAAATTTTCGAAAAATTTATTTATTTATTTATATCTAAATAATTTACAAAATTAATTTATAAACTATTTTTTTAATGAAGACATCAGGGCAGCAGGGTCATATGATGTCATCTTTTTAAAGTAACAACTGATTCAAGTACATTTTAACACAAATTTATCTTAATAATGACATAAATAGATATAGATATTACGTACAAACAATTAGAAAAAGATAGATTTAAAATACAAAATTGAAGATGATAAATAGAAGAAGTTAAATTGGAATGTTTCTTAGGCAATTAAATCTAAATATCGTTAAATTTATTGTGCAGTGATGTTGCTTCTTTGATGTTTTTAAGTGTCTGCATATTAGATGGATCTAAGATTTCAGCGAGTTGTTGCTCAATAAGTTCTGGATCATTTATACGTTTGGAGATGGGACAGGTAACCAATATGTGCCAAATTGTAAGGGCAGTTTCACAATTTTGGCATTCTTCTGGAGTTTCTCGGTTGTACAGGTGCCGACTCGTGAAAAGTGTTTTGCCTAACCTAACTCTAAGCACTTTTATACAGTCGTTTCTTGTGAATGTTGTATTGTATGGTATATGGTTTGGAGAAATGTGGTGTTTACGAAGAAAAGTTTCGGATTGTTTCCAGTCCTCAGCAATTTGTGTTTTCTGGATATGTTTAAATATTTTCCTCGTGAGTCGATAAGAGACAGGGATTTGGATCGCCAGAGGATATTTACTAATTTCTTTAGCTGAGGTGTCTGCAAATTCGTTGCCAGTGATTCCTACGTGTGCAGGTACCCAAGCTAACATTATGTTGGTATGAGAGTTGAGGTTGCTTCTGATGTGTTCTAGTGAAGGACATTTGTTAAGTCCACTGCGAAGTCCATACAGGATGCTTAAATTATCAGTGAAGATAATAGTTTTTTCATTAGAGCATTGGGCTATGGATATCGCTTTTTCCATAGCTGTTAGTTCTGAGATGTAGCTACCAGCTAGGTCCAACAAAAGTCCTAGGTGGATAAGTTTTGTTTCTCCATTCTTCTTAAGTTCAATGACTGCATATGAAGAATTATTATCCTGGAAAGAGCCATCGGTGTAAAAGACACGATCTGCATTCACTGAAGCTAACATATCCTTGTGAAGCTTACGGTACTGTTCATCTGGGGTTTCATTTTTTCTAAGCTGTGCTAGACTAGTATCGATTTTAAGGAGGTTTCTCTTCCAAGGTGGCGGAGGGTTAAAACTCTCTTTCGAAAAATAGTTTTTTTTTTTGGATTTTTGAAAAAAAAATATTTTTTTTTTTTGAAAATTCAATATTTCGAAAACGGGTTGGCAATTTTTTCTGAAATTTTGTTTTTGAATTTATAGTATTAAATATTTAAAATGTTCATACCAATTATTTTTTTAGAAAAGTTTAAGAATTTTTATATATAAAAAATTAAGTGAAAAAGTTTAAAAATTTATTTAGCCATAGGAGCAAGTACGTGCGATCCAGTCGTGCATTTTATTTATTTTTGAAATTAGGTGTTTAATATTATATTGTTAAATACTTAAAATTCCCATTCCTTTTCTACTAAGAATCTCGTGCCTACTATGTGATCGAACATAGGAGCACGTATATGCGATACAATTGTCCATTTTATTTTCATTGGAATTTCTATCACTATCGAGTTGTTACAGATTATAAAAAGTGTATATACTCGATTTAGTAACAAAATAACATTTCGCAAATCGAACATGATTTTTGTACCGAATAGTGAATGAATAAGTATTCTAAAAATATCTACTACTTTTGCTTGGAACTATATAGTTACCAGCTCTCGCAAATATCTAAAAATTAAATGCACGACTGGATCGCACGTACTTGCTCTTATGTTCGACCACATTGTATGCAAAAGAGTCGTTTTTCACTTAATTTTTTATATAAAAAATTATTAAATTTTTTCTAAAAAAAATTGGTATGGAAATTTTAAATATCTATCTAATAATATAAATTTAAAAACAAAATTTCAGCAAAAAATCTTCCGTTTCGATCCATTTTCGAAATATATATTGAATTTTCAACAAAAAAATTTATTTTTTCGAAAATCCAAAAGAAAAATTTCGAAAATTTTGAAATGTAGTATTATTTAGAATTTGAGGGAGATCCTGTATACAAATTTTGATCGAAATCCGTTGAGGCTTATGAGGAAGTAGAAAATCAATAAAATGGCTGTGTAGCAGGTACCGTTAAAAACAAAATATGTAAAACAAAAATGTTTCCGAAAATGTAGATCATACTTAAAGTAGTACCCATACTTTTTCTTATCAAAAACGTTAGACCCGTTTTCGAGATAATTAAGATGGTGGAGAAATTTGTATGCCAAGTACCGTTATTTTTGGGGCTAAAACAATGGTTCAAAAATCTATTTTATACAATCAACTAAACCGCCTAAGCAAGCTTGAACAAAATCAATTCAGCCGTGTAGGCTGTAGATCTTTCTACAGACAGACAGACGGAATTTCGGGACTCAATTTTTTGGTGTTTTCTATAATCGTAATGTCAAGTTTGATTAAAATCTCGAGTATAATTTTGTTTCCAAATGCATAAAAATATTTAATATGGATTTTGGTCAAAAACAAAATTCCCTTTTTGCCAAATTGAGTTGAGAATTAAGAAAATTTAGCAACAAAATTTCTAAGTCTTAATAGAAAGGGTCTTACAGTGGACCAGATTGCATATTACAAATATTTTTAAAATAATGTTAGTTCAAAATGACATAACTTTAACTTTGTTTAATCAAAACAACAAAACTATTTTGACCGCGTGAAATTTAATTTTTTTGTATCAAATTTTACAAATAGTTAATAATATACTATACCCCTTAACCTACAGTTTCGTAACGGTTTTTTAAAAATTTACGTAATTTTATAAATCCAATGAAAGTTATAACTTTCAGAGCCATACTCGTAGATATGTAGATATTCCACATTAGTTTAATATAGTAAATACTGTTAAGTAAAGAAGACTGAAAAATATTCCGTTTGAATTGTTCTGTCCATTAGCGCACTGTGTTTTGTTTACAAATGGTGATAAAATAATTATGACATGGAAGTGACCGTGATTTTTTACAAATTCAGTATTATAATTAAAAATATTTTTTTTTTTAAAGATTATGATATTTTTAATGTATCCAAACATAACGCCTTTAATACGTAGGCACCCAAAATAAGAAGTTACAGTTCAAAGAAACACAGGTCGGATCATTTAATACGAACAAAAAAACTGCTTACAATATTTTTCTTTGTCATCATTTACAGAGTTTTTAAAATTTTAATTTTTCAGAATTGTGCACACCGGAATTTTTGCACATACATTTATGTACATTGTACACAACTAAGATTCAAACCCTATTAAAAAAAAAAACTCGAAAATGTAATGTTCCTTTATACTTTTCCAAACAAAAAAAAATAATTTAAAAATAGTAAGTCTTATTATAAAAAACCTAAGACTAATTTGTTCTTATTGAACATACATACTTATATATATTAATTTTGAATCGAATAAGTGAATTTCAAAAATTAATAACCCAAAATGTTATAATTAAGATTTATAAAACGAAAGTCCTATTGAATCCGTGAAGAGGGATTCAATGGAACAATTGATTATGAAAACTGTTGACATTCGTCAACCCCTCTTTTTTGCCTGAAGATATACAACTAAATTATTGGCATAATCAACAGACTACGAATAAGCTCAAACCTCAAACACAATCAGAACAAAGTAAAACATCCCCAATAGATTAATAACTTTTGGTATTAAAAAGAACGCCTTCGAATTTAAATATTAAATCAAATACAAATCCAAAAGTGATGACTGTTATCTTAAAAATAATCGATTTTCCTAAATAAAACTTCATCATCATTCTTGTGAATGAAAAACCCTTCAGTTTTTTAGGTTCATAAGCAGTTGCGAAGCATAAATTATATATCGTTGGAAAGTTTTCACTCCACATATCTATGCAAAAAAGTTCTGAGCGCTTTATATCTAGATAACTTTAAGGATACTCTTGGGGAATCGCAGCCTGTTTTGGGTATTGCCTTTCTTAAGGATCTAATAAATTCTCCAAGAGTATAAATCTCTGTTTTCTTGAAAAAAAGGACTATTCATATTCACCATAGTCTTTTCGGATTGGGCAAACTATTGAAGGTCCCGGCACACCTTCATTCCTCTCGATTAACAAAACGTACAGATGAGTGGCTGAGATTAAGACCGTGGTAGTTGTAGTTGTAGCATTCTGCCCTGATTCCCTATGCAAGCTGTTGCACAGCCCCAAGTTAATTGTACCTAAGTTTGAGGCTGGAATAGAGAAGAACCCCCTATTCTCACCAAACATAATCTAATTTCTTCTTTGTCTTCCAATAAATTAGTATCTCTCAACATTTGGCGCACAAAGTAAATCCAAAAAAATCAATTTTATTTAGAAAAAAATCACTTCCAAATTTGAGAAAAAATCGGGTTTGATTGTTGGGACGCAATATTGTAAGTTTCAACCTGAAGCCTTTATTATGTCAGCAAATCGCTTTAAGAAATAATCAATTTTGAATTATCAACTGTTTTTGTGATATTTCCTTATTATTCTTTTCAACTATGACGGTATTAGAATGAACTAAAATAAAATGCACGACCTACTTGCAATCTTATATTCGAATCGTATGAAAAGATTCTTAATAGAACTAAATATATTTTTATAGTCGTTTTTTACTTAATTTTAAAATTCCTTTCAGTATGACAATTTTAAATATTTAGTATTATAAACTTAAAAACAAAATTTAAAAAATAATCGTCTATCCATTTTTTTCAAAAATTCCAAAAATTATTTTAAAAACCGTAGAGCCGTTTATGAGAAAGTCGAAAATCAAAAATATATTGGTATGGAAGGTACCGTTAATAACAAAATATGTATAAAAAAACATTTCACGTCAAAACTCTTAGTTATTAATGAATAGATTTTCGATTTAGAGGTCACTAATATTACAAGTTGCATTGGACAGTTTCAGTTTCAAGTCCGAATTTCATAAAATAAATCCATGTGTGCCCAAGTGATCTATTCTATCCTCGACTCCTTCTCATATTCATTATTGGTTTATTGTCTAAAACCTTTAACAGAATATATTGTTTTGCTGACGACATGGCAGTCCCCTAGTTTTTCATTAAATTCTGATCTCGACAGCATTGTCAAATGGGGAATAAAAACCGCGTGGAATTTAATACTTCAAAATCTACGTGCTGTCTTCTATCATTGAAGCAGAACCCACCTCCCATGACGTACTTGCATTTTTTGTTTTTAATTTAAACTATATGCCTGTAAAACCTAAGGTCTTTTAAACGCAACCGGAATTGCACGGCACTAGTTTGGCACAGAGGATTTGAGAATCATGTATTCACTGTCTCAGTTTAACCCATGGGCGGCATCCAATTAAAATTGGAGGTATAGAAAAGAATGCACCTAGCGTGGGGATCGAACCCACACGTCTAAGTTAGCAATCAAGCACTTTAACCACTGCGCCATTGCATTAAAGAAACCGATCAGCTTTCAGTCCTTTGAATGTGCATCACAGACCATTTCTTGTGGTATGACCACATATTCTGTATCGCGAGTTTTGGATTTCTTCGAACATGCAAGAAATTCTTCTCCCCGTCTGATCTGGCTTTATTCTATAAGGCCGAATGAAGCCAAGGCTGGAGAATAACTCTCAAAATTGTGCAGGAGCTCACAAAACTCATTTGAATCTTGTAGATAGAATTCAGCGAAGAGCACAAAGAATGAGAGGCGATTTACATTTGAATCTCTAGAACACCGTCGAAATGTTATATGCCTCTAGCTGTTTTTATAAAAAATGTTCTTACAAAATAACCAGTTGCATTCCTCGATCCTCCCTTTAAACTATTCAACGCAACGGCCGCATTGAAACCTGGAAATTTGGAGCTCAAAACATCGAAGTCGTAAATGAATACAACTATCTTGGTCTGCGGATATCTAGAAACCTGAACTGGCAAAATCATATGACTGATAAGTTGGCAAATCGAAGCATGCATTAAACGCAACATGGAGGACTGTGGTTCACTGTAAAGATGTTCACTACGAATCCAAATATCGTATTTTTGAAACCACAGCGAAAGCGATCATGTGTTATGCAGCTCAAGTTTGGGGCCATAAGGAGTTCGATGAAGTTGAGCAGCTCCTGCGCTATTTCTTAAAAAGAAGCTTGAAACTACCTAATAGTACTGCGAATCACATACTAATGTTAGAGACAGGTCTACCACCTTTATTTATTTCAACTCTGAAAATACAGATAGACTATATTTTAAAGACTATAGCAATGGATGATAGGAGACTACCAAAGAAAATTACGATGCTTGTGATTCAAAAACAAATATCATGGTTCGAGTTATGGAGAGATCTAGCAGAGTACTGTGGACATCCGCTATTACTCCGAAGCGATAGGATGGAAACGTGGAAAAGCGAACTCTATAGCCTCATATCGTTAGTGGACGAAAGAAAGAGAGAGGATTATACTATGAAAGCCAGAAGTTCATTTCACAGGGACATATATGCAAGGCTAAACTATAACCTGTTACGAAATAACTACTTCAGGGCGGAGTATACAACCGATCTCATGTCACTGGTTTTAAAAGCAAGAGGGGAAATACTTCCCCTGAACTATGTTCCTCATAGGAGTGATTTGGAAGAAATGTGTGGATTATGTAACACTAGAGAACGCGAAAACGTGTTCCATTTCGTGGGAAGATGTCCTGTTTTGGTGGAAACCACAAGGAGTACACTTGGAAAAAACTACCTTAGTGAAGAGGAAGTCATAGATGTTTTAAATGGAGTTTTAGACTGGGAATCCCTCTACAACTACACCAAGCTAGCGCTTAACTACAGAAAACGGATCTTAAAAGAACTTTTTTAATTTTATGTTTCAATTTTGTATATTAAACAAAATTAATTAATTAAGTATTAATAATTGTCAACTGACAGACGGCGTAAGCCATGTTTAAAAAATGAATGATACACTAAACTTTTGTAATTTGTATGAAATAAAATCATTTGAAACCCCCCGTAATACTCGCGCTTCCAGGAATGCTCATCAGTTTAGCCTTGAGCCCAACTTCGGACGTACTGTCAAATACAGATATTCTTTCTTAAGCCCCTCCCATTTCGATGTTCAGAAATTCAGAACTAATGTGCATCACTATCTCCTCATAAGTATACCACACATGTATTTCCCCTTTGCTATGAAACGAACCTTAACAAGAGCATTAATTCAAATCTCTACTTGTCCATATAGTAATCTGTTGTCGAATAAAAATAAATTAAGAACAAAAGAAACTGAGACTTTCTTTACGATATTTACCCTTATTTTAATCAAGCGTTATTATATTAAAAAAAAAAACTTAGACTCTAAAACTTGTACAAACTTAAAAGTATTTAGGTATACTTAATTCGAGCTAAGACGGAATACAAGTTAAAGTTTTCTCATGATACTTAAAACCCGGATAGCAAATGCATCTGTTTTTCGAGAAACATATTCCGTTTTTACATTTCCTGTAAAAAAAAACATATGGAAAAGATACAAAACAACACAATTTTCGTTAAAATGTTTACTCACTGATAACAATGTGCCTGACAAACTCCATCTTTGAGATTAAAATCCACATGGCAGGAGCACACATTCGGTTCAATACATTGTCCTCCCAATCCACACTGTGGATCACAAATCGGGTTGCAGCCATCTTCCTTCAATGTATAACCAGAGCTGCAACCGCAGATCTCTGGTTCCGTGCAGTTCTGCATCCATCCATTGCAGCCCTCCGAGCATATGGGCCTGCAGAATTTTCTCGACTCATCCAACTTATAGCCTTGATGACATTTACAAGTTCCATCCAGATAGCATTGCCCATTGAGACAACTAATTGGACATGTAAACACACAATCGCCACTGTCATTCTTCACAAAACCGTTATAACATTCACATTCCCCAGGTGCCACGCAATATCCATTAAGGCAATTTTCACAAACAGGCTGACAAACAATTTCACTAGTAACACTATTCAGCTTATGAGGCTGATAGCCTTCGCAACATGTTTCAATGATTGTCATATGCTCCCAGGAACCATCTCGGATACGTTTCGAATAGGGATAAGCACTCAGGGCCACATTCCTAAAATTTAAATAGATAATATTTTGTAAAAAAAAATACCACAGAGATTGATCCTTCGAACTTACGGGACTTCCTTTTGACATTTGTTGTTTGAATGTTCGTCGTCAGCGGCGGCGTCGGGTGGGGTCGTTAGATGAGGTGTGGACTGTGATTGATGCCTTCCACGTCGCGATTCCGTCAAAGTTGCATCGCTTTCGATGAAGGCTAGCACCCAGACTATTGACAAAAATTCTATAAACTTCCAATCGATGTACATATTTGCCAGAGACTGGCCGGGTTTAAAAAAAAATAAAATAAGAGTTCTTATCACATATTAAAAAAAACACACATTTTTCTCTTCGAGAGAAGTCTTGAATGTGGTTTTTTTTGCAAAGCTTTGTGATAAGCAAAAGCTTATCAAATATTATTATTTTTTTATAATGAAATAATTTGACATTTTTCAGCTACGCATAACACTCGTACAAGACGAGTTCTTATCAAGTTTATTTTGTTTTCTGTTTTTGGATTTTTTGTTCGACGAACGAGACTTGGAGTTGAAGGTCAGACCAAAAAAAAAAATCAAGGACTTGAAAAATCTTTATGAGGGCTGAATTTAGGTTTAAGAAAAGATTTCGTTTTATTTTTAGTTGTATCTTTTCAGGAAGAAAGAAAAATGTAGGTTAGTGGAGAATAATAATTTAATTCTTGATACACATTGGTGTAGATGGCGCTTGGCCTGGCGTTGAAGCTATAAATACAAAGACCAGGGCCTTTACATTTCTATTGCTAACTGCAGGGCGCACGATAATATAGGTGACATTCAAATACTGCATCGTATCCACTTACCTGCTCATATGTTCGATCACATCCTGAGCACAAGACTCTTTGTAGAAAATGCTAAATAAATTTTTAAAGTTATTTTTTACTTAATTTTTTATATACAAAATTTCTAAAAAAAAATTTGAAAAAAATCAAGTGCGAATACTTTAGTTTGAAGTATTATTTTAAATTGAAAGGACCTCCTGTACCAACATTTTAATCGAAATCCGTTGAGCCGTTAATGAGATAATCAAAAATAAGAAAACGGTTCTATGGCAGGTATATCATTAATAACTTTTTATGTAATCATATTTTTAAACCAAAATGTATACTACACCCATGACAGTTCTTTGATTTTCTCTTTTGTATCAAAATCGTTAAGTCCGTTTTCGAGATAATTGAAATTTACCATAAATTGTATAGCGTTAGTTCTTTGTTTAAAGAAAATAATAATAATTTTAACTATATGTCTTTAAGACCTAAGGTCTTTTAAATGCAACCCGAATTGCATGGCACTTGTTAGAAGGAATAGAAAGGTATGAAATATTTTTTACTGGCACATTGAATTTGAGAATTAGCACCCCTATTGTGATGTCAATTGCAAATTGATATTTGATGAATACTGAAATTTAATATTAATCCACCCAACTAATTAGAGTTTTGGTCATTGATAATGATGCAGAATATTGAGACCTACAAGAAAATCGAGAATGAATAATGATAAGTTGTGCAGTTTGTTAATAAATTGAGGTTTTAAAATCAAATTTGAGTATTTATCAATGATCAAATTGATAATTGACAATCGCAACAGGGACCCTAGTCTTTACTATCTCATTATAACCTACGGCCGGCATCCAATTACAACTGGAGATATAGAAAAGAATAATGCCTAACGTGGGGATCGAACCCACACGTCTAAGTTAGCAGTCAAGCACTATATCCATTGCGCCATTGTCACCCGCAACTATTTAAGGATTTAGAAGCTTTTATAGTTTGTTCGTAGAAACAATTACCTAAGTACATAAGAGTGTTGTTCGATAAGTCAGTGACTTCGAAATGAAAGAATTGTCTTTTTTTTAATTCATTTTATTTTTCTCCTTTTAGAGATATGCACTTCCTCCAACGACATTCCAACATTCTTAAACCTTCCCAAAAATAAGTTGTATCAAACTCTGCAAAATATGCATTTGTTACATCCATAACTTCATTATTTAATGAACATATTTTTCCACCCAGCCATTTCTTCATATTTGGAAATAGGAAAAATCACAGGAAGCCAAATCCGGAGAATAGAGTGGATGAGGTAGTAGTTCATAGCGCAATTCAGATAATTTTGCTGGAGCATTGTCGTGATGAAACAGAACTTTTTTCTTCTTCATATGAGGCCGATTTTCCACCTATTCTGTGTTGAATATATCCAATAAATAGGCATAGAAGTTCCCGGTAATTGTTTTTCCCTTTTCCAAATAATCAATGAAGATTACACCGGGGAAATCCCAGAGTACCGTTGCCATAACTTTTCCCGCCGGTAGGTGGAAACATTTTTGGGCCTACGTTCACCTGAAAAGTCCACTGTTTTGATTGTTCTTTAAATTCTGATGTGTAGTGGTGTATCCAAGTTTCATCAACAGTTACAAAACGACGAAAAAGTTCATTTGAATTGCGCTCAAAGAGCTCCAAACACTGCTCTGAAGTTACGACCCCATTCCGTTTTTGTTCACTTGTTAGCAAACGCGCAACCATCTTGCCGATCTTTTCATGCCCAAATGGTCATGCAGGATCCGAATAACGCTATCATTTGAAATGGCTACAATTTTAGCTATCACGAGCCTTGATCCGGCGATCGTCTAAAACAATATCCTTTATTTTGGTGACCATTTCTTCAGTTGGACGAACTGGACGGTCAGCGTCTATTGTGCCCATGCGACCACAACGAAATTCTGTGAACCACGTTTGGACCATTCCATGCAAAGGAGCAGAGTCTCCATAGTACTTTTAAGTTTTTCATTAAAGGTTTTACCACGCAAAAAGTAGTTATTTATTAACATGCGAACTTCATTTGTTTCCATATTTTTTCGAATTTGTAAAACGGTTAATAATTGACAGATCCATTTGAATTTGTTTGTCCAGGCCTAGAAAAAAATGAAGATGGTTGCGAAAAAAATTAAATGCTATCTGAGCGACATCTATCTCTATAGTCACTAAATTATCGAACAGCCTTCGTATGTTAAGTCAAATTGGTACACTGCCACGCCCGTTTGTCTTAGTTTTTGAAAACGAATCAAGTAATCAGAATGAAATGTTCGTTAATTACTCTTAAGAGAAATACAAAATAAAATCTACTCTTAGATGCCTGTTATAGCTTTCATTGAAACCCATCATTGAAAACTTTGACTATCAATTCTGAGGCACTTAAACAAATAAAACTGATGTCGTTTTGGTAGGTATAATATTTTGTTGTCAAACAAATATTTTATTTGCTCTACCACTTTCTTGTAAATTCACTTTTGATTTTTGAATGATGGAAAGCGATTTCAATAGTCATTCAATGATCATTGAAAAATCCAAAGTAAATTTACAAGAAAATGGTAGAGCAAATAAAATATTTTGTTGACAAAAAATATTATGTATCTTACCTTCATTTTCATACCAAAATTAAGTCAGTTTTATTTGTTTAAGTGCCTCAGAATTGAAAGTCAAAGTTTTCAATGATAAGTTTCAATGAAAGCTATAACTGGGGCCTTAGTAAAATCCTGCCCCTGCCGCGCCGGCTTTATTTTTAATATTTTTTTGGGGCTCTAAATATTTGGATGAAACTTTCTCTGTTTGTTCACTTGAGCGACAAAAAAATTAGTTTGGGTAAAATGAAAATACTGCTAGACATAATTTACTTTTATTATTTTTTAGTATCTTCGGAAATAGCAACAAGTTTATTTATAAAGGTGTTATTTGGACCCATCGTCCATCGCTGTTGTTGCCAATGATTTTTATAAGCACCTCTTCGAATTTTCTTTTTTTTTTTCTTTGCATGTACTCTCGGTCCTACTGCTCTACCAAATTTCATAGTTCTGCAGCAATCGGAAGTGCTCCATTTAACTAACACCAATTCTGAAGAAATGTGGGGAAACCACTCCCGCTGATTGGAATAACTTTTTTCTTTTCTATGACGCCGGGAAGTGCTCTATAATTTTGAAGATCAATAATTTTTAGTCCCAAATTAGTTACGGTTTTTGTGATTTTTGAGCCCTTATATCTCAGGAACCACTTATGCTAAGAATCTGAAATTTGGTGAGACGCCTGTGCTTGACAAGCTTAGGAAATATTCGCAATTTAAAGTTGCTGACTTTCTGAATTGGTACTAAAGTCAGAGGGGGTCGAAAATCACCTGAGTTTGTTCCTGTATTTACAGGGTGTGTTGCCAGAACTTGGCTTGGCACAACCATGTCCTTAACTAATTCTATTCTTATGTATGAAATATATTTTAAATATAAATTTATTTTAATTTTTCACATACCATTTATTTAATTATTTATTTTATTTCATTTCAGGATTACTAAATTTGGTGCAGTTATTTTGTCGATGCGTTTAAATTTTGTGGACTATATCGACAGCGTGGAACTGCATACACACATACGATCAATAATATCCGTCGATTTATTACTTTTCATTCGTTAGGGGTTTTGAGAGTGTGAACGCCTATTTCTTTCGCCAAACAAAACCTTCGCTGGATCATCATTAATTTCTAATGTGTAGATAAACGCCCGTGTTCCAAGTGAGAACTGCTCACACTCTGGATCGTTGCAACTTTCAGATCTAAGTTAAAATTATGAACATCTAATATATCTTACCATCGTATTAATACGTGAGGAAGGCACACGTAGCTGAAGCTAACAATTCTGCATTCCCACTCAACAAAACATTTCCGACATTCACTTCAACATTCGCGCTCACAAGTTTCACATAAGTCAAGCTGGATGACAGGATGACTTATGACAGTATTCTGTGGTTAATATTTCGGTGTCACCATCTTGATATCACTCCCTGCCCGGTTTCTACACAACAACAAAAACCGATTTTTTTAAAAATTGTATCTTATGTAACTCATCGACAAATGCGGCCCTGTTTTGTGAATGAAAATTTTGTAGCAATCTTCAAGCTATCCCACGGTACATTAAAATATACCCGCTTCGGTTACAAGGAAAACCTCAGCTACATTTTTTTTAGATTATCAACAATCTACACCGGAAAATTGCAAAACCCCCAACGGTTGCAATAGAATTCCAAACCGCAAAGTTAAGCTAATTTTTAGTTGAAAAACTGAGTTCAAAGATGAAAGTTCTGTGGGAAATTCTGCTGTTCATTGTTTTGAACATCACGGCAACTCACAGCTTAGAAGGCTACTGTTCGTATTATGAGATCTACACCGTTCAGGAATCTTACTACCGAAATGAAGATCGACTGATAACTCAGCAGGGATTCTTTCCGTGGGAGAAATACCGTAAATGGATAGTGCAAAAAGTTCCAGCAATGCGAGTATTATATTCAATTTGATTGTGGTTGATAAGAAGTTTACATAAATTTTGTACTTTTTTTTCATAAAACCAGGTGTTGACGAAAAGTCGCTCTAGAATGAAATGCTGTCCTGGATACCTGATGGATAACTTGTCATCGTGTAATCCTGTTTGTCGGAATGTATGTGTTAACGGAAAATGCTCGAAACCAAATACGTGCACCTGTAATAAAGGATTTCGAAAGCGTCCCTCTGACGCATTCTATTGTGAGCCAATCTGCGAGCAAGGCTGTGATCATGGGACTTGTGTTACTCCAGGAAAATGCAATTGTTTCGAGGGCTATCAACTTACCGACAAAAATGTCTGCACACCGGTTTGTGACAGTGGCTGTAAATTTGGAAAGTGCATTGCGCCCAACAGGTGTGAATGCCAATCTGGATACATTTTAAATGTCCTTTCTAACATCTGCGAACCTTTCTGCCCCGGAGGATGTGTAAATGGATACTGTTCGGCTCCTGGAGAATGCGCATGCTCGGAAGGATTCAAATTAGACCAGCCAAATTTCTGCTCACCAATCTGTGACAACCATTGTGTCAATGGGAAGTGTATTGCACCAAACACCTGCTCTTGTAATCAGGGCTATCAAATGAACACTCAAGGAAATTGCGATCCCGTTTGCCTGAATGGCTGTGCAAATGGAGTTTGCACTGCCCCGGAAGCATGTTCATGTAATGAAGGTTACTTACTGAACGATGACAATCGCTGTAATCCAATTTGCGATGGCGGCTGTATTTTCGGTAAATGCATTGCACCAAATGAATGTGAGTGTGACTTTGGCTACGGACTTAAGGATAAACTTAATTGTGAACCCGTTTGTGAAAATGGATGTCAGAATGGTGTCTGTAAAGCCCCAAATGAATGCCATTGCTCAGAAGGCTATAGTTTGAACACAAACCAAGAATGCGCACCAATTTGTGAGGGAGGGTGTCTATTTGGCAAGTGTATTGCTCCAAATACTTGCGAATGTCAACCTGGATACACATTGGCTTCAAATGGACCTGGATGTGAGCCCAAATGCCATAGCGGTTGTTTGAATGGCTTTTGCTATCGACCTGAAATGTGTGTTTGCAATCAAGGTTATCTTATGGGACCGGATAATAAGTGTGAGCCAGTGTGCAGTAGTGGTTGTCAAAATGGTGTGTGTGTTGAGCCAGAAATATGTCGATGTCTGGAAGGATTTAAGATGCCAGCTGACTCGGTTCACAAATGTGAACCGATATGTGAACCCGAATGCCAGTACTCAGATTGTTTAGGACCCGGACTGTGCTTGTGTTGGCAGGACTATGTGCCGTTTAATACTTCTTCATGTCAGCCATTTTGTGAGAAAAAATGTTTTAATGGGTATTGTGCTTCGCCAAATAACTGCACCTGCAATGAGGGTTACGAAGCTCATGCCTATGAGCCGAATGTGTGTACTCCTGTTTGTGAGGATTGTAACTATGGTGACTGCAATTCACCAGGTCAATGTTTATGCTGGCCGGGATACGAAATGGATGAGAATACTGCAACCTGCTTTCTGTCAAAGCGGAGCACTGCTATGAGCACGGAATTAACAGTGGCAACAAACTCTCAATCTACGACTTCGGAGTTTTTCAATGCATTTTCGACAAGTGAACAGATTACGCCAACTACGTTAGACTATTTAACAACTCCATCCATCTTAGAAGAACTCTCAACTCAAACGATTGCTAGTTCCACTTTAGATGTTAGCGTTACAGAAACCAGCGTCAGCGAAGGATTTTTTATCCTTTGCAAATGTTGGTCTCTTAAAAATTCTAGAACCACAAACTGCATAACCGAAATGGAAATAGCGGAAGAAAACTGTCAGGCCGATAAAAGTCGCTTGGAGCTCAATTGCAACGGAAGTGACTACATTTGTAAGACTGTGCTTGGAAATACTTATTCAGTTGTTCGAAATCGAGATTGGTTGTACTGGATCACGATTGTAGCGCTTTCGTTAGCAACAATTACTGGATTAGGAATTATTGTTAGGAGATATCGGAATCGCGGAGATTCTAGTACTAACGAAAAAGGTAAATAAATTCAAATAAATTAAATACTCAGTCGACATTTTTTTGTTTATTAATTTTCAGAAAAACAGGACTTTTCGATACAATATGTGGCCAACAACAACGGTGTGCTTGAATGAAAGGACCTTATTGACAAGTTTTGATTATTTGCCAGTATAATTTGTGTGCCCTAAATCTATTATGTATTATATAGCTGTGTTACTAAATTTAAATTATAAAAAAATAAAGGAAAACAAAATTTTTAATACGTTTGTATTTTTTTTAATGATGTTGTAAATTTTCCTGCGAACTAACAGGAATTGAATACCTACTGCTGTTTCATGAGCGCCTGGTTGATTTTTGATTTTTAGTCCAAAAAACCACTTTCGCGGTAATTTGAAATTTTGTGTGACAAAACTGTGGTTTTGGCAACAGAAATTTGAAATTTTTCTGTAAACTAACATGAATCGAATACCTACTGCTGTTTCATGAGCGCCTGGTTGATTTTTTAATTTTTAGTCCAAAAAACCACTTGCGCAGTAATTTGAAATTTTGTGTGACAAAACGGTGTTTGTGGGTTTTGGCAACAGAAATTTGAAATTTTTCTGTTAACTTACATGAATCGAATACCTACTGCTGATTCATGAGCGCCTGGTTGATTTTTGATTTTTAGTCCAAAAAACCACTTTCGCGGTAATTTGAAATTTTGTGTGACAAAACTGTGGTTTTGGCAACAGAAATTTGAAATTTTTCTGTAAACTAACATGAATCGAATACCTACTGCTGATTCATGAGCGCCTGGTTGATTTTTGATTTTTAGTCCAAAAAACCACTTTCGCGGTAATTTGAAATTTTGTGTGACAAAACGGTGTTTGTGGGTTTTGGCAACAGAAATTTGAAATTTTTCTGTAAACTAACATGAATCGAATACCTACTGCTGATTCATGAGCGCCTGGTTGATTTTTGATTTTTAGTCCAAAAAACCACTTTCGCGGTAATTTGAAATTTTGTGTGACAAAACGGTGTTTGTGGGTTTTGGCAACAGAAATTTGAAATTTTTCTGTAAACTAACATGAATCGAATACCTACTGCTGATTCATGAGCGCCTGGTTGATTTTTGATTTTTAGTCCAAAAAACCACTTTCGCGGTAATTTGAAATTTTGTGTGACAAAACTGGTTTTGGCAACAGAAATTTGAAATTTTTCTGTAAACTAACATGAATCGAATACCTGCTGCTGATTCATGAGCGCCTGGTTGATTTTTGATTTTTAGTCCAAAAAACCACTTTCGCGGTAATTTGAAATTTTGTGTGACAAAACGGTGTTTGTGGGTTTTGGCAACAGAAATTTGAAATTTTTCTGTTAACTCACATGAATCGAATACCTACTGCTGATTCATGAGCGCCTGGTTGATTTTTGATTTTTAGTCCAAAAAACCACTTTCGCGGTAATTTGAAATTTTGTGTGACAAAACGGTGTTTGTGGGTTTTGGCAACAGAAATTTGAAATTTTTCTGTAAACTAACATGAATCGAATACCTACTGCTGATTCATGAGCGCCTGGTTGATTTTTGATTTTTAGTCCTAAAAACCACTTGCGCAGTAATTTGAAATTTTGTGTGACAAAACGGTGTTTGTGGGTTTTGGCAACAGAAATTTGAAATTCTTCTGTTAACTAACATGAATCGAATACATACTGCTGATTCATGAGCGCCTGGTTGATTTTTGATTTTTAGTCCAAAAAACCACTTTCGCGGTAATTTGAAATTTTGTGTGACAAAACGGTGTTTGTGGGTTTTGGCAACAGAAATTTGAAATTTTTCTGTAAACTAACATGAATCGAATACCTACTGCTGATTCATGAGCGCCTGGTTGATTTTTGATTTTTAGTCCAAAAAACCATTTCGCGGTAATTTGAAATTTTGTGTGACAAAACTGTGGTTTTGGCAACAGAAATTTGAAATTTTTCTGTAAACTAACATGAATCGAATACCTACTGCTGTTTCATGAGCGCCTGGTTGATTTTTTTAATTTTTAGTCCAAAAAACCACTTGCGCAGTAATTTGAAATTTTGTGTGACAAAACGGTGTTTGTGGGTTTTGGCAACAGAAATTTGAAATTTTTCTGTAAACTAACATGAATCGAATACCTACTGCTGATTCATGAGCGCCTGGTTGATTTTTAATTTTTAGTCCAAAAAACCACTTGCGAAGTAATTTGAAATTTTCCTGCGAACTAACAAGAATTGAATACCTACTGCTGTTTCATGAGCGCCTGGTTGATTTTTGATTTTTAGTCCAAAAAACCACTTTCGCGGTAATTTGAAATTTTGTGTGACAAAACTGTGGTTTTGGCAACAGAAATTTGAAATTTTTCTGTAAACTAACATGAATTGAATACCTACTGCTGATTCATGAGCGCCTGGTTGATTTTTAATTTTTAGTCCAAAAAACCACTTGCGAAGTAATTTGAAATTTTCCTGCGAACTAACAAGAATTGAATACCTACTGCTGATTCATGACCGCCTGGTTGATTTTTGATTTTTAGTCCAAAAAACCACTTTCGCGGTAATTTGAAATTTTGTGTGACAAAACTGTGGTTTTGGCAACAGAAATTTGAAATTTTTCTGTAAACTAACATGAATCGAATACCTACTGCTGATTCATGAGCGCCTGGTTGATTTTTGATTTTTAGTCCAAAAAACCACTTTCGCGGTAATTTGAAATTTTGTGTGACAAAACGGTGTTTGTGGGTTTTGGCAACAGAAATTTGAAATTTTTCTGTTAACTCACATGAATCGAATACCTACTGCTGATTCATGAGCGCCTGGTTGATTTTTGATTTTTAGTCCAAAAAACCACTTTCGCGGTAATTTGAAATTTTGTGTGACAAAACGGTGTTTGTGGGTTTTGGCAACAGAAATTTGAAATTTTTCTGTAAACTAACATGAATCGAATACCTACTGCTGATTCATGAGCGCCTGGTTGATTTTTGATTTTTAGTCCAAAAAACCACTTTCGCGGTAATTTGAAATTTTGTGTGACAAAACTGTGGTTTTGGCAACAGAAATTTGAAATTTTTCTGTTAACTAACATGAATCGAATACCTACTGCTGATTCATGAGCGCCTGGTTGATTTTTGATTTTTAGTCCAAAAAACCACTTTCGCGGTAATTTGAAATTTTGTGTGACAAAACTGGTTTTGGCAACAGAAATTTGAAATTTTTCTGTAAACTAACATGAATCGAATACCTACTGCTGATTCATGAGCGCCTGGTTGATTTTTGATTTTTAGTCCAAAAAACCACTTTCGCGGTAATTTGAAATTTTGTGTGACAAAACGGTGTTTGTGGGTTTTGGCAACAGAAATTTGAAATTTTTCTGTTAACTCACATGAATCGAATACCTACTGCTGATTCATGAGCGCCTGGTTGATTTTTGATTTTTAGTCCAAAAAACCACTTTCGCGGTAATTTGAAATTTTGTGTGACAAAACGGTGTTTGTGGGTTTTGGCAACAGAAATTTGAAATTTTTCTGTAAACTAACATGAATCGAATACCTACTGCTGATTCATGAGCGCCTGGTTGATTTTTGATTTTTAGTCCAAAAAACCACTTTCGCGGTAATTTGAAATTTTGTGTGACAAAACGGTGTTTGTGGGTTTTGGCAACAGAAATTTGAAATTTTTCTGTTAACTCACATGAATCGAATACCTACTGCTGATTCATGAGCGCCTGGTTGATTTTTGATTTTTAGTCCAAAAAACCACTTTCGCGGTAATTTGAAATTTTGTGTGACAAAACGGTGTTTGTGGGTTTTGGCAACAGAAATTTGAAATTTTTCTGTAAACTAACATGAATCGAATACCTACTGCTGATTCATGAGCGCCTGGTTGATTTTTGATTTTTAGTCCAAAAAACCACTTTCGCGGTAATTTGAAATTTTGTGTGACAAAACGGTGTTTGTGGGTTTTGGCAACAGAAATTTGAAATTTTTCTGTAAACTAACATGAATCGAATACCTACTGCTGATTCATGAGCGCCTGGTTGATTTTTGATTTTTAGTCCAAAAAACCACTTTCGCGGTAATTTGAAATTTTGTGTGACAAAACTGGTTTTGGCAACAGAAATTTGAAATTTTTCTGTAAACTAACATGAATCGAATACCTACTGCTGATTCATGAGCGCCTGGTTGATTTTTGATTTTTAGTCCAAAAAACCACTTTCGCGGTAATTTGAAATTTTGTGTGACAAAACGGTGTTTGTGGGTTTTGGCAACAGAAATTTGAAATTTTTCTGTTAACTCACATGAATCGAATACCTACTGCTGATTCATGAGCGCCTGGTTGATTTTTGATTTTTAGTCCAAAAAACCACTTTCGCGGTAATTTGAAATTTTGTGTGACAAAACGGTGTTTGTGGGTTTTGGCAACAGAAATTTGAAATTTTTCTGTAAACTAACATGAATCGAATACCTACTGCTGATTCATGAGCGCCTGGTTGATTTTTGATTTTTAGTCCAAAAAACCACTTTCGCGGTAATTTGAAATTTTGTGTGACAAAACTGTGGTTTTGGCAACAGAAATTTGAAATTTTTCTATAAACTAACATGAATCGAATACCTACTGCTGATTCATGAGCGCCTGGTTGATTTTTGATTTTTAGTCCAAAAAACCATTTCGCGGTAATTTGAAATTTTGTGTGACAAAACTGTGGTTTTGGCAACAGAAATTTGAAATTTTTCTGTAAACTAACATGAATCGAATACCTACTGCTGTTTCATGAGCGCCTGGTTGATTTTTTAATTTTTAGTCCAAAAAACCACTTGCGCAGTAATTTGAAATTTTGTGTGACAAAACGGTGTTTGTGGGTTTTGGCAACAGAAATTTGAAATTTTTCTGTAAACTAACATGAATCGAATACCTACTGCTGATTCATGAGCGCCTGGTTGATTTTTGATTTTTAGTCCAAAAAACCACTTTCGCGGTAATTTGAAATTTTGTGTGACAAAACGGTGTTTGTGGGTTTTGGCAACAGAAATTTGAAATTTTTCTGTAAACTAACATGAATCGAATACCTACTGCTGATTCATGAGCGCCTGGTTGATTTTTAATTTTTAGTCCAAAAAACCACTTGCGAAGTAATTTGAAATTTTCCTGCGAACTAACAAGAATTGAATACCTACTGCTGTTTCATGAGCGCCTGGTTGATTTTTGATTTTTAGTCCAAAAAACCACTTTCGCGGTAATTTGAAATTTTGTGTGACAAAACTGTGGTTTTGGCAACAGAAATTTGAAATTTTTCTGTAAACTAACATGAATCGAATACCTACTGCTGATTCATGAGCGCCTGGTTGATTTTTAATTTTTAGTCCAAAAAACCACTTGCGAAGTAATTTGAAATTTTCCTGCGAACTAACAAGAATTGAATACCTACTGCTGATTCATGACCGCCTGGTTGATTTTTGATTTTTAGTCCAAAAAACCACTTTCGCGGTAATTTGAAATTTTGTGTGACAAAACTGTGGTTTTGGCAACAGAAATTTGAAATTTTTCTGTAAACTAACATGAATCGAATACCTACTCCTGATTCATGAGCGCCTGGTTGATTTTTGATTTTTAGTCCAAAAAACCACTTTCGCGGTAATTTGAAATTTTGTGTGACAAAACGGTGTTTGTGGGTTTTGGCAACAGAAATTTGAAATTTTTCTGTTAACTCACATGAATCGAATACCTACTGCTGATTCATGAGCGCCTGGTTGATTTTTGATTTTTAGTCCAAAAAACCACTTTCGCGGTAATTTGAAATTTTGTGTGACAAAACGGTGTTTGTGGGTTTTGGCAACAGAAATTTGAAATTTTTCTGTAAACTAACATGAATCGAATACCTACTGCTGATTCATGAGCGCCTGGTTGATTTTTGATTTTTAGTCCAAAAAACCACTTTCGCGGTAATTTGAAATTTTGTGTGACAAAACGGTGTTTGTGGGTTTTGGCAACAGAAATTTGAAATTTTTCTGTAAACTAACATGAATCGAATACCTACTGCTGATTCATGAGCGCCTGGTTGATTTTTGATTTTTAGTCCAAAAAACCACTTTCGCGGTAATTTGAAATTTTGTGTGACAAAACTGTGGTTTTGGCAACAGAAATTTGAAATTTTTCTGTTAACTAACATGAATCGAATACCTACTGCTGATTCATGAGCGCCTGGTTGATTTTTTAATTTTTAGTCCAAAAACCACTTGCGCAGTAATTTGAAATTTTGTGTGACAAAACGGTGTTTGTGGGTTTTGGCAACAGAAATTTGAATTTTTTCTGTTAACTCACATGAATCGAATACCTACTGCTGATTCATGAGCGCCTGGTTGATTTTTGATTTTTAGTCCAAAAAACCACTTTCGCGGTAATTTGAAATTTTGTGTGACAAAACGGTGTTTGTGGGTTTTGGCAACAGAAATTTGAAATTTTTCTGTTAACTCACATGAATCGAATACCTACTGCTGATTCATGAGCGCCTGGTTGATTTTTGATTTTTAGTCCAAAAAACCACTTTCGCGGTAATTTGAAATTTTGTGTGACAAAACGGTGTTTGTGGGTTTTGGCAACAGAAATTTGAAATTTTTCTGTAAACTAACATGAATCGAATACCTACTGCTGATTCATGAGCGCCTGGTTGATTTTTGATTTTTAGTCCAAAAAACCACTTTCGCGGTAATTTGAAATTTTGTGTGACAAAACGGTGTTTGTGGGTTTTGGCAACAGAAATTTGAAATTTTTCTGTAAACTAACATGAATCGAATACCTACTGCTGATTCATGAGCGCCTGGTTGATTTTTGATTTTTAGTCCAAAAAACCACTTTCGCGGTAATTTGAAATTTTGTGTGACAAAACTGTGGTTTTGGCAACAGAAATTTGAAATTTTTCTGTAAACTAACATGAATCGAATACCTACTGCTGATTCATGAGCGCCTGGTTGATTTTTGATTTTTAGTCCAAAAAACCACTTTCGCGGTAATTTGAAATTTTTTGTGACAAAACTGTGGTTTTGCAACAGAAATTTGAAATTTTTCTGTAAACTAACATGAATCGAATACCTACTGCTGATTCATGAGCGCCTGGTTGATTTTTTAATTTTTAGTCCAAAAACCACTTGCGCAGTAATTTGAAATTTTGTGTGACAAAACGGTGTTTGTGGGTTTTGGCAACAGAAATTTGAATTTTTTCTGTTAACTCACATGAATCGAATACCTACTGCTGATTCATGAGCGCCTGGTTGATTTTTGATTTTTAGTCCAAAAAACCACTTTCGCGGTAATTTGAAATTTTGTGTGACAAAACTGTGGTTTTGGCAACAGAAATTTGAAATTTTTCTGTAAACTAACATGAATCGAATACCTACTGCTGATTCATGAGCGCCTGGTTGATTTTTGATTTTTAGTCCAAAAAACCACTTTCGCGGTAATTTGAAATTTTGTGTGACAAAACTGTGTTTGTGGGTTTTGGCAACAGAAATTTGAAATTTTTCTGTAAACTAACATGAATCGAATACCTACTGCTGATTCATGAGCGCCTGGTTGATTTTTGATTTTTAGTCCAAAAAACCACTTCGCGGTAATTTGAAATTTTGTGTGACAAAACTGTGGTTTTGGCAACAGAAATTTGAAATTTTTCTGTAAACTAACATGAATCGAATACCTACTGCTGATTCATGAGCGCCTGGTTGATTTTTGATTTTTAGTCCAAAAAACCACTTTCGCGGTAATTTGAAATTTTGTGTGACAAAACTGTGTTTGTGGGTTTTGGCAACAGAAATTTGAAATTTTTCTGTAAACTAACATGAATCGAATACCTACTGCTGATTCATGAGCGCCTGGTTGATTTTTGATTTTTAGTCCTAAAAACCACTTGCGCAGTAATTTGAAATTTTGTGTGACAAAACGGTGTTTGTGGGTTTTGGCAACAGAAATTTGAAATTCTTCTGTTAACTAACATGAATCGAATACCTACTGTTGATTCATGAGCGCCTGGTTGATTTTTGATTTTTAGTCCAAAAAACCACTTTCGCGGTAATTTGAAATTTTGTGTGACAAAACGGTGTTTGTGGGTTTTGGCAACAGAAATTTGAAATTTTTCTGTAAACTAACATGAATCGAATACCTACTGCTGATTCATGAGCGCCTGGTTGATTTTTGATTTTTAGTCCAAAAAACCACTTTCGCGGTAATTTGAAATTTTGTGTGACAAAACTGTGGTTTTGGCAACAGAAATTTGAAATTTTTCTGTAAACTAACATGAATCGAATACCTACTGCTGATTCATGAGCGCCTGGTTGATTTTTGATTTTTAGTCCAAAAAACCACTTTCGCGGTAATTTGAAATTTTGTGTGACAAAACTGTGGTTTTGGCAACAGAAATTTGAAATTTTTATGTAAACTAACATGAATCGAATACCTACTGCTGATTCATGAGCGCCTGGTTGATTTTTGATTTTTAGTCCTAAAAACCACTTGCGCAGTAATTTGAAATTTTGTGTGACAAAACGGTGTTTGTGGCTTTTGGCAACAGAAATTTGAAATTCTTCTGTTAACTAACATGAATCGAATACCTACTGCTGATTCATGAGCGCCTGGTTGATTTTTGATTTTTAGTCCAAAAAACCACTTTCGCGGTTATTTGAAATTTTGTGTGACAAAACGGTGTTTGTGGGTTTTGGCAACAGAAATTTGAAATTTTTCTGTAAACTAACATGAATCGAATACCTACTGCTGATTCATGAGCGCCTGGTTGATTTTTGATTTTTAGTCCAAAAAACCACTTTCGCGGTAATTTGAAATTTTGTGTGACAAAACTGTGTTTGTGGGTTTTGGCAACAGAAATTTGAAATTTTTCTGTAAACTAACATGAATCGAATACCTACTGCTGATTCATGAGCGCCTGGTTGATTTTTGATTTTTAGTCCAAAAAAACCATTTCGCGGTAATTTGAAATTTTGTGTGACAAAACTGTAGTTTTGGCAACAGAAATTTGAAATTTTTCTGTAAACTAACATGAATCGAATACCTACTGCTGATTCATGAGCGCCTGGTTGATTTTTAATTTTTAGTCCAAAAAACCACTTGCGAAGTAATTTGAAATTTTCCTGCGAACTAACAAGAATTGAATACCTACTGCTATTTCATGAGCGCCTGGTTGATTTTTAATTTTTAGTCCAAAAAACCACTTTCGCGGTAATTTGAAATTTTGTGTGACAAAACTGTGATTTTGGCAACAGAAATTTGAAATTTTTCTGTAAACTAACATGAATCGAATACCTACTGCTGATTCATGAGCGCCTGGTTGATTTTAAATTTTTAGTCCAAAAAACCACTTGCGAAATAATTTGAAATTTTCCTGCGAACTAACAAGAATTGAATACCTACTGCTGTTTCATGAGCGCCTGGTTGATTTTTGATTTTTAGTCCAAAAAACCACTTTCGCGGTAATTTGAAATTTTGTGTGACAAAACTGTGTTTGTGGGTTTTGGCAACAGAAATTTGAATTTTTTCTGTAAACTAACATGAATCGAATACCTACTGCTGATTCATGAGCGCCTGGTTGATTTTTAATTTTTAGTCCAAAAAACCACTTGCGAAGTAATTTGAAATTTTCCTGCGAACTAACAAGAATTGAATACCTACTGCTGTTTCATGAGCGCCTGGTTGATTTTTGATTTTTAGTCCAAAAAACCACTTTCGCGGTAATTTGAAATTTTGTGTGACAAAACTGTGGTTTTGGCAACAGAAATTTGAAATTTTTCTGTAAGCTAACATGAATCGAATACCTACTGCTGATTCATGAGCGCCTGGTTGATTTTTGATTTTTAGTCCAAAAAACCACTTTCGCGGTAATTTGAAATTTTGTGTGACAAAACTGTGTTTGTGGGTTTTGGCAACAGAAATTTGAATTTTTTCTGTAAACTAACATGAATCGAATACCTACTGCTGATTCATGAGCGCCTGGTTGATTTTTAATTTTTAGTCCAAAAAACCACTTGCGAAGTAATTTGAAATTTTCCTGCGAACTAACAAGAATTGAATACCTACTGCTGTTTCATGAGCGCCTGGTTGATTTTTGATTTTTAGTCCAAAAAACCACTTTCGCGGTAATTTGAAATTTTGTGTGACAAAACTGTGGTTTTGGCAACAGAAATTTGAAATTTTTCTGTAAAGTAACATGAATCGAATACCTACTGCTGATTCATGAGCGCCTGGTTGATTTTTAATTTTTAGTCCAAAAAACCACTTGCGAAGTAATTTGAAATTTTCCTGCGAACTGACAAGAATTGAATACCTACTGCTGTTTCATGAGCGCCTGGTTGATTTTTGATTTTTAGTCCAAAAAACCACTTTCGCGGTAATTTGAAATTTTGTGTGACAAAACTGTGGTTTTGGCAACAGAAATTTGAAATTTTTCTGTAAACTAACATGAATCGAATACCTACTGCTGATTCATGAGCGCCTGGTTGATTTTTAATTTTTAGTCCAAAAAACCACTTGCGAAGTAATTTGAAATTTTCCTGCGAACTAACAAGAATTGAATACCTACTGCTGTTTCATGAGCGCCTGGTTGATTTTTGATTTTTAGTCCAAAAAACCACTTTCGCGGTAATTTGAAATTTTGTGTGACAAAACTGTGGTTTTGGCAACAGAAATTTGAAATTTTTCTGTAAACTAACATGAATCGAATACCTACTGCTGATTCATGAGCGCCTGGTTGATTTTTGATTTTTAGTCCAAAAAACCATTTCGCGGTAATTTGAAATTTTGTGTGACAAAACTGTGGTTTTGGCAACAGAAATTTGAAATTTTTCTGTAAACTAACATGAATCGAATACCTACTGCTGATTCATGAGCGCCTGGTTGATTTTTAATTTTTAGTCCAAAAAACCACTTTCGCGGTAATTTGAAATTTTGTGTGACAAAACTGTGGTTTTGGCAACAGAAATTTGAAATTTTTCTGTAAACTAACATGAATCGAATACCTACTGCTGATTCATGAGCGCCTGGTTGATTTTTGATTTTTAGTCCAAAAAACCACTTTCGCGGTAATTTGAAATTTTGTGTGACAAAACTGTTGTTTTGGCAACAGAAATTTGAAATTTTTCTGTAAACTAACATGAATCGAATACCTACTGCTGATTCATGAGCGCCTGGTTGATTTTTGATTTTTAGTCCAAAAAAACCATTTCGCGGTAATTTGAAATTTTGTGTGACAAAACTGTGGTTTTGGCAACAGAAATTTGAAATTTTTCTGTAAACTAACATGAATCGAATACCTACTGCTGATTCATGAGCGCCTGGTTGATTTTTAATTTTTAGTCCAAAAAACCACTTGCGAAGTAATTTGAAATTTTCCTGCAAGAATTGAATACCTACTGCTGTTTCATGAGCGCCTGGTTGATTTTTGATTTTTAGTCCAAAAAACCACTTTCGCGGTAATTTGAAATTTTGTGTGACAAAACTGTGGTTTTGGCAACAGAAATTTGAAATTTTTCTGTAAACTAACATGAATCGAATACCTACTGCTGATTCATGAGCGCCTGGTTGATTTTTGATTTTTAGTCCAAAAAAACCATTTCGCGGTAATTTGAAATTTTGTGTGACAAAACTGTGGTTTTGGCAACAGAAATTTGAAATTTTTCTGTAAACTAACATGAATCGAATACCTACTGCTGATTCATGAGCGCCTGGTTGATTTTTAATTTTTAGTCCAAAAAACCACTTGCGAAGTAATTTGAAATTTTCCTGCGAACTAACAAGAATTGAATACCTACTGCTGTTTCATGAGCGCCTGGTTGATTTTTGATTTTTAGTCCAAAAAACCACTTTCGCGGTAATTTGAAATTTTGTGTGACAAAACTGTGGTTTTGGCAACAGAAATTTGAAATTTTTCTGTAAACTAACATGAATCGAATACCTACTGCTGATTCATGAGCGCCTGGTTGATTTTTAATTTTTAGTCCAAAAAACCACTTGCGAAGTAATTTGAAATTTTCCTGCGAACTAACAAGAATTGAATACCTACTGCTGTTTCATGAGCGCCTGGTTGATTTTTGATTTTTAGTCCAAAAAACCACTTTCGCGGTAATTTGAAATTTTGTGTGACAAAACTGTGGTTTTGGCAACAGAAATTTGAAATTTTTCTGTAAACTAACATGAATCGAATACCTACTGCTGATTCATGAGCGCCTGGTTGATTTTTGATTTTTAGTCCAAAAAACCATTTCGCGGTAATTTGAAATTTTGTGTGACAAAACTGTGGTTTTGGCAACAGAAATTTGAAATTTTTCTGTAAACTAACATGAATCGAATACCTACTGCTGATTCATGAGCGCCTGGTTGATTTTTGATTTTTAGTCCAAAAAACCACTTTCGGGGTAATTTGAAATTTTGTGTGACAAAACTGTGGTTTTGGCAACAGAAATTTGAAATTTTTCTGTTAACTAACATGAATCGAATACCTACTGCTGATTCATGAGCGCCTGGTTGATTTTTGATTTTTAGTCCAAAAAACCACTTTCGCGGTAATTTGAAATTTTGTGTGACAAAACTGTGGTTTTGGCAACAGAAATTTGAAATTTTTCTGTAAACTAACATTAATCGAATACCTACTGCTGATTCATGAGCGCCTGGTTGATTTTTAATTTTTAGTCCAAAAAACCACTTTCGCGGTAATTTGAAATTTTGTGTGACAAAACTGTGGTTTTGGCAACAGAAATTTGAAATTTTTCTGTAAACTAACATGAATCGAATACCTACTGCTGATTCATGAGCGCCTGGTTGATTTTTAATTTTTAGTCCAAAAAACCACTTGCGAAGTAATTTGAAATTTTCCTGCGAACTGACAAGAATTGAATACCTACTGCTGTTTCATGAGCGCCTGGTTGATTTTTGATTTTTAGTCCAAAAAACCACTTTCGCGGTAATTTGAAATTTTGTGTGACAAAACTGTTGTTTTGGCAACAGAAATTTGAAATTTTTCTGTAAACTAACATGAATCGAATACCTACTGCTGATTCATGAGCGCCTGGTTGATTTTTGATTTTTAGTCCAAAAAAACCATTTCGCGGTAATTTGAAATTTTGTGTGACAAAACTGTGGTTTTGGCAACAGAAATTTGAAATTTTTCTGTAAGCTAACATGAATCGAATACCTACTGCTGATTCATGAGCGCCTGGTTGATTTTTAATTTTTAGTCCAAAAAACCACTTGCGAAGTAATTTGAAATTTTCCTGCGAACTAACAAGAATTGAATACCTACTGCTGTTTCATGAGCGCCTGGTTGATTTTTGATTTTTAGTCCAAAAAACCACTTTCGCGGTAATTTGAAATTTTGTGTGACAAAACTGTGGTTTTGGCAACAGAAATTTGAAATTTTTCTGTAAACTAACATGAATCGAATACCTACTGCTGATTCATGAGCGCCTGGTTGATTTTTGATTTTTAGTCCAAAAAAACCATTTCGCGGTAATTTGAAATTTTGTGTGACAAAACTGTGGTTTTGGCAACAGAAATTTGAAATTTTTCTGTAAACTAACATGAATCGAATACCTACTGCTGATTCATGAGCGCCTGGTTGATTTTTAATTTTTAGTCCAAAAAACCACTTGCGAAGTAATTTGAAATTTTCCTGCGAACTAACAAGAATTGAATACCTACTGCTGTTTCATGAGCGCCTGGTTGATTTTTGATTTTTAGTCCAAAAAACCACTTTCGCGGTAATTTGAAATTTTGTGTGACAAAACTGTGGTTTTGGCAACAGAAATTTGAAATTTTTCTGTAAACTAACATGAATCGAATACCTACTGCTGATTCATGAGCGCCTGGTTGATTTTTGATTTTTAGTCCAAAAAACCACTTGCGCAGTAATTTGAAATGTTGTGTGACAAAACGGCGTTTGTGGGTTTTGGCAACAGAAATTTGAAATTTTTCTTTAACTAACATGAATCGAATACCTACTGCTGATTCATGAGCGCCTGGTTGATTTTTGATTTTTAGTCCAAAAAACCACTTTCGCGGTAATTTGAAATTTTGTGTGACAAAACTGTGGTTTTGGCAACAGAAATTTGAAATTTTTCTGTAAACTAACATAAATCGAATACCTACTGCTGATTCATGAGCGCCTGGTTGATTTTTGATTTTTAGTCCAAAAAACCACTTTCGCGGTAATTTGAAATTTTGTGTGACAAAACTGTGGTTTGGCAAGAGAAATTTGAATTTTTTTCTGTAAACTAACATGAATCGAATACCTACTGCTGTTTCATGAGCGCCTGGTTGATTTTTTAATTTTTAGTCCAAAAACCACTTGCGCAGGAATTTGAAATTTTGTGTGACAAAACGTTGTTGTGGGTCTTGTCAACAGAAATTTGAAATTTTCCTGTAAACTAACATGAATCGAATACCTACTGCTGATTCATGAGCGCCTGGTTGATTTTAGATTTTTAGTCCAAAAAACCACTTTCGCGGTAATTTGAAATTTTGTGTTACAATACTGTGGTTTTGGCAACAGAAATTTGAAATTTTTCTGTAAACTAACATGAATCGAATACCTACTGCTGTTTCATGAACGCCTGGTTGATTTTTGATTTTTAGTCCAAGAAACCACTTTCGCGGTAATTTGAAATTTTGTGTGACAAAACTGTGGTTTTGGCAACAGAAATTTGAAATTTTTCTGTAAACTAACATGAATCGAATACCTACTGCTGATTCATGAGCGCCTGGTTGATTTTTGATTTTTAGTCCAAAAAACCACTTGCGCAGTAATTTGAAATTTTGTGTGACAAAACGGTGTTTGTGGGTTTTGGCAACAGAAATTTGAAATTTTTCTGTTAACTAACATGAATCGAATACCTACTGCTGATTCATGAGCGCCTGGTTGATTTTTAATTTTTAGTCCAAAAAACCACTTGCGAAGTAATTTGAAATTTTCCTGCGAACTAACAAGAATTGAATACCTACTGCTGTTTCATGAGCGCCTGGTTGATTTTTGATTTTTAGTCCAAAAAACCACTTTCGCGGTAATTTGAAATTTTGTGTGACAAAGCTGTGGTTTTGGCAACAGAAATTTGAAATTTTTCTGTAAACTAACATGAATCGAATACCTACTGCTGATTCATGAGCGCCTGGTTGATTTTTGATTTTTAGTCCAAAAAACCACTTTCGCGGTAATTTGAAATTTTGTGTGACAAAACTGTTGTTTTGGCAACAGAAATTTGAAATTTTTCTGTAAACTAACATGAATCGAATACCTACTGCTGATTCATGAGCGCCTGGTTGATTTTTGATTTTTAGTCCAAAAAAACCATTTCGCGGTAATTTGAAATTTTGTGTGACAAAACTGTGGTTTTGGCAACAGAAATTTGAAATTTTTCTGTAAACTAACATGAATCGAATACCTACTGCTGATTCATGAGCGCCTGGTTGATTTTTAATTTTTAGTCCAAAAAACCACTTGCGAAGTAATTTGAAATTTTCCTGCGAACTAACAAGAATTGAATACCTACTGCTGTTTCATGAGCGCCTGGTTGATTTTTGATTTTTAGTCCAAAAAACCACTTTCGCGGTAATTTGAAATTTTGTGTGACAAAACTGTGGTTTTGGCAACAGAAATTTGAAATTTTTCTGTAAACTAACATGAATCGAATACCTACTGCTGATTCATGAGCGCCTGGTTGATTTTTGATTTTTAGTCCAAAAAACCACTTTCGCGGTAATTTGAAATTTTGTGTGACAAAACTGTGGTTTTGGCAAGAGAAATTTGAAATTTTTTCTGTAAACTAACATGAATCGAATACCTACTGCTGTTTCATGAGCGCCTGGTTGATTTTTTAATTTTTAGTCCAAAAACCACTTGCGCAGGAATTTGAAATTTTGTGTGACAAAACGTTGTTGTGGGTCTTGTCGACAGAAATTTGAAATTTTCCTGTAAACTAACATGAATCGAATACCTACTGCTGATTCATGAGCGCCTGGTTGATTTTTGATTTTTAGTCCAAAAAACCACTTTCGCGGTAATTTGAAATTTTGTGTGACAAAGCTGTGGTTTTGGCAACAGAAATTTGAAATTTTTCTGTAAACTAACATGAATCGAATACCTACTGCTGATTCATGAGCGCCTGGTTGATTTTTGATTTTTAGTCCAAAAAACCACTTTCGCGGTAATTTGAAATTTTGTGTGACAAAACTGTTGTTTTGGCAACAGAAATTTGAAATTTTTCTGTAAACTAACTTGAATCGAATACCTACTGCTGATTCATGAGCGCCTGGTTGATTTTTGATTTTTAGTCCAAAAAAACCATTTCGCGGTAATTTGAAATTTTGTGTGACAAAACTGTGGTTTTGGCAACAGAAATTTGAAATTTTTCTGTAAACTAACATGAATCGAATACCTACTGCTGATTCATGAGCGCCTGGTTGATTTTTAATTTTTAGTCCAAAAAACCACTTGCGAAGTAATTTGAAATTTTCCTGCGAACTAACAAGAATTGAATACCTACTGCTGTTTCATGAGCGCCTGGTTGATTTTTGATTTTTAGTCCAAAAAACCACTTTCGCGGTAATTTGAAATTTTGTGTGACAAAACTGTGGTTTTGGCAACAGAAATTTGAAATTTTTCTGTAAACTAACATGAATCGAATACCTACTGCTGATTCATGAGCGCCTGGTTGATTTTTAATTTTTAGTCCAAAAAACCACTTGCGAAGTAATTTGAAATTTTCCTGCGAACTAACAAGAATTGAATACCTACTGCTGTTTCATGAGCGCCTGGTTGATTTTTGATTTTTAGTCCAAAAAACCACTTTCGCGGTAATTTGAAATTTTGTGTGACAAAACTGTGGTTTTGGCAACAGAAATTTGAAATTTTTCTGTAAACTAACATGAATCGAATACCTACTGCTGATTCATGAGCGCCTGGTTGATTTTTGATTTTTAGTCCAAAAAACCACTTTCGCGGTAATTTGAAATTTTGTGTGACAAAACTGTGGTTTTGGCAAGAGAAATTTGAAATTTTTTCTGTAAACTAACATGAATCGAATACCTACTGCTGTTTCATGAGCGCCTGGTTGATTTTTTAATTTTTAGTCCAAAAACCACTTGCGCAGGAATTTGAAATTTTGTGTGACAAAACGTTGTTGTGGGTCTTGTCAACAGAAATTTGAAATTTTCCTGTAAACTAACATGAATCGAATACCTACTGCTGATTCATGAGCGCCTGGTTGATTTTGGATTTTTAGTCCAAAAAACCACTTTCGCGGTAATTTGAAATTTTGTGTTACAATACTGTGGTTTTGGCAACAGAAATTTGAAATTTTTCTGTAAACTAACATGAATCGAATACCTACTGCTGATTCATGAGCGCCTGGTTGATTTTTGATTTTTAGTCCAAAAAACCACTTGCGCAGTAATTTGAAATTTTGTGTGACAAAACGGTGTTTGTGGGTTTTGGCAACAGAAATTTGAAATTTTTCTGTTAACTAACATGAATCGAATACCTACTGCTGATTCATGAGCGCCTGGTTGATTTTTAATTTTTAGTCCAAAAAACCACTTGCGAAGTAATTTGAAATTTTCCTGCGAACTAACAAGAATTGAATACCTACTGCTGTTTCATGAGCGCCTGGTTGATTTTTGATTTTTAGTCCAAAAAACCACTTTCGCGGTAATTTGAAATTTTGTTTGACAAAGCTGTGGTTTTGGCAACAGAAATTTGAAATTTTTCTGTAAACTAACATGAATCGAATACCTACTGCTGATTCATGAGCGCCTGGTTGATTTTTGATTTTTAGTCCAAAAAACCACTTTCGCGGTAATTTGAAATTTTGTGTGACAAAACTGTTGTTTTGGCAACAGAAATTTGAAATTTTTCTGTAAACTAACATGAATCGAATACCTACTGCTGATTCATGAGCGCCTGGTTGATTTTTGATTTTTAGTCCAAAAAAACCATTTCGCGGTAATTTGAAATTTTGTGTGACAAAACTGTGGTTTTGGCAACAGAAATTTGAAATTTTTCTGTAAACTAACATGAATCGAATACCTACTGCTGATTCATGAGCACCTGGTTGATTTTTAATTTTTAGTCCAAAAAACCACTTGCGAAGTAATTTGAAATTTTCCTGCGAACTAACAAGAATTGAATACCTACTGCTGTTTCATGAGCGCCTGGTTGATTTTTGATTTTTAGTCCAAAAAACCACTTTCGCGGTAATTTGAAATTTTGTGCGACAAAACTGTGGTTTTGGCAACAGAAATTTGAAATTTTTCTGTAAACTAACATGAATCGAATACCTACTGCTGATTCATGAGCGCCTGGTTGATTTTTGATTTTTAGTCCAAAAAACCATTTCGCGGTAATTTGAAATTTTGTGTGACAAAACTGTGGTTTTGGCAACAGAAATTTGAAATTTTTCTGTAAACTAACATGAATCGAATACCTACTGCTGATTCATGAGCGCCTGGTTGATTTTTAATTTTTAGTCCAAAAAACCACTTGCGAAGTAATTTGAAATTTTCCTGCGAACTAACAAGAATTGAATACCTACTGCTGTTTCATGAGCGCCTGGTTGATTTTTGATTTTTAGTCCAAAAAACCACTTTCGCGGTAATTTGAAATTTTGTGTGACAAAACTGTGGTTTTGGCAACAGAAATTTGAAATTTTTCTGTAAACTAACATGAATCGAATACCTACTGCTGATTCATGAGCGCCTGGTTGATTTTTGATTTTTAGTCCAAAAAAACCATTTCGCGGTAATTTGAAATTTTGTGTGACAAAACTGTGGTTTTGGCAACAGAAATTTGAAATTTTTCTGTAATCTAACATGAATCGAATACCTACTGCTGATTCATGAGCGCCTGGTTGATTTTTAATTTTTAGTCCAAAAAACCACTTGCGAAGTAATTTGAAATTTTCCTGCGAACTGACAAGAATTGAATACCTACTGCTGTTTCGTCAGCGCCTGGTTGATTTTTGATTTTTAGTCCAAAAAACCAATTTCGCGGTAATTTGAAATTTTGTGTGACAAAACTGTGGTTTTGGCAACAGAAATTTGAAATTTTTCTGTAAACTAACATGAATCGAATACCTACTGCTGATTCATGAGCGCCTGGTTGATTTTTAATTTTTAGTCCAAAAAACCACTTGCGAAGTAATTTGAAATTTTCCTGCGAACTAACAAGAATTGAATACCTACTGCTGTTTCATGAGCGCCTGGTTGATTTTTGATTTTTAGTCCAAAAAACCACTTTCGCGGTAATTTGAAATTTTGTGTGACAAAGCTGTGGTTTTGGCAACAGAAATTTTAAATTTTTCTGTAAACTAACATGAATCGAATACCTACTGCTGATTCATGAGCGCCTGGTTGATTTTTGATTTTTAGTCCAAAAAACCACTTTCGCGGTAATTTGAAATTTTGTGTGACAAAACTGTTGTTTTGGCAACAGAAATTTGAAATTTTTCTGTAAACTAACATGAATCGAATACCTACTGCTGATTCATGAGCGACTGGTTGATTTTTGATTTTTAGTCCAAAAAACCACTTGCGAAGTAATTTGAAATTTTCCTGCGAACTAACAAGAATTAAATACCTACTGCTATTTCATGAGCGCCTGGTTGATTTTTGATTTTTAGTCCAAAAAACCACTTTGGCGGTAATTTGAAATTTTGTGTGACAAAACTGTGGTTTTGGCAACAGAAATTTGAAATTTTTCTGTAAACTAACATGAATCGAATACCTACTGCTGATTCATGAGCGCCTGGTTGAGTTTTGATTTTTAGTCCAAAAAACCACTTGCGCAGTAATTTGAAATGTTGTGTGACAAAACGGTGTTTGTGGGTTTTGGCAACAGAAATTTGAAATTTTTCTTTAACTAACATGAATCGAATATCTACTGCTGATTCATGAGCGCCTGGTTGATTTTTGATTTTTAGTCCAAAAAACCACTTTCGCGGTAATTTGAAATTTTGTGTGACAAAATTGTGGTTTTGGCAACAGAAATTTGAAATTTTTCTGTAAACTAACATGAATCGAATACCTACTGCTGATTCATGAGCGCCTGGTTGATTTTTGATTTTTAGTCCAAAAAACCACTTTCGCGGTAATTTGAAATTTTGTGTGACAAAACTGTGGTTTTGGCAAGAGAAATTTGAAATTTTCCTGTAAACTAACATGAATCGAATACCTACTGCTGATTCATGAGCGCCTGGTTGATTTTGGATTTTTAGTCCAAAAAACCACTTTCGCGGTAATTTGAAATTTTGTGTTACAATACTGTGGTTTTGGCAACAGAAATTTGAAATTTTTCTGTAAACTAACATGAATCGAATACCTACTGCTGTTTCATGAACGCCTGGTTGATTTTTGATTTTTAGTCCAAGAAACCACTTTCGCGGTAATTTGAAATTTTGTGTGACAAAACTGTGGTTTTGGCAACAGAAATTTGAAATTTTTCTGTAAACTAACATGAATCGAATACCTACTGCTGATTCATGAGCGCCTGGTTGATTTTTGATTTTTAGTCCAAAAAACCACTTGCGCAGTAATTTGAAATTTTGTGTGACATAACGGTGTTTGTGGGTTTTGGCAACAGAAATTTGAAATTTTTCTGTTAACTAACATGAATCGAATACCTACTGCTGATTCATGAGCGCCTGGTTTAATTTTTAATTTTTAGTCCAAAAAACCACTTTCGCGGTAATTTGAAATTTTGTGTGACAAAACTGTGGTTTTGGTAACAGAAATTTGAAATTTTCCTGCAAACTAACATGAATTGAATACCTACTGCTGTTTCATGAGCGCCTGGTTGATTTTTTAATTTTTAGTCCAAAAAACCACTTGCGCAGTCATTTGAAATTTTGAGTGACAAAACGTTGTTGTGGGTCTTGTCAACAGAAATTTGAAATTTTCCTGTAAACTAACATGAATCCAATACCTACTGCTGATTCATGAGCGCCTGGTTGATTTTTGATTTTTAGTCCAAAAAAACACTTTCGCGGTTATTTGAAATTTTGTGTGATAAAACTGTGTTTGTGGGTTTTGGCAACAGAAATTTGAAATTTTTCTGTAAACTAACATGAATCGAATACCTACTGCTGATTCATGAGCGCCTGGTTGATTTTTGATTTTTAGTCCAAAAAACCACTTTCGCGGTAATTTGCAATTTTGTGTGACAAAATTTGGTTTTGGCAACAGAAATTTGAAATTTTCCTGCAAACTAACAAGAATTAAATACCTACTGCTGTTTCATGAGCGCCTGGTTGATTTTTTAATTTTTAGTCCAAAAAACCACTTTCGCGGTAATTTGAAATTTTGTGTGACAAAACTGTGGTTTTGGCAACAGAAATTTGAAATTTTTCTGTAATCTAACATGAATCGAATACCTCCTGCTGATTCATGAGCGCCTGGTTGATTTTTGATTTTTAGTCCAAAAAACCACTATCGCGGTAATTTGAAATTTTATGTGACAAAACTGTGGTTTTGGCAACAGAAATTTTAAATTTTTCTGTTAACTAACATGAATCGAATACCTACTGCTTTTTCATGAGCGCCTGGTTGATTTTTTAATTTTTAGTCCAAAAAACCACTTTCGCGGTAATTTGAAATTTTGTGTGACAAAACTGCGGTTTTGGCAACAGAAATTTGAAATTTTTCTGTAAACTAACATGAATCGAATACCTACAGCTGTTTCATGCGCGCCTGGTTGATTTTTAATTTTTAGTCCAAAAAACCACTTGCGCAGTAATTTGAAATTTTGTGTGACAAATTGTGGTTTTGGCAAAAGAAATTTGAAATTTTTCTGTAAACTAACATGAATCGAATACCTACTGATTTTTCATGAGCGCCTGGCTCATTTTTAATTTATAGTCCAAAAAACCACTTGAGCAGTAATTTGAAATTTTCCTGCGGACTAACAAGAATTGAATACCTACTGCTGATTCATGAGCGCCTGGTTGATTTTTGATTTTTAGTCCAAAAAACCACTTTCGCGGTAATTTGAAATTTTGTGTGACAAAACGGTGTTTGTGGGTTTTGGCAACAGAAATTTGAAATTTTTCTGTTAACTAACATGAATCGAATACCTACTGCTTTTTCATGAGCGCCTGGTTGATTTTTTAATTTTTAGTCCAAAAAACCACTTGCGCAGTAATTTGAAATTTTGTGTGACAAAACGGTGTTTGTGGGTTTTGGCAACAGAAATTTGAAATTTTTCTGTTAACTAACATGAATCGAATACCTACTGCTTTTTCATGAGCGCCTGTTTGATTTTTAATTTTAAGTCCAAAAAACCACTTGAGCAGTAATTTGAAATTTTCCTGCGAACTAACAAGAATTGAATGCATACTGCTGTTTCATGAGCGCCTGGTTGATTTTTTAATTTTTAGTCCAAAAACCACTTGCGCAGTAATTTGAAATTTTGTGTGACAAAACGGTGTTTGTGGGTTTTGGTAACAGAAATTTGAAATTTTTCTGTTAACTAACATGAATCGAATACCTACTGCTGTTTCATGAGCGCCTGGTTGATTTTTTTGATTTTTAGTCCAAAAAACTACTTTCGCGGTAATTTGAAATTTTGTGTGACAAAACTGTGGTTTTGGCAACAGAAATTTGAAATTTTTCTGTAAACTAACATGAATCGAATACCTACTGCTGATTCATGAGCGCCTGGTTGATTTTTGATTTTTAGTCCAAAAAACCACTTGCGCAGTAATTTGAAATTTTGTGTGACAAAACGGTGTTTGTGGGTTTTGGTAACAGAAATTTGAAATTTTTCTGTTAACTAACATGAATCGAATACCTACTGCTGATTCATGAGCGCCTGGTTGATTTTTGATTTTTAGTCCAAAAAACCACTTGCGCAGTAATTTGAAATTTTGTGTGACAAAACGGTGTTTGTGGGTTTTGGCAATAGAAATTTGAAATTTTTCTGTTAACTAACATGAATCGAATACCTACTGCTGATTCATGAGCGCCTGGTT
Source organism: Philhelius pedissequus (assembly GCA_910595825.1). Taxonomy (NCBI): domain Eukaryota; kingdom Metazoa; phylum Arthropoda; class Insecta; order Diptera; family Syrphidae; genus Philhelius; species Philhelius pedissequus. The sequence goes on from OU343163.1 coordinate 82,416,024, forward strand.
GATTTTTGATTTTTAGTCCAAAAAACCACTTTCGCGGTAATTTGAAATTTTGTGTGACAAAACTGTGGTTTTGGCAACAGAAATTTGAAATTTTCCTGCGAACTAACAAGAATTAAATACCTACTGCTGTTTCATGAGCGCCTGGTTGATTTTTTAATTTTTAGTCCAAAAAACCACTTTCGCGGTAATTTGAAATTTTGTGTGACAAAACGGTGTTTGTGGGTTTTGGCAACAGAAATTTGAAATTTTTCTGTTAACTAACATGAATCGAATACCTACTGCTGTTTCATGAGCGCCTGGTTGATTTTTTAATTTTTAGTCCAAAAAACCACTTGCGCAGTAATTTGAAATTTTGTGTGACAAAACGGTGTTTGTGGGTTTTGGCAACAGAAATTTGAAATTTTTCTGTTAACTAACATGAATCGAATACCTACTGCTTTTTCATGAGCGCCTGGTTGATTTTTTAATTTTTAGTCCAAAAAACCACTTGCGCAGTAATTTGAAATTTTGTGTGACAAAACGGTGTTTGTGGGTTTTGGCAACAGAAATTTGAAATTTTTCTGTTAACTAACATGAATCGAATACCTACTGCTTTTTCATGAGCGCCTGGTTGATTTTTTAATTTTTAGTCCAAAAACCACTTGCGCAGTAATTTGAAATTTTGTGTGACAAAACGGTGTTTGTGGGTTTTGGCAATAGAAATGTGAAATTTTTCTGTAAACTAACATGAATCGAATACCTACTGCTGTTTCATGAGCGCCTGGTTGATTTTTGATTTTTAGTCCAAAAAACCACTTTCGCGGTAATTTGAAATTTTGTGTGACAAAACTGTGGTTTTGGCAACAGAAATTTGAAATTTTTCTATTAACTAACATGAATCGAATACCTACTGCTTTTTCATGAGCGCCTGGTTGATTTTTTAATTTTTAGTCCAAAAAACCACTTTCGCGGTAATTTGAAATTTTGTGTGACAAAACTTTGGTTTTGGCAACAGAAATTTGAAATTTTTCTGTAAACTAACATGAATCGAATACCTCCTGCTGATTCATGAGCGCCTGGTTGATTTTTGATTTTTAGTCCAAAAAACCACTTTCGCGGTAATTTGAAATTTTGTGTGACAAAACGGTGTTTGTGGGTTTTGGCAACAGAAATTTGAAATTTTTCTGTAAACTAACATGAATCGAATACCTACTGCTTTTTCATGAGCGCCTGGCTCATTTTTAATTTATAGTCCAAAAAACCACTTGAGCAGTAATTTGAAATTTTCCTGCGAACTAACAAGAATTGAATACCTACTGCTGATTCATGAGCGCCTGGTTGATTTTTGATTTTTAGTCCAAAAAACCACTTTCGCGGTAATTTGAAATTTTGTGTGACAAAACGGTGTTTGTGGGTTTTGGCAACAGAAATTTGAAATTTTTCTGTTAACTAACATGAATCGAATACCTACTGCTTTTTCATGAGCGCCTGGTTGATTTTTTAATTTTTAGTCCAAAAAACCACTTGCGCAGTAATTTGAAATTTTGTGTGACAAAACGGTGTTTGTGGGTTTTGGCAACAGAAATTTGAAATTTTTCTGTTAACTAACATGAATCGAATACCTACTGCTTTTTCATGAGCGCCTGTTTGATTTTTAATTTTAAGTCCAAAAAACCACTTGAGCAGTAATTTGAAATTTTCCTGCGAACTAACAAGAATTGAATGCATACTGCTGTTTCATGAGCGCCTGGTTGATTTTTTAATTTTTAGTCCAAAAACCACTTGCGCAGTAATTTGAAATTTTGTGTGACAAAACGGTGTTTGTGGGTTTTGGTAACAGAAATTTGAAATTTTTCTGTTAACTAACATGAATCGAATACCTACTGCTGTTTCATGAGCGCCTGGTTGATTTTTTTGATTTTTAGTCCAAAAAACTACTTTCGCGGTAATTTGAAATTTTGTGTGACAAAACTGTGGTTTTGGCAACAGAAATTTGAAATTTTTCTGTAAACTAACATGAATCGAATACCTACTGCTGATTCATGAGCGCCTGGTTGATTTTTGATTTTTAGTCCAAAAAACCACTTGCGCAGTAATTTGAAATTTTGTGTGACAAAACGGTGTTTGTGGGTTTTGGCAATAGAAATTTGAAATTTTTCTGTTAACTAACATGAATCGAATACCTACTGCTGATTCATGAGCGCCTGGTTGATTTTTGATTTTTAGTCCAAAAAACCACTTTCGCGGTAATTTGAAATTTTGTGTGACAAAACTGTGGTTTTGGCAACAGAAATTTGAAATTTTCCTGCGAACTAACAAGAATTAAATACCTACTGCTGTTTCATGAGCGCCTGGTTGATTTTTTAATTTTTAGTCCAAAAAACCACTTTCGCGGTAATTTGAAATTTTGTGTGACAAAACGGTGTTTGTGGGTTTTGGCAACAGAAATTTGAAATTTTTCTGTTAACTAACATGAATCGAATACCTACTGCTTTTTCATGAGCGCCTGGTTGATTTTTAATTTTAAGTCCAAAAAACCACTTGAGCAGTAATTTGAAATTTTCCTGCGAACTAACAAGAATTGAATGCAACTGCTGTTTCATGAGCGCCTGGTTGATTTTTTAATTTTTAGTCCAAAAAACCACTTGCGCAGTAATTTGAAATTTTGTGTGACAAAACGGTGTTTGTGGGTTTTGGCAACAGAAATTTGAAATTTTTCTGTTAACTAACATGAATCGAATACCTACTGCTTTTTCATGAGCGCCTGGTTGATTTTTTAATTTTTAGTCCAAAAAACCACTTGCGCAGTAATTTGAAATTTTGTGTGACAAAACGGTGTTTGTGGGTTTTGGCAACAGAAATTTGAAATTTTTCTGTTAACTAACATGAATCGAATACCTACTGCTTTTTCATGAGCGCCTGGTTGATTTTTAATTTTAAGTCCAAAAAACCACTTGAGCAGTAATTTGAAATTTTCCTGCGAACTAACAAGAATTGAATGCATACTGCTGTTTCATGAGCGCCTGGTTGATTTTTTAATTTTTAGTCCAAAAACCACTTGCGCAGTAATTTGAAATTTTGTGTGACAAAACGGTGTTTGTGGGTTTTGGCAATAGAAATGTGAAATTTTTCTGTAAACTAACATGAATCGAATACCTACTGCTGTTTCATGAGCGCCTGGTTGATTTTTGATTTTTAGTCCAAAAAACCACTTTCGCGGTAATTTGAAATTTTGTGTGACAAAACTGTGGTTTTGGCAACAGAAATTTGAAATTTTTCTATTAACTAACATGAATCGAATACCTACTGCTTTTTCATGAGCGCCTGGTTGATTTTTTAATTTTTAGTCCAAAAAACCACTTTCGCGGTAATTTGAAATTTTGTGTGACAAAACTTTGGTTTTGGCAACAGAAATTTGAAATTTTTCTGTAAACTAACATGAATCGAATACCTCCTGCTGATTCATGAGCGCCTGGTTGATTTTTGATTTTTAGTCCAAAAAACCACTTTCGCGGTAATTTGAAATTTTGTGTCACAAAACTGTGGTTTTGGCAACAGAAATTTTAAATTTTTCTGTTAACTAACATGAATCGAATACCTACTGCTTTTTCATGAGCGCCTGGTTGATTTTTTAATTTTTAGTCCAAAAAACCACTTTCGCGGTAATTTGAAATTTTGTGTGACAAAACTTTGGTTTTGGCAACAGAAATTTGAAATTTTTCTGTAAACTAACATGAATCGAATACCTCCTGCTGATTCATGAGCGCCTGGTTGATTTTTGATTTTTAGTCCAAAAAACCACTTTCGCGGTAATTTGAAATTTTGTGTCACAAAACTGTGGTTTTGGCAACAGAAATTTTAAATTTTTCTGTTAACTAACATGAATCGAATACCTACTGCTTTTTCATGAGCGCCTGGTTGATTTTTTAATTTTTAGTCCAAAAAACCACTTGCGCAGTAATTTGAAATTTTGTGTGACAAAACTGTGGTTTTGGCAACAGAAATTTGAAATTTTTCTGTAAACTAACATGAATCGAATACCTACTGATGATTCATGAGCGCCTGGTTGATTTTTGATTTTTAGTCCAAAAAACCACTTTCACGGTAATTTGAAATTTTGTGTGACAAAACTGTGGTTTTGGCAACAGAAATTTGAAATTTTTCTGTAAACTAACATGAATCGAATACCTACTGATGATTCATGAGCGCCTGGTTGATTTTTGATTTTTAGTCCAAAAAACCACTTTCGCGGTAATTTGAAATTTTGTGTGACAAAACTGTGGTTTGGCAACAGAAATTTGAAATTTTTCTGTAAACTAACATGAATCGAATACCTACTGCTGATTCATGAGCGCCTGGTGGATTTTTGATTTTTAGTCCAAAAAACCACTTTCGCGGTAATTTGAAATTTTGTGCGACAAAACTGTGGTTTTGGCAACAGAAATTTGAAATTTTTCTGTAAACTAACATGAATCGAATACCTACTGCTGTTTCATGAGCGCCTGGTTGATTTTTTAATTTTTAGTCCAAAAAACCACTTTCGTGGTAATTTGAAATTTTGTGTGACAAAACGGTGTTTGTGGGTTTTGGTAACAGAAATTTGAAATTTTTCTGTTAACTAACATGAATCGAATACCTACTGCTGTTTCATGAGCGCCTGGTTGATTTTTTTGATTTTTAGTCCAAAAAACTACTTTCGCGGTAATTTGAAATTTTGTGTGACAAAACTGTGGTTTTGGCAACAGAAATTTGAAATTTTTCTGTAAACTAACATGAATCGAATACCTACTGCTGATTCATGAGCGCCTGGTTGATTTTTGATTTTTAGTCCAAAAAACCACTTGCGCAGTAATTTGAAATTTTGTGTGACAAAACGGTGTTTGTGGGTTTTGGCAATAGAAATTTGAAATTTTTCTGTTAACTAACATGAATCGAATACCTACTGCTGATTCATGAGCGCCTGGTTGATTTTTGATTTTTAGTCCAAAAAACCACTTTCGCGGTAATTTGAAATTTTGTGTGACAAAACGGTGTTTGTGGGTTTTGGCAACAGAAATTTGAAATTTTTCTGTAAACTAACATGAATCGAATACCTACTGCTTTTTCATGAGCGCCTGGCTCATTTTTAATTTATAGTCCAAAAAACCACTTGAGCATTAATTTGAAATTTTCCTGCAAACTAACAAGAATTGAATACCTACTGCTGTTTCATGAGCGCCTGGTTGATTTTTTAATTTTTAGTCCAAAAAACCACTTGCGCAGTCATTTGAAATTTTGTGTGACAAAACGTTGTTGTGGGTCTTGTCAACAGAAATTTGAAATTTTCCTGTAAACTAACATGAATCCAATACCTACTGCTGATTCATGAGCGCCTGGTTGATTTTTGATTTTTAGTCCAAAAAAACACTTTCGCGGTTATTTGAAATTTTGTGTGATAAAACTGTGTTTGTGGGTTTTGGCAACAGAAATTTGAAATTTTTCTGTAAACTAACATGAATCGAATACCTACTGCTGATTCATGAGCGCCTGGTTGATTTTTGATTTTTAGTCCAAAAAACCACTTTCGCGGTAATTTGCAATTTTGTGTGACAAAATTTGGTTTTGGCAACAGAAATTTGAAATTTTCCTGCAAACTAACAAGAATTAAATACCTACTGCTGTTTCATGAGCGCCTGGTTGATTTTTTAATTTTTAGTCCAAAAAACCACTTTCGCGGTAATTTGAAATTTTGTGTGACAAAACTGTGGTTTTGGCAACAGAAATTTGAAATTTTTCTGTAATCTAACATGAATCGAATACCTCCTGCTGATTCATGAGCGCCTGGTTGATTTTTGATTTTTAGTCCAAAAAACCACTATCGCGGTAATTTGAAATTTTGTGTGACAAAACTGTGGTTTTGGCAACAGAAATTTTAAATTTTTCTGTTAACTAACATGAATCGAATACCTACTGCTTTTTCATGAGCGCCTGGTTGATTTTTTAATTTTTAGTCCAAAAAACCACTTGCGCAGTAATTTGAAATTTTGTGTGACAAACTGTGGTTTTGGCAAAAGAAATTTGAAATTTTTCTGTAAACTAACATGAATCGAATACCTACTGCTGATTCATGAGCGCCTGGTTGATTTTTGATTTTTAGTCCAAAAAACCACTTTCGCGGTAATTTGAAATTTTGTGTGACAAAACTGTGGTTTTGGCAACAGAAATTTGAAATTTTTCTGTAAACTAACATGAATCGAATACCTACTGCTGATTCATGAGCGCCTGGTTGATTTTTGATTTTTAGTCCAAAAAATCACTTGCGCAGTAATTTGAAATTTTGTGTGACAAAACGGTGTTTGTGGGTTTTGGCAACAGAAATTTGAAATTTTTCTGTTAACTAACATGAATCGAATACCTACTGCTTTTTCATGAGCGCCTGGTTGATTTTTAATTTTTAGTCCAAAAAACCACTTGCGCAGTAATTTGAAATTTTCCTGCGAACTAACAAGAATTGAATACCTACTGCTGTTTCATGAGCGCCTGGTTGATTTTTTAATTTTTAGTCCAAAAAACCACTTTCGCGGTAATTTGAAATTTTGTGTGACAAAACTGTGGTTTTGGCAACAGAAATTTGAAATTTTTCTGTTAACTAACATGGATCGAATACCTACTTATGATTCATGAGCGCCTGGTTGATTTTTGATTTTTAGTCCAAAAAACCACTTTCGCGGTAATTTGAAATTTTGTGTGACAAAACTGTGGTTTGGCAACAGAAATTTGAAATTTTTCTGTAAACTAACATGAATCGAATACCTACTGCTGATTCATGAGCGCCTGGTGGATTTTTGATTTTTAGTCCAAAAAACCACTTTCGCGGTAATTTGAAATTTTGTGTGACAAAACTGTGGTTTTGGCAACAGAAATTTGAAATTTTTCTGTAAACTAACATGAATCGAATACCTACTGCTGTTTCATGAGCGCCTGGTTGATTTTTTAATTTTTAGTCCAAAAAACCACTTGCGCAGTAATTTGAAATTTTGTGTGACAAAACGTTGTTGTGGGTCTTGTCAACAGAAATTTGAAATTTTCCTGTAAACTAACATGAATCGAATACCTACTGCTGTTTCATGCGCGCCTGGTTGATTTTTAATTTTTAGTCCAAAAAACCACTTTCGCGGTAATTTGAAATTTTGTGTGACAAAACTGTGGTTTTGGCAACAGAAATTTGAAATTTTTCTGTAAACTAACATGAATCGAATACCTACTGCTGATTCATGAGCGCCTGGTTGATTTTTGATTTTTAGTCCAAAAAACCACTTTCGCGGTAATTTGAAATTTTGTGTGACAAAATGTTGTTTGTGGGTCTTGTCAACAGAAATTTGAAATTGGGATTGGAAAATAGAGCAGGAAAAGTATTCCACATTCGCGTTATACAGCTAAAGAAAAAATCTCTGTGAGTTTGGCTCAATTGTAAACTGATGCCCCTAGAAGCTCGAGTATTAACGATTGGAAAATTAAAGGACAGGTCTGTTCAATGCTTTTCGAGTACTAAAAGCCGTAACTTCTTGCGTTGCTTGGTTGCGGAGATATCACCATCCAAAGCAAATCAAATGCATTTGTATTGACAATCATGGGAATAATTTTGGATTGAAATATCTCGAGTAGCAGACGCTGCATATAAGCGTTTGGTTTTCGAAACAAAATACCCTGCGAAATGTTTAACAAAAGCACTTTTTAATATTTAAGTTCAGAATAAAAAAATCCATTGACAAAATTAAATGTTAATACACGTTCAAGTTACGGGATTAAAGTCATTCACAACAATAAACACAATATTTTCTAACATTTTCTTTTAATTTTTTTGAAATCTTTAAAAATGCAGTTACAATGTGACGCAGATTACGAATTGTTAGATTTTTCCGCTTACCATGTGTAGTAAAATATTCTACGGAAACGCTCCTGAACTATGATCTCGATCATCAGACTAGAAAAGTGTCAGTCTTCATCGGCTTATTGCCCCTCTACCAGATAATTGAATGATTTTCGGAAGGCAGTTATAAAGTTTACAGGGCTTTGAATCGAACGATCCCATCAGATGTATTATAGTCAATTAACAGTTTTATTCAAATAGTACTACAAACTTTGGGCCTCAGTCTATTATGTGCCTTCATACTTACTAATTTTTAATCTCATTTAATATTTTAAGTCACAAATTAGTTATGCGATTTCACATCTTTATTTATTTGTATTAATAATCTTCTTACTTAATTTTTAAAACAAAAAATAAACAAGAAGTTCTTCTTACGGACTTTATTCAATTTTAAAAGAAGCTAGGTTATAATCTGTACTTAGTAAACTAAGAACCTAAGCATCATGTTTTGTAGTTCCGTTAGTAAAATCTAAAATATATGATAAATGTACTTCTTCTTATGGCGAAGATAATATAGAATAAGATTGGTGGTGATTGCGATAGTGATTCCCAACTACTAATCCGACAACAGCAATTGCGATCAATACACCAACTCCGATAGGTACTGCAGACGCTCTCAATTCAGTTGAGAAGTATTTATGAGCATCTGCTTCTCCAGCTTGGAATTGTCTCGTAGGAGATATTGAACGCTGATTTCCCCCTGAAGTCTCTACTAATGATGGCATAACTGTTGGTTCTTGATAAAAATGGAATGCTACCACTTCCTCGCTCACAACTGGAGAGTATGGAACCTGTTCCTCAAGCGCCGTTGAAGATGTCTCGGGATCCTCAGAAAGTGCTTCATCAACTTTGTAGAAAAAGTTCAACATATTAGATGAATTGGTATGTCTTGTTGAAAACGAAATATCATTGGATTCGTCAGTGGATTTTAATGAAATTTTGGTGGATTCCGTAGGCTTCTCAATATCATCGTCAGAAGAGTATGTTGTTGCAGGTTTTGAGGGTTTTCTTAACAAAATTTTTGAGTGTTGCCGAATTTTTTCCCAATTGTGCTGCTTTTTGAATTTTCTTCGGTTAAGCTTTGAGAATTTCGATCGATATTTTGGCTTTTTCCTTTTATAAATATTTGAAAAACTCGATTTAACCGGGAATTCATCAATATCGTTTGATTCCACAGGCGGCAAAATTGTTGAAGTTTGATCATCAATCGTGTCAAGATCTATTCCAATGGTTGGAGTATTTGTAGTTTCTTCATCTAGCAAGGATAAAACTGTCTCAGACTCTTTTTCGTCAGTTATTTGAGGTTCATCAGAAAAGCTCTGTGTGTTCAAATTGTTGAAGTTTGTTGATAATGACGATTTATCAGTTGATTCTTCTACATATGTGTCGGTTGATTTTGATTTATCCACAATTGTGACTTGCCGATCTGTGGTTTTCGATTTTTCAGTTGAGATCTCCGAAGGTGAATTACGAGTAGCATGCTTCTGTTCGTCAACAATAGTTTTTGACTCATCTAATCCTAATTGTAATTGGGGCTCTAAATTTACAAGACGTTTCGCACACTTTTCAAAGCCATAACAATATCCATTTGTGCAATTCGAACAAAAAGGTTCACAAACATTTGGAATTCCCGTAGCGGTATGACCCGGCAAGCATTTGCACATATTTTTACCAATACATTTCCCACCGATGCATTTAGTTTCACAAACGTGAACACAACACGTATTATTCTTATTTGCTTTCAAGCCTTCCGGGCAGTTACATATTGAATTCTTGCAAAAATCAAATTTTTTTTCACACGTTTTTTTCGAGTCGTTCACTGTTACATTGAGCAAAATTATCAAAAATAAATATCGCCAAGGAACGTTCATCTTGGAGGACTTGCAATATTAGACTAATATTGTAATGGCTTAGCTTATGATTTCATACAGAGGAGCTATACGACGTTTTCTGAGATTTAGTAAATTTATCCAACTTCCAAATGTGAAATGTTATCAACAAAATATTCTGCGGCTTTAATCGGCTTCCCTTCCTTCACTCTTGTTATAACTTTAGCTCTTTATCTTTTGAATGAGAAAATAATTTGTTACTTTTTATTTAAAATGTTAAATTTTATCAGAGTTTCTCGCGCCAAAGAGGAAAAACTAAAATATTTGCCGGCAATGTTACACCCTTTTGTGAATTATTCTGACCGGATAAACAAGATTCATATTACGATTGCAACTTTAGAAATTGTACGTGCATTAGGAATGTTTGTTGGATAAGCGTGTTATTTTCTGTATCTTTCCTTTTACTTATCTGAAAGAATTAAAGTAGTATAGCTATTGTAAGGAAATTAGCAGATGTATTTGGTGTTGTCAAGATTTGATAATACTCGATATCTTCGGACACCTATAGTTTATTTTTTAAGCCAAGCGAAAAGCGCTGAAGATAAAAAAAATGTCCAATGTCCTCCTATTTTTTGTGTTAGGGAACTAATTTTTGTTTAGGAGTTGTAGATATGATTGGTGTAAATGGATACTAGATGACTTTTGGTTCTTATTCTATACTAATGCAGTTTCACATGAAGAAACATATGTTAATTTTGAAGAATCGGATTTAGATGATAAGTACATGCCAACTGATTCTGATGAACGATCTAGCGATTCAAATGCAATAGAACCATCTGAGATTGATTCGGATGAACAGGAGATTGATAATTGGACACCTGTTGATAGAAGATCTTTGAAAAAAATTTATTTCGAGGAAATTTCAGAATTTTCAGTGTTACAAAGGAACCCTATGATTTTTTTAATCTCATTGTGACGCAAGAAGTTTATGAGCTGTGGCCTGATTCGGGAATACGAAGCGAATCGTTTTTAATTCGATTTTCGACTCGCTTCGTTTTGATCAATACACGAAATCGAAGCGAGTCGAAAATTCTACTTCCAAGGTTTCCAGACAATTGACAGCTGATTTTCATTGAATATTTATTTTTTAATCAAAATCATTTTGTATTTTGCGCGAGGTGCACTAACTTTGTAATAAAATATGTATTAAAAATGGACTCTTATATGCTGAACGTGAGGAAGCAGAAGAATCCTCAAATTCAAACATGAGAATTTCAAGAAAATTATTAAGAAGTGCTTCTTCACCTTTTGATCTTCCTTGCTTCCAGTGAGTGTTTTTGTGTTAGGTGTTTATCATCTGTTAAATTTCTTAATTTTATAAAAACTATAGGTTCAATAAGTTGTTTCGGCTTTCAAAAGAAGCATTTATGTTTGTCTTAGACCAAATAAAAGACAAATATAGACCACAGAACAATAATGGCATACCACCAATTATAAAATTAGCCGCATCATTGAGATTCCTTGCAGAAGGACCAGAAAGGGGTTTCGGCAGGATACAAACATTGGAATGTCGCAACCAACAGTATGTAATTCAATGTCCGAAACGCTATACATATTGGAAAGAACGTTGTGTCCAAAAATGATCACTTTTGAAATGACTCTACAGGAAAAGCAGGAAGCTAAGACGTATTTTTATGAAAATAGTGGGTTTCCGGGTGTAATCATGTGCGTTGACGGAACCCATGTGAGCATTATTCGCCCTTCAACCAATGAGCACCATTTTTACAATAGGAAAGGGTACCATAGCATCAACGCAATGATGGTTGCATAAAGGAGGCTTTACATGTATCTTCATCTTCATCTGCATTGACATCTGCAAAAAGAGAAGAAACAAAATAAAAAAATCATACTTGTGCGATAGAGAGCGAAGACCAAAATGGAGATCATCTTCATGTATGAAAATTATAGGAAGTATGAATCTGAAGATTGCAGATTATAATGAAGATGAACATGTTCATATATTGTGAAATATTAATATCTACTTTTTTCCAGCCATCGGCATTTTTTGTAGGAGGCCCGTGACCATTGAGAATTTCAGTTATGCCTTCCCAAAGTTGTGATGTGTGGGATTTATACTCGGGAGCATTGAGTGCTCCTTTGGCTATCCATTCGTTTGACCTCATAAATTCTATGAGGTCAGAAAATTATTGCTGGTTGGTGTGTTGCTGTCTTGCTGTCTAACACGTTTATTATAAAAAAAATATTGTTTATTTCTTTAGTAAATAAAAACAACAAAAAAATAGTTAAACTCACATGTTTATTTATTTAGTTTAAAAAGAATCACAGTAAAATAATACTTTCGGCCGCGTCGATAAAATAATCCGCCAAGCAAAAGCTATCGTCAATTCACGCGCTAAAAATTGAAATGTCAAATCAAATTCGCTTTCGATTGCGAAAATAGGGCGAATGCAAAACGAAAGAGACGAAAGCGAAAACAGTAATACCAAATCTCATTTTCGCCACCTAAAACGATTCACTTCGTATTCCCTAATCAGGCCACTGATAGTTCATAAATCAAATCAAAATTCTTTGGCCAACAGAACAATAACGCTCATTTCTCGACTAAAGTGATGGGTTGTTACGGACGTCACTGAAATAAAAAAGCCCTGGCCCTTGTTATTAATATGGTTATCGTCAAATATCCGCCTTTAAAGGATTATTGGGATAATGATCTATTTTACAAAAAAATTCATTTGTTCCCCAAGTTATGTACGAATCCGATTTAGTAATTTTTAGATGTGTCCATACTTTTTCGACAGTTCAACCTTTTGGATATATTTGAAATGAATTTTATAAATTCCTGAACACCTGGTGATGTTCGAAGTTACCCTGGGGCAAAAAACTTCTGTTCCGCCTTCCGCCAATATAATCTCGGTAAGTCGCACAAATACGAGGTCAAAATTCACAAATTATGTGACCACACTACTGACTGACAACTTTTATAATTATTTTGCTTAAGCAAGAACTCTGCTGGATCTAAGACGCTGCGTAAACATAAAAAATGAAATTCGATGGATGCAACAATAACCGTAATTTTTTGGGCTAAAAAAAAACGATTCAAAACTCGATTTATGACAATCAGTTAAAACGCTTAAGTAGCAAGTTTAAAGATAATCGATTCAGCAGTTTAGGTTGTACGAGTAGATCAATCTACAGACAAACAGACGGAATTTCAGGACCCATTTTGTTGGTGGTCCCATCATCGTAATGCCAAGTTTGATGAAAATCCCGGGTTCGAATTATATTCCAATAAAATGAAACTGAATTAAGGTCTTCGTGTCAAGAAATCACTCATCTACAAAATTTTGTAAGCAAATGATAAGATGCTGATCATCACATCACGAGTTGTTTGGCATGTGGGGCCACGCGCCGCCGGCTGTATTATAGCGAGTTTCATTTAAGAAAAGATCTGATCTTTCTGACAAAAGATTTCATCCTTTTGAATTTTGAGAGTTTCGTTTCAACAAAAAGAGCAAAACTAGATCAGATCTCAACACGAAAGATCTCATCTTTTGTGGGTAGACTGATTTGATCTGAATACACGCATACATGTAAAACGTTTTTTCTGTCAAACATCAAATGGAAACTATTTTTCTATTAATTTATTGTGAAAATGTGCCAATCCCTGCTAAAAAATTAAACAAAAAAATAAACAAATAATAGACGAAGAAGTTAATAATTTAAATTTTATAAATTTATTGGAGTCTTTTATTGCTTTGTCTTCATCTTCCTCATCATCCGATGATGAAGATGTTTTTTTCAGAAATGTGTGTCTCAGTCATTCAGCATTGGCCGATAGGCTAGCCAAGATACCTTAGTAGCGGGTTTGTTTTCGAACGATCCAGGTAGCTTTCTCTGTTAAGTCAGTTGTATTGCATACAAATCTGAAGTTTTGAATCAGCTGTTCCTCAAATTAATAATAATTTTTGGGTAGCTTGAGATTTGTGTTTGACAACATATGTTTAGTTCATCAGCTGGTTTTTCCTTAGCCGATACAACAACACAAAGCAATCCGGATTGCTTAGGTATGCCACCGAACGCGGCCAATACTAACGGGTTATTTTTTTGCTACTTGGTTTTTGACGTTTATATTTTTGACAGATCACACATGACAAATTCCACGAACATTTGACATTTCGATTCAGTATTGATTGCCATTTCATCATGAATAGACTTACGCCTGAACAACGTTTGCAAATTATTGAAATTTATTATCAAAATTCGTGCTCTGTGAAAAATGTGTTTGCCACACTGCACGCGAAACCATGCATCAATTGAGAGGCGAATTTGGTGAGCAGCTGATCTCACGTTTTGGCGCAGTCAATTGGCCACCAAGATCATGTGATTTGACCCCGTTAGACTATTTTTTGTGGGGCTATGTTAAGTCTATTGTCTATGGGGACAAGCCAAACACGATTGCTGCCTTGGAAGCCAACATTGAACGCGTCATTGGTGAGATTCCAGCCGAAATGTGTGAAAAAGTTTGCCAAAATTGGACCTTCAGAATGGACCACCTGAAGCGTAGCCGCGGGCAACATTTAAGTGAAATTATTTTTAAAAAGTAAATGGCAGAAATTGATTTATCGATCCAAAATTTCATTCACTTTTTACAAGTTTCTGTGTTTTTTTGAATTTTCAAAAACCAAGCTCTTAAAAAATCACCGTTTACAATTAAATTTGGACACAGAGTTTCATTTAAAAGATCAAATCTCCATTTTGAGAGTGGTTCTTTTAAATTTAAATGAAACTCGCTATTAGTTTCTGTCAGTCTCAGTAGTGGAAATGTTGACAATTATAAATTGCGCATGAATCCTCCTGTTGTATTTTAAATAAATAGATTATTATCAATTCCTTAATTATTTAGATTTAATTTTAAGTATTTTTCAAAAGACGACTTTTTAATGCTTATACTGATGTTGTCACATGCGTCCGAAAATCATCCATTATTAAGGAACAATCTAGTACAACTTTACTCTTCTCACAAGCTGTACATGCAGTTGAAGGTTATCGTTTACATTATGCATTTTCAGCTATAGTAATCCAACTAGTCTTGTGGTCTGCTGTGGTCCCGATTGGAATAAATCTCACTTGAAATTAAAATTCCTTTTCAAAACTAGAATAGATAAATTGGATTTCAAATAGGATGCACTATAATTTCTTTCAGTTTTCCTTGCATACCTGAAGGCTACAAAGATAGAAATTATCTTACGAGAAAAACATAATTTAATAACCTGGTAATTATTACACATTTATTCCAGTAGATGACCAAGTTAATTATAAAAAAATAATTATCAACCAATAAATTAAATAATTCCATCACCCTCCAATGTAAGCATATTTATATTTAATTAATGAATCATTTTGTTGATGTTTGAAATTTTTTAATTATTATTATTACACATGTGGATATTGTTGTCGATTTTTTTTTTTCAAAATTTAACACTCTGCCAAACTTATCTCGCCGAGCATGACCCTAAACAAAAATATTTGTTTTCGAAGTCAAAACTTTTTTAATCTTAAAAGTTATTTCGTCGTAGGCCACTCAATTTTGTGGTTCATTCATTATCAATTATTCCACTTTTTCCTCATAAGAGTGCTAAGACGATAAGCTATTGAGAATTTCAAGCTAAGTAATAAGCTACTCATAAGTAAGTGTGGTTTAACGAACACATCCATATGGCGTACCTTTTTTTTAGAGTACATTCATATAATTAGGATAGTTTGTATAATTGCATGTAAATCCAAAAATAAAAACTAATTCTATGTTGAACTTATTCGGGATTTACTGTAATGCACATCTTAGGCAGAAAAAATAAGCTAAGCACTCCCGTCTAAGGCGCCAGTTATAGATTTCATTGAAACTCATCATTGAAAACTTTGACTATCAATTCTGATGCACTTAAACAAATAAAACTGATGTCGTTTTGGTACCAAAATTAAGGTATACAATATATAATTATATTTTGTAAAAAAAAATATTTTATTTGCTCTACCACTTTCTTGTAAATTCACATTTGATTTTTCAATGATTGAAAGCGTTTTAAAAGATCATTCAATGATCATTGAAGAATCTAAAGTGAATTTACAAAAAAGTGGTAGATCAAATAAAATATTTTTTTGACGAAAAATATTATATATCTTATTATCTTCATTTTGGTACCAAAACGACATAAGTTTTATTTGTTTTAGTGCCTCAGAATTCATAGTCAAAGTTTTCAATGATGAGTTTCAATGAAAGCTATAACTGGCGCCTAAGGGAAGATTTAATATATTCTTGAAACAAGTTCAAGTAAAATTATCTATATACAAAGTATGTAGGTACCTACCTATTTTAATCGAAGCTTTAAATTATTAGATTGTGGCTTTTAGTTATCTGGAAGAGTTTGTCGAGTGAATACATTCTATCTATAAAAGACAATTTAAATGAAGTATATTTTATTGGTTTTTGGCATATTGCCTTATCTAGTTTTGGCTCAGTACAAAACTGGACACTCAGTTTCGGGAAATTCGGAACAATTTTTTAACACAACCAATTACTATCCTTGGGGAAATGGATGGAATTCATCGACTACATTGTATCATAAATCACCTTCTTCAGAATTGCCAGGACTAAATTATTATACGCAACAACCCGTGTCAGGAAATCGATGGAATTCGTCGACTACTGTATACCATCAATCCCCATCCTCAGAAGTACCAGGATTAAATAATTTTACGCAACAACCTGTGTCGGGAAATCCATGGATTTCATCAAACACTATGTATCGCCAATCAGGGAGTGTATTGAATTCATCACCTACTCCAGCAATGCCAGGATTTAATTATTATACGCAACAACCTATGTCAGGAAATGGATGGAATTCGTCGACAACTGTATACCACCAATCACCATCCTCAGAAGTGTCCGGATTAAATTATTATACGCAACAGCCTGTGTCGGGAAATCGGTGGAATTCGTCAAATACTGTACATCGTCAATCAGCGAGTGCATTGAATTTATCACCTTCTCGAGCATTGCCAGGATTGAATTATTATACCCAACAACCTATGTCAGGAAATGGGTGGAATTCGTCAACTACTTTATATCGTCAATCAGGCGATGTACCATCTCGAGTATTGCCAGCATTAAATTATAATATGCAGACTGTCCCAAGTAAACCGGTTTTCATAGACAGGACTGCTGATTTTTTGAACATATCTCGATTGCATATGGCATCAGGAATTTGTTTTACTGAAGTACCGTAAGTTTATCTACAGATTTGGTTATGATTTTTAATGAGTTTGTATCGAATGGTCTAAAAATTTTAAATTTTCAATGATGGACGTCATTTTCTTGTACACAATTTTAACAATTATACTTATATCTTTCAGTACTGCTTCGCTTGTGCACAGTCTTAATGCCATTCCGAGTGGGAACGGTTCGACTCCAACTACGAGCCGAATCCAAATATGCTGCGAAGGCTACGAGCGCAATCCTTATGTTTTCAGCAAATGTGATCCAATTTGTAGAGATGATTGCCCGAATGGAATATGCACAGCTCCCAATACATGCGTCTGCCTGCCTGGCAATGTTAAAGACTACGAAGACAACTGTTTCCCAACTTGCCCAATTGGTTGCCGCAATGGTAATTGCCAAACAGATGGATCTTGTGTGTGTAAGCCCGGCTTTGTGTTGGATCCTATTACGAAAAAATTTTGCAAGCCATACTGCAGCAAGGGATGCAACTTTGGTGAGTGTGTTGCCCCCGAGACTTGCCGATGTTCGCCCAAATATGAACTCTCTGTATCTGGAAGCTGCCAGCCAAAATGTGTTAATTGTGTTGGAACTTGCACAGCTCCAGGAGTTTGTAACTGCAATCGAGGATATATAAGAAAAGGAGATATTTGTGAACCGATTTGTACAAAGTAAGTACGAGTTTGGTTTTTAATAAGTTTCAGTTATAGATTTTATGTTTTTTTATTTATACTTTAAAGGGGCTGCGCTAAAGGCACTTGTACCGCTCCTGAAATGTGCACTTGCAAGCAAGGATTCGTGCTTGATAGTACCAGAGCCAATTGTATACCTCATTGTGACAAACCTTGTATGAATGGATTCTGTGATGGGTATAACGTGTGCGCTTGTAACCCTGGATACATTTTGGACAACATCCTACCCAATATCTGCAAGGCTTATTGTCCATCGGGGTGCCCAAACGGTTACTGCACATCGCCAAGTTTCTGCATTTGCAGGCAGGGATTTAGGAAGAGCGGTATGAGAGGTGCACAGATTTGTGTGCCAATGTAAATGCGATGAGGTTGTTTTTACAATAAAAAAATAAGTCGAGACTTATGGCGTTTCTTATTTTTTTTTTTTATAATTGGATTTAAGTTTAATCATTTTTAACTAAATTATGGGTGACATAACATCTTGGATGATAATTTAAAAGTAAAGGTCCGAGCACACAGTTGAGCGGTTTTGCATATCGGCCCTGAAGCCGCCTGTATAGTGTAATGCTTTTTTCCTAAGACTGAGGTAAGTACCGTCTGGTCCAGATTATTCCCGATTAACGCAAGTAAAACTCGGATTAAGAAGGAATTACAAGTCAATTACAATTATTACAGATTTTCATTACGACAATTTAAGAGCGTTGCTAATTCTTACAATTCTCAGTCGTAAAAAAGTATTACATATACTTCTAAGATCTACAGGAGTAAATTCGTGCCACGATATTAAAGAAGTAAAAATTATTATTAACTATATAAGTCCGTAGCCTACAAAGAAAGAGGGGGATAGAAGCTGCTAAGGTAAACAAGACCGCTGGCCATCAGGGAGTGTGAACTGTATAAAGGGAATAAAATATTTACCTCATGTCACGACTTCGTATATGGATGTCAACTCTGCTCTGCTGCGGTTGGTGGTGTATGTGTTGGTCAATGCTATATGGTTGGCTTAGGGGTGGTATTTGGTAAGTAAATTTCGGTTGGGGGTTGGAATGTATTTTATTGAATGTTTATTGGTAATTAAATCAGGAAATACAGGTGTGCATTTGAAAATAAAAGCTAACGAGTTCCCGAAAAGCAGGTCTTTAGTAAAAATAACAGACGGTTAGCTCATTACTTGTACACACTTTTCATCAATCTATATCCGCAACTTCTGCCTTGTACATTATCTATCTGAGTACAAGATTGAAGAACTTACTTTGTCATTCGAAAAGGTTTCAGTCTAAGATAAGGCATTACTCCATCCTCCACGATTTTGGACTTCCGGTAATCTAAGAGGTCTTTATTGACTATAGCAACTGCACGATTTCATGAGAAGATTCGTCCCACGAAATCATATGATCTCTCAAAAAAAAAAAATAGCAGTCACTTTCAAGACAGTGTGGAATCAACAGCCAACTGCGCTGTAACCTGCAAGCAAATTTATTTTTCCAAGTGCGCTGACAAAAGGAGTGCCAATAGGGCTTTTTACCAAGCTATCTCTGTCTTAAGTGTCCCATCCTATTCTCTATACATCTAGTGATACTTTGAGGGAAAAGACAACAATTTGATATAGAGAATCCAAGAATGTTTTTCCCTCAAAGTGATTTATCTGCCATCCGCCAGTACCCTATGGGGACCACTGACCGTGGGAACCAGTGACTAAGAAGTATTTATTTTGCATGTTTTTGTTTACAAAATATCAACCAAGTTTGCCATACTTTAGTTTACCTTGGATTTGGTCCGCTAAATATGTTTGAGTTTAGGCATATTTTGCTTGGATATAAAGTTATTTTTAATATTGCCAATAAATTCGTAGAATAAATTCTATTAGGATTTATGACTTTTAAGTAAAAAAATCGTAAAACCTAAAGAATTCGTAACTATTTGCCACCAGTTTTTAAGACTAACAGCATCTTACAATAAGGTGACAACTTTTGCGCCACCTTGTATATATTCCCTTCATTATCACCCATGTCATCTCTATACTATATTGAAAATTTTTTGTGTTCAGGCGATTAGAAGCTAAGATGCTCTTGCTAAAGAGTTCCCAAAGCCAAAGCCATACATTCTTATTTATTATCAATGAAACCCTTATCACAGTTTAACTCAAATTACCTAATCGAAAAAGCACTACTCTACTGCTCTACAACTAAACTTGAGCAGTTGTCTTCTCCTACAATCAACAAAGCAACAACAATACTAATCAGACTTAAAAGTATGATTCTGGGTCACCCTGCCAGGTTGATAAGATCATTTAGACAAAAACATGTCTACCGTTTACATAGCGTGGAATATGAAATATTTTTTCAAGAAGCTTTCAAGACATTTCAAGTTAATCTCGAGACAAGTAAAGATCGTCCCGGGCTAAGACAAAATTAAAATTTCAAAATGTTCCCTCCGATAAGAACATTCCTTATTTTCGCTGCTTTTATCAGCTTTAGTGTAGTTTTAAGTGAACGCGAAATCTCGGGGGATATCTTCATATCAGAAAGCCGTAGTTTGTCGAGCAATATGCATAAGAACTACAAACATAAATGTTGGAAGCAATTGCCGTAAGTTTTGGTGTTATCGAATGGTCTTACCTATTTGAACTTTTTGACCTTATTCAGGGCCGTTCTCTTTCGAACGGAGAGAAATGAATATATTCAAGGCAACGGATCTAGACTGCATTTCCATCAAATCGAAGAATGTTGCGATGGTTACAAACGAACTAAGTATGACTGGAACCTCTGTGAACCAGACTGTGGCACCAAGTGCAAGAACGGCTTCTGTACATCCCCAGGTCGATGTGTGTGCTTCGATGGATTTACCAAAAACGATCGTGGTGAATGTGTGTTTGCGTGCCCGCTGGGCTGCGAAAACGGTCGTTGTTATTTGAATGGAACTTGTCGATGCAACAGACACCATACATTAGACCCAACTCGAACATTTTGCCGGCCCAATTGCTCACCGGCTTGTGGTCATAATCAAATTTGTGTCGAGACCGACAAGTGTGAGTGTAAGGACGGCTATCAGATGACGCCAATTGGCTGTCAACCGATTTGCACTCCAGATTGTGGTCATGGCCGATGCGCTGCACCGAACACGTGTGAATGTTTTGCCGGATTTGGAATGAATCCCCCACGAACAGTCTGTGAAGCTGATTGCAATAAAATGTGGGTTATTATCGTAATGACTATTTTTACTTAAGTGACTTTTGAGGGCAATTTTCGTTTAGGGTTTGTGACAATGGCTTCTGTGAGTCCCGCTTTAGATGTCAGTGCCACGATGGATTTATATATGACCAAAACACAACTAGCTGTCTGCCGGATTGTGGCGAAAAGTGCGAAAATGGTGTTTGCAAGCAACCGGGTGTTTGTCAGTGCTTCGAGGGCTACGAATTAAAGGACGATACTTGTGTGCCGAAATGTGAAAAGTAAGTTAATGAAGAAATATATTGATAATCTTTTTTGCACGCATATAGGCAAGAGTGATTAGCTTATTTAGATTTTGGTGTTCAATTTGCCACTAGAATGTCAAAACAGGGCAATTCTAATTACATCATGAGCTAAACGCTTATCAAAGAGCATTGCCGCGAAACTGCTTCAATGTTGATGGTCGGTCATAATTGTAGTTGTCTTAATTTATTTACTTTTACTCTAGTAATAAATCTTAAAATATTTAGCTTTTCAGTTAAGGTTCCTTAATTGGAAGGACATTTTTTAGCAGTTGGCCTATAAGAGACCAGAAACTTGCTTTACTTTATAGCCTTATCGTCTTCTGAACGTATGGCCAATTTCTTTCCGGAAGAACTGCCGTTGTTCTAGTGAACAACGAATAGGGTTCAGAAACACTCAACATTTTTCCCGACGACCAATCGAGAATTCCATCATAATCGGAAAAGTTTGCGAATCCAGAAAAAAATATCGCAGAATGTTCGTATTTCGTAATGGCAATTTGTGAAGATGGAATATGTGATAGAATATTCGAAATAGGATCAAAGATTCGAAGAGATTTTTTGACCTTCTTAACTGTGTTTCTCTTCAATCGTTAACCCCTCACTTCTTGCCCTTCTCTCCAATAAACTAATATATTATTTATTTGGCAATCCGGAAGGCTTCTGTTCTCTGAATTTTTCTCAGGTTGTTTCCTCCTGTCCTTGTGCAATGCGAATTTAATTGTTACCTAAAGAACAGTGACAGGCAAGCAACCAATCGGAGGAGTCCCTGAAGAACGCTTTAGTATTGTTTTAAACAAAACTTTGATATTATTAAAAACATCCTTAAAAGCTTCCATCTTATAACAGCAGCAAGCATTATGAATTGGCTCAAAAAAAATCGCACCAATCACCGAAGTACTAAGTTTGAAAAAAATCGCTTTTGCTGTTTAGGCTGTAGACCCAATTTTTTTTTTTTTCTTTTACGAATCACTCCCACAGATATTGCAGGAAAGTGAGTGAAAAGATGGTACAATTTAAAAAAAATAAGCATTTTTAATATTCTAATGTTCTAACTGTTAAGTCTAAATTAAAATTCCACAACATTAGGACGCATTCCACAAGCTTCCGAATAAGAAATTCGATCGAATTTAACGACTTATTTAGTTGTTTATGATTTATGACTATTGTCAATGACCAACAAAAATGTCAAAATGTGCTATTATTTTCACTGCGAATGTCGTATGTTTTGCATTTAATTTTATTTTATATTGAATTGTTACGAACTGTCAAATTCTATTCGAGTTCGTTCCACATACCATCCACTCTTAAGGAAATAAATAAATGGCGATCGACTAACTTCAAAATCAGATATTGTATTTTATAAAACGTCAAGTCGTGACGAATTAAAAAGCAAATTGAATGAAATGTCAAAATAGACGATTATTCGTCAATTGGTTGGTCGATGTTAGCTTTCATTTGGTCATTAACTTAACTTCTTTTAAATTTTTTTTTCAACTTATGCCGGATTTACACGACTGCCAAATTGACAGGAGGTATTACTGTCAAACTCTTGGCATTTTTTTTGTCGTGTAAATGGTCGAACATATGGTGGTATATTTGTCATTAAAAAACTGCCAACCAGAATTTTCATTAAGTTGTGGCAATATACTGACATCGTGTAAATTTATTACTGACAATAATTTTCAAATAATGACAATTTGCAATCCTCATTCTTTAATACCAGTGTTTTTATCTGTCATTATTTTATCTTCGAGCAAATGAATGACGTTAATTAAATTAATGACAGCAGTATTTTTTCAGTAAAAGCTGCGAACTTGGCAGTAGTGTAAGTCCAGCATTAGGTATAAGCATTGTCTATATTTTGCCGTAATACCTTAAACTGTGAGATTTCGAAAAAAACATATAAGAGATTTGTCGAAAATGTCCAGAAATTGGTCTGACTAATATAAACTTTAGACTTACATTAATTTCTATAATATCTTCAACCAATGAGTAAGTCACTTTTCAATGTCTCCTTGTGTGGCCTAACCAGTTTTGTTCTTAATAACGGTAAATGTAAACATACATTTTAGGTGAAAGTTTTCTATAAAGTTTTTTGAATTACATATTTGTTTAAAAATTTCAACTTTTCTTAAATAAAAAATTCAACTATTTTTAAGTTTCTATTTCTCAATGTTTCGGACTTATATGTAGAAATAAATTTGACCAAAAGTAAAAGATGCAAAAGAAAATACATTTTCGAAATCTCATTTTTCGAAATTTTCATATTTTGAACCCGATAGTTTAAAGAATGTAAATTTTTCGTGTCATTCAATCCTTATTATAGCTAGCTTATTGGTAAAAGATAAGGCGCCACGTTTTTAAAAAATTGACAGATTTTTCTTAGAAATACAAACAGATATCTACTATTCAAACTTTTGAAAATTTTGTTTCTACAGTGGTTGCGGCTATTATGGAAAATGTGTTGCTCCAAACGTCTGTGGGTGTGGCCTCTCCAACCAGCTGTGTTCCTTTGGAAACTGTGATGCCTTCGGCAAGTGCATTTGTGGTGAAGGACTCGTACGTTTCGTTGATAAATGTGTTACTCCTGGTCGAATGGAATTACTGGTCAGCAGTTACGACCAAAGAGCGCTTTACAATCAGCAATTGAAGTTGGAGTTTAATAATTTAATTGGAAGGCACTTTGGAGATTTATATTATTTTTAAATTATTATTATTTGTATTTAACTAGAAATAATAATTATTACCTTATTTTTGTTTAGATTCTTAAAAACTAATAAATTACAAAACAAAAATACAAAAAAAAAATCATGTTTTACATGTGAGATATTTTATGTGCACCGGGATAGCGTATCTCGTCATACAAATGGCTCTCCACACTGCCTTTGCGCGATTTCGGAACCACCGAATAGAGAGATTCCTTTCGAGCATAACAGTATGGTGGTTTGACAGCGGCATTGTTGGTCGGGAAGTCGTAGAATTCAGGACCTTATCAAAAAATAACCAAATTCAATATCGTTTAATTGGACTGGTCAAACTCACCATCAACTTTATTGCGAATAATCTGGGTGAAAGCTGGAAGATCTGGCAGGGGCTTGGTAAATACTTTCGAATTTGGATCAACATCTGGATCGGGCGGACTCGCCATAACTTCTCGTTTGAAGTTAAACTTTTTGTAGATAATCAGAAAACCTAAAGCTAAAAACACCATGATACACAGAAGAACCACCAGTAGAATTGTCAACATCCTTGACTCCGAATCGAATGATGGCAACCCAGCTTCGATAATTCGAGTTTCGTTGGATTCTCCAGAACTTTTGAGTTGCTCCTGTTGCCAATTGGTTATGACATGGATAACTTCTGGGGTCTTCGAACCACCACCAGGCTGGTGTACTATGATCGAAGGTGTCGGATTGTCTGGGGGTTTGATAAGAATCACCTCCTGAATGGTTTTCAAAGTTGTGGCATCGAGAATTGCATCAGGAACAAGATAAGTAACTGTTTCAGTGGTGCCCAAATTTTTAGCTAGACGATTGAGATTTTGTGTGATATTCACAATTGTTGAGTTGAGACTTTCGATCATGGATGTTGTGATATTTGCTGGGAGTATATTGTCATCAACGAGACATTCGCCGGTTTGCGGATTGCAACGGTTCGAGCTACAATTACATGTTTTCTTGCACATGACGCCGTGGAGTCCCTGTGGACAGGGCAATTCGCATCTATATTAAGAACAAATAGTTTATTCAAAGGATAACGAATGATGTAGTAAAATTTTACCGGTCTCCAGCCCAGCCCGATGTGCAGTGGCAGATTCCAGATCGATTATCACAAACCGACTGATTGCGACAGCGACAAACATTTCTGCACGCTTCGCCCCAACGATCATGACTGCATCCTAAACAAGTAGATTAGGAACATTTTAAAATTAAGATTGCAAAGCTATTTGGACGAGACTAGAGAAATGCCAATTTATAACAGTTGTGCGCCCTAGCTATTTACTCGTAATTTATTACAAAAACACACCTTGATTGTAAACAAATTTATAAACTTACTCTGTGTACAATGTTTGCCCATGTAGCCGGCATCGCATTGGCATTCGTTGGGTGAATGACAATAACCACGTCCACATCCGCCACGACAAATTGGCTTACAGATTGTTTCATTGGTTGAAGTTATCCCAGCATAACCGTCGCAGCAGTATCGTATTGTTCGTGTTTTTGTGATATTCTTTAAGAAGAAGAAACAATAATTTTTAAATAAAATTTTAAAAATAAACGGAAAAATAATAATCCTAAGAGTATGCAATTTAACATTTTTCAAAATAAAAACAGTGATGACACTTATTATTTTTTTATGTTCGTCATAGATTTTTTTTTAATTAGTTGGATAGTAGGTTAGAGTTAGATAATACCAAAATGTGATTTTTGTTGTGAGAAAAATTACATTTAAGCAGCAAGGTTACAATTATTGGTTTCGTGAAAAAAATTTTGTTTTTTGTTTGAAAACATTGAAATGCAATTATTAAATTTGTTTAAAGAAAATATTTTTAAAGGCAAAGTCTGATTGGAAATTATGGATCCATTTTCAAGAAAGCTGACAATAAATAACGTTTTTAGTTAAATTATGTTCTTAGCAAAACTGTAGGTGGTATCCAAGCATTAAGTTTAATAAAAAATAATATATTATTAAAGATCAATGTTTCTTAGAGCAAAAAGTGTGTACAGAAAATTGAGGTTTCATTTGCTTCAATGATGTTACATTTTTTCGTTAAAGCGATTTTCGTTGACATATTCAAATAACTAAAAACTACAAAGCTAATCCCTTTTATGTTTATTTATTTTGGAAACGGTAATTTTACAAATTGGACCTTGTAAAACCTAATAATATTGTGTCAAAATTTTTTTAGAAGATCACGATGATCAAGTTCTTCCGCAAATTATTTTGATTGAAAAAGTGTCCATTTTGAATTATTTAAATTAACAAAACAAAAATAAAATATATCAAAATCTGAATCTTAGAAATTGGTCTCAAGATAGTCAATTTTGAGAAATAGGAGAACATTCGGTAGCAAATCTCGTCTGACAAAATTTGACAGTTTAAGATTTGATTTTCGAACGATATATTTCCAACATATACCCACCTATCTTAAATTGAAACAAAGCGAACTGCTAAGTTAATTCCTAATGAAAAATAGGGCGAAATGATTGGTTGATAAAAATGCTATAGCAATTTTTTTAAATAATTTTCTTTAAATGTTGAAAATAAAATAATTGAAAATGTTATTGCTACAACTTTCATGGATATTATAAGAAAAGTGTGTGTATGAAGTTATGCGTCTGATTTCCGGAAAACACTGCGGCAGGAAATCTGTAATAAAGGGTCCGCCATCTAACGTTTTTTTTTTCAACTAGTGCTTATTTCGTGAATGGTAACACATAGCACATGTCTGATTTGACAGATAATTAGTTTTATCCTTCCGCTGAACGAATATGGTTGTGTATACGCTTGAACAACGCTGGGAAATATTGCGACATTACTTTGAAAATCATGGTAATGTTGCAGAATGTGTGCGAAAATTGCGTACGGATTTTGGAAGAAGAGAAGCACCGTCAGCTCCGTATGTTCGTTATCTTGTGAAAATTGTGAAAAAAACTGGCATCCTCATCGATAAACCAAAGCGTGAAAAGCCAAAAACAGTTCGTTCACCCGAGAATATTGCTGCTGTGGAAGAAAGTGTGCGTGAAGCGCCATCAACATCAATTCACCGTCGTTCTCAACAATTGAACATTTCGGAGACATCATTGAGACGAATTTTGCATAAAGACCTTGGTATGACGCCATACAAAGTCCAATTGGTTCAGGAGTTGAAGCCATCTGACCAGCCAATGCGTTTTTGCTTCTCTAAGTGGGCCTGCGATCGACTTAGAGAAGATGCCGATTTTGCCAAAAAAATCATCTTTTCAGATGAAGCTCATTTTGACCTTGGCGGGTATGTAAACAAGCAAAATTGTCGCATTTGGGGCACAGAAAACCCGCACGCATACATTGAAAAGCCGATACAGCCAAAACGAGTCACTGTTTGGTGCGGATTTTGGTCCAGAGGCATAATTGGGCCATTTTTCTTCGAAAATGAGCAAGGAGTGGCCGTTACAGTCAATGGCGATCGTTATCGGGCCATGTTGAACGAATTTTTGTTCACAAAAATTGAAGAGGAGGATATTGGCAATATTTGGTTCCAACAGGACGGCGCTACGTACCACACAGCCGAAGCTACGCTCGATGTTTTGCGCCCTGTTTTTGAAGATCGCATTATCAGCCGCAGAGCTGATGTCGTTTGGCCACCTCGGAGCTGCGATTTGACACCGTTGGACTATTATTTGTGGGGTGCCGTAAAAGATAAGTGTTACGCCGAAAAGCCAGAGATAATTGACGCTTTAAAGGACAATATTCGTGAAGCCATTGGTGAAATACAGCTGCACACAATCGATAATGTCCTTAAAAATTGGACCGATCGTGTAGGCTACTGCATGGCCAGCCGAGGAAGCCATTTGAATGAAATTATTTTCCATTATTAACCAGAAGGATTGTACTTTCAAATAAAAAAAGAAATTTGCGAAAATATTCAGTAGCTTTTTTTATAGCATTTTCAAAAAAAAAAGTTATTTGGCGGACCCTTTACTATGAGGAATGGATATATTTTAAGTAAACTAACAATTGTGGTATATGACTTTAACACAATGACTAGGGCCATATTCCAGCTAAATTGACCAAAGAAATTTCAACCTCGTTGAAGCATGTTAATAATGCTTTAAGACCTTAATAATGGATGACAGATTGCCAGGGAAGATTAGTGCTGCTAATATGGAATGAAATCTCATGGTACAAATACAAACAATGGAAGCGATTGCCTCAGTATTGAAGTTGCACTTAGATTCTCAACGAAAAAAAAATATTTAGCAACCAACGGAAAGCAGAAGTCAATCCATTGAATTTGAGAGAAAATATATTTCTCTTATTTTCCTCAAAAATATCTCCAACGATTTTAATAAAAAAAAACTGTCTGTCCACTAAAATATGTATATAGTTTACATTTTGGTCCAATATTTTTTTTACATATTTTGTTATTACTGGTACGTCATACAACCATTGTTTTATTTCGACTTTCTCATAAGCGACTCGACGGATTTCAGTAAAAATATTTGGTTCTTCGTATTCTCAATGATACTGCATACCCAAATTTTCAAAAAATACTTTTATGGATTTTTGCAAGATAAAATATTTTTTTACTTAACAGTGGACTGCACTAATTTCAGAACACAAACATTTTTTTAATCAAAATTCTTGGAGCCGTTTTTGAAAAATATTTTTGTTTTCTTAACGGTTTCTTAACATTTGTATGGGAGGAACCGTTGTTCTTTGTTTGAGGAAAATAGTACTATTACGTATTCAAGTTAATATCAAAGAACTACTAAATATGAAGTTTCGAAAAAATCGATTCACTCGTTTAATAATATTGAGTTACAAAAAAATAAAATCGAAAACCAAAAATAACAATTTAAAAAAAATACGAGAATGTGGCTTTTCCCTTCATTAATCAAGTGATGTTTTTTTTTTTATAAAAAAACACCGTTTCTGGATGAGAAGGGAATGATGAGTTATAGTATCAAATGGCATAAAATCACAGATGGAAAAATCGCTTGTAGCCCTTTTAGCTAAAAATACACACAAGAGTTATTTCCTAGTTTCAGTATAGTAACAGAAAGAATAAAATCTGGGTATTATTAGGTATTTTAAGTAGTTTAAGTAGTAGTTTAAGTTATTTTTACTTAGTATAAGTTAGTTGTATTTAGTTTTAATTATTTTTAATTTATATTTAGGTTTAGTTTATAAGTAAAAAAGAAATGATAAGATACCAAGTTTTTTGTCAATAAGTTTCCTTGGTTAAAAAATAAAATAATTAGATTTAATTAAAATAATTTTTAGGTCGAAAGACATTAGTTCTAAGAGTTATTGTTTAGTTTAGAGTGCCCGTAAAGGGCCAGTAAATTAGTTGTAAGTTATTAATAATTAGGCTAGTTTTAAACATTTTTGTCTAGCTTTAAGATAGTTATAAGTTAATATGAAGTAAAAATGAATTTACAAAAAAAAAATACCTAAAATTTTTATATTTCAAGTTGACTCTCTGACTTATAAAAGTGATGTCAAATTTTGTGTTACTTGTGCCACATTTTGGTCGTATGATTGTCAACACAAAATGCTAGATACTATTTTATACGAATTTGTCGGTCAATCCATTGACACCCATAATAATAAATACGCTTTAGTTAAGGTTTATCTCTAACTCGTGGCTAAGGTGCAATGATATTTAAAAAAATTTCTGCTATTTGACATTTTAAGATTATTCTTTCTCTAACCCTACGAAGAAGGTGGTTTAGCGATGGAATAATAAATTGCCATTTTACAATAATTTACAGAAACAAAGACTAAAAAAAATAAAATGCACGACTGGATGGCACGAACTTGCTCTTATGTTCGATCACATCGAATGCAAAAGATTTCTATTAAAAATCTAAATATATTTTTAAAGTCATTTTTAACTCAATTTTGTATATGCATATACAAAATTTCATTAATTTTGTTCTAAAATAAATTGGTATGACAATATTAAATATTTAATAATATAAACTTAAAAACAATAGATTAAATCTGTTTAATTAAAGCAAAAATAATTCAAAATTCTGAAATAAATACTTAAACTAATGTGAGCTCAAAAAAAAGTATGCCATTTTATTTCCTGGATAAATTTGAATTTATGAGAAAAAAATTTTAAAAATCTGTGGAGCGGTTTTTGAGAAAAAAAGTTTGTTTTTAAACTTTTTGAAAAAAAATTAAAAACAAATTCAAAAACGCCAATTCATAGGTATTCAGCAAATACATTATAAAAATTATTTTTGACAAAAAAATTAAAGGGCAGTTTTCAAAATATAATTTTTTTAATTTTTTTTCTTAAAAATGCTTTTAAAAATACAAGAAAAGATTAATTAAAAATATAGGTACGCGGTATAATTTGGGCAACCTAAACCTTTATATTTGTGAAAGTTTGAAAGAATCGGTTAAGCCATTTATGCGATAGTCGGACGCAAAAAAAAAAACGGTCCTATGGAAAGTACTGTTTTTAGACATTTTAAAAAAATTTTCTTCAACCATATGATAGGTCGTGCCTTAAAATCTGCACTGATTTTTTAAATCAAAATCGTTAGAGCCGTTTCCGAGAAAAATGGGCTTTAACGTACCGGTTATATGCCAGGTACTGTTATATTTTAGCTAAAAGAAAAATTTTCAATTTCCCCTCTGTACAATACCTAAGAAACTCTATATACCAAGTTTGAAGCAATTCAGCTCACCCGTTTGGGCTGTAGGTGTCTATAAATACATACAGACAGACAAACAGGCATAAAGACCGACAGAATTTTTAGACCATCTTTTTTCGTCATCGTAATGTCATGTTTGATTGGTATCTCAAAACTTTTTTTTGCGACGGATGCATAACTTGCCTTAAATTACCTATAATCGCAAGTAAAAACGTGTGGGTATATTATCAAAAATAAAAATTTAAAATATTTGTACCAAATTTGAAGCAAATCCATCCAACCGTTTCGCTTAGGCTGTAGACTCGCGGGCAGACAGACAGAGACAAGCAGAATTGTCATATCCCCTGTTGTTTGTCTTTGCTATCATCGTCATGGCAAAAGTTTGATCAAAACCTATAGTTCGCTTTTTTCTTTACAAATCTGAAACTTGCTACTTAGTGATGTCAAAGTTTCGCATGTGACTTTTCGTTTCGTTCTTTCCCAAATATAATATCCTTGAAATTTCACTCTATGTAAACCGGCTAAAGATGATTAACTTCAGAAATTCTTGCTTTTCGAAAATTAAAAATTTCTCAAAAATGGATCTTTCCTTCAAAAGCACTTAAGTTGTTAAATTTTCAATTTAATGTCATAGCAAAAATAGTAATCGAATTTCTAAGGAACAGTCATTTTGAGGATCAGGAAGCGTTAATAATTATTCAAAAACGTACCAACTCCCCTAGTCTATTTTTTGTACCCGCATTTTTCTTGATCGCTCAAATTTTCATTCAGCTAAATTTTAATTAATTAACCTGTTCTACTGGCTACGCTTTGCATAATCATAAAATACAATTTACTATGAGTAGTTATAGGTTGTTATAAATCTATACTACAAGTACTTCAAGATTCTTTATGCTACATTCTTGTAACTTGACTGCCTTCAACGGCATTTTGTCTTGCTCCATATTGTGCATGTGTACTATTCACTGCGCTCTGTGCATGAGTATATAACTCATTTATGGCAAATTCGCGAAAAATATGTATCTCTCACGAGACTGTGTGGTACAAAACGGAAACCTTCCAAATCTCTTTCAAATTGACAGGCCATTACTTAAGTTATATTTTCCGGTTATGTAACTGGGTAAGGAGATTGTTGAAAATGACCGTCGCGTCGCGTAGCGTAGTCCAATGTGTGCTGCTAATCTCTTTCCTCTGTCTGTTTGTGTACATTTCAGCAAAACGGAAGTTGCACTAAAATTTAAGTTAAAAATGACGTTGAGCTCTACGCGCGCCGTACACTGCCACCGATAGTCTGGAGCGTTTAAATAATAAAACTGGTCCAACTGGAAGTTTTGACAGTTGAAAGATCTTAGATCGCTACTATATAATTCCAATCTATGATTATCCAAATCCAAAGTCTGGGAAAATAAAGTGGGGCACTTCAAAGCACACACACGTCTGCTGCTGCTCTGCGAGTTGGTCAATATCCGGGGTGTGCACAAATTAAGCTGTATCAAACTATATGGGAGATTGCATGGGTTTTGTTTTTGCCAAGACGCGTATGAAATTGTCACTAATTTTTAATCTAGTTGAAGAGCAGATTTGTGTTGTTTCACTTAACACCCACTGCCCTAGGTACTTATGTAATCGCTATATAAATTTCCTACACCATGCGCGCCCACGATTACACATAGACTTTTCTGGTAATCGATCTTCATTGTGACCCTTCAAGATAATCATCTTCGTTGAAGGGAGTCACCAATCTACCAAAAATCTCTGATCGCACAAGCTATCATCACACAAGTATAATTTTAAACAAATTTCCTCATCTTCATTTGATGATAGTATCTGAATGAATTAATCGCCCGTCGACGAGTTTGCCCTCGGGGGTATAATTTGACACCCTAATGTGTGATATGATTAATCTCTGGCTTTGAAAATAGACGCATGTGTTTGGGAAAAGCTGAAGTGAATGTGATTAAGATGAAGATCAATTTAAATTAAAAAAATGTGGTAATAGATTGAATTTTAATAAGAAGTAAGAAAACCAACAGATTAAGGTGTGTTTTATAGAGGTGTGGGCAAAATATAACTAGGCAAATATATCTGACTTCTTTTCAACCCTGCTCGCACAAGAAGTCTTGAAATTGAGGCTTAATTCAAAACTTCTCTAATACACGGTATTTGAAAACTTTTGAATCCGAAGTGTTTTTCATGTCATATCGGTCAAGATGGCGCCAGTAACTCTTAAAACGTTTTTGCAAAAAATTTCGGCCGATAGTGATACTTGAACTTTCAGATTCTCATAATTGAATATAATCTGAACTAACTAAGTGGTTCGGATGAAATATTCTATTCCACCCACTGACACGCCCACTGTTTAAAAAAAAAGTAATATAAACTAAGAAATTCAGAAAAGATATATTTCCATTCCATTCATCCATAACACTGTTTTTTGACACGCCCCCGTTTTGTGTGCTTTTGGACAATTTTTCGTTCTTAAATATTTTAATTGATTTGCAGTCCAAGCTCGATAATATATGAATAGTTTTGATGAAATTTTCCTTCATGATAAAACATTTTATGATAAATGAATCTATACAATATTCGCCCACTGGCACGCCCATTTAAGAACAATTTCATATTAACGCAAATTATATGTAGGTATGATCGCTTAAGCCTAAATTTGAAGAGAATCGGAACATTTCTGCAGCTGATTTGACTTATGTTGTAAAAGGTGCAGAAGCTTGGTTTTTTGTACCATATATAATTTTGTTGGGATGTAATAGTTAAAATTCTATAAAAAAAAAAACAGAACGGAATTTTATTCAATTTTTTTTAATCCTGAATTTCCAACTCCACCATTACCTTACTTATTCGTTGGGCACTAAAACTCAATTCATACGTCACTTTGATGATAAGCATATAATGGTACCGACCTTGAGTGTTATTTCTTATAATTTAGTATTGGTTTGAGTTTTTAATAACAACCACTATATTTGAATTTTGGCCTAAGGTGCAAACACAGTGCATTATGGCGATTATAGATCTTTGACTTGTCTGAATCTATTTACTTTACAGAAATTTCAAAACAAAAACCGACAGTTTTTCATTCATCTTTAGTCAATCCTGTCATGATTGCTACTTTCATTATGAGCTTTTTTTTGCCATGGTATCCCTGTGTTCGAAGAACAAGGAAGTAAATCTGAAAACCAATTCCATAAGCTGAATGACGTCGGAAAGACAATTTATCGAATAAGGGATCATTATTAAATATTAGAAAAAAGTGAGGGAGACAAAACGGAGCCCTGAGGTACACCATTTTTACTTGCGATATAGGTAGTAAAGGGCAAGTTTTGCTTCTGGAAAAAAATCGAATTCGAGATTTTAATCAAACTTGACATTACGATGAAAGAGAACACCATAAAATTTTGCCCCGCAATTCTGTGTGTCTGTCTGTTCAACGCTCTAGAGCCTAAACGACCGAAGCGATTTTCTTCAAACTTGGTATTTAAGCGTTTTAGGTAATTGTCTAAAATAGATTTTTGAATCGTCTTTTTAGACCCAGAAATAAAGATACCTGCCATACAATTTTGTCTACCATCTTAATTATCTCGAAAACGGCTATAAGGATTATGATAAAAAAAATATGTGTACTACTAAAGGTATAGTCTACATTTTGATTAGAATTTTTTGAAACATATTTTGTTATTAACAGTACCTGTCATAAAACCATTTTTTTGATTTTGGACTTTCTCATAAACAGCTCCACGGATTTCGATCAAATTTTTTCTGTAGGAAGCTCTTGAATTCTAAATAATACTGCATACCAAAATTTGACAAAAAAACATTTTTTTTTAAAATTCAATATTTCGAAAATGGGTGGACAAATTTTTTTGAAATTCAGTTTTTAAATTTATATTATTGAATACATAAAATTGTCATACCTACTAAAAAAAAAATTTAGAAAAAAATTTATGAAATCTTATAATTAAAAATTAAGTAAAAAATAGAAAAACATATTGAGATGTTTCTACTAAAAATCTTGTGCTTAAGATGGGGTATGGTTTGTTTCGTTTTTTGTCAGCCACGAATGTCTGATGTTCAAGGAGAGAGATGTACATTATACTTTCGGTGACCATCCGTTCCGTATTACGCTCGACTGTCCCGGCTAAATTTTAGGAAAACCCCGGACGTACAATTGTCCCGTATTTTGTTTTTTGTCCGGGATTTGTCCGATATTACAATCGTTCAGGGGGGGTTAAAGAATTTGTTTAACAACGCTTCATCCGAGGTCCTTCTTTCTCCATTTTATTCAATCCGAGTCCTCAATTTTTCATGTGAGCATAATATTATTAGCAGATTCGCAAAAAATTTGCATGTCTAAAGTTGCGCTAGCAATTAAATTGCGCTAGCCTTAAATTAAAATTAAAACAATTGATTGAGAACAATTGATAATTTTGTTTGTAAACAAATTGATCAAAGAATAATTCGAAAAATTAATTGACCAAACGTAATGTAAAGCAAATATTCATCAATTTTACAGAACGTGTTACGAATACTTAAATCATTGGCATGTATCTTTTAAAGAATATGAAGTTTTTAGTTGGGTAATTCTTCGAAACATTCCTATTTCCTTTCTGGCCAGAAATAGAATATTCGTTATCTTTTGTCAATCAAAAGCAGAGGGTTCTACTATTAATGATTCCACCTTGTTTGACGAATTTGTTTGTCACAAGATTATAACAAAATGGATTGAAAACAAAATAACTGTGGCCGAGAAATAAAAAGCCATTTTTTAGCATTTTGGCAAACAAAGTATAAACTTCAAAAATCTTTTACTTATTGTCGAGTTAGGCCTCTGTGTGCCAGGTTCAAATGCTCTAACCGAGAGAGTTTTTTCCAAAATGAATAATATTTGGACAAATGAAAACACACAACTGAATGTTGAAACCCTCAGAGCCATGCTATTGGTAAAATTAAAGTATAATTTTAGCTGTCAGGAAATTAAGAAATATTTAATAGGAAACTATAATAATCATCAAAGAAATTTGTTAGGCAAAAAAATACCAAGTACCAAAAATTTTGTTGGTAATGCGTTATTTATTTTTATTTTTAAAAGGCTTGGTAAAAAAAGGGTTGAATATTTAAAAAAATGTAAAGTTTTTTGCATTTTGTGCTGTTTTTTTGTTTTTGAGAATTTTACTGATTTTGTACCAAACACATTTTGCAATTTTTAAATTTATGTCCCGCTTTTTGCTCAGAGAAATATGGTCAACGTAAGTATACTTATCAGGTAGAGTGGTAAGAATCAAGTCTAGAGTATTGGCGGAAGGATCTCCAATCTCCTAATGTCAAGGATTTGAGTTGGCTCAAAAAGCTGCGTCAATTGGCTTACATCGCTTTGCCTTTATTTACATGAATTTTTAATATTAAAATGAATGTACCCAAGACATAAGGGTATGCTTTTTTGAGAATTGTTTGCACCTTCACTTTTATCACATTAATGAAGTAAAACTAAATAAAGGGTTATCCATTTTGGGGTTTCAAAAGTATAGTGCTGGAATTCGACATCTGTCAAACTAAGTTGTTAAACAATTTTTTTTTCAGTTGAAGGTCTGACATTTACGAAAATGGATCGCTTAACTATCGCACAACGCATAAAAATTGTAAAAACCTACTACCAAAATGGTGATTCCACCACAGCCACATATCGTGCTTTAAGAGGAGATTATGGTTTACATAATCGTCCAACTACGCAAGCAATTGACAAAATTGTGAAGGAATTTGAAGAGACTGGATTGGTTACAGATATTTTAAGGCCTGTGCATCATTGTTTCGCTCGTACCGCTGAAAATATCGCTGCTGTTAGTAAAAGTGTTGCTGAAGACCCGAATGTGTAGATTCCTCGTCGTTCTCAGTAATTAGGACTGTCTTACGGCACATTATGGTGTATTTTGCATTTGGATCTACACCTACATCCATATAAAGTCCAGCTCACACAACAACTGAAGCCAGCTGACCATTCACAACGTCGTAGATACGTCGAATGGGTGCTTGAACAACAGGCGGTGGACAGCGATTTTTCGAACAAGATTTTGTTCAGCGACGAAGCACATTTCTCACTCAGTGGGTATGTTAATAAACAAAATTGTCGTATTTGGGGTTCTGAGAATCCTCAAGTAATTGAAGAGTCACTGTTTGGGGCGCTCTCTTGTCCGGATGTGTGATTGGACATTACTTCTTCGAAAACGACGATGGAACGACTGTCAATGTAAATTCGAAGCGTTATGGTCATATGATACCGACTTTTTTGCTTGCTATTGAAGAATGCGACATGGAGAATATGTGGTTTCAACCAGACAGTGCCACATGCCACACAACTCAAGCGAATATGGTTTTACTGTAAGAGACATTTTCTGGCCGCGTAATTTCGCGACGTGGCGATATCAACTGGCCACCAAGATCATGCCATTTGACACCACTGGACATTTTTTTGTGGGGCTACATGAAAGACCGTATTTATGCAGATAAACCTTTAACTCTTGAGCACTTGAAAACCAACATTCGTCAAGTTATGGCTGAGATACCGCCCAAAATGTATGTTTCAAAAAGTCGAAAATTACCTCAAAAGAATCGAAGTTGGCAACAATTCGCGTGGTGGCCATTTAAATGATGTAGTGTTTCACACATAATTTCAACGTTTAAACTTTATAATAAAAAAGAAATATCATGAAAATCATGTTTTATTTACGTTTACTTTTGAAACCGCAAAATGGATAACCCATTACCATTCACGCCTTACTACGAGTATTGTGCAATTATAAATTTAGCTTATTCTCCATTTTGACTGAATTTAAAGTTATAGATTTTGGTGGAATAGTGACTAACAACGTTTTCTGGACTTGTGTATTTTCTATTAAATAACATTTAACAAAATTACAAAAATAATTTCCATTTAAGAGTGAAGTTATGAGTTATGTAAGTATTTTTATTGGACAGAAGATATGCATCAATAAGACCCACCTACACAGTTTATTATAAGGAAGTCTTAATAAAAAAATCATTGAAATGTATTTATCCTCAGTGCAGCACCATTGTCCGTATCGCGTACCTACATTACTTCAACCGTGCCAATAGTCTTAGTACTCTCCTTTTGTCTTCGCACAATCGGAGCACCAATTGGCTGCAAATGGTTAGGCTCTGCATTCGCATTGTGTGCATCTGTCACTTTTATTAATGCCGCATTGCTACCGCGCGTCGATTAGAGCTGTAATTGTCTCAAATATTTCCTAGTCGCAGAGACTTGCAGCAATAAAATCACAACAATGTGATGTGAATTTTTGTTGAAAGAGTGCTACTTTATTATGGCCTGCCCTGCCTGGACGACCATTGAAGAGTTAATTGCCTCTGCTGGATGAAAGCAATCTGTGTGTGTTGCTTTTGTTTAATCTGGATCTAGATTGGTATAGAAATTTAACAGGAATGGATTTATTCTTCCTGGTCAAGTGGAACAAGTGTTCCGTGGTTTTATATGTTTACCAACAACAGGGAAAATTCAATAGAGCAAATTCTATTGTTTTTTTTACATTTTCTTTAAATTATTATTGGGATATGTGTTAATGGTTTTAATTCAAAGTTCAAGTCGAAACGCCAATATTTGTTGTAAATTAAAAAAAAAATGTGAAACGATGTTATGATTTATATGTGCGATGTAGTTAAGGAAGTGCTTATAATCTTGTAATTTTTTTCCGCAAGGGTTAACCTTGATTTTTTTTCAAAAATCTTTAAAAAAATTAAATCGGAAAATTGTACACCAATAGAAAGGTCTGTTCAATCCCTTTCAAGTACTGAAAACCGCAGCTTTTTGTGAGGCTTGGTTGCCGAGATATCGGCTTCCAAAGCAAATCAAATGCGATTGGGTTGACAAATTTGGAAATCATTTTGGATTGAAATATCTTGAGAACCAGAAGCTGCAGGAGCGTTTGGTTTTCAGTGGTGGATAGGTATTATATAGACCTTTCTTTTCATGTATATATCGATGGGTTTGGGAAACATTTTTGAAAATGTAATTTTTTTCCGCAAGGGGTTAACCTTGATTTTTTTTCAAAAATCTTTAAAAAAATTAAATCGGCAAATTGTACACCAATAGAAAGGTCTGTTCAATCCCTTTCAAGTACTGAAAAGCGCAGCTTTTTGTGAGGCTTGGTTGCCGAGATATCGGCTTCCAAAGCAAATCAAATGCGATTGGGTTGACAAATTTGGAAATCATTTTGGATTGAAATATCTTGAGAACCAAAAGCTTCAGGAGCGTTTGGTTTTCAGCGCTGGATAGGTATTCCATAGACCTTTCTTTTCATGTATATATCGATGGGTGTGGGAAACATTTTTGAAAATGTAATTTTTTTCCGCAAGGGGTTAACCTTGATTTTTTTTCAAAAATCTTAAAAAAAATTAAATCGGCAAATTGTACACCAATAGAAAGGTCTGTTCAATCCCTTTCAAGTACTGAAAACCGCAGCTTTTTGCGAGGCTTGGTTGCCGAGATATCGGTTTCCAAAGCAAATCAAATGCGATTGGCTTGACAAATTTGGAAATAATTTTGGATTGAAATATCTTGAGAACCAGAAGCTGCAGGAGCGTTTGGTTTTCAGCGGTGGATAGGTATTATATAGACCTTTCTTTTCATGTATATATCGATGGGTTTGGGAAACATTTTTGAAAATGTAATTTTTTTCCGCAAGGGGTTAACCTTGATTTTTTTTCAAAAATCTTTAAAAAAATTAAATCGGAAAATTGTACACCAATAGAAAGGTCTGTTCAATCCCTTTCAAGTACTGAAAACCGCAACTTTTTGCGAGGCTTGGTTGCCGAGATATCGGCTTCCAAAGCAAATCAAATGCGATTGGGTTGACAAATTTGGAAATAATTTTGGATTGAAATATCTTGAGAACCAGAAGCTGCAGGAGCGTTTGGTTTTCAGCGGTGGATAGGTATTATATAGACCTCTCTTTTCATGTATATATCGATGGGTTTGGGAAACATTTTTGGAAATGTAATTTTTTTCCGCAAGGGGTTAACCTTGATTTTTTTTCAAAAATCTTTAAAAAAATTAAATCGGAAAATTGTACACCAATAGAAAGGTCTGTCCAATCCCTTTCAAGTACTGAAAACCGCAACTTTTTGCGAGGCTTGGTTGCCGAGATATCGGCTTCCAAAGCAAATCAAATGCGATTGGGTTGACAAATTTGGAAATCATTTTGGATTGAAATATCTTGAGAACCAGAAGCTGCAGGAGCGTTTGGTTTTCAGCGGTGGATAGGTATTATATAGACCTTTCTTTTCATGTATATATCGATGGGTTTGGGAAACATTTTTGAAAATGTAATTTTTTTCCGCAAGGGGTTAACCTTGATTTTTTTTCAAAAATCTTTAAAAAAATTAAATCGGCAAATTGTACACCAATAGAAAGGTCTGTTCAATCCCTTTCAAGTACTGAAAACCGCAACTTTTTGCGAGGCTTGGTTGCCGAGATATCGGCTTCCAAAGCAAATCAAATGCGATTGGGTTGACAAATTTGGAAATAATTTTGGATTGAAATATCTTGAGAACCAGAAGCTGCAGGAGCGTTTGGTTTTCAGCGGTGGATAGGTATTATATAGACCTCTCTTTTCATGTATATATCGATGGGTTTGGGAAACATTTTTGAAAATGTAATTTTTTTCCGCAAGGGGTTAACCTTGATTTTTTTTCAAAAATCTTTAAAAAAATTAAATCGGAAAATTGTACACCAATAGAAAGGTCTGTTCAATCCCTTTCAAGTACTGAAAACCGCAGCTTTTTGTGAGGCTTGGTTGCCGAGATATCGGCTTCCAAAGCAAATCAAATGCGATTGGGTTGACAAATTTGGAAATCATTTTGGATTGAAATATCTTGAGAACCAGAAGCTGCAGGAGCGTTTGGTTTTCAGCGGTGGATAAGTATTATATAGACCTTTCTTTTCATGTATATATCGATGGGTTTGGGAAACATTTTTGAAAATGTAATTTTTTTCCGCAAGGGGTTAACCTTGATTTTTTTTTCAAAAATCTTTAAAAAAATTAAATCGGAAAATTGTACACCAATAGAAAGGTCTGTTCAATCCCTTTCAAGTACTGAAAACCGCAGCTTTTTGTGAGGCTTGGTTGCCGAGATATCGGCTTCCAAAGCAAATAAAATGCGATTGGGTTGACAAATTTGGAAATCATTTTGGATTGAAATATCTTGAGAACCAGAAGCTGCAGGAGCGTTTGGTTTCCAGCGGTGGATAGGTATTATATAGACCTTTCTTTTCATGTATATATCGATGGGTTTGGGAAACATTTTTGAAAATGTAATTTTTTTCCGCAAGGGACCTTGATTTTTTTTCAAAAATCTTTAAAAAAATTAAATCGGAAAATTGTACACCAATAGAAAGGTCTGTTCAATCCCTTTCAAGTACTGAAAACCGCAGCTTTTTGTGAGGCTTGGTTGCCGAGATATCGGCTTCCAAAGCAAATCAAATGCGATTGGGTTGACAAATTTGGAAATCATTTTGGATTGAAATATCTTGAGAACCAGAAGCTGCAGGAGCGTTTGGTTTTCAGCGGTGGATAGGTATTATATAGACCTTTCTTTTCATGTATATATCGATGGGTTTGGGAAACATTTTTGAAAATGTAATTTTTTTCCGCAAGGGGTTAACCTTGATTTTTTTTTTCAAAAATCTTTAAAAAAATTAAATCGGAAAATTGTACACCAATAGAAAGGTCTGTTCAATCCCTTTCAAGTACTGAAAACCGCAGCTTTTTGTGAGGCTTGGTTGCCGAGATATCGGCTTCCAAAGCAAATCAAATGCGATTGGGTTGACAAATTTGGAAATCATTTTGGATTGAAATATCTTGAGAACCAGAAGCTGCAGGAGCGTTTGGTTTTCAGCGGTGGATAGGTATTATATAGACCTCTCTTTTCATGTATATATCGATGGGTTTGGGAAACATTTTTGAAAATGTAATTTTTTTCCGCAAGGGGTTAACCTTGATTTTTTTTCAAAAATCTTTAAAAAAATTAAATCGGAAAATTGTACACCAATAGAAAGGTCTGTTAAATCCCTTTCAAGTACTGAAAACCGCAACTTTTTGCGAGGCTTGGTTGCCGAGATATCGGCTTCCAAAGCAAATCAAATGCGATTGGGTTGACAAATTTGGAAATCATTTTGGATTGAAATATCTTGAGAACCAGAAGCTGCAGGAGCGTTTGGTTTTC
Source organism: Philhelius pedissequus (assembly GCA_910595825.1). Taxonomy (NCBI): domain Eukaryota; kingdom Metazoa; phylum Arthropoda; class Insecta; order Diptera; family Syrphidae; genus Philhelius; species Philhelius pedissequus. Next base: position 82,457,838 of record OU343163.1, read on the forward strand.
AGTGGTGGATAGGTATTATATAGACCTTTCTTTTCATGTATATATCGATGGGTTTGGGAAACATTTTTGAAAATGTAATTTTTTTCCGCAAGGGGTTAACCTTGATTTTTTTTCAAAAATCTTTAAAAAAATTAAATCGGAAAATTGTACACCAATAGAAAGGTCTGTTCAATCCCTTTCAAGTACTGAAAACCGCAGCTTTTTGTGAGGCTTGGTTGCCGAGATATCGGCTTCCAAAGCAAATCAAATGCGATTGGGTTGACAAATTTGGAAATCACTTTGGATTGAAATATCTTGAGAACCAGAAGCTGCAGGAGCGTTTGGTTTCCAGCGGTGGATAGGTATTATATAGACCTTTCTTTTCATGTATATATCGATGGGTTTGGGAAACATTTTTGAAAATGTAATTTTTTTCATCAAGGGGTTAACCTTGATTTTTTTTCAAAAATCTTTAAAAAAATTAAATCGGAAAATTGTACACCAATAGAAAGGTCTGTTCAATCCCTTTCAAGTACTGAAAACCGCAGCTTTTTTGTGAGGCTTGGTTGCCGAGATATCGGCTTCCAAAGCAAATCAAATGCGATTGGGTTGACAAATTTGGAAATAATTTTGGATTGAAATATCTTGAGAACCAGAAGCTGCAGGAGCGTTTGGTTTTCAGCGGTGGATAGGTATTATATAGACCTCTCTTTTCATGTATATATCGATGGGTTTGGGAAACATTTTTGAAAATGTAATTTTTTTCCGCAAGGGGTTAACCTTGATTTTTTTTCAAAAATCTTTAAAAAAATTAAATCGGAAAATTGTACACCAATAGAAAGGTCTGTTCAATCCCTTTCAAGTACTGAAAACCGCAGCTTTTTGTGAGGCTTGGTTGCCGAGATATCGGCTTCCAAAGCAAATCAAATGCGATTGGGTTGACAAATTTGGAAATCATTTTGGATTGAAATATCTTGAGAACCAGAAGCTGCAGGAGCGTTTGGTTTTCAGTGGTGGATAGGTATTATATAGACCTTTCTTTTCATGTATATATCGATGGGTTTGGGAAACATTTTTGAAAATGTAATTTTTTTCCGCAAGGGGTTAACCTTGATTTTTTTTCAAAAATCTTTAAAAAAATTAAATCGGAAAATTGTACACCAATAGAAAGGTCTGTTCAATCCCTTTCAAGTACTGAAAACCGCAGCTTTTTGTGAGGCTTGGTTGCCGAGATATCGGCTTCCAAAGCAAATCAAATGCGATTGGGTTGACAAATTTGGAAATCACTTTGGATTGAAATATCTTGAGAACCAGAAGCTGCAGGAGCGTTTGGTTTCCAGCGGTGGATAGGTATTATATAGACCTTTCTTTTCATGTATATATCGATGGGTTTGGGAAACATTTTTGAAAATGTAATTTTTTTCATCAAGGGGTTAACCTTGATTTTTTTTCAAAAATCTTTAAAAAAATTAAATCGGAAAATTGTACACCAATAGAAAGGTCTGTTCAATCCCTTTCAAGTACTGAAAACCGCAGCTTTTTTGTGAGGCTTGGTTGCCGAGATATCGGCTTCCAAAGCAAATCAAATGCGATTGGGTTGACAAATTTGGAAATAATTTTGGATTGAAATATCTTGAGAACCAGAAGCTGCAGGAGCGTTTGGTTTTCAGCGGTGGATAGGTATTATATAGACCTCTCTTTTCATGTATATATCGATGGGTTTGGGAAACATTTTTGAAAATGTAATTTTTTTCCGCAAGGGGTTAACCTTGATTTTTTTTCAAAAATCTTTAAAAAAATTAAATCGGAAAATTGTACACCAATAGAAAGGTCTGTTAAATCCCTTTCAAGTACTGAAAACCGCAACTTTTTGCGAGGCTTGGTTGCCGAGATATCGGCTTCCAAAGCAAATCAAATGCGATTGGGTTGACAAATTTGGAAATAATTTTGGATTGAAATATCTTGAGAACCAGAAGCTGCAGGAGCGTTTGGTTTTCAGCGGTGGATAGGTATTATATAGACCTCTCTTTTCATGTATATATCGATGGGTTTGGGAAACATTTTTGAAAATGTAATTTTTTTCCGCAAGGGGTTAACCTTGATTTTTTTTCAAAAATCTTTAAAAAAATTAAATCGGAAAATTGTACACCAATAGAAAGGTCTGTTCAATCCCTTTCAAGTACTGAAAACCGCAGCTTTTTGTGAGGCTTGGTTGCCGAGATATCGGCTTCCAAAGCAAATCAAATGCGATTGGGTTGACAAATTTGGAAATCATTTTGGATTGAAATATCTTGAGAACCAGAAGCTGCAGGAGCGTTTGGTTTTCAGTGGTGGATAGGTATTATATAGACCTTTCTTTTCATGTATATATCGATGGGTTTGGGAAACATTTTTGAAAATGTAATTTTTTTCCGCAAGGGGTTAACCTTGATTTTTTTTCAAAAATCTTTAAAAAAATTAAATCGGAAAATTGTACACCAATAGAAAGGTCTGTTCAATCCCTTTCAAGTACTGAAAACCGCAGCTTTTTGTGAGGCTTGGTTGCCGAGATATCGGCTTCCAAAGCAAATCAAATGCGATTGGGTTGACAAATTTGGAAATCACTTTGGATTGAAATATCTTGAGAACCAGAAGCTGCAGGAGCGTTTGGTTTCCAGCGGTGGATAGGTATTATATAGACCTTTCTTTTCATGTATATATCGATGGGTTTGGGAAACATTTTTGAAAATGTAATTTTTTTCATCAAGGGGTTAACCTTGATTTTTTTTCAAAAATCTTTAAAAAAATTAAATCGGAAAATTGTACACCAATAGAAAGGTCTGTTCAATCCCTTTCAAGTACTGAAAACCGCAGCTTTTTTGTGAGGCTTGGTTGCCGAGATATCGGCTTCCAAAGCAAATCAAATGCGATTGGGTTGACAAATTTGGAAATAATTTTGGATTGAAATATCTTGAGAACCAGAAGCTGCAGGAGCGTTTGGTTTTCAGCGGTGGATAGGTATTATATAGACCTCTCTTTTCATGTATATATCGATGGGTTTGGGAAACATTTTTGAAAATGTAATTTTTTTCCGCAAGGGGTTAACCTTGATTTTTTTTCAAAAATCTTTAAAAAAATTAAATCGGAAAATTGTACACCAATAGAAAGGTCTGTTAAATCCCTTTCAAGTACTGAAAACCGCAACTTTTTGCGAGGCTTGGTTGCCGAGATATCGGCTTCCAAAGCAAATCAAATGCGATTGGGTTGACAAATTTGGAAATAATTTTGGATTGAAATATCTTGAGAACCAGAAGCTGCAGGAGCGTTTGGTTTTCAGCGGTGGATAGGTATTATATAGACCTCTCTTTTCATGTATATATCGATGGGTTTGGGAAACATTTTTGAAAATGTAATTTTTTTCCGCAAGGGGTTAACCTTGATTTTTTTTCAAAAATCTTTAAAAAAATTAAATCGGAAAATTGTACACCAATAGAAAGGTCTGTTCAATCCCTTTCAAGTACTGAAAACCGCAGCTTTTTGTGAGGCTTGGTTGCCGAGATATCGGCTTCCAAAGCAAATCAAATGCGATTGGGTTGACAAATTTGGAAATCATTTTGGATTGAAATATCTTGAGAACCAGAAGCTGCAGGAGCGTTTGGTTTTCAGTGGTGGATAGGTATTATATAGACCTTTCTTTTCATGTATATATCGATGGGTTTGGGAAACATTTTTGAAAATGTAATTTTTTTCCGCAAGGGGTTAACCTTGATTTTTTTTCAAAAATCTTTAAAAAAATTAAATCGGAAAATTGTACACCAATAGAAAGGTCTGTTCAATCCCTTTCAAGTACTGAAAACCGCAGCTTTTTGTGAGGCTTGGTTGCCGAGATATCGGCTTCCAAAGCAAATCAAATGCGATTGGGTTGACAAATTTGGAAATCACTTTGGATTGAAATATCTTGAGAACCAGAAGCTGCAGGAGCGTTTGGTTTCCAGCGGTGGATAGGTATTATATAGACCTTTCTTTTCATGTATATATCGATGGGTTTGGGAAACATTTTTGAAAATGTAATTTTTTTCATCAAGGGGTTAACCTTGATTTTTTTTCAAAAATCTTTAAAAAAATTAAATCGGAAAATTGTACACCAATAGAAAGGTCTGTTCAATCCCTTTCAAGTACTGAAAACCGCAGCTTTTTTGTGAGGCTTGGTTGCCGAGATATCGGCTTCCAAAGCAAATCAAATGCGATTGGGTTGACAAATTTGGAAATAATTTTGGATTGAAATATCTTGAGAACCAGAAGCTGCAGGAGCGTTTGGTTTTCAGCGGTGGATAGGTATTATATAGACCTCTCTTTTCATGTATATATCGATGGGTTTGGGAAACATTTTTGAAAATGTAATTTTTTTCCGCAAGGGGTTAACCTTGATTTTTTTTCAAAAATCTTTAAAAAAATTAAATCGGAAAATTGTACACCAATAGAAAGGTCTGTTAAATCCCTTTCAAGTACTGAAAACCGCAACTTTTTGCGAGGCTTGGTTGCCGAGATATCGGCTTCCAAAGCAAATCAAATGCGATTGGGTTGACAAATTTGGAAATAATTTTGGATTGAAATATCTTGAGAACCAGAAGCTGCAGGAGCGTTTGGTTTCCAGCGGTGGATAGGTATTATATAGACCTTTCTTTTCATGTATATATCGATGGGTTTGGGAAACATTTTTGAAAATGTAATTTTTTTCATCAAGGGGTTAACCTTGATTTTTTTTCAAAAATCTTTAAAAAAATTAAATCGGAAAATTGTACACCAATAGAAAGGTCTGTTCAATCCCTTTCAAGTACTGAAAACCGCAGCTTTTTTGTGAGGCTTGGTTGCCGAGATATCGGCTTCCAAAGCAAATCAAATGCGATTGGGTTGACAAATTTGGAAATAATTTTGGATTGAAATATCTTGAGAACCAGAAGCTGCAGGAGCGTTTGGTTTTCAGCGGTGGATAGGTATTATATAGACCTCTCTTTTCATGTATATATCGATGGGTTTGGGAAACATTTTTGAAAATGTAATTTTTTTCCGCAAGGGGTTAACCTTGATTTTTTTTCAAAAATCTTTAAAAAAATTAAATCGGAAAATTGTACACCAATAGAAAGGTCTGTTAAATCCCTTTCAAGTACTGAAAACCGCAACTTTTTGCGAGGCTTGGTTGCCGAGATATCGGCTTCCAAAGCAAATCAAATGCGATTGGGTTGACAAATTTGGAAATAATTTTGGATTGAAATATCTTGAGAACCAGAAGCTGCAGGAGCGTTTGGTTTTCAGCGGTGGATAGGTATTATATAGACCTTTCTTTTCATGTATATATCGATGGGTTTGGGAAACATTTTTGAAAATGTAATTTTTTTCATCAAGGGGTTAACCTTGATTTTTTTTCAAAAATCTTTAAAAAAATTAAATCGGAAAATTGTACACCAATAGAAAGGTCTGTTCAATCCCTTTCAAGTACTGAAAACCGCAGCTTTTTTGTGAGGCTTGGTTGCCGAGATATCGGCTTCCAAAGCAAATCAAATGCGATTGGGTTGACAAATTTGGAAATAATTTTGGATTGAAATATCTTGAGAACCAGAAGCTGCAGGAGCGTTTGGTTTTCAGTGGTGGATAGGTATTATATAGACCTTTCTTTTCATGTATATATCGATGGGTTTGGGAAACATTTTTGAAAATGTAATTTTTTTCCGCAAGGGGTTAACCTTGATTTTTTTTCAAAAATCTTTAAAAAAATTAAATCGGAAAATTGTACACCAATAGAAAGGTCTGTTCAATCCCTTTCAAGTACTGAAAACCGCAGCTTTTTTGTGAGGCTTGGTTGCCGAGATATCGGCTTCCAAAGCAAATCAAATGCGATTGGGTTGACAAATTTGGAAATAATTTTGGATTGAAATATCTTGAGAACCAGAAGCTGCAGGAGCGTTTGGTTTTCAGCGGTGGATAGGTATTATATAGACCTCTCTTTTCATGTATATATCGATGGGTTTGGGAAACATTTTTGAAAATGTAATTTTTTTCCGCAAGGGGTTAACCTTGATTTTTTTTCAAAAATCTTTAAAAAAATTAAATCGGAAAATTGTACACCAATAGAAAGGTCTGTTCAATCCCTTTCAAGTACTGAAAACCGCAGCTTTTTGTGAGGCTTGGTTGCCGAGATATCGGCTTCCAAAGCAAATCAAATGCGATTGGGTTGACAAATTTGGAAATCACTTTGGATTGAAATATCTTGAGAACCAGAAGCTGCAGGAGCGTTTGGTTTCCAGCGGTGGATAGGTATTATATAGACCTTTCTTTTCATGTATATATCGATGGGTTTGGGAAACATTTTTGAAAATGTAATTTTTTTCATCAAGGGGTTAACCTTGATTTTTTTTCAAAAATCTTTAAAAAAATTAAATCGGAAAATTGTACACCAATAGAAAGGTCTGTTCAATCCCTTTCAAGTACTGAAAACCGCAGCTTTTTTGTGAGGCTTGGTTGCCGAGATATCGGCTTCCAAAGCAAATCAAATGCGATTGGGTTGACAAATTTGGAAATAATTTTGGATTGAAATATCTTGAGAACCAGAAGCTGCAGGAGCGTTTGGTTTTCAGCGGTGGATAGCTATTATATAGACCTCTCTTTTCATGTATATATCGATGGGTTTGGGAAACATTTTTGAAAATGTAATTTTTTTCCGCAAGGGGTTAACCTTGATTTTTTTTCAAAAATCTTTAAAAAAATTAAATCGGAAAATTGTACACCAATAGAAAGGTCTGTTAAATCCCTTTCAAGTACTGAAAACCGCAACTTTTTGCGAGGCTTGGTTGCCGAGATATCGGCTTCCAAAGCAAATCAAATGCGATTGGGTTGACAAATTTGGAAATAATTTTGGATTGAAATATCTTGAGAACCAGAAGCTGCAGGAGCGTTTGGTTTTCAGCGGTGGATAGCTATTATATAGACCTCTCTTTTCATGTATATATCGATGGGTTTGGGAAACATTTTTGAAAATGTAATTTTTTTCCGCAAGGGGTTAACCTTGATTTTTTTTCAAAAATCTTTAAAAAAATTAAATCGGAAAATTGTACACCAATAGAAAGGTCTGTTAAATCCCTTTCAAGTACTGAAAACCGCAACTTTTTGCGAGGCTTGGTTGCCGAGATATCGGCTTCCAAAGCAAATCAAATGCGATTGGGTTGACAAATTTGGAAATAATTTTGGATTGAAATATCTTGAGAACCAGAAGCTGCAGGAGCGTTTGGTTTTCAGCGGTGGATAGGTATTATATAGACCTCTCTTTTCATGTATATATCGATGGGTTTGGGAAACATTTTTGAAAATGTAATTTTTTTCCGCAAGGGGTTAACCTTGATTTTTTTTCAAAAATCTTTAAAAAAATTAAATCGGAAAATTGTACACCAATAGAAAGGTCTGTTCAATCCCTTTCAAGTACTGAAAACCGTAGCTTTTTGTGAGGCTTGGTTGCCGAGATATCGGCTTCCAAAGCAAATCAAATGCGATTGGGTTGACAAATTTGGAAATCATTTTGGATTGAAATATCTTGAGAACCAGAAGCTGCAGGAGCGTTTGGTTTTCAGTGGTGGATAGGTATTATATAGACCTTTCTTTTCATGTATATATCGATGGGTTTGGGAAACATTTTTGAAAATGTAATTTTTTTCCGCAAGGGGTTAACCTTGATTTTTTTTCAAAAATCTTTAAAAAAATTAAATCGGAAAATTGTACACCAATAGAAAGGTCTGTTCAATCCCTTTCAAGTACTGAAAACCGCAGCTTTTTGTGAGGCTTGGTTGCCGAGATATCGGCTTCCAAAGCAAATCAAATGCGATTGGGTTGACAAATTTGGAAATCACTTTGGATTGAAATATCTTGAGAACCAGAAGCTGCAGGAGCGTTTGGTTTCCAGCGGTGGATAGGTATTATATAGACCTTTCTTTTCATGTATATATCGATGGGTTTGGGAAACATTTTTGAAAATGTAATTTTTTTCATCAAGGGGTTAACCTTGATTTTTTTTCAAAAATCTTTAAAAAAATTAAATCGGAAAATTGTACACCAATAGAAAGGTCTGTTCAATCCCTTTCAAGTACTGAAAACCGCAGCTTTTTTGTGAGGCTTGGTTGCCGAGATATCGGCTTCCAAAGCAAATCAAATGCGATTGGGTTGACAAATTTGGAAATAATTTTGGATTGAAATATCTTGAGAACCAGAAGCTGCAGGAGCGTTTGGTTTTCAGCGGTGGATAGGTATTATATAGACCTCTCTTTTCATGTATATATCGATGGGTTTGGGAAACATTTTTGAAAATGTAATTTTTTTCCGCAAGGGGTTAACCTTGATTTTTTTTCAAAAATCTTTAAAAAAATTAAATCGGAAAATTGTACACCAATAGAAAGGTCTGTTAAATCCCTTTCAAGTACTGAAAACCGCAACTTTTTGCGAGGCTTGGTTGCCGAGATATCGGCTTCCAAAGCAAATCAAATGCGATTGGGTTGACAAATTTGGAAATAATTTTGGATTGAAATATCTTGAGAACCAGAAGCTGCAGGAGCGTTTGGTTTTCAGCGGTGGATAGGTATTATATAGACCTCTCTTTTCATGTATATATCGATGGGTTTGGGAAACATTTTTGAAAATGTAATTTTTTTCCGCAAGGGGTTAACCTTGATTTTTTTTCAAAAATCTTTAAAAAAATTAAATCGGAAAATTGTACACCAATAGAAAGGTCTGTTCAATCCCTTTCAAGTACTGAAAACCGCAGCTTTTTGTGAGGCTTGGTTGCCGAGATATCGGCTTCCAAAGCAAATCAAATGCGATTGGGTTGACAAATTTGGAAATCACTTTGGATTGAAATATCTTGAGAACCAGAAGCTGCAGGAGCGTTTGGTTTCCAGCGGTGGATAGGTATTATATAGACCTTTCTTTTCATGTATATATCGATGGGTTTGGGAAACATTTTTGAAAATGTAATTTTTTTCATCAAGGGGTTAACCTTGATTTTTTTTCAAAAATCTTTAAAAAAATTAAATCGGAAAATTGTACACCAATAGAAAGGTCTGTTCAATCCCTTTCAAGTACTGAAAACCGCAGCTTTTTTGTGAGGCTTGGTTGCCGAGATATCGGCTTCCAAAGCAAATCAAATGCGATTGGGTTGACAAATTTGGAAATAATTTTGGATTGAAATATCTTGAGAACCAGAAGCTGCAGGAGCGTTTGGTTTTCAGCGGTGGATAGGTATTATATAGACCTCTCTTTTCATGTATATATCGATGGGTTTGGGAAACATTTTTGAAAATGTAATTTTTTTCCGCAAGGGGTTAACCTTGATTTTTTTTCAAAAATCTTTAAAAAAATTAAATCGGAAAATTGTACACCAATAGAAAGGTCTGTTAAATCCCTTTCAAGTACTGAAAACCGCAACTTTTTGCGAGGCTTGGTTGCCGAGATATCGGCTTCCAAAGCAAATCAAATGCGATTGGGTTGACAAATTTGGAAATAATTTTGGATTGAAATATCTTGAGAACCAGAAGCTGCAGGAGCGTTTGGTTTTCAGCGGTGGATAGGTATTATATAGACCTCTCTTTTCATGTATATATCGATGGGTTTGGGAAACATTTTTGAAAATGTAATTTTTTTCCGCAAGGGGTTAACCTTGATTTTTTTTCAAAAATCTTTAAAAAAATTAAATCGGAAAATTGTACACCAATAGAAAGGTCTGTTCAATCCCTTTCAAGTACTGAAAACCGCAGCTTTTTGTGAGGCTTGGTTGCCGAGATATCGGCTTCCAAAGCAAATCAAATGCGATTGGGTTGACAAATTTGGAAATCATTTTGGATTGAAATATCTTGAGAACCAGAAGCTGCAGGAGCGTTTGGTTTTCAGTGGTGGATAGGTATTATATAGACCTTTCTTTTCATGTATATATCGATGGGTTTGGGAAACATTTTTGAAAATGTAATTTTTTTCCGCAAGGGGTTAACCTTGATTTTTTTTCAAAAATCTTTAAAAAAATTAAATCGGAAAATTGTACACCAATAGAAAGGTCTGTTCAATCCCTTTCAAGTACTGAAAACCGCAGCTTTTTGTGAGGCTTGGTTGCCGAGATATCGGCTTCCAAAGCAAATCAAATGCGATTGGGTTGACAAATTTGGAAATCACTTTGGATTGAAATATCTTGAGAACCAGAAGCTGCAGGAGCGTTTGGTTTCCAGCGGTGGATAGGTATTATATAGACCTTTCTTTTCATGTATATATCGATGGGTTTGGGAAACATTTTTGAAAATGTAATTTTTTTCATCAAGGGGTTAACCTTGATTTTTTTTCAAAAATCTTTAAAAAAATTAAATCGGAAAATTGTACACCAATAGAAAGGTCTGTTCAATCCCTTTCAAGTACTGAAAACCGCAGCTTTTTTGTGAGGCTTGGTTGCCGAGATATCGGCTTCCAAAGCAAATCAAATGCGATTGGGTTGACAAATTTGGAAATAATTTTGGATTGAAATATCTTGAGAACCAGAAGCTGCAGGAGCGTTTGGTTTTCAGCGGTGGATAGGTATTATATAGACCTCTCTTTTCATGTATATATCGATGGGTTTGGGAAACATTTTTGAAAATGTAATTTTTTTCCGCAAGGGGTTAACCTTGATTTTTTTTCAAAAATCTTTAAAAAAATTAAATCGGAAAATTGTACACCAATAGAAAGGTCTGTTAAATCCCTTTCAAGTACTGAAAACCGCAACTTTTTGCGAGGCTTGGTTGCCGAGATATCGGCTTCCAAAGCAAATCAAATGCGATTGGGTTGACAAATTTGGAAATAATTTTGGATTGAAATATCTTGAGAACCAGAAGCTGCAGGAGCGTTTGGTTTTCAGCGGTGGATAGGTATTATATAGACCTCTCTTTTCATGTATATATCGATGGGTTTGGGAAACATTTTTGAAAATGTAATTTTTTTCCGCAAGGGGTTAACCTTGATTTTTTTTCAAAAATCTTTAAAAAAATTAAATCGGAAAATTGTACACCAATAGAAAGGTCTGTTCAATCCCTTTCAAGTACTGAAAACCGCAGCTTTTTGTGAGGCTTGGTTGCCGAGATATCGGCTTCCAAAGCAAATCAAATGCGATTGGGTTGACAAATTTGGAAATCATTTTGGATTGAAATATCTTGAGAACCAGAAGCTGCAGGAGCGTTTGGTTTTCAGTGGTGGATAGGTATTATATAGACCTTTCTTTTCATGTATATATCGATGGGTTTGGGAAACATTTTTGAAAATGTAATTTTTTTCCGCAAGGGGTTAACCTTGATTTTTTTTCAAAAATCTTTAAAAAAATTAAATCGGAAAATTGTACACCAATAGAAAGGTCTGTTCAATCCCTTTCAAGTACTGAAAACCGCAGCTTTTTGTGAGGCTTGGTTGCCGAGATATCGGCTTCCAAAGCAAATCAAATGCGATTGGGTTGACAAATTTGGAAATCACTTTGGATTGAAATATCTTGAGAACCAGAAGCTGCAGGAGCGTTTGGTTTCCAGCGGTGGATAGGTATTATATAGACCTTTCTTTTCATGTATATATCGATGGGTTTGGGAAACATTTTTGAAAATGTAATTTTTTTTCATCAAGGGGTTAACCTTGATTTTTTTTCAAAAATCTTTAAAAAAATTAAATCGGAAAATTGTACACCAATAGAAAGGTCTGTTCAATCCCTTTCAAGTACTGAAAACCGCAGCTTTTTTGTGAGGCTTGGTTGCCGAGATATCGGCTTCCAAAGCAAATCAAATGCGATTGGGTTGACAAATTTGGAAATAATTTTGGATTGAAATATCTTGAGAACCAGAAGCTGCAGGAGCGTTTGGTTTTCAGCGGTGGATAGGTATTATATAGACCTCTCTTTTCATGTATATATCGATGGGTTTGGGAAACATTTTTGAAAATGTAATTTTTTTCCGCAAGGGGTTAACCTTGATTTTTTTTCAAAAATCTTTAAAAAAATTAAATCGGAAAATTGTACACCAATAGAAAGGTCTGTTAAATCCCTTTCAAGTACTGAAAACCGCAACTTTTTGCGAGGCTTGGTTGCCGAGATATCGGCTTCCAAAGCAAATCAAATGCGATTGGGTTGACAAATTTGGAAATAATTTTGGATTGAAATATCTTGAGAACCAGAAGCTGCAGGAGCGTTTGGTTTTCAGCGGTGGATAGGTATTATATAGACCTCTCTTTTCATGTATATATCGATGGGTTTGGGAAACATTTTTGAAAATGTAATTTTTTTCCGCAAGGGGTTAACCTTGATTTTTTTTCAAAAATCTTTAAAAAAATTAAATCGGAAAATTGTACACCAATAGAAAGGTCTGTTAAATCCCTTTCAAGTACTGAAAACCGCAACTTTTTGCGAGGCTTGGTTGCCGAGATATCGGCTTCCAAAGCAAATCAAATGCGATTGGGTTGACAAATTTGGAAATAATTTTGGATTGAAATATCTTGAGAACCAGAAGCTGCAGGAGCGTTTGGTTTTCAGCGGTGGATAGGTATTATATAGACCTCTCTTTTCATGTATATATCGATGGGTTTGGGAAACATTTTTGAAAATGTAATTTTTTTCCGCAAGGGGTTAACCTTGATTTTTTTTCAAAAATCTTTAAAAAAATTAAATCGGAAAATTGTACACCAATAGAAAGGTCTGTTCAATCCCTTTCAAGTACTGAAAACCGCAGCTTTTTGTGAGGCTTGGTTGCCGAGATATCGGCTTCCAAAGCAAATCAAATGCGATTGGGTTGACAAATTTGGAAATCATTTTGGATTGAAATATCTTGAGAACCAGAAGCTGCAGGAGCGTTTGGTTTTCAGTGGTGGATAGGTATTATATAGACCTTTCTTTTCATGTATATATCGATGGGTTTGGGAAACATTTTTGAAAATGTAATTTTTTTCCGCAAGGGGTTAACCTTGATTTTTTTTCAAAAATCTTTAAAAAAATTAAATCGGAAAATTGTACACCAATAGAAAGGTCTGTTCAATCCCTTTCAAGTACTGAAAACCGCAGCTTTTTGTGAGGCTTGGTTGCCGAGATATCGGCTTCCAAAGCAAATCAAATGCGATTGGGTTGACAAATTTGGAAATCACTTTGGATTGAAATATCTTGAGAACCAGAAGCTGCAGGAGCGTTTGGTTTCCAGCGGTGGATAGGTATTATATAGACCTTTCTTTTCATGTATATATCGATGGGTTTGGGAAACATTTTTGAAAATGTAATTTTTTTCATCAAGGGGTTAACCTTGATTTTTTTTCAAAAATCTTTAAAAAAATTAAATCGGAAAATTGTACACCAATAGAAAGGTCTGTTCAATCCCTTTCAAGTACTGAAAACCGCAGCTTTTTTGTGAGGCTTGGTTGCCGAGATATCGGCTTCCAAAGCAAATCAAATGCGATTGGGTTGACAAATTTGGAAATAATTTTGGATTGAAATATCTTGAGAACCAGAAGCTGCAGGAGCGTTTGGTTTTCAGCGGTGGATAGGTATTATATAGACCTCTCTTTTCATGTATATATCGATGGGTTTGGGAAACATTTTTGAAAATGTAATTTTTTTCCGCAAGGGGTTAACCTTGATTTTTTTTCAAAAATCTTTAAAAAAATTAAATCGGAAAATTGTACACCAATAGAAAGGTCTGTTCAATCCCTTTCAAGTACTGAAAACCGCAGCTTTTTGTGAGGCTTGGTTGCCGAGATATCGGCTTCCAAAGCAAATCAAATGCGATTGGGTTGACAAATTTGGAAATCATTTTGGATTGAAATATCTTGAGAACCAGAAGCTGCAGGAGCGTTTGGTTTTCAGTGGTGGATAGGTATTATATAGACCTTTCTTTTCATGTATATATCGATGGGTTTGGGAAACATTTTTGAAAATGTAATTTTTTTCCGCAAGGGGTTAACCTTGATTTTTTTTCAAAAATCTTTAAAAAAATTAAATCGGAAAATTGTACACCAATAGAAAGGTCTGTTCAATCCCTTTCAAGTACTGAAAACCGCAGCTTTTTGTGAGGCTTGGTTGCCGAGATATCGGCTTCCAAAGCAAATCAAATGCGATTGGGTTGACAAATTTGGAAATCACTTTGGATTGAAATATCTTGAGAACCAGAAGCTGCAGGAGCGTTTGGTTTCCAGCGGTGGATAGGTATTATATAGACCTTTCTTTTCATGTATATATCGATGGGTTTGGGAAACATTTTTGAAAATGTAATTTTTTTCATCAAGGGGTTAACCTTGATTTTTTTTCAAAAATCTTTAAAAAAATTAAATCGGAAAATTGTACACCAATAGAAAGGTCTGTTCAATCCCTTTCAAGTACTGAAAACCGCAGCTTTTTTGTGAGGCTTGGTTGCCGAGATATCGGCTTCCAAAGCAAATCAAATGCGATTGGGTTGACAAATTTGGAAATAATTTTGGATTGAAATATCTTGGGAACCAGAAGCTGCAGGAGCGTTTGGTTTTCAGCGGTGGATAGGTATTATATAGACCTCTCTTTTCATGTATATATCGATGGGTTTGGGAAACATTTTTGAAAATGTAATTTTTTTCCGCAAGGGGTTAACCTTGATTTTTTTTCAAAAATCTTTAAAAAAATTAAATCGGAAAATTGTACACCAATAGAAAGGTCTGTTAAATCCCTTTCAAGTACTGAAAACCGCAACTTTTTGCGAGGCTTGGTTGCCGAGATATCGGCTTCCAAAGCAAATCAAATGCGATTGGGTTGACAAATTTGGAAATAATTTTGGATTGAAATATCTTGAGAACCAGAAGCTGCAGGAGCGTTTGGTTTTCAGCGGTGGATAGGTATTATATAGACCTCTCTTTTCATGTATATATCGATGGGTTTGGGAAACATTTTTGAAAATGTAATTTTTTTCCGCAAGGGGTTAACCTTGATTTTTTTTCAAAAATCTTTAAAAAAATTAAATCGGAAAATTGTACACCAATAGAAAGGTCTGTTCAATCCCTTTCAAGTACTGAAAACCGCAGCTTTTTGTGAGGCTTGGTTGCCGAGATATCGGCTTCCAAAGCAAATCAAATGCGATTGGGTTGACAAATTTGGAAATCATTTTGGATTGAAATATCTTGAGAACCAGAAGCTGCAGGAGCGTTTGGTTTTCAGTGGTGGATAGGTATTATATAGACCTTTCTTTTCATGTATATATCGATGGGTTTGGGAAACATTTTTGAAAATGTAATTTTTTTCCGCAAGGGGTTAACCTTGATTTTTTTTCAAAAATCTTTAAAAAAATTAAATCGGCAAATTGTACACCAATAGAAAGGTCTGTTCAATCCCTTTCAAGTACTGAAAAGCGCAGCTTTTTGTGAGGCTTGGTTGCCGAGATATCGGCTTCCAAAGCAAATCAAATGCGATTGGGTTGACAAATTTGGAAATCATTTTGGATTGAAATATCTTGAGAACCAAAAGCTTCAGGAGCGTTTGGTTTTCAGCGCTGGATAGGTATTCCATAGACCTTTCTTTTCATGTATATATCGATGGGTGTGGGAAACATTTTTGAAAATGTAATTTTTTTCCGCAAGGGGTTAACCTTGATTTTTTTTCAAAAATCTTAAAAAAAATTAAATCGGCAAATTGTACACCAATAGAAAGGTCTGTTCAATCCCTTTCAAGTACTGAAAAGCGCAGCTTTTTGTGAGGCTTGGTTGCCGAGATATCGGCTTCCAAAGCAAATCAAATGCGATTGGGTTGACAAATTTGGAAATCATTTTGGATTGAAATATCTTGAGAACCAGAAGCTGCAGGAGCGTTTGGTTTTCAGCGGTGGATAGGTATTATATAGACCTTTCTTTTCATGTATATATCGATGGGTTTGGGAAACATTTTTGAAAATGTAATTTTTTTCCGCAAGGGGTTAACCTTGTTTTTTTTTCAAAAATCTTTAAAAAAATTAAATCGGCAAATTGTACACCAATAGAAAGGTCTGTTCAATCCCTTTCAAGTACTGAAAAGCGCAGCTTTTTGTAAGGCTTGGTTGCCGAGATATCGGCTTCCAAAGCAAATCAAATGCGATTGGGTTCACAAATTTGGAAATAATTTTGGATTGAAATATCTTGAGAACCAGAAGCTGCAGGAGCGTTTGGTTTTCAGCGGTGGATAGGTATTATATAGACCTTTCTTTTCATGTATATATCGATGGGTTTGGGAAACATTTTTGAAAATGTAATTTTTTTCCGCAAGGGGTTAACCTTGATTTTTTTTCAAAAATCTTTAAAAAAAATTAAATCGGAAAATTGTACACCAATAGAAAGGTCTGTTCAATCCCTTTCAAGTACTGAAAACCGCAGCTTTTTGTGAGGCTTGGTTGCCGAGATATCGGCTTCCAAAGCAAATCAAATGCGATTGGGTTGACAAATTTGGAAATCATTTTGGATTGAAATATCTTGAGAACCAGAAGCTGCAGGAGCGTTTGGTTTTCAGTGGTGGATAGGTATTATATAGACCTTTCTTTTCATGTATATATCGATGGGTTTGGGAAACATTTTTGAAAATGTAATTTTTTTCCGCAAGGGGTTAACCTTGATTTTTTTTCAAAAATCTTTAAAAAAATTAAATCGGAAAATTGTACACCAATAGAAAGGTCTGTTCAATCCCTTTCAAGTACTGAAAACCGCAGCTTTTTGTGAGGCTTGGTTGCCGAGATATCGGCTTCCAAAGCAAATCAAATGCGATTGGGTTGACAAATTTGGAAATCATTTTGGATTGAAATATCTTGAGAACCAGAAGCTGCAGGAGCGTTTGGTTTTCAGCGGTGGATAAGTATTATATAGACCTTTCTTTTCATGTATATATCGATGGGTTTGGGAAACATTTTTGAAAATGTAATTTTTTTCCGCAAGGGGTTAACCTTGATTTTTTTTCAAAAATCTTTAAAAAAATTAAATCGGAAAATTGTACACCAATAGAAAGGTCTGTTCAATCCCTTTCAAGTACTGAAAACCGCAGCTTTTTGTGAGGCTTGGTTGCCGAGATATCGGCTTCCAAAGCAAATAAAATGCGATTGGGTTGACAAATTTGGAAATCATTTTGGATTGAAATATCTTGAGAACCAGAAGCTGCAGGAGCGTTTGGTTTCCAGCGGTGGATAGGTATTATATAGACCTTTCTTTTCATGTATATATCGATGGGTTTGGGAAACATTTTTGAAAATGTAATTTTTTTCCGCAAGGGGTTAACCTTGATTTTTTTTCAAAAATCTTTAAAAAAATTAAATCGGAAAATTGTACACCAATAGAAAGGTCTGTTCAATCCCTTTCAAGTACTGAAAACCGCAGCTTTTTGTGAGGCTTGGTTGCCGAGATATCGGCTTCCAAAGCAAATCAAATGCGATTGGGTTGACAAATTTGGAAATCATTTTGGATTGAAATATCTTGAGAACCAGAAGCTGCAGGAGCGTTTGGTTTTCAGTGGTGGATAGGTATTATATAGACCTTTCTTTTCATGTATATATCGATGGGTTTGGGAAACATTTTTGAAAATGTAATTTTTTTCCGCAAGGGGTTAACCTTGATTTTTTTTTCAAAAATCTTTAAAAAAATTAAATCGGAAAATTGTACACCAATAGAAAGGTCTGTTCAATCCCTTTCAAGTACTGAAAACCGCAGCTTTTTGTGAGGCTTGGTTGCCGAGATATCGGCTTCCAAAGCAAATCAAATGCGATTGGGTTGACAAATTTGGAAATAATTTTGGATTGAAATATCTTGAGAACCAGAAGCTGCAGGAGCGTTTGGTTTTCAGCGGTGGATAAGTATTATATAGACCTTTCTTTTCATGTATATATCGATGGGTTTGGGAAACATTTTTGAAAATGTAATTTTTTTCCGCAAGGGGTTAACCTTGATTTTTTTTCAAAAATCTTTAAAAAAATTAAATCGGCAAATTGTACACCAATAGAAAGGTCTGTTCAATCCCTTTCAAGTACTGAAAAGCGCAGCTTTTTGTGAGGCTTGGTTGCCGAGATATCGGCTTCCAAAGCAAATCAAATGCGATTGGGTTGACAAATTTGGAAATCATTTTGGATTGAAATATCTTGAGAACCAAAAGCTGCAGGAGCGTTTGGTTTTCAGCGGTGGATAGGTATTCCATAGACCTTTCTTTTCATGTATATATCGATGGGTGTGGGAAACATTTTTGAAAATGTAATTTTTTTCCGCAAGGGGTTAACCTTGATTTTTTTTCAAAAATCTTTAAAAAAATTAAATCGAAAAATTGTACACCAATAGAAAGGTCTGTTCAATCCCTTTCAAGTACTGAAAAGCGCAGCTTTTTGTGAGGCTTGGTTGCCGAGATATCGGCTTCCAAAGCAAATCAAATGCGATTGGGTTGACAAATTTGGAAATAATTTTGGATTGAAATATCTTGAGAACCAGAAGCTGCAGGAGCGTTTGGTTTTCAGCTGTGGATAGGTATTATATAGACCTTTCTTTTCATGTATATATCGATGGGTTTGGGAAACATTTTTGAAAATGTAATTTTTTTCCGCAAGGGGTTAACCTTGATTTTTTTTCAAAAATCTTTAAAAAAATTAAATCGGAAAATTGTACACCAATAGAAAGGTCTGTTCAATCCCTTTCAAGTACTGAAAACCGCAGCTTTTTGTGAGGCTTGGTTGCCGAGATATCGGCTTCCAAAGCAAATCAAATGCGATTGGGTTGACAAATTTGGAAATCATTTTGGATTGAAATATCTTGAGAACCAGAAGCTGCAGGAGCGTTTGGTTTTCAGTGGTGGATAGGTATTATATAGACCTTTCTTTTCATGTATATATCGATGGGTTTGGGAAACATTTTTGAAAATGTAATTTTTTTCCGCAAGGGGTTAACCTTGATTTTTTTTTCAAAAATCTTTAAAAAAATTAAATCGGAAAATTGTACACCAATAGAAAGGTCTGTTCAATCCCTTTCAAGTACTGAAAACCGCAGCTTTTTGTGAGGCTTGGTTGCCGAGATATCGGCTTCCAAAGCAAATCAAATGCGATTGGGTTGACAAATTTGGAAATAATTTTGGATTGAAATATCTTGAGAACCAGAAGCTGCAGGAGCGTTTGGTTTTCAGCGGTGGATAAGTATTATATAGACCTTTCTTTTCATGTATATATCGATGGGTTTGGGAAACATTTTTGAAAATGTAATTTTTTTCCGCAAGGGGTTAACCTTGATTTTTTTTCAAAAATCTTTAAAAAAATTAAATCGGCAAATTGTACACCAATAGAAAGGTCTGTTCAATCCCTTTCAAGTACTGAAAAGCGCAGCTTTTTGTGAGGCTTGGTTGCCGAGATATCGGCTTCCAAAGCAAATCAAATGCGATTGGGTTGACAAATTTGGAAATCATTTTGGATTGAAATATCTTGAGAACCAAAAGCTGCAGGAGCGTTTGGTTTTCAGCGGTGGATAGGTATTCCATAGACCTTTCTTTTCATGTATATATCGATGGGTGTGGGAAACATTTTTGAAAATGTAATTTTTTTCCGCAAGGGGTTAACCTTGATTTTTTTTCAAAAATCTTTAAAAAAATTAAATCGAAAAATTGTACACCAATAGAAAGGTCTGTTCAATCCCTTTCAAGTACTGAAAAGCGCAGCTTTTTGTGAGGCTTGGTTGCCGAGATATCGGCTTCCAAAGCAAATCAAATGCGATTGGGTTGACAAATTTGGAAATAATTTTGGATTGAAATATCTTGAGAACCAGAAGCTGCAGGAGCGTTTGGTTTTCAGCTGTGGATAGGTATTATATAGACCTTTCTTTTCATGTATATATCGATGGGTTTGGGAAACATTTTTGAAAATGTAATTTTTTTCCGCAAGGGGTTAACCTTGATTTTTTTTCAAAAATCTTTAAAAAAATTAAATCGAAAAATTGTACACCAATAGAAAGGTCTGTTCAATCCCTTTCAAGTACTGAAAACCGCAGCTTTTTGTGAGGCTTGGTTGCCGAGATATCGGCTTCCAAAGCAAATCAAATGCGATTGGGTTGACAAATTTGGAAATCATTTTGGATTGAAATATCTTGAGAACCAGAAGCTGCAGGAGCGTTTGGTTTTCAGTGGTGGATAGGTATTATATAGACCTTTTTTTTCATGTATATATCGATGGGTTTGGGAAACATTTTTGAAAATGTAATTTTTTTCCGCAAGGGGTTACCTTGATTTTTTTTCAAAAATCTTTAAAAAAATTAAATCGGAAAATTGTACACCAATAGAAAGGTCTGTTCAATCCCTTTCAAGTACTGAAAACCGCAGCTTTTTGTGAGGCTTGGTTGCCGAGATATCGGCTTCCAAAGCAAATCAAATGCGATTGGGTTGACAAATTTGGAAATCATTTTGGATTGAAATATCTTGAGAACCAGAAGCTGCAGGAGCGTTTGGTTTTCAGTGGTGGATAAGTATTATATAGACCTTTCTTTTCATGTATATATCGATGGGTTTGGGAAACATTTTTGAAAATGTAATTTTTTTCCGCAAGGGGTTAACCTTGATCTTTTTTCAAAAATCTTTAAAAAAATTAAATCGGAAAATTGTACACCAATAGAAAGGTCTGTTCAATCCCTTTCAAGTACTGAAAACCGCAGCTTTTTGTGAGGCTTGGTTGCCGAGATATCGGCTTCCAAAGCAAATAAAATGCGATTGGGTTGACAAATTTGGAAATCATTTTGGATTGAAATATCTTGAGAACCAGAAGCTGCAGGAGCGTTTGGTTTCCAGCGGTGGATAGGTATTATATAGACCTTTCTTTTCATGTATATATCGATGGGTTTGGGAAACATTTTTGAAAATGTAATTTTTTTCCGCAAGGGGTTAACCTTGATTGTTTTTCAAAAATCTTTAAAAAAATTAAATCGGAAAATTGTACACCAATAGAAAGGTCTGTTCAATCCCTTTCAAGTACTGAAAACCGCAGCTTTTTGTGAGGCTTGGTTGCCGAGATATCGGCTTCCAAAGCAAATCAAATGCGATTGGGTTGACAAATTTGGAAATAATTTTGGATTGAAATATCTTGAGAACCAGAAGCTGCAGGAGCGTTTGGTTTTCAGCGGTGGATAGGTATTATATAGACCTTTCTTTTCATGTATATATCGATGGGTTTGGGAAACATTTTTGAAAATGTAATTTTTTTCCGCAAGGGGTTAACCTTGATTTTTTTTTCAAAAATCTTTAAAAAAAATTAAATCGGCAAATTGTACACCAATAGAAAAGGTCTGTTCAATCCCTTTCAAGTACTGAAAAGCGCAGCTTTTTGTGAGGCTTGGTTGCCGAGATATCGGCTTCCAAAGCAAATCAAATGCGATTGGGTTGACAAATTTGGAAATAATTTTGGATTGAAATATCTTGAGAACCAGAAGCTGCAGGAGCGTTTGGTTTTCAGCGGTGGATAGGTATTATATAGACCTTTCTTTTCATGTATATATCGATGGGTTTGGGAAACATTTTTGAAAATGTAATTTTTTTCCGCAGGGGTTAACCTTGATTTTTTTTCAAAAATCTTTAAAAAAATTAAATCGGAAAATTGTACACCAATAGAAAGGTCTGTTCAATCCCTTTCAAGTACTGAAAACCGCAGCTTTTTGCGAGGCTTGGTTGCCGAGATATCGGCTTCCAAAGCAAATCAAATGCGATTGGGTTGACAAATTTGGAAATAATTTTGGATTGAAATATCTTGAGAACCAGAAGCTGCAGGAGCGTTTGGTTTTTAGCGGTGGATAGGTATTATATAGACCTTTCTTTTCATGTATATATCGATGGGTTTGGGAAACATTTTTGAAAATGTAATTTTTTTCCGCAAGGGGTTAACCTTGATTTTTTTTTCAAAAATCTTTAAAAAAATTAAATCGGCAAATTGTACACCAATAGAAAGGTCTGTTCAATCCCTTTCAAGTACTGAAAAGCGCAGCTTTTTGTGAGGCTTGGTTGCCGAGATATCGGCTTCCAAAGCAAATCAAATGCGATTGGGTTGACAAATTTGGAAATCATTTTGGATTGAAATATCTTGAGAACCAAAAGCTGCAGGAGCGTTTGGTTTTCAGCGCTGGATAGGTATTCCATAGACCTTTCTTTTCATGTATATATCGATGGGTTTGGGAAACATTTTTGAAAATGTAATTTTTTTCCGCAAGGGGTTAACCTTGATTTTTTTTTCAAAAATCTTTAAAAAAATTAAATCGGAAAATTGTACACCAATAGAAAGGTCTGTTCAATCCCTTTCAAGTACTGAAAACCGCAGCTTTTTGTGAGGCTTGGTTGCCGAGATATCGGCTTCCAAAGCAAATCAAATGCGATTGGGTTGACAAATTTGGAAATAATTTTGGATTGAAATATCTTGAGAACCAGAAGCTGCAGGAGCGTTTGGTTTTCAGCGGTGGATAAGTATTATATAGACCTTTCTTTTCATGTATATATCGATGGGTTTGGGAAACATTTTTGAAAATGTAATTTTTTTCCGCAAGGGGTTAACCTTGATTTTTTTTCAAAAATCTTTAAAAAAATTAAATCGGAAAATTGTACACCAATAGAAAGGTCTGTTCAATCCCTTTCAAGTACTGAAAACCGCAGCTTTTTGTGAGGCTTGGTTGCCGAGATATCGGCTTCCAAAGCAAATAAAATGCGATTGGGTTGACAAATTTGGAAATCATTTTGGATTGAAATATCTTGAGAACCAGAAGCTGCAGGAGCGTTTGGTTTCCAGCGGTGGATAGGTATTATATAGACCTTTCTTTTCATGTATATATCGATGGGTTTGGGAAACATTTTTGAAAATGTAATTTTTTTCCGCAAGGGGTTAACCTTGATTTTTTTTCAAAAATCTTTAAAAAAATTAAATCGGAAAATTGTACACCAATAGAAAGGTCTGTTCAATCCCTTTCAAGTACTGAAAACCGCAGCTTTTTGTGAGGCTTGGTTGCCGAGATATCGGCTTCCAAAGCAAATCAAATGCGATTGGGTTGACAAATTTGGAAATCATTTTGGATTGAAATATCTTGAGAACCAGAAGCTGCAGGAGCGTTTGGTTTTCAGCGGTGGATAGGTATTATATAGACCTTTCTTTTCATGTATATATCGATGGGTTTGGGAAACATTTTTGAAAATGTAATTTTTTTCCGCAAGGGGTTAACCTTGATTTTTTTTCAAAAATCTTTAAAAAAATTAAATCGGCAAATTGTACACCAATAGAAAGGTCTGTTCAATCCCTTTCAAGTACTGAAAAGCGCAGCTTTTTGTGAGGCTTGGTTGCCGAGATATCGGCTTCCAAAGCAAATCAAATGCGATTGGGTTGACAAATTTGGAAATCATTTTGGATTGAAATATCTTGAGAACCAAAAGCTGCAGGAGCGTTTGGTTTTCAGCGGTGGATAGGTATTCCATAGACCTTTCTTTTCATGTATATATCGATGGGTGTGGGAAACATTTTTGAAAATGTAATTTTTTTCCGCAAGGGGTTAACCTTGATTTTTTTTCAAAAATCTTTAAAAAAATTAAATCGAAAAATTGTACACCAATAGAAAGGTCTGTTCAATCCCTTTCAAGTACTGAAAAGCGCAGCTTTTTGTGAGGCTTGGTTGCCGAGATATCGGCTTCCAAAGCAAATCAAATGCGATTGGGTTGACAAATTTGGAAATAATTTTGGATTGAAATATCTTGAGAACCAGAAGCTGCAGGAGCGTTTGGTTTTCAGCTGTGGATAGGTATTATATAGACCTTTCTTTTCATGTATATATCGATGGGTTTGGGAAACATTTTTGAAAATGTAATTTTTTTCCGCAAGGGGTTAACCTTGATTTTTTTTCAAAAATCTTTAAAAAAATTAAATCGAAAAATTGTACACCAATAGAAAGGTCTGTTCAATCCCTTTCAAGTACTGAAAACCGCAGCTTTTTGTGAGGCTTGGTTGCCGAGATATCGGCTTCCAAAGCAAATCAAATGCGATTGGGTTGACAAATTTGGAAATCATTTTGGATTGAAATATCTTGAGAACCAGAAGCTGCAGGAGCGTTTGGTTTTCAGTGGTGGATAGGTATTATATAGACCTTTTTTTTCATGTATATATCGATGGGTTTGGGAAACATTTTTGAAAATGTAATTTTTTTCCGCAAGGGGTTACCTTGATTTTTTTTCAAAAATCTTTAAAAAAATTAAATCGGAAAATTGTACACCAATAGAAAGGTCTGTTCAATCCCTTTCAAGTACTGAAAACCGCAGCTTTTTGTGAGGCTTGGTTGCCGAGATATCGGCTTCCAAAGCAAATCAAATGCGATTGGGTTGACAAATTTGGAAATCATTTTGGATTGAAATATCTTGAGAACCAGAAGCTGCAGGAGCGTTTGGTTTTCAGTGGTGGATAAGTATAATATAGACCTTTCTTTTCATGTATATATCGATGGGTTTGGGAAACATTTTTGAAAATGTAATTTTTTTCCGCAAGGGGTTAACCTTGATCTTTTTTCAAAAATCTTTAAAAAAATTAAATCGGAAAATTGTACACCAATAGAAAGGTCTGTTCAATCCCTTTCAAGTACTGAAAACCGCAGCTTTTTGTGAGGCTTGGTTGCCGAGATATCGGCTTCCAAAGCAAATCAAATGCGATTGGGTAGACAAATTTGGAAATCATTTTGGATTGAAATATCTTGAGAACCAGAAGCTGCAGGAGCGTTTGGTTTTCAGCGGTGGATAAGTATAATATAGACCTTTCTTTTCATGTATATATCGATGGGTTTGGGAAACATTTTTAAAAATGTAATTTTTTTCCGCAAGGGGTTAACCTTGATTTTTTTTTTCAAAAATCTTTAAAAAAATTAAATCGGAAAATTGTACACCAATAGAAAGGTCTGTTCAATCCCTTTCAAGTACTGAAAACCGCAGCTTTTTGTGAGGCTTGGTTGCCGAGATATCGGCTTCCAAAGCAAATCAAATGCGATTGGGTTGACAAATTTGGAAATCATTTTGGATTGAAATATCTTGAGAACCAGAAGCTGCAGGAGCGTTTGGTTTTCAGCGGTGGATAGGTATTATATAGACCTTTCTTTTCATGTATATATCGATGGGTTTGGGAAACATTTTTGAAAATGTAATTTTTTTCCGCAGGGGTTAACCTTGATTTTTTTTCAAAAATCTTTAAAAAAATTAAATCGGAAAATTGTACACCAATAGAAAGGTCTGTTCAATCCCTTTCAAGTACTGAAAACCGCAGCTTTTTGCGAGGCTTGGTTGCCGAGATATCGGCTTCCAAAGCAAATCAAATGCGATTGGGTTGACAAATTTGGAAATAATTTTGGATTGAAATATCTTGAGAACCAGAAGCTGCAGGAGCGTTTGGTTTTTAGCGGTGGATAGGTATTATATAGACCTTTCTTTTCATGTATATATCGATGGGTTTGGGAAACATTTTTGAAAATGTAATTTTTTTCCGCAAGGGGTTAACCTTGATTTTTTTTTCAAAAATCTTTAAAAAAATTAAATCGGCAAGTTGTACACCAATAGAAAGGTCTGTTCAATCCCTTTCAAGTACTGAAAAGCGCAGCTTTTTGTGAGGCTTGGTTGCCGAGATATCGGCTTCCAAAGCAAATCAAATGCGATTGGGTTGACAAATTTGGAAATCATTTTGGATTGAAATATCTTGAGAACCAAAAGCTGCAGGAGCGTTTGGTTTTCAGCGCTGGATAGGTATTCCATAGACCTTTCTTTTCATGTATATATCGATGGGTTTGGGAAACATTTTTGAAAATGTAATTTTTTTCCGCAAGGGGTTAACCTTGATTTTTTTTCAAAAATCTTAAAAAAAATTAAATCGGCAAATTGTACACCAATAGAAAGGTCTGTTCAATCCCTTTCAAGTACTGAAAAGCGCAGCTTTTTGTGAGGCTTGGTTGCCGAGATATCGGCTTCCAAAGCAAATCAAATGCGATTGGGTTGACAAATTTGGAAATCATTTTGGATTGAAATATCTTGAGAACCAGAAGCTGCAGGAGCGTTTGGTTTTCAGCGGTGGATAGGTATTATATAGACCTTTCTTTTCATGTATATATCGATGGGTTTGGGAAACATTTTTGAAAATGTAATTTTTTTCCGCAAGGGGTTAACCTTGTTTTTTTTTCAAAAATCTTTAAAAAAATTAAATCGGAAAATTGTACACCAATAGAAAGGTCTGTTCAATCCCTTTCAAGTACTGAAAAGCGCAGCTTTTTGTGAGGCTTGGTTGCCGAGATATCGGCTTCCAAAGCAAATCAAATGCGATTGGGTTGACAAATTTGGAAATCATTTTGGATTGAAATATCTTGAGAACCAGAAGCTGCAGGAGCGTTTGGTTTTCAGCGGTGGATAGGTATTATATAGACCTTTCTTTTCATGTATATATCGATGGGTTTGGGAAACATTTTTGAAAATGTAATTTTTTTCCGCAAGGGGTTAACCTTGATTTTTTTTCAAAAATCTTTAAAAAAATTAAATCGGAAAATTGTACACCAATAGAAAGGTCTGTTCAATCCCTTTCAAGTACTGAAAACCGCAGCTTTTTGCGAGGCTTGGTTGCCGAGATATCGGCTTCCAAAGCAAATCAAATGCGATTGGGTTGACAAATTTGGAAATAATTTTGGATTGAAATATCTTGAGAACCAGAAGCTGCAGGAGCGTTTGGTTTTTAGCGGTGGTTAGGTATTATATAGACCTTTCTTTTCATGTATATATCGATGGGTTTGGGAAACATTTTTGAAAATGTAATTTTTTTCCGCAAGGGGTTAACCTTGATTTTTTTTTCAAAAATCTTTAAAAAAATTAAATCGGCAAATTGTACACCAATAGAAAGGTCTGTTCAATCCCTTTCAAGTACTGAAAAGCGCAGCTTTTTGTGAGGCTTGGTTGCCGAGATATCGGCTTCCAAAGCAAATCAAATGCGATTGGGTTGACAAATTTGGAAATCATTTTGGATTGAAATATCTTGAGAACCAAAAGCTGCAGGAGCGTTTGGTTTTCAGCGCTGGATAGGTATTCCATAGACCTTTCTTTTCATGTATATATCGATGGGTTTGGGAAACATTTTTGAAAATGTAATTTTTTTCCGCAAGGGGTTAACCTTGATTTTTTTTCAAAAATCTTAAAAAAAATTAAATCGGCAAATTGTACACCAATAGAAAGGTCTGTTCAATCCCTTTCAAGTACTGAAAAGCGCAGCTTTTTGTGAGGCTTGGTTGCCGAGATATCGGCTTCCAAAGCAAATCAAATGCGATTGGGTTGACAAATTTGGAAATCATTTTGGATTGAAATATCTTGAGAACCAGAAGCTGCAGGAGCGTTTGGTTTTCAGCGGTGGATAGGTATTATATAGACCTTTCTTTTCATGTATATATCGATGGGTTTGGGAAACATTTTTGAAAATGTAATTTTTTTCATCAAGGGGTTAACCTTGATTTTTTTTTCAAAAATCTTTAAAAAAATTAAATCGGAAAATTGTGCACCAATAGAAAGGTCTGTTCAATCCCTTTCAAGTACTGAAAACCGCAGCTTTTTGTGAGGCTTGGTTGCCGAGATATCGGCTTCCAAAGCAAATCAAATGCGATTGGGTTGACAAATTTGGAAATCATTTTGGATTGAAATATCTTGAGAACCAGAAGCTGCAGGAGCGTTTGGTTTTCAGCGGTGGATAAGTATTATATAGACCTTTCTTTTCATGTATATATCGATGGGTTTGGGAAACATTTTTGAAAATGTAATTTTTTTTCGCAAGGGGTTAACCTTGATTTTTTTTTCAAAAATCTTTAAAAAAATTAAATCGGAAAATTGTACACCAATAGAAAGGTCTGTTCAATCCCTTTCAAGTACTGAAAACCGCAGCTTTTTGTGAGGCTTGGTTGCCGAGATATCGGCTTCCAAAGCAAATCAAATGCGATTGGGTTGACAAATTTGGAAATCATTTTGGATTGAAATATCTTGAGAACCAGAAGCTGCAGGAGCGTTTGGTTTTCAGCGGTGGATAGGTATTATATAGACCTTTCTTTTCATGTATATATCGATGGGTTTGGGAAACATTTTTGAAAATGTAATTTTTTTCCGCAAGGGGTTAACCTTGATTTTTTTTTCAAAAATCTTTAAAAAAATTAAATCGGCAAATTGTACACCAATAGAAAGGTCTGTTCAATCCCTTTCAAGTACTGAAAAGCGCAGCTTTTTGTGAGGCTTGGTTGCCGAGATATCGGCTTCCAAAGCAAATCAAATGCGATTGGGTTGACAAATTTGGAAATCATTTTGGATTGAAATATCTTGAGAACCAGAAGCTGCAGGAGGGTTCGGTTTTCAGCGGTGGATAGGTATTATATAGACCTTTCTTTTCATGTATATATCGATGGGTTTGGGAAACATTTTTGAAAATGTAATTTTTTTCCGCAAGGGGTTAACCTTGATTTTTTTTCAAAAATCTTTAAAAAAATTATATCGGAAAATTGTACACCAATAGACAGGTCTGTTCAATCCCTTTCAAGTACTGAAAACCGCAGCTTTTTGCGAGGCTTGGTTGCCGAGATATCGGCTTCCAAAGCAAATCAAATGCGATTGGGTTGACAAATTTGGAAATAATTTTGGATTGAAATATATTGAGAACCAGAAGCTGCAGGAGCGTTTGGTTTTCAGCGGTGGATAGGTATTATATAGACCTTTCTTTTCATGTATATATCGATGGGTTTGGGAAACATTTTTGAAAATGTAATTTTTTTCCGCAAGGGGTTAACCTTGATTTTTTTTTCAAAAATCTTTAAAAAAATTAAATCGGAAAATTGTACACCAATAGAAAGGTCTGTTCAATCCCTTTCAAGTACTGAAAACCGCAGCTTTTTGTGAGGCTTGGTTGCCGAGATATCGGCTTCCAAAGCAAATCAAATGCGATTGGATTGACAAATTTGGAAATCATTTTGGATTGAAATATCTTGAGAACCAGAAGCTGCAGGAGCGTTTGGTTTTCAGCGGTGGATAGGTATTATATAGACCTTTCTTTTCATGTATATATCGATGGGTTTGGGAAACATTTTTGAAAATGTAATTTTTTTCCGCAAGGGGTTAACCTTGATTTTTTTTCAAAAATCTTTAAAAAAATTAAATCGGCAAATTGTACACCAATAGAAAGGTCTGTTCAATCCCTTTCAAGTACTGAAAAGCGCAGCTTTTTGTGAGGCTTGGTTGCCGAGATATCGGCTTCCAAAGCAAATCAAATGCGATTGGGTTGACAAATTTGGAAATCATTTTGGATTGAAATATCTTGAGAACCAGAAGCTGCAGGAGCGTTTGGTTTTCAGCGGTGGATAGGTATTATATAGACCTTTCTTTTCATGTATATATCGATGGGTTTGGGAAACATTTTTGAAAATGTAATTTTTTTCCGCAAGGGGTTAACCTTGATTTTTTTTCAAAAATCTTTAAAAAAATTAAATCGGAAAATTGTACACCAATAGAAAGGTCTGTTCAATCCCTTTCAAGTACTGAAAACCGCAGCTTTTTGCGAGGCTTGGTTGCCGAGATATCGGCTTCCAAAGCAAATCAAATGCGATTGGGTTGACAAATTTGGAAATAATTTTGGATTGAAATATCTTGAGAACCAGAAGCTGCAGGAGCGTTTGGTTTTCAGCGGTGGATAGGTATTATATAGACCTTTCTTTTCATGTATATATCGATGGGTTTGGGAAACATTTTTGAAAATGTAATTTTTTTCCGCAAGGGGTTAACCTTGATTTTTTTTCAAAAATCTTTAAAAAAATTAAATCGGCAAATTGTACACCAATAGAAAGGTCTGTTCAATCCCTTTCAAGTACTGAAAAGCGCAGCTTTTTGTGAGGCTTGGTTGCCGAGATATCGGCTTCCAAAGCAAATCAAATGCGATTGGGTTGACAAATTTGGAAATCATTTTGGATTGAAATATCTTGAGAACCAGAAGCTGCAGGAGCGTTTGGTTTTCAGCGGTGGATAGGTATTATATAGACCTTTCTTTTCATGTATATATGGATGGGTTTGGGAAACATTTTTGAAAATGTAATTTTTTTCCGCAAGGGGTTAACCTTGTTTTTTTTTCAAAAATCTTTAAAAAAATTAAATCGGCAAATTGTACACCAAGAGAAAGGTCTGTTCAATCCCTTTCAAGTACTGAAAAGCGCAGCTTTTTGTGAGGCTTGGTTGCCGAGATATCGGCTTCCAAAGCAAAGCAATCAAATGCGATTGGGTTGACAAATTTGGAAATAATTTTGGATTGAAATATCTTGAGAACCAGAAGCTGCAGGAGCGTTTGGTTTTCAGCGGTGGATAGGTATTATATAGACCTTTCTTTTCATGTATATATCGATGGGTTTCGGCTTCCAAAGCAAATCAAATGCGATTGGGTTGACAAATTTGGAAATCATTTTGGATTGAAATATCTTGAGAACCAGAAGCTGCAGGAGCGTTTGGTTTTCAGCGGTGGATAGGTATTATATAGACCTTTCTTTTCATTTATATATCGATGGGTTTGGGAAACATTTTTGAAAATGTAATTTTTTTCCGCAAGGGGTAACCTTGATTTTTTTTCAAAAATCTTTAAAAAAATTAAATCGGAAAATTGTACACCAATAGAAAGGTCTGTTCAATCCCTTTCAAGTACTGAAAAGCGCAGCTTTTTGTGAGGCTTGGTTGCCGAGATATCGGCTTCCAAAGCAAATCAAATGCGATTGGGTTGACAAATTTGGAAATCATTTTGGATTGAAATATCTTGAGAACCAGAAGCTGCAGGAGGGTTCGGTTTTCAGCGGTGGATAGGTATTATATAGACCTTTCTTTTCATGTATATATCGATGGGTTTGGGAAACATTTTTGAAAATGTAATTTTTTTCCGCAAGGGGTTACCTTGATTTTTTTTCAAAAATCTTTAAAAAAATTATATCGGAAAATTGTACACCAATAGACAGGTCTGTTCAATCCCTTTCAAGTACTGAAAACCGCAGCTTTTTGCGAGGCTTGGTTGCCGAGATATCGGCTTCCAAAGCAAATCAAATGCGATTGGGTTGACAAATTTGGAAATAATTTTGGATTGAAATATATTGAGAACCAGAAGCTGCAGGAGCGTTTGGTTTTCAGCGGTGGATAGGTATTATATAGACCTTTCTTTTCATGTATATATCGATGGGTTTGGGAAACATTTTTGAAAATGTAATTTTTTTCCGCAAGGGGTTAACCTTGATTTTTTTTTCAAAAATCTTTAAAAAAATTAAATCGGAAAATTGTACACCAATAGAAAGGTCTGTTCAATCCCTTTCAAGTACTGAAAACCGCAGCTTTTTGTGAGGCTTGGTTGCCGAGATATCGGCTTCCAAAGCAAATCAAATGCGATTGGATTGACAAATTTGGAAATCATTTTGGATTGAAATATCTTGAGAACCAGAAGCTGCAGGAGCGTTTGGTTTTCAGCGGTGGATAGGTATTATATAGACCTTTCTTTTCATGTATATATCGATGGGTTTGGGAAACATTTTTGAAAATGTAATTTTTTTCCGCAAGGGGTTAACCTTGATTTTTTTTCAAAAATCTTTAAAAAAATTAAATCGGCAAATTGTACACCAATAGAAAGGTCTGTTCAATCCCTTTCAAGTACTGAAAAGCGCAGCTTTTTGTGAGGCTTGGTTGCCGAGATATCGGCTTCCAAAGCAAATCAAATGCGATTGGGTTGACAAATTTGGAAATCATTTTGGATTGAAATATCTTGAGAACCAGAAGCTGCAGGAGCGTTTGGTTTTCAGCGGTGGATAGGTATTATATAGACCTTTCTTTTCATGTATATATCGATGGGTTTGGGAAACATTTTTGAAAATGTAATTTTTTTCCGCAAGGGGTTAACCTTGATTTTTTTTCAAAAATCTTTAAAAAAATTAAATCGGAAAATTGTACACCAATAGAAAGGTCTGTTCAATCCCTTTCAAGTACTGAAAACCGCAGCTTTTTGCGAGGCTTGGTTGCCGAGATATCGGCTTCCAAAGCAAATCAAATGCGATTGGGTTGACAAATTTGGAAATAATTTTGGATTGAAATATCTTGAGAACCAGAAGCTGCAGGAGCGTTTGGTTTTTAGCGGTGGATAGGTATTATATAGACCTTTCTTTTCATGTATATATCGATGGGTTTGGGAAACATTTTTGAAAATGTAATTTTTTTCCGCAAGGGGTTAACCTTGATTTTTTTTCAAAAATCTTTAAAAAAATTAAATCGGCAAATTGTACACCAATAGAAAGGTCTGTTCAATCCCTTTCAAGTACTGAAAAGCGCAGCTTTTTGTGAGGCTTGGTTGCCGAGATATCGGCTTCCAAAGCAAATCAAATGCGATTGGGTTGACAAATTTGGAAATCATTTTGGATTGAAATATCTTGAGAACCAGAAGCTGCAGGAGCGTTTGGTTTTCAGCGGTGGATAGGTATTATATAGACCTTTCTTTTCATGTATATATGGATGGGTTTGGGAAACATTTTTGAAAATGTAATTTTTTTCCGCAAGGGGTTAACCTTGTTTTTTTTTCAAAAATCTTTAAAAAAATTAAATCGGCAAATTGTACACCAAGAGAAAGGTCTGTTCAATCCCTTTCAAGTACTGAAAAGCGCAGCTTTTTGTGAGGCTTGGTTGCCGAGATATCGGCTTCCAAAGCAAATCAAATGCGATTGGGTTGACAAATTTGGAAATAATTTTGGATTGAAATATCTTGAGAACCAGAAGCTGCAGGAGCGTTTGGTTTTCAGCGGTGGATAGGTATTATATAGACCTTTCTTTTCATGTATATATCGATGGGTTTGGGAAACATTTTTGAAAATGTAATTTTTTTCCGCAAGGGGTTAACCTTGATTTTTTTTCAAAAATCTTTAAAAAAATTAAATCGGAAAATTGTACACCAATAGAAAGGTCTGTTCAATCCCTTTCAGGTACTGAAAAGCGCAGCTTTTTGTGAGGCTTGGTTGCCGAGATATCGGCTTCCAAAGCAAATCAAATGCGATTGGGTTGACAAATTTGGAAATAATTTTGGATTGAAATATCTTGAGAACCAGAAGCTGCAGGAGCGTTTGGTTTTCAGCGGTGGATAGGTATTATATAGACCTTTCTTTTCATGTATATATCGATGGGTTTGGGAAACATTTTTGAAAATGTAATTTTTTTCCGCAAGGGGTTAACCTTGATTTTTTTTCAAAAATCTTTAAAAAAATTAAATCGGAAAATTGTACACCAATAGAAAGGTCTGTTCAATCACTTTCAAGTACTGAAAAGCGCAGCTTTTTGTGAGGCTTGGTTGCCGAGATATCGGCTTCCAAAGCAAAGCAATCAAATGCGATTGGGTTGACAAATTTGGAAATAATTTTGGATTGAAATATCTTGAGAACCAGAAGCTGCAGGAGCGTTTGGTTTTCAGCGGTGGATAGGTATTATATAGACCTTTCTTTTCATGTATATATCGATGGGTTTCGGCTTCCAAAGCAAATCAAATGCGATTGGGTTGACAAATTTGGAAATCATTTTGGATTGAAATATCTTGAGAACCAGAAGCTGCAGGAGCGTTTGGTTTTCAGCGGTGGATAGGTATTATATAGACCTTTCTTTTCATTTATATATCGATGGGTTTGGGAAACATTTTTGAAAATGTAATTTTTTTCCGCAAGGGGTAACCTTGATTTTTTTTCAAAAATCTTTAAAAAAATTAAATCGGAAAATTGTACACCAATAGAAAGGTCTGTTCAATCCCTTTCAAGTACTGAAAAGCGCAGCTTTTTGTGAGGCTTGGTTGCCGAGATATCGGCTTCCAAAGCAAATCAAATGCGATTGGGTTGACAAATTTGGAAATCATTTTGGATTGAAATATCTTGAGAACCAAAAGCTGCAGGAGCGTTTGGTTTTCAGCGCTGGATAGGTATTCCATAGACCTTTCTTTTCATGTATATATCGATGGGTTTGGGAAACATTTTTGAAAATGTAATTTTTTTCCGCAGGGGTTAACCTTGATTTTTTTCAAAAATCTTTAAAAAAATTAAATCGGCAAATTGTACACCAATAGAAAGGTCTGTTCAATCCCTTTCAAGTACTGAAAAGCGCAGCTTTTTGTGAGGCTTGGTTGCCGAGATATCGGCTTCCAAAGCAAATCAAATGCGATTGGGTTGACAAATTTGGAAATAATTTTGGATTGAAATATCTTGAGAACCAGAAGCTGCAGGAGCGTTTGGTTTTCAGCGGTGGATAGGTATTATATATACCTTTCTTTTCATGTATATATCGATGGGTTTGGGAAACATTTTTGAAAATGTAATTTTTTTCCGCAAGGGGTTAACCTTGATTTTTTTTTCAAAAATCTTTAAAAAAAATTAAATCGGCAAATTGTACACCAATAGAAAAGGTCTGTTCAATCCCTTTCAAGTACTGAAAAGCGCAGCTTTTTGTGAGGCTTGGTTGCCGAGATATCGGCTTCCAAAGCAAATCAAATGCGATTGGGTTGACAAATTTGGAAATCATTTTGGATTGAAATATCTTGAGAACCAAAAGCTGCAGGAGCGTTTGGTTTTCAGCGCTGGATAGGTATTCCATAGACCTTTCTTTTCATGTATATATCGATGGGTTTGGGAAACATTTTTGAAAATGTAATTTTTTTCCGCAAGGGAACCTTGATTTTTTTTCAAAAATCTTAAAAAAAATTAAATCGGCAAATTGTACACCAATAGAAAGGTCTGTTCAACCCCTTTCAAGTACTGAAAAGCGCAGCTTTTTGTGAGGCTTGGTTGCCGAGATATCGGCTTCCAAAGCAAATCAAATGTGATTGGGTTGACAAATTTGGAAATCATTTTGGATTGAAATATCTTGAGAACCAGAAGCTGCAGGAGCGTTTGGTTTTCAGCGGTGGATAGGTATTATATAGACCTTTCCTTTCATGTATATATCGATGGGTTTGGGAAACATTTTTGAAAATGTAATTTTTTTCCGCAAGGGGTTAACCTTGATTTTTTTTTCAAAAATCTTTAAAAAAATTAAATCGGCAAATTGTACACCAATAGAAAGGTCTGTTCAATCCCTTTCAAGTACTGAAAAGCGCAGCTTTTTGTGAGGCTTGGTTGCCGAGATATCGGCTTCCAAAGCAAATCAAATGCGATTGGGTTGACAAATTAGGAAATAATTTTGGATTGAAATATCTTGAGAACCAGAAGCTGCAGGAGCGTTTGGTTTTCAGCGGTGTATAGGTATTATATAGACCTTTCTTTTCATGTATATATCGATGGGTTTGGGAAACATTTTTGAAAATGTAATTTTTTTCCGCAAGGGGTTAACCTTGATTTTTTTTCAAAAATCTTAAAAAAAATTAAATCGGCAAATTGTACACCAATAGAAAGGTCTGCTCAATCCCTTTCAAGTACTGAAAAGCGCAGCTTTTTGTGAGGCTTGGTTTCCGAGATATCGGCTTCCAAAGCAAATCAAATGCGATTGGGTTGACAAATTTGGAAATCATTTTGGATTGAAATATCTTGAGAACCAGAAGCTGCAGGAGCGTTTGGTTTTCAGCGGTGGATAGGTATTATATAGACCTTTCTTTTCATGTATATATCGATGGGTTTGGGAAACATTTTTGAAAATGTAATTTTTTTCCGCAGGGGTTAACCTTGATTTTTTTTCAAAAATCTTTAAAAAAATTAAATCGGAAAATTGTACACCAATAAAAAGGTCTGTTCAATCCCTTTCAAGTACTGAAAAGCGCAGCTTTTTG
Source organism: Philhelius pedissequus (assembly GCA_910595825.1). Lineage (NCBI taxonomy): Eukaryota > Metazoa > Arthropoda > Insecta > Diptera > Syrphidae > Philhelius > Philhelius pedissequus. The sequence continues at coordinate 82,493,591 of OU343163.1, forward strand.
TGAGGCTTGGTTGCCGAGATATCGGCTTCCAAAGCAAATCAAATGCGATTGGGTTGACAAATTTGGAAATAATTTTGGATTGAAATATCTTGAGACCCAGAAGCTGCAGGAGCGTTTGGTTTACAGCGGTGGATAGGTATTATATAGACCTTTCTTTTCATGTATATATCGATGGGTTTGGGAAACATTTTTGAAAATGTAATTTTTTTCCGCAAGGGGTTAACCTTGATTTTTTTTCAAAAATCTTTAAAAAAATTTAATCGGAAAATTGTACAATAATAGAAAGGTCTGGTTTGGTTTTCAGCGTTGGATAGGTATTATATAGACCTTTCTTTTCATGTATATATCGATGGGTTTGGGAAACATTTTTGAAAATGTAATTTTTTTCCGCAAGGGGTTAACCTTGATTTTTTAAAAAAAATCTTTAAAAAAATTAAATCGGAAAATTGTACACCAATAGAAAGGTCTGTTCAATCCCTTTCAAGTACTGAAAACCGCAGCTTTTTGTGAGGCTTGGTTGCCGAGATATCGGCTTCCAAAGCAAATCAAATGCGATTCGGTTGACAAATTTGGAAATAATTTTGGATTGAAATATCTTGAGAACCAGAAGCTGCTGGAGCGTTTGGTTTTCAGCGGTGGATAGGTATTATATAGACCTTTCTTTTCATGTATATATCGATGGGTTTGGGAAACATTTTTGAAAATGTAATTTTTTTCCGCAGGGGTTAACCTTGATTTTTTTTCAAAAATCTTTAAAAAAATTAAATCGGCAAATTGTACACCAATAGAAAGGTCTGTTCAATCCCTTTCAAGTACTGAAAAGCGCAGCTTTTTGTGAGGCTTGGTTGCCGAGATATCGGCTTCCAAAGCAAATCAAATGCGATTGGGTTGACAAATTTGGAAATAATTTTGGATTGAAATATCTTGAGAACCAGAAGCTGCAGGAGCGTTTGGTTTTCAGCGGTGGATAGGTATTATATTGACCTTTCTTTTCATGTATATATCGATGGGTTTGGGAAACATTTTTGAAAATGTAAATTTTTTCCGCAAGGGGTTAACCTTGATTTTTTTTCAAAAATCTTTAAAAAAATTAAATCGGAAAATTGTACACCAATAGAAAGGTCTGTTCAATCCCTTTCAAGTACTGAAAAGCGCAGCTTTTTGTGAGGCTTGGTTGCCGAGATATCGGCTTCCAAAGCAAATCAAATGCGATTGGGTTGACAAATTTGGAAATCATTTTGGATTGAAATATCTTGAGAACCAGAAGCTGCAGGAGCGTTTGGTTTTCAGCGGTGTATAGGTATTATATAGACCTTTCTTTTCATGTATATATCGATGGGTTTGGGAAACATTTTTGAAAATGTAATTTTTTTCCGCAAGGGGTTAACCTTGATTTTTTTTCAAAAATCTTTAAAAAAATTAAATCGGAAAATTGTACACCAATAGAAAGGTCTGTTCAATCCCTTTCAAGTACTGAAAAGCGCAGCTTTTTGTGAGGCTTGGTTGCCGAGATATCGGCTTCCAAAGCAAATCAAATGCGATTGGGTTGACAAATTTGGAAATCATTTTGGATCGAAATATCTTGAGAACCAGAAGCTGCAGGAGCGTTTGGTTTTCAGCGGTGGATAGGTATTATATAGACCTTTCTTTTCATGTATATATCGATGGGTTTGGGAAAAATTTTTGAAAATGTAAATGTAAAAAAAATTAAATCGGCAAATTGTACACCAATAGAAAGGTCTGTTCAATCCCTTTCAAGTACTGAAAAGCGCAGCTTTTTGTGAGGCTTGGTTGCCAAGATATCGGCTTTCAAAGCAAATCAAATGCGATTGGGTTGACAAATTTGGAAATCATTTTGGATTGAAATATCTTGAGAACCAGAAGCTGCAGGAGCGTTTGGTTTTCAGCGGTGGATAGGTATTATATAGACCTTTCTTTTCATGTATATATCGATGGGTTTGGGAAACATTTTTGAAAATGTAATTTTTTTCCGCAAGGGGTTAACCTTGATTTTTTTTCAAAAATCTTTAAAAAAATTAAATCGGAAAATTGTACACCAATAGAAAGGTCTGTTCAATCCCTTTCAAGTACTGAAAAGCGCAGCTTTTTGTGAGGCTTGGTTGCCAAGATATCGGCTTCCAAAGCAAATCAAATGCGATTGGGTTGACAAATTTGGAAATCATTTTGGATTGAAATATCTTGAGAACCAGAAGATGCAGGAGCGTTTGGTTTTCAGCGGTGGATAGGTATTATATAGACCTTTCTTTTCATGTATATATCGATGGGTTTGGGAAACATTTTTGAAAATGTAATTTTTTTCCGCAAGGGGTTAACCTTGATTTTTTTTTCAAAAATCTTTTAAAAAAATTAAATCGGCAAATTGTACACCAATAGAAAGGTCTGTTCAATCCCTTTCAAGTACTGAAAAGCGCAGCTTTTGTGAGGCTTGGTTGCCGAGATATCGACTTCCAAAGCAAATCAAATGCGATTGGGTTGACAAATTTGGAAATAATTTTGGATTGAAAAATCTTGAGAACCAGAACCTGCGGGAGCGTTTGGTTTTCAGCGGTGGATAGGTATTATATAGACCTTTCTTTTCATGTATATATCGATGGGTTTGGGAAACATTTTTGAAAATGTAATTTTTTTCCGCAAGGGGTTAACCTTGATTTTTTTTTCAAAAATCTTTAAAAAAATTAAATCGGCAAATTGTACACCAATAGAAAGGTCTGTTCAATCCCTTTCAAGTACTGAAAAGCGCAGCTTTTTGTGAGGCTTGGTTGCCGAGATATCGGCTTCCAAAGCAAATCAAATGCGATTGGGTTGACAAATTTGGAAATCATTTTGGATTGAAATATCTTGAGAACCAGAAGCTGCAGGAGCGTTTGGTTTTCAGCGGTGGATAGGTATTATATAGACCTTTCTTTTCATGTATATATCGATGGGTTTGGGAAACATTTTTGAAAATGTAATTTTTTTCCGCAAGGGGTTAACCTTGATTTTTTTTCAAAAATCTTTAAAAAAATTAAATCGGAAAATTGTACACCAATAGAAAGGTCTGTTCAATCCCTTTCAAGTACTGAAAAGCGCAGCTTTTTGTGAGGCTTGGTTGCCGAGATATCGGCTTCCAAAGCAAATCAAATGCGATTGGGTTGACAAATTTGGAAATAATTTTGGATTGAAATATCTTGAGACCCAGAAGCTGCAGGAGCGTTTGGTTTACAGCGGTGGATAGGTATTATATAGACCTTTCTTTTCATGTATATATCGATGGGTTTGGGAAACATTTTTGAAAATGTAATTTTTTTCCGCAAGGGGTTAACCTTGATTTTTTTTCAAAAATCTTTAAAAAAATTTAATCGGAAAATTGTACACCAATAGAAAGGTCTGGTTTGGTTTTCAGCGTTGGATAGGTATTATATAGACCTTTCTTTTCATGTATATATCGATGGGTTTGGGAAACATTTTTGAAAATGTAATTTTTTTCCGCAGGGGTTAACCTTGATTTTTTTTCAAAAATCTTTAAAAAAATTAAATCGGCAAATTGTACACCAATAGAAAGGTCTGTTCAATCCCTTTCAAGTACTGAAAAGCGCAGCTTTTTGTGAGGCTTGGTTGCCGAGATATCGGCTTCCAAAGCAAATCAAATGCGATTGGGTTGACAAATTTGGAAATAATTTTGGATTGAAATATCTTGAGAACCAGAAGCTGCAGGAGCGTTTGGTTTTCAGCGGTGGATAGGTATTATATAGACCTTTCTTTTCATGTATATATCGATGGGTTTGGGAAACATTTTTGAAAATGTAATTTTTTTCCGCAAGGGGTTAAACCTTGATTTTTTTTCAAAAATCTTTAAAAAAATTAAATCGGAAAATTGTACACCAATAGAAAGGTCTGTTCAATCCCTTTCAAGTACTGAAAAGCGCAGCTTTTTGTGAGGCTTGGTTGCCGAGATATCGGCTTCCAAAGCAAATCAAATGCGATTGGGTTGACAAATTTGGAAATCATTTTGGATTGAAATATCTTGAGAACCAGAAGCTGCAGGAGCGTTTGGTTTTCAGCGGTGGATAGGTATTATATAGACCTTTCTTTTCATGTATATATCGATGGGTTTGGGAAACATTTTTGAAAATGTAATTTTTTTTTGCAAGGGGTAACCTTGATTTTTTTTCAAAAATCTTTAAAAAAATTAAATCGGCAAATTGTACACCAATAGAAAGGTCTGTTCAATCCCTTTCAAGTACTGAAAAGCGCAGCTTTTTGTGAGGCTTGGTTGCCGAGATATCGGCTTCCAAAGCAAATCAAATGCGATTGGGTTGACAAATTTGGAAATAATTTTGGATTGAAATATCTTGAGAACCAGAAGCTGCAGGAGCGTTTGGTTTTCAGCGGTGGATAGGTATTATACTGACCTTTCTTTTCATGTATATATCGATGGGTTTGGGAAACATTTTTGAAAATGTAAATTTTTTCCGCAAGGGGTTAACCTTGATTTTTTTTCAAAAATCTTTAAAAAAATTAAATCGGAAAATTGTACACCAATAGAAAGGTCTGTTCAATCCCTTTCAAGTACTGAAAAGCGCAGCTTTTTGTGAGGCTTGGTTGCCGAGATATCGACTTCCAAAGCAAATCAAATGCGATTGGGTTGACAAATTTGGAAATCATTTTGGATTGAAATATCTTGAGAACCAGAAGCTGCAGGAGCGTTTGGTTTTCAGCGGTGGATAGGTATTATATAGACCTTTCTTTTCATGTATATATCGATGGGTTTGGGAAACATTTTTGAAAATGTAATTTTTTTCCGCAAGGGGTTAACCTTGATTTTTTTTCAAAAATCTTTAAAAAAATTAAATCAGCAAATTGTACACCAATAGAAAGGTCTGTTCAATCCCTTTCAAGTACTGAAAAGCGCAGCTTTTTGTGAGGCTTGGTTTGCCGAGATATCGGCTTCCAAAGCAAATCAAATGCGTTTGGGTTGACAAATTTGGAAATAATTTTGGATTGAAATATCTTGAGAACCAGAAGCTGCAGGAGCGTTTGGTTTTCAGCGGTGGATAGGTATTATATAGACCTTTCTTTTCATGTATATATCGATGGGTTTGGGAAACATTTTTGAAAATGTAATTTTTTTCCGCAAGGGGTTAACCTTGATTTTTTTTCAAAAATCTTTAAAAAAATTAAATCGGAAAATTGTACACCAATAGAAAGGTCTGTTCAATCCCTTTCAAGTACTGAAAAGCGCAGCTTTTTGTGAGGCTTGGTTGCCGAGATATCGGCTTCCAAAGCAAATCAAATGCGATTGGGTTGACAAATTTGGAAATCATTTTGGATTGAAATATCTTGAGAACCAGAAGCTGCAGGAGCGTTTGGTTTTCAGCGGTGGATAGGTATTATATAGACCTTTCTTTTCATGTATATATCGATGGGTTTGGGAAACATTTTTGAAAATGTAATTTTTTTCCGCAAGGGGTTAACCTTGATTTTTTTTCAAAAATCTTTAAAAAAAATTAAATCGGCAAATTGTACACCAATAGAAAGGTCTGTTCAATCCCTTTCAAGTACTGAAAAGCGCAGCTTTTTGTGAGGCTTGGTTGCCAAGATATCGGCTTCCAAAGCAAATCAAATGCGATTGGGTTGACAAATTTGGAAATCATTTTGGATTGAAATATCTTGAGAACCAGAAGCTGCAGGAGCGTTTGGTTTTCAGCGGTGGATAGGTATTATATAGACCTTTCTTTTCATGTATATATCGATGGGTTTGGGAAACATTTTTGAAAATGTAATTTTTTTCCGCAAGGGGTTAACCTTGATTTTTTTTCAAAAATCTTTAAAAAAATTAAATCGGAAAATTGTACACCAATAGAAAGGTCTGTTCAATCCCTTTCAAGTACTGAAAAGCGCAGCTTTTTGTGAGGCTTGGTTGCCGAGATATCGGCTTCCAAAGCAAATCAAATGCGATTGGGTTGACAAATTTGGAAATCATTTTGGATTGAAATATCTTGAGAACCAGAAGCTGCAGGAGCGTTTGGTTTTCAGCGGTGGATAGGTATTATATAGACCTTTCTTTTCATGAATATATCGATGGGTTTGGGAAACATTTTTGAAAATGTAATTTTTTTCCGCACGGGGTTAACCTTGATTTTTTTTCAAAAATCTTTAAAAAAATTAAATCGGAAAATTGTACACCAATAGAAAGGTCTGTTCAATCCCTTTCAAGTACTGAAAAGCGCAGCTTTTTGTGAGGCTTGGTTGCCGAGATATCGGCTTCCAAAGCAAATCAAATGCGATTGGGTTGACATATTTGGAAATCATTTTGGATTGAAATATCTTGAGAACCAAAAGCTGCAGGAGCGTTTGGTTTTCAGCGGTGGATAGGTATTATATAGACCTTTCTTTTCATGTATATATCGATGGGTTTGGGAAACATTTTTGAAAATGTAATTTTTTTCCGCAAGGGGTTAACCTTGATTTTTTTTCAAAAATCTTTAAAAAAATTAAATCGGAAAATTGTACTCCAATAGAAAGGTCTGTTCAATCCCTTTCAAGTTGTGAAAACCGCAGCTTTTTGCGAGGCTTGGTTGCCGAGATATCGGCTTCCAAAGCAAATCAAATGCGATTGGGTTGACAAATTTGGAAATCATTTTGGATTGAAATATCTTGAGAACCAGAAGCTGCAGGAGCGTTTGGTTTTCAGCGGTGGATAAGTATTATATAGACCTTTCTTTTCATGTATATATCGATGGGTTTGGGAAACATTTTTGAAAATGTAATTTTTTTCCGCAAGGGGTAACCTTGATTTTTTTTCAAAAATCTTTAAAAAAATTAAATTGGAAAATTGTACACCAATAGAAAGGTCTGTTCAATCCCTTTCAAGTACTGAAAACCGCAGCTTTTTGCGAGGCTTGGTTGCCGAGATATCGGCTTCCAAAGCAAATCAAATGCGATTGGGTTGACAAATTTGGAAATCATTTTGGATTGAAATATCTTGAGAACCAAAAGCTGCAGGAGCGTTTGGTTTTCAGCGCTGCATAGGTATTCCATAGACCTTTCTTTTCATGTATATATCGATGGGTTTGGGAAACATTTTTGAAAATGTAATTTTTTTCCGCAAGGGGTTAACCTTGATTTTTTAACAAAAATCTTTAAAAAAATTAAATCGGAAAATTGTACACCAATAGAAAGGCCTGTTCAATCCCTTTCAAGTACGGAAAACCGCAGCTTTTTGTGAGGCTTGGTTGCCGAGATATCGGCTTCCAAAGCAAATCAATTGCGATTGGGTTGACAAATTTGGAAATCATTTTGGATTGAAATATCTTGAGAACCAGAAGCTGCAGGAACGTTTGGTTTTCAGCGCTGGATAGGTATTCCATAGACCTTTCTTTTCATGTATATATCGATGGGTTTGGGAAACATTTTTGAAAATGTAATTTTTTCCGCAAGGGGTTAACCTTGATTTTTTTTCAAAAATCTTTAAAAAAATTAAATCGGAAAATTGTACTCCAATAGAAAGGTCTGTTCAATCCCTTTCAAGTACTGAAAACCGCAGCTTTTTGTGAGGCTTGGTTCTTCTGTTTTTTTCATACGCGCCTATTTATTGTCTGTTCATGTTATTGGGACATTATGTAAGTTCAAGAGGTATACAGAGCATACATAAACTAACATGACTTATTACGTACGAATAACGCACGGATATTGTTCGGGTGGAATTTTCTGCTAATTCTTCAATTGTTACGAAGTTTCTGTTATGCTGCTAAATGTATCTATGGTATGTTATTGCGAATGAATAGTTGAAGAAAAGCTAAGTTTGCATTGTGGAGTAATGAAAGTTAAGTCTTATGATCAAGCTGTACAGTAACTACAAAGTAGTATGAATTACAATTACTATTTCCTATTTTATAAATTTTTTAGCTTCTTAAAATTCCATTTTACAAATTATTGCACTAACGCAATAACTTCTACCACATACAACCTACTTTTTGATATTTTTATTGCTCTACAATCTTTCTTCAAATTGACACTAATTTGCTTTCGAATCAACTCGGTCTCTGTTTCACAGTCTTGAAATTCGTCTTACTGTAATTTTCACCAAACCGACTATAGCCAAGCCAACTTACAGCACCAGCAGCGGAGCGCCCCAGAAAAGTTACACAACTTGCACCAATCATAAAGTGTGCACCGATGCCATCACCAACCACTAAAACCAGACACACTACTAAGGAATTTCCTCATCCGCTCCTCGGTGAAGAATCTGATACTAAACAACCATCACAACCCTATAGCTACTCCAGATCATAAAAGGTTTCCTGAAATTCGAAGCCGAATCTCAATGATGCAAAGCAAAGTTCCTTCACCGACTGAGTTGAGTTGTTAATTTTGTTGCAGCAGCATAATTTAGATATATGTACATACATCATCACCTTACCTTGCATCGACATCAGTTTCACTTTCATTTAGGGCGAAGAGTGTTAAGTCATCTCTCAGTCTGCAGCGGGGTGATGGAGGCGCTGCCGACGCGACAGGTGCGGTGGTAGCGCATGGAGTCAGGTGTTTCCATGTGGGATGAGAAAATGCTATGGTGCTGCAGCACGGGACAATATAAAAACTAGCATCAAGTCAGGTTTTTCAATCAAATTAGGTGCGTGATGCATGGCGTCGGACTCTATGTATGCGCATAATTGCAATACGAACTAATATGGTCAGGATATGTAACATGTGCTGAGTGCGGATCTAGGGGTAATGTTGTGAATTTTTTTTGTTTTTTCTAAATAATTTCAACATCACTACTACTTATCATCACTACACAAGGATACAAGGGTCTTCAGATCTTTAAACTTTGCATTATATGTTGTAGAGAAGGCAATTTAGTAATTAAGAAACGTGCGAGCCTTATAGTAGTAGCACCTGACATTTTTTTTATCAAAATTTAAAATATTAATGGATATGCGTCTTGAGCATAAGAATCCATTTTTATTTTCTTTTTAAAATCACATAGAAATACTTAAAATGTGGTAAAAGAATTTTCTTAATATTTTGAAAAATGACAAACTCTCTATGATGATATTTCAAATAAATGCTTCTTTAAATGCTAAGGACGATTTTCTATCACAAACAATTGTCCATTCGTTTTCGAAATATTGAATTTATGGAAATCCAAATAAAACATACTTTAGTGAATTAATTAGAATTCCAATGACCTATACAAAATCCGGTGGTACGTTAATGAAAAAGTCAGAAATAAAAAAAACACCGGCTCGTGGTAACATTTTATATAAACATTTTTATAACAAAATGTAGAATTTTTGCACTAAATTTTTACTTGCGATTATTGGTCTTATAAGGCAAGTTATGCATTCTAACAATCAAACATGACATTTTGATCATAGAGAACACCAAAAAAGTGGGTCCCCCAATTCCGTCTGTCTGTCTTTCACTGTCCTAGAGTCTGCAGCCTAAACGGTTCGCTGGATTTGCTTCAAACTTGGTATATATTGTTTTTTTTCGGTAATATGCCCCTCGTTTTTTTTTTAATTTTTTTTAAGATGACAAATAACAGTAGCTCCCATACATTTCTTTACAAATCTTATTATTCTCAAAAACGGCCCCAACGATTTTTATAATAAAAAAATCAAAAAGGTAACTTTTGATTTTATTTTTTGGAAAAATATGTTATTTTTGGTCCCACTTTTTTGGTTTTCGATTTCCTCGGAAACGGGTAATTTGATTTTTGTGAAATTTTTTACGCAGAAGCTCCTAAAAAGTTTAAACACTATTGTATACCAAAATTTTTCAAAACACTTTTTTTTGGAAAGTAATTTTTTTTTGGAAATGAATTTTTTTTGAAAATTCAAAATTTCGAAAACGACTCAATAGATTTCTTCGTATTTGGTGTTTTTTTTTTATATTATCTTGAATAATTAAAAAAAAACTATTTTTCTAAAATAAAAAAACAACGGTAGCTCTTATACAAATGGTTAAAAAACCGTTAAGAAAAAAATGTATTTCTCGAAAACGGCTCCAAGAATTTTTATAAAAAAATTGAGTGCTCTTAAATTAGTACAGTTCACTTTTAAGTATAAAAATATTTTTTTGTGTGACTTATTAACGGTACTTCCCATAAATTGGATGAACTGACTAAAATAATTTTTTATACAAATGCTCCCTAAAATTGTTAATAAAACTGCATACTCAAATTTGTAAAAAAAAGTTTTTCGATTTTTAAAAAATAAACAAAAATTTTTTTTTAAATTTGAATTTTATATGTATATTAATAATATCTTCAAAATGGTGCTTCAAATTTTGTTTCGAAAAATGTTTTCAAAATTTCATAAATAAAAAATCAATTTATTAAAAAAATGCTCCAACGATTTTTGAATTTTATTTTTGATATATTCTTTTTTATCCATGAATTCAAATTACATCTTTGTTTTCCTTCAAACTATAACGACTAAGCAATATAAAAACATTTAGTTATGTGTATTATCCAGTTATTCCTACCTTATTACGAATTTTTGCATACGTCACTGAATACTAAATGCAATGTAGGTCCTCATACATTTATATATGCATATGTGCTTTAAAAATCAGATGAATCTTATGTAGGCATATTGCACCTAAATTATGAAGTTGTTTGTATATATCTACCTACCGACCTACATCCTCCATTTTCATTATTATATGTACATTTTTACATACTTAGGTTCTATCAATATGTATATATATGTAGATACATTTTACTCTCCTAACTTACTTAATTAAAATCCATAACTTAGATTTAAATATACATTTGTAGGTTGGTACCTATGTAACTATTCCTTGAAGCTTGCTTTCGACAATTCATTATATGTACTAAGAATCAAGGTAATCTAACCTACATAGGGTTCAAACCTGCAAAGGATAACTACACCTAACTAACTTAACCTCAATGGTTAGCTACATTAAAGTTGTTAACTCCAAAAGCAAGTTCGTACGATCCAGTCGTGCATTTTATTTTTTATTAAAATCTTTAGATCCGTTTTCGATATTATTAAGATTTATCATTTTTGGTACAAATAATTGTATGGTATATATCGTTATTTTTGGGGCTAAAAAAATATTAAATAAAATGCACGACTGGATCGTACAAACTTGCTCTTGTAGCTAACAACTTTAGTGTTACTCACTGACGCTGTTGGTAGTTAGCTAGTCTATTAGAGTTATCCTATGCAGATTTAAAGCCCACGTTGGTAATATTCAAGGAATAGTTAAATAGGTAAATAAAAAATTATATTTAAATGGATTTTAATTATGAAAATTAGGAGGGTAATAATGTAAATAGGTACAAGTACATACATGAATATAATGAAAGTGAATGGTGTATAGGTTGGAAAAATCGTTTTTTAAACTTATTTAAACTGCCTAAACCACCACTTTAATCAGTTTTTCGGAAAAACGAAGAACGCCATTAGATGCCACAGATCAATGAAAATTTTATAAAAAGTATCTCGAAAATTGTAGGACGGGTTTTGATGAAATCCTGTTTTTTTTATTTTTCGTTTTTTGAAAACAAAATTCTTTTGAAATTTTGATATGCAATTTTTTAGAGACTATTAATGTTCATGTGAAAATAAAATTTAAAATTATTTTTTTGATTAGTTTTAAAATTATTGATTTTTCAAAAAAAAATTTAATAAATTATTTTAATTAAAAAAAAGTTATTAAGAATTCTGATGTGCCAAAATAATTTAGCTACTTAAATCTTCGCAGATATAAAATTTGACAGAAATCCAATGTACCATTACCGAGAAAGCCAAACATTAAAAAAACCGTTATATGAAAGGTACCGTTAATAGACTTTTCCTGTAAACTTGGTTCATATCAAATGATAGTTATTATCAACAAAAAAATTCTCAAAATTTTTTATCAAAATCGTTGAAGCCGTTGTAGAGAAAAATAAGATTTTCCTTCAAAATCATATGGCAGGTACCGTCATTTTTAGGCCTAAAAATAAAATTTCAATTTCCCCTCTGAGGAATATCAAAATGATCACACATACCAAATTTGAAGGCAATCGCTTAAGCCGTTTAGGCTGTAGCTCGTTATACATACAGATGGACAGACTGACAGACATTCAGACAGACATTTTTTGGCGATCAATTTTTTAATCTTCTCTATGATCGTAATGTCATGTTTGATTGTTAGAATTTTTTTTTTATGAATACATAACTTGCCTTATAGTACCTACATACTCGTATAATCGCAAGTAAAAACGAATTGAGGCTATCACCTAAAGCCTGCGATTGCAGGAAACCGAACTGAAACATGTTGCACATCAAAAATTTAGAAACTTGCTTATGAGGAGCCAATAACACATTTTGTTTAAATGAATTGTTATTTAAATTAAATTAGTATAGGGTCCGTCGGTAAAATTTTCTAAGCTATTTTATCATTTCGCAATTTCTTGTTTATGCAAAATATTAATTTCGCATTTAGGTCTGGAACTGTTGTAACAGTTTTTGCTTGGCAAATTTCAATGATCATTTCGCACATTTTACTTAGCAATTCTTATCTCGCATTTGATTATTTGTCATTACATTTTTCACTATTTATTATTTTGCAATGCAGTTGTTTGCTGTTTCCATTTCTTTTTTTTTGTATTCTGAATATTATTATTGCTTTCCTTCTATATTTTAGCTACATTTTAATAATTTCAATTTGCGAAATAGCAGCTGAAATGACGAAATATTTTTTGATTAAATTCTTAAAGCGACTTTTGTTTTTAACGGAACTATGGTATCTGTTCATTTTTTTATTTCAAAATGTGTTGTATTGCAAATTAACATTTTCGCAATTCATTGTTATTGTTTCATATATCACATCGCATTATTTCTTCGCTATATTTGTTTTCGATTTTATTTTGATGTTAATTTATTTCGCGCTTAAAAAATTAAGTAGTTAAATAAAGCTTGATAATCAATTCTTCAATTACTTGTGTATATTTTTTGCTTCTGCTTTTCAATTTCGCAGACTTATTTATTTAACACTCTTTTCCATTTCCTACAATTCAGCAGGTAGATGGCGTTTTCATACCGGGTTAATTTACTGACCAAAAAAATGCGAAACACCTATTGCGAATTGTTTGAAATATAAGTTGATTATTGCGAAGTGTTTTTTGAGAAATGATTTTAATTCAACATTTTACCCGAAAGTAGCTTTCTTTTTCAGAAAAAAATATGGCGATCTAAGAGTCCTTCGAAGATGCTTCCTTAAAACTTCCCAATCTTTGAAAATATCAACAATTTCATTTTAACGAAACACATTTTTTCCTAAGCTTTGGTATTTGATGGATATTCCTTGGAGAATTCGAAGCCCCTTTTACAAATGCTGCACAAACATAAGATAACAAGTTTAGTGCTCCGATTTATAGCTTGTTAAATCATATTATATAAATCGCACAAGTTTGCGAAGTTTGTGAAAGAGCAAAGAAGGAAATAACTGGCGCGAAGCGAATATTGTAAATACAAAACTTGATTAGTGAAATTATAAGCACGTTTTTCAGCTCTATTTTTGTGGTTGGATAAAAATAAAATAAAATGTTGTCTATACGAATAGATGATCGTATTGTAATGGGGACGACGAGGTAAGCAGAAGAAAAAAATAACAAATGTATCAAAACACCATATAGTCCTGAATATTTGAAATTGTTTAGGTAAAATTATTTGCGATGGTGTTAATTGATTGTTTTACTTGATAAGCAAAAAAATTTTTAGCTCTACTATAATATGTTATGGTCAGGCTCGTTGCAGTTAGACACTTGTTTAAAAGATGTCATTTTAGGAAACTTTTGTGTTGTTAATATTGAAAAATTAGACTTGTGTTCCTTTGGTTTGGAATTTACGCACAATACTGCGGATTGATGTATTTACAGGTTTTGATCCGGCTTTGATTTGTTTAACACTAATGTTTAGCGTCGTTTTAGGAATAATACATGGTTTTATAGAAATAAACAACGGAATGAAAGAAATTAAATGATTCATCCAATTTAAAAACGGAAAAAAATTATTATTATTATTTTTTGAAGTACACCTATTCTTACATTCTCTTTGACCAACTTTCAAGACTAAAATTGGATTACTTTACTTCCTTAAAATTCATATTCTGGTAGAGCAAAATTGGTTAAGTATCTAAGATTCGAAAAACTACAATTAAACGCGAAAGATGGTAGTGGGTTTTTGAAGTGAGACCTATTAGGGCTGAAAATAAAAGACTGAATTTTTGGAGTAACGAAATGTCAAATATGAAACGCTATGATCATTAATTAGCTAAGAGTAGGCGGGTGTTGTAAAAGTGGGTTCTAGGGTAAAAGTCAAAATGATAGGACAATACATTTCACAGTAGTGGAATAAGTTTAAATGTTTAGGTAATTCAAATAATTATCCTACTAAGTGTGAAAGTTTGTCTGGATGGATGGATGTTTGTTACTCAATCACACCAGAACGGCAGAACTGATCTGGATGAAATTTGGCGCAGAGATGGACTATAGTCTGGAATAGCACACATGCTAATTCTTATCCCGGTAAAGTTTATAGTTATATAGAAATAAAATACAATATATGACTGGATCGCTCGCAAATGCAAATGCTTTTATGTTCGATTACATCGTAGAAAAAGCTAAATATATATATTTTCAAAGTCGCTTTTTACTTAATTTGGATAAACTTAATTTTTTTTCTAAAACAAATATTGGTATAACAATTATAAATATTTAAAAATATAAACTTAAAAACATATTTTCAAAAAAAATCTTTCATCCGTTTTCGAAATATTGAATTTTCAAAAACAAAATTTCAAAGCATACAAAAAAAATATTTTTCGAAAATTTTGATGAGCAATCTTATTTAGAATTTGAAGGATTTCCAGTATTAACATTTTGATCGATATCCGTGGAACAATTAATGAGAAAGTCGAAAGTCAAAAAAATGGTTTCCAGGACCGCTAATAACAAAATTTGTAAAAAAATGTCTATCAAAATGTAGAACAGTGTTGCAAAGATTTTTTTTTTAAATCAAAATCGTTAGAGCTGTTTTCGAGATAATAAAGATGGTAGAACAAATTGTATTGCAGGTACCGTTAGTTTTGGGGGTAAAAAAAAACGGTTCAAAAATGTATTTGACATACCAAGTTTGAATAAAATTGCTTCAGACACTTAGGACAGACGAAATTGCGGTACCCACACGTTTTTGGCTTTCTCTGTCATCACAAGGTCAAGTCTGTTTTCCAAATACATAATTTGCCTTATAATATCGTCTGGATCGCACGTACTTCCAAGAGGAATGATCAATCAGATTGTATGTACAAGATTCCTAGTGGAAACGGCTAAATATAATTTTAATAAATTGTTATATTTAAAAATTGGTTAATTTTTTCTAGAAAAAATTTTGGTAAATCAATAATTGCAAAACAAATCGTACACCATTTTCGAGATATAAAAAAAAATATTTTTCGAAAATGTTGGTAGTATTATTTATAATTCGAATGACCTCATTATTAAAAATTTTAATCGAAATCCGTTGAGTCGTTTATGAGAAAGATACAAAGATACAAAAAATGCTTGTTAATAATAAAAAAAAAATTTCAGACCAAAATGTAGACTATATTAATAGTAGTGAACAGATTTCTCTAAATAAAAATCTGTATAGTCGTTTTCGAGATAATTAAGATGGTAACAAAAATTGTATGATATGTACCGTTATTTTTGGGGCTACACGTGTAATTATTAAAAGAATTTTGAATACTTTTAGGCCTGATAGTTGTTTTGCATTAAACACCTGGAAACGAAAGTTTGTAAATTAAATTGTCCCGGAATCATGATATGAATAAATGCAAAGGGTTATCCATTTTGCGGTTTCAAAAGTATAGTGTTGGAATTCGACATCTGTCAAACTAAGTTGTGAAACCATTTTTTTTTTTCAGTTGAAGGTCTGACATTTACGAAAATGGATCGCTTAATTATCGCACAAAGCATAAAAATTGTTAAAATCTACTACAAAAATGGTGATTCTGCCACAGCCACATATCATGCTTTAAGAGGAGATTATGGTTACATAATCGTCCAACTACGCAAGCAATTGGCAAAATTGTGAAGAAATTTGAAGAGACTGGATTGGTTACAGATACTGCAAGGCCTGTGCATCATCGTTTGGATCGTACCATTGAAAATATCGCTGTTGTAAGTGAAAGTGTTGCTAAAAACCCGAATGTGTCGATTCCTCGTCGTTCTCAGGAATTAGGACTGTCTTACGGCAAATTATGGCGTATTTTGCACCTACATCCATTTAAAGTCCAGCTCACACAACAACTGAAGCCAGCTGACCATTCACAACGTCGTAGATACGTCGAATGGGTGCTTGAACAACAGGCGGTGGACGGCAGTTTTACGAACAAAATTTTCTTCAGCGACGAAGCCCATTTCTCGCTCGGTGGGTATGAAACAAAATTGTCGTATTTAGAGTTCTGAGAATCCTCAAGTAATTGAAGATAGACCATTACATCCACACAAAATCACTGTTCGGGGCGCTCTTTGCTCCGGAGGTGTGATTGGACCTTACTTCTTCGAAAACCACGATGGAACGACTGTCACCGTCAATTCGGAGCTTTATGGTCATATGATAACCGACTTTTTTTTGCTGCTATTGAAGAATACGACTTGGAGAATATGTGGTTTCAACAAGACGGTGCCATTTGCCACACAACTCGAGCGAATATGGCTTTATTGCAAGAGACATTTTCTGGCAGAAAAATTCTCGTCGTGGCGATATCAACTGGCCACCAAGATCATGACACCGCTGGCCTTTTTTTTTGTGGGGCTAGGCGAAATACCGTGTTTTTGCAGATAAACCTTTAACTCTTGAGCTCTTTAAAACCAACATTCGTCAAGTTATGGCTGAGATACCGCCCAATATGTGTCAAAAAGTGGTCGAAAATTACCTCAAAAGAATCGATGCTTGCAACAATTCGCGTGGTGGTCATTTAAATGATGTAGTGTTTCGCACATAATGTCAATGTTCAAACTTTATAATAAAAAATAAATATCATAAAAAAAAATATTTTATATGTGTTTTATTTACGTTTACTTCTGAAACCGCAAAATGAAGAACCCGTTATTTCCAACTAAAAATTCTTTTTCTATGTGGTTCCTGTGTACGAGACAGGAAAAACAATTAATACATTGCTCTTATTCCTCAAAAGTCGAATGAATTGGTTATCATTAAAAGAGTGCACACACTGATACCGACAACCAAGCACCACTTCAATCAATCTAATGCATATAGTATGTTTCATTGGAAAAGCAATGAAAATTGTTCATTTTGAAATTTCAGTTTGGAATGTAAATACTTTGTTATACTTTTTTTTTTTTTAGATCCTGTAACCTGATCTTCCTTGTTGCATTCACACAACTTTTCTTTTGACAAATATGCATTGTCTATCTATCTGGTAAAATTGTTACGCGTGTCATACCATTAACAACCAACCAAACGAATTCAATTATCCTGACGCGACTCCACGTAGCGATTATTGCATACCCAACGCAAATCGTTAAACTGTTTCCATTTTCGTATAATCCAATTCACTGTGACCATTTATGTTAACCCACTTCCGATTTCCGGACAACATTGACGTCTTAAGTAAGTTGTCAACTATTCGAACAAAATGCGAACGATCTACTCAACCGAAAATATTTCCTTAAACATTTGCCGCGCAACATTATGATACAGACAAAAAAAATCTGAGTATACGCACAGTATCACTGTCTCGCGCCTTATAGGTAACTTAACTGGTAAACTTACCTCCATCTTGATGACTTCCCGAAATTCAGTCTTGTAATTTGAACACCTTGGCGGGATATCTAAACACCAATTCGAAGCGCGAACCTTCACCTGCTGCATGGTGGGCGTTTGTTTCTGTTCGACGTAGGATTCCTCCCGAGTGCAAATGTGATTGTTGATCGTGAGGTTGGTGTTCACCCCATCGGTGGAGGTTAGGGTTGTGACACTCGCGTGATTCACACTATTAGATTCGAGGCAGGTGATGTCATGATGACGTATCACCTCTGATATCAGTATCAACGAAACTAGGTGTTGTATCTGCAACATAGCTTTGTTGCTCGAGGAAATCTATCTTTGTATCTTTTCGTTAAATTTTCGTTCCACTATTATATTTTTTTTAGCAAATATTCGAGTTTGATCAGTTAGGCGGAACAACGATAACTGAAAAGTTCTGGGATTGCTCCCCCAAAACTCCCCAGATACAAATTAGTTGTGATATACCTACACAAAAAGTCAGATACATGTTCGTTGTCTTTTTCGCTCGTATTTGGATTTGTACAATTTGTTTGTTTGTTTTTACATATTTTTTTGTTGTCTGTCTGAGATATTTTATTTAATCTCATTTGCAATGACGATGTCCTTAGTGGGAAGACCTTACTCCAAGTTGTCACTTCACGTTGTTGTTGCAATAATAATAAATACTGTTCAGCTAAAAAGCGGTCGAGTTTGTTTGTTTTGTTTGCGTTTGAATGTATATCTTGCTTGGGAGAATAATGTAATGGGTGTAGCGGTGTGCGTAATGCCTAGTGCATTATTTAAATTGAATGAGACAACATGTAGTTTTGAGTTCAGTCGCTTGACCCTCATTATGGTACGACGACCACCACCAACACATTAAACAGTGGGGCGTGCTGATGATTATTTATGGGGGCAATAAGTTTCAATAGAATTTTATTTTTCCACGGAATACATAGAGGATTTTGAATCTTTAAGTTGATGTTTTATTTTGCGTAAATATTTTATTAAAAAAAAGTAGTGATACGAGTATATTTATCAGAATCAGATGTTGGCAACATTAATAGACCAATTGGACCAATAGAATATGGCTTTTTAACCAGACATTCTGAATGCTTGATTAAATTCACGTTTTGAATAGATATGTATGTTGGTCCAATTTAGGAGAGAATTGAAAGACCCTCCGCCTCACAATCAGAGAGTTCGTATTTAATAGGAAAATACAAACCTTATTAATGTCAAATAACACAGATGAAGTGAGCTCTAGATCTAGAGGATTATGATAACTTCACCCGGAAAATCATATGTGATCCCAAATTTGACTTTATTATGGAAGAAGCTTACGTTTGCGAGGCTCTAGTCTGTCAACAAGCGGTAAGAGGGACACCCGTCTCCAGGTCTCTATAACCGACATAATCAAGTAAACCCTTGAAATTATCATACAAATAACGATCAACATACATGTCAAGAAACAGAGGAGGATTGGCACATTAAGTAGCCGACTTGTTGTCCTTTGGAGTGGTAATTTTGGTTAGTACTTATAAGGAAAACTTTCTTATAATGCTGAATTCAATGGGTTAAATTCAAGTGTACCTCACATGAAATATGAAATTGTCCGTTCCCTAAATGGTCAGTTATGGGACCATTTAAGATAATAAAATAACTTTAATTTGGGGTCTTTTTTCGTTAAGTCCCGAGGAACCTTTGAACTCCATTCCGCCTTGAAGCAGAATATATGATAGACGCATTTTGCACCTTGGATTACTTACTTCTTTGAAAAAAAAAACAGTAGGGTCATTCACGATCCGATGTATCTGGTCTTGTATCATTGTAAAATTGTAAAAATATAGCATTTTTTTGCACTACAACAGCAAAATATACTGAATGTCAAAGTCTTACACTTTTACAATACCCGAACCCTATTGTAACAGAAAAATACAAGAGTGTAAAATTTTTTAACACAAACTTAAGATATTTCAGAACAATTGTGAAACAGATTTTGACATTTGCTTCAGTGTTGCTTAAGATTAGTAAAGGTGTTTTCACAGTCTGTTGTAAAAAAATAAAATTTTTGCAATTTTACAAGACTTGTTACACCCGATCGTGAATACCCCTAGTGTTTATTTATGGTAACTGAAGGAACAAGTTCAGCACAATAAAGATCAATCAGTGAGTGGAACATTCTATGAAAACCAATTGTACAGGGTTTTCGATAAAGTACCTAGGACTTTGTGTAGTGTTAGAAATTGTATTTATTTAAATATGTGTAATTTTTGTTTTCCTTGAAATATTGTGAATTTTTTAGCTAACCAAAAGTATGTATTTATCACTCAAAAGTACTCTGTCTCAGTTCTTGTTCTAACTTCGGAGAGGTCTCAAATTTTCATTGAAGATATATAAATTTTATTTCTTACAAAAGCTAACGGTTTGGTAGTATGCCTCTCATTTCCATCATTCTGAAGAGGTATTGTACAACGTTAGCAAAACCACTAAGAGCCGTTTTCTTCACTACAAGTTGAACTCAACTTGGGGATTTTTATTCTTAACTTGTGATTTTGGTTTTCTTCACTCAAAGTTGATAGTTTCAATTTTCGATTCTCAACTCTCGAGTTCATCAACTTCTGGTTTTCTCAACTTCCGAAAATAGTAGAAGTTGAGAGAGCAAACTTGAGAGTATTCTGTCAAATTGAAATTTGTAATACATTTGGTTGCATCTTCTGTGAAAAATTATTCTCGGTTTCAGTTTGAATATGAGTATTTTTTAAATTAATTTTTCCAAGAAAATTATTAATGGGAAAATCATTTATCGTCTGCTTCCAGAAGCGAAGAAGATGTGAAGAAGATGTGTCAACGGGTCGGGCTTGATTTTATCTACCGATTTCGTAATCAAAGTGAACAACAATTTTGCTCTTGGAATTGATAAAGATCGCGCTAATTACGACCAACATTATTGATTGTGCTGAGGTATTATGCACTCGTGTTAATTCACTTTGCCGTTGCTGATTTTATTGGCGTAAGTGAAGTTGGTGTCAAATACAATTATCAACCTAGCGCTCCAGTTTGTTCGCATGTCCAAAAACCAAGAGAACGGTTACAAGAAGCGAGAGAATAATATTATGTTGTAGCCAAATTTCCAATAGCAATTGGGACATTTAGGTATGGATTATCTGAAAGGATCCAATGACCCAACCGAATCATCTGTCTATGTACATTATGTAATCAGTGAATTTCTATAAAACTGGAATTTTTTGTATTATAACTGTCCAACAAACATTATTTTTGATTTTGATTATTTTCACGTATACAATTATTTTCACATATATACAATCGCATTAAGATTCAGAATTGTCAGAATAAAACAAAATTGTTCAGTTGGGAAACCCGGATCGGAGAGGAATTACGGATTGCCAAATAGTTTCATTGAATGAATGTTATGCCTTAATTTGTTTACGTTTGTTACGTACTCCACTGTACAGTCACCTAATATAATTTACAACATATTACATCTGTACAGAGTTTTCAAAGAACTGAATAAATCTCCTTTGCCTAAACTGATAAAATGAACATCTGCACTTTGAAGAGAAATTTTACGTGTATGAACATAAAGTGTCGAATCCGTCGGTCCCAAAATTATATGCCTGATTTGCCGAAATAATCGCAAAGAATAAATTCAAA
Source organism: Philhelius pedissequus (assembly GCA_910595825.1). NCBI lineage: Eukaryota > Metazoa > Arthropoda > Insecta > Diptera > Syrphidae > Philhelius > Philhelius pedissequus. Next base: position 82,515,082 of record OU343163.1, read on the forward strand.
ACTAAAGTTGAAACATACGTTTCTGTCAAAAATTTCCCAGGGAAATTTTTAAAAACGCTAACTTTTGAATTCCAACTCTCGAGTTGAGATTTAAAATAGTGAAGAAAGACACATTTGAACTTGTCAACTCTCAAGTTTGTGTCAACTCTAGAGTTGGCCAACTTGAGAGTTTGCGGGAAGTTGACAAATAGTGAAGAAAATGGCCCTAAGTAAGCTTTCAATATGTCCTACGCTATTGTACTTTTTTCGAGTGGAACGAAAACAACATTGCCAATCCAAAAAGGCGATGCTTCTTCCACCGTCACTTTGCACTTATGTCCCTTATTTCCGAGGTCATGGAAACACTGATTAATTATCAGTTTAAGAAATATCTCGACGAACGGAACCTAACCGACGACGCTCTGGTAGCAATAGGTCTACTGGTGATCTAATGGTGTATCTTACCGAACAGTGGCACAAATCTTTACATAGTTTTGGAATAAGTAAGTCTATTGCGCTTGATATTTTAAAAGCATGTCATAGAGTTTGGCATCAAGCACTCTTACCGAAAATGCGTTTTTTTAGTATTAATCAATCTCTTCGTCCTTGGCTTAAAAAATATGTTTATCCGTTGTAGTGTTGTATTGAACGATTTCAAGTCTGATATTCACAAATAGAATGCTGGTGTGCCCCAAGGGTTCGTTTTGTCTCTTACTCTTTCTTTCATTTTCATTAATGATCTGCTATCTGGAACTTCTAATCCACTAGGTTGTTTTGCAGACGATAGTACTCTCGTTTTCAGATTCGCCTTCTTGTTCTTTGGCTGTGGGCTAGCATTGCTGTTCAATCGAACAAAATTTGTCTGTGCAAGTGCTTTTTTGGACTAAAAATAAAATTAATCCAACAGGCGCTCATGAAAAAGCAGAAGGTATTCGATTATTTCTGTACAAAACATTTTAAAGAGGTTGGCAACAAGCTGTCTTATGGAAAATGCTTGCATTTGGTATCGATTGGTATTTTAGGATTGCTATCATATTGCAATAATGATAAACTCATTAAATTCTGATCTCGATAGCATAGTCCAATTGAGAAAAAAAACCACACAATGCTTCAAAAACTCAGTGATGTATTCTATCGTTAAAGCAGTTTACCTTTGAGCCAAACTTCGGACGTACTATCAAATAAAGAAATTCTCCCTTTAGTAGTACAACGAACGCGAATGTGAAATACTCTCAATTTTTCCCTCCCATTTTGATATCCAGAAGTATCTCCTCTTACATCCTTCCATATTTTCCTAACGCTTGCACTCTGATCATTTTACGGGCAGTCAAAACCCGTTTTGTTCCCACATAATTAAAAAAAAAAAAAAAAAAAAAAAAAATGAAAGCAATTAGGTACGTGCGATGCAGTCGTGCATTTTATTTCATTTTTAGATTTCGAATTCAGCGAATCAATCCTAAAAATAAATAGTCTGTTTTCGGTTCCTAAAATAAAAAGATAGCTCAATTTTTGTGAGCATAAATTCTACCCATAATTGGGATGCATTCTTCACCTACTTGCCCCCAACCTAAATCGCCGACACTGTTCTCGGTTCCTTCAAGAAATTCACTTTCACAAATTATATGTTGATGTTTTTGTTGTTGTTGTAACGCCTCACATTGATACCGATACACCCAGTCAGCGACATTTGTTAAACTTAAAAGTACTGTGTATTAAGTTCCCGCTCAATTTTTTCATTACTCTAAACCTTCAACAAGGGAGGAAAAAGAAGACTAAATGCCAAGAAACAATTTTTGAATGAAAAATTAACAAAACAACATCAAAACCAACTTCAAGTCTTTTTACGTTATTTCAGTTTGTGTTCTCAGTAAGACCCAGTTGCATACTTAAACTCAAATTGAATTTAATCGAATTAAATCGCTTATGACAGACGAAATAGGCTTGGGCTCCTCCACTTTCATTTATGTTGCCTCTGCTGCCACACCGCACTCATCAAGCAGTGCCACAAGCACAAGCACAACGACGACGACGATGTTTGATGATTCCAATTTCAGAGATCTAATCAAAACGAGACACCACCGCGTCGAATCGATCATAATGCAACTTGTAACTATATTTGATTAAATTGCGGATTTGCGAAGAAGAAAGGCGTTAAATGCGTGCGGTAATTTATATTTTTAGTCATAAAAGTATCTTAGAATAACAATGGATAGCATAAGTAAGCCGGATAGATCAGTTCTTGGTGGTGAGTTGTTGTAGAAGCCTCCAAATATTTGCAGATTGGCTGTTTCAATGCTTCGCTTGCAATAGTCACCATCGTACGTCCAACCGACGTATTCTTGGTTTCGAATGTTCTCCAAACGCAACCATTCGCCCAAGGGTTCAAAGTATTCGCGCAAAGCTGAGCCGTCTAGACGACCTTCACCGAGTACTTCATCCAGAACTTGTTGCCAGGGTTGCGATGAGCCTTTTTCCATTAGACGTCTTTAAAACAAACAAACAAATAAAAATTAAAAGAAAAAGATAAAGATAAAGAGATTTGATCAGACTTACTTTAGAAGATTTCCTGCATCCGGTTGTCGGTAGATGTCACACTTGTGGAGGGGTTTATTAGGGTCCAAAGGATCATATTGCTTGGAAACTTTGCACATAGCTCGATAGATTTGAAATTGAAGAACTGTAGATACGAAATATCTGAAAATAGAAAAGCAAAACTTCAATCAATTTTTTAACAAAAAAATAAGAGCTTTTAAAAATCGGAAGTATTATATGTAGAATTGATAAGATCTTATGATGTTTTGCCATTGGTGTCCTGACAGATTTCTTAAAGGTAGTACGAATTTATCCGATTGCTAGTTCCTGAAAAGTTGTTGATGCACTTAAGATAAAACAATATGAGATACAATTTGACACAATGTCCAGGAACCATTAGATAATCGGAAATATTCCCATTGAATCTGTCAAAATGCCAATACCATTCCAACAGACCGATTGATGCAATGTCTTTACTTCCGTTTTTTGTTGTTTTTTTTTTTTGAAAATTGTCAAGGCTACCCGAATATGGTCAAACACTTTTTCAAGACTTCGACGACGACATTATTGAAGCAGGTACCTTACAATGTATAGAAGAAAATAAATGATTCAGTTTATAAGAGACAAGTTCGTTACAATGTATCTAACACTTGCAACTTGACCATAGCCATGATTTTGAGACAATGTTGCTGGCCAGTTCCGATAGGGAGTCGGGTGGCCACGAGGCTAATTGCCAATAACCAAAAAAAGTAAAATACTTGGGAAGTGTGTTTGTGAACTTGCGAAGTTGATAAAAAATTCACAACGAATAACTAGGTTTTTAGTAGTAGACTCACTGTCTATTGAAGAGCGAGGGCAAAGTAAGTTAAGGTAGTATTCCAACAGCCATAACTTACTGGTATTGAAAGAAGGTTATGATTACACACTCTCACTCTCACTTTGGATGATGATACGTTATTGGATTTAGTTCCGATTCGCTGGTGCACCTGGGTGGGTTTTGTTTTGGTCACGAATATTCCGTTCGGTCTATGGAGTTGGAGACTTTGCTGTTGATATGTAAAGAATTCTATTGCATAAGATGACCGATATTTATTTTTTTGTCATATCGTCACACATTCTGAGACGTGATAACTGATTGAGTGATTATATCGTTTTGGCGTTTTGGCTTAGTTAGCCAAATAAGAATTTAGTTTTCACTTTTTTGTTGTTGTTGCCAGAGTGACGACAGAGCTTTGGCTTTAAGAGTCGTTGAGTGGAATTTATGGCTGTTGGCAATAGAGATTCATGCGTTTGGCTATGGATATCAGTTAATCATTATTGAAGAGACATTGTGTGCATATACGAGTTCCGATATTGGTTGTGGTTGCTTTATTAATCTGAATTACATCTCGTTTGTGGTTGTGGTTTAAGTGAAGCAGCTTGGGATGGATGAGGCAAGCTTTGCGTGTACCAGTTTTTGTGTGTTTTGTGATTTATGTGAAATTTTGGACGGTATTGGACTGGTGGATGATCTACGTGATTATTTTATTTAGAACTGCCTACAGTATAGTTTCATTATTTTCGAGGTTTTTGAGTTCAGTGTTTATTTAGAATCTTTGGTGTCTATGACTTTTTTTAGTACTTTAAAACAAAAACAGGTCTATTTTTGATGGCATACGTTTTACATTTGAGGGAATATCGAAATTTAGAAATGATCCATAACATTGTAGGTGTTAGTGTCTAGTATTAAAAAAAAGTGGATTGATAAAGAACCTGACGGTCAACAGAACCTAATTGAAGGTGATGAGAAATTACAGAATTTTAGCTAAGTTTATTCGTTCCTTCAGAGTTTTCAGTTTAAATAATTGAAGGCGTTCTTGATAAGGAGGCAGGCTCGAGGGATCATACCACGCTAGGCCTCGGACGGCAAATAAAAGGAAACTGTAGAGAGGTAACATCATTGTTTGCTATGACATCCGATTTGACAGTTCTAAGTTATTTTTAGATTGGGTTTTCAATAGACTCAAGCCGGCTGGAAAACATTTGCAAATTGTTTGAATTTTTTTTTGAAAAACATGGTTCAATTCGAGAAATTTGGGCCAGTCCTTTGTATATAAAACCTATAGTACTACTGAGACAGAATTTTTTAGCTTGTAGTTCGCCCGATGGGGGCGCTAGTTTCACTTTTCTTGATTTTGAATTGTTGATATGGAAGAAAAAAGGTAGAGGCAAAAAGAAAAAAAGCAAGGGAGACGTTCGAATCTTATTAGTTCTGACAACAATATAGGGGGTAAGGGAGAAAACCGAATAAGCTGTTTTTGCCATGACAACCTTCAAAATATTGTGGGTACAAATAAATTATATTAAGGCTATTTGCCGTATACATGTATTTGAAGTAAGAATGTATATGGATATACAAGCATTCATAGATTATTATAGAATTTATTTTAAAGTTTTCTTTAAAATTTTGGATATTTGGTGGATTTTAGGATTTTGAATTGTAGCAACGTTGCTACTTTTCACTTGTTCTATGTGAAAATAGCAAAGCAATGTTGAGATATTTCAATATTTTTTCTTTAGGTAGATACGTGTGTTCCCAGATACCCACCTACATACAATATGTATGTACATTGGCACTTTTGTTCTTTTTAAAATAATATCTATTGAGAATAATTAAATTTTTTCTCCACAGACAGTCTTATTAGGAAATAAAGTAGGTATATACCTAAGTAGCATTTTTTTTTTTAAATTTTTTTTTGACTAGCAGTATTATAGTAGGTACTATATTACAAGTTATGGATTCGAAAAAAATCGGAGTCAAGATTTTGATCAAACTTGACATTACGATGATAGCGAAGACGAAAAAATGGGTCCGCTATTCCGTCTCTCTGTCCTCGAGTTTACAACATAAACGTTTTTTTCATAAGCATGCCCCCCAACCTGACATACTTTTTTTGACCAAAAAGGTAGATATTATTTTTCTCAAAAACGGCTCTAACAATTTCTATAAAAATATCAGTTCATTAATGAAGGGAAAAGGTATTTTTTCGTAATTTATTTTTGATTTTTTTTATGCAGAAGCTCGTAGAAAGTTTAAACAGTAAGCCCAAATTAAAAAAAAATATTTAAAAAAAACATTTTCTTTTTGAAAACTCAATATTTCGAAACTTCGACTTAATCGATTTAAAACAACGGTACCTCTCATAGAAATGTTAAAAAAAACGTTAAGAAAAAAATATATTTCTCAAAAACGGCTCCAAGAATTTTCAAAAATAATGTGTTATTAAATTAGGATAGTCCAGTTTTAATTAAAAAAATATTTTGTTTTGCGTACTTCTTAATGGTACTTCTCATAGAACATAAATAGTAATTTATGTGACCTTATGTTATTCTCAAAATTTTTGAATCGATTAGTGGGCTACAGTTCTTAAAGAACCAATTTTCCTATTTTTGACTTTTTCACTATTCGATGAACCGATTGAAATTATTTTTTTATGCAAACGCTTCCTAAAAGTGTAAATAAAATTGCATATTCAAATTTTCAAAATAAAAATGTGTTTTTTTGATTTAAAAAAAAATAAATATACCTACCTACCTACAATTTTTTTTTTGTTAAAAAATCGATTTTTTAAAAACTAGTCACTGAACTTTTTTCAAATTAAAAATGTATATGTATAATTATAATTTTTTGAATTTTGAGAAAAAAAATATAATCAATATTTTTGAAAATTGACGATTGTCGATAAATTACATTAGTTTTAAATGTATATTGTTAAATACTCAATATAAGCACACCAAGATCATTTGTAGAAAAAATTTAAACAAATCTTGTAGGTATTTAAAATCATTAAGTATAAACGTTTTTAAAAATATAGGTATGTATTTAGTTGCCTACTAATTCTGTGCGTACAATGTGGGCGAACTTTATTTTAATTTAAATATTAATATAATAATAATTATTTAATTATTATTTAATAATTAAATTATTTAATATAAAATTAAAGCTGAATTTTGAAAAACTGTTCATTTAATTTTTTTTTTAACAAACAAAAAATACAATATACCACTTAATTATTTTTTTTTAAATGTTATTTGCCTTGGAATGACTTTGGGTGCAAAGCTTAAATGGGAAGAGCACATCAAAAAAGAAACGAGAAGAACTAAACTTGAAGTACAGAAAAATGTACTGGTTACTAGGAAAGAACTCTGACCTATCTATCCAGAACAAAGTAATGATATATAAGCAAGTACTGAAACCCGTTTGGACATATGGCATCCAACTATGGGGCTGTACAAAGAAAACAAATGCTGAACCCATTCAAAAATTCCAAAGCAATGTCCTTCGTGGAATAATAAATGCCCCTTGGTATATAAGAAATAGCGATCTACATCGTGACCTTCAAATTGAAATGGTTATAGAAGTGGTTAAGAAACACGCTGTATCACACAACCAGCGACTGCAAAGTCATACCAACTCCGAAATGGAGACCGTCTTAAATGTATAAGACAATGTTCGGAGATTAAGAAGAACCAAGCCTCATGAACTGATGGTCTAAAAGCTATGGGAAAGTGTAATAACTTTAAACTTCCCCCAATGCGATTTACATATAAATTAATATAGTAAAATCATTTGTAGATCTTTCATATATTGGTCCTGATTTCACCGGTGGTTTTAGTCCGGTAAGAGTCCCACACTACTCGGTATCGATTCTTACCGAGTATCTTTTGAAGATTTCCATCGGATAAAAAAAAAATATTTATTAAATATATTTAGAAATATTATTTTAAAACAAATAATATTAATAAACAATTCTTATTTGAAATCTGAAATTTCAAAAGAAACCTCTTGCGAACACAAGACACATTTTCCTTGGACAACGATTACCACAAATCTCAAATTTATAGTTTAATAATTATTATAACTAATGTATTTGCATTTGGTAAGAAACTTTATTTTTTGGAGTAGTGACCGTTGCACACAAGTGTAAGCAGATTTAACTCTGCCCGTAGAACAAAAAACACACACACCCAACCAACGCCTACTCAACAAAAAAATCCTCCTACGAAAAACAAAAAAAAAACCTATCAAATACTTGTTTTCCTCCTCTAACTTATAATAAATTTTGTATATAGTTCTCTCACACAATTTATTATGGCACTATTTCTCTTCATACGCATTTTCATAACACACCAACACTACCTAACCTTCGATTTGGTAGTGGAACTCATGATGAGTAGTGGACCTTATTGCAGGCTGGATGAATTTCGTCGTCATGATAGTACTTTTAATATCTATATACAATGGCCAGTCTTCCACTTTGTTCAGTAATTATGTAATATCAGTAAGCAGACTTTCTATGATTCTCGATGAAAAGACCACCGTTTGGTCTTTAAAAATGATTGCTGTCAAAACGTTACAGTATTACTAGTATTTTTTTCCTTTGGAAGGTAATAATTTTGAAAATTGATGAACGATTAATTTCGAATATTGGGCGATTTGACCCAAAAGGTCCACAGATTTACTGTATATACTTTACTGACTTTGAGAGTAGATATAGAAAAATTTGGACCTGAGGATTAGGCCAGCCGTGGTAGCCACATGTCAGAAGACATATTCCACTTCATTTACTTTTATGTCACAATACATTTGGTAAAGAAAATAGGATTTTCAATAACCTCTTTCCTTTTCTTTAGGTGGCGCTCACAAAACTATTGCCTTAGCCAAGCAAGCATTTCCACATAGATTTGTTCCTAACTACACGCATCCGGCTATATGTCCACCAAGTTAGTTAAACTCAGTTTACACATGTGGGTTTCCCCTGCTGCTTCATCGGGGACTTATGAGTAGACTTTTAAATTGCAATTCAAACATTTTAGTTTTCAATATCAGGAAAATTAAAATAAAAAACCAGTGCTGCACGCTCCTAAATATTTTTTGGTTCATATCATAATTGTTTTGTATTGACGTAATATTATCTTTACTAATATATAAAAGTGTAATTTTATTTCGATGTCAATTTGTCTGTATATGACAGATAAACTGACGACTTACCATTTGATGCGCCATAAAAATGATTGTATCATCTTCTGTTGTCCTTCGGTCAGCTTATGGGCTATTAAATTTAATATATAAGTTATGGTTTATATGCTTAATACAGAAATAGTTGCACTTACCTCTTAAATTTATCATGATCTTGAAATAGAATTTCCAAATTTATATTTTGTTTTGTTTACGTTTTGCTGTTTCCATGGATTTAATATCCAAATTGGTTATTTTTTTTTTTGTTTACTTCCGCAGTTGTTATGGATTTTATTTCCAAACTAGTAGAAAGTCCCAAGTGTTGCCCGGGCGCGCGAGGCAAAAGTCTTTTAAGTCAATATTTTCCAAATGAAATAAAAAATTAAGAAATAAAATTTGTAAGGAAAAGGATTTATCATTTATTTTGTCCAGGATTAGTTTTCTTATTAAATTTAATAAAGAAGATTTATTATTTGTATTTTTGTTTACAAACGAACTATTCTTCATTTTGAGACTCTTGGCTTTCGTTTTTACTTGCGATTATAGGTACTTCATCAAAAATTTTAAAACGGAAAAGGTTCCAAAACAACCTTCCTTCCTTATACAAAGCATTAAATTTAGCAAGAAATATTGGAATTATTCCAAAAGCGAAAAAATCGATTATTCAAAAATATCCTCATCCTCCTTGGTGGCTGCAAAAAGAAGCTATCAACATCAGCTTATCCAAGCACAACAAAGACGCTACTCCTAAGGAAACATTCAACCAACTCTTCCATGAACTAGTTATTAAGTTCCTTCCCCACCAATATCTGGAACTTTTTGTATACTGATGGCTCTAAAAGTGACATGGGCACAGGTATGGCAATTGTTAACCACAACGGCGTACTCCAATCTGCAGAAAGACTGCCAAACTACTTTTCCATATTTTTTTTAGTAGAAGCCTTAGCAGTTCTAAAAGCAAGACAAATGGCAACCAAAAGTAAACAGAAAACCATTATCTGCACCGACAGTTTATCTGTACTTTCCGCCATCAACAACGTTAAACATCATGGACCTGTTATCAACCAAATTCGGGATAACATAATATCCCTTGGGTCGAAAATAAAATTAGTATGGGTGCCAGCACACATTGGAATCAGAGGTAATGAATTTGCAGATCTCAGTGCCAAATCTGTTGCAGCAGACTTAAACTCCGAAGTTATGCTTTATCAACCCAACAAAAAAGATTTAAAAAATTTAATAAAATCTCACTGGGATCGAAAAAAAACAGAATCATGGAACGAGTACATTCACCACTACTCCACCATCAATCCTAATTCAATGTATGCTAGCGCTGTAGTTTTAAGTATATTCATTTGTACATTTATGTAAGATTAATAAAATAATAATAATAATAATATGCATTCGTCGAATCAAACATGACATTACGATGATAGCGAAGACGAAAAAAGATGGTCTAAAAATTCTGTCCGTCTGTATGTCTGTCTGTTAGTTTGTCAGTCTGTCTATATGTATGTATAGAAACATACAGCCCAAACGGGTGGGTCGAATTGCTTCAAACTTGGTCTATGGAGTTTTTTAGGTATTGTGCAGAGGGGTAATTGAATTTTTTTTAGCTAAAAAAATAACGGTACCTGCCATATAACCGTTACGTTAAAGCCTATTTTGCTCGGAAACGGCTCTAACGATTTTGATTTAAAAAAAATTAGTGCAGCTTTTTAGGTACCACCAATCATATGGTTGAAAAAAAATTAAATTTTTAATGTCTATAAACGGCACATTCCATAGGACCGTTTTTTTGCATTCGACTATCTCATAAACGGCTTACCCGATTCTTTCGAAATTTCAAACATATGGGTGATTCCACAAAAATTTGGTAACTTGCTGTCATCAGTCAATTGAACTAATTGTTATTATATTTTTTAATATTGTTTTATTTTATTCTAAAACAACTTAAAGTCTTTTATTTGGTCACCCAATTTCAGCTATTTATTTTAAATATAAGTTTATAAAACACCACAATATATTCTCAAAACGTCAGTTTTTTGGCCAAATCCAAATCCGCAATCAAATGACTGTTTATTAAATATTAACTTTAATTTAAGCAAATTTGGCAATTCACTACAATCTGTGATGTACTTAATAACGTATATCACAATTTTCGTACCACAATATTCTCACAGATGTTGTTAAAATAATAAGAAACTTTGTGTTCAGTTTTATTCGTCAGTCGGCTGTGTGTTGTTCGAATTTGAATTTCGCGCGAAATGTCACATACTCAAATTCAGATTACTGTTAAGCCTAGTACGCTGCTGATGCGAAACTAAATTTTTCGGTGGTCTCCACTAGGAGAGCGAAATGCTAACGAAAACCACAGCGGAAAAATATTTGCGGAGAGTTCTGTAAGCTGTCAAAAACAAATGACAAGTTGTAAAAAAAAAGTAATTTTGTCGCCAAATTACTTTTAGATGTAATTTTCTTGAAATAATTTTTGGATTTAAAAATTGTTCTTGTTACACATAGAGGATTTAAAATAAAACTCAGAACCGTTTAAATGATGGAAATTAAGCAAATACTTTGGGACTTATTAACTGGTTTATCTGCCGATTTGATGAAATTTCTATCAATTTTAAGAAAATCAATGAAATACGGAGGTAAACCACTCTATAATTCGAAAACTGCGTCCTTCATTGGGATGGTGTAAACGGTTATGAGTTCTAATTTATGGTTTCTTACTAATTCCGGATACCATTTTCAAGTCCAAGAATTATTTCAAAAAAATTATATGTAAAGGAAATTTGGTGACAAAAAAAATACATCTAAAAGTAATTTGGTGACAAAAAAAATACATCTAAAAGTAATTTGATGACAAAACTACTTTTGGTTTTGTTAATGCTTCCTTTGAAAGTATGAAGTGCTGATTCTAAAAAGATATCGCTCACCTTTATTGGACAACCCGTTGCAAAGACCTCTAAATAGAGGTGGGTATCGTTTAAGATGGCCTTTTTGCAACCAAACATTATTGTGGTAACGATGATTTCCTTAATTGTTGTTGGTGCAGCGGAAGGCCGCTTACCTTTGGCTTCCGGCCTGGATACATCTTGTCCCGACCAGGTCGGAAATTCATATTCGTACTGCCAGTAGCGGGCGGTCGATTTGATTTTTTCTTTGTGGTAATTGAGTTAATTTATGTGTTGAAAGTATGTAGTTAGAAATGGTGAGTGTTTTTTTATATTTATATGGTGTCAAAGGTCGCATAGAATTTAAAAGTCGGAGTAACAAATGTGTTTTAAAAATCATGACATGGACAGTTAATTGCAGAGCAAACTAATGAATCTTGATTATAATATTTTTATTTAGTAGTCACTTAAAATAAATTAATTTTAAAAGGACATAGGTTATTTTTAATCTAAGCACTAGCACTAGGTATGAGAAAAGTCGATAGTTGGTTATAATCAGCACTCCAAATAAAGATCAGCTATATTTTGTTCGCCGATAAGATATGTGAAGGGTGTGCTTCTTTCCAACTTCCCATTTTCATTTTGCAGATTTAGTTTAGTCGATTTTGAAATTGGTTTTGATACAAAATTAGAATTGAATGTATTTTGAATAATTTAATACAGGAAATGCACAGAAAAACCAGACACTAGAGAAAACACAAAGCCAAAGAAAAATCAAGTAAGCATTACAAGAGCTTGACTTTTTTTTTTATAAAAAAAATGAAATGTCAAAATTTCGCAAGCAATTAATGTGCAGGTCAATTAAATTGAGAACGAAAAGAGTGGAGAATTGTACTAAGAAATCTACTACAGCTATCCACTAAAATTACACATTTCGTCGTTCAGCAGCGTACTGGAAAACGAAAAGTAGAACGAAATTTTTCGTTCATGATTTCGTCGTGTCATTTTTGTATGGGATTTTTCGTTTCGCATCAGCAGCGTACTAGGCTTTAACGTTCAAAGTTGTTAGTAAAGTTAGCTGCAGACCACGCCATTTGACGGTCGACATTACTGTCCCAGAGGCTAGTGTTGTGTTTGGCGTGGAAACACGTGCGTGTCCAGGCAAAATATCAGTCCTATGGTGAGTTAGTACTATAGACATGTGTTTTATTTTAATTTATACCTAATTCACTTTTATTTATTCAAATGTAGCTTGCTTATATTCGAAAATGCCAAAATAAAAGTTGGTCCTAATAATAATCTCAAATTCATGCCTTTTTCATCAGTCCGTTGACGTCAGTCCTTTGTCTGATATTGCGCCAGAGGACTGACGTGTTTCCAGGGTACTGATTTTTTTTTTGTTTTAGATAACTTTTATTTCAACTATTGGAGTGCGTTAACATTTTTTTTTCTTATTTTTATTTTTATTTAAAGCATAATGTCGCCTCCTAAAAAACACAAAATATGTCATGATCGCTTCACCCCAGAACTCATAGCTCATTCTTGCATCTAGTAGCATGCATTTTGCCATTTCAACCACAGACCTGTTCTTTCCTTCAACAGTCCCGTTTTATTGTGGTGTATACGGAGCTGTGTGTTGATATACAATGCCTTCCTTTTGTACATACTTTAAAACTGGACCCGCTGTGTCTTCACCACCATTGTCTAATCTTAGTATCTTCGGTTTTGTTGAAAATTTATTTTCTGTGTACTGTACCATGCGATCGAAAACTTCGAATTTCTCCTTATCAAATAAACAACAGTGTATCTACTGAAATCGTCAATAAAAGTTAGAAAATATCTTTTCCTGCTAGATGTTTTCGTTTGCATGTGTCCGCAAATGTCACTGTGAATGAGGTCTAAAGGTACAGTGCTCTTTCTGTTTAACTTTTACTTAAATGGTTGACGAGTCATTTTTGTTTTCATACAAATTTCACAGTCCTTGATCTTATTACAATTTATAAACTTTAAATGATCACTTACCATTTTTTTCCGATTCTAGTCGTTTAAGTGTTTCGTAGTTGCGATGGCCAAATATTCTGTGCCAGTGATGTAAACAGTTACCTTCTACGCTGCATTCTTCAATATATGATACTTTGATTTCAGTTTCTTTTTGTGTGAGCTTTAAAAGATTTCCAACTAGATCTCCAACTGCTACCTCGAATCGATCTTTAGATGGAATTTCACATAGTTTACCACAAAAGAGAACTGTGTATCCTTTTTCCATTAACTTTTTTATTTATAGTAAGCTCCCTTGCAGATTTGGAAGATAAAGGACGTCTTCAATAAGTATTGTTACCTCTTTGCTCTTGCTGTTGGTGGTCTTTATTTAGCAGGTACCCTTTCCTTCCCAACTGATTTGCTCACTATTTGCTGCCTGCTGTAATATGAATTTATCCAGCTTGTTTGAGATGTGTACCATGACTCCTGAATCCAAAACTCAGTCTTCACCAGCATTTAAATAATATCTGTACTCATCTTATTTGTTACCTTCACACCGAATTACTTGGACCATTGTTTTGATTTTGTCGAGTATATTCTTCTGAAAGTTTTCTTTCAACCAAGTCCAAGGTCAAATTTGATTCGTTCCTTGTTTCCAGATCTGTTACAAGTGTATCAAATTTTTGAGGTAAGATTCTGAGTAACATAGCGATATTCCAATTATTATCTGATAGTTGATTCTCCCCTAGAGCAGTCAATCTTACATCTTTTGGATGTGTTCCTCCATGTTACAACCTTCCTCCAGTTTTAAGTCACAAATGCTACGCATAAATTGAACCTTATTACTAAGAGTAGCTTTTCATGGTGTTCCTTGAGCTTATCCCATGCTGCCTTGTTGTTTTAGCCCTTCTCACATGATGAAGTTGACTGTCTTATACTGATAGGCCAATAATAGTTCTGGCCTCGCAATCCTTTTTGGTCCATTCCGAAGCGACTAGATCTGGAATCGGTTTGATAATATTGTCCCACAAACTATCCCTCCGTAGTACGAGTTCCAGCTTAAATTTCCATATCTGGTAATTATCAGTTCCCAACTTCGAAATTGATGTTCGTAAAGAATCAGACATTATTTAAATTGTTTAGAGCTCTGGGCCCATCACCTATTAAATCTAGTTTTGAACAAATGAATATTTATATCCCTTTGATATATACTTTTTAGAATAAAACAAAATAAACTAAAGTTTCTAATTACACAAACATATCTGCCTTCTAACCTTTTTATCAATAACTTACAACTAACTTACAAGCTCTGGGGGCTCTTAGCTAAAACCTATTAATATTTTTATTTTTCATTAACAAAATTTGTAAAAAAAAAAAAAAAATGGTTTCAAATCCACGACTTTACGTTCAATTTAACAATTTTGAATTTCTTTAGGTTTTTTATGTTTAAAACTTATCATAGTAACAATTTTGGGTCTACCCCTAAGATTATTCTAAAAGTAAATTAATAAGGCCAACTTAAGCTACCAATTGGTTACTAAACCCAAATATTACCCCATCAATGACTTTCTGTATGACTTTCCTACTCTTCATCGCCCAATAACTTTTTGACCTACCTCCCCTATGCCCATCTTTAACAAATCTCTCTATAATCAAGCGATCCTTCTACTTAAATTAAGTGAAAGAAAATCCATTTACACTTTACACAAATGATATTACACACCATTCAGTTCACAGTGAACGGATAATTCACCTAATTTGTATCATTCAGAATAAATTTTAGCACGTGTTTCATATAATGAAGGGTTATCCATTTTGTGGTTGCAAAAGAAAACGTAAATAAAACACATATAAAATTGTTTTTGTTCATGATATTTCTTTTTATTATAAAGTTGAACGTTGACATTATGTGTGAAACACTACATCATTTAAATGACCACCACGCGAATTGTTGCAAGCATCAATTCTTTTGAGGTAATTTTCGACCACTTGTTGACACATATTGGGCGGTATCTCAGCCATAACTTGACGAATGTTGGTTTTCAAGTGCTCAAGAGTTAAAGGTTTATCTGCATAAACACGGTCTTTTGCGTAGCCCCACGAAAAAAAGTCCAGCGCTGTCAAATAGCATGATCTTGGGGGCCAATTGATATCGCCACGACGAGAAATTACGCGGCCAGGAAATGTCTCTTGCAATAAAGCCATATTCGCTCGAGTTGTGTGGCATGTGGCACCGTCTTGTTGAAACCACATATTCTCCAAGTCGTATTCTTCAATAGCAGGCAAAAAAGTCGGTTATCATAAGACCATAACGCTCCGAATTGACGGTGACAGTCGTTCCATCGTCGTTTTCGAAGAAGTAAGGTCCAATCACACCTCCGGACCAAAGAGCGCCCCAAACAATGACTTTTTGTGGATGCAATGGCTTCTCTTCAATTACTTGAGGATTCTCAGAACCCCAAATACGAACATTTTGTTTATTAACATACCCACCGAGTGAGGAATGTGCTTCGTCGCTGAGGAAAATTTTGTTCGAAAAATCGCCGTCCACCGCCTGTTGTTCAAGCACCCATTCGACGTATCTACGAAGTTGTGAATGGTCAGCTGGCTTCAGTTGCTGTGTGAGCTGGACTTTAAATGGATGTAGATGCAAAATACACCATAATTGGCCGTAAGACAGTCCTAATTCCTGAAAACGACGAGGAATCGACACATTCGGGTTTTCAGCAACACTTTCACTTACAGCAGCGATATTTTCAGTGGTACGAGCAAAACGATGGTGCACAGGCCTTACAATTTCTGTAACCAATTCAGTCTCTTCAAATTTCTTCACAATTTTTCCAATTGCTTGCGTAGTTGGACGATTATGTAAACCATAATCTCCTCTTAAAGCACGATATGTGGCTGTGGCAGAATCGCCATTTTTGTAGTTGGTTTTAACAATTTTTATGCGTTGTGCGATAGTTAAGCGATCCATTTTCGTAAATATCAGAGTTTCAACTGAAAAAAAAAATTGGTTTAACAGATGTCGAAGTCCAGCCCTATACTTTTGAAACCGCAAAATGGATAACCCTTTATATCATAGTAAGTATGGCTTCGGGTATGAACAGCATTCCAACTGGCTGAGGGTCCTTTTCACTATCCCAAGAAGTTCCTTATCACAACGTCATGCTAATCAATACATCATCTAAATGCAAATCGAGGAAGATGAGTCCTTCCGTCATCCGGTGGTAATATTCGGTGAATATCCTTTGTCATAAGATAAATTCTGAATAGAATGTCGTCGATCTCTTTTAATACCTTCAAAGCTTAGGGGCCATCTTTCGATATGTATCTTTTCGGGTTGTTTTTGAGTTTTATAGGACTTATAATCGTATGATTTCATAAAATAAGCTTGGAACAAATCTCGAACTAAACAAATATTTGAAAAATAATTTTTAATAAATAAAAGATACTTAAAATCACGTTAAATGCCAAATTTTAATTTTCCTTTCTTAAGTAAATCTTAATCACAATAAACACTTGCCATGATAATTCCATTTGTTTTGTTCTCACAGGTGTTGGGTTGATTAATTATAAATTATTCCCTTCTAAATCAAAAATATAATAACTAAAATTACTATAATCTACCTGTAGTTTCCGTCTATTTAAATCGGCAAACAAAACCATACCCAGACGTGGTATTCACCTATAATGTCGTGAAGTTCAACACGTCAAGAACACCTTGAACTATACTCCACCTTCGATTGTTTCAAATTGAATTTCCCTTCCTAACACCCATGTGCTCCACTCATAAGCCACTTAAATAAAACACACCCCTGAAATCAATTTAAAATAAAATCACTTTGCATTTAAAAGAAAAAGAATAAAGATTGAATTGGCGACCTACATGTCGACATGCATAAAAAGATACATATTTGTACTCGATAGTCGAAGCCAAAAAAAAGAAGAAAATCTCCATCGATTGAATTTTAAAACCACCATTGTAATTTTCCTATATCAAGCCAAGTAACCAACTAATAGACCAACATATTATATCCCCACGAGACATATCAGTGTAGAGTGTGGACCCTAACTTCCATAATATTATTACCCGAGCTCGAATGCTCAAATGCTAAAAGGTCATCAATTATCTACTTCATCGACGATTTGTGTATTTTGTTTTTGTATACCCCACGCTCGTACTGGGCTTTAAAATGCCAAAGAGATTTGTGTTGTGTCATTGTAATGTTACCAATAAACAAAAAAAAACTTTGAAGGGGATTGTTTGTCTTTGATTCTTGTATATGGTAACCGATTTTCCCAGAGCTCAAGAAAAAAGGTCAACTACTGTAACTTAGCCAATGCGATTCAGAGGATCAACACCAACAGAAGCCAGCCAGTATTGGGTAACGACAAGACCGTAGTTCGGGACATATTTCTTAAGGGGACAGAAAATTTGATTTTTGTCCTAAAACCCATTCGCATCTCTCTCGACGAGTTTAACGATAAGTTTTTTTTTTACAATATGTACAAATTTCATATACAAACTATCTACTGACATTTGAAAAAAAAATGAATTTAATTATTTCAATTTAAACATTTTTACTAGAAATCGATATTTTGTTCAAACTTAACATTAATATACCAGAGAAGCAGAAAAAGTTGATCTGTAATCCAGCGTGGCTTACTATTTAGTAGAGCACAGTTTTTCAAGTATGGAACATGACAAGGCCTATACGCGTTAGAAACGTTTCGTTTAGATGTTTTCTATCTATAAGATTATCGACCTAAGAGAAATAGAGTAACTTTTGAAATAGGTGAAGAAAAACTTCGTTTCTATGAGCGAAAACTCGATCCCTCTCAAGCCAACTATAAGCTCTGGAAAAGCTAAATATTCAATGGTATTCATCTCAATAACATTTATCTAAATGAACTCAATTGAATATTTACATCTCTTCCCTCTCCTATCACAAATCACCTGAAAATGTGTACACTTTTTTATGATAGTCTTCAAAATTCAGATCCTGCTTAGGCAGTTTAGGTAATTGTCCAATAAAAAATGTTTAATCGTTGTTTTAGCCCCAAAAATAACGGTACTTGATATACAAACTTTTCTACCATCTTAATTACCTCGAAAACGACTCTAACGATTTTGATAAAAAAAAATATGTGTGCTACTTAAGGTATGGTCTACATTTTGGCAAACATTTTTTTTTTTACATATTTTGTTATTAACAGTACCTGCCATACAACCATCGTATTGATTTTTGACTTTCTCATAAACTGCTCAAAGGCTTTCGATTAACACTTTTGTACAGGAGGTCCTTCGAATTCTTAATAATACTGCATTTTAAAATTTTCATAAAATAGGTTTTTTGTTGGATTTCAAAAAACTATTTTTTTTTTGAAAATTCAATGTTTTGAAAATTTTCATTCCAATTGTCAGAAAAAAATTGAAGAATTATATAAAAAAATTCTTCATTTTTTTCTAAAAAAATTGGTATGAACATTTTAAATATTTAATAATATAAATTCAAAAACAATATTTCAGAAAAAATCACTCGTTTTCGAAATATTGAATTTTCAAAAAAAAAAAATATTTTTTTTTCCAAAAATCCAAAAAACTATTTTTCGAACATTTTGAAATGCAGTATTATTTAGAACTTGAAAGACCTTATGTACAAAAATTTTGATCGAAATCCGTTGAGTCGTTTATGAGAAAGTCGAAAATCAATAAAATTGTTGTATGGCAGGTACCGTTAATAACAAATTATTAAAAAAAAATTGTCCAAAATGTAGACCATACCCAAAGTAGTAAACACACCAATTTTTATCAAAATCGTTGAGCCGTTTGAAGAAAATCGCTTCAGCCGTTTAGGCTGAAGAGAGTTGTACAGACAGATAGACGGAATTGCGGGACCCACTTTTTTGGTGTTCTCCATCATCGTAATGTCAAGTTTGATTAAAATCTCGAGTTCGATTTTTCTTCCAAATGCAAAACTTGCCCTATAGTACCTATATCGCACTTAAAAATATATTTAGCCGTTTCTATTAAAATCTTTTGCACACAATGTGATCGAACATAAGAGTAAGTACGTGCAAGTCGTGCATTTCATTTTCGAAGGTGCTTGAAAGATTTTTAAATTCCCTGATACAAGAACATCACCCGAAGCATAACAATCTACTTTGCGATAACCAGTCTGGTTTCCGCCCAAAACACAGTTGCACTACCGCTCTGATAAATGTTGTTGATGACTTAAGACAAGCTGTTGATAATTAAAATGTTAATTTTCTTGTTATGTTGGATTTTTCGTAGGCGTTCGATACAGTGAATCATCATGTCTTATGCAGGAAGCAATCAATTTAATTTGTCACGGTATTCCCTGAATCTGGTTTCATCTTACCTGAACAACAGGTATCAAGCAGTTGTGTCAAACAAGTTTCTATCTGAGTTCCTTTCACTGAACAGAGGTATGCCGCAGGGCTCAATATTGGGACCATTTTTCTTTACAATGTTAATAAATGATCTCCCTTTGAACACTTTAAACTGATGTGTTGACATGTATACCGATGATGTCTAAGTTAGGAAAAGCTTTCCTTCAACTCATGAAGTTAGTGAAGACTTAACAGAATTATATGCTGGTCCCGAACTAATGGGTAATTGTACCGTCATTTTTGATTTTCCAAAAAAAGTGACATATTTGCATTTAACGAGATAAGGCAAGTTTAAACTGAGCTGGACATAATCGCTCTCTTTTGATGAAGTTGAGTTAAAATGTTGCTATCTCGCACCTTTGTGCCTTTGTATATTGTTGCCATATGTAAATTGGATTGATATTATCTTACTTTCAATTCAATGTACATAGATATCTTCTTTATTAGTTTATCATATACAAAATTGGGTTCGAATCCTACACATGGCCTTAAATAAAGTAAACATTAGCGACCTATTTGAATCTTGGGTATAACAGCGTTTACGGTAAGCCATCAATGTCTTAGTTATCTATCAGCCATCTTTACTGATTTTTGAAAGGCTTTTGCCAGTGTTGGATGGTCATTCAAAATTGCTGAAATTGCTAAATCGAATTTAATTAAGGCTACCCAGTATTTGCGTATTAGTAATTCCTTATCTGCCCAATAAGTGTCACCTCTGGATTCTGGCATACCCCAAGGAAGCAACTTTGATCCAGTGCTTTTTCTTTTTTTTTTCTTAATAATTTCGCTCCCCTCATTTTCTTTGCGAGTGCCCCATCAGGAACTATACTCTTAGAAAAGCGGCCTCCGGACTATCTGGAGACATCACGGCACTGCCGCTCAAGAATGTCCTGAAATTCACTCTGAATTCAGGTTCGTTTAGTTAAGCACCTCAAACATAAATTCCGCTTACTCCTTTCTATACTCCCTTTGTTATATCTTGTGATGTGCTTTTTGCTTTCCAACCGAGGTATTGCTCGCCGGTTAGCCAGTTTTGTAATGAAGAAAATTCTAGACTCCAAATCAAACCTTATTACAAAATCTTTATTAAAAAGAACTCTTTAAGTTAGAACAAGCGACAGTCAGTTCGATAATTTGTGGTTACGGTAGGTCTTCAGTTTGGTAAGCTGGTATTCTGGTCGTTCTGTTTCATTCACACTTTAGTTTTAAGTAGTTCTTAGTAATATTTCTGGACCTGGAACTGCTTTCAGGTAGTCTGGTTTCTGATGACGTTCGATTGTAATAGTCTATTTAGCTATCGTTTGTCAGGGATAAGGAATCTAGTGTTTTTGGCACATAAGTTTAGACAAGACCAGATCAGCAGGTATAAGGCCCTAGTGACACCCCTCATAATTTTACAACGAAAATTACCCCTGGCTAAAAGGGAAGCTTAGAGCAATAAGGCTATGATGACCAGATCGACTTGCGTCGTCTATTTTCAGATTCAAACTGATGAATAAAATCATTAATAATGTCACCCAAACACTTCAAGTATGGTCGCCACTAGATTGGTTCGTCATTGCAGAAGCTTAGTAAGAACCAAGTGTGAACTCTAAGATGATGAACGAAAATCGTAACCTCAGTTGATTATTTCGGTGATGTCATGTGTGTCTACAATGACATTTAATTGTAACTAGAATGTCATTCCAGCTGTTCATTGAAATTAGATAACCTAACCTTGCAGGTGATATTAAATGACTAAAATGTACCAAGTGTACACAAAGACTGGTGTAATTTAAGTTTATTATTACTAATGTAGTTTTCCATAGGTAAATGAAGAATTTGATGCGAAATTTGATTTTTTTACATGGCGAATGGAATGTTATTTGGATTAAATTTTATTTGTTAAGGTTTTGGCTTACATATTCGCGTCTGTGAAACTGGTAGCTGTCAAAATAAATGATTCCAATTGCACTTGTGTTTAGTAGTGTTAATAAAAGAGGGGTAGATTCGCCAAAAAAATATACGGATCTGCGAATTTGATTCAGAATCAAAAAAATATTCATTTTTGTTGCCCAATGGAAGGATTTCATTGTCAAAATCCATGTTTTGATAGATTCGTTTTAAAAACGAAATTTATTCTTGTACCAATGGAAATCCACATAATCTCTCCGAAATAATCTGCCCTTTCGAGGTAACCGTCGTCGGAGCCGAGTTTTCTCCGCAACGCATCTTCGTCGAAAATTCAATTTCAGTTCGAAGTAGCTGTCATCGGAAGAAATTTTAAAGAAATACGACGACGCATTGCGGTAGATATAAACTTCAGACAGAGATGAGCAACTTAACAGATATATCGAAAATGCGATATATTTTCGATAGTTCTTTATTAAATAAACAATATAAGCGTTTTAAACCATGAAAAATGGGCGAGAGAGTGTAATTTATTGTTTATAGAAAGTATTTTTTTCAATTATAATGCGCTAGAGTTTTTAAGAAATGTAATTAGATGCACCGATTTTAAAATCAAAACTATCGAATAAAGTCCCCTCCCTATTAACAAACACATGTTTTGTTTCCGTTTGAACTGTCAACAAAAGAATAATTTGAAAAAAAAAACTTTCGAAATTCAATATTATTTATTTAGAAAATAAAAGAACATTACAAGAACAAAAACAATATACGCTGACTACCTGACGCAGCTCTAATTCTATAATTCCCTTCAAGATTGAAGAAAAACTTTCGCCTAAATAAAAATGCGTTTGCTTTTGTTTTGGAGCAGATTCAACACAAATACAAAACAAATTATCGGTCTGATGGTGTCACTCCAAACCTTTAAAAAAATATACATATGATGTATTCAAAACTAAAATACAGCCACAACTTCTTGTGTAATTTTAGATATGCAATATCGGGATATTCGCTGGGCAGATTTGTCATCCGCTCATATTGCTGTGAACTTGTTTATTCGTTCTGCCTAAAAACAAAATTCCCACAAGTTAACGTGCATAAGGTTTATTTCTTCATTACTTTCATTTTAATAAACCATTTCTTAAAAAAAAAAACACTTTCCGCAACGAGAACTTGTCGGAGGACTTCGGAGAATATTTTACATCGATAGGGCAGAATATATCGATTGTAGAGTTTTCGAAAACAATCTTGGAGTCATTTTTGATCCAAAACTACTAAAGTTTGCGACTGTGTGGATTTGTTGACGGTAAGCGGTTTAAACCATGTATTTTCTTATGACGGGTTCAATTATTATTAAAAACATATTTTCAATACTCAATAAAGCCTTATCTTAAAACTCATAGAGCTCGAGGAAGAAAAATAATTGAAGTAGCTATTTTGGAACATTTTTTTAAAATAAATTCGGCTAAAAAACTACAATCGGCTAAGCCTTAGGCTTCAGCCAAAATAGGTCAAAGGTTTAGCTTATGGTTGCTATGCTTCGTGGTAGGCGCCGAAAAATATTCAGTGTTGTTTCTCGTAGATCCTTGTGCATAATTTTATGAATGCACAAGAGCCGGACGGCTACAGTCGGATCTTGTTTTGTTTTGAACTATTTTACTATTCAATAAAATATTAAAATTTAAACTAGTTTAATTGTTTTTTTTTTTTTAAATTTAAAAAGTTAATTTATTCAGTGTTAATTTGGTTATTGCATGCAGAAACACTTCCAAAACACCATTATTTTTTTTCACTTTTAGTTAATCTTAAATGGAAAGTTTTTAAGTTATAATTATTCGGCTTCGACTAAAAATCGACCTCGATCGGACACCAATAATAAGATTTGAAATGTCCAAGCCAGGTTCATTAAAAAAAAACGGGTTATATCCTATTGGATACCCCTTCTAGCTGCGGCCTTCCTAAAACACTCATCTGCTGTTATTTAGTAAACATGCAATAAGCAATGTTTCTTAAAAGCCTAATTGGTGATGGCTTTTAAGGAAGTGCATCAATAAAAAAAAAAACAAAGTTAAGAAACTATCTGAACTTTTCTAATTTACATATAAATGTCAGGGTACTTTATGCATACATATTGTATTTTTTTTTAAGTTCTATTTTCTACTTCGCTCTTTCTTTCTTGAGATGTTTTAATTATAGAACTGGACGTCCTTGGAACAGGTGCACAAACCACACGTTAATCGGTCGGTTGATCTGTGATATTTTTTTTTTTTTTTTGTATTTTAGAACACATGCACAAATTAAATTAAAAAAAAAAAAAAAAAAAAGTATCTAATAGATACCCGCTGAGTATACTTGGTATAGTTTCCACAACTTGATCTAGATTTTTCCAAAGGCGAATTGGATTTTCATTCAATTTGGTCTCAGGCGTTGTCGGTTGCGCTGTGCTGTGGTTAAAGTTCGGTTGACCGATATAATTAAACAAATGGTGTGAAAAACTTGAATGCGAGGTTTTAATGAGATTGTACTTATGTGGTGCTATGGGCAAAATTAGACAGAAAGAGTTTAGGTGGGTTTCAAGTTGGTTCAAGCTTATTGTTTTTATGAGATTTTATGACTGATTTCCGGCAACTGGATAAGGGCATTAATGACGATAAACTACAAGTAATAGAATTAGCGACAGCGACTGACATGAACTATGTGAGAATTAGGTTCTCGCGTAAAGAGTAAAAACTAATGATTATTATCAATCTTAGAGCTTTTTGACCGTACGAATGATAGCTCAAGACGGATAATTAGTAGTGGTTCGATTTTTGATGCACGATTGACATGTGAAGACATAATTATTGCATCCGTAAGTCTCTCGATAAAAAGAACTCTAAGGAACTGAGAAGAATCTTTGAAGACAGATATGATTTAAAATCCTTGAAGATTATAATTAACGAGTCGAACGTGGAAAAGGACACATGAATGCTTAGGAGATACATTCTTTGATATACGTTTATTTATTTTCATGATGAACCAATAATGGGTTTTCTGAGAGCGACAGGTCAGTTTTTTTGGCAGCGTCTGTCACACTTATTGTTTGTTAATCGCCACTCATGCCAAGTTACAGTTATGGAGTGGCGGCTTGCGTCGTTCTTCAGTATTTCTTCGGAAGTGGCGATAACGTTGACGCTAGAAATTAATGATAACCAATTTATTTTAGCCAATTGTGCGCAACTCAAATCTCAACACCAGAGGCACAATTTTTCAAAAGTCCGTTCAACTCCTTGCTTATGCTGATGACATTGACAACAAAGCGAGTTGTCAGTGGAGCATTTGTAAGTATTGAAGCGGAAGCGGCGAAGATGGGTTTGACTGTTAACGAGACGAAAACTAAGTATATGCTGCCATCGAGAAGAGAAGTCCAGCACCATCGACTGGGACAAAACGTCACGATTTGCGGTTATAACTTCGAAGTACTCAGAGACTTTGTTTACCTGGGATCCACTATTACATCGCACAACAATATCAGTGCGGAGATCAAACGAAGAATCACACTTGCAAATCGCTGTTTCTTCGGGCTTAGAAAGCATTTGAGTAGTAAAGCCCTCTCTCAAAGAACCAAAGAGACCCTATATAAAACTTTAATCATCCCAGTCCTGCTGTATGGGGCAGAGGCATGGACACTGACAAGATCGGATGAAAACCAGCTGGGTTGCTTTGATAGAAAGATTCTTCGAGTTATGTTTGACCCAGTGTGCATCGGTGGTGAGTGGAGAAGAAGATTTAACGACGAACTTTACGGGCTCTACAGCGATATCAACCTCGTCAAAAAGCTAAAAATACAGCGACTTAGATGGCTAGGAGCACGTGGAACGCATGCATATCGACGCACCAGCCCCGGTGGACAACGCGACAGAGGAAGGCCTTATCTTAGGTGGCGCGATCAAGTGGTGAACGACCTCATCCAACTTGGTGTGCGGAACTGGTGGCAGCTAGCTAGGGACCGGGCTAGCTGGAGATGTTTGCTGGTTGAGGCCGTGATCCATCCTGGATTGTAAGCGCCATCTAAAGTAAAGTAAAGTAAGTAATTTATTTTAGCCAGAACGATATTGACGAGATATGGTTTTCCCATAACGATACAGAGTACCACGTAGTAAAAGACAATTGGCAATTTGGCGCTTGTGGGTTAAGGCCAGGTTTTTCATACACCGACCGCTCCGAAGTGGCATTAAGTATGTCCACCAAAATCGTGAGATTGGACTCCTGTAAACTTTTTTTTATAATAAATAAAATGTTTGATTTTGCTCTTGTAGCTAACAACTTAAATGTATGTAGCCACGTACTGACGCTGTTAGTGGGTAGGTAGTCTAGTTATCCTATCAGGTTTAAAGCCGATACAGGTTTTAGAAAAATTCAAGATAATGTCAAGGAACTACAAAATATGAAGTTTCGAAAAAATGGATTGCGTCGTTTTCGAAATTATTGAGTTTTCAAAAAAAAAAATGTTTTTTTTTAAATTAAAAACAGTTTTTTTTTTTCTTTTTTTTTGAAAAATGTTTACATTAGTGTTTAAACTTTCTAGGAACTTCTGCATAAAAAAATCAAAAGAATCAGAAAATCGAAAACCATAAAAATGATCCTACTATCGGTACCAAAAATAACCATTTTTTTTTCAACAAAAAAAAATATTACCGAAAAATAATGAACTGATTTTTTTTATAAAAATTGGTAGAGCCGTTTTTGAGAAAAATTAGATTTTTCATTTCCGCCAAAAAAAATGTATGGCATGGGCCGATATTTTCTATAAGAAAATAAAGAACGTATCTGTACCTAAATTACCAAAAAAACAATATGTACAAAGTTTTAATCAAATCCATTTGTATGCCATCTAAAGGAAGAGTCTTTGGGTGGAGAAAATAAATGAACTTGCTGAAAACTCTGATATGAGTTTTACGCTCAACATAGAGTCATGGAATTGAACAGATATCAAAGTCGCACTTTACGATCTCATCGCAAAAGTAGATGAAAAATATAGGCTTGACTGCATTCATCAGGCGACTACTTCGGTGCATAGAGCCATATACAGCGCTCTTCAACACAATCTGTGTGAATTCAAGCAAGAATTGATCTCAGCGGTATTTAAGATGAGAGGGGAGTTAGTAAGATTGAACTTCAAGCCGCACCGCGAGGATCTACCAATCATTTGCACTCTTTGTAACATGTTGGTGAGAGAAGACGTTATGCATTTTATCGGAAAATGCCCAGTCTTGAAGGAAAGCAGAAGATCCTTTCTTCTTGGCACGGATGTGTTAAGTGATGAAGAAGTAATAGCGCTTCTCAACTCCGAAGTTTATATAACTCAACTGTACGCATTTTATACAAATGCAATGTCGTCAAAATTCAAATCAAATTCTTAATGAAGCTTTTTAAGCAACAGCTCACCGAAAAGATCATATTGCATACATATGTATATTACTCAAGTACATCTATCATTTAGTTGATTACAAAATTAAAATACAAATTTCAAAAAAAAAAAAATTTTAACCGGGCAGACGGCAAAGCCATGCTTCAAATATTTAAATTTAATTTAATTTTATTTTATTCTGTTTTGTCTTTTGGTCTACAATTATACATACACATAGAAATATTATAAGCTTTTAAAATGAAATAAAAAATATATATCTATCTATCTATAATCATTTAGGCTGTCGACTAGAAGACAAACAGGCAGACAGACGGAATTGCGGGACACACTTTTTCGCCTTCGCTATCAACGTAAAGTTAAGTTTGATTAAAATCTCGAGTTAGATTTTTTTTACGAATTCAAAACTTGCCATATACAGGGTGGCACACGAATCGTGCTACAAAAATAAAGCGTAATAGCTTTTTTCAGTGTGAGTAATCGGCTTATTTTTTTTTATTTTATAGGCTACTATTTAGATTTATCAAAATGAATGCTTGGGATATTCAAAAAAGGATTTGGATAGTGCAGCGATACCATTCAAAGTGAATTTAGGCTGGAGTTTGGCGGTACTACCCCGAGTAGGTGGACAATTATGAGGCTGGTGAACATGTTTGCCGAATCTGGAAGCATCGAACGAAGACCGTATCATCGAGATCCCAATGTTCGGGTTCAGGATACAATCGTGGCTGTTGCATCGGCAATACAGGCACATCCAAGTGTTTCAACTCGAAACTTATCGGGCAAAATTGGAGTTAGCAGACGGTCATTACATCGGATACTTCATGATGACTTAAACTTGTTTCCGTATAAAGTCCAAATTACAAGCAAGTTAAGCCCTCAGGATTTGCCTCGAATTTTGCCGAAAAATTATTGCAATGGCCGAAGAAGACAACACATTGACAAATTGTTTGTTCATGTCTGATTAAGCCCATTTGGCTTAAACGGCAATGTTAACAAGTAAAATTGCCGTATATGAAGTGAATCTAATCCACAAATGCTACATGAGGCGGAACTGCACAAACGACGAGTCACTGTGTGGTGCTTTGAAGAAAACGGTGTAACACAAACTGTCAATGGGGACCGTTATTTAATGATGTTGAAGGAGTTTTTTTTACCCAGAACTTCGCCGGTGACGTATCCCTTTTAGCAGGATTTGGTTTCAACAAGATGGAGCAAGTGCATACGTAGCCACACAAGTAATGTTCCAACGAATATTCCCAAACAAATTGATATCCAGCAACTGCACTTTCCGCTGGCCACCAAGGTCACCTGACCTAACTGCACCAGACTTTTTGTTATAGGGTTATGTAAAGCAGGAAGTCTACAAAACGAAGCCCAGGAATTTGACTGAATTGAAGCAGTCTACTAAGACAATAATTGAGGCGATCCCAATTTCAACCCTTCAGGGGCCGCAATGAATAATTTTCTGATAAGGTGCCGCATATGCGTGGATGAGCGTGGAGGTCATTTGCGGTCTATCGTCTTTAAAAACCATTAGTTATTTAAAATAAAATTTAATTTTTAACCCCATAAGAAAAAATTTATGAAATACATAGGTTAAAATAAAAGTTATTTAAATTTCTTATTGTAGCACGATTCGTGCGCCACCCTGTATTACCCACCTTTATATTTATCACAAGCAAAAAAATATATTAATAAGTCGCAGTCATGACGTTAATAAAACTTTCAAATAGATAAGGAAGTTTGTTCTTACCAGACACAAAATTTGTCGTATAGTATCTTAATTTAAAAAAAAAGGTAGTTTTTTTCAATATCGATTGCAGGTAATAGATTGCATTCTATCACGTCCCCCACAAAATTTAAATTACTCATTTTTAAAAATATCAAAAATACTATAATTGGTTAACCGTTCGCTAATGACGTCAACTTAATACTATTCATTTTTGTCAAAAAAAAGCGGATCGTGTTTTAATAAAAATCTAGAACAAAAAATAATTGGTTTAATGCTAAATAATGAATTTCAAGTTATTTTGCATTCATTAAGTTTATTTTAGGATCTAACACGATTTGATCATTGCCAATAAAAAACAAAGCAATTAAATTAATATTTGTTTTTGTTTGGGAGACTAAAATATATAAAATTATTTTAATTTTTTCTTAAAGTATGAAAGGTCACTTATAAATTATTATTTAAATAAATATAAACATTTAATGGAAAAAATAAACGCTATATTATCGAAGAAGCTTTAAAATATTAAGATATCTAATAAAGATTTTCTTATTTTCTTAACGCTTACGCTGTTCTCGGCCTTGGGTAGGTATACACGCTTAATATAAATATATGTGTGAGATTTCATTTAAGCGAGAGTTTCACCGACTAGTCAGAATTACGAAAATATTTTTTGTTTGTGAAGGAAAAATAATGTGTCGAATTAAAATTTGGCAATACATTTTTTTCAACACCTAAATTTCTGAAACAAACAGTCTTCTGTAAAAAAAAAAATGAAAAACAAACATTTGTGGTGAGCAAAATTTTGATAAGAGTTCGAACTCAAAAAAATCTATGCACTATTTTGGGAAATATCAACATTTTTTTTCATTGACTTAAAGTTTGTGACACGAAAAATAAAATAAACATTTTTGGGAAACAGTAGCTTTTGTTTTCGTTTACGGCTGATTATCAATATTTGACTGAGAATTGAGGACGACATTGAATATTTAAATAAAATGCACGACTGGATCACACGTACTTGCTCCTACGTTCGATCACATTATATGCAAAAGATTCTTAATGGAAACGGCTAAAAGTATTTTTAAAGTCGTTTTTCACTTACTTTTTTATATATACAAATTTTTATGAACATTTTAAATGTTTAGTAATATACCCTTTTTTACTCCAATACCGCCAAATACCTTGGAATGACTTTGGATGCAAAGCTTAAATGGGAAGAGCACATTAAAAAGAAACGAGAAGAACTAAACTCGAAGTACAGAAAAATGTACTGGTTACTAGGAAAGAACTCTGACCTATCTATCCAGAACAAACTAATGTTATATAAGCAAGTACTGAAACCCGTTTGGACATATGGCATCCAACTATGGGGCTGTACAAAGAAAATAAATGCTGAACCCATCCAAAAGTTCCAAAGCAAGGTCCTTCGTGGAATAATAAATGCCCCTTAGTATATAAGAAATAGCGATCTACATCGTGACCTTCAAATTGAAATGGTTACAGAAGTGTTTAAGAAACACCCTGTATCACACAACCAGCGACTTCAAAGTCATACCAACTCCGAAATGGAGACCGTCTTAAATGTACGAGACAATGTTGGGAGATTAAGAATAACCACGCCTCATGAGCTGATGGTCTAAAAGCTATGGGAAAGTGTAATAACTTTAAACTTCCCCCAATGCGATTTACATATAAATTAAGATAGTAAAATCATTTGTAGATCTTTCATAGATTGGTCCTGATTTGACTGGTGGTTTTAGTGCGGTGAGAGTCCCACATTAATCGGTACCGATTCTTACCGAGTGTCTTTTGAAGATTTCCATCGGATGAAAAAAAAAAAAAAAAAAAGTAATATAAACTTAAAAACAAATTTTCAGAAAAAATTGCCCACCCGTTTTCAAAATATTGAATTTTCCAAAAAAAAATTTTTTTTTCAAAAATCAAAAAAAAAATATTTTTCGAAAATTTTGAAATGCAATATTATTTAGAATTTGAAGGAGATCCTGTGTATTTTTTTAAATTTTTTTCGGCCATACTCAAGTTAGTACACACACCAATTTTTATCAAAATCGTTAGAGCCGTTTTCGAGATAATTAAGATGGTAGAAAAATTTGTATGGCAAGTAACGATATTTTTGGGGCTAAAACAACGATTCAAAAATCCATTTTGGACAATCACCTAAAACGCCTAACCACCAAGTTTGAGCAAACCGGCTCAGCCGTTTAGGCTGTAGATCGTTCTACAGACAGACAGACAGACACTTAATTACGCAAAAAAAAAATTATTAAATCAAGATGTAATTTATCAAAACCTGTTCGTTTCCACAACCCAATTTAAAAAGCATATAAATTAACTTTTTCAAATAGCTTTCAACAAAAACTCAATTGATTTAGAATATATTTTTTTATTTTTAGGCAATTTTTCAGAAATTGACACTACCACTGCAAACATCAAACTTAATTTTGGCTCAATTATTTTATTTTATAATTTTAAAACTTGTATTAAATTTCAACACTAATATACTCTTTTGTGAAGTTCGTATATTTTGGTTCAAACATTTTTTACATGTTTTTTTTGTTAACGGTACGTGCCATACGAGCAATTTTGGCAGCTCGACTGATTTCGATCAAAATTTGTATATAGGAGATCCTTCTAAATAATACTGTGTACCATAATTTTCCAAAATTTATTGGATTTTAATTCAATTCAATTTAATATTTCCAAAACGAGTGGAGGATGGTTTTTTGAAATTCTATTTTAAAATTTATATTGTTACCAACATTTTTTTTAAGAACAAATTAATGAATTTTGTATACAAAAAATTAAGCAAGAAATGAATGACCTTAAAAATTTACTTATGCGTTTCTGTTAAACATTTTGTGCCTCGATGCGATCGAACATAAGGATAGCATTGCTATTGGATACATTAGCTGTCGTTTTTAACTAAGAATCAAATGCACGACAGGATCAAACGTACTTGCTCCTGTTCGATGACCTTGTATGCAAAAGATTTTTAATAGAAACTGCTAAATATTTATATTTGTAAAGTCGGTTCTTACTTAATAGTCTATGTAAAAAAAAATTCTTAATATTTTTTTAAAGAAAAAAAGTAGGATGGCAATTTTAAATATTTAATACTATAAACTTAAAAACGAAATTTCAGAAAAAATCGTCCACCGTTTTTGAAATATTGAATTTTCAAAAAAAAATAAAAAATATTTTTCTTTAAATCCAAAAAAAACTATTTTTCGAAAAATTTTAAATATAGCATTATTTTCAAAGAAACTACTGTATAAACATTTTGATCAAAATCCCCATTGAGCCGTTTATGAGAAAGTCGAAAATCAAAAAAATGGTTGTACGTTAATAACAAAATATGTATATAAAAAGTAGTACCAATACTTTTTTTTTATCAAAATCGTTGGAGACGTTTTCGAGATAATTAAGATGGTAGAAAAATGTGTATATGAAGTACCGTTATTTTTGGGTCTAAAAGAACGATTCAAAAATCAATTTTAAAAAACCACCTAAAACGCTCAAGTACCAAGTTCGAAAAAGAATCGATTCAGCCGTTTAGGCTGTAGATCGTTTTACATACAGGCAGACGAAATTAAGGGACCCACCTTTTTGGTGTTCTCTTTCATCGTAATGTCAAGTTGGATTTTTTTTTCCAA
Organism: Philhelius pedissequus; assembly: GCA_910595825.1. Classification (NCBI taxonomy): domain Eukaryota; kingdom Metazoa; phylum Arthropoda; class Insecta; order Diptera; family Syrphidae; genus Philhelius; species Philhelius pedissequus. The sequence goes on from OU343163.1 coordinate 82,547,591, forward strand.
ATGCAAAACTTGCCCTATAGTACCTATATCGCAAGTAAAAGCTATTATACTTGGTACACCCTATGTACATTGTAACATATAATGAGTATACATTTTCAATATTCACCACAGAATAACCAGAATACGCATTGTTTGATCGATATCATTTTTACTTGCGATTATAGGTGCTATAAGGCAAGTTATGAATTCATGGAAAAAAAAGTTTTGAGATAACAATCAAATATGACATTACGATGATAGCGAAGACGAAAAAATATGGTCTAAAAATGTTGTCCGTCTGTATGTCAGTCTGTCTGTATGTATGTATAGAAACCTACAGCCCAAACGGATGGGCCGAATTGCTTCAAACTTGGTCTATGGAGTTTTTAGGTATTGTGCAGAGGGGAAATTGATTTTTTTTAGCTTAAAAAATAACGGTACCTTTCATAGAACCGTTACGTTAAAGCCTATTTTTCTCGGAAACGGCTCTAACGATTTTGATTTTAAAAAATCAGTGCAGTTTTTTTTGCTTTCGACTATCTCATAAATGGATTAACCGATTCTTTCAAAATTTCACACATATAAAGGTTTAGGTTGCCCAAATTATACCGCGTACCAATATTTTTAATTAATATTTTTTTGTATTTTTAAAAGCTTTTATAAAAAAAAATTAAAAAAATTATATTTTGAAAACTGCTCATTATTTTTTTTTCAAAAATTATAGTTATATATGCTGAATACCTATGAATTGGCATTTTTCATTTTTTTTTTGAAAAATGTTTGCAAAAAGTAAAAAAAAAACTTTTTTTTTTTCAAAAACCGCTGCACAGATTTTTAAAATTGTTTTCTCATAAATTTAAATTTATCCAGGAAATAAAATGACGTACATTTTTTTGAGCTAAAATGGTAAAAAAGTATTTATTTCAGAATTTTGAATTATTTTTTCTTTGATTAATTAAATATTTAATATTGTCATACCAATTTATTTTAGAACAAAATTAAAGAAATTTTGTATACATACAAAATTAAGTTAAAAACGACTTTAAAAAAATATTTAAAATTTTAATAGAAATCTTTTGCATACGATGTGACCGAACATAAGAGCAAGTTCGTATGATCCAGTCGTGCATTTGATTACTATATAGGTAGGTACCTTTTGTAATCTTCTTCCATATAGATGTGATAGACACAGCTATCGTCAAAATGATATAGCTCGATCGTTTCGGCCTTACAGAATGAGTTACGATTACGAGAGTCTCGAAAACAAATATTATTTTAAATTTTTAGACCACTTTCTCTTCTCTGACAACTTGAAATAAGAAGTCACTAGATCCGTTGAAATTTTCAATTGGTACTAAATGTAAAATTTAAAAAATGCTAGAAACAGATAAATCTAAATTTTTCCAAAGATCGATTTTTGTACAAAATTTGTAAACTTCAAGTATAAATTCTCCAAAACTGTAAAAAAGCAACAACGAGGTTCCAATGAACTTTTAATTAAAAATTGCAATGAACTCAAGCATTGTCCTTGAAGAGTTCAAATCAAAAAACAAAATCTTCAATTTATCTAAGAATCAGTTAAAATAACGTATCCATATGCAAATATACCAAATTCAGAACATTATTGAGAAGGTGATTAGATTTCAATAGAACTTTTACTATTAAGAAAACGAGATGAACTCGAAGATAAATATCCATAACGAACTGCAAGTGATCCAACCGGTCCATGAGGGGATGGTATAGTATAGGATCGAACTTTCCGTTACCGTTCTGAATATCTTAAAAAAAAAACTTCACGAGAAATTTCTCAAAGTCATTTTAGCAATTTTTTTATACCTACGTATTCTTTTAAGAATGTTTAACGATATTTCTTATTTGTTAAATATGTTTGTTGAATTAGATTAGGTAAATTAGATTAATAACTTTAAAAAATAAAATGCACGACTGGATCGCAGGAACTTGCTCTTATGTTCGATCACATCGAATGCAAAAGATTTCTGTTAAAAATCTAAATATATATTTAAAGCAGTTTTTTACTTCATTTTTTATATATACAAAATATATTTAATTTTTTTCTAAAAAAAATTGGTATGACATTCTTAAATATTATAATATAAGCTTAAAAACAAAATATTAAATCGCCTAAATCAAAGAAAAAATAATTCAAAATTTTGAAATAAATATTTAAACGAATGTTAGCTCAAAAAAATGTACGTCATTTTATTTCATGGATAAATTTGAATTTATGAGAAATTCAATTTTAAAAATCTGTGCAGCGGTTTTTGAGAAAAAAAGTTTTTTCTTTAAAAATTTTTTGTCAAAAACGCCAATTCATAGGTATTCAATAAATACATACATATCAATGAGCAGTTTTCTTGATATACATTTTAAGAGATATGATTTTAAAAATACAAAAAAATACTAATTAAAAATATTGGTACGCGGTATAATTTGGGCAACCTAAACCTATATACATATGTGTGAAGTTTCGAGAATCGGTTGAGCCGTTTATGAGATAGTTGAAAGCAAAAAAAAAAACGGTCCTATGAAAGTACCGTTTTTAGACATTTTTCTAATTTTTTTTTTCAAACCATATGATCGGTCGTAGCTAAAAAGCCGCACCGATTTTTTTTATCAAAATCGTTAGAGCCGTTTCCGAGAAAAATAGGTTTGAACGTAAAGGTTATATGGCAGGTACTGTTACTTTTTCTCTGTACAATACCTAAAAAACTCTATATACCAAGTTTGAAGCAATTCGGCCCACCTGTTTCGGCTGTAGGTGTCTATACGTACATACAGACAGACTGACATACTGACAGACATACAGACGGACAGAATTTTTAGACCATCTTTTTTCGTCTTCGCTATCGTCGTAATGTCATGTTTGATTGATATCTCAAAACTTTTTTTTTCGACGAATGCATAACTTGCCTTATAAACGGTGACTTTTTAAGAGCTTGGTTTTTGAAAATTCAAAAAAACACAGAAACTTGTAAAAAGTGAATGAAATTTTTATTTGGATCGATAAATCAATTTCTGCCATTTACTTTTTAAAAATAATTTCACTTAAATGTTGCCCGCGGCTACGCTTCAGGTGGTCCATTCTGAAGGTCCAATTTTGGCAAACTTTTTCACACATTTCGGCCGTAATCTCACCAATGACGCGTTCAATGTTGGCTTCCAAGGCAGCAATCGTGTTTGGCTTGTCCCCATAGACAATATACTTAACATAGCCCCACAAAAAATAGTCTAACGGGGTCAAATCACATGATCTTGGTGGCCAATTGACTGCGCCAAAACGTGAGATCAACTGCTCACCAAATTCGCCTCTCAATTGATGCATGGTTTCGCGTGCAGTGTGGCATGTGGTACCGTCCTGTTGGAACCACATGTCGACCGAGTTCAATTCTTGCATTTTCGGCAAAAAAAATCTGTTATCATCGAACCGTACCTTTCTCCATTGACCGTAACCCTGCGGCCTTCATCGTCCTTGAAGAAGTACGGCCCAATGATGCCGCCTGCCCATAAACCGCACCAAACAGTGCATTTTTCGGGATGCATTGGTAGCTGCTGAATTGCCTCTGGCTGCTCTTCACTCCAAATACGGCAATTCTGCTTATTCACGTATCCATTTAGCCAAAAATGAGCCTCGTCGCTGAAGACGATTATGACGACCATAAAACGGACGTAGCTTGCGAAACACATTTTTCACAGAGCACGAATTTTGATAATAAATTTCAATAATTTGCAAACGTTGTTCAGGCGTAAGTCTATTCATGATGAAATGGCAAACAATACTGAATCGAAATGTCAAATGTTCGTGGAATTTGTCATGTGTGATCTGTCAAAAATATAAACGTCAAAAACCAAGTAGCAAAAAAATCACCCGTTAAAATACACATGTTTTTTTTGAAAACCGTGACCTGAGATAATTTTACTTTTCCACAACGGTTGTATGGTTTGCACACGGAATTGCGGGACCCACGTTTTAGTTTTCTCTACCAACGCGCAATGTCAAGTTTAATTAATATATCGAGTTCAATTTTTTCTAAATGCAAACCTTGGCCTAAATAGTTTTATGGTATGTGAATCGAGCGTGGTTATGGATATTTGCATTCGGTATTAGTTCAATTTTTGTTTGGTGGGGTTTTTAAATTTATTTAAGATTAAAGATTATTAATTAAAAAAGAGGGTAAGTTTGGTTACAAGTGTAGGTACATTTTCTTTTCAAAATTATTCCCCAAGCTTAATTCAAATATTATATACATACTATTATATCTGCATTCATATTTTAACCATTAAATTAACCATAATTTACTTCAGATTTGAAGCATTGCATTTAATCATAATTAGGAACTCCTGATTTTTTGAAAATAATAATTAGAAATAGTGTTCAGCGAACTTCGTCAAATCGACAATGAATGTCCACAGAATTTTTTTACAAGCGATTATGTTTTAAGTTTATTATAAGTTCGTAGGTATACAGTAAGGCAAACGGTATATACAATAATAAATAATATGCCATGTTTTGCATTAAAAAAAGTAAACTTGTTATTACTATGGAAGAGAACTCCAAAAAAATGAGTCCCGCCATTCCGTCTGCCTGTATGTAATGCTGAACCGATTTTTTTCAAACTTGGTGCTTAGGCGTTTTAGGTGATTGTCCAAAATAGATTTTTGAATCGTTGTTTTAGCCCCAAAAATTACGGTACTTGCCATACAAATTTTTCTACCATCTTAATTATCTCAAAAACGGATTAACGATTTTGATAAAAATTGGTGTGTGTACTAACTTGAGTATGGTCTACATTTGGGCCGAAAAAATGTTCAAAATATTTTTTTGTTAACGGTACCTGCCATATAACCATTTTATTGATTTTCGAATTTTTCATAAACGGCTCCACGGATTTCGATCAAAATTTGTATACAGGATCTCCCTCAAATTCTAAATAATACTGCATTTCAAAATTTTCGAAAAATAGTTTTTTTTTTTTGGATTTTTGAAAAAAAAAAAATATTTTTTTTTGTTGGAAAATTCAATATTTCGAAAACGGGTTTTCAATTTTGTTTTTGAATTTATAGTATTAAATATTTGAAATGTTCATACCAATTTTTTTTTAGAAAAATTTAAAAGTGAAACATTTTAAAAATATATTAAGCCGTTTTATTAAGAATCTTTTGCATATAATGTGATCGAACATAGGAGCAAGTACGTGCGATCCAGTCGTGCATTTTTTTTTTTTTTTGAAATTAGGTATTTAATATTATATTGTTAAATACTTAAAATTCCCATCCCTTGTCTACTAAGAATCTCGTGCCTACTATGTGATCGAACATAAGAGCAAGTATATGCGATACAATTGTCCATTTTATTTTCATTGGAATTTCTATCACTATCGAGTTGTTACAAATTATAAAAAGTGTATATACACGATTTAGTAACAAAATAACATTTCGCAAATCGAACATGATTTTTGTACCGAATAGTGAAGGAATAAGTATACTCAAAATGTCTACTACTTCTGCTTGAAACTATAATGTTACCAGCTGCTAAACATTTGCATATTATAGATTAAATACTCGCAAATATCTAAAAATTAAATGCACGACTGGATCGCACGTACTTGCTCTTATGTTCGATCAAATTGTATGTAAAAAAGTTTTTTTTCACTTAATTTTGTATATAAAAAAATTATTAAATTTTTTCTAAAAAAAAATTGGTATGGAAATTTTAAATTTTTTATATCTAATAATGTTTTAGAAGAAATAGATTTTTTGTATAAAGTCAATGGCGCAAAATTATAGTCACATAAAGTACACTTTAAGATTGTTTGGGAAGATACTTAAGTCGAAGTTTTTTGGCAATTATAGATGAAATAAAGCCCACTTTATCTTTAGCGCCTTGTGATAAATTAAATACCGACGAAAGTACCTTTTATCTTTTTAATTTAGAATTTCATTGAGCCAAAATATCTGCCAGTCGCGTGAAAAATGTCTTCAAATATTTTTTTACAAGATTTTTATATTTTTGATGATTATGAGCTTTTCCGAAAATCTAAAATGTACAAAAACTGGGCGAATCTCTTTGAAGAACTGGTTGAAAACGAATTTTACTCCGGATTTGAATTGTCTGTACCTGAATTTGAATGCGGCTGTATGAATTGTCTGAGTATTCCTCACTCATCCTCGCTCCATTTCGGTTCCCTATCTCGCTTAACATTTTTGGACAAAAATTGCAGACATAAATTAATTAATTTAGATTTTTTTTAATATTTGTCCGGTCATTTTATAATACATAGAAGTTTTTTTTGAAAGTTTTTTGTATCTTGTTATATTTTGTTTACTCCCGTTTGTTTACTTCGACTACTGGCAAGTTGAGAACTATCGACCAATAGCTAAACTGTCGGCTATTCCGAAGCTTTTTGAAGAAATGATCTGCAAAATATAAAGTTACTACACAAAATCAATTATTGTTCCTAACCCCCATGGTTTCTCGAACGGCCGTTCGACTGTCACTATTCTTATGGAATTAGCGGAATTTTGTATTGACTCTTTTAAAACTAGAAATAAACGGATTGTGTTCTTACAGATTTCAGCAAGGCATGCGATAAACTTTCACATACAATTTTGCTTCAGAAAATGAGCAAGCTGGGTTTTAGCGTGAACTTCATTGCCTGACTCAAATCTTATTTACTTGACAGATCATATTTTGTAAATTTTAATGGCTGCCATTCAAAAAGCTTTCTTGTTAAATCTGGAGTTCCCCAGAGCAGCCATTTGGGTCCAGTTCTTTTTATATTATTTATAAATGAACTTCCATCAGTTTTAAAGTACTCAAACTGCGAAATATAAAAAAAATTCTAATAATTTTGACTGCGAAAAGCTTCAAATTGATCTGAATGCCTTAATAAGGCCAATTCAATATTAGTTTGGATTAAAAAGGAATCACGTCAGTTTTCTGACCCTTATGTTATCAAACAATTATTTACTTCATTTGTCAGACCCATTATATAGTACGCTTGCCAGGTATGGCCCCCCTATTACAATTGCCACAAAATAAGAATTGAACAAATTCAAAAAAGGTTCTTAAAATTTTCCGTCAGAGGCTTAGGCTGGCGGGACCCATTGCATCTTCCTTCATATAACAGTCGTCTGAAACTTATAGTCTAGAGAACAGGTGGTCCTGTTTATGTTTTGTTTTTATTGTTAACCTTATTGATGGAAATGTCGATACCTATTGTCTCGCGTTAATTTTAATGTTCCAAATCGTAATTTAAGAGGTCTCCCAGACCCAATTCATATATCTCACTATCGTACCAGCTATGACCGGAATGCACCTTTGAATAACATTATTAATTTAACGATAATCATAATTTATTAACATATTTTTCTGATGTATCAAAGAGTGGTTTTAAAAATATATTTTATAATATTTTATAACATTTAATTATAAGTAACATGTACGCTAGATTTTATTAGCCTGATTCAAATAAATAAATAAATAAAAAAATTTAGTTCGTTTATTTTAAAAGAGTTTGTTTATTTTGAAGAAGTATACTCCTCAAACTGTATATACTTAATTTCCCAAACTGTTTAGTTTTGGGTCTGTTCGAAGAAAATTAATTGTGGACAGGACTTAAGCTGAATATAATTTTGCGTCAATAGTTTTATGCAAATTTTAAGTCCTAAATCATTTCTTAACTGTATACTTATAAGCTGAGAAATAAATGTATGTATAAATTATAAATTTAACAAATTTTTGTATATTTGCATCCATGAATTCCATTCAATCGCAATAACTGGGTTGCTGCTTTGTTCCATTTCTTTATCGTTCCCTGTATTTGCGAATTTTCTTTTGTGTATTTGCTTCTGAATTTCTTGACATTTCTTTGACAGAGACCACAAAAAAGTGTGTCCCGCAATAACGATTTTGATTAAAAAAAAGCGTGTGCACTATTTTAGATATATTCTACATTTTGGTCAAAATTTTTTAAAAATATTTTGTTATTAACGGTCCCTGCCATACAAACATTTTTTTGTTATTTTGAACTTTCTCATAAGCAGCTAAATCGATTTCGATTTAAAAAAAATGTATAGGATGTCCCTTAAATTATAAATACTACTGCATATAAAAATTTTCGAAAAAATATTATTTTGGATTTTTGAAAAAAAAAAACAGTTTTTTTGAAAATTCAATATTTTGAAAACGGGTGGATGATTTTTTTTTAAATTTTGTTTTTAAGTTTGTATAATTAAATATTTATAAAAACGAGAAATGCCGCGCTTTAAAAACCTAAAATATCCGCAGGAAATAATAGATTTAGTAAAAGAGAAACGAAAAGCACGTAAGAAACTCCAGCTCCTCAACACAAGGTAAATTTAAATCGCTTGTGTAATTTACTAAAAAAGACGATAGCAGAATTCAAAAATTCTGAAGTTGGAAATTATCTTGAAAGCTTGACAGCAGGAAAAGAATCCAACAACTCACTCTGGAAAGCTGTTAAAGTAACGAAGAAACCAAAGCTCATAGTGCCTCCGAGTGAGAATGATCAAAGCGAATGGGCAAAAAGCGACAAAGAGAAAGCTAACGTTTTCGCGGATTACCTGGAGAACACATTTAAACCTTTTGATGGGCAAGTACTCAACGAAAATTTAAATATAAGTTCTAACTCAAGCGAAAATTACACTACAAGAAATGTTACCCTTGCCGAATTAAGTAGACAAATAAGAAAGCTTAAGTATAAGAAAGCTTCGGGATATGACCTAATTACGGCCGAAGTTCTCAAAATGTTTCCTCGCAAAGGGTTAATTAATCTTCTTTATACTCGTATAATAAATGCCACTCTTCTAAGGCTAAAGTACGTTCCGAGCCAATGGAAGGTTGGGGAAGTTATAATGATTCTCAAACCAGGAAAACCATCACATGATAAGAAATGTTATAGACCTATTTCGCTTCTGCCCGTAATATCTAAGGTCTTTGAAAGAATATTACTTCTTCGCCTGCAGCCAATAATAGAAGAAAAGCGCCTAATACCTAAACATCAGTTCCGATTTAGAAGCAAGCATTCGACAATTGACCAAGTGCATAGGATCACTGACGTCATTGAGAAAACTGTTAAAGAAAAGAAAATTTGTTCGGCGGTCTTCCTAGACGTGTCGCAAGCTTGTGTTAAGGTGTGGCACGAAGGAATAAATTTTAAATTAAGACAAATTCTGAGAATAGACTTTTTAGAGTAAGACAAGGAAACGATTACTCGGATCTCAAAGAAATAGTGGCTGGAGTACAACAGGGAAGTGTTGTAGGTCCAATATTGTACCTATTATTTACACGTGATATACCTCAAACAGAAGACACTATCGTAGCCACGTTTGCTGACGACATTGCAATACTAGCAGTGGGCCAAACGATAAATGATTCTACGACAAAATTACAAAAAGCTCCGAATAATGTCAATGATTGGACAAAAACATGGTGGATATCGCTCAACGAAGTAAAATCAGTCCAAGTAGATTTTACGAATAAGAAAATTAATAGATTACCGGTATTTGTTAATACGGTTCAAGTTCCGTTTGCTAATGAAGCAAAATATCTCGGAATGACTCTAGACGCGAAATTAAAATGGAAACCGCATGTAAAAAAAGAAATGTGAAGAGTTAAATAATAAACTCACAGATACCTTCAGGTTGCTTGGGAAACACTCTAAGCTCAGTATCGAAAACAAGCTAATTTTGTACAGACAGGTGCTTAAGCCTGGACTTACGGTATACAACTCTGGGGTTGTACGCGAGATTCTTATTTAAATACCTTACAAACTTTTGAAGGTAAACTGCTAAAATCGTTTGTAAACGCACCTTGGTACATTAGAAACGAAGATCTCCACAGAGATTTCGGGATTCCCACGGTTCGCGACGAAATAAAAAATTTTGCCCGAAATCATAGAAAACGGCTATTAAAAAACTGTAATAGCACTATTTTCGAAATTATCAATGAGACGAATTTAGTACGCCGCCTGCGAAGGACTGAGCCTTCCGATCTGGTGCACTAAACGAGAATCCGCTTTAAAATCGCGGTATAAGCAGGAACTATCACCGGATAGTTACCTGCCTGAAGGTTTTACACCTACCCACGGGAGAAAAAATATTTATAAATGTCATAGGTACAAAGTTTTTTGTAGAAAAAAATTTTTAAAGTTTTTACCTAAGTAAAAAACGACTTTGAAAATATATTTAGATTCTTAATAGAAACCTTGTGCAAACAATGTGATCGAACATAAGAGCAAGTTCGTGCGATCCAGTGTGCATTTTATTTGTTGGGTAATAATATTGTAGAAATTGCGGTCAGTCTCATAATGCTCTTACTCATATTAAAAATTATATTAAAAGCTTTCGAAGCAATGCGAGCACGGGTCGGCTAGTCTGTATTTATATGTGTAGAGAAAAAAATACCAAAGTTATTGGGTCACAATGCAATCGGCTTGATGCCAAATTAATACCCGGAACTCCTTTGCTGGCAATTGATTATAAAAAAAATCAACATCCAACCAATCCTTAAGTCGACAAAAAGCCAGCAGCCACTTTTAGATAAATATTGATTGTTATTGCTGATACTTTTTTTTTTCTTTTAAAATTTTACAATCATCGCCTTCTTAGCCTTTTGCTGATGCTATAGTGCAGCGATGTGATATGGTTGGATTATAACAACCCGCACCCAACCAGCAAGGAAAAACAAATTCCAAAAACGATGAAAAGATGGTCTATAAGAGTCTCGATCTAACTAGATGTTAAATAACCTATGGTAACCGGGTTTGGATATGGATATGAGGGTAGCACTGAAATGGTACGAACGAAGTCGATAAAATAAAAGAAAGACTTCATTAAGACTTGAGATCGAAATTGGAAGTCACAGTAGCAAGGTATAAAGCACTGAACCATGATCTGAGGCTATCCATCTTATAACCTTTAGATACTTAAATTTTATTGACGGAAGATAAAAACTAAAACAACAAAACCTTATTACACATGATCGTGCTAATAGATTTGTTTAAAGTGCGTCTTCGTCATCGGTCTGGCCCTGATCTCATTACACAAGAGGTCGTGGTAGATAGTATTTGCAATAAAAGCATAAAAAAGTCCATGAAATAATGCCGCGTCAATGTTTTCACAATTATTGAAAACACAAAATAAAATATTGTTTGAAGCAAAAAATGTGTGTGTTTAATTGCTTACAATTGACTGACTTTATGATTTATTTATTAAATAATAAGAAACACCATACAACACACAAAATGTAGTTCACTTGCCAATCTTCCAGGTTGCGTTTTCTGAAGTGAGTGGTGGTGGTGGCGTTGTTTTGATTGATCTGAGTGCGCTGCACAATGCATCAATGTGGCCAGTGGCGAATGGTGACTGGCGATAGTCATAGACGAGACGTTGAAGTTTGCTTTTGAATTGGTTGCATGCATTAAAACCAACGCACAGCTGTGGCATAGTAATTATTTTGTCAAAGAAGCTGGTGTGTCCATTTTCTTGGCTTAATCTGTGGCATTTAAATTGAATTAATTGGTTTAACAATCAAGATTCCAAATGGAAAAATATGCCCAAAGAAATAAAATTTTAAACATGCAGCTTAATATAGATAATGGGTCTTACATAAGTCACAGGGGATTTTCTCATTTGCATTGGAAATAAAAGCCTGAAGCAACGGAATAGGGTGTTCAAAGAGTGCGCACAGTCCCTAATGTCTAATATATATACATACCTCCTTTGGAATGAGTTTCTTGGAGATGTGAACCTTAAATTAGCTTAGTGATACAAGAAAGGAAAATATTGCAATGTGGCATTATATGATTCAGGCAGCATCTTTGGAAGGGTCCATCAGAACTATTGGAAATAGTTTCATAAGTAAGACCTTTTTCAAACCACTATAATTCTCAAACATTTCGGAGAGTACAAACTGAAGAGGGTAAATAGTCAAAGTCCTTATATCCGACATCAGAATAGATATAAGTGACCTAAACAATTTTGCACTAAAATAAATAAAAATGCATCGATACGTAGGAATAAATATTAGCCATTTCGCATATCAACTAGATCTCCACTTAAGTCAATTGGGGTATATGATGTTAAATTGCTCACTAGCCAATTTTTCCGATGAACTTGAATAAAGAAACTTAAATTAAGTGGCATTGCCACCTATTTGATGTGAGCACGATGCTCACTGGCCACGCAGTTATTACTATCAAATTTGTAGACGAATCAAAATCCAAGCAAAAATGCACAAAGTATCAGGCTTACTGATATGAATAAAGTTTCAGGAGATGACCATTATTAATGATAGCCTTCAAGTGGCTAGGAGAATGTAATATGTAAATAAAGGTAACAATTATTGTATGTTATCTATTATTCTCATCAAGGGAGAATATATAACAAATAGTTACAAGTTTGGATGGATAGTTGGGTGAATGGATGTTTGTTGCTCAATAGCGCCAGAACGGCAGAACGGATCTGGATGAAATTTGGCACAGAGATAGATTATATTCTGGAATAGCACACAGGATACATAACTATGTTATAAATAACCAAGATAGATTTTGTTTATAAGATTCAAAAAGAACACACACACAGAACAGAAAGTACGCAGCATCGCACGGGTATCTGATAGTATTCAAATAACTGGCATTGATAATTTCATTTCAAAAAGAATAAAACTTAAAACAGTTTAAGAAATGTCTTGAAAACTGAAGGCTCTCTAATAGCCGATAATACGGCTTTGGTAACAATAGGTCAACTGGTCACTAGTATACATTTTTACCTTCAATGTTTTGGAGAAATTAAAATTATTTCTCCTGATACCTTTTTCAAGAATTTAGTAGTGTTTGGCATCAAGCTCTCTTATCAAAAAGTAGTGCATTTGGTTTCGATATCTCTTCTCTGCTGAATGAGGTTTTCAACTCCCCAATACGAGTCGTATTTAAAATTCATAAAATAAATTCTGATGTGCCCCAGAGTTCCGTTTTGTCTTGTCTCTGACTCTCACTATAATCATGAATTTTGTCTAAAATTCTAGGGATAAAAAGAAGCCTATATGTTATTTCAGACTATAGTCTTTGATTGAGCAACAAACATCCATCCATCCATCCAAACTTTCACATTTATAATATTCAGTAGAATGGTCGATTCTGACATAATTTTGTGTATTCAAAATTTCTTTTAATATTTTTTTCTAACAAAAATATGGTATTTTATTTTTAGTATTTAATAATATAAATTTAAAAACAAAGTTTGAAAAAATCGTAGTTCCCTATTTTTGAAACATTTTTTTTTTTAATCCAAAAAATATATTTTTCCAAAATTTTGGCAAGTGGTATTACTTAGAATTTTAAAGACCTCTAGTACTTATAACAATTTTGATTGAAATCTGTTTTGTCGTTAATAATGAATGTAGACTAAAGTGCACTGAATTTTTTGTATCCAAATCGTTGGGACCGTTTACGAGATAATTAAAATTTATTTTTTTTGGTACAAAAAATAGAATGACAAGTACCTACCTTTATTTTTGGGACTAAAAAAAAAAAGAATTCAGAAAATCACCGAAGAACGTTTTAGTACCACGTTGGAAGATTCTACGTACGTTAACCGTTTAGGCGGTAGATCGACTTAATTACGGGAACCACTTTTTTAGTGGTCTCCATCATCGTAATTTCGATGATTTTCTTAATACTAAATTTATCTTGCCTTAGCTTATCGTCAGACCATATCAATAATTCTCTTTTAGAACGTTTGAAAAAACAAAAGGTGCAGCATCAGTTTACTACAATCATGAATTCAGGCCTTTGTGATCAATCATTATAGATGATAAACCATCATTTGCGGAACTTTCCCAAGCTAATACCAAGTCGATTTTCTCTCGAATTTTTGGCGACATATTTTAGTGCCAAAAACCAGAAAAATTACAACTTTACTTTTTGTTTATACAAACTGTGTTGTATAGGAAGCTGAATCAACTGCTGAATCAACTGCTGAATTAGGGAGGACTTTATGGTTTCCGAATTATATGTTTAAATTGAAAAAACTCAGTGTTCAGAACAATTAAACCAAGCTATTCGCTTGTTTTGTTTCAATGACAAGTCCAGTATATCTAATATCGTCATTATTTATTTCCAAGTTGTACTTCGTTGTAATCACTCTCAGTTTTTTCTCAAATGCAGAATCTAGCAATTTTGGTGGGGGCAAAACCCCCATTTATTTGGCTTAATACAAGCTATTTTCTTAATCTAACTTAAAAACTAAGAAACTTAATAGCTAAGACTAAAATTAACTGGTAGGGAGGCTTAGGAGACGAAGCTTTAGGCAGGGAGTACTGATGCTAAAGTCAAAACAAGAAGCGTTAGAATTGACGCTTCTCAGCATTCGGGAGATGGGTTCGTTGGAGCCATAAGAGGTTCGATGGGTGGGAAGATAGAATAGACGAGGATTACGAGTGTTACGAGGGTTAGTATTTAGAAAGATGGAATTAATAAGGGCTGTGCAATCAATGGAACCAGAAAACATTCGGTGAATGAAGAGAATGTCAAATATTTCTCTTCGATCTTTCAGCGAATTCAGATTGAGAAGTTTGATTCTGTCTTGATAAGGAGGTAATATTAAATGATTATTCCAATTAAGACCTCGAAGAGCAAATCGAACGAAGCGGCGTTGTATGCTCTCAATTCTGGCAATGTGCACTTGTTGGTAAGGCGACCAGACTTGACAAGCGTATTCAAGAAGCGGACGAACAAATGATATATAAAGGGATCGGGTAACGTAGGGGTCAGCAAATTCCTTGGACCAACGTTTCACAAAGCCAAGTGCTGAATTTGCCTTAAGGATTATATCGTCGATATGTTTGAGAAAATTCAGCTCATTGTCGCAAATAATCCCAAGGTCACGGATCACCTGAACGGGGGGAATGGTTTGACTGTGTAGAAGATAGAGACGGGGAGGATATTTGATGCGTTTACGTGAGAAGGTAATTGATTGGCACTTGGAAATATTAAGCTCCAAGCAGTTTTTGGAGCACCATATTGAAAAATTGTCGATATCCTCTTGGAGGTGGGAAGAGTCTTCAGGAGAAGAAATTACCTTGTAAAACTTAGTATCGTCTGCGTAGAGTGAAAGGGAGGAATGTTTGACTATCATTTCAATGTCATTGATGCTTAGAATAAAGAGGAGAGGGCCTAGATGGCTGCCTTGGGGGACACCGGATGTAGCTAAAAAACGGCTTGATAAGACGGATCTGAACCGAACGCTGTAAAAACGGTTTTCTAAATAAGAAGACATCCATCTCAACAGAACCGGTTCAAAGCCGAGGGTGGAAAGTTTAAAAAGAATAAGTTTGTGGGAGATTTTATCGAAAGCTTTACTAAAATCTGTTGAAATAACATCGACCTCTTTTCCATTCTCCAAGGCTGAGAGGGAAAATGAAACAAAGTCAACGAGGTTTGTTGTTGTTGACCTGCCTTTGAGGAACCCGTGTTGTCTAGGGGAAATGAGAGACCTGCAATGAAAACTTAAGTTTTCATACAAAATGCTTTCGAATATTTTGGGTATATGCGATAGTTTAGCGATGGGACGATAGTTTTTCACGTCACACTTAGGACCTTTTTTGTGAATAGGGGTTATAAACGCCGTTTTCCGTACTTGAGGGAAATGTCCTTGTGATATGGACAAACTGAAGATTTTGGAGAGGGGAAAAGAAAGAGTGGAGGAGCATTTCTTTAGAAGTATGGCAGGGATACCATCGGGGCCAGGAATATACTCATCATTTAAATGATTTAACTTTTCTTCAATATGATAGGTTTCAAAAAAACGCGGGAGGAATGGACTAAAAGAGAAATGCGGTAAAAACGAGAAATAAGCAGTGTCTGGAACAAAAGAATCGACCGTGAAGGATTGTTTGAAGTAACTTGCGAAATAATTTGCTATAGGGAGCGCTTCAGATGAAGTTTCATTATTGAAAGAAAGGGAGGATGGGTATCCGTCAGATTTTCTCTTGTGGTTGACAAATTGATAAAAAGACTTAGGGTCATTAATAATGTTAGATTGCATTTCGATTAAATAGCTTTGGTAAAGGGTGTTGAAAAGCTCGCGGAAGTGTAGATAAGAACCAAGGTAAGATGAATAGTTGGAAGGAGATCGAGTGCGAAGGTAGATTGCCCACAATTTGTTTCTTTTATTTCTTAGAGTACGGAGCCTGTGATTATACCAAGGTGGAGAAGTGGAAGAAGTTTTACGTCTAGAAAGGGGAACATATAGGGATATAGCATAATGTATTTCTCTGTAGAATGCGGATGTGGCATCTTCTACAGATAAATTTTCAAAATTAAAATTAATTCTATTGAGATATTCATTAATTTTGCGGAAGTTTGCTTTGTGGAAATCGTATGAAGCTGGTGGTAAAGGGGGGTTAAGCGGAGTTGAAGACTGGAGAAAAAATGAGAGAAGGAGGGGTGGGTGGTAATTATCAATGGTTGAAAGAGGCAGGGGAGAAAGTGAGATTGCGGAATTGATGGGATCTGTTGTAAACACAAGGTCAAGTTGCCTACCCATGTAGTTTGAAATTCCACTTATTTGGCAGAGCAAGTTGCAAGAGCACCCACCAATGCTGCAAGTACTATACAAAAAGGAGGAAGTCGCAAATGAATCCAACTAGGAGCAGCTTAGCAGTCAGTATGCTTGGTGCAGCTCAGTTGAGAAATATTCCAAGTAAGTATTTGGAATAAACGAATGTTTCAAAGAAGACTGACAAATTCCATATCTAATATTTACGAAATCAAATAATCTTTTTTCAAGAACTTACACTAACACCCTATAAAATACTAAACAAAAGTTCTATATCCCGGTTCCCACAAATAAGGTCGAAACAGAAATAAATTACCATCTGTGAGAAACTTTATCGGAATTCTGGACCTAATCTAGAATATGCTTGTTTCAGTTCTTTGGACAAAAAAGCGGAACTAGCTATTACCTCCCTAGGTCATGTATTTTTGTTCAACAATCGTTGACGATGCTAACCTATCTATGATTCATTTATAAATATTTCTAAGCCAAGAGTAGTAATAAGTCGATTTGTTGACGGAAAAGCTTTTGCGGGAGTTTGAGTGCTTGCCTTTGCAAAGTTCCAAAGTATTGACGATCGTAATATGGTATCCTTTTGCATAATGAAACTTTAAACATTATAGAAAGATAGATATATATATATGAAAGTCGTGACTGCTAGTGGATAATCATGATTTGTTTCTGTGTTGGAAGCATGGATATTGGATAGAGTGCCAGCCAGAGTAGAGTATAAGGCGGTCTAACCCAGTGGGTCGTGGTCGACTCTTTCGTAAGTAGGTGAAGTATTGGGTGCATTCGAATTAGGCTAGTAGTGGATTTAGAGAGCGAAAGTAAAATCCATTGCTTCGTTAGTTAATTTATTTGCAAACCAAAAAAAAAAAAAAAAAAACAAAGATAAACTAATGATATCCGTGTTGCGTTTATTTTTGTTGAATAAGAACAAAGATGAATGGGTGAAAATTCAAGGGTTTATTGAACTGAATATAACTTCAGATAACTTGAGTGAAAGGTTGGATTGGGAACAATTTTTTAACAGTATTTCGATTTGCTTGTAAATTCGTAGGTTGATTACTATTTGTTTTCAATATTTAAATTTAGTTTGCTTAACCTTTGAATACGCCAAAAGTAGAACAACTATAACTTGGTTGCCAGTTTTGGTAGAAAACAGACATACCCCTCGTTTCATGTTAACTTTTACTGAAGGAAGATGCTGTAGAGAGGATAAACCTTACCAGCCCTATTTATAAAAAAAATATCTATTCCACCCGTATCCATGGCTTTACTAAACCATAGAATAAAAGTTAGTCTGCGGACTAAAATTTTCTTTTAATAAAAATCGAAAATCCAAGAACAAAATCTACTACAATAAGTATCAACTCTATATTCCTTATATTCTATAACCCACATTAGTAGTCTCGATTTCGGATTTCAGGAAAATCGCGCTGGAGCTTCAGCCGCTATTTTGAATTTAATGAACATTTTATGTTGGCCAATAATTTCGCCATTTTTTATTTCTGACAAAAATAATAATGGTCGAACTTGTAGGAAATTTAATCTTCTACAGATCTAGTCTTAATATTTTTTTATTTCAAAACAGTTACCGTTCACGAGATATTAATGAAAAACTAACCCCCTTCTGGGACCATGAAAATATTAATTCCTACAATTTTCTCTTATAGTTTGCAGTAGGGATCATTAATAGTCTACATATAGATTTTCGGGAAAATAATTCTGAAGTTTTCGTCGCCATTTTGAATTTAACGAACAACTAGTGCTTAGCCAATGGAATTTATATGGATTTGGAAAACTAAAAGTTCTTGATATTTCAAACAAGTGGAGTATATCTGATATATGCCTACCAACCATTGGCGATTTTTATGTGGAGCTAATTAATCTCCCCCTCAAAAACTGCACCTAAGTAGAATGCGCATATGAGCTCCGTTATAGGTGCCTAGAAGCTGTAAGGACAAAAGAAGAATAGGAATCAATTCCTCAGCTTCTGTTTACATGTTTAACATTTCATTGAAGAATTTATTTTGGGAAATTCTACTATTATGCTTCTAGCGATCTTATAAGATCTGTCTTGTGGTCTAAGTGTGTCAACTAATGAATGCCACATCGACACATCAATTTTCTGGGAGTGCGCCTATAGAAAGAAAATACATACTTTAACTAACTGTCAAGCGGAGATAAGGCTGTTAAGAACTCCGATTTGATAAAATTTTGTAAAATTTTTTAATATTATGGCAAAAATGTACATATGTATTCTTACGGACTGAGAATGGAACTCTGAGTTAGTCTGTTAAGTTAACTGAAGAACATAGGCTAAACAAAATTAAATAAATAACATTTCGTTGTATCATTCAGCTCTTCTTGAATCTTGTGGGAAAGTTCTAGGTTGTGGCAGAAGATTCAAAAGAATTCTGCAAAAAGAAGTGTACCAATGCAGGCCACTGTTTAAAATATTATGTCTTTCAACGATGAAATAGTCCGAAAACTCTTTAAATTCGATTTGTTTTTGGGCAATGTGCACAGTATACATACACAAAAAAATCAATATTCTGTGGCATTTTTTTAGCTGCGGCTGAGGAACAAAGGGTGCTTTCATAAATGCATGGTTGCGAAAGTCCAACGAATGCAAATGATGAATTCAGAGTTTTATAAATGTAAAACGCAAATATTTGCAGCGCAAATGTGCAAATATAAAATTTCACATGCATTCCGATTTTTTTCTTAGAGCAAGAGCCACTATGATGTAAACGGTGGTACACCTTCCCTTACTGTTCATATCTGTCCAAATTTGCGCAAGAAAATTCAAAGTTGAACTCAAAATGAAAAATACACATCAGAATTGCTTCAGCTCCACAGGAAAATGAAGCAAATCAGAGAAAGTATTCATAAATTTATATTAAAATGAATGCGCAAATAGTTTTTTTGACGTTAACATGAAAGCACCCAAAGATGTAAGGAGTGGTACACACAGCCTAACATAATCATATTTGGATTATCCTTTAGAAAAAAAGATCGCAATCCACTTTTTTGGCCAACCATGGTAGCAGCATTGTCTGGGCCAACGCAATGACAACAAAAAATTAATAAAGAGAGGGGAATTCCCTTTTTAACTACAAGTTGGAAATTAAAATGCTGCCTAATAGCATTAAATTTAAAAAGGAAAAACATTTTTAAAGGGTGACGTTTTAATTTACTGCTTGTGCAAGATTTGCCTGGCTTTTGAAAATAGTAGTACAAGTGTAAAAGGAGCAATTAAATTCTTAAAAAAAAAAAAATGCTCGAGTGCATCGCACGTACTTTCTCTTATGTTCGATCACAGCGTATGCAAAAGATTGTTAATAAAAATGCTAAATTAATTTTACATATTTAATAATATAAACTTAAAAACAAATTTCAAAAAAAAAAAAACAAGCCACCCGTTTTCTAAATATTGAATTTTCAAAAAAAAATTACATATTTGTTTGTTTTTTAATAATCCAAAAAAATATTTTTCGAAAATTTTGGTATGCAGTATTCTTTATGATTTGAAAGACCTTATATATAAATTTTTTTATCGAAATCCGTAGAGCCGTTTATGATAAAGCCGAAAATAAAAAAAGCTTGTATGCCAGGTACCGTTTATAACAAAGTATGAAAAAAAACATTTGACCAAAATGTAGATACATACTAATTTTTATCAAAATCATTAGAGCCGTTTTCAAGATAATTAAGAGGGTAGAAAAAAATCGTATGGCAAGTACCGTTATTTTTGGGGCTAAAAAAAAACGATTAAAAAATATATTTGAGACAATCACCGAAAACGCCTAAGCACCAAGTTTGAAGAAAATTGCTTCAGCCGTTTACTCTTCAGGTCGTTCTACAGCAGATAGACAGACAGCTGGTCTCTATCATTGTCATGTCAAGTTTGAACTGAATCTCGAGTTCGATTTTGTTTCCAAATGCAAAACTTGCCCTATAGCACCTACGAGTATATCGCAAGTAAAAACCTAAGAACCGAGAAACCTTATAAAGTTGATTTTTTGCATCAACTCCATTTTAGAGAGATTACGCTGTGTCGAAATTAGATTAAGCGTAAACGACCTGATTTCAAGTAGTTTCACATGTATCATAAAATACTACCTATCTTATGTCAGTCTTGTAAACACATATCATCACAGAAATTATTGTGGGACTAAAATTCAAACATGATTAACAATTGTCAAAAATTATTACAATGCCTGCAGTCAATTACGGACCTCTAAATGCAAATTTGGAACAATATTCTATTTCCAACATCAACAACTACCGCTCTAACTACGTCATAACCGCGTACCATAATAAATGACTCACAAATCAGGATTTCAAATCCGCTTATCTTGTGTGTCGCACATGTCGGAATTTATTTTTGTTAAATTAAAGTTTACATTAGCACTTTGTGCTCGAACAATTCCCAACTACCTACAAGCTCGTTGAACTGAAACTTGTTCTCGAGCATGTAAAATTGCATGCATTACAGAGGTCGGCCCCCGGACGGCCTTGACTTCCTACCAATACATTATTTTTATTGCGACATACTATATGTTGTCGTTTACGGTGGTTACTAGTTTAGGTCGATCGTTTTGTAAGAAACGACACACACGATCTGAATGCAGGTGTCGTTAACATAACAACGCGTTACCGATCGTCACACGCTTGATACGATATTAATTAAATAGAAAGTAAAAGACGGTACCACGATCCACATGACACACAATAATATGCAATTGATCCTTGATCACTATGTGGTTGTAGTTCTGCCTTGTGCATGGAGTTCTTGGAGGGAGCGCGCAGCAAAAAAATAATTTTCTAATATTTCAATCCGGCTACCGCCGCCGCCGATATTGAATAATAGTTAGAACTCGTAGCGGAATGGAATGAGAGTCCAATTATTTCACGCTAATTACTGCATTTTCATCATAATTAAACTTGAGTCTTATTATTGCATAAATTTTTAATGCAATTTCGCATAGTGGAACATATAAATCTAGTTAATTTGTTTAAAACAATAATAAAATAATAATTACAATAAGTGGGCATACAGTAATAAGAACAAGTGTGGTTAGCGCGTGAAAGAAGCTTTGTTTAAGCCCACCGACAGGCAGGCACAGTGGGGAATTTTATATCGCGAAATTGGTAAAAAAAACACAACTGATTGGATTGAATAATATTTTATCAAAGATTTTTTAACATAACACACAATGCTAAACACAATTTATGAAAAAAAAAAAATTTAAGTTGCTACCATCGTTTTTGGACATGTTTTTACTACCTATTGGCTCTTAAAGCCTAACCCACAAATAAATTCAAGATCGTTTTTGAAACTTCAATTTACGAATAAAATATTCGATGCACGAACTTAATCTTGTGGCTGAGAACTTAAACGTTGACTGATATGAGTACTAGAGATGCATGCTAATTGTTAATTTATTTAATTTTTTTTTTTTAATATAAAAACATTAGCAACGAATAAAATACGACAATACTCTTTGAGAAGTATCCTAGTAAGCATGACAATTTTTGATAATAAAATAAAATATTTTTAGAAAGATCCCACAAGAATTTTTTGGTATGACTAATAATAAAAAATTAATTGGTAAAGTTAGATAGTTCTTAAGTAGTAATTAAGGGTACTTAACTCCACATTTTGGAATAATGTTCAAGTTGTTATACCAACTATTTTTATTTTTGAAAAAAAAACTGTATTTTTGATGCATTATTTTGGCAAAAACTTGGAGAACTAGCAATGTTTATGCCTGAGAAAGATAAACATATATTTTCGTTTGATATAGGAAACGCATGTCAAGAAACAATTAATTAGTAAGATCAATGGATTTTTAGAATACCACGCAGCTCATCCGTCGAACAAAGCAAGAGGTGGTTTATAAAAGAATGCATCAAACACATCGAGGCTGAATCAATGCAATTAATCGGTGTACAGGTTAGAACTCAGAATGTTGTACTGAATGTATCTTCCATATACTGTTCTCCATGATGTAAAATTGAAAAGAATGAATTTATGAACGTGCTAAAGTTACTGAAACAAAATTTTATTCTTGGTGGTGACTTAAATGCGAAGCACAGCTTTTGGGGATCTAGAGTTATTTCTCAAAAGGGTCGAATGCTCTACGAAGCGGTAATGGAGGCTGGGTTTCCGAGATTCAGCTTCCAAAGCAAATCAAATGCGATCGGGTTGACAAATTTGGAAATAATTTTGGATTGAAATATCTTGAGAACCAGAAGCTGCAGACGCGTTTGGTTTTCAGCAGTGGATAGGTATGTTATAGACCTTTCCTTTCATGTATATATCGATGTGTATGGGAAACATTTTTGAAAATGTAATTTTTTTCCGCAAGGGGTTAGCCTTCAATTTTTTTCAAAAATCTTTAAAAAAATGAAATCGATAACCCGTTCCAAAGATACACTCCGAAGTATTTTCAGATTATAAACGGTGATTTTTTAAGAGCTTGGTTTTTGAAAATTCAAAAAAACACAGAAACTTGTAAAAAGTGAATGAAATTTTTATTTGGATCGATAAATCAATTTCTGCCATTTACTTTTTAAAAATAATTTCACTTAAATGTTGCCCGCGGCTACGCTTCAGGTGGTCCATTCTGAAGGTCCAATTTTGGCAAACTTTTTCACACATTTCGGCCGGAATCTCACCAATTACGCGTTCAATGTTGGCTTCCAAGGCAGCAATCGTGTTTGGCTTGTCCCCATAGACAATAGGCTTAACATAGCCCCACAAAAAATAGTCTAACGGGGTCAAATCACATGATCTTGGTGGCCAATTGACTGCGCCAAAACGTGAGATCAACTGCTCACCAAATTCGCCTCTCAATTGATGCATGGTTTCGCGTGCAGTGTGGCATGTGGCACCGTCCTGTTGGAACCACATGTCGACCGAGTTCAATTCTTGCATTTTCGGCAAATCTGTTATCATCGAACGGTACCAACGGTCCATTGACCGTAACCCTGCGGCCTTCATCGTCCTTGAAGAAGTACGGCCCAATGATGCCGCCTGCCCATAAACCGCACCAAACAGTGCATTTTTCGGGATGCATTGGTAGCTGCTGAATTGCCTCTGGCTGCTCTTCACTCCAAATACGGCAATTCTGCTTATTCACGTATCCATTTAGCCAAAAATGAGCCTCGTCGCTGAAGACGATTATGACGACCATAAAACGGACGTAGCTTGCGAAACACATTTTTCACAGAGCACGAATTTTGATAATAAATTTCAATAATTTGCAAACGTTGTTCAGGCGTAAGTCTATTCATGATGAAATGGCAAACAATACTGAATCGAAATGTCAAATGTTCGTGGAATTTGTCATGTGTGATCTGTCAAAAATATAAACGTCAAAAACCAAGTAGCAAAAAAATCACCCTTTATATTCCAAGAGAACAGTGAATAGCTTTTGGAATATATCTTTGGAACGGGTTACATTTTCACTTGTTCATCAGTGAGTTTTCTTAGTGGGTTTGTACTTGACCGCTCTGCTACGCTGCGAATGCTCTTTGATCGATTCCCATTTTAACTATAGGTCTTGCTTCCTCAATTAATACCAAAATCGAATGAATAGTATAAATGCATGGCCTTATATGTCAAATCCAATTGACAAGTGACCAGCTTACAAGCAGCTTGATTTGCTATCAAATCCAGGAGCAGGGCATCTGCCATACGATAGTTCAATTACATTAAAAAACTTCGTCCAGAAAAGAAAAAGAAGGTAACGATGGCAATGCGAGGTAAGTGATTTGTCATCATCTTCTTTCTATCAACACAACAAAGAACTAGCGAGGTCATCACCAGAAATTGTAGACTAAATAACAATGCCCATCCCGTGCCGATTTTCAAGAAGTAAACATTAAACAGATTGTCTGAACTTGAGAAATAAGTTCTGGGGTATGGTATAAAATCGCCAATCAATGAGATCGGAAACAGGCTTTCTAAATAGAGGTGGGTATCGTTTAATATGGCATTTTTGCAACCAAACATTATTGTGGTAACGATGATTTCCTTAATTGTCGTTGGTGCAGCGGAAGGCCGCTTACCTTTGGCTTCCGGCCTGGATACATCTTGTCCCGACCAGGTCGGAAATTCATATTCGTACTGCCAGTAGCGGGCGGTCGATTTGATTTTTTCTTTGTGGCAATTGAGTTAATTTATGTGTTGAAAGTATGTAGTTAGAAATGGTGAGTGTTTTTTTATATTTATATGGTGTCAAAGGTCGCATAGAATTTAAAAGTCGGAGTAACAAATGTATTTTAAAAATCATGACATGGACAGTTAATTGCAGAACAAACTACTGAATCTTGATTATAATATTTTTATTTAGTAGTCACTTAAAATAAATTAATTTTAAAAGGACATAGGTTATTTTTAATCTAAGCACTAGCACTAGGTATGAGAAAAGTTGGTTATAATCAGCACTCCAAATAAAGATCAGCTATATCTTGTTCGCCGATAAGATATGTGAAGGGTGTGCTTCTTTCCAACTTCCCATTTTCATTTTGCAGATTAAGTTTAGTCGATTTTGAAATTGGTTTTGATACAAAATTAGAATTGAATGTATTTTGAATAATTTAGTACATGAAATGCACAGAAAAACCAGACACTAGAGAAAACACAAAGCCAAAGAAAAATCAAGTAAGCATTACAAGAGCTTGACTTTTTTTTTATAAAAAAAATGAAATGTCAAAATTTCGCAAGCAATTAATGTGCAGGTCAATTAAATTGAATTGTACTAAGAAATCTAGTACAGCTATCCACTAAAATTACACATTTCGTCGTTCAGCAGCGTACTGGAAAACGACAAGTAGAGCGAAATTTTTCGTTCATGATTTCGTCGTGTCATTTTTGTATGGGATTTTTCGTTTCGCATCAGCAGCGTACTAGGCTTAAGCAAGTAACAGACTAAATTAAAATGACAGAGCCGGAAGATAAGGACACGTGAGGGATTAAATAAGGAGAGCGCGAAAATGGTTGAGCTTGTTAACTTTCCCAAGCACTCTAGTCATCGGCTCATTCTGACCGTACTCGATTCGATGGAAGGGAAAACTTAATAGTGGTATTATCCTTAAGTAACGTTGGCTTATATAAATAGTGTTAAGGTTAGGTTAGCTGGCAAAGGAGACAAAAATAAAACTTCCTTGAACTAGATGACAGCCGATCCGATGAATGTAGGGAACAGGTCGTAGGTCAAACGCAAATCACTTTAGGCAAATCGTCTTTTGGTTTGATTTCCTTCCAGTATCATAGATGTTATATAACATGCATAAAAAGTAATAATTTACGATGTGTAATATATACAAGATTGCTTCGATTTGGCAGAATATATACCAAACGCAAAATAGCACTCACTAGGGAAGATGAGACAGAGCACTTAACAGCCTTTTGATAAAGGAGATAGGTATTATTATGTAAATAGGTTACAAATCACTCAATCAAAATGATAGTAATTTGTTAGGGTGGTCAAAATCTGTATTTCTTTTTTTTCACAATGATATGAAAATAATAATGAATTTTACTCGCTAAAATTGAAAAAAATTGAAATCCAATGTACCGTTACCGAGATATCCAAAAATTAAAAAAAAACCTTATATGAAAGGTAGCGTTATTAGACTTTTTCCGTAAACATAGTTCATTTTAAATAATATCTATTGCGAACACAAAAATTCTCAAACATTTTTATCAAAATCGTTAGAGCCGTTTTCGATAAAAATAAGATTTTCCTTAGAGGTCATATGGAAGGTACCGTTATTTTTAGGTCTAAAAATTAAATTTCAATTTCCCCCCTGAGAAATGGTAAACGAATCAAACATACCAAATTTGAAGGTAATCGCTCGAGCCGTTAAGGCTGTAGCTCGTTATACATACAGACGGACAGACTGACAGACAGACAGATAGACATTTTTGCCGATCACTTTTTTGGACTCCTCTATGATCGTAATGTCATGTTTGATTGTTAGAATTTTTTTTCGAATGCATAACTGGCCTTATAGTACCTATAATCGCAATTAAAAATCCATTATGTCATCTGATAGTATATCAGCCTTGCACCCGGGTTCGAATCCTGCTGGTGTACATTTTTTTGTTTAGTTAAATGATTAAAATAAAAACATCGAATACTTATTAAGAGCACATGTTGGGTTTCTATCAACATATAATTAATTTACAAAGCATAAACACAATTATTGTGTTCTTCATAATTCAAACCCTACAAATGCTTTGCTATCTGGTTAATTAGCATTTTACTAGTTAACAAAAGGCTTAAAATTTATGAAAAGTTAGTAGACTACTATGTATATATACTCTGTCCCAGAAAAATAGGCAGTTTATACAAGATAGGACGTTTGCCTCTCATTCTCGCTACAGTGGATTGCATAAATCTGTCGCTCAATAAAGTTTTCGCAGGGTTTTCGTAGTTTGTATTTTAAATGGACCCAAATATGAAAGCTCTCAAATCAAAAGCACATCAACAGAAACCCAAGAAAAAAAAATCCGAACAAGTTAAAAAATGGACACGGGTAACTCTGAAAGGACATCAATATTTAATGGGGTTGAATAGCAGCAGCAGCCACAGGCCACAGCAAAAGCAATTTAGTATACAACACATTCAGATGTGCGCTGAGTAGGACGTTGGGTCTGTGCCGGATACAATGACATTTTCTTTTATTATTTTATAGAATAGGAGCGGGCAAACACTTTTTATGGAGAAGTTCTTTCAATTTAGTATGGTGCCAAAATATGACACGCTACTGATTTTGAAAAAGCTTTCCCATAAGACGTGTACTGCCAATTTTTCTGGGACAGAGTATAGTAAATTGATAATTAGTATCGTGTTAAGGCCTTAATAATAGGTTGTTTAAGATTTTGCACCAATGTCTTTACTAAAATTTAAAAACGGGTTTTATTAATAAAATAAATAAAAAATTGGAGAGGTAAATAATAGAACAGGCAAAAAAAAACCGGGTAGAATTCAGTTTACAAATAAATCTAATATTAGCACGACAAAATTCTTAGCTAATATTGCCTTGATGCCAAATTTGAAAGTTGGCGTCAAAATAATTGAAATGTCAAACGAAAACTTGTAAATGTTCAGTGTGAACGGCTTTCGAGTTTTCGTAAACTTTTAACTGAAACCCCCGTTTTTGGTTTGGTGTGAAAACCCTATTACTCTTAAACCTAAGGCGTTTTCTCAAGTACAGTGTTTTATTTGTAAGCCAAAAAAAACACTAATAATAATGACTCTATTTTTCCCCAAATTTAGAACGTCGAATCCAATGTGAAATAGTATTCACCCTTATTCCGATAGGCGTTTTTCTAAAACGCCAACTGTCGTTTTTTGAGTCATGTCGTTTTTTTATTGGCTTCCGTAATTAAAACGCCAACATTTTTCTCGCTCTCACATTCCACAATACAATCCACCAAAATAGCTGACATTTGTTTTAAACTAGGAAAAAAACAGAAAAATATATATTTTAGCAAGTTATTTTTCTTGGAGCAGCAGTGACGATCGCACGAACTTGCTCTTATGTTCGATCACATTGTATGCAAAAGATTTCTATTTAAAATCTAAATATATTTTTAAAGTCATTTTTTACTTTATTTTTTATACACAAAGTTTCTTTAATTTTTTCTAAAAAAATTGGTTTGACAATCTTAAATATTTAATAATATAAACTTAAAAACAAAAAATTAAATCGGTTTAATCAAAGAAAAAATAATTCAAAATTCTGAAATAAATATTTAAACTAATTTGAGCTCAAAAAAAAATACGCCATTTTATTTTTTTGGATAAATTTGAATTTATGAGAAAAAAATTTTAAAAATCTGTGAAGCGGTTTTTGAGAAAAAAAAAGTTTTTTTTTAAACTTTTTGAAAAAAATTAAAAAAAAAATCAAAAAGGCCAATTCATAGGTATTCAGCGAATACATATAACTATAATTTTTGAAAAAAAATTATTGAGCACTTTTCAAAAAAAAAAATTTTTTAATTTTTTTAAAAATACAAAAAAATATTAATTAAAAATATTAGTACGCAGTGAAATTTCGAAAGAATCGGGTAAGCATTTTATGAGATAGTCGAAAGCAAAAAAACAGTCCTATGGAAAGTACCGTTCTTAGACATTAAAAAAAAAAATTCAACCATACGAGTATGATCGGTCGTATCTAAAAAGCTGCACTGATTTTTTAAAAATCAAAATAGTTAGAGCCGTTTCGGAGAAAAATAGGCTTTAACGTAAAGGTTATTAGGCAGGTACGGTTATTTTTTGAGCTAAAACAAATTTCAAATTCCCCTCTGCACCATAACTAAAAAAACTCCATAGAACAAGTTTGAAGCAATTCGGCCCACCCGTTTAGGCTGTAGGTTTCTATACATACATACAGACAGACTGACAGACTGACAGACTGACAGACTGACAGACTGACAGACATACAGACGGACAGAATTTTTAGACCATCTTTTTTCGTCTTCGCTATCATCGTAATGTCATTTTTGATTGTTATTTCAAAACTTTTTTTTCGACGAATCCATAACTTGCCCTATAGTACCTATAATCGCAAGTAAAAAAGAAAGATTTGCCACTGCAGGAGGTGCATTTGATCTTTTTGACTAGCTTGGCACAAAGTATGTACATAATTAATGAAAAAATATATGCAGTAGGTAAATCTAACAATGGTTTTGACTCTTTATTTCATCGCAGATTCAAATGTTCTTTTATCTGGATAAAGAAGCTTTTAAGTATGTTTTACCTTTTATAAAAAACATTTTCCTCAGCAACGTTCTGTGGTAATTTCAATGGTTTTAAAACTAACCTCTACTCTTAGATTTTTTCCTAAAGCGAGCTACCAAAAAGCGGTTGGGAACGACTTTTTTGGAACAAGCCCAGCCTACTCTAAGCAAAAATCAGATCGTCCCATGTTTCATAACCTCTTAAAGCTTTTGTCGAGGTACTCATTCTCGTCCATGAGCTCGATCATTTGTAGCATATGAATTTAGGTTGATATTTTTAACCTTAACAAAGAATTTTAAATCATAAAAACTAAAATAAATTAAAAAAATATTACATTTTTACTCTTGTTGTCAACAAATTTCTCGACGACAGATTTCGACGTTACTATAGGAGTTTTTTCTAGAGAAACGACTATCGGAATACGAAAAAAATATAGTGAACGCGTTCGATAAAAGATAATCGACAAATTGACGTTTATTTGGCTTTGAACGCCTTACGTAATACCAAATTCACACTGTCGTTTTTGTTGTGGCGTTCAACGCCTTAAAGAATAAGGCTGATTATGTATGTCCTTTTCAATTCTTAATTAGCTTACCAATGCGTTCTTTGAGTTTGATTGTTTTTATGGTAGTCAACAACCCTTTAGCGTGCACATGATTTAAATAAAATTTGAGATTTTACATATTTCTGTTAAAAATATCAATATATTCTACAAGAAAATGTTCGTGCCATACAGCCATGCATTTTATTTGAAATTTTAATTCCAATATTTAAGCAATTTTGTCCCACTATATATGACAATCAATAACTTCTGAAAGACATGGTTGAAAGGTATCGAAGCAGACAATAACTCAGTTCTTTATTTCTGCTGACCGACTTGTCTACGCTTAATTTAGCTGCGTAATTAAAATAAGAAACATAAATAATGAAGTTGTTGTTCTTTTTTTTTTTGTTGAGCGTCCTTGAACATTGGTTTCTTTAGTCGTATAACAATGTTAAATGAGGTGTGTCGTCCGGTGTGAACTGTGAAGTTTATTTTTGCGAAAACGACCTTAAAGGCCAGGCCGTTGCGGTGGTTGTGTGTTATAGTCTTATGGGAATTTTACTAAATAAACTTTATTGTACGAGTTAGAGTCGATTTTTTAAATTAAATTTTGACAAATAAAATTGTTCACATAATACAAAAACTTAAAGAACAAAAATCAGTGTGTGAAACATTGGCTCTTATTTTTATCAAATAAGCTCGTAAATATATCTTTTAAATAATTTGCTATCAAAAGTAAACAGCTCCCGGAAATTACACTATGATTTTTTTTTTGGAAAAAACTCCAGAATTTTGTTCTGGCTCAAAATTGAAAAAAGAGCAGAATTTTATTTGGAAAATAAGTCAGAAATATTGGAAATTATGTCAGATAAGTGTGGAAAAAGAAGCCTGAAAGCAAAATAGAAATTAAGCCAGACAATTTTCAAATGTAAGCAATACATTTTAAAAAGCTAGGGCCCTGCTTGGCCTAATTAACGATTTGTTGTGGGTACAAGTTTGGGTATATGCAAATTTTTGTTGGCACTTTTTAATAAGAAATCTTCAAATCCAAGAAAAATTGCATATACCCAAACATCCCAATTCCGTCTGTCTGTCTGTCCTCAAGTCTGTAGCCTAAGCGGTTCGGTGGATTTGATTCAAACTTGGTACATATTGTTTTTTTCGGTAATATGCCCACACAGTTATTTCATTTTTTTTAAGACGACAAATAACAGTGGCTCCCATTTTTTTTTAGCCAAAAAAAAAATCTTATTTTTCTCAAAAACGGTTCCAACGATTTGCATAAAAAAAATCGAAAGGAAAGGGTACCTTTTAATAATTTTTTTTTTTGTGAAAAAATAGTTATTTTTGGTAACTCTACTCTACTAGCCATTTTTTTTTTTTTGGTTTCGATTTTCTCAAAAACGGTTAATTTGATTTTTTTGAATTTTATTACGCAGAAGCTCCTAGAGAATTTAAACACTACTGTGTACCAAAATGTTTCAAAAAAAATTTTTTTTTTGAAAACTCAAAATTTCGAAAACGACTTAATAGATTTTTTCAAAACTTCGTATTTGGTGATTTTTTGACATTATCTTGAATAGTTAAAAAAAACTATTTTTCTAAAATAAAAAACAACGGCCTCCCATACAAATAGTAAAAACCCGTTAAAAAAAAAATTATTTCTCTAAAACGGCTCCAAGAATTTTTATAAAAAAATGTGTGTTCTCAGATTAGTACAGTTCACTTTTAAATATAAAAATATTTTGTTTGCGTACTTATTAACGGTACTTCCCATAGAAGCACTTTTCATATTTTCGACTTTCTCAATATTGGATAAACCGATTAAAATATTTTTTTTTTATACAAATGCTCCCTAAAATTGTTAATAAGACTGCATACTCAAGTTTTCAAAAAAAAAGTTTTTCGATTTTTAAAAAACAAATTGTAAGAGTACTTATTACTTTATATTTTACTTTTACTTTGTTAAATACTTAGTATTTATTATTTTTGTTGTCATTAAATTAATAATTAAAAATCAATCAATAATACTAAGTAGAAGCGGCAAAATATATTTTTAAGAACGTTTATTATAAATTTTATTTTTTTTTTTTTTTAAATATATTGGTATGGCAATTGTAAGTATCTAATAATGTGAATTTAAAAACATAATTTTAACCGCTTACCCGTTTTCGAAATATTAAATTGTCAAAAAAATGTTTGTTTTTTTCAAAACTCCAAAAAAATATTTTTTGAAATTTTAGTATGCAATATTGTTCTTATCGAAATCCGTAGGGTGTTTATGAGAAAGTCGAAAATCCAAGCAATGATTGCATGGAAGGTACTGTTAAAATCAAAATATGTAAACAAAAATTGGCGACAAAAATGTAGAGTATACCTATAGTAGTGCACAAATTTTTTTTAATCGAAATCGTTAGAGCCGTTTTCGAGATAATTAAGATGGAAAAAAAATTATATGGCAGGTAGTGTTAGTTTTGGGTTAAAAAAAAAAACGATTCAAAAATTCATTTGAGACAATCACCTAAAACGCTTATTTTTTTATTTTGGTGGGGGCAAAGCCCCCATTTATTTGGCTTAATACAAGCTATTTTCTTAATCTAACTTAAAAACTAAGAAGCTTAATAGCTAAGACTAAAATTAACTGTTAGGGAGGCTAAGGAGGCGAAGCTTTAGGCAGGGAGTACTGATGCTAAAGTCAAAACAAGAAGCTTTTGAATTGACGCTTCTAAGCATTCGGGAGATGGGTTCGTTGGAGCCATAAGAGGTTCGATGGGTGGGAAGATAGAATAAACGAGGATTACGAGTGTTACGAGGGTTAGTATTTAGAAAGATGGAATTAATAAGGGCTGTGCAATGAATGGAACCAGAAAACATTCGGTGAATGAAGAGAATGTCAAATATTTCTCTTCGATCTTTCAGCGAATTCAGATTGAGAAGTTTGATTCTGTCTTGATAAGGAGGTAGTATTAAATGATTATTCCAATTAAGACCTCGAAGAGCAAATCGAACGAAGCGGCGTTGTATGCTCTCAATTCTGGCAATGTGCACTTGTTGGTAAGGCGACCAGACTTGACAAGCGTATTCAAGAAGCGGACGAACAAACGATATGTAAAGGGATCGGGTAACGTAGGGGTCAGCAAATTCCTTGGACCAACGTTTCACGAAGCCAAGTGCTGAATTTGCCTTAAGGATTATATCGTCGATATGTTTGAGAAAATTCAGCTCATTGTCGCAAATAATCCCAAGGTCACGGATCACCTGAACGGGGGGAATGGTTTGACTGTGTAGAAGATAGAGGCGGGGAGGATATTTGATGCGTTTACGTGAGAAGGTAATTGATTGGCACTTGGAAATATTAAGCAGTTTTTGGAGCACCATATTGAAAAATTGTCGATATCCTCTTGGAGGTGGGAAGAGTCTTCAGGAGAAGAAATTACCTTGTAAAACTTAGTATCGTCTGCGTAGAGTGAAAGGGAGGAATGTTTGACTATCATTTCAATGTCATTGATGCTTAGAATAAAGAGGAGGGCCTAGATGGCTGCCTTGGGGGACACCGGATGTAGCTAAAAAACGGCTTGATAAGACGGAGCTGAACCGAACGCTGTAAAAACGGTTTTCTAAATAAGAAGACATCCATCTCAACAGAACCGGTTCAAAGCCGAGGGTGGAAAGTTTAAAAAGAATAAGTTTGAGGGAGATTTTATCGAAAGCTTTACTAAAATCTGTTGAAATAACATCGACCTCTTTTCCATTCTCCAAGGCTGAGAGGGAAAATGAAACAAAGTCAACGAGGTTTGTTGTTGTTGACCTGCCTTTGAGGAACCCGTGTTGTCTAGGGGAAATGAGAGACCTGCAATGAAAACTTAAGTTTTCATACAAAATGCTTTCGAATATTTTGGGTATATGCGATAGTTTAGCGATGGGACGATAGTTTTTCACGTCACACTTAGGACCTTTTTTGTGAATAGGGGTTATAAACGCCGTTTTCCATACTTGAGGGAAATGTCCTTGTGATATGGACAAACTGAAGATTTTGGAGAGGGGAAAAGAAAGAGTGGAGGAGCATTTCTTTAGAAGTATGGCAGGGATACCATCGGGGCCGGGAATATACTCATCATTTAAATGATTTAACTTTTCTTCAATATGATAGGTTTCAAAAAAACGCGGGAAGAATGGACTAAAAGAGAAATGCGGTAAAAACGAGAAATAAGCAGTGTCTGGAACAAAAGAATCGACCGTGAAGGATTGTTTGAAGTAACTTGCGAAATAATTTGCTATAGGGAGCGCTTCAGATGAAGTTTCATTATTGAAAGAAAGGGAGGATGGGTATCCGTCAGATTTTCTCTTGTGGTTGACAAATTGATACAAAGACTTAGGGTCTTTAATAATGTTAGATTGCATTTCGATTAAATAGCGTTGGTAAAGGGTGTTGAAAAGCTCGCGGAAGTGTAGATAAGAACCAAGGTAAGATGAATAGTTGGAAGGAGATCGAGTGCGAAGGTAGATTGCCCACAATTTGTTTCTTTTATTTCTTAGAGTACGGAGCCTGTGATTATACCAAGGTGGAGAAGTGGAAGAAGTTTTACGTCTAGAAAGGGGAACATATAGGGATATAGCATAATGTATTTCTCTGTAGAATGCGGATGTGGCATCTTCTACAGATAAATTTTCAAAATTAAAATTAATTCTATTGAGATATTCATTAATTTTGCGGAAGTTTGCTTTGTGGAAATCGTATGAAGCTGGTGGTAAAGGGGGGAAACCACCAGCTTCATACGATACCAAGTTTGAAGAAAATCGCTTCAGCCGCTTAGACTGTAAATCATTGTAGAGACCCACAGCCAGACATACGGAATTGCGGGCCCACTTTTTTGGTGTTTTATATCATCGTAATGTAAAGTTTGATTAAAATCTCGAATTCGATTTTTTTCTAAATGCAAGACTTGCCCTATAGTACCCTTATGCTATATCGCAAGTAAAAGTCATAGCATTATTTTAAATATAGCTACTTATAATTAAAACAAGACTGATCTTCGCATTAGAAGTGCAACTTTCTTAAATCTTTTTAATTTTTTTTTAAATTTTAAAATCAATTAAGTTTATTGTTACAACAAAATTTTCAAAGTTTTTTAATTCAAAACTAGACAAATAATTTATTTTATTTTATTTTTTATGTAAGTTCTTTGAAGTTTTGTTTTTTCTTTGTAAACAAATTTGTTAAACTGTGTTTGTGATTTATTGTTTCAATAAAGGATCCCCTGAAGAAGGCAGCAACCCCTGTCGAAACGTTGGGAAAAGTAAATGAAACGAAACTAGTTTCATTACACATCAAGTGACCAAAATAGCCGAAGAGGAACCAGATTCTTCAACAAAACAATAGCTACTTTATGTATATTTTGGATTAGAAAATTGTTTATTTTCATACAGCATACACAAATTTTCAATAATTTTTTTGGATTTTTGATTAGAAAAGTCTGATTGTTTTAAGTTCATTTTTTGTAATTTTGTTTTTAATTTTCTATTGTTAAACACTTAAATTCCCTTCGTAGAATAAATTTAGTAAAAAAGTATATTAAAAATATGTTTAGAGGTTTCTACTAAGAATCTTGTGTATACGATGTACTCGTAGTAGAAAATAAGATCAAGTACGTGCAACACAGTGGTTAGGTTTGGGGAAAATATGACCGTTGGTCTAAAGATCGAAACATTTTAGAGAACAAAGAATAGCAGCGATAGCCAGTCTACTTATTTATTATATCAGAATGGTAAATATCAAAATTAGGGCCAATTTTTCCCAGAATCAGTTAACACTTCCCAACATTAGCTCCTATAGATAGACTAATAATTTATTCTATGATAATTCGAAGTACTATAAGGTGTGATCCCATAATCCCTAAAACTGTGAAAACCTACAAATTTCTACGAAAAACTGTCAAATCCTTATCCCGTGCTCCAAATTTTCGTAGTTTTATCACAGAAAAGAAACCTCATGAGAGAATAAATATTTTTCTGGAAATTTTAGTCCAAGAAATTTATTTAGACAATATTATGACGAAATTGGTTATTTTAAAAATATTTTCAAAAATACACTTTTCAACTTTTGTTTAGACATTTAAGAAATTGCAAACATTTTTGTGTAATGCCTTCCCGAAGTATTGTGAAACTTTTTCGATATCTGTGAAGTTTTAAGCCCACTCTTCAGAAAATTACAGTCTGTACATATTTGGCCACAAAGAACGAGAGCACAACTATAATTCCAATGAATATCGCTACAATGTTCAAACAATGTTCTAGCGAAATAGGCAAATACATTCCTCCCCTTAAGCTATTCAACCGTAATACTCGCGCTTCCAGGGATGCTTATTAGTTTACCCTTGAGCGCACAACTTCGGACGTACAGCAAAATACAGATTCTTTCTTTTTATTCATACAACATGAATCTGGAATGCTTTACCATTCTCTATTTTTCCCTCCCATTTAGATATTCTGAACTTCAAAACTCGGTATCTCCTTTAAAATACTATACTACAATCCTAATGTTCGCACTGTGCTTGTTCATATAAATTGGTAGTCAAAACCCCTTTAGTTCGCGTTCAATATAAAAAAAAAAGAAAACAAAAATGTTTCATTGCAATCCGATTGTTCAAAAGCCGAGTAACTTTATTCCCCTGAGAACTACCTGAATGTCAATATTTATCGTCAACCATTGAATAGAGAAAACATGAGTTGTGTCCGGAATGTAAAATCCACAAACTACTTTTCATTTGAGCTTAGAGGCTATTCGACTATTAGTATCTGGATCCATAAAGTGGCTCTGAAAAGAAAACTATACACCTTAGATAATAGGACTTTATACAAAAATTTGCTGACACAATGGAAAGAATAATGATCTTCACACCAGATCCTTTATTTTCATTGCAAGCCATAAGTGATGCATAGCAACAGTAAACCTAAGAAGCGCAATTTTTGTATCTTTAAGTAAAAAAAATAGAAACTTGTTCCGAATTCCTTGATTATTTACCACCGATCTTAACTAAACCAATTAAGCCTGATGGTATCTAAATATTCGTCATTCCTCAAAATTGGATTGAGAACTTAATTAATCAAGAGCCTTATTCATTGAAACTAAAACAATTATTTATTAATTCTAGAGTAATTCTCTAAGTGTGTTTTTTCCATCGTTATTTTTAATTACTTTAATATCTGCCTCAATGCACACCCTCCAAAAGCTTAAACGTGTTAAATTGAAGGTCTTTCATTTAGTTGAAGTTTGAACGCATTAAAAATGTTCATGTTCACATACAATTATTTTATCAGTCGAAATCAAATATATCCGGGTTTATGGCTTCATCGTTGATATAACTTTATGAGATACCTATTTCATAAAGTTCTCCCAACTTATAGACTGACGGACCATTGATGGGGAGATATTGATACAATGACAAAGAGATACAACCTCTTCTATCACAATATCCATAGCTCTTACGCCCAAGATACAATTCCCGGAAAATCAACATGAACTTTCCGCTCTCATGTCATGGAAGTCTCTCGACCATTACCGCCTAGACAGTAGTATACTGACGGACGACGACGAATGGCGACGACATCAAAGACTTGCCCCAAGATACATATATATACATATATGATAGGTATCCATTAGATACTACTGTTGAAGCTATTGGTGGTAAACACAAGCCAAGTTGTAGGTAAATGTGTCAACTTTCTGCTC
This sequence comes from Philhelius pedissequus, assembly GCA_910595825.1. Taxonomy (NCBI): domain Eukaryota; kingdom Metazoa; phylum Arthropoda; class Insecta; order Diptera; family Syrphidae; genus Philhelius; species Philhelius pedissequus. The sequence continues at coordinate 82,585,212 of OU343163.1, forward strand.
GGTTGAGACCGTTTACATCATACCGCAGATACACACGCACGCGAACATTGTACATTCGCATTCGCCAGTTCCAATTCAGTGCGATATTGCACCAGATGTTCTCGTATATCACGATGTCTTAGCCTTCTATTGCTTGCAATCGTGGTTGCCTCTCCTCTGTCGCTCACTTAAACCTCAGGTCTCATGCATATAGTCTTTTGCACCACCAAAGACCGAAGCCATGGACTGAGAGAAATTATAGTTACCATCACAACCACATTGCAATCAATTGCACAATTGTTGTGTATCTTTTTCGAAGTTGTTGAACGTAATTACAGCATTTTGTCGGCAATCGGTGGCGGGCCAAGCCGACTCTATTTACTGCTCTCTATAGGGTTTTGTGGCGAAGAAGACGGAGAACCTCTCTGTTACTACAATGCATCGATTTGTGGTCAATGAAATAAATTTCCAATGCACTGTACCATGATTTATTGATCGCGACATTTTTTTCTGACTTGTTTGTGGATTTTTCGCATCTCCACTTTTCGCTTTATGGGTTTTACCAATTACTGACTACATGATGATGCACAGTGGGGTCTGCAATAGGCTAAAGCATGCAATTATTTTAACTGTTACAACTTTTAAACCATGTGTGTTAAACAAAGACAAATTATTTTGTGGGCGTTTCAGAACTATAATTTTTAAAATTTTAACTTTAAATGCAAAAGAGTTCTCCTGCTCAGCGCCATCCAAAATAATGTTTGAATGAATAAATAAGTTTTTCACTATTTTTCGGTTGTTTTTGTCTCCATGTTGTGTAGATGAATCAAATAATAAAATAAATATAAAAACTAAATTTAATTTTATTTTTATTTTATTTATAAAAATTTTAAATTTTTAAAAAATTGTCACAACATTAATTATTTTGAAAGCTACGCGTGTAGTAGCGAAAGCTACTATATGTCCATCATCGGAGCTCTTACAATCCATTTAGATAAGGGGAACTGAGAATTTATTTCAAAATTTAAGACAGGAGAGTAAAATAAAATAAAATGCACGACTGGATCGCACGCAAAAGATTGTTAAAAGGAACGGCTAAATACATTTTTAAAGTTGTTTTTTACTTAAATTTGTTAATAAAAATTCTTCAACTGTTTTCTAGTAAAAATAAAATTTGACTAAAATGTAAACTACACGAAACTACACCTAAAGTTGTGTACACACTATTTTTTATCAAAATTGTTAGGTCTGTTTTCGAGATAATTAAGGTGGTGAAAAAAATTGTATGGCAAGTACCTTTATTTTTGGAACTAAAAAGACGATTCAAGAATCTATATGAGAAAATCACCTAAAACCCTTTAGTAAGAAGTTTGAAGAAAATCGCTTCGGCCGTTTTTGCTGTAGATCTATCTACAGACAGGCAGAGAGACAGATAGACGGAATTGCATGACCACTTTTTTTGGTGTTCCTTATCATCGCAATTTCAAGTTTGATTAAAATCTCGGGTACGATTAGAAGGTACCTATTATAAAGCAAGTTATAATTTGTTAATTATATTTCATTCCACTTATAAAGGAATTAACACTAAAACTGTGAAAAATTAATGTCGGCCATATTTTTGATACAAAATGAACTAATATTTCCGTAAAATCTTAAAAAAATTACAAACCTGCTTCAATAAAACTTAAAATTAAAATAATAAAAAAAAACTAATTTTGTTATTTGGAACCGATTTACGATGTCTTTTATCATAATTTGCTACTCCAGCACAGATTTCAAAACATTTAATATTAATTTTTTGTATAGGTATAATTTAATTATAGGACCAGGCGAACTTCGTCTCGCCCCAATATAACGCCTTCAAATGAAATGCAGAGCTATAATAAAACACAAATAGTTCAAATTTACCAATGTGATTTATTTGAATGGAATACAAATAAGGAGAGAGTGATATGATAAACAATGTTTTTTAATTGGTTTTCCGGCGCAAAAACAAACAACAAAGACCGTTTACCAAGCTATCAAAGACGTCCTTTTTTCTTCGCTGCTAGTATTGCCCGTTCACAAATCCAATTGAGATTTTTATAATGTTTTACAATGCCGGTTAGCACTTTACTTTGGTGATGAGTTTCTCCTTCGGCGTTGCTAACTCGCAAAAATTTGCCGGGAATGATATGAATCCAGTCGAGACATCAACAGAAATTTAGGTATTGTCAAGCGCCAGCAGTTGTCTTGAGAATTCAGCAGCCGATGGGTCGTTCTGCAATGCCACTCGTATTTGTGGTCAATTTCAACTTATTGACATGCCGGCACAAAGACGACGATTTTAAGTATCCACTAAGTTCATCGGCAGCAGTAGATTTTGGGATGACGCTAAGCAATATCCACCACCAAATCATCTCGAATCACCTTGTAAATCCTTCATTGTTAGTTCAACTGCCTCCAAAGATCGTTTATGCGTCATCGTGCATTCATCCCAAATTATGATTTTGTATTCTCGCATCAACTTCGCTGTCGCCGAATTCTTGGCGCCGAAATGTGCAGTTCGACCGCCTTCAAACGGTGTGGTATCAATCCCATAGGATGCAACAGGCAACGAAAGAAATCTTGGTCGAATTGTTGCTAGAATCAACTAAATGACGAATGTCTTGCATCTCCCACCGGGAGCATCTAGCAAGTAAATGCGATTGTGGAATCGTCAAAGCAGCGCGATTTAAGTCTTCATTTACCACTTTTCTTCTTCTAATAACTTTTTGTCCAATTCGTGGTGTTTATGTTTATTGATTATGTTTATGTGTATTAGTTCATGAGATTTAACAATTTTAGTAAGCATTTTAAAATTTTAATAGCTCACAAAAACAGCCATAAATCGAAAACCAATACACATAAGCACATAGCACATAGCTTAAAACCTTCTTCTCGACCATATCTTTCATAAAAAAAAAGTATATTGAAAATGGTCGAATACCAACTGAGATCATTTGCGTCATACGTTTTTGACAACAGTTTTTTATATATAAAGATTAAACAAAAATTTGACAATCGAATAACCTTTATGCATAAGTGTACCAAACCAATGTCTTTTGCTTTTATATCAATATCAATATCACTCAAATCTACTTTGGCCACACTGTGCTTTAAGTAATAGAAATTAAGTCATATAAAGTGATCGCGAGATATTTAAGTGACAATTTAGATACGCTTCGCCCTTCGGAAATTTACGGTTTATTATGAAATGGAAATCAATTTTTCCAATTATTTAAATTTAATTTATATTTGATAATATTAATCTCAGATAAAATTCATGAATAATTTATTATAAGTTATTTTATAGAACAAGTGATATTTAGTTAGTCCTCAGATTTTTAATTTATGAAAGAACTTTCGAATCTAGATTTATTTGTTTATTTTAAGAATTAAGTTATTGATGGCATATACCTACATAGAAAAATATTTGTTCTAGCTTTTGTTAATATTTTTGTATTGAATTAGCGCTAGTCTTTTGATATGTCTAAGCTTCTAGAGAGTGACAGGCGAGAATTGAATAAATTATCAAGTTGTTTTCAAAATAAAATGCTCCAATTTTAATTAAAATAACAGGAAACAAATTTAAAAATATAATTCTGGTATTTTAGAATTGATCCCTTCATTGGGATTGGATGTGAATGATGTAAAAGGTTTTATAGCATTTATTCAATGTCTAATCAAGTTCAATCTCAATCTAGATACTTTAAGATGTACCTTGAAAGGGTTAAATATTCATTTTGGTTAGAATTTGGAAAAACCCAAATTAGTTAGTTTTTAATTTAAATTTATTAGGCATTACATTCTAGATTTTTTTATTTATATCTTATTAAGAGAAAAAAAAACTTAAACCATAGCTGAATAATTAGAAAGTTACGTAAGAATTAATGGGATTTATTGCAAGTCAATGTTCGGCATTTGCCAAGAGTAAAGGGTATAGGATTAGGATGATGGTCGTAAAAATTAAAAAAAAAATAAATAATTAACTAAGAAGGGATGGTTTGTGATATGCAGAACCATTCAATAAGCCGGATATTCTTGGGGATCTTAATATTTTTAATTCTGTACATTTATAGCTATAGCTATAGCTCGCTTGAATTTATATTTTTCAAATTAGCCTATTGAGTATATTTTGAGGCAAATGAGATGACCTAACCGTAGAAATAGTAATACAGAATTGAACTGTTCGTTCATCTTTTCTAACAATATTTCGGATAAATCAAATAAATTAATTTTGCAGTATTTTGTACCTACTAACTCATTGTTCTGATGTCAAACAATACAGCTGCTATACTAACGTTGGACCGTCAGTTCTCTAGTCATTATAAATTGTTTTTTTGCGAACTGATATTTCGACGAATCACTGGTATTAATTGATGAATACCATTTTTTTTTAGATTTGAAGAATTTTGAAGTTTTGAATGCACCAAAGTCATGATCACCAATCTAATTTATATTCTTTAAATAATAAATGCCACTATAAGGCTAAAGTAAGTTCCGAGCGAATGGAAGGTTGTGGAACTTATAATGGTTCTCAAACCAGGAAAACCATCACATGATAAGAGATCTTATAGACCCATTTCGCTTCTGCCCGTAATATCTAAGGTCTTTGAAAGAATATTACTTCTTCGCCTGCAGCCAATAATAGAAGAAAAGGGCTTATACCTGGACATCAGTTCGGATTTAGAAGCAAGCATTTGACAATTGACCAAGCGCATAGGATCACTGATGTCATTGAGAAAACTCTTGTAAAAAAGAAAATTTGTTCGGCGGTCTTCCTAGACGTGTCGCCAGCTTTTGATAAGGTGTGGTACGAATGCCTAAATTTTAAATTAAGACAAATTGTGCCTGAAGCACTTTATACGCTTCTAAAAGCATATCCAGAGAATAGACTTTTTAGAGTAAGACATGGAAACGATTACTCGGATCTCAAAGATATAGTGGCTGGGGTACCAGAAGGAAGTGTCTTAGGTCCAATATTGTACCTATTATTTATACGTGATATACCTCAAACAGAACAAACTATCGTAGCCACGTTTGCTGACGATACTCCAATATTAGCAGTGGGCCAAACGATGAATGATGCTACGACTAAATTACAAAAAGCTCTGAATAATGTCAGTGAATGGACAAAAACATGGCGGATATCGCTTAACGAAGTAAAATCAGTCCATGTAGATTTTACGTAGATTTACTCTGGATGCAATTTGAATTCATGAATAAATAAGATATATCAAAAAAAAATTTCAAAAATCGTTGGAGCGGTTTTTTAATAAATTAATTTTTTATGCATAAAATTTTGAAAACATTTTTAGAAAAAAAACTTGAAACGCCATTTTGAAGATATGATTAATATACATATAAAATTAAAATTTCAAAAAAAATCTATGACTGGTTTTTGAAAAATCGATTTTTCAAAAAAAAAAAATTATTTATTTTTTACAAATCGCAAAACGTTTTTTTTTTTTTTTGAAAATTTTCATATGCAGTTTTATTAACAATTTTAGGGAGCATTTTTATAAAAAAAATATTTTAATCGGTTCATCCAATATTGAGAAAATGGAAAATATGAAAAGTGGTTCTATGGGAAAACCGCAACAAAAATATTTTTATACTTGAAAGTGAACTGTACTAATTTAAGAAATAGTAGAGCTGCCTGTATATAGATCCTGTGGGGTCATTCAAGTATTTCTCTCTTTGTTTTATGAAAAATGAGCTGGTAAAAATAAGCTTTTAAATCATCCTGGTTACTACACCTAAGGTTTATTTCCATTCCACATTCCCTTGCCTAGGTGATAATCCTGATTCCAGCATAATAACATAGTTGGGTGTATTTGATGGCAGTTTAAAGATTAAAAAAATTGCCAAACTTTCCTGCATACCTGCATAATCTATGACACCTTGCTATTTCATTGTAAGCCATTGTTCTCTGTTAATCAACATGGATTTCTTAGTGGTCGATCTACGACCACAAATCTAACTGAGTTTGTATCCAATACCATCTGTTCCTTGGAAGAAGGCAATGAAGTCAACGCGATTGCAACCAACTTCAGTAAAGCATTTGACAAAGTATCACATATTATTATCATTTTCAAGCTTAAGGCGTATGGTTTTCCATTATTTTTTATAACCTGGCTCAAGACATATTTAAATAATCGCCGATACACAGTCCTGTTTAGATCATGCAGTTTGAATCCAATTTGTGCAACATCTGGGGTTCTTCAAGGTAGCCATTTAGGTCCACTGCTTTTCTTATTGGCTATTAATTATGATGTTAAACTTACCCTAGTTGGATCTGACCTTCAAATCTACGCTGTTGACAAGCGTATTTTCAAACGCATAAAATGTATGACTGATGCTCAAACACTTCAAACTGATCTGAACAATTTTTTCATCTGATGCCAACACAACTTTCTTGAGCTAAATGTAAAAAAAGTCAAGCAATTACGTACTCTAGAAAACGCCCTCCTTTATCAGTCCGCCAATATTTCATTAATGATGAAACTGTTTCGATTGTAACTTTCATTCGCGATCTAGGTGTTATATGTGATAACCAACTCAATTTTCGTGCCCAAACGCTAGTCCAGAGAATTTGAAAACCCCTATGTTACTAAATCTCTTTATGTCACATTTGTGAGACCTCTTCTTGAGTATGCCTCCGTTGTGTGGTCACCTTACCATCATATTCACTATCATCGTATTGAAGCTGTTCAACGACGGTTCATCCGGTTTGCCTTGCATGGCATTTATTGGGATGATCCATACAATCTACCACCTTATGTAAGCCGTCTGAAACTATTAAGTTTACAGACCTTAAGTAGACGTCGCGATAATGCTGACATTCTTTTCGTACACCAGCTATTGACTGGTGGCATAGATAGTGTAAATCTTCTTGACAAATGTAATCTGAATACTAATATTCGTCGTCTGAGATCCATACTACTCTTCAATATCCCATTTAACCGTACTGAATATGGCCAAAATGAACTAGAATACTTCGGAAAGTAAATAATTCTTTTATTTTTTATCTCAGCCTTTCTAAAAACGAAATCAAACATGCTCTTCAATTATAATAATCCCCCTTCCTCTTTATCAAACCCTCCTATCTATTTAATTGTAGTTTACTTAGGTTAAGATTTAATTGTAATTTAGATCTAAGATATTTATAATTTATAGTTTTACTTATGCTTGTATTAAGCTTTAAAATAAATTCTAAATAATTAAGTGATTAATTTAATGCCAAAATAAAGCAAATTTCGTGACCTATTAATCCATTCAAACAATATCGTGTTGACCAACCTTCTACATAAAATTACTTTTAGTACATTTTTTCAATTAATAACACTAAAATATTTTAAAAGTCATTTTGCGTCGAAGTTCCTGATTATTTTTGAATAATTAAAATATAATAAATTTAAGTCATAAGTCTTTATTTTGGCATCTCATAAAATTACTAATTTATTATTTTTTTTCAAATGTTTTGTATTGACTTATAATTGCCTTTATTCTATCACACAAAAAGCAAGAAAAAATCTCATCCAATCTACATAAATCTTAAAAAAACGTGGAAATTTAAATATGGCGCCGATTTTATTTTTATCTTGATTTCTCTTCAATAGAACAAAGCAAGAATAAAGAAAATGTTATTTTCCGTTATGTTAATATTTAACACTGGTATGCAATGAATCATTTCTTTTTTTTTTTTTTGAGAAAAACTTATATTTTTTTCATATTAACGGAAATGGCACGTTTTTGCTACAAAATGTAGATCTGTCATTTTTTTTACGTCAACGCATTTGTAATTGGTTGGGTTGGCAGTGTATTTTATTTCTTATCTAATTAATTAATTTATTTACAACAGTCCCTTCCAAAAACATCAAACAGATTAAAAAGTCAATTAATACGCAAAACATACTTCACTCAAACCCCGGCAGAAAAAAAATCCCCTCAATCAATTCATTCAACACTTAAATATGCATTGGAATTATATTAGCATAAACACTTCATTAGCCATAAGCGGCAAATAAAAGATACCATTATCCTATATAGCCAAGCAGATATTAGCCATTGAGGTTTTATTGACTTGGCCATAATTTTCTTTTCATTTTTTTTTTGTATTTGAAAAGACACCTGTTATTAATAACATGCTTTGCTCATATTTGAACAATAAATGATTCCAGTTAGTGTAAAGTATATTTTGTAATTTCTTTTTTTTTTTGATAAATCAACACATTCATTGGTACTTAATCATAATTGCAGAAAATTATTGTGGAAATCGAAATGGTGGATGGTTTTTAGTGAATATGAAATAAATTTTATTTCTTTTCAGTGTTCGAAGCTGTATATTTTTGATAATCTTACATTTTTATGATGATAATAAAAAAAATTATTGATACGAGTAATATTAATTTAATGGAGTTCGATTACTTCTTCATTTTGTTTTTTATAAGATAAATATCTGAGGTGGTATTTATTGAATGCATTGTTAAGCCCTTGGACTTCAGAGATAGACCATTGTGATTATAGATAAATTCCAGTTTAACAATAGTCTTTTTTGGTACCTATATGTACTTAATTTTAAATAATTTATTTACTGAATTCCTTTAAAAAAAAAGTGTGCCATTAACTTATGAGCTACATGAAAGGTATTATGAATTCTGGTATCAATACGTAGTAATAACTTAATATTATAAATAAATTCAAGGTAAATATGCAAAACCTTAATCAAATAAGCTATTCATTAAATATTTTTGTATAGGTTCCTAATTTGCGCACATTTAGCACATTTAAAAGTTATGACAACCTTAAAAATGATTTGTCCTCTGCGAGATTAACACAAATTTAACTTAGCAAATTTTTGGATTGAAGTGTTCTGTAATTAATTATATTCATTCCCTTTGTGTATTTTTTTTCTTTAATTGATTTATATTTAATTTTTTGTACTTGTTTCACTTGCGATATACATTTGGAAAAAAGTAGAACTCTAGATTTTAATCAAACTTGACATTACAATGATAGAGGACGCCAAAAATGTGGGTCCCCCAATTTTATCTGCCCTCCTGTCGGTCTGTGTGTAGATCAATCTACAGCCTAAATGACTTAACCGATTTTCTATAAACTTGGTACTTAAGCGTTTTAAGTGATTTTTAACCCCCAAAAATAACGGTACAGTACAATTTTTTCTACCATCTTAGTTATGTGAAAAACGACTCTAATGATTTCGATGAAAAAGTATGTGCACTACTATTGGTATAGTTTAAATATTGGTCCAAAATTTTGTGTTACAAATTATGTTATTAACAGTACATGCCATAACTATTTTTGATTTTCGACTTTCTCATAAACGGCTTCACGGGTTTCGATCAAAATGTTTAAAATCTTGTATGTCACTATGTTGCTCTGCTATATTGTTTGAAATTTGGAAATGGTATCATTAATGAGACGGGCAAGACTGTCATTAGGATAAATAAATTCCGAGTATTAAATTTTGTTAAAATAGTATAAATCGGTGTTTATTTTGATTTCAAGACAGAAATCATGGTATATTGAAGAAAAATGTTGAGGGCTGCCGATGGAGGGGCTGATACGCCGAGTGATCCGAAACAGTAGAGTAGAGAAACTACTTCGGGGAAGTTCAAACTAGGCCGCAGAACTTCCAGGTTGGGTGGGATTAGGCCGCGCTGCATCGACACCACAAGCACCGCGGTGTGGTGAAGTTCGTCCGGTTTTTTTGTTGGTGTTTTTTTTTTAACGATTTCGTGTATAGTCCTGATTTATGTTTTTGTTGGTAGGTGAGATCTAGCTTCGGACACAAGATCCCCCCATTCCGGCGAGCTATATGCTGAACACCGCAAGCAGGCCGTGTTCCCGGAGCTAGGCATTCTGGTACATGTCCCTTCCCCTACCCTACCTCCTCCTCATCATTGCCTTCCTACCATACCTACTTTATTCTTTCCCGTCCTCTTGCCTCGTAACAAATGATCCCTCTAATTCTAAATAGGTCCTAGAGATTTTTCTGACCAAAATTTTCGAAAAATTGTGTTCGTATGCCAAAAATTTCTATTAAAAATCTAAATATATTTTTAAAGTAGTTTTTTACTTATTTTTTTTACATGTATACAACATTTCTTTAATTTTTTTTTTCTAAAAAAATTGGTTTACAATCTTAGATATTTAATAATAAAAAACTTAAAAACAAAAGATTAAATCGGCTTAATCACAGAAAAAGTAATTCAAAATTCTGAAATAAGCACTTAAACTAATTTGACCTAAAAAAAAGTAGGCCATTTTATTTCTTGGGTAAATTTGAATTTATGAGAAAACAAAATTTTAAAATTTGTGGAGCGGTTTTTGAGAGTTTTTTTTTTAAACTTTTTGAAAACATTTTTTAAAAAAAATCGAAAAGGCCAATTCACAGGTGTATTTAGCAGATACATATAACTATAATTTTTGAAAAAAAAAATAATGAGTAGTTTTCAAAATATAAATTTTTTAATTTTTTTAAATGATTTTAATAATACAAAAAAATATTAATTAAAAATATTAGTACGCAGTGTAAATTGGGCTACCTAAACCTATATATGTGTGAAATTTCGAAAGAATCGGTTAAGCCATTTGTGATATAGTCTAAAGCAAAAAAAAAACGGTCCTATGGGAAGTGCCGTTTATAGAATTTTTTTTAAATTGTTCAATCATATGATCGGTCGTACCTAAAAAGCTGCACTGTTTTTTTTTAATTCAAAATGGTTAGAACCGTTTCCGAGAAAAATAGGCTTTAACGTAACGGTTATATGGCAGGTACCGTTATTTTTTGAGCTGAAAAAAGATCAATCTCTTGACAATACCTAAAAGACTCTATATACCAAGTTTGAAGCAATTCGGCCCACCCGTTAGACCGATGTTTAAGATATATTTACCTGCCTCTAATAAGAATCTTATGCATACCACGTGATCGAACATAAAAGCAAGTACGTGCATTTTATTTTAATACTAATTGAATAATTCCAGAAACTCAAATGTTTTGATCCTTAATAAAATTTGAAATTATAAATCCAGTATTTAATAAGGTATTATTTTCGAATTGTTCCGCTCTACACTGAAATTCTCTGGGGACATATTGTCTTGGAGTCGCTTTTTTTTTTATAATCTACACGCGCTCAAGGTATTATAAATACCCTTTAAATGTTTCAATACAGCGCGGGCGTGAGGGTGAGGTAAAGGAAGAGAAAGAATGATAGGAAAGATGTGTGGCGCGATATTCGGAGACTGTAGGTGGTTGTTGTCTCAGATTTTATCTCCAGGGATGCCGGCTGAACTAATGCGGAGAAATTTCCGTGTCTTATTCATCTATGTCCCTTATAATTCGCATTAATTTTTTTTTTATTCTTTGTCATATTTTATCGGTATACTAGATTTACTAAATCACATGTTGTTAGTTCTATGCCTAAACAGCATGTAATGAGTAAACCAGCAACTCATTGTATGAAATTTATTTTTAGAATAGGTTTTTAATGGAAAAATAAGAAGACATAGACTACGGCAGGGATCAAGCCTGTGACCATGAGGTCGACAGGCGAATACACAACTATCGCGCTACGGCCAACCCCTTCGGAAAATTAAGCGTTTTAAAACAGGATTTAAGCTATTTGATTGTACACGAAGCCATTTTAAATTTAGAGCTTCTCAATTCATAATTAAAATAAAATTTCATCCTTTTCATTAATATAAAATTATAAAATTGTTCTTAGTTTTCAATATTCTGCTAAATGCAAATCCAACAATGAATGTAAGATATATTAAAGGTATTCATATACCAATGCAAAAGTTTGCATGAATGTCCATTAAATAATTTCTTGGGAAATATTGTATATAATTGTTCGTTAAAAATTAAATATTTAGTTCAGATTTCGGAATTATCTAGCGTTTTACGATGCTGCATTAATAACCTATTGTATATTATTCACTCATGCCGCACTTTTTAATGATAGCTCATAGCTATGTTAGGAGGCAATATCTGTTGGTGATGTCAATACAATGATCAATCAGTGAATCAATGCTTAACACTTTCTTTTGGCAAAAACAAAAAAGATTCGAAAGTGGATGACATTTGGTTTTATCTATTTTTGAGGACGCTGTTATCTCATGCGACGTGAACTATGGTAGATTTTTCTGGAAGAAGAAATTATGCCAATAAGGCGCAAATGAAAACTACACTCAATAGGTAACATTTTGCCATTTCGTCTATATGCAGCAGAATAAATGAAAATTGACCCGCTTTGATCCGTTCCATCGCGCATATTTGAACTATGTCATATTTTATACACAATGACAAGAGTATCGTTGATACATCGCACACAGATTATGTTTTATTCCACTTCGATATGGACCCGCTATTATTGGAAAACCTTTAACATTTGCTCGCCCTAAAATTAGTTCTACTCCATCGCAGTTATGGTTTAAAAAATTGAACACTATATTAAGCTGTTTAAAAAAACCAACAAATTGTTATTTTTTTATTGAGAAAAAAAAATTGGAAAAAATGCGGAATTACCAATTACTATATCTTGTTCTATCATCCCCATTACTGTACACTGTATACAGGGAAATGCATATTTTAGTTACAAAACCAAAATAAATGAAGTTATTTTACTAAAAGGGTTTGTGTGTATAAAAGCATATACCGGCAGTAAGTTCGCAATACTTTCTCACACCATTACCTGAATATTAATTTTTGTTACAATAAAACAACAACAACAGTTCAGTGTGCTAATTTTTGTTGGCTGTCGTTTTAGCTATTTATGACTGCCAAGTCGATCATCAGACACATCTAGTGGCGCTAAGGCTATTTAATTCACATTTTTAAATAAAATAAAGAGCTTTTTTGCTTTCACTACACATGGCGTCAAAATTTGTTTACATATGATGTAAAACCTTTGATGTGAGAATTATGTCAATAGGGATTATATACAGTAACAAAATAATTTTTTTTAAAATTCTTTCCATAAGGTGCGGTATGAACTTTCTTTTACATAGTATTCAGCAATATTATCGCAAATAAATAAATAATGTTATTTGAGACGATTTGTTTTATTTTTCAAGAACAATTAATTTTTAATTGTTGTCAAATAGCCATCCTGTTATGACTATGATCCTATATTTGTGCCCATAAGAACAAAATTCAAAATATTCGATAAGCTCCAATCTTCGCAAAACTCACGCAGGTACTTTCTAAATCAGTTCTAATTGCCTTGTTACTTTTCAAGGTACTCCAATTTTGTAGAGCTAGCATTTCCGCTTTAAAGAATAATCATGAAAAAAAAACTAAATTTACTTCCTCGCAATTGACCGACTCCACGAATAATATTTATATACTGAAAATGGCTCACAATTAAAAGAACTTAGTTAACCTAATTATTTAAATTTTAACTAACTTTATTGCTATTTTAAATTATAAGGTATTATTTTCTATTGTATAAATTTGTTTATTTTTATTTCAGTAATTATTTATTATCAAAAATATTTGTCAGAAAGTTTATATGTGAGATGTACATATATTATCGGATGACCTTGCTTTGTTTTAAAGCGATCATTTATAGAGGTTTTTGGGAAAAGCTTAAGCTGTTATTTATTCAGAAAACCTAATCTGCTTTAAATTATTCAAAAGGTGTGGAATTTTATTCGGAGTTTTTTTTTTTTTTAATTTTTCTTGAAGAGTTGAACTAATATTTCCGTATAATACATACTGCATTTTAAGCTTTTCTAAATATATAATATATGAACACTATAGTTTTGGGTTTTATTATTAAGTAAATGCAAGTTTATTAAAGTGCGTAAGTTTTACAACCACAAAAATGTAAATACCAATTAGAAAGCAGTTGGAGTTTTTCATTAGTAGACAAGCTTACAACAACACAACGAACCTTGGATATATCCATAATCAATCATGAACATTTCAGGATGGCATCCATTATGAAATATTGAAATAAGAAATATGAACAATTTTGAGATGAGATGAGACAAAAAAAAACTACTGAGATGATATTGTTTGAACAGATCAGAGATGGGAAAAAATACAAAAGATAAGACATCGTGGGTATTTAAATAATTTCATTTTGTACACTGTACTTTTCAGTTAAGTTCATAAAATGTTTTTATGAATTTGTATTAAAAAATACTTTTCAGCGGATAAAAAAGCTTTCAATAATAATAATTGGAAAATAAATGTTATGTAAACTTATTGAAGAATTACGATTGATAATCTGCCTGATAATTTAATTTTTTTTAAATTCTAAACATCTTATTTTTCTTCGAAATAGTGTATAAAATTTTGCTTCCAAAAAATTATATCTAGCTATTAAAGATTTGCAAGGATGTGCAATACAGTCCATTTTATTTTAATTCACATTGTATTAATAATAAAAGTTTTTATAAATAGTAAATTCAAATTGACTATTTCTTCATATTCTTTAATAAACGTAAACCAGAAAGACAACTTGTACCACTAACCCAAGTTTGCTGCTCAGCTCTTTCATTTAGTTGATTTCGCTTGATCATTTTTTAACGTAATAAAAATATACGTAAGTTGCATAAAACTTGCAAAAATAGTATACAGCTCTATACAATGTGAACTTCAGGTGCAGCTATACTTCAATATTCTGCTACAGCTAGAAACATTACATGCAAGGGAATTAGTCATTCCCAAAAACTCAAGTACAATCTTATCAATATCACTGTGTATATTGTACAATTTTTCCTAAGTGAGATTAACTATTGAACCATAATTATTTTTAGTGAATAATTTTATTGCCCAACATGTCATGTTGTATAAGTTATGAGTTGAAAGATTTGAGTATTTAATGTGTAGTTAACATTTAACAGTACAAAGCCAACAGTCATTCTAATTGAACTTATATACAGAGACTATATTTTTTTCAAACGTTTTTTGGATGTAGTGAGTTCCAATCGTTCTTAAGCTGTTTTCTAAAATATTTTAAAGCTCAAACTTAGTTAATCAACAGACATAAATGTTTTAATTCAAATTTATTTTTGGATATTCGGAAATTAGAAACTAAGCACTAATTTGCTAGAGGTTGCGAATTATAACAAAATAATTTAAAAGGCAGGTTTGATCCTAAGAAAAAAACATCTTACAAAAATCATATCACAATCCATTTTTTTTAAATCTGAAAATTGGAAGATAATATCTGATGTTCATTCAAATTCAGATTTTATCAAACACCATTACAATGATAACATTAGAGCAAACAAATTTAAATCACAAAATACCTAAAAGAAGCTTATTTCAATTGACTAAAGTATTACAACAACACGAAGATGGTCATATTATTATTATTAATGAATAAGGGCTCAAAATTGATCACCCTATTACATGAAATATTTGTTTCTAAAAAGATCTCTTTCATTTTTTATCATCTTATATCTTAATGACAGCTTACGCTCCATTAGCACCACACGGAAGATTAAAAAAAATGGAAATATTCATTTGACTACAACTGATTTTTTCCGGTAGATACTTTATGGAAGACATCATACAAATTTTTGGGGTCTTAGATGAAAATCCAATGAATTAAATGAGTTTCGATATTTGAAGAAAAGAATAAATTTTGAAGATTGTATATTTTGTGCTTATACAAAATTGATTTAATAAAAATTTCCGATTCATTGAATATCAATGTGTCCATTTGAAGCCATACGTATAGGTATACAAAACAAACTTTTATATACTTTTTTTTTAATTTGAAACATACCATCAATAAGAAGATGTAACTGCAAATTTAAGTCAACTGAAATATTGTCTTTAAAAAAAAACTAGAAAGCACAACGACACCATGAATAAAAAAACATATGGGAAAACCCACAAACAATTGAAACACATTTTTTCCTTGAGAATAATGTATTGTAAAGAAAAAAAATTATTTTTTAATTGTTTCCAAAAACTAAGACAAAACAAAAAAAAATATACAAAAAATCCCTTAAGGAAAGAACAACTGTATTATTACGACCAGTTTGATGGGACTGATTAAATAATGAAACAATTTTCAAACCCCCATCATCTCATGCATACAAGTCGCATTGCACATCCAAAGAATGAAAGTTGCTCTAACGCCCAGTGGATGACAGAAAACTGCATAACCGGCTATCATCTATTTCCACAAAAATGGTCAGGAAACCTGGGATTAAAAAAAATAAAAAAAAACCATCCCCATAGAAGCACGAGCGTGGTTTAGCTAGCGGTTAAGCCTCCACACTCAAACGAGCCCAACCATCAACAGTCAAACCGACCACATTCAAACGAAAGTAAAAACTAAAGCTTAAAACGAACCGACTGAAAACAACCACCACACCATCATCTCCATGGATGGCTAAGTCCATTTACCACTTTTGCCTGTCTTGAATTTGCAGCCTCGAGTCGCTGCACTATAGTAAGCCTGATTGAGAGTATTACAGCACAGATATTTTTGTGCCAATACTTGAGCTTGTCAGTCTGGTCTCCGTTTGAGTATTTTACTCTCACTCTCTTACGCGGAACGCGTCTCTACCGCTCTGCTCTTCGTCGCTCCACCACAAGTCCGTTTGATTGAAGAAGGGAGCTCTAGATTGTTTTTTTTTTTGCTTAGTTCCATTAACTTGTGTGACTCTGTTTATAATGTTAAGTAATTGTTGTTTTTTTTTTGTTTTTGTTTTGTTTCTGCTGTTGTTGTCTCGGAGTATTTGTCGTGATTAGGGGGCTTTGATGGTGGTATTCGAGCACCAAGAAGTTACCGGTTAAACAGTGGCACTTCATACACGCAAGCTTCTAAAAAAACAGTTGTTTGCGATTGCATATAGAAGATGGATTATTGCTAAAGCTTCTCCCGAGCTTATACTTACAGTGGGTGTACTAGTGTGTGTGTGATTTGAACGTCGTTTCGGGCCTAGAGGAGCTAATCAATACTACCAACCAACCAACCAACCAACTATATCTCTGATTTAAGCTGTGTTTAAGTAGGAAAAATTTAAGTCAAATATTTTGTATTGCTCACAGATAAAATAGTATAAAAGCAAAGAACTGACCACACTCAGCATCCAGTCAAAGGTTTGGAATCGAAACGGTTCTTATCCTTAATTCGGGAAATCAAAAAAAGGTGTGATTCAATTAGATTCTTTAAATTAAATTTTGTGTGACTTGATATTAATTATTTTTTATTAATTCTTTTTTTTTTCATTTCAAACAAAATTTTAAAAACATCAGGAGAACTTAGATAAATATGAAAGTATTTGTGAGTATCCGGTTAAAAGTGATAAGATTTAAGAACAATAATTCATATAACAAAGCGAACAGTGATTTCGTTGAAATAACAAAAAGACAGTTGGATGTTTTGAAAGTGTATTCTTGAATGCAAAATGCGGCTCTTAATAATGATAAGCTTAGGCACATCTCATGTTTGGATAAATTGGATAAAAGCTAAACTTAGAAGGGAATAAATAGTGATTTAATTAATATCCGCCGAGTGGTTATAGTTGTAGTTAATATTTACAGTGTATAAAATTTTAAAGCTATTTCACGATTGGGAATAGTATAAGAATCAACGGATATCGGATAAATCCTAATCTTTTTTTGGAATTTATGAATTCTATTTTGTTTTTTTAAACAAATCTTATTAATTTTAAAGCTGAATCAAAATTTAATATTTCAATAATCTAATCAATTTTATTTTCAATTGATTATTTATTCTAATTAATACTTTTATTAATTTTGATAATAATTTTATCCGTATATCTTCAATAGATATTTTTTTATTATTAATTTTTCTTATGCTTTATTGCATTGTTTTATCCGATGATATAAGCGCTACATACCAAAGCAGTGCATTTCCATTGCACATTATTTGTATTACAGTTTTATCGAGTATTGCGAATGAGATGTAGTTGGATATGAAATTAAAAAGCCGAGGAATCCGAATTTAGCAATGAGATTGTATGAATATATTTGGATAAGATATCGCCTTTCAGATTCTTGAATGGATATTTTATCCAGCATATCCTTAATAGGATTTCAATCCTTTTTTTCCAAGTGCTTTATTTAACTTATACTAAATTCAGAACAATATCAATTTAACATAAAAATTATGATCAAAATTCTTACGAAATATCTTTAAAGCTTAACTTCATTAGTTTGTATCTTTGAAAGTAATTTTTTCAAATATTTTTTTGGAAACGATTAAATTTTCGCTTATTTATTGTAATTTTTTAATTATTTAAAAAGATTATTCAAAGCTAAATAAAAAAAAGTCAAAATATCAAAAAAAAACTAAACGTTTTACGAGTAACTTATATTTAAAACTAAGATATACAAAGCTAATAATTAATCTCGGATAAAAATATACGTAAATTTTTTATTTTTATCCGAAGTTTAAAAGATCTCTGAAAAATTATCAGAGATATTTAGTCACGGTTTCGCTACTGATAAAAAAACATTTTCATTATCTTTATTTTTATCCGAAAACCCCAAAAGTGGATAATATTTCAGTAAAATTGATATCCGAACTCTAAACACCAACGTATAATATTATATTATTATCCGAAAGTGCAACAAGTTCCTTTGTTTGTATTTTATTTCAGTAAAATTGATAACCGAACTCTAAACACCAACGGATAATATTATATTATTATCCGAAAATCCAACAAAGTCCTTCATTGGATTTTATTTGAGTCAAATCGATATCCGAACTCTAAAAACCAACGGATAATATTATATTATTATCCGAAAATCCAACAAAGTCCTTCATTGGATTTTATTTGAGTCAAATCCATATCCGAACTCTTAACACCACCGGATAATTTGTCATTCCACCCTCACATACACCAATGATAAACAAACCAATATAAGAATTTCTTATCCGGATCTCCGAATGAGAGCAACTCTTGCAAAAAGTTTTTGAAAATTATGTTTTAATTCTTGTTTTATATCTCCAAGATAAATACAAAAAAAAAATATTAAATTAAGACAATTAATTCCTACAACAAATACCTACCCAAAGACCAACTGCGTCACAAAAATAAAAAAAACACTAATCACCGCGCATTCATGAATTATTTCCTAATCGGACGTGATCAGAAATTCAAAGCAAAGTTCATGTACATAATGAATATCCCCCCGGATGGATATTTGTATCCATATATCGCAGCGACGCGACGCTTATAACCATTGCGCTCAGAATTTCACTTTCAACGCACCAAGCAACCATATATAGATCCCCATGTTAAAACGTGATCACTTTCGCTGAAAAACAATAATTCAACATACACAGTTCATCAATTCCATTCCATACATTACAATAAATCCATTTTATATACACAAATGTACAAATTCATGTTTTGAATTAAACTTTCGATTAACATGATTAATTACATAATTTACAGGTTTGTTTGGTAGCCCTCTTAGTGGCGTCAGCTTATGCCGGCAATGCGAAGAAGGGCATTCCCCTAGAGAAGAAACTCGACAAACGAGGTCTTCTAAATTTGGGCTATGGCTATGGTCATGCTGGGCTCGATACCGGATACATTGGTGGTGGTCATGGATTGATTGGCAGCGGATACGGACACGGAGGCCACGTTATCGGAGGAACTGGTGGTGCTTTTCTTTTGGGACAATCCGCTGATGTTACTCGCACAGTGACCCTGGTTAAGGGTGTTCCAGTGCCAGTAGCCGTTGACAGACCATATCCAGTAACAGTTGAGAGACCAGTGCCATACCCTGTTAAAGTTGGTGTACCACAGCCCTATGAAGTCGTTAAGCACGTTCCATACCCAGTTAAGGAGATCGTAAAAGTGCCAGTTCATGTGCCACAACCCTATGCAGTTGAAAAGAAGGTTCCATATCCCGTACATGTTCCAGTAGATCGCCCATACCCCGTTAAAGTTGGAGTTCCCCAACCCTATGAAGTCGTTAAACACGTTCCATACCCAGTGAAGGTACCAGTTCCACAGCCCTATTCCGTCGATAGGCCAGTACCATACCCAGTTAAGGTTGCTGTACCAGTGCCACAACCATATGCAGTCGAGAAGCGAGTTCCATACCCAGTCAAGGTAGCCGTTGACCGTCCATACCCCGTCCATGTGCCACAACCTTACCCAGTCACTGTCGAGAAGCCATACCCAGTTGTGGTCGAGAAACAAGTCAATGTGAACGTCCCAGTGCCAGTCGATCGTCCTTACCCAGTCAACGTAGATCGTCCAGTTCCATACCCAGTTAAGGTACCAGTGCCACAGCCCTATGCCGTTGAGCGTCCATACCCAGTTGCAGTCGATCGTCCAGTAGCTTACCCCGTCAAGGTTCCAGTCGATCGCCCATACCCAGTGACCGTAGAGAGACAAGTCCCAGTTGCCGTAGACAGACCTGTCCCAGTCGCAGTTGGAGTTCCAGTCGGTGTCTCCTATGGACACGGTTCCGGATTCGGTGGTCAAATCATCTCCGGAGGTGGTCACGGAGGTGGTATCCTCATCGGAGGTGGTCATGGTCTTAGCAGTGGTCATGGAATCGCTCTAAGCGGCGGTCATGGAATCGGTCTTGGCAGTGGTCATGGAATCGCTCTAAGCGGTGGTCATGGAATCGGTCTTAGCAGCGGTCATGGAATTGGACTTAGCAGCGGACACGGAATCTCATACGGACACAAGTAGATCAATTGTATACCAAGTCTACCACCACAATACCTGCCCAAGAACCCTTCGAAGAATACACAAAGGCACTGACCATCGCTAAACAAATTAATACTTTATTTAATCGTTTTTATTAGGAAAAAAGCAACAACAACCACCTTTTTTTCATTTCGACGATCATAAATGGTAGATCTATTAAGCAAAGACAAAATCCCCCCTGGCCATAGTATGTAAGATTCTATTCTAAATTATTTCAAAAAAAAAGGTAAAATCTATGTTTTATTGTTACTTGTTCTTGTTTCAAAACAAACATCCAAGTTTTGAAGCTCTCTGCTTCACACCTAAAGTCCGATAGCATTTAAATTGTTATTGTTTTGAAATTTAGGTTTTTTTTTCTACACCGCGAAATTAAATCACTTTTTTGTTTTTGTAAATTTTTCGATTAGTTCGCCTTCATAATAATGTTTTTGTTTTTATATAAATTTTGCACAGCATAATCCCAAATTAAATCAAACAAAATAACCCACTGGGACATTTCCTGGTACTTTTATCAAGTTTAGTGATGCACGAACATAGATCATTTGTGAGCTTATTTTGACTGGAATCTCATTGTGATAATATTAATCAATGCGGAATGATGTTGGAGAGATTCATTTTAAAACAGTCATAATGGTCATATATGATTTTTGGGCATAAATTATATCAAAACATCAGGAACTTGATTAAGCATTGGAAATATGCCTAAGCATAATACTTAAATTATTATTTTTTTTATATTATATCTGTATAATAACTAGATTGATTCGGGATTGTGCAGGACGAAAAATATGATGGAATACTAAATTATTACTTTACAACTTTCTGTCTCCAATGAAGGCTTTACAAACAAAAAAAAAAAAGATTATTACCATTCCAACAAATTGTTAATTATATGTTGAGGTAACTTTTGTGTTTTGTGTATGTTTTTATAATTATGATTTAATTTAATTTCTTAAATTAAGAGAAAATGAAAAATAAATAAAAAGAATTAAAAAAAAATATTTTTGTTGTTAATTTTTTATGAAAATTTGAATGGTTCTTAGAAATTTAATTTGCAAACTTTGCTAAAAGCGGGTATTGTCTTGCAAGAAATGGTGTATAGCACATACGGTTACCAAATGTCATTCCGATAACACCCCAGGTTAGTGCATGGAACAAGATTTCAAGAGTTCTTGGTTTTTCTAAAGACAAATAAATAGCAATCCACAACATTTCTGAATACTCTTCTGGTATCTTTATCATTGCTCTTCATCTACTCCTGACGAAAATCAAATGCTCATAGTATTTTACTAAATTTATACACAATTCATAATTGGTAAGGTGATGTTAACGCCTGCGATCAATTGTTAATGGATAGTTATCTACCTTAAACTCTCCTCAAGGAATGGCTATCCCTAATTGTCTTTGCGCTTGTCAATTTCCAAAACTATTTTCTTGATATTGTTCATTAACCGATACTAATATTTCACGGAATTCCTTTACCACTTGATTTCTTCTTGTGCTCTATAAACCTTATTTGTAGAATTCCTTCATTAACATACTTCCTATGCAATGAAGTTCGATTATATCCACTTCAATATTCTGTCCTAAAAGAATATATTAGCTCCAAAAAGAGCAACTGAAAAGTTGACTGATTTTAGTAATAAACTAATTGACTTAACAATTGGTACTATTGCGAACTTTATTACTGAAACATTTGCTGGGCAGTCTCAACATCGGGTTTATATAGGTGATTAGCGGACCAGGCGAACTTCGGCTCGCCCGAATTTAACGCCTTCAAATGAAATGCAGAGCTATAGTAAAACACACATAGTTCAAAATTACCAATAAGGAGAGAGTGATGTGATAAACAATGTTTTTCAATTTGTTTTCCGGCGCAAAAAAAAAACAAACAACAAAGACCGTTTACCGTTTACCAAAAGCTATCAACGAAGTCGTTTTTTCTTCGCTGCTAGTATTGCCCGTTCACAAATCCAATTGAGATTTTTATAATTTTTTTTTAAAATGCCGGTTAACACTTTACTTTTGTGATGAGTTTCTCCTTCGACGTTGTTAACTCGCAAAAATTTGCCGGGAATGATATCAATTAAGTCGGGACATCAACACAAATTTGGCCATTGCTTAGCACCACTGCAATGCGACTGTCATATTTGTGGTCAATTTCAACTTCTTCACATGCCGGCACAAGGACGACGATTTCAAGCATGCAATAAATTCATTGGCAGCAGTAGATTTCGGGATGACGATGAAGGAAAGCCTTCGACGAAAATCTCCACTGAGCAAAATCATATCCCCGCCAAATCATCTTGAACAATCTTGTAAATCCTTCATTGTTCGGTCAACTGCATCCAAAGCTCATTTATGCGCCATTATGCATTCATCCCAAATTATGATTTTACATTCTCGCATCAATCGCTGTCTCAGAATTCTTGGTCATTGTGCCCTTTATTGGATTGTCAACCGTGAGAAAATTCATCGCAAACTACAAGGCGAAATGTGTGGTTCGACAGCCTTCAAACAGTGTTGCAGCAATGCCATAGATGCCATATGAACGAAAATTGATATCTTGGCCGAATTGTTGCTAGAATCAATTAAATGACGAATGTCTGGCATGTCCCACCGGGAGCATCGAGAAAGTAAATGCGATTGCGAATTCGTATTCAAAAGCAGTGCGATTGAAGTCTACATTCACCATTTTTCTTTCTATAATTACTTTTTGTCGAATTTGTGGTGGTGATTGTGCAGTTCGAAGCTGTGAAATATGGACAGGTCTCCATTTATATCTTCTGCACGTACCTCTTGCGTTTGATTATTACGTTTATGTTTATGTTTATTGTCCAAGCATTTTTAAATTTTAATAGCTCCCAAAAACAACCATAAATCGAAAACCAATACACATAAGCACATATCACATAGCTTAAAACCTTCTTCTCGACCATATCTTGCTTTAAAAAAAGTGTATTGAAAATGGTCGAATGCCAACTGAGATCATTGGCGTCATATATTTTTGACAAATTTTTTTATATATAAAGAAGATAGGTGATAGAGCTATAACTGAAGAAATCGAACATCTCGAACACCGTTGAAATGTATTATGCCTTTCATTGTTCTTTCAATATTTTTATAGACAGTGTTAATGAAATAGTCAGTAACATTCCTCCACGGAAACCATTCAATCATAACTACCAGTGCTTCTAGGAATGCTCAACTGTTTACCCTTCCTTATTGCTCGCAATGTGTCTTTCCATCCAAATCCAAATCAAAAGAGCTCAATGAACATTATACCATATATGTTCTGGCACAAACTGCGGAAAATTCATCAAGGAATTTCTGATCGTACTTAAGGTACATAGAGACGAATACCAAAGTTCAAGTACCACACTTTAAGTGTCCAAATAACCTCAGTAACGAAAATACGAAATGATTTATTGACTCACAGTTCAGGAGGAAACTTAACTTTATTAAATCTGGAAGGCAGACTTTCCAGCAAATTAAACAAATTGTAGGAAGACATTAATAAATTTGGCTAACTGTAAGTTCCATTTAGAGGACTTCGTTAAAATTAATTTTTATCCACATCTAGAAAACTTATACCAGAGACTCGTTAGCCCTTTACATTTTACAATTCTATTCAATACGGGAAATCCACAAAATCATCAGGACCAACTTCTCGAAATGCTGTGTTCAAAGACTCTATTCCACTTTTATCTAACCATAAACCACCGTTAGCATCTTCCTTGACATTCGACTACGTTTGGAAGGAAGACCTGGGTTTCAAGCTGAAGTTTCATCCCTAGTTTTCTTACAACTAGTAAATTGTTCGTACGGAACACTAATTTAAGCACTAAGAACAATGTAGCAGCTGTTTGGCTTTGGGCCTCATTTCTCATCATCCAGTAGGCAGTACATACATGCTTGCAACAATCAATATCCCTTTGGGAAATACCCCACTATTATTTTTGATCGCTCATCAAGAAGTATAAACATAAGTTTCCGAAGAATGAGGGTCCAAGTCATTAGATTCTGGGAGTACTAAATCCGATAGAGAATGAAATTGATCTGTTTTAGAACATCTTCCTGTAATGGCTTAGCTACAAATACCAAGCTTCTCTCCCTGCTTCTTCCTGATAATATATAGTAATCAGAACCAAGCAAAGTATTTAATACCTCGGAGGTCAATTTCTTGAAAGGTTGGAGTTCAAGGTACATCATGCCAAATTCACCCATTGCATGGCAAATCATGAGTCGTTGTATGAAAGCAAGTGGATGCCAAATTCAAACACAAATAACTAAATAAGCACACCCTACATGCAAAATTACAAATTGCCCACCCTAGCAACAAAATGCTTTAGAAAAGGGCAAGAGTTATTGTCTCGATTGACAAATATATTGAACACCTCAGCACCCAAGAAAAATACTATCTGATCCCAACCTTCTTGTTAATTTAATTATTAGGTAACTCAACCACCGATGTCTCGATGTGCTATCAATGGTGAACCCGCAACTAGGAATATCAATAGATGATAGCTTCGGTACCTTCGTGCTACAACGGAGGTTGAGGCCCACAAAAGGCCATGTACAGCACAAAGCAACAATGGCCTTACTTATTCGAAACCTCCACCATCACCAGCCAACGACAATCGCTTCCTTGCAGCCAGGGTTACCTTTGGGACTCCTCTGCGTTATTTGCGGTCCTTTTAAGGTCTGGACTCCAGAACACCACTTTTGTAAAATATTCGAAAAATGACTCCTTTTAAAAATTCAGGACTCTTTTTAACAATTTAATTAATTTTGATAGTACTAAATATTCGTTGAAAACTTTCTTCTGCATTTTTTCTCTGAATTCAGCACTTTGTGAACTCATTCAAATCTTTGTCTACATTTTCTCATGTTTGACATTCAATTACATGTATTTTGTCTGTGTACAAGTGCATTCATTCTTTTCTTATAACAAATTACGGTATACACAATACAGATACGAGATGCCTACCTATAAATATAAATTTGTTCAATTTTGCCATGTTGTCTACCATAAACGTTCTAGAAGATGAGCAGATAGAATATTGATTTCCTGGCCCAATTTTAGTAAATAAAATATTTTAGATTTTTATTATTAACTGACTTTGTTAATTTGGTTTTAGTATTATGAAGTAAATAAAAAAAATAATTGTTGTTTATTTTTTTTTAAATACTGTTTTGCTATGTTTATAAAGTATATAAGAATATATTTGTTGACAGAATGTTTTTTTTTCTTATTGTTAATCAGGGACTCCTTTTTTAGCCAGGACTCTCTTTTTGGACTCCTTCGAAATTTTTTCAGAGGTAAAACTGCTCACAGCACATGGCGATGAGAACATTTATTAATATGCTAAGAAAAAGCCACGAAAAGATAAGATGATACTTTTGTAATCAAAATTTAAGCCAACAGTTAAAGAATCAGGACCAATGCTGTGCTCTCAGAATAAGACTGTTATACTAAGAATTCATTAATATGTATAACATTGTAACCTTTTGATGGTATAATGAAAATGATAGCAGATGTTATCTTTCAAGGAAAAAGATTTAGCATGTTTCGTAAATCATTAGAAAAAAAAAACTGTAAAGAAAAGTGGTCTTAAAACGGAACCTTGCGGAACTCAAAACAACATAATTGAAGTACTCGTCAAAATACAGATTGTTTTATTCAGTACAGATAGGATTTAACCAAGTCTGCTGCCTTATATTATTAATAAAATTCAGAAATTGCTTTTTAGTTTATATTTAACCGTAACGATGGCCTTACAGAAGTCCAACTGAGATTTAATAAAAGTTACCAAGCCATTATTTTATCATCAAAAACTTAAAATGTACCCGCATTCAAGCTTTCACATTCGAGGAATATATAGCTGGTGTATTAAGTGTCTACAGCATCTGCTTTCACACAAGCTAGAAAGATCTATAACAATCATTTTCGAAAAAACCAAATGCTAACACCTTCAAGGAAATTAAGGAAACAAAATTTTAAAAAATATCCAAATGGCGAGTAGAATGTCTTCTAAAGAAATCCAATTTGCTTGTAGATCAATTTTGGTCTTAATTGGATGATGTTCTTGAGAGTGTAAATAATCTTCTTATGTAACACATAGAAACGGGTTTTCCTCCTATGTTCTTGGATACTCTTAAGCTGCATTTCAACTACATAGTACGAGTATTGGCAATGCATGAACAACGAATTCCAAAAATAGTACTTAAGTATCTACTGTCGACAGAAGGGGGGTGCGTACAAGAGTGGAAGAAGCTGGCATCAGAGTGTGAATACACTTTACTGATTAATACTGATGACCATCTGGAAGCTGTTAAATCAAAATTCGATGAATTGCTTCTAACTTCACGGAAGAAGGTCAGAACTCGTTGCACAGATCATACTATAGCAAACTGGACCACTACTTTAATGAAAAAACTTACTTCTTAGCAAACCATACAACGGAATATATATCCACGATCTTTCGTTTAAGAGGAGAGTTATTAAACCTTAACTACATTTCACACCGTCCACAGCTACCTTTCCTATGTTCAACTGTAGGGAAAGAGAAGATGTTATACACTTCTTTGCTGTTTGTCCCATTTTAAGAGAGTTCCGATTTAAATATTTTGGAGCACAGTCGATTAACTTAGATGAAAAGCTAAATCTGCTAAATGGGGGACGTGGTTGGGACGTACTCTATAACTACACAGTGAGGGCTTTACGCTACCAAAATTGTATAGTAAATGAAAATTTTTGAAAAAAAAAAATAAATGTTAGATATAATCAAAGATATTAATGTATACATAAATTATGTCTTAGACTTTAGTCAAAAAATATTTTATAAGTCAATACACTTAAAAAAAACGAATCTTTCAATTTCTCTACACTTGCAAGAATTCTGAACAATCTCGGTATACAATAATCATCTGACTCTTTAAAGGGTGTTCCATTGATCCAATTCCACTAGAATACACTTTCCTACTGCATAGAAAACTGTTTTTGTCCAGCTATCAGTTCCTTCTTTATATATTATATTATCCAATGGAAGCGTTAATTAATCAAATGCTAAAAAAAACTACTCTTAACAGTAAGTACTGCTGTCACTTTTTAAAGAGAGAAGAAGAAGAGTATTCTTTTTCCATTGTGAATTTTTAAAGATGCAGATTGAATTTTTGACACCACTGTGTTTAAAGACGCGAGAGATTTTATCCGCTTGTAGATTTTTATAAACGATCTTTTCGAACTTCATAAGATTTTGAATTTGATCAAAAATAAATATCAATCAAAATAAAAACATTTTTTTGATTTCAAAATATTTGCGGGTGGCAATGGCGCAGTGGATAAAGTGCTTCATTGCTAACTTAGATGTGTTTCTATACCTCCAATTTTAATTGGATGCCGCTAATGGGTTAAAATGAGACAGTCGATATCTTGTTCTCAAATCCACTGTGCCAAACTAGTGCCGTGCAAATCAGGTTGCATTTAAAAGGCCATAGGTCTTACAGGCATATAGTAAAATTTAAAAAAAAAAATATTTCTTCATGTCGATTTAGTCCAATTTTTTACATAAATTCATTTTTAATAATCACTTAAATTATCAACGAGTAATAAATTGCGATCTTAGAAATCTGGTCATTTTCATATATATTCTTTAGCCCAGCCCAGAATTAAAGTTCAGATAAAATTTGATTCGGACATTAAAATAATCACTGGTCTTGCTTTTTAAGCGTCTCATTATTCAAAATTAAAATGTTCTATGATTATTGTCAATGATAGTTACAACAGGTCAGCCATTAATACAAATGAAACAGATCATCTAAAATTTAAGTTGTTTTCCTTCAACCACATGATATTGGCGTTGTCACATTGTTTATAAGAATTTTGGAAAACTCGATCACACTACATATTTACGAAAAACTTCGGTCATTACTAGATGTTTGAAATTACTAAATCAGTTCTAGTTTTTTGTTTTGCAGTTTTTATTTTTTGATGAACAAAATAACTAAAAGATACTTACATAATTGTTTACAAAAAATAAAATAAATTTGAATATAAATTCATGAAACTTTTTAAGTAGTTTGTTTTTACAAGTCGTAAAACTAATCAGGAATACAAATTCATTAATCTATTTTATTTATTTTTTTGTAATAATGTAATGATAATACAAAAGCTATTAATTTCGTAAAAATAAAAACAAAACAGAATGTCTGAAGATCTTTGTTAGTTTTTGCAATTTAATGTCTCGGCTGGATATCCGCCTCGCAGGCAAAACAATAATTTTCAAAGTCACTTATGGGGAAACTAGTTTTTCAATTTGTTTCTATAACGTATTCCGTTGTTAGGAATGTTGGTGTTTTTTTTAATGACAAATTCACATTATTAAAAATTTAGTTTACTGTCAAATGTATCTCAAAATCTGTAGATATTATTTATAATTAGATGAAATTTCTTTCAATAAGTTGTATGTTTAATATATTTAAATATACCTGGCAATGCTTAAAGTTTATTTTCATTTGTTTTGTTGGTGGCAATGATAGTAATTAAATGAAAAGATATTTGATTCAAAATAGCTTTTAACGGCCTTTAGTCCAACAAAAATTGGCGTTTCGTCCCGGCGATCTCACATGGACTCATCAGTTGACTAGTGAGGACCTTTGTCAATACGCAATTTTTGCCAAGTTCAGTTCATCTAACATAGATTTCGTGAAGAACATCTAGTGTGAACTAACACGAACACGAAATCTATGTTAGATGAACTGAACTTGGCAAAAATTGCGTATTGACAAAGGTCCTCACTAGTCAACTGATGAGTCCATGTGAGATCGCCGGGACGAAACGCCAATTTTTGTTGGACTAAAGGCCGTTAAAAGCTATTTTGAATCAATAATTCAACAAGTCCAAATATTATAGTGCTAAGTCTTCTACTTGGCTGATGTATTTCAGTAGTATATAGAATTTGTATTATTAAAAAAAAAAACTTCTTATGAAAAGATATTTTATTTCCTTTTTCTCAACGTTCAGCACGACGACGCAAGGTGCGTGGTGGCTGTCTTCATCATGGGATATCTTAATTCAAAAGAAAATGGAAGTAATTAAACATACTCGTAAGCGTAAGTGTTAGTTAAGTAAGGCGGTCACTTCATGAATTTATTGTAAAAACAAGGAATACAATATTTAAAACATAATTGTAAAATTGTTGATTTTTAATTACAGTTAAATACTTCGTCTTTTGAAGAAAAGTCCAGTTGAATGTCAAGTTTCGGACCTATTGTATTAAGCCAAGTCGAACGGTTAACTGATTAAATTTATTACGATCCATGTTATTTTAATATTGAAGTCTACTTTGGAACGCCAATTCGAAGTACAATGCTGTGGAATTCCTGGTTGATCGAGTGAATTCAAATTTACTCTCCAATAGTTAAATATTTCCTATAACTCTAAA
This sequence comes from Philhelius pedissequus, assembly GCA_910595825.1. Taxonomy (NCBI): domain Eukaryota; kingdom Metazoa; phylum Arthropoda; class Insecta; order Diptera; family Syrphidae; genus Philhelius; species Philhelius pedissequus. The sequence goes on from OU343163.1 coordinate 82,615,358, forward strand.
ATAGTGTCGCTGGTCTTTTATGTGACTCTTTCGCTTTAAATAAATTATAATCCTACTAATTTTATAAATGTGAAAGTTTGGATGGATGGATGTTTGTTGCTCAATAACGCCAGAACGGATGAACATATCTGAATTAAATTTGGCACAGAAATAGAATATGGTCTGGAATAGCACACAAGCTACTTTTTATCCTGGTTAAATGTATAGTTCCTGTGATAAGTTTGTTTTAATTCTACATACGTAGAGCACATACAGGATGGCCCACGAATCGTGCTACAATAAGAAATTTAAATAACTTTTATTTTAATCGATGTATGTATTCATTAATTGCTTTTTTATTCATTAATTAAATTTTATTTTAAATAACTAATGGTTTTTAAAGATGGTAGACCGCAAATGACCGCAAAATGAAAAACTGTTCATTGCGACCTGAAGGGTTGAAATTGGGATCGCCTTAATTATTGTCTTAATGGACTGATTCAATTCAGTCAAATTCCTGGGCTTCGTTTTGTAGACTTCCTGCTAGACATAACCCCATAAAAAAGTCTGGTGCAGTCAGGTCAGGTGACCTTGGGGGCCAGCGGAAAGTGCAGTCTCTGGATATCAATTTGTTTGGGAATTTTCGTTGGAGATCCGCCATAACTTGTGTGGCTCCGTGTGCACTTGCTCCATCTTGTTGGAACCAAATCCTGCTGAAAGGGATACGTCTTCGGCGAAGTTCTGGCTAAAAAACTCCTTCAACATCTTTAAATAACGGTCCTCATTGACAGTTTGTGTTACATTGTTTTCTTCAAAGCACCACACAGTGACTCGTTCTGGGTGCAGTTCCACCTCAAGGAGCATTTCTGGATTAGATTGACTCCATATACGGCAATTTTGCTGGTTAACATTGTCAAAATGGGCCTCATCAGACACGAACAAACAATTTATCAATGTGTTGTCTTCTTAGGCAATTGCAATAATTTTTCGGCAAAATTCCAGGCGAACAGGCAAATCCTGAGGGTTTAACTTGCTTTTAATTTGGACTTTGTACGGAAACAAGTTTAGGTCATCATGAAGTGTCCGCTGTAATGAGACCATCTGCTGACTCCAATTTGGCCCGATAAGTTTCGAGTCGAAACACTTGTATTTGCAGGATTGCCGATGCAACGATTGTATCCTGAACCCGAACATTATGATCTCGATGATACGGTCTTCGTTCGATGCTTCCAGATTCGGCAAACATGTTCACCAGCCTCATAATGGTCCATCTACTCGGGGGAGAACCGCCAAACTCCAGCCTAAATTTTCTTTGGACGGAAATGACGGACTGCAAAGAATGGTATCGCTTCACTTTCCAAATCCTTTTTTCAGTATCCCAAGCATTCATTTTGATAAATCTAAATAGTAGCTTATAAAAAAAAAGTTGTTACGTTTTATTTATTTTTGTAGCACGATTCGTGGGCCACACTGTATAATATATGTATCTACTCATTCTACAAATATCCAACATAGCTTTTATTCACAAGACGCCAAAAAGCACACGGATTTGGATGAAATTTAATATGAATGGGGCACTGGATGATCACATAGGTTATTTTTATCCCGAAAAATTTAACGGTAATATAAAAATAAAAATATATACTTGGGCGTTTGTTCCGCTTTCACACCTCAACGAACTGAACGGTTTTTAATGAAATTTTGTAGGTGGATAGATATCATTAGATTCCCGTGGGAAATAAAGTTCGTAAAATTGCACGGACATTTGCTAGTATGTAAATAATTTGTTGATTAAATAGAATATTTTGTTTTGTCACTAGATATAGAAGCTATAAATAAATAGGAAAGAATAACTGCAGAATGCCATACACGTTTCTTCGTCTTCCTTTATAACCGTTATCGCAACCACGCATCCTCAATGTGCTGCTCCATCCGCAGCGATCATCAGGGCGATAAAGAATCGAAGTCCGCTGTCAGGCTGTACGAACCATACAATATCAGCGAAGACCAAAAATTCTGCCCACCCGACCTGGACGAAGTTAAGATAGCCATATCGAGAGTTAAGTCCTATACAGCTGTTGGTTCTGACGGCTTAGACGTAGAGCTTTTTAATGCTGCCACCAATGAGTTGCACCAACTTATCTAGAAGATATGGAATCTTAGTATTGTTTGCCCTTTTTTGAACTGCGCCAACTAGAGCGAGGTATCAGTTTTTTTAATATTGCATATTAGGTTCGTCAACAAGCTGATATGTCCGTATGAGTTGGGCTTTAGTCCTGGAAAGCCCACCACCGACCCAATATTCACACTACTGTAGATCCTTGAAAAGGCTTAGAGGCTTCAAATTGATACCTACCACCTATTCATCGACCATAAGGCCGCGTATGGCAGCATCTATAGAGACGGAAGCTATGAAAATGGAGTTAGCAGTAAATGACGGCAAGACGAATTATATTCTGTCATCAAGAAAGGGCACACAACATAGACGACTTGGACAGAACATCACCATATCACTTTGAAATAGTTAAGGACTTTGTCTACCCAGACTCGGCCATAAATTCGGCTAAGATATCAGCGCTAAATTCAAATGAAGAATAACTATTGATAATCGCTGCGAAAATTCTTATTTTAAACCCGGGTATTCCCTTAAAAAAATCTACCATACTCTTATATTAGATATCATACATATATCTCTTACATTAATAAAATATACTACCATCAATTATAGTTCCCCTCGCAAAGTTGTCTATCTACTCTTAGGTTTTAGAAGAATTCGAAAATAATAAAAAAAAAATCCACTTACTTGCCTTATTACCATTTGATCTGCATTCAATTCACAGAATTTACAGATTTATTCAAATCCTATCTCAAGGGAGTAACAACAATATTAAATGAATTCTTCTAGCACACCACATAGACCATATTTTCTATTGTATATAATGACAAGTAGTTAAAATGAAAATATTTTTTTATGATTTTTAAACAATAGGTACTAAACGGATTATTTAAATGACTTCATTGTTTTGGATTTTAAAGATGTAAAGGTCACACTTGCGCAAGTCGACATTTTCAAAAGATTTTTTTTATAGCTAAAGCTTATGCTAATATTGCAAATTAGTTCATACACAATATGCCATGTGTTGAACATATTAATTTCTGGAAAAACAATATATTTTTGAAAATATGTTATATGCTATACATAAGTACATATATATGTAACACGCAATGGTATTCTATTCAAATGTAAATCAATTAATCTACGAGTTGAATAAGTAATAATCAAACTGGTAATACTGGAAACTAGTGGTTCAAAGGAAATAGTCTCCCAACATCTAAAAACACTTCTTACGTCTTCTATTAGAGCTGTGAAGAGTTATATAAAAGCTACGAGTATATGAGCATTAAAAAATTGTCTCCACCTTTGAGTGTTTAACTATGTGACAACACTACAATTTCTTCCAAAGATCATTCAAAATTACAGAACCAATTGGCTAAGCCCTCGATTAGTAGCTGCTAAGAACATACAAACAAATGTCGCTAATTCGAACATCAAGCTTTTTGTAAAAGGTGAAGCCAGAAACTGCAAGGGCAATCCTGAATTTTGTGAATTTAATCTAGAGAGTCCCTGCTTCTCATATTTGCTTGGATGAAGAATATTCATGGAGAAGATATCGTTGGAGTGATTAATTTAGTTAAATATTCTTAAAAATCTTAATAAATGCATTAAGGCAAAAAAATATGCACATTAATACATTACTAGACAATTAGAAAATAGAATTAATTTATTCTATATAGTGTAGCCGAGAACTCCGTTGAAGTTTAAATATGGCTATTAAAAAATCTGAAGAATAAGACCAGAGTTCTTCAGATACGGATAAGATGTTTTGCTAGGGTGCATATCAAATCATCAAAAACAAGCATTCCCGATGATAAGGCAGACAATCTGCTGCATATGTTACATCTATACAAAAGTTAGGAGTTACCAAAGATTTTCCACGTAAGCCCCAAGCCTCGTATGCAGATCCTATACTACTGTGGCTTTCGGCATGGCAGACCAACGACATTCAGTTCGGGACCCCTCTTTTCTCATTCCACATTAAAGCTGCATAAAGACGTTAAGCCGAATAAAGAACAGCCGATATTTTGTTTGGGTTTGATGTTAACGAGGGCAAGACCAATTATCTTCTATCAACAAACAAGCATAAGCGTCTGTCTAACACTTTGGACAAAACTATTGAAGCGGCTTCAAAGTAGTTAGTTCAGGAGTAGATCTACCTTGGAGTGAAAATTCCCCCTACCCTTAATATAACTGGTTTTGAAACAAAGTTCACTAAGAAAGGATGTATCGTTGTCAATGAGACTGATAAATGTGTATCTGCTACTGGTTACACAGATGTAAATGGTTTAGTCAGAATGGCTTTCAGAAATGTTCAAGTGGAACGTGCATGTATCTCAACAAGTGTTAAAGCTTCAGAATGTTCTTTACAGCAGTGACATCGACGTTTAGGACATGTCAATGTTTCAAGCATCAAAACGTTGTTGTGCTCAAATGGATTGGTAAGTGGTGTTAAACTAACTAACCAAAAAGAAATCTTTTGCGAGGAATGCCAACTTGGAAAGATACATCGAGTATCACACCCTCTTAGTAAAAACAAGCGTATTTTCCTGAAGGGTGAATGTATTCACGTCGATTTATGTGGACCAATGGAAGCTGTTGGATTAGGTGGAGTTCGTTACTTTATGCTCCTGAAAGATGAAGCAACACGATTTCGATTTGTCTACTTTCTAAAACAAAAGTCCGAGGTACCTATATTCCTTGAAGAGTTTTAGACATTATGCAAAAATGCTTGGAACTGCAACGTAAAGAGAATACGCAGTGATAATGGTACTGAATCTATGAACAAACAGGTTTTATCAATTCTGACAAAAGTTGGAATTACTATGGAACGTATTGCTCCATATACACCTGGACAGAATGGTTTTATTGAACGAGACAATAGAACAGTGCAGGAATCTGCACGGACCATGCTGATTTCAAGTGGCTTAGGGAAGTCACTTTGGCCAGAAGCCATAAGAATTGCTGTTTAAATTCTTAATCGGACAACAGCTGCAAAAAAAATCAATCAGACATCTTACGAACATTGGTTTGGAGAAAAGCCTCAGCTAAATCATTTAAAAGTTTTTGGTACAGTCGGATTTGCTCATATTCCGAAAAACGTCAGTAGAAAGAAATGGGATCCAAAATGAAAGAGAGTTCACCTAATTGGCCACGAATCTTCAAATAAAAACTATCGACTCTATGATCCAGAATCCAAGAAGATTTTAATCAGTTGTGACGTTAAATTTAATGAACATTTTATTAGCGAGGAGTACTTTTCTTTCCCAATCTCTTGAATGGAAGAAGGCCATTGCAGAAGAGCTACGATCGTTGCACGAGAACCAGACGTGGGATGTTGTTGAAAAACCGAAGCACTGCATGAACGTAGTCGGTTGTAAATGGATATTCAAGCTGAAAATGACGCCAAATGAAGACCCAAAATACAAGGCGCGATTAGTGGCGAAGGGATATTCACAGAGTGAAGGCATCGATTACACTGAAACATTTTCCCCAGTGGTACGTTATGATTCAGTCAGATGTGTTTTGGCATTGGCAGCTATTTGTGAAATGGAGATCGTTCAATTCGATGTCAAAACAGCTTTCTTAAATGGAATCCTCGACGAAGAGATCTACATGAAATTTGCCGGATGGAATTAACTATACCAAGGGTCAAGTATGTCGGTTGAAGGAAAGTTTGTATGGTTCGAAGCAGTCATCACGTCAGTGGAACTCAAAATTTGTTGATTTCATTGAGGGATGTAATATAAAGCAATCACAATCCGATCCTTGCGTATTCTTTAATTGCGAATCTTCTAAAAAGGTAATTTTATTATTGTATGTTGATGATGGATTAGTTCTGTCTTGCAGCAAGAGTGCAATTGATGACCTGATAAAAAGCTACAAATGCGGTTTAAAATTACGCTTAGTAATGGGCACTATTACGTAGGACTTGAAATAGAATGGAACCGTTCTTTGAAAACCATAAGCATCGGGCAAACATCATACATTGAGCGAATTCTACATAGATTCAACATGGAAAACTCAAAATCTTTGACTACTCCCGCTGATGTTTGTACTTTTTGTTAAAGTCGAATGATAGCGACTGTGAGATTTCGTTCTCTTACCGCCAGGCGTGCGGTTCACTGATGTTTGCTGCTACTGTTTCAAGACCAGACATTGCATATTCAGTGGAAGAAGTTTGTCGATTTATGGAGAGTCTCAACCAGTTACATGTGAGAGCAATCAAAAGAATATTTCAATATCTGAATGAGACGCGCAAATCAAGAATAACATATGGCTCAGACAACTGGAATTTTATTGGTTATACGGATGCTGACCATGCCCAAGATGGTGGGACAACAATATTTTGCGACAATCAAAATACAATACGACTAGTCAAAAACCCAGAATATCATCATCGCACAAAGCATATTAATAAAGCTGCACTTCACACGACAACGAGATTTGCAAGGCGATATTTTGGTCAAATATGTCAAAAGCGAAGATCAACTGGCAGACGTACTTACCAAACCATTGTCAACAATGAAATTCAAATCAAACATTCTTCGACTTGACTTAGAACAGAAGTTTGAATTACAAAGTTTTGTTCTTTAAATGTATTCAAGTTAAATTTAGAATTCAACATATTAATAATTTTAAAGAGCTTTATTATATTATTTTTGTAATAATTTAAAGAAAGTTTAAATTTTATTGTCAAATGTTTTTATGAGTGGGAGTGTTAAAAGCTACATAAATACTTTTGTAATTTCAACTTGCTAAGAAAAGCTTATATCAGAATATCTATGCCAAACTATTCTATTGTATAATTTTTCTTTTCAATAAATAATTTTCATTCGTGTGTCGACTATCAACAGAAACCAAAATAGCTTTTAACGGCCTTTAATCCAACAAAAATTGGCGTTTCGTCCCGGCGATCTTTCATGGACTCATCAGTTGCCTAGTGAGGACATTTGTCAGTACGCAATTTTTGCCAAGTTCAGTTCATCTTAAATAGATTTCGTGAAGAACATCTAGTGTGAACTATATCCAACAAGACTAGAATTTCTAATCATTAAATTGGAAATTTTTGTTGAATTTGATTTAATTTATTTAATTGAAACATTACTGAAATTCTGACCAATAACCTCTGCTACTTCGGTTTAAGCACAGCAAATGGGCTTAAGACTCATCTCTCGAAAAACGAAGTGTATGTTCCACAAAACTTTAATGCTGCCAGGCTTGCTTTCCGGAGCCGACACATGTGAAAACAAGTCGACTAAATTGAGCGAATGGGCAATAATGTTCCAATGCCATGTAGGGACCTCCCACAGACCGGAAATCCGTTAAAGAAGTATTTATACAAACTATTGAGGAGAATCTCACATCCTGTGAAATTGTCCATTTTTTATAGAGCCTACTACGGCATTCACAATCCTCTTAAACAAATGTGCACGTTTTTTTTTTAATTTAAACGAAACTTCTGTTGATTTTGATATAATGTAAAATCGCTTGTCACTAATTTTTATATTTTGTATATTTTTTTACATTGTATGTTTTTGCTAGTATTCGTGTGCATTATGTATTTTACTAATAAGTATTTAGATGCACTTTTGATAAGCTCAAGATTGTAGCTGTAACTTGCTCTAAGCTCAGAATTTATATGAAAACGAAAAATTCTACTTCGAAAAACATAATTGAAAAATAAATATCACGTCTATCTTCTTACAATCGATTTTCGGCAGAAGCTGCATGGACGAAGAAGAGGTAGTTTCTATTCTTCATCTTCTGTGTACATGCATGATCTATCTCAGAGACTTAATGTCCTCTATTTTAATCTCAGGGATCTAAGCAATATAGGCATCTACAGGCTCTTACGCTTCATTAGGAGATCCAAATGGTTTAAGGAATAGAGAGTTAATCTCAGGATTCATGTGGTATCGCAAGGGACCAACTCTGGGATAAATGTGTCAGCTGCAACGCTGACAGCCACTTCAACCTAACCTAACCTAACCACGTCTAACTTAAATTAACCATATTTTTTTTTTAATAAATTCTTTTAAAAGTTAATTGGCGTTAATTGATTACTCATTTTAACTATTAATAATTAAATTAAATTAATACAAATATTGTCTCTTTGTTTATTTAATTTTATTGACTGTCAGTGTCACATTTTTTAGCAAAATTTAACCAATTATCAAATTTTCTTATGAACAATGAATTTTCTTTGTCATTAAATTGTCTCTCTCTTGCATAATTTCAATATCTACGAGTATCAACCCATTTATGCAACAAACAAAAAAATTATCAGACACCTCGATGCCCATTAGCACGTCCACCTTCGGATAGATTATTAAAATTACATACCCAGAGGAACAATCTCTACCCGTCGATCTTTAGAATAAACAAAAAAAAATTCAAATCAATTAGAGCTCACTGAAATATACAGAAGTATAGTTTGGAATTGTTTTGGACAAAATTCTTAAAATTTAAAACTGCTTATTCTGAACACTGACTAAAGGATGTATAATTTTACATTCAAAAATTCTGACGTTTATTTTATAGTGCTTTCCCAATTATTTAAAGAAGAGTATTGCCGATGTCTGAAATTTTGGTGATTTCTTATTTCTTCATTTAAAAAAGTGAACTAAAAAAGTGATAGTTCGACTAAGTTTTTTTGTTGAAAAACTATAATAATTATTTATAAAAAATATAATAAAATACGCTGTAAAAGTAGGGCGACAGGGACAGCAAACGACGCCATATTTCTTGCCGCTGTTTTGACATTTCTCTTCAGTAAGGTTTGCCATTTCATGATGGAAAGATATACGAGCCAACAACGAGTCGAAATTATTGAAATTTACTACCGAAATTCGGAGTCAGTGGCCTCAACGTTGGTCGTCATAATCGTCCTAGCAGATCAAGAATTGAGCATCTAGTGGAAAAATTTGAATCCACAGGCAGAGTACAAAATATTCCCGTGCCAGTGAGACAAAGAAGTGCCCGTAGTGTCGAGAATATTGCTGCCGCTGAGGCTTCAGTTGCAGAAAGCCCAAATGTGTCTCTCACACGTCGTTCTCAAGCGTTGGTCATCTCTGTGACGTCGTTGTGGCGAATTTTGCGACAAAAATCTTGGCCTGAGCAACAACTTGAAAATGATTCGGATTTTCATCGAAAAATCATATTCAGCGATGAGGCTCATTTCTGGCTGAATGGCTTCGTCAATAAACAAAATATGCGGTATTGGTCAGGCAGCAATCCACACGTACTCCATGAGTCATCATTGCATCCCGAAAAAATTACGGTTTGGTGTGGTTTATGGGCCGGCGGCGTCATTGGGCCGTACTTCTTCCGTGATGATCAAGACCGTCACGTTACTGTGAATGGGGATCGCTACCGTTCAATGATAACCGAATATTTTTGGCCCCAATTGGATGATATGGACTTGGAGGACATGTGGTTCCAACAGGACGGCGCCACAAGCCACACAGCGAATGTCACAATCAATTTATTGGAAACCAAATTTGGAGAACGTGTTATCTCACAAAATGGTCACTGTCGCTTGGCCGCCTCGGTCGTGCGATTTGACGCCGTTAGACTATTTCCTGTGGGGATACGTCAAGTCTATGGTCGATGCCAAGAAGCCAGCGAGGATTGATGAACTTCGTAAGAATATCGAACGTGAAATTGCAGCAGTATTGGCCGATTTATGCTTGAAAACCGTCGAAAATTGAGTTCAGCGTCTGGACTTCTGCAAGCGTGCCCGTGGTGGACACGCAAAAGAAATCGAGTTCCATACATAATGGCATCGAACGTACTTTCACAGGAATAAAGAATTTCATTGATATCCAAAACCGTTTTTGTTTTATTTAAAAAAACTTTTGTAGCGCTCTTTTTGAAAAACCCGATATTTCAAATTTGTTTATCAACCCTATACAAAACACACCACTGTAAGCTACCAGCCAGCGCCGGCGCCTTCAGAAAAAAAAATTTCTTAGATTTTGTGTTTTTTGTTTTTCTTTGTTTACCGACGAATCCAATCATCCAACCACTTCTGCACAAGTGTTTCTGTGTTGACAGATGCTTGTACTGGCCGCAATTTTGTACACCTCTTCACGTCTCGATTGTAATTGTATCACACACTTTAAATTCACAGAAACATTAAAAAAAAAATATCAAAACATTGCACAAATTTCAACATCGCTCTTACAAGATTTTGCAATGTACAAGTAATTGCAAGATAATTGACACACATACGTGCATGAATGATTTCCTGTTATTTGGCTTCTAAATAACAATAACAACACTCAATTGTCACATAAGTTAACCAATCATCATTTCTGTTGTATCCGAATTCGTGATGTCTAGGGTCAAGGTCATTTGCCATCGCACAACCGCTATGTTGTAATACCAAATAAGCCAAAAAAAAAACAGGTAGAGAAGAAGATGAAAAAAGATACTTTCAATGATTACCTAAGACACGGCAACCGGTGATGGATAAAAATTCATGTTCAAGGTCAAAATCGTGAAGATAAATTTTTCCAACAAGTTGGCGTGTGGCGCCCAACATTGGCTCCATCTCTGATGATGATGATGCGCTCTTAACTCTTTAAGTGTGCGCGCTCATAAAGTTAATTTATCACCGTTAACGGTTAATGAAATGATAAATGAAGATGGCCTCTTGGTTTTTTTTTGTGTGCATAAGCATGATGCGGTTTTCAAGATATCTTGTGTCTGCACCATAAGCGCACAATGACCCATGGCAGGTTTCTTGGCATTTTTACGATTAAATAAGACGTGATGGTAATAAAATAACAAAATGAAGACGCAATGGTTGAAGAAGTTAAGTAGCGCAGCATACACAAACAAAAAGAATACAATTAAAACTGATAAACGATGGTCAAAAGAGAAATTGCAATAAAAAATGGATACAATGACGAATATATTGAAGCAAAAGAAAGGGAAAAGCTTTATTGTATTTTTAATAGATAATTTTTTTTGTTGTTGATTGTCATTGAAGAAAGTGTTGGAATTATTTAGGTCTGCTTTTAGGCAGCACAAGAAAAAAGTTGACATTGAGCTTTAATTGATTTAATGTTTAATCCAGGAAAATAGGCTCTAATTTTTGAAAAAAAAAAAAAAAAGATTAAATGATTAAATAGCGAATTAAGGTTTTTATCGAAAGATTAATATATTTTTTTACCAGTGCAGTTATCCGAGGAGACAAATATTGAGGTAGATGATTTACTTGCGAAAAAAATCAGAAAATATCTTAAAATTTGACCTATCAGAGTATACAGAAATCACTTGAGCGATCAAAACTCGTTAAGTTATCTTAGCTTCGATAATACCTTTCAGCAACCTTATAGAATATGAAAATTTTAGTCGTGTAATCTACTATTTGATATTCCGTAATATTATCCTTTACAAGGATTAGATAATGGGCGGGAACTTGTTGGTGGACAAGATGAAGTAGAAGCATACTATAAAAAATAAAAAAAATTATATGTTCAATGACTATGATGTTTTTTCTATACCTAACAACTTCTTTGAAAAGAGTGCAGATTATAGCTTCACTTGAACTAAAAATCGACTGATATCTTATGATGTGCTCTTTCTTTAAATTATTGGCATGTAATATAACAACCTACCTCTAACACACAACAACACCATACAGTGTCTGCGATTTTGATAGCGAAAAAAGATGTTCTCACAGCTTCAACTATAAGGTGTTAGTCTTTTTTTATAGTATTGTCTTTTGACAAAAATAAATTTCACAATTCTTATTTTTGCAATGATTGACAAGCTTAGATTGAAGTGCGGAAAACGGCTGGCATACTTAGACCTCAGATAGGTCCATTGTTATAATACGTGAAGAGATAATAACTCTTCAATTAAATCATTTGGAACCTGCAGCGATATAGCTGGTCTATGTGTCTTAAATCACTGGGGTCATAGAAGAAGTATTTTTCCAGGTATAACCTACCTCCTTTTGACAGAGCAAAGCATTTATGACCAAAGAAGGTGGGAGATAGTCCCCTCTTTTTTTTTTAATTTAACTATATGCTTGTAAGACCCAAGGTCTTTTAAATGCAACCTGAATTGCACGGCACTAGTTAGAAGAAAGAGAATGACGGGAAAGAATTTTTTGTTGGCACAGTGGATTTGAGAACCAGGTATTGACTGTCTCATTTTAACTCATGGGCGGCATCCAAATAAAATTCAAGGTATAGAAAAGAATGCGCCTAACGTGGGGATCAAACCCACATGTCTAAGTTAGCACCCTCTTCCACCTCATCTATACAAAGAATATGAAAAGAGGGAAGCAAATGAGTTCACTCACCACAGAGGTGCTGAGCTCAGTTAAATGATGGCAAGTAGCAGTCACAGCCGACATAAATTGAATTGAGTAATCAATATTGTTAGACTATTTTGTTCGCAACACAAATTGCCAACGTAATTAATCAAATTTTTGCAATTGAAATTTTCAATCAATTTCATAAGCTCCACATTCTGCACATTAGTAGATATATCTATATTATTCCTGTTCGAGTTTATCGAACAGTGACTAAAAATTAGCTCTTATTAAGTTTATACATTTTTTCACGCACGCCCAATGATTTATCGTAAGCAAATATTATTTTCCTTTCACATCAACTCTTGTTTAAAAATTTAAAAAAAAATCACTGCAATTCGTTTAAATTGATCAAAATATCGCAACATCAATTAATGTGGCGGCATAGCACTGCACTGTATATATTATTCATGCAGTCCTCTTTGTATTCTAAGATATTTTTTGGTTTCTTGTTAATAACATGTGATGCAGCTAACAACAACAATCTTAGCACTATAAATATAGTCTACATGTTAAGCTAATTATGAAATGAATACGTAGCATTCCATAATTGTGCAACGGCTTTGTCATTTGAGCTCGTTGTAGGCTCTAATATGAATACGAAGTTTACCGCCTGTAAATGAATAGGTTTCAGTTTCTTCTTTCCATATGACTTTTGCGAAAGTGTTTGATATTTTTTTTGTTAATTTAAAATGGTAATGTATGACATGGACGCGGATACCTTACTTTCAATTTCCAAATTAAAAATTAATGCACAATCGCTTTTGGTAAACAGCAGTGAAGTTGACATTTGGCTTATAAATTTGCTTCCTTAAGTGTAAAATCATTCCCCTTCACCATCAGAAGTCATAGTCTATTAATCATGTCAAAATAAAAACAAACAAATGGAAACAATAAACCAAGATTGAAGAAACAAAAGAGCTGAGAAACAAACCTGGGAAAAATCTAAACAGCAAATCTGTATGTGCGCCGTGCGCTCAACGTGCATTGGTCCACGCCTTGGTCTGGCGATCTACATTGGTAAATAAACGAACATCGAAATCGCACACCATTCCAGGAAACTTAATGCACAAAAGTCGTACACAAGCGCACATACTAATCAGTGCCGGATTTTTTTACTATGGCAAATGGTCCTGCATAAGAATATGATACTCATTAAATTGGTACTCATGTACTGTTTATTTTTTTGTGATTTGTTTCCACATAATTTTGATGAGAAATCTCCGAGGTTTTGAGTTTACAGATTTTAGAATTTTAAGTTTTGTTTGTAATTTTTGGCTGATGTCATTTTTCAGTCAAAGCTTTTAATCAATTTTGTATCACATTTTTTCGGATTTGCAAATTCGGCTAGTTTCTCTCCTTTTAGAAAAAAAAAATGTTTCGCTAGATAGCTCCTGGAAAGCATAGTGACTCTCAATATCATTCTTTTAGATGTGTTTTTTTAATTGACAGGAATGGAAGCGATAAACAATTTTTGTTCGAATGAATCAGACCGATTAATTTGGGAAGAAGTTTTTATTTTTAAGACAAAACAAATTCGCAAGGCTCTTTGATTGAATCTTTACCTCTAAAGGGCATCAACAAAAAACGGACAGAATAGCCAATATTTAGACCGGAAGCGACTACCAAACATTTCTTCATCCGAATTCCATAGTCATATATATATGTATATCATCATCAAAGCCTTAACATTTTTGTACTAAATATTTTATTTTTATGAATTTCTAGCCGTAGTCTTCATTCAATAACAACTAATTTCTTATTAAATCTTAATCCAACCCTGTCGCTGTCAGACACTTGCAACGTTTAGGCGGAATCTTTTCAACAAGAGTGTTCTGTGTTGATCCGAAATCAATGAATGGCTGGGCTCAACTGCTTATTACTCACTATAAGCAAGTCTCACTTAAAAAAAGGAGTATTATGGTATTAAAATTCATCATGGCACGCAGAGTGTCTGTCGATTTATTAGCACAGAAGCCTTAAAAGTTTATCACAGTGCAAAAATAAACCTCAATTGAAGATACAATGTGGATGTGAGATACAAATTTGGAAACTATAGTGTATGGAAAGACTGCATAAATGATGCTTTTCAAAAGCAAAATTCAGAAAAAATGTAGGTCAGAAATTTTAACTAAGTTTGAAGAATACATATAATTGCGTGATTGATTGGATTATATTTTTTTTAGGATTCTGTTTCTCAATCTAATTGATTGAAATGACGGGTTTGATTAAATTCGTTATTTTTATTTTAGGTTCGGGTACATGTTGCAATTTTCCTATAAGAAACAAAAAATTACAAATAATTATAAATACCAGAATAACTAATAGTAATTGAAAAGTGATCAGATCGTATAGGGAGCAGCTTGATTTTAAAATTTTAAACAATTTTGGTAATTTTTGATTTTATATAATCTCCAGAGCTCACACCCCGAAATATTTGAAAAAACGTTATTAAAAATCCTATTTCTGAATTTATTCATTTTTAAAGGTTAAATTTTTCGGCATTTTTTGAATAAGATCTTATTGCATTATTTATACTTATAAAAGTTTTATCATAAAAATTTAAATTTAAGCGTCATCATTATCTAATAGAAGTAACTATTTAAAAAAAAAATCGCATCATGATATTTATGATGCAAAAGCCTGTTATTTTTATTTATAAAGTTAGCTTAAGTTGGTGTTTCTATTAAAGCATTAACAAATTCAGATGAAGATCTATTTTTTTTTGTAGGCATTAAAGTATTTTCAACATCGCTCTATTAACACATTATAAAATAATCATTAAAAAACATGATAATTTAATGCAATGATATTTATTTCCTAGTTTAGCTTATAGCTCCCTCTAAAATTATATGCTTAACCAGTTTTTACTTTTTCTCCCCACGCTAACTAAATGCAAGACAATTTTTAAAAAATAATTAAAATATAATTGATCCTTAGAAAAATCTCAAGTTGATGGCGAACAAAAGAGCTGTCGCTGGAACTCGGTTTTATCAACAAAAATATCGCATAAAGCACTTTAAGTGCTCCATATTTATGATAATTTTTCACAATTTTTAGATCAATAACACTAAAGTGGATAATTTAACAATATCTTGAACTAAAACCAAAAAAAAAAGAACGACGAAATTGCAAAACATTGATACTTCCATCCGAACACACAGAAGGCTGATACCGCGCCACCACAGTCGCAGCAGCGGCGTGCAGAGAGCCCGCTTTTAAATAACAGACGAACACGTCTTATGCAATTCAATTTCCTTCTCATCGTCTCTGTCGCTGTCCATTCTGTGCCACACTAGTGAACTATAGTTAGTGTAGGATCGCAGAGTCATGCGCCGATCTGTGCTTCTTCTAGGCCAGGAATGTACACTCCAAAAAGATTTAATTTAAAAGTGATTTGATGATCGAATGCAGTGTAAGAAACAAGCCTTCAGGCTACTCGTCGTGGATTCGAAAATTACTGAAAGGTACTTTTCTCTTTTCGTGTACGTGTGTGTCTGTGTGTTATTTTACTTTTTAGCAACCTGTTCATTTATTAGGTTAACAGTGCTATAAATTACTTCTATGGCTTTGTTTTTAAGCGGCCTCTATCAAGTGGGTGTTAAACTGCGTCCAGAAAATCGTAGCATAGTGGTCGTTGCTGCCGCCACCAAGCATATGATCATAACAATCACAATGCGCATTACCATATAATTCAAAGGAACAAAATGATTGATTGGTGAAATGATTGTATTTTATGTCAGCATTAAAAGTGAATGATATCCTTTTGTGCATATTTCACCATCAATAAAGTCGATTGCATCAGTTTTATAAGATGAGAGAGAAAGAAATCAAACCAAGATGCAACACATCTGCTAGACATGCAGAGTCGGTAAATTGCACCAATCCAATGTTGATACGGTATTCTTTCAAAGAGTAGCGCGCAATGTCGTGACTCATTGTGCATATACACGCCTCATGATTAATGTTGCCAAAGTTCAGTAGGAAAAATGCATATAATTACCAAATTATGTCATAACAATATACTGTGATTTGTCGGCAGCGCCTCCTCGAAGAGTAGAAGCCGCAAACAGTAGTTAAAATATGTAGCATATACAGTGGTTTATTATAGCCATGTTGAGAATAAATTTATGATCGTTATTTCTATTTTTATTTGTTTCTCTGGTATCTTCATGATGACGACTACGACCAACCACGACGCGACGTGATGCTGGATGTTGTGGGTTGCCTGATTGAAAAATTAACACAGGCGCTATAAATGTGAGTCAGAGTTGAAAGATATTTTATGGAAATCTTATTGGTGAGGAGTTGTGACGCTATGATCTAGTTTATGCAGATCAGATCGTTAATTATGGAAAACAGATCCCATTTTTTTAAGAAAGATAGCAAATACCTGAAAATGCTGGGCTAGTTTTGTAATTTACTCGATTGTTTTTGCTAAATGGAAAGCTGATATTTGAAAAACTATAAATTGGATGAAATATTATGGATATTAATTAGTATCCATTACATTCCTTCTGATTTTTAGCCAAGCTTTTTTAAGTCACAATAAATCTCCGAACTTAATTTTTTTTTATAATCTACACTCGATTGAAGGGATTGTACTTCCCTTTAAATGTTACAACACAGCCCGGTCCTGAGGTTAAGGAAGAGAAAGAAGGATATGAAAGATGTGTGGCGCGATGTTCTGAGACTGGAGGTGGTTGTTGTCTTCGATTTTATCTCCAGGGATGGCGGCTGAACTAATACGTATAAATTGTCCGTGTCTTATTTATCTCTGTCCCTTATAATTCGCATTATTTTTTTATTCAGTGTCATATTTTAGCGGTTTACTACTTTTAATCAATCACATGTTGGTAGTTCTACGCCTAAACAGCAAGTAATGAGTAAACCAGCAACTCATTGTATGACATTTTATTTTCGAATTGGTTTTAATGGAAAAATAAGAGGGCATAGACTACGTCAGGGATCGAACCTGTGACCATGAGGTTGACTGGTGAACACACAACTATCGCGCCACGGCCAATTACGCGTTTTAAAAAAGAATTTAAGCTATTTGATTGTACACGAAGCCATTTTAAATTTAGAGCTTCTCAATTCATAATTAAAATAAAATTTCATCCATTTTCATTAATATAAAATTTAGTAAAAGTTTTCAATATTCTGCTAAATGCAAATCCAACAATGAATGTAGGGACTAAAAAATCATGTTTTTTTTATGAAAACCTTCAAACTTTACGGTAGAATCGGTTGCGCCAGACGAAATTGCGCAATAATTTTTTGTTGGAAAAAACGCCAGAATTTTTGTATATTCTGGCCTGATTTTCAAATAACGTTTTAGAAAAAACGCCATAAAATGTTTTAAGGTATTTTCAAACAAGACGAAGGGTGTTGCGAGTCCGGGCGGGGCGGGCTGTACGGTGCAACATGACACATAGTGAAATCGTTACTCAAAACATAAAATAGATTTCAAACGTAAACAATAAATTTTAAAAAGCTCGGAGCTTAAGGGGCCATGTTGCCATCTGCAACCCCCTCCTTGGCACAATATAGGATTTTCGGTGGGTACAAGTTTGGGTATATGTAATTTTTTTGGAACCTTTTAAAAAGAAATCTTAGAAAATTTATTTTTGGGACTTACGAGTATGTCTCACCTCGGTTAAATTGGGACTAAATATGTTCCTGCACCACAAAAAGAATGCCTAAATTAACTTAATATTTTAAAGCGCCCGAATTTTTTTTCGAGCATTTTCTAATTTTTTTTCTAGCCAGAATTTTCGTTTTGGATAAAAGGCCAGAAATTTGGGAAAGTTTATCAGAAAAAGGCAAAAGGCCAGAATTTTGTATGACGATTTTTTTGGCGTTTTTTCCAAAAAAAAATCCTGGCGTAATTTCTGGGATCCGAAACGGTCATATAATCTTTAAATGCCCTTTCACTGAGAACAATTTTTGAAAATTGTGACTTTTGATTTTGAAATAGTTAAACAAAAAGAAATTGTGACAATTTGATACCAAAATGCAGATTATTAGCTGTTTCGTCAAAAAATTATTAATTTGCTTTGCCAAACTAATCTAAGAGTTTATTTTAATGGTGATACATAAAATTCAATTAAAGCAATTTTCAGTGTTTGTTTTACCCAACTTGACAAGAAAAATTCCAATAGATCTCTGACTCGAATTTCAATGATCATTTTTAATGAAAGCTATAACTAAAAAAAAAAACATAAATTAGCATAAAGAAACTGGAACAATCAAGAAAAGAAATATAATCGGATAGTACCTAAATACCATTTGATTCAGATTTGATCAAAAACAACGTCATGATATAAACAATTAACTCAAAACTAATTGAAAAAAACAAGAAATTATCGCTGAGCATTCCGATATGTGTAATTAAAAAATATTACGTATGTATATGTGCAGCACAAAGCTATAACTAATAGTTGGCGTTGCAAAATTCAATAAAACACCATGCTTCCCTGTTACCATTCCATTCCAGCCATGATCAGTATGATCACTCATTGACTTTTAGCCATCATCGTTGTCGAGAGCGTTTTTTTAAGAAACGATCGTATACGAATCTTTTTTGTTCAAACCTTCCTTCCAATCCTCAACCATGTAATGCTAAGCGCATATTGTAACGGCTTAGATAGCCAAGTATAATAAATGTTGTGTTTTTTTTTTCGTTATTTATATTAATTTTAATGTCTCAAAAAAAACACGACAAAAAATGTATCCCATCGTTAAAGGGGAGTTTGGATTAAGTAATAATCATTTGTTGTGTTTATAGGCGAATAATGCACCCGGCTTAATGACGGAGACTGTAAGTTCCATGGACTGTGGACACCCGTCTATTATGGTATGTGCTGCATAAAGGTGAAAGAAATGGGATCGGTGTTCATTTCTTCGATATGGATTCGGATTGGACGTGCGTTAATAGTCCATTGGTGCCAGTGATGCATTGCTGCAAGCAAGTCATTGTTCAAGAATGAATTAAAAAAAAACTTTTAAAAAAAGTGAAAGACACAAAACCAAGGATGTGAACCGAAAGAAAGAGATTGTCTTTAGCCTGTGTGCTATATCTAATCTGGGTAAAGGAGTTACTCGTATTGCGATGACATAATCCCCTGCTTTGCTTATATTGAGCGGTTGTTTGAAATTGTATCAGGACTATGTATATGCGCGCTGGACCAAGCGACGCCGGCCGGACAAAATCGTGTTTTGTCTGGCCAACATAAAATTGGTAGATTTTTGATCGAAAGTAAAGATAAATAAATTAGATACAAATATTTGCACCTGAATAGGCTTTCGAAAATTTTGTTCAAATTAAGTAATGATCTCATGTGACTGTGTGAAACGATGCCAATAGACTGAAATGTACGGTAGTTGGAGCAGAGAAAATTACATTTTTAAACTGTTATAAAATTATCAGTTATTCAATTTAAATATTTTTAGCAACTTCCATATATCAAATATTTAATTTAATTTAATTTTAACTATATGCCTGTAAGACTTAAGGTCTTTTAAATGCAACCTGAATTGCACGGCACTAATTTGGCACAGTGGGTTGGAGAACCAGGTATTGGCTGTCTCATTTTAACATATGGGCGGCATCCAATTAAAATTGGAGGTATAGAAAAGAATTCGCCTAGCGTGGGGATCGAACCCACACATCCTAGTTAGCAATCAAGCACTTTATCCACTTCGCCATTGCCACATTATGATTTCAATTTCCAAAAATTTAATTATTGTTCTGCACTTTTTAAATATTTTATTTATTTTCTTTAACAACTAGATGACCCAATAGACGTTGTGACTGTTTAAATTTAAAAACAAATCCCAACAATCGTACCAAAGAACGACTTTTCATATGAGCATGTTTTTCAAGCAACAAAAATAAATTAATAGAGGGGTAAAGGTGACTGAAACCCAAAGGGGGCCCAAACGAGTCTTAGTCATTATTTAAAATTCCATTCTAAGGATCTTTTTCTTTGAATTCGTTTCGTGGATAGGCCAAAGCATCATTCGTTTCATCCACTTATTTTAAATCGAAATCTCATAGAAATACTTCCCTATTTTATGAAGCACGCAAAAGAACTATAATCAATCTTTTACAAACTTCGTCAAAAAGCTAAGTTTGAAGAGCACGTGAATTGTAAGAGGCCAAATTTAAAAAGATCAATTTACGATTTTTAGTAGTAGTACCTGGGCGACCCAGTTTACTCATGTTTCAAATTTCGAATTTGACATAAAAAAGTTATATTTTCAAGAAGGACAATTTGCTTGCGACCCAGTTTGCTCACGATGTTTCAAATTTCGAATTTGGCATAAAAAAGTTATATTTTCAAGAAGGAAAATTTGCTTATATTCCAATAAATGACATACAATATTTACATACTCTTTTATATATTAAAAATCTTTTATATAAGAATAAAAGAAGTCGGTTGGAAATAAAATTGAACCGAATTCAGTTTTTTTTTTAAGGATCAATTTTGCAGTTTTTCAATGCAGAGCTTCAAAAACACATCTACGCTCTATTATAAGGAATTTAAAGTACAAAATCTGTAACGTACTCTCGAGATGTTGTCTAGTGAGGGATGATAACAACAATTCCAAACCCCTAAAATCACCCACTTGGTACACTACCAGAAGGCTTTAGAGCTTACAGGACTCTAAAACTGTCCTGTAGCAAAAGTGGATGGGTGTCTAGTCTTCCCACTGCGCGGCATGCTTGCATAGACGAAGGTTAGCTCGTCGGAGGGGGGATTCTTGAGCAGGAAACTAGACGACCGTTACGTTTTCATGGCGTTAAAATTGTATGAAAAAAAATATTCGCGAAGCTGATAAGTGTCTTGGTGTAGTGATGATACTATTTGTTATCATTATTAGAGTGAGAAGAGTTAAGATGGTGTTGCCCTCCGAGGATATCCCACCCTAATGGCTATGTTCTATGAGCAGATGCGACACATCCTGGTTATTAAGTCCTTTATAAAAACCCCAAAAGAAACCAGAAAACCAAATTTATGTGCCAGAGCCACATCCACCAGAATCTAAAAACCCAAACCATTACCATGGTTTGTAACTAAAACTTCAAAAATCAAAAATTAAAACTTTTGTCAGATTGAACTCAAACATTCGAACTTCCGAAGAAAAAACCATAAATGTATATCTTCCCGAGAGGATTAAAAATGAACCCATTATTCAAAATCAATAGAAAGTAGTTATGTTCGTCATTTTCAAACGATATAGTTTTTTATACTAAAAATTTTATTCCAAAAAAATCAAGCCTATAATAAACCACTGGGTGAATTATTACCTAAACAGGTAGGTATATCTTTAAATCGAAATATAAAAAAAAAACTTTAAAAGGTATAGCTATAATAATTGTTTTCTTTTAGAAACAATAAATCAAATATTATACAAAAAACTTAAGGTTTAAAACAGAATAAAAAAATTATTTAAATCAGAATTTTTATTTTGCTTAACAAAAATTGCATATTGGTGGGGCGCTCACTGTTCAACTGATGAGTCCAAGTAAAATTGCCGGGATGAAACGCAAATTTTGTGGACTAAAGGCCGTTAAAAGCTATATTGTACCTATGGCACAATGACTTGTTAGGTCATTTTTCTCTCTTTTTACTCAGTGATAAAACATGGTGGGTTTTCTTTTCGTTAATTCTAGGACATAAGCTTCTAGAGATACCTGGATATCCTGGAGTTATTTATTGGCGCTTTCATTTTTGTCTATTTTCCTTTTCACTGCGCCAAACGGGACTTCAGGACCTATACCCAAAAAGTTGCTGCTGTCCCTATTTGCTATTGAACCCTTCCTTGCCATTTCATCTGCTATATTTTTTTTTATTATTTTTTTTCTAATCTACACGCGCTCAAGGGATTATACTACCCTTTAAATGTTTCAACACAGCGCGGGCGTCAGGTTAAGAGAAAGAAGGATAGGAAAGATTTGTGGCGCGATGTCCTGAGACTGAATGTGGTTGTTGTCTCAGATTTTATCTCCAGGGATGGCGGCTGAACTATTGCGGAGAAGTTTCCGTGTCTTATTTATCTATGCCCTTATAATTCGCATTATATTTTTATTGGTTGCCATATTTATTGGTATACTAGTTTTACTCAATCACATGTTCTTAGTGCTATTTCTAAACAGCATGTGATGAGAGCAAACCAGCAACTCATTGTATGGCATTTATTTTAGAATTGGTTTTTAATAGAAAGATAAGAGGACATAGACTACGGCAGGAAGCGAACCTGTAACCATGAGGCTGACAGGCGAACACACAACTATCGCGCTACGGCCACCCTCAATGTATAGTTTCAGGAACCCAGCAAAGTTTGACTTGGTTAGACTTATCGATGAGATTCAGTACGCTTCGGCACTTTGCCACTGCCTTGGATCTTATTGTCTCGCTGGATAGTGCTTTGATAGCTGCTGGGCTGTCCACGAAAAATGTAATCTCTGATGAGATCAGTTTTCTTCTTTGGATCATATCAGCTGCTTTTTCAATAGCGTAAATCTCAGCCTGAAAGACGCTACATTCATCTGGGAGTTTATATGATTCCTTAATATTAAGAGCTTCACAAAACAGCCCGGCTCCTATTCCTTCTTCCATTTTAGACCCATCAGTGTAGATGGCAATACCCTGTTCTTTTAATAGTGCACTAGGTTTCCATCCATGTCTTTCGGGTATTACTATCGTGAAATTTCTGTTGAAGTCTATTTTCGGTGGTAAGTAGTCAGTGGTCATATCAAGTTCAGCCATGTTACCGTACCTTTGCCTGATAGATCCATGACCTTTGGTGTTGGTGCTTCCACGAGCGCGTTTCCTTAAGTCGTCGTCGACTCTTGGCCGCTGTGCACCTTATGTTCTCCTCCAGACCTGGAAGATTTAAAATGATTTCCAAGCCTGCTTGTGGCGTACACCTCCATACCCCCGTTATTCCCATGCAGGCTAATCTCTGTAACTTGTTTAGGTTTTTGAGATAGCTGTATTTTTCTACAGCTTTCCACCGCACAAACGACCATTAGGTAAATATGGGGCGAACGATCGCTGTGTACATCCAATGGATGACTCGCAGTCGCATGCCCCATTGTGCTCCAAAGGTTTTTTTTTAGAGGGATCTCTTCTTTCTTTCCTCTGTGTTCCGTTTCCAAGTTAGCTTAGAGTCTAGTATTACTCCCAGATATTTGACTTCTGTGGAAACTTTCAGAGGGATCTCATTCAGCTTAAGAGATACGAAGTCCTTCAGTGTTCTTTTCCTAGTTCAGTTTTAGCGGGGTTAACCCTAAGACGTTTTGCTCTGCCCACGAGGATAATTCCTTAAGCGCAGATTCCATTATATCTTTGATGGTGGTAAGGTACTTACCGGATTTCAGAATTACTATGTCGTCTGCATAAGCCACTGCTTTGATTTCTTTGTTTTTAAAACTTGTAAGAATGTTGTTTACTACTAGGACCTATAGAAGAGGTGAGATTACTCCTCCTTGTGGTGTGCCTCTTGTAACTGTTTTCTCTACAATAGTGTTTCCAAGTTGTGAGTTTATGATCCTACCATTCAGCATGGAATATATCCAATCTACAATGGCTGGTTCAGCTCCAACCTTCTCCAAGGCAGATTTAATGGAATTCGTTATAGTGTTGTTAAACGCACCTTCGATATCCAGAAATGCTGCTAATGAGTGTTCTTTGTGATCAAGACTTTTGTCTATTATTGAAACGATTTCGTGAAATGCTGTTTCCACTGATTTCTTTAAGGTATGCGAGCAAACTGTAAGAATTTCATCCAAATCGTTGGAGCATTTACAGAGAAACTAAACATAAAAATCATCAAACGATCAATCAATCAATTTATTTTTTGAAAGACATAACCAACCGCACTCATAAGGTTCATGAAGGTTTCGCTAAAAAATGCCAAACTAGGAGAATTTGCAATAAAAACAATCTTGTCAAAATATGATTTTTAAAAGGCAAAGCTGAATCAAGTATTAAATATATTGATTATTATATTCAATCAACTAGTCAGTCAATGTGAGTTTTAGATACTTTCACTCACTGCTGCGTGACTCGCCGGCGGACATACTTTATACTCCCTGGGCGGTTATATGCTCTGCCGACAGCAGTCGGAAACTATACGTTTTTGTTCGATTTTTTTCTGCATGATCTGCTAATAAATACTCCATTTTTCTTCATACATATTTGTAAGAAAATATCACAAATGAAAAATATGATTTCTAACCATTAAGTTGTATAGTCGATTTTTTGGTAAAAAAAAAATGAAAAATAATAGAAAAAATAGCACTTTGAAAATGACAAATCATTCGACGTACAATGAAAGATTTCTATATGTAAGTGCTTCAGTGGCAGGGTTCCACAAACCTCCCAAGGCGATTCTTGGAATTTTTAAATTTAACAGATTTTTTTTATACATAGATAACCAGTGCTTTTACAACTGATGTTGCCGAAAGAAACTCCACTCCAATTCGGCAGGTTTAAAGCTTTTTTTGTTTTAAATTTTCAAAGCTTAGTAATAGTTACATCTCTTGGATTATCTTGGCTGTACTGTTGCCGTGTAGAATTCCATTTACAACAATTAAGTGGAGGCATACAATTTATCCGTCCAATAATTCTAATACTATCTAAATATTTTTCGAGTCTAACAAAATTTGGATGGAATGTGCAGTCGTTTGCATAGGTTTCCTCTTTAGTTAATTTAGTTAGCTATATACTTTGCTTTTACCATTGGCCTTGGGTTTTACCGACGAAATAGAAATAGAGTATCAAATCATACTTCATTTTAATTAGGAAGTTTTATGCCTTGGGCTTATATTACAGTATATTGAGTTGGTTCGAATATTATTTAAGATGGCGCACCCAATATGTGCTGTGCGCATCAATAACATAATTTCTGGCCCATGTATGTGAGTACCTGGAGTACCGCAAGGTAGTTATTTCAGTGCCCTTCTGTTTTTGCTTCTTAATTATGAAATTCCAGATTGAATTATTTTGATTTTTATCGATTTTATTGTTGCTTAACCAAATTCCTTTTTTGGGATTATTATATTCCCTTGTGCGGCCGATCCGTGAATATAACTGTGTAATTTGGAACCCTTAATATATTACCCACTTTCAAATCGGATTGATACGTTCTAAAAATGATTTTCTAGACTGCTTTTTTACAGACTTTACGTTGCTTTAGATGCCGCTCCCAGTCCAGGGAGGACTAATGGTTAGACCAACAAGTCAGTCTCTAGCTAGCTGTCCCAGTTACTCACCCAAAGTTGGTTGAGGTCGTTCTCCTATGGCATGTGGTCTTCCAGTGTTGCGCAGGCCATCAGGGGTAGATTCGAAGAATCGTCGGGCAAGTGTTTTGGTATCCATATGCTCCGCGTGTCCCAACCATCTCACCCGCTGTATTTTCAGCATTTTGGTTAGGTGACGTTCTCCTCCATACTCATTTGACACAGGCTGGACCGAACATCACCCGAGGAATCTTTCTTTCAAAACATTCCAGTAGATTCTCAACAGTTTTTAACATAATTTCATGCTTCTGTCCCATACAGCAAGACTGGGATGCTGAGGTTCTTGTATAGGGTCTCCTTGGTTCTTTGAGAAAGAGCTCTACTATTCAAATGCCTTCTTAGCCCGAAGAAGCACCAATTGGCAAGAGTAATTGTTCGTTTAATCTCTGCACTCATGTTGTTTTGCGAGTTAAAAGATGGGCCAAGGTAGACAAATTCCTTATCGTCTTTGAAGTTCCCCCGAGTGGAATATGGTGAGATTCCATTCTCGATGAAAACATATACTTCGCCTTGTCCTCGTGAACAGCTAAACCCATTTTTGCCACCTTCTCTTTTAATACTTGCAAACGCGCCAGTAACTGCTCGCTTCGTTCCCCCAATGAATCAATGAATGTACCTATGTATGTTGTTGACTTACGAGTTGCTAACAATTTACTTCAAGTCACCTTGCCTTAAGACTTTCTCGACATCAAAGGGTTCGGTGGCGTTCTTTGACGGATTATATGAATACCTCCTGGTTTAACTAGATGTAATTCGACACGTTCTTAATTTTTAAGGACAAGGAGAAAGAAAATTTGAATAATTTTTTTTATAGACATTCTTAAATCTGAAATAGATTGATTTAGAGTCCGCACTACATATTTTTTTAATTTGGTCAATTAGAGATGCCGCTAAATTTTTAGATAGTCTGATGCTAAGGCATTTGCATGCTACCTATTATCAAGAGTTATCCATTTTGCGGTTTCAAAAGTATAGTGCTGGAATTCGACATCTGTCAAACTAAGTTGTTAAGCCAATTGTTTTTTTTTGTTCAGTTAAGAGTCCGACATATCCGAAAATGGATCGCTTAACTATCGCATAACGAATAATAGTTCTTAAAACTTACTACAAAAATGGTGATTCTGCCACAGACACATATCGTGCTTTAAGAGGAGATTATGGTTTACATAATCGTCCAACTGCGCAAGCAATTGCCAAAATTGTGAAGAAATTTGAGGAGGCTGGATTGGTTACAGATATTGTAAGGCTTGTGCATCATCGTTTCGCCCGTACCACTGAAAATATCGCTGCTGTAATGGAAAGTGTTGCCGAAGACACGAATGTGTCGATTCCTCGTCGTTCTCAGGAATTAGGACTGTCTTATGGCACATTATGGCATATTTTGCATTTGGATCTGCACCTACATCCATATAAAGTCCATCTCACACAACAACTGAAGCCAGCTGACCATTCACAAGGTCGTAGATACGTCGAATGGGTGCCTGAACAACAGGCGGTATACGGCGATTTTTCGAACAAAATTTTCTTCAGCGACGAAGCACATTTCTCACTCGGTGGGTATGTTAATAAAAAAAAATTGTCGTATTTGGGGTTCTGAGAATCCTCAAGTAATTGAAGAGAGGCCATTACATCCACAAAAAGTCACTGTTTGGCCCGCTCTTTGGTCCGGAGGTGTGATTGGACCTAACTTCTTCGAAAACGACGATAGAACGACTGTCACCGTCAATTCGGAACGTTATGGTCATATGGTAACCGACTTTTTTTGCCTGCAATTGAAGAATACGACTTGGAGAATATGTGGTTTCAAGAAGACGGTGCCACATGCCACACAACCGCTGGACTTTTTTTTGTGGTGCTACGCGAAATACCGTGTTAATGCAGATAAACCTATAACTCATGAGCACTTGGAAACCAACATTCGTCAAGTTATGGCTGAGATACCGCCCAATATGTGTCAAAAAGTGGTTGAAAATTACCTCAAAAGAATCGATGCTTGCAACAATTCGCGTGGAGGTCATTTAAATGATGTAGTATTTCACACATAATGTCACTTTATAATAAAAAAGAAATATCATGAAAAAAAATATTTTATATGTGTTTTGTTTACGTTTACTTTTGAAACCGCAAAATGGATAACCCTTTACTTAACAATTTGCTAATATTAAGGCACTTAGCTATTTTTTTTTTCTAATTTCAAATGCTTTCCAATAGCACAACACTAAATCTATTTTCATGATAAACGCCAGCTAAACACCAGCCTAAGAGTGCAAAACCTCTAATTGACCATAAGTTTTTGGTGTCTGTAAGTATAAAAGTGTCATATGTATTAAGTATGATGCTAAAAAGTTAAAATACGAATCATTTTTGAATGTCTATTTGCTCAACTAACACCCAGATAAATAAATGAATAAGTTCGGATTATTATTACCTTGTTCCAATCTACACTAACCTAAGCATCGAGATTAAAAAAACAACGTTAAAAGGCTACTCGAATTTCCAGTTGGATTTTTAAAACTACAAATTAAGCTAAACAGTGAACAGAGACGGTGTTAAACTGAACTACAAAATAAAAGTTTTAATTTTAGAAAAAAAAAATAGTCGCATACTTCTTACAAATTACTAAAATAATTCCACGCATTCCCGGTACAAGACATAATTAATAAATCCGCATAAATAAAACAGCTTCTGACGTGACCTGCTTCACTTCAAACACAGCAACTCCAAAAACACACTCCATTCAGCTAACAAAAGCCTTCTACAAAACTTCTTTGCTGCTTTGTTCCAAAGCCACTCTAGTGCCCTACTCACAAACATCATCGCGATTGGTGGTCATGTACATCTAACAGCTTTTACACCAAACCAAGCTAAAGAATACAAAAAAAAAACTACATATACCTCAAATTCAGTCGAAATTCCATTGCAGCACAAAGAGCACTTCGAGTGCCCCATTAGTGCCACTCTTATATCTTCAACTCAAGAAGTTACCAATGGTAACAACAGCTCAGCGCCTGGATACCTTGTTGTCGAAAGCTTATAGACCCTAGAGATACAACATCCACACAACATAATACTAGATCGCACAAAAATACCTGTGCTGTCTTTCAAGCCATCTACCATGGGAATACATGAATGAATTACTCTCTGTCTTACATAGTTTGTGTTTTTTTTTTGTTTTTTTTTTTTTTGTGTTGTCAAAGAGTGTTGTGCAATCTTGAGGAAAAGAGATGTTTAACTCGAATGGTTCATGGGCCGCACAGAAATGGTCCTGACAATTGCAACATCATCAAATGTTGGCTAGTAATTGGCTTAGAAATACCAAAAAATCCACACTAATGACCATCAGGGTTCACAACCAAAGGTACAAGGTCAAATTTAACTCGCTGCTGCTGCTGCTGATGGGCATTTTGGCAAATTAAGTTAACTTAGGTATTGTATTTTGGTGAAAGGACCAATTATCACCTTCCGAAGCTCATGAGACAAGCCATCGCCAGCAGTGTGTTTTGTTGTAAATTTAATTAGAAGGTGCCACATGCGATGACCTCAAGTCACGAAGCCTTATTTTGATTTTATTATTTTTTTGTTGTGCTTAAAAATATTTCCCCAGCTTTGTATATTTTATGGGAAAAAAATCACTGTTACGATTGCATTAACCCACATAAAGTTGCAATATAATATGTAGCATCATGTTCGATTTTTTTCTTCATATTTTTTTTTTCGAAAATTATTTATTACTTTCGACATTCCATTGTATACTTACTTAATTCTTGTTGTTAATTATTAATTTAAAAAAAAAACATCAAAATCAACAACAAGAGTTTGTGTAAGCGATCAACTGTGCATATTGGCACATAATTCATTTAAACGGATCACAATGCGTAACAATGAGGAACTTTGTTAATATGGAACTCTGAAGACCGAAGAAGAAGACACATTTAGTTGACATGTTGTGCCGAGAGTCTTACGACACAGATATACAGACAGGCAAGTAGGGCTAAATATGGAGCGCGTACGCAGGTATTAACATGGTAATAAGCATGTAATAATATGGGTTTATTTATTTTGTTGTAATGGTTAATAAGTGTTACAGGTTCTATATTTATATTAAGCCTCCTTGAACCCATCTATGGACAAAAACATATTTTTGATGGCATCAGAATTTTTGGTACATTTAACTAAAGGTAACAAAAGGTCATCAACAAATTCTCAAAACATTTACTTGTCGGGATTTGTGTGTCTTCATCAATTCTTATAAGGTGTCAATCATCCAATTAAGTATGTGTATATACCCATCTATTTATTGTTGTATATTTTACTAGAAAAAACTAGTTAATTTATTTTTTGTTCTTAATTGATATACAGACATAGACGTGTTTTATTGGGAAATTTATCCATCGTAAATTTATCCATCGTAGGATTTTACATACAATTCGCTACGGTCGATAAAAAGCTAAAATAGAATGCTACGGTGGATACATGGTTGCCACCTGGAAATAAAACTTCTGCCCAAGATTGAAAATAAAAAGGACCAAAACCAGTAAAAAGTGACCAAAATAATTTAAATCTGAAAACTTCATAATACACAGAAAATTAAGGTTAGCCATATTTTTTTCATTTTTTCAGTTTATATTTCAGCGTACTCTTCGGGCTTCATGATCTCGCCCATCAGCTATAAACCATAGCAAAAATGCATGTCCACTAAGTTCTTTGGATACTAGTTTGACATCGTGATGTTTTGACATTCAAATTGTGAATAATTCTGTAGTAAAACTTTCTTGCTTTTTATTGTTCTGTAAGCGGCACATATTTTGTAATTTTGTTTTTAAAAAATCCGGGTTTTATCTTCATTGCGTGGCCGTAATAAAACAAAATTTGACGCTCACTTAATAATATGCTTAATAACCATCACTTCAAGGAAAATATAATAATAGTAATTGTTTCAATAAGTTCAAGACATTTGAGCTTCCAGTTTTATTTTCTATTTTTAACGAAAATTAATTGAATTTTGAAAAAAAGAATTTAACTTAATAAAGTAAAATTTTGAAAAACATTTGTTCTAAATTAAAAGTTTTTTTTTCAAAGTTTTGAGTATAAAAATAATTTTTTCCAAAAACTGATCAGTAACCCAATTTTTTTACAAATAAAATATAAAGACATGGCATTGAATTTGTAGGTGTTACCGTTGTTTTTAAATATTTTTTCGGTTGTATCTAAGTCAATTTTTTTTTTTAGAAAATTACCACTCCTGCCTTAAGGGGTGTGAAAGTGTGAAAGGAACCCCCTCCCATACTAGATATTTTACTTGTTAGTTTTTTTTTTTTTTTGTTTTGCATCTGGGAAAAATCGAACTCGAGATTTTAATCAAGCTTAACATTATGAGAAAAGAGAGCACCAAAAAAAGTGGGGCCCGCAATTCCATATATCTGTCTCTCTGTACAACGATCTACAGCCTAAACGGCTGAATCGATTTTCTTCAAATTTGGGAATTATGTGTTTTAGGTGATAGTCTTAAATAGATTTATAAATCTTTTTTTTTTCCAAAAATAATGGTACCTGCCATATAATTTTTTCTGGTATCCTAATTATCTCGGATCTGGCGATTTTGACTTAAAAAAATCAGTTTTTTTTTTACATATTTTGTTATATTAACGGTACCGGATTTATAACATTTTTTTGGATTTTTGACTTACTCATAAACGGCTTTACAGATTTCGATTAAAATTTTTATATAGTCCTTCGAATTATAAATAACATTGCATTTGGTAGCAGTTTGCAAATTTTTCGAAAAGTAATTTTTTGGTTTTAGAATTTTTTTTGCAAATTCAATGTTTCACAATGGTTTTTTTGAAATTATTGTCTTAAATTTAATATAATAATCCCTAAAATTGCCAACCAATTTTTTTTTAAATTAAGTAAAAACAAATTGAAAAATTTTAACATTTACATTTTTACACTACTCTGTATATAAATCTTTGAAGTAGAGACACTGAACCACTCGTCAATTAAGACCATCGGATTACACAAAAAACACAGAGAAACACATGTCAACAACTTATCGGCGCAACTATGCTTGAACCTTAAAAATATATTTTGCTTTTTCCACTAAGAATCGTGTGCTTAAGATGTGATTGAAGCGCAAATATGCATTTTATTTTACTAGCCTTTACCCAACCTTCACGGTCCAGCTTTTTTTATCATAGCTTGCAAATCACCCTGTCATGTATGCACATACTCTTGATTTCTAGGAAATAGAGCTGATTCGATTTAAATTTGCATGAAATTTCTACTTTGTTTGTTTGTTCTTATGAGTTGGGAAAAAATATATATTTAGTAGAACCTGCCCACTACCACGCCCACTTTTATGTTAGATAGTTTTCGGAAATGACCATATTTCTCTGAACAGATATTGATGAAATTTCACGTGTTTGTGATGTCTAAGATAAAAATGAAAAAAAAACGGTTTTAACGATTTGGATGCAAGTTTCATTTTTTTATAACCAATAAGGAAAAAATTATTTTTATAACAGTCTCTTCACATTTGATTCGAAATTAAGTATGTATTTTTATAATATTTTCCACTACCTATCCAAAGATTTTTTTTAAATTAATTTAATTTTTTTATGAAAAACCGAACCAGTTGATTTGGTATTGATCTTCGACTTTATTTGCAAATTTAAAATTGCAAAAACACAACAACTTCAAACTTAAAATTGGTAAACTATAATTTTTTTTAAATAAGAAAAAAATATAAATTTTGATTTTATAAATAAATTCATACTTTTTTCATGTTTTAGGCATCAATTTCATGACTCTAACATGAATATAAGCTCAAAATATGAATGAACTGAATACAACATTCTATTATGTACTTTGTAATAAATAAATATCAAAAAGAAGAATATATATTATGTACTAGCAGAAAGTCCCCGGCGTTGCCCGGGCTCCCGAGCAAATGTCTTTTCATGCAATATCTTCAAAATGAAATGAAAAATTAAGAAACAAATTTTGTAAGAAAAATTATTTTTTTCTTTTATTTAACCAGGATTATTTTCCCTATTAATTTTACCAAAGAAGAATAACTATTTCAATTTTTTTTACAAACGAACTATTTTTAATTTTGGGACTCTTCTCTTTTCGGAGGTTGTTTTTTTACTTCCGATAATAGGTAAGTAAATACAATATAAGGCAAGTTATGCGTTCTTCGAAAAAAAAGTTTTGAGATAAAAATAAAACATGACATTACGATGCTAGCGAAGACGAAAAAACTTGGTCTAAAACCCAAAACAATTTAGGCGATTCTTTCGAAATTCTACACATATTATATAGGTTTAGGCACCTCAATTTGTCATGCATACCAATATTTTTAATTAATATTTTTTTTCGTAGTTTTAAAAGCATATCTTAAAACTTAATTCAATAATTTAATATTTTCAAAACAGCTCAAATTTTTTTTCCAAATGATAAATACTCGTATACGCATATGCTTAATTACTAGAACTCGCTTCAAAGATTTTGATAATTTTATTCTCATAAAGTGAAATTCATCTATATATCAGTTTGTTTACTAAGGCTAAACTCAGAAACCACACCTCCAATTTAAAGGTTTTGAAAGGTTGTAGCTTGCAAGTGGCTTGAGGGTTAAATATTGTTTTGCAAAACTAGGCTGTTTGTAGGGTGCAATGGTCTAAACGCCAAAAACAGTAGCTGTGAAAGTAAACATTTCGGGGTTGTGAAAGTTGACACAGAAAACTTAAATTTCCTTGGAAACTTAACATGTGCCAAAAAAATATTGCAGTAAGTGTAAAATCCTACAAACTCTTGTAGCTGGCATTAAAAGTTGGGGACCAACCAATTTTGTTTCACTTTCATGCATTTATCAACTGAACTGGCGCGTAAACATGATCTTACACTTGCAAGTTAGTTTTTGCTTTCGCAAAGGTAGCCACTGGCGCTGGACAATCCTTGTAAATGTAAGCTCGGTTAATATGTTAATTTCAAAATTCTGAACAAACTATTTATTTCTAACATGTGCCAAACATGCACCTTTACGCAAAAATTTGCATGAATTCACCGGTGCCGTGGAAATAAAAAATTTCGCGATTGTAAAAGTTTATACACGAAACTAAATTTTCTTGCAATCTTGAAAAAATTGATAGTTCAGTGCCAACAAACCTTAGCAACTGTTGTAACCGGCGCATGAAAAGTTGGTCAGCAAACAACTTTTGTTATACTCTCATATATATTCCCAACCGACGCGTAAGTGCATGCTTTCACATGCAGGTTCCCTTTTACTTTCGTGAAAGTAGTCACCGGCGACAGTGAATTCAAGCATGTGTAAGCCCCGCATAAATTACAAGAAAGGAACACTTCGAATTTCTTTCATCGAAATCTTCGGAATTTTTCATACTGGGGCCCTGTTAGCGTGAAATTCAAAATGTCGGTCCTTAAATTTTTTAAAGTAAGACCGCACTAATGCGACACTTACCGACACTATGCATAATTTTTTCAAGCCGCACTCGAACCGTAATGTTATGTTTAATTATACACTATATAAAATTTTTTTCGAAGAATACATTACTTGCCTTATATTGTACTTACCTATAATCGCAAGTAAGAAGCCAATCCGGAAAGCGAAGAGTCCCAAATGAAGAATAGTTCGTTTATAAAAAGAAGAAGAATGAAAGAAAACTAACCCTGGTTAAATAAAAGACAAAATAACTGAAAAATCCTTTTTCTTACAAAATTTGTTTCTTAATTTTTCATTTCATTTGGAAGAAAAGACTTTTGCTTCGCGCGCCCGGGCAACACCGGGGACTTTCTGATAGTTTGGAAATAAAATCCATAACAACAGCAGAAGTATAGAAAACAAAAACCAATCTGGATATTAAATCCATGCAAACAGCAAAACGTAAATAAAACAAAATATAAATTTGGAAATTCTATTTCAAAATATTGAAAGAGAGAGAGGCCATCGGATTTTCTTTTGTAGTTAACAAACTGAAAAAATGACTTAGGGTCTATGATAAGGTTGGATTGCGTTTGCAATAGCTGGCGCTGGTAAAGGGAGTTGTATAGCTCGGTAAAATGGAGATAAGAACAAAGATAGTTAGAGTAGTCAGTAGGAGAACGAGAGCGGATGTAACTTTCAATTTTTAAATTATTTCTTTTATTTCGCAGAGAACGAAGTTTGTGATTGTACCAGGGTGGGGAAGTAGACGAGGTTTTGTCGCGGGAAAAAGGAACATAAAGAGAAATAGAGTTAAATATTTCTCTGTAGAACAAGGTTAAGGCATCATTAACGGTTAAGTTTTCAAAATTGAAGGAGACTTGGTTGAGGTATTCATTTATTAGGCGATAGTTTGCTTTATGGAAGTCGTAAGAAGACAGATCCGTAGGAGGGGTGGACTGTAATGGAGAATCGTGAAAGAATGAGATAAGAAGAGGAGGGTGGAAGTTATCGATGGTTGATAGAAAATAGCCTATAAGCTACCCAAAGGACAACACAAGATGATACAATCATTTTTATGGTGTGTCAAATGGTAAGTCCTCAGTTTATCTGTCATATACAGACAAATTGACATCGAAACAAAACTACACTTTTATATATTAGTAGAGATAACAAATATGGTATATTTAAGAATAGATTTTTGAATTCTCATTAAGAAAACTTTAATGTTATAAATATTTTTTATATGTTATGTGTTAAGTTTCCAATTGAACCCCAATTAAAAAAGATGTTTCTCCTATTTCTACTCCCACATCCTTTCATTCTAACTTACAATACTGCCCACTGTGTTTCTGTAGCTTTGAAATAACAACTATTTAATGTCTACATTACCAATTAAATCTATAAAACAACACTTCATAACATCGTAGATCAAGTCCATGTAATATTTTTTCAATTCAATTGTTACCAAGTAATCTTAATTTAATGATAGAAATAAGCAGCAAAATACCAACCAAATAATTGTTTAACATGACCTCCATTTCAAATGAATATAATACTCACAAACCATTACAAATATTACATTCTTCAAGTCTGATTTGTTAGTAGCAGTTCGTATTGTAGAAAAAGAAATAATTCACATTATTATTGCAAAGCTTTTAAATATAACATTTTTTTTTCTTCTTAATTAAAATGCAACCAAAAGATTTAAAAGCTCATAAAACATAATCACCGCTTCTTTTAGATCTGGTTGGACAACAAAAATATCCCAAAAATAAAGTCATATAAATCAATTTAAAATCGACAATCACCCAAAACCCGACTGCAAAGTTTTAACTTATTAACATAAATTAACAATTTAACATAAAGACGCTGTGGTTTTGATTGTTTAAATAAAAAATAAATAAAAAAACAAATTGGCTTATTATAGGTTCCGGTCGATTGGATTTACTTCTTTAATTAAATTATACCTTGTAATTTACCATTAAATCAAATGCAAAGCCAACATCTTATTAAAATAAGTCATTATTTGAAACCACTCAAGTGCATTGAACAAAAAAAATTGCTTCACTTTGGTCTTGGTGTTTACTTATAAAACATTTTAATTGGATAAGTGAAAACAAATTAGGCAACACATTTTGTATTATTGGTGGCGTAGGCTTGAACTCGTTAAAAAGTACATAATACTTTTTTAAATAAGATTTTTTTGTATAATGATGCCCGCACTAAAGGGGTTTTGACTACCCTTAAAATGAACAAGCACAGTGCGAGCGTTAGGAAAGTAGGGAAAGATGCAAGAGGAGATACCGATGCACATTGGTTTTGAATTTTTGAATATGAAAATGGTAGGGGAAAATATTCCACATTCGCGTTGTACGGCAAAAGAAAGAATCTCTGTACTTAACAGTACGTCCGAAGTTGGGCTCAAGGGTAAACTGATGAGCATTCCTAGAATATGCTATTCCATGAATAGCGACATGAGTGGTGGGTTCTGCTTTAATGACAGAAGACAGCACTGAGTTTTTGAAGAATTAAATTCTACGCGGTTTTTTATTCCCCATTGGACAATGCTGTCAAGATCAGAATTTAATGAGCTTATCATACGCTGCCGTTCCAGTTCCACATCCGAATAGCAAGGGGGTGAATCTGAAAACGAATATGGAAAGCTGAGAGTACTATCGTCAGCAAAACAATTAAGTGGATTAGAAGTTCCAGATAAGAGATCATTAATAAAAATGTGAAAAAGGGTTGGAGACAATACGGATCCCTGGGGCACACCAGCATTTATTTTGTGAATATGAGACGTGAAACCTTCCAACTTGTATTGAGCGGTCCAATGCGGTCAAATGCTTTTGAAATATCAAGCGCAATAATCTTACTTTCTCCAAAACGATGTAAAGATTTGTGCCACTGTTCGGTGAGATATACCATCAGAGCACCAGTGGACCTATTGCTACGAAAACCATACTGCCGGTCATTAAGGAGGTTTCGTTCTTCAAGATATTTCTTAAGCTGATAATTAATCAGCGTTTCCATGACCTTGTAAAGAAGGGACGTAAGTGCAATTGGACGGTAATTAGAGGGTGAAGAAGATTCGCCTTTTTTAGGGACAGGCTGGACAAATGCTGTTTCCCATCCACTCGTAAGGAGACCTGTAAAGTAGGACAGGTGGAAAAGCTTACGCAGTGGTTTTGCCAGCGTTGAAGAGCACCTCTTCAGAACGATGGGATGGATACTATCCGGGCCAGTGGATTTGTGTATATCAAGGTCTTTAAGGACGCTAGCAACTGCACGAGTGCGAAAGTGGTGGCAATGGCGCAGTGGATAAGGTGCTTGATTGCTAAATAGGACGTGTGGGTTCGATCCCCTCGCTAGGCCATTCTTTTCTATACCTCCAATTTTAATTGGATGATGCCCAAGGGTTAAAATGAGACAGTCAATACCGGGTTCTCAAATCCACTCTGCGAAACTAGTGCCGTGCAATTCAGGTTGCATTTAAAAGACCTTAGGTCTTACAGGCATATAGTTAAATTAAAGATTCGTCGCATAAAATCGTTTACGCTTTCAAGTACTGGAGGAGTTATAACACTTTCTCGTAGCGTCGAATTAACAGTGAACTGCGCTGCTAGCAAATTGGCTTTTTCGCGAGAACTGTCATTAAGGACGAGCGTTGGAACCGAAGACGTAGTTGAACTTCGAATATTTTTTACAAATGACCAAAAATTCTTACTACCTTTGGGACATTGTAGTAATGTTTGCCTTAATTTTTGGTCATGCAAAAATTTGGTTCTACGAATGTCAACGTTGCAAGTCTTTCTAGCCTGTTGAAACTTTTTCCGGTTTTCCTCAGTGGGGTTGGATTTATAGTTCCGGAAACTTACTTCTCTAACCCTAATAACCTATTTACAGCTCGAATCAAACCATGCATTAAATAGATAGATGCCTAATAGATTGATGTTCGACTAAAAAGAATGGTAACGACAAGAACTTCAAGACAGATTTACCTAGAGACCTCTATTATACTTTATTTTTAACTTAATTTTAAAGTGAAATAGTAGAATTTGAATGACCGCGCATTAACCCTAGAAAGCTAACGTATCTGGACTGCAATGAACAGCTTATCATTCGAATTTTTGACTAACATTTAATTTTTTTAATAAATTATTACTTTTTACTAAAGGTAATGATATTTATTTGGATAGTGCAGCGATACCATTCTTTGCAGTCCGTCATTTCCGTCCAAAGCGAATTTAGGCTGGAGCTTGGCGGTACTCCCACGAGTAGATGGACCATTATGAGGCTGGTGAACATGTTTGCCGAATCTGGAAGCATCGAACGAAGACCGTATCATCGAGATCCCAATGTTCGGGTTCAGGATACAATCGTGGCTGTTGCATCGGCAATACAGGCAAATACAAGTGTTTCGACTCGAAACTTATCGCGCCAATTTGGAGTTAGCAGACCGTCATTACAACGGATACTTCATGATGACTTAAACTTGTTTCCGTACAAATTACAAGCAAGTTTAATCTTCAAGATTTGCCTGTTCGCCTGGAATTTTGCCGACAACACATTGATTAATTGTTTGTTCATGTCTGACGAGGCCCATTTTGACTTAAACGGTAATGTTAACAAGCAAAATTGCCGTATATGAAGTGAATCTAATCCAGAAATGCTCCATGAGACGGAACTGCACCCAGAAAGAGTCACTGTGTGGTGCGCAGTTTCATCAAGGTGTATTGTCGGGCCATACTTCTTTGAAGAAAACGGTGTAACACAAGCTGTCAAAGGGGACCGTTATTTAAAGATGGTGAAGGAGTTTTTTTACCCAGAACATCGCCGAAGACGTATCCCTTTCAGCAGGATTTGGTTTTAACAAGATGGAGCAAGTGTACATGTAGCCACATAAGTTATGGCGGGGCTCCAACGAAAATTCCCAAACAAATTGATATCCAGAAACTGCACTTTCCGCTAGCCCCCAAGGTCACCTGACCTGACTGCAACAGACTTTTTTTTATAGGGTTATGTGAAGCGCAGGAAGTGTACAATACAATACAATACAATACACCCAGGATTTTGACTGAATTGAAGCAGTCCATGAAGACAATAATTGAGGCGATCCCAATTTCAATCCTTCAGCCCGCAATGAACAATTTTCTGGTCAGGTGCCGCATATGCGTGGATGAGCGTGGAGGTCATTTGCGGTCTATCATCTTTAAAAACCATTAGTTATTTAAAATAAAATTTAATTTTTAATCCACTAAAAAAAAATTAGTGAAATACATCGATTAAAATAAGTTATTTAAATTTCTTATTGTAGCACGATTCGTATGCCACCCTGTACAAATAGTTGATATTTTCAATTCTTCGCTAGCCCTTTTTATATAAACACGGTGTCCCAACAAATCAGGAATTTCCTCTTCTTTGAATTTTAACTATTCACGTTAGTGAAACTGCCATCAGAATGTTCTTCTCATCTTTCTCGAATTTATACCGGATACATCAAATTTGTCAACACAGGACTGTAATCTTCTTAAACTGTATCTTGATCAGTCTGGTGCGCCAAAAACTACCAGGAGTTAAAAGTCTTCTCATTGGTATACATTTTTTGTGACTAGGAGATGAATTTGATCTTCCATATCGACGAATTAATTCAGCACTTCGCGTAATGGTCCAGAGAATAATTTGTTTGTTGACCATTTGCTTCAACACGGCTGCCAAGTGTAATAACCTGACAACATTTTCACATTTCCATTCCAAGAGCATCCCTCATATTTTTCTTCGTTTTGACCTTTATAAACCGTCTTTCAATAATCCTTTGATCCTACAGCCCTATATAGGCCACCTTAAGCTAATTAGCATAAATTCACTGTAACAACGAAAGAATAAAGCGAATCAGGTTATCTGACAACACAATATTTGTTAATACCAATTTTCTTCTCTTCCATCTATCCCACCCTACATCGTATGGCCTTAATGGCCTGTCCCGTATAATACATACACTATCTATTTATTACGACTCTAACCACAATACCCTTTCACTAAAACTCCGCTCCTGAAATCATCCGCAACTGTATTTAATTTAGAAATCCTAATTTTTGTGGAAAGGTTTCCACCAGCTTTTTGGATATTAACTACAGAAAAACGAGAATAAAATGTTCAAAATTCCAATATGGATATTTTTTGGCTATATAACTTATCTTTCCAATCCATAGGTAAGAAAAATAGAACCTGGGTCTCAACCAACCTCTCCAGCTAGCTCGGTATTTGGCTAGCTGCCTTCATTTTCGCACTCCAAGTTTATTGAGGTCATCTTCTACTTGAGCGCGCCACCTAGTAGGGCGAGGTCTTCCGCTTGACTGCGTCTTCTTTCTGGGTTAGAATCGAAGATCATGCGAGCCGGAGCATTGTGGTTCATACGTTTTACATGACCTAGCCATCTTTAACGTGATATTCGTATTTTTTGTACCAAGTCAATGTCGCTATACAGCTCGTATATTTCATGGACAGCAGGTACTTCGTTTTGGAGTCATTGACTGCTAGTCCCATCTTAGCCACTTCATATTCAATGTTAGCAAACGCCTCAGTGACAGCTCGCTGAGTTCTGCCAATGATGACTATATCATCAGTGAATGCTAGCAATTGCACAGTCTTGCAAAAAAATGTGCCAGTCAGTTGACTTGGGAATTTATTACAATTTTTTTCAAGTATTAAGTTGAAGAAATCGCAAGATAGCTCATCACCTTGTCGGAATCCTTTGCTGACATCAAAAGCTTTTGTAATGTCAGTAACAACCTTGAGGAAGCAGCGAGAGTTCTCCATCGTCATCCTACACAGTCGAACGAGCTTTGTGGGGATACCAACTATTATTAGGCTAATCTCTTTAATAATATGAAAGAATTCATCACCAAAATTTCACAGTCTTGCTGTCAAATATTGAGGATACAAATGAAGATTAAATAAAATCTGATAGACAGACAAGGTTGTAGGTTAACTAATAATCCACATATTCGAGGGTTATAATTTTGTATTGTTCAAAAAGTACATAATCTTTCATTAATAGATTGTTCAAAGGCTACCCGTAGTCTATTTACTTATATAGCATTTTAAATGCCCACAATCCGTCATGGTAGGCATGGAATTTTCGTCAGTGACTGAAACACCATCTTCGTTGAAATCATCAAAAATGTGGAGGCCCGTTGTTAGTCCGTATTAAATTTTAGACATTTTATTTCAAATGTATGGTTGTGTTGGTCAAACTTATAGATCACTTTGACACCATAATCGACGCTATAAAGTTTATTCGCAAATGTAGTTTACAAAAGCTTGCTCTTTATCCATCTACTTTAAGGAAAATTTTACAGAACGACATATTTTGCTCTGAAGGATTAGCTAGTTCAAAAATTAAATTGCTTCGAGATTTCATGCAAATAGGCCAAAAACCAACTGCAATTGGATCTGGCTGGCTTATTTGAAAATTTTGTTTAACTATGAAACTCAGTTTTGGCTCAATTCGTCTGTCAATAGGAAAAATTGTCAAAAGACAATTCGACGTGAGATTATGAAAAAGCATTTACATACCGAAAGGATGGAGACTTCATCGATAAATAGATTTTTCTTAAATGAGGTTAATTAGCGTGTTACGACCAATGGTATTCACTAAAGACCTATGATTAATAGCTTTCTCGTTCCGCCATTGAAACATCTTGTATACAATTTTTTTGTGCCACAATTAATGGCAATTTTTAGTTACAAAAAAAAAAAATAGACAACCAAGATCAACGAAAAGATAAGAAAATTTGACATAATGATGACAAAAGTCTAGATAGTGCAATTGTTTGTTACACGAAATGCCAAATTCAACAACATTAGTTGCATGCCAAATGAGCATCAAAGCATTTAGCATGCCTGTTATTTGTGTAAAGTCCAAGCGTTATTTGAATGCAAATGAATCGCTGCTTTTTCTAAATCTGTTTGCTAAAGCAAACAATGACTTTTTTTCAAACCGATACTAGGCATATAAATTGATGTTAGTTTCCCCATACCATTAAAGAAATTTGTTTAAGTTTAAAGCGATTCGAAGAGTATTTTAAACTTTTTGGCTATCGTCCAAAATTGTTTACCCGAAAAAATATAAATTATTGAAATCGGTTTTTTTTAAAAAAATCTATTAGCACACAAAAAATTTTGGAAAATATTTATTAAATTTTTATCAAATGGGTAAATCTTAGAAATGCCCATCGTGAAAAAAAACAATAAATTTTCCATATACACGTGAAAGAAAATTAATTTTATTTTGAGTGAAGACGAATTCAGCAATAACAATTAATTGAAGAACTGCTAAGGAATGTCTTGGAGCAATTCGTAGCATGGAGGGGACTCCTAATAATGTTAAAACTACAGTCAAACTGGATTTATTCCATGTTTTAAACAAGCAATGTAAAAGGGCGTGCCGATCTACTTCTGGCTGCCCTTCTCTGCCGTCAGGTTCTCAACCAGTCTAAATCAAAGTGTTGTCAAATTCATGGTGTACACTGATCACACAGATCATGATTATGGCCTTCAGTGAAATTTGTTCCTACGCTGTGGTAGCTCCTACAAAAATATCAGTTAGTGGATCAAATGTAGCGGTTTCACTTCCAACCACTCCATACCTAGTTTTCGGTATGCAGAAACACGCCAATGGAATCCATGTTTTTTTATCTGCTTTAATATTAAAACACGAAACACTTTATGAAAATTTAGATTTCTCACAGAAAACCAAAACTGGAAATTACTGTCATAATTTTTTTAATTTCTGGAATTACAATGGGAATATTGGAAATAATAATGCAAACAACTTGGAAATAGCTGTCATTGAAATGGAAAATTGGAACGATTGTTTTCGTCCATGTTCACTTTTGAAGTGGTCGACATTAAGGTATCGCTTTCAATACGATCCGCCACGCTTTTTGGAATCAACACAACCAAAGATTTCAAATTTCTGTACAAGTGCTTTTTTGGGCTCGAAATAACAGAAATCAACCAGGCGCTCATGCGACACCAGCAGGTATTCGATTCTATTTAGTTCACAGAAAATTTTCAAAATTTGTAGGATTACAAGCTTCCTCACCCACATACACCGTTTAGACACACATAATTTCAAATTTATGTCTGTAATAGTGCCTTTTTGGACTCGAAATAAAAGAGGCGACCATAGAAATCAAAACAGACTATACAATACCGCATATTGATTTTAACCCAAGATTGATTTTAGTACTTACGAGAGATCTCTGAATGGAAAACCGGGTCATAATCGAAAACCATGTATCGTTATTTACCGAAAACGGTTTCAAGATGGAGTATGGGGTACGATCAGCCAGCTTTTCAGATAACCCACCATTTAAGCTTCATCAACTTTCAATAGAAAATTGATGAGATTCTGTAGGCTGTTAAGAGTCTTACTGCATTATGATATAGTCAGCAATAATAAAAAAATATCTTCCACGTTCCATGAGGCAATTAGAGCCATATTCCTAACTCATCACAAAGTCAAAACTGGTGAGCCGTAGTCGCAAATATCCAAGGTTAATCAGACCAATAAACCTTGTTACCGATGGCTCCCCAGGCACCATGATGTATACGTAAATATTTAAGCTAATGAATAGTTCGGAGCCAAAGCGAATTTGCAGGACATGTGCCAGTTTTGCAGAAATTAACAGAATATAGCAGAGGTTCATCAAAGTCCCAACTAACAGAACAGATGATAAGAAACAGACATACGTCAGTTATCGATAAATCTTTGGCCAGATATTTCTAAGAAGAAAACAGTATATTTCGTAAAGCTCAGCTATGCATTTTGGTTGTACTAACTGGACCAACTCAATGGGAACACACATACGTAGAATGAACACCAGTAGAATTCAGTAATGTAGAAAGAGCCAGGATGAAGATGTGAAGTAATGCTGTTCTCATTTTATGTATCCTTGACTCCTGAGCCCATAGCAAGAAATAGAAAATCAGCGCTCGGAGAATTTTAATCTGAGTT
Source organism: Philhelius pedissequus (assembly GCA_910595825.1). Classification (NCBI taxonomy): domain Eukaryota; kingdom Metazoa; phylum Arthropoda; class Insecta; order Diptera; family Syrphidae; genus Philhelius; species Philhelius pedissequus. The sequence goes on from OU343163.1 coordinate 82,659,571, forward strand.
CAGATTGGTTCAGAGCGTAAGTTCTACTTACTAATTTTCATCTTTACCTTACTCTCTGGCACGTCACGTATAGCTAGACTATGAGAAAATAGGACAATTCGAGGCTTATTTCACACACTTGGCCTTGCGATGTATTAAGTGTAATTACGTATACAAGGCGAAATAAAAGTTAGGCGCTTGAAACTTAAGTTTAAACCTCCTTAATGCCCGATGATTTCATTTACAAAGAAATTGATAAGTACTTTCGTATTGATTTAAAATAGTTTTTAACGGCCTTTAGTCCAACAAAAATTGGCGTTTCGTCCCAGCGATCTCACGTGGACGCATACCAATACGCAATTTTTGGCAAGTTCAGTTCATCTTACATAGATTTCGTGAAGAACATCTAGTGTGAAATATATCCAACAAGACTAGAATTCCTAATTATTAAATTGGAAATTTTTGTTTTTTGCCCGTGGCCTGGCATTAATTATAAAGAAGGTTTTTTAATAATACAAATTCTATATACGACTGAAATACATCAGCCAAGTAGAAGACTTTCGTATATTCTCAAGAAATGGTTCTTTGTCAGAAGGAAATAATGCTAAGGGGTCTGTTGGCCGTGTCAGTTATGTTTTTTTTTTTGTTATATGCTACACGCGCTCAAGGGATTATACTACCCTTTAAATGTTTCAACACAGCGCGGGCCTGAGGGCAAGGTTAAGGAAGAGAAAGAATAATAGGAAAGATGTGTGGCGCGATGTTCTGAGAATGTAGGTGGTTGTTGTCTCAGATTTTATCTCCAGGGATGGCGGCTGAACTAATGCGGAGAAATTCCTGTGTCTTATTTATCTATGTCCCTTATAATTCGCATTAATTTTTTTTTATTCTTTGTCATATTTTATCGGTATACTAGTTTTACTAAATCACATGTTGTTAGTTCTATGCCTAAACAGCATGTAATGAGTAAACCAGCAACTCATTGTATGACATTTATTTTTAGAATTGGTTTTTAGTGGAAAATAAGAGGACATAGACTACGGCAGGTATCGAATCTGTGACCATGAGGTTGACAGGCGAACACACAACTATCGCCGCCCCACGGCCACCCCGTGCTACCACAACTTTTCATTTCAGAACCTCAAATCATTGAAATATTGACAGTTATCAAAAGGTGTTCCGAAATCGACAGAAAAAATGTAAAATGATAACTTAGCAGTGTCTTTTGTATGAACAGGACTCCTCAGAAAAATTGATAGTTCAAAATTAAAATATTGGGGTTAGTTAATTTTCATTTGGAAAAAAATAAGTAAGTAACTCTACAAAAAAAAACACTTTAAATATTTCTGTAATACTAAAATTAGATTAGAAAACCAAAATCAAATCTTTCTTGTAATTTTTTTTAGCAAAAAATAGGCGGCATTTTCGAAAACGCCAAGTTAGTTTTAGAAATGAATTACATTCCTTTTCTGTTCGACTAATGTTTACTAATTTTATTCGTTCCCCAAGGAGCTTAAATAAATTATTCTCACCGTTGTTTGTATATATGTATTTTTCTTTCTTGTCTTTGATTTGAAACTCATGTTGGTACTTCAAAAATCGATATGTAGAAAACAAGTTTTTATTTTGAAATCCTATTATTTTTTTTACCATTAGCTGCAAACTTCTTCAACTTCATTTTGCAATTCTTCAACGAAAACGGAGTCAATCCAAGAAACAGGAAAAAATTCAAACTGTGGACAGTGTGGTGTAACCTACATACCAAATTGTTATTTGAAATTTCGTATTTCGACCAAATGCACATATGTACTGCCAATAAACTACCAAAGCTTAACATCACCACAAAATAGCTACATATATTATGTATCTCTATTGAATCTTCAGAGCATAGTATTTGTTGTATCTTCGTTTTTTTTTTGTTTTACTTGCTCTGAATGGTCATTTATTTCATATGTACATTTCTTCAGTACCACTTGTGCCACAGTGAACCACACGTTCGGCTACATTAACTTCATAGATACTTACCACCAGGGGTTCAGTACATTATTAGATTTATATCTCAAACAAAATGTCTTGAACTGTATAAATTTTTGTTTTGTTTTGATTCTTTTTTTTTTTTAGATAGCTATTATTTTTGTCTACGTGCTCTGCCGTCCGTTAAGGAAAGTGTTAACCAGGAGACGTTGCTGCTTTGGTGATTCTTCGATTTTTGTTTGTTTTCGTTTTGATGTTCGGTTTGTCCATGTGATGAAATAGATTTTTATACACCATCGACCTTGTGATTTTCCTGTAACTTTTTCGCTCACTGGTCTATTTTGACTTGCAGATATTTTGTATACTTTTTATTTCATTGAATTATTTCGATTTCGGTGGGTTATGAAACCATTTTAAGTTTATTTCTTGTGTTGAAAACGAAGATATGTGTATGCCCATTGTGATGGAATAGATTGAATTCTATAAATGGTGGGGTAGTTTGAGTTAGATTGATCAATTAAAGTTACACTTATGGGCTGGCAGGTGTTAGGATTATTTAAAGTAAATAAGGTGAAACGAGTTGAATCAATTTTTAGTTTTTGTAATTGCAATGTGTGGTATTTCGTTAGATTGAATATAATTTAAAAAAATCAGTTCTTTAGCAGTTTTTAATGAAGCCTTTTGGGGGCGTTTAGTGAAACGTTTGCTAAAATCGATTATAAGTTAAAATTTTGTCAATGCTAGACATAGATTTCTTGATAAGATTCGAAAGTAAAATTTTAAACTAGGGTTACTCATCATTTTAATGATGTAAGTTACTTCAGTTGTACTAATTGTTTTAAAAGCGTTTAGTAAACAGAAATATCTGTTTAACCTCCATTAATTAATTGTTAATTAAATTTAAGGTCGCCAATTTAATAGAGAATAAATGAATTTTGGATAATCATTTGAATTGCAAATTAATAAATTTATATTTGCACAACAAATGAAGTACAAAAAAAAACTTCATAGGCAGATACGTACAACTGCGAGATATTACCATTCTTTTCTTGGATTTTTAATCTTTTAAATGCCTTGAGTACCAAATAATTATTGCATTCAGGAACTAAATTTGATAACTTTGGTATTATTTATGATCCGCATCGTAAAAGGCCTTATTGATCTGGGCCATGTTCAATGCATTCTCTTTAAAATCATTATATTTTTTTTTATTTTCTAGATAAGCTAAAAAAAACTATACTGAAAAACTCATTGCTTTGGCCAGAATATGTACTGCATAAGCGCCCGAATACGTTGTCATGCTGAAAAAGTGAAACACAACCACCATTTTCAAATTGTGAAAAGTCCATACCCAAGAACATATTACGGAGAGTTCTGTCAGTTTGTTCAATTTCGTTGAACAATTTTAAGGCTATTCAAGGATTGTATTATTTTTTAGTGTGAATACAAAAGATAAATGCCAGAAAAATAAAATATTTAATAATCGTAAAAAAGATGTTCAAAAAATTTAAATTAAATAAGCTTACAAAATTATCTACATTTTTGGTTTTTGAATGCCCTGCTGTATCATGTGAATTTGGTAGTCGCATTATAGAAATCAGTGGTGTCCCCGCATATGGTATATACAGGTACAAAGAATCATCTAAATCATAAGAAAAAGTTTTATATTGCAGAAAGAAACGGAGTTACATGAGTGGCACAAAGGCCCCAAGAACGGCGTTAACGATCCAACTCGATTTTTGTATAAAAAAAAAATTAAAAAGTTTTACGTAAGAACCGCCGACTACACTGCCAACTTTTCTAATTTATTGGATACTTTGAATCGGCTCAAATGACCTAAATTAAATTTACAAAAGATTATTCTTTTATGCAAGGCTAATATTAAAAAAAATTAACGTAGTAATATCCGTCCACTGCCAAGTCGATTTTATTATTATTTTTTTTGTTGGTTTTCCGGAAAACCTGTTTCTTTTAAACAAATCAAACGTTTTTAATAAGATTTTCATAGATTGTTCTTTTGATATCAAAATTAATTACATAATTTTAAAAATAAAATAACCAAAAGCTTGGCTTGAAAATCAAAAGGAATAAAATATAAATAAATTGAATAATATAGTTTCCTGAATTTTAAAAACTTGCACCAAATATAGGATCCCTATACGCAAGACCCATTTTACAGTATTGGTAGTTTCTTAATGTCGATTTTGTTGAGCACATTATATCAATTCATTTTCTATTAAAAAACTGGTACCGAAAGAAATAATTCTTATCTCCCTTAGGATAGGACATATCCCCCATACAGTGCACAATGTCTTCTCTTTCACCTATATTACAGAAGTAACATTTACTAAAAACTAACTAAAGGGTTATCCAGCATAGGACTGGAATTCGACATCTGTCAAACTAAGTTGTTAAACCAATTTTTTTTTCAGTTGAAAGTCTGACATTTACGTAAATGGATCGTTTAACTATCGCACAACGCATAAAAATTGTTAAAACCTACTACAAAAATGGTGATTCTGCCACAGCCACATATCGTGCTTTAAGAGGAGATTATGGTTTAAATAATCGTCCAATTACGCAAGCAATTGGCAAAATTGTGAAGAAATTTGAAGAGACTGGATTGGTTACAGATATTTCAAGGCCTGTGCATCATCGCTTCGCCCGTACCACAGTAAATATCGCTGCTGTAAGTGAAAGTTTTGCCGAAGACCCGTATGTGTCGATTCCTCGTCGTTCTCAGGAATAAGGACTGTCTTACGGCACACTATGGAGTATTTTGCATTTGGATCTACGCCTTCATCCATATAAAGTCCAGCTCACACAACAACTGAAGCCAGCTGACCATTCACAACGTCGTGGATACGTCGAATGGGTGCTTGCACAACAGGCGGTGGACGGCAATTTTACGAACAAAATTTTCTTCAGCGACGAAGCACATTTCTCGCTCGGTCGGTATGAAACAAAATTGTCGTATTTGGAGTTCTGAGAATCCTCATGTAATTGAAGAGAGGCCATTATATCCACAAAAAGTCACTGTTTGGGGCGCTCTTTGGTCCGGAGGTGTGATTGGACCTTACTTCTTCGAAAACGGCAATGGAACGACTGTCACCGTCAATTCGGGGCGTTATGGTCATATGATAACCGACTTTTTTTTGCCTGCTATTGAAGAATACGACTTGGAGAATATGTGCTTTCAACAAGACGGTGCCACATGCCACACAACTCGAGCGAATATGGGTTTATTGCAAGAGACATTTCCTGACCGCGTAATTTCTCGTCGTGGCGATATCAACTGGCCACCAAGATCATGCGATTTGACATCTCTGGACTTTTTTTGTGGGGCTACGCGAAAGACCCTGCTTATGCAGATAAACCTTTAACTCTTGAGCACTTGAAAACCAACATTCGTCAAGTTATGGCTGAGATACCGCCCAATATGTGTCAAAAAGTGGTTGAAAATTACCTCAAAAGAATCGATGCTTGCAACAATTCGCGTGGTGGTTATTTAAATGATGTAGTATTTCAAACATAATGCAACGTTCAAACTTTATAATAAAAAAGAAATATCATGAAAAAAAAAAATATTTTATGTGTTTTATTTACGTTTACTTTTGAAACCGCAAAATGGATAACCCTTTACTACTCCTTTTTGATAGCAAAAAAAATTGACTGATTTGTTGCTGATTAGATGCTTCTGATCTTCAACGATTTCTTTAAATATAGAATAAATTTCGACTATATATAAAAATCATTGAGAATGGACAAAGCTTGTCATAACATAGCTTAGTGTAAATGTGCTATCAATTTGATTTTCAGAATTTCGAAAAAATTACATTGGAATACAATAAATTACTTTTCCTATGGGAAGTTATATCATTTGCACGTTGACGCTCTCTAAGCTACTATTTTGCTATCTGAACTGGAAGTAATATTTCGTTTCTGACGCAGGAAAATACTTCCTCAATATTGTATTGCATACGAAACTTTAAAACAGTTGAAGTTTATTTTTATTTTGGAAAACAATCAATGAATGCAATATTATTGCGAAGTAAACAATTTTTATCCAAGCACTTTAAATTATTCAAGTATCTTTTTTTTTTCAAAAAAAAAAAAAAACATTTTCAAATTTAATATTTAAGCCAAAAATTACATTTAAAATGTTTGGCTTCTTACAAATTTTCCGCTGGCATCCATTTCACCTTACACTCAATTTCAAAAAATTCTGATTTTGAAAAAATAAATGATATCCTTATTTGTTGTTTTTGTTATTTTAACATTTATAATAATAAATTTATGCAAGATCACAAAACATATTGTATTCTGAATATAATAAATATTTTAAACCAGACTCCTTGCATAACAAAAATTATAAATTCATTTTTTCTGTATGTTGAACGTACAATTTATAGTTTATCAATAATAATGTTAAAATTTTGACGTAAATGAGTTAAGTTTGTCTCTCAAAAATCATTAAAATCGGTTATCACAGAATATTTTTTAGAAATAAGATACACTTCATTTAAGCTCTCTTGTTATGAATATTTATATTTGTAAGTATTTTTAAAATTGAACAGAGATATTAATTTTAATTTTTGACATAAAATTGCGGTTTCAAAAACTCCCAAAATAAATACAAAACCCAATTCTCTAAAATCAAGTTTGTTGGTCAGATCTTTCGTTTAAATCACAATTAATTTAATCATATATTTTCTAACGTCCAAATCAAAGATAATAAAAGTGTCTTAATTTCATGAAATTATAACATTCGTTTAAAAGAGAGTGTATTTAATTTGTGTGTTTAATTGCTCGTCGTTTGGGTAAAGCGCAGGTTTCGAGCTATTCCCCATTAGCTGCTGATTTATATGTCATACTCTTGATTTAAACAACTCTTGCACAATCAAGTGATTTTTTTATTGTATTTTCTGGTTGCATACCATCTTGGTGTTGGTAAGTTAATACTTCGTAATATATTCCACTTATGGTCTGTGTTGCGGTTCCGTGTTTGAGATATTTAGACCATTGGTTTAATCTGCACAACAATTATTATTGGTCTGTCAAGGTAGGACACTCTCAGATAAAAATAATGATTCATTGCCTATAAAAGTATTTGTTTGTGTTTTTCTTTCTTTCTTTTGTTTTGTCTTCTGATCATGTCGTCGACTTGAAGCTGCGCCGGAACTCAAAGTTGGTCATGATTTTTCTCGAATGTTTCCCTCAAAATTGTTTTGGGGGGCGAGAGATAGGAATATATATATAAAAACTGCTAGTGTTCATTGGACCTGACTTATTTATCTGATAGCTGAATAAGTAATTTGTATCAACAACAAAAATGCATTGTTTTGATCTTTAAAATTTGTCCTACTTAAGGAACATTGATTGCTTCGTGCCTCAATAAAATATGGAGGGAGACACAAACAAAAAAATTACAATTTATTAACAAATAGTTCGTGTTACATTGCATTTTAATTGTGCTCTGTAGCAATGTGACCCTGGGGCTTAGTATGAACCTTCTCCATTGGAGACAAACGTTACAATGAACGACAAAAATTAATACACAATTTAAGACTTCATCTGATCTAAGACTATATTTTTTGATTTTTTAATGAATTTTATTAATTTTTTTTTTTTTGGTATATTATGGTCTCTCGGTGTTTTAATTTAATGATTATCTTTGTACTTGAAAATGATATACATACTTAATGTCGTTTTTAATTGGTTTTATTAGTCGCAATGTATACCTTGAGTTGTATTCTTTTGAAGTCGAGACATTCACTGCTCCATTTTTGAAATTAACTTACCAAAAATGGCTACGTACGGAAAAATTCCTTTAAATTGTTGAAGTGTTTGATAATTGTTATGACAACAATTTGTACATACTTCAACAGAGATATTTATGATGGGAATTTATTTAATAAAATAAACAAGTTTAATGATTAACAGTTGCTTAAGGTTATTGATCTTTAAGGCATTTGATTAGTAAGTAATAAATTAAGAATGCTTCTCATGAAAATAGCGAGGTTTAATTATTATTTTATAAGAGTTATTCTAAGAATTTAAATTTGTTGACTTCCAAAATATAATAAAACTAAATGCAGTTAAAATTTTAAATTAAACATCAAATGTCAAACAAATTTTAATTTAAAGTCTTTTTTATAGCAAACAAAAAATAAAACAAAAAATAAGAAGAATTTTAAAAATTAAAAAAAAGTTGTTTCCCAAGAACTTCCAACTTTATAAGAATATAATATGTATTTTATTAAAGTAAATAAAATGCACGACCACAACGTACTAGGAATGCTAAATATATTTTTGAAATAATTTTTTACTTAATTTTTTTATACAAAATTTGTATCTAAAATTGATAAATTTAGCACAATAATATCAAAAAAATCGTCCTCCCATATTTGAAACATTGAATTTTCAATTTGTTTTCTTATCCAAGAAATTATTTGTCAAACATTTTGGTATTCAGTATTATTTAGAATGCGAAAAAGATCTTGTATGTATAAAAATTATCATCGAAATCTGTTATTAATGTGAAAACTGTTAAAAATAATTTATTTCAAGAAATGCTATACCCAAATCTATACTACTCTTTTCTAATAGTGAACTGAGTTTTTTTTATCAAAATCGTTAGAGTTGTTTTCGAAAAAACTAATATTTACCATTTTGTAATAAAAAAATTGTATTGAAGGTATTGTTATTTTTGGGGTTAAAAAAAAGGTTATAAAAAAAATAGAGCCAATAGCCTAAAACGCTTAAGTGCCAACTTTGAAATAAATCGCTGCAGTCGTCTAGCTCTTACAGACAGAGAAACGGGCGGAATTGCGAGCCCAACGTTTTTCATGTTCTCTATTGTAACGACAAGTTTAAAGTTTCGAGTTCGATTTTTTTCCAAATGCAAATAGGTAAGCTTAGGCCAGAGTTGGTCGCTTGTGATACCACATGAATCCTGAGATAATCTTCCTATTTGTTGGAACCGTTTGGATCTCCAAATGTAGCGTAAGAGACTGTGGATGTCAATTTTATTTAGATTGTTAAGATTATCTAGGAAACAGTCTCTAAAATGGAGCTTACGTCTCTGAGATAGGGCAGAGCATGTTCACCGAATATGAGGTACAGATTCCACCTCTTCATCGTCAATTCACCTACTGCAAAAACCGTTTGAATAAACGCCAAGTTTCGTTGCGTGATTACCTATAAGGCAGTGTCCGGATATGACTACAATTACGGAGCTGATGTGCAATCTGCTTAAGGATATCAAACACATGAAGCGTTTCATGTCAAGGTTTGAAAAGCAAGTGAGAATGAAAAGAAAATTGCTTAGTTATAGAGTCGAGTAAGAGAGATTATTACTGAAAATAATTTTCGAGTCCTAATTGGGATAACTTTTTGACAGACGCATTGTAAAAAGATAAAATTATAGCTATCAAAAATATTGCTGTTATGCGAGGTATAGTTTTGCAATTATTTTCGTTTTCGGTTGAAAACGTTGTGATTTCAAATATTGAACTCCAATAACTTCCAACAGTCAGGAGACTGCACCCGGTATTAATTAAGCTCTGAGGTATTTTATTTGTATTAACTTTGAAATACCTCAACCTCTTTAAACATGGGTATACGAACCTACATTTAAAGTTCTGACGCATACTTTTCACTATTAAAGATACTGTTCATTATTTTGGAAATCAACAATGTATCATTTAAGCTTGGAGCCACTGTACCCCAGTAGACATGAAAAATGTTGTTAATGCTCTTCTACATTGTCAAGAAGCAGGAAGTGTTCAAAACAAAATACGCAAGCACCGAACTGATGTTTCCATCGCCCGCATGAGCAAACCAGATCCGTTCATGACTGCTCTAAAAATTAAACAAGCAATCGAGAAAGATCTTGGGGTGAACGTGTCTGTTAGGACTATTAAAAACCGTTCCCGTAGAAAAAATTGTGTAGAAGAATTGCCAGAAGAAAACCACATGTCTCCAAACGCAATTTGTCACGTGCGTCGTCGGTTGAAGTCTGCAAAGGAGCATATTTCAAAAGATCAAAATTGGTGGAAAAATATCTTGTGGACGTATAAGTTAAGTTTAGATGCTTTGGATCGGATGGCAACAAATATGTGCGACGCGGAAAAAATCAGGAATATTATCCAAAGTACACCATCAAATGTGTTAAGCATGGCGGATGTAGCATTTATGTTTGGGGATTTTTTTCCCGGTATGGCGTGGGCTCACTTCATAGTATAGAAGGTATTATGAATCAGATAAAAACCTGAAGAATACAATGCTACCTTCATTTATTTATTACAAATGTACCTAGTCAAATATCGCAACTAATTTCTGTTAGTGCCCTGAATTCTGATCATAATCCTATTTTTTGTCATCTTCCTTGGTCGGGAGAAAACAAAGTGCAATATATGCAACTGTTAAATAAAACGAATTGGAAATGTTTTTAAACAAGTCTAAATATGAATCTTCGAAATATATCCACCGATCTTCGAAAAGTTTCTTGCAATAATGATGTTGATTGTATTGTACTCAGTTTTACACAAACTATATTGTCTTCAGGCGATAATAGTGTACCAAAGGTATTAAAAAAGACGGTTATACAAATAAAATGTTTTGGGGGTGGCCGTGGCGCGATAGTTGTGTGTTCGTCTGTCAACCTCATGGTCACAGGTTCGATCCCTGCCGTAGTCTATGTCTCCTTATTTTTCCATTAAAAACCAATTCTAAAAATAAAATGTCATACAATGAGTTGTTGGTTTACTCATTACATGCTGTGTAGGCATAGAACTAACAACATGTGATTGAGTAAAACTAGAATACCGATAAAATATGACAAAGAATAAAAAAATTAATGCGAATTATAAGGGACATCGATAAATAAGACACGGAAATTTCTCCGCATTAAGTTCAGCCGCCATCCCTGGAGATAAAATCTGAGACAACAACCACATACAGTCTCCGAAACTCATTAACCTGAGAAATATTCACAGGAGAAACTGGCAAAAATATCGTCAGCCTTTTTCTCGTAACATGGTTTCTTATTTCAACCACTTGGTATCACAAAATTTAGGAGATAGGGAAACAAATATTTTAGTAAATAATACAATTGAAGAGTTCAATGCAACGACACCTTCGTATGCATTCATTGTGGATGAAGATATAAAATGTATTATAAACAATCTTAAAGTTAAAAAAAAACGGGGGGCTTAGATCAAATTAAAAATATTTATTTAAAACACTTTTCGAAAAGTGGTATAAAATATCTCACTTTTATAATAAATGCATGTTTGTTTCCAACTACATGGAAAACGGCAAAGGTTGTGCCTGTTGGCAAAGCCGGAAAGGCTTCTGATATTGCTGGTAGTTACAGGCCAATAAGTCTGTTAAGCAGTATAAGCAAAGTCTATGAGAAGATTAAAAAAAAAACTTATTTAAAAAGTGATTTATGACAAAAACATATTCCCCAATGAACAATTTGGATTTAGAAGGTTTGACTCCACTTCTCACCAGATAAAAAGTATTTGTCAATATGTTCAGGGAAACCGTGCACAATGCAAGTCAACTGGAATGATTTTATTAGATATAAAAAAGTCATTTGATTCCGTGTGGCATTTATGCCACATTTTATAATATATAAGATAATTAAATTTAGAATTCCGTTATACTTATGTAAAATTGTCTAAAGCTTCTTGTCAGAAAGATGTTATAAGGTTTATGTTGACTCTGGTGTTTCTTCGTTAGTGACGTCCAACTGTGGTGTCCCTCAAGGATCCGTCCTTGGCCCACTGTTATTCAATATTTACACATCGGATTTTCCAACTATAGCACAATATGAATCAGCTATTTTTGCAGATGAAACAGCAATATTTTCAACAGACAAACTCGCTCTTAATATAGAGAGGAGTTTAAGACTGGTTGGTTGAAATATTGCAAACATATTACAACAACTGGAAAATAAAATTGAATGAGGACAAATTTCAAGCTATCTTTTTCTCCCGGAAAAGAAAGTCTTGTTATCTTCCTAGCAGACAGTTTCAAATTAATGTAAAAGAAATAAATTGGAAAAATCCGTTAAATATTTAGGGATACATCTAGACACCAAACTCACGTTTAGCTATCATATCAATAATACACTAAAGAAAATAAGTTTGGCAATTTAAATTACTTTATCCTTTTATTAATCGCAATTCGGTATTAACAAATGAAAATAAAATCTTCATATTGAAAAGCTGCTATGTGTCACATAAAAAAACTTCAGGACGCTCAAAATAAATTCCTAAAAATGATGCTAAATCTACCCTGGCATCATTTGACTCTAGATCTCCACCAAAGAGCGAATGTTTAGTTGATTTGTGAACGAATTCAAAAACTCAATAATAACTTCATTGATAGCTGTGATAGTTCTGATAACCCACTAATTAATTAAATTTATGCATAAAAACTGTGATAAATAATTATCCTTATCCTTATAATTTTTTTTTGTTAAAGAATTTATATGATTATTATTTATTTCTCTTTAAATTGTTTCTTCTTTTTTCAAATTTGTAATGATTTCATCTTTTTCGATATTTATTTGTTTATTAAAATTGTTTTGTTTATTTTGTATTTAAGTGTTGATTTCTTTTTTCTTACGAGTATTTACATATTTATTTGTTTATATATTTATGTATTCATTTATTTATTTTTTTATTTATTATTTTTCTGTTTCTTTATTTATTTGTTACTTATTTGTATGCACTCTAGTCACTTTATATTTTTCCTTTTTTTTTAATAAATTCAAATTGAAGGTTTTTAAATGCATTTTCCTTCAGATAAAAATATTTCTCAAATTCTTTTTTGAACTATTAAACGTTGTGTGTCGCTGTGATTAAAAATAAAGGTTATCTCACTAAATATTAACACATACTTTTCTTTGTATCACGATGAAATGTTATGTTAACTTAATTGTGTTTCTTTTTCTAATGACGTGTGCTATTTATTTTCTCCTAGAATAACTTCACTTGTTTCCATAATTTTTGTTTTTTTTTCTTTGTTTCAATTCAATATTCATTATTTTTTCTTAATAAATCCAACATATCGTTGTTCTTACTACTTAATAAGTCAAACAGTTATTTAAAGTGTAACAAAGTACTAAAAAACTGGAATCATAGGATATAAATGTGCTATTTATTTTGTCGCAACTGTTTATGTCACGTTATAATCAGAATGAACATGAACCTTGGTCGTGTTCGTCTAAATAGTTTATCTTCATTTCAAAATAGAAAAAAAAAATAAATAAGTGATATGACTAGGACAAGGGATAGTCTAGTTTTCTTTATTATTTTCCTTTCATGCATCATCATATTTTATTTTTTCTCAAACCCCAAGCTTTTATTCTGTTTTTATCTCATTTTGCATTTTTAGCATAGTTCACCCATATTAATCTAACATATATTTATTATGTAGGCAGTTTCTTAAAGCCAAATTGACCACCCAATTAATTAAAAATAATTGCTAAAATTAATCTACTTCAACCACATCCACCACTTTCATTACAAATAGTAAAATCACTATCACATCGTCATTGTACTGAGTTTGGTATTATTATAGCTTTTACTCCTCATGGTATGTGGCTTAAAAAGATGTATGTAAAACCAAACGCAAACTAGAGAAAGGTAGTAGGTTATCGATAACCACTTCGTCCGACACGTCGCAACATACGGCAACGTCCTCAGTAAGGAACAAGGAAGTATTGTTGGATTTATTGAACAATTAATCAACAGAAATTATTTTCAGGTTGACACAGTTTTATTTTAAGGAATTGAAATATTGGCAATCTAGTTTTTTTGTCTTTGTAAGGAACTTGATTCCCAGACGTCAAAACATCAACATACAAAAATCCTGATCTACATAATTCCAGTTTACCATCAAACTTGAATATATGTTACTCATTAATTTCACCACACTTTAAAATGGCAAATAATAAATAAAACTGCAATCATAGCATCTAATATTGCTCTCTTAAATTTCATTGTTTCCTCATATTTTGCCACATTTTTCATTAAACTTATCTTTCTCAATTTTCGCTCATAACACAACATCGCACTGCTGGCTGTGTGGCCTGGCTGAGTTGAATAAACCACCCAAAACCGAAGAACTCATAGATATTTCCGCGGATTGAATTTCTTCCATCACATGTTTTGCAATTTAAACCACATACATATCACTCATACTAACTTGCTGGGGCTGTATCTTTTTTATTATTTTTTTTTTAATATTTATTTTAAATTGCCACACACCGATAGACCTAAAAAAAAAAATCTAGGAAGTAAATTTTGAAATATTCACCAGATGAGCAACTTTCACGAATGCTGTTTCGGTCTTCGAGTGCCGACCAACTAATAGGGAACTTTGAATTACCAAATCCATTGGCAAGCTTCACGGGGTGAAAAGTCCTTCCGCCTTGAGCCTATAGTAGCATACTTGCACACCCGCCCTTTGTGTATTCATAAAAAATAAGAGCAGGTGCACCGAGAGTGGTTACACCTATATTGTTCAATAATTGACAAATAGCTTGAGGTTCAGATTTATCAACTCAAAGCGTATTATGCGTTGTCAGTTGGCTTCGACTCACATTTACTAACTTGACAATGAAAGGGAAAGGATTGTCTGATACTTAAAGCCTCCAATGTAGACTATAATACTTTCATTTGAAGTTTTTTTCTCTCAGCGCGATTCCGCATCGCAACTTCGTAAGTGAGTTACCAAGCTATAATGGATAATATATTAAGTATCTGATGTGCACATACCTTTTGTACGACCTTAATACGCCATTGTAGATTTTGCAAGCTTTTTACACAGTGGTGAACAGTAATCAGTCTGAAAGGTGGTGACGAGTATACAGTTCAAATTCTGTAGTTTTGCAAACTATAGGAGGCTATATTTATAGAACGCATTGTTTTTTTTTTAAGAATTTGAAACGATATTTTGTTAAATGAGTTATGCATCTTTTGATTGATATTTTACGTGAATATCCACACTTAAAATGTTGTCGATCGAGCGTTTGGGAAAATGGGATAGTATGAGATAGATACAAGAAATTGTATGCACATTGGTGTCTTATAGTTAGGCTATTGACGTAGGTATGTACATACGTTCACAGCTGGACTCAAGGATGAGAATTCTTAGAATCGCGAGTATTACGTATTCAACCGTTTTAGGGAAGGAATGCAACTGGCTATTTCACTAGAATATTATCTACAAAAATATTAGCGATAAATCAATGAAGGACATGAAACATTGCGACTGTGTTCAAAAGATACAATTATTATTTTTCTATCGCCAAATATTTTTAAAATTATTTCTTGGATGCCGTTCAAGGCACTCAATTGAGTTTTGGGAGCACTTGGCCAGATACGGTAGTTGTAAACGTTTCCCCCAATTCAAATGAAGCTCAAGAAGGCAGTATTAAATTTTAAAAGTATTAAATTCTACGCAGTTTTTTATTCTACATGAAGATCAGAGTTTAATAAAGTCACAATAGGTTGTTCTAGTTCTACATCGAAAGAAGAAAGAAAATTAATTGAATCTGAAAACGAATATGAAAATCTGAGAGTACTTTCGTCAACAAAACAATTTATTGGATTTTAAGTGCCAAACATCGGATCATTAATGAAAATGAGACAAATAGTTGGACATAAAACGGAACCCTGGGGCCTAATAACATTTATTTTATGCATTTCAGACTTGAAACCATATATGACTTGCATTGAGTTATCCGAAATGTAATTTCTTAACCAGCGAAGAAGAGATTCATCGATATCAAATGCACACATTTTCGATAAGAGAGCTTGATGCCAAACTCAATCAAATGCTTTTGAAATATCAAGCGCAATAATCTTACTTTCTCCAAAACGTTATAAAGATTTGTGCCACTGTTCGCTGAGATATACAATCAGATCACCAGATAGAGCAGGACATACAGAAGATTAGACATAGATTCCACCTCTTCTTCATTCATGCAGCTTCTGCAAAAATTGTTTCAATAAAAGACAAGTCTTGTTGCGAATTCCCTATGAGATAGTGTCGGGTTATGACACCAATTATGGAGCTGATATGCAATCTGCTTAAGGATATCAAACACTTGGAGCATATCAGATCAAGTTTTGACCAGAGCTATTTGTCGCCAGACAGGTGGTTGTATTTTTCCATCTTAGTGTTGTCCTTTCTAAAGCATTTTCTTTCAGCATTAACTTACATATATCGATTGGTAGAACTTTATTTTCCTTCTTAGGTAATAAAGGTAGTGTCGTTCACTTTTGGCAAGTTCATCACCCTTACAATTCCCTGTAATATCCCTGTGCACTGGCACCCAACATAGGTGAAAATTGGACTGCAGCGCCATCTCCATAAGAGATGAATGGCAGTTGAGAGCAGTTATTTAGTTTTTAGAGGACGAATACAGAGATTTAATGGCCGCCTCACCATCTAAAAAAATACGGATATCACTAGTTGATATCACGTTTTCTTTGAGCCAGGAAAGGACTTCTCTAATTTTTTGCCAAAATTTCCGCCTGGAACTCGCTACAATGATTAGGAAGACGGAAGGGGAGAATTAAATTTAGTCTGAGTACACACCCCCACCAATCCCATCATCAGTTTTCGATCCATCAGTAAAAAATTGACAGCATTATCTTCCAAGAAGCTTAAGTCCTCCCAGACAGATCATAGACGAATGGTAACTTGAAAGTTTTTGCCGAATTCTAGCTTATGGATGGTGTAATCAATGTGACTTTGAAGTGATCCGAAAGAGTTCAGAACAATAGAATGGCCAATATCATTATTGATCCATTGTGAAGAAACTCTTAGACGGGCAGTTGTGCTCGCTGCTGTCTGTTTTATTGGAGTAGAATGTCTAGCGCTGGGGGGACGGGGTTGTTCTTAATGATCCGCTTGTACTTGTATATAATGAAGCTGATCGTTGTACTTTGCTCAGCTTGTGACAATTTGCAGCTTTTTCTAGAGCGGTATACCATACTGCTACGCCATCATGGGTAAGAATCGGTCTGATTACCGAAGTATATAGCTAGTGAGTAATACGGGGTTAAAGACCCCATTTATTTCCTATAGTTTTTTTTGCATGAGAAGAGTGCAACTGTGGCTTTCTTAACTCTTTCTCCTATATTTGGTTTCCAACTTAATTTTTTATCTAAAACAAGACCCAAGTCATTTTGCTTCATCTGAGAAAGCTAGTGGACTACTAGTGATAACTTAGACATCAAACTTTTTCCAAAGCACAGAGTGCCATGGAGGAAAATTGTGTTATCATTGTAGACATATCCTTAAGGAAATCAATATATAATGGAGACGCTATTAATTTACAACGAGCAATGCTTTCAAAGTTGATTTTTATAATTCTTACTTTAAGAAAATTTCCATAAAGCGAAAGGGGGAAAATAAATGTGAGTAATTCGTAGAGTGCCTTCATTACAAGATGGTCTGCATTTGGTGTGTTGAGAAACGTAAAAGTTAAAGGAAGCCCTTAAGATTCTTTCCTAATATTTTTAAATTAAAAGAACCACTTCAACTCAGAGATAAGCCTAAGTCTAGTAAATATTACCCAGTACTAAGTATAACAAGGAACATACGATAAAAAAAATTGTCTATAGTGGCAATAAGGATAAGGCGTTTAAGTAGAAGAACAAATAAAATGCACGACTGGATCGCACGTACTTGCTCATGTGTTCGATCATATTGTATGAAAAAGATTCTTAATAGAAACGGCTAAATATATTTTTAAAGTCGTTTTTTACTTAATTTTCTATACATATACAAAATGTCTTAAATTTTTTTCAAAAAAAAAATATTGGGATGACAATTTTAAATATTTCATAATATTAACTTAAAAAACAAATTTCAGAAAAATATTCATTTTTTTAAATGCAAAAAAAAAACAATTTATCGAAAATTTTTAATGCAGCAGGTATATTTAGAATTTGAAGAACTTTTTTTTATCGAAATCCGTTGAGTCGTTTACGAGAATGACGAAAATAAAAAAAATGCTTATATGGCAGGTACAGTTAATTACAAAATATGTAATTTTTTTTTACAATACAATTCTATATACTACTGAAATTATTCAGCCAAGGAGAAGGCTTAGCATTATATTTGATTGGACTTGTTGAATTATTGATTCAAAATATCTTTTAACGGCTTTTAGTCCACAAAATTTGCGTTTCGTCCTGGCGATCACATTTGGACTCATCAGTTGGCTAGTGAGCGCCTTACCAATACGCACTTTTTGTTAAGTTCAGTTCAACTTACATGGATTTTTTGACAAAAAAGCAATGTGAACTACGAGTATATAAACAAGATTAAAATTTTAATCATTAAAATTGGAAGATTTTTTCCTGGGCCAGACAAACTGAACTTAACAAAAGTGCGTATTGGTAAGGCGCTCACTAGCCAACTGATGATTCCAAGTGAGATCGCCAGGATGAAACGTAAATTTTGTGGACTAAAGGCAGTTAAAAGCTATTTTGAGTCAAGTAAAATGTTTGTCTGACCAAAATGTAGACCATACCTAAAATAGTTTGATCAAAATTTCGAGTTCGATAGTATCGCAAGTAAATAAAAAACAGCAATTTCGATGTGGTCATCGAATTCAGAAGAGGATTGAGATCAAAATTATCTTAAAAGATGGCTACTTGGTGGAGCTCAGAGTTAATAAAGAAACA
This sequence comes from Philhelius pedissequus, assembly GCA_910595825.1. Lineage (NCBI taxonomy): Eukaryota > Metazoa > Arthropoda > Insecta > Diptera > Syrphidae > Philhelius > Philhelius pedissequus. The sequence goes on from OU343163.1 coordinate 82,678,248, forward strand.
TTAAAAAAAAAATGGTTTCGACTTTTTTGTTGTGGTTAGATCTTTTACAAAGTGTTCTTTATATATCACAAAGAAACTAACTAAGAGATGAGTTTGGAAAGTAGGAAATGTGAAAATTAATTAAACTAACATGGATTTTGTCCCTTCTGTGATCTTTATATTTATCTAATAACGAAAATAAAAAGATAAATTATATATTTGTCTTGCCATTTTAAAAATCTGACATTAACCTTCAGAAAAATATAAAATAATGGCAGAATTTCCTGTCTCTAACAGAAATGGCAAACTATTAAAAAAATATAAAAGAATCAATAACCTTTTATTATCAAAAGGCAAAACAAAAACAAAATTCGATAACCTTAGCCGTTTATCTGCATTACACGTCGCATTATGTTTTCGTTATTTTACCATAACTCACTAAAATGCGCACATCTGTTTGAAGCTTCAATAATCCCAAATTTCCCAAATAACCCATGGTGACAGATCTGTTCAGCTTTTTCATTTGGCGTTGTCGCGTGCATTATTGTCAATATAATTAATTTAATCGGCTAATATATTAATTATTTGTATAGATTTGACATTGTGAATTTATTAATAAAAACAAGCTTTTGAATTTGTATTGAGTTGAACTTTTGTGCCGCTGTGATTTAAGGCATAACATATATCTTTTGTGTCTACTTGACATTTCACAGACAGAAGAGACTTACAATTTGAGGGAATATTATTTTTAGAAATCATTAAATTCTTAAATAAATTGAAAGATCTTATTTTTTTTAGATCCAGCTTTTATGTATTTAATGACCAAAATTCTTTGTGCTGATCTATTTTTAATGTTTCAAACACTAAAGTAAAGACAAATTAATACTTACACGTGGGCGCCTAAAACCACTGAAGGCAACGTCCTCACCTAAGATCATAAAACTCTAAAATAGTGTAAATGGCACTTCATGGTTTTACACAAAAATAAAATAAAGCAATAAATTCTGAACACTGACCCCTGGAATAAAGATTAGAACCACTTAAACTAAACGAATTTAACTAAAATATTACGTAATAGGGCACCATCACATGCGGAAAACATACATTATTACCATAAAGTAAAAGTAAGAACTGAACCAATTCTTGTAAGAACCAGTATCAATATGTATTTTTTTTTTAGGGAAAAACCAATGGGTTTGTTTTGATTGCGTACCTTACATTGAATATATTCTAATTCTAATATTATGTATGTAGTTTAGAATTAAGACACTCGAAGGTACTATTAAATTAAAATTGTAGAACTTCTTCTTCAAGGTGAAGAAACTCATTTTGTGGTTAAAATTAACATCAAGATTTGGAGGATTTTTCCTTTCGCTCATAAATTAACTACGAGATACATCTTATAATAATAAAAACCACCACAGGATGACTGTATAGGGGGTTTAAATATGGTCGGGTTCAATTTACCAATTAAAATTATCTTAAAATCAAAATCCGGCATAGGTTCTGCATTAATTAAGATTATATGAATAGTGAATTTGAATAGATAAGAGATCAGTAGGACTGGACCTATAAAGGACTTTGATACCGTGGTTTGAAAAGTTTTGAAATCTAATATTATCTTACTTATACTTGTCGAATTATGAAAACAAAACAATATACAGACATCAATCAAGACAAAAAATAGTTTTCTTAAAAACACAGGATAACCTTAGCTATTCATTTTCATTAACTTATTTTCGTGAAGCGCATTATTCTCCAAAAACCTGAAACGCTGATATAAAATGAAAGCTTTTTTAGATGAACACTGATGGTGATTATATTTTTCTCCATTTAAAGGAGAAGGAGTTGTCCTAGGAAAAAAATAAATAGGTTATTGTTCTTTCACCGATTATGTTCGGAATCTGAAAGGCATAAATTCAGAAATATTCAAATTGAAAACAAGAAATATTCTTGGAATTGTCCAATTTTATTTTCTAAATAAAATAATATTTAATAACGAATTAAATAAAGGAAAAATATCTTACAATTTGGTCTCGGAATAAAAGATGAAAACACAGATGAGATATTTCAAAATTAAGATATTGATTTGAAAACAGTTAACAAATGAATGAAAAATTCTAACGTTTTTTTTTCAACTAGTGCTTATTTCGTGAATGGTAACACTTAGCTCATGTCTGATTTGACAGATAATTAGTTTTATGCTTCCGCTGAACGAATATGGTTGTGTATACGCTTGAACAACGCTGGGAAATATTGCGACATTACTTTAAAAATCATGGTAATGTTGCAGAATGTGTGCGAAAATTGCGTACGGATTTTGGAAGAAGAGAAGCACCGTCAGATCCGTATGTTCGTTATCTTGTGAAAAAAGTGAAAGAAACTGGCACCCTCATCGATAAACCAAAGCGTGAACAGCCAAAAACAGTTCGTTCGCCCGAGAATATTGCTGCTGTGGCAGAAAATGTGCGTGAAGCGCCATCAACATCAATTCACCGTCGTTCTCAACAATTGAACATTTCAGAGACATCATTGAGACGAATTTTGCATAAAGATCTTGGTATGACGCCACAAAAATTCCAATTGGTTCAGGAGTTATAACCAACTGACCATCCAATGTGTTTTCGCTTCGCTAAGTGGGCCTGCGATCGACTTAGAGAAGATGCCGATTTTGCCAAAAAATCATCTTTTCAGATGAAGCACATTTTGATCTTGGCGGGTAGTAAACAAGCAAAATTGTCGCATTTGGGGTACAGAAAACCCGCACTCATACTTTAAAAAGCCGATACACCCAAAACGAGTCACTGTTTGGTGCGGTTTTTGGTCCAGAGGCATAATTGGGACATTTTTCTTCGAAAATGAGCAAGGAGTGGCCGTTACAGTCAATGGAGATCGTTATCGGGCCATGTTGAACGAATTTTTGTTCACAAAAATTGAAGAGGAGGATATTGGCAATATTTGGTTCCAACAGGACGGCGCTACGTGCTACACAGCCGAAGCTACACTCCATGTTTTGCGCCCTGTTTTTGAAAACCGCATTATCAGCCGCAGAGCTGATGTCGTTTGGCCACCTCGGAGATGCGATTTGACACCGTTTGACTATTATTTGTGGGGTGCCGTAAAAGATAAGTGTTACGCCGACAAACCAGAGACAATTGACGCTTTAAAGGACAATATTCGTGAAGCCATTGGTAAAATACAGCTGCACACAATCGATAATGTGCTTAAAAATTAGACCGATCATTTAGGCTACAGCATGGCCAGACGAGGCAGCCATTTGAATGAAATTATTTTACATTACTAACCGGAAGGATTGTACTTTCAAATAAAAAAAGAAATTTGAGAAAATATTCAGTAGTTTTTTTCTATAGCATTTTCAAAAAAAAAAAAGTTATTTGGCGGACCCTTTAGAAACATTGAGAAAAATTATTGAAATTTAAATGCAGACAAAATGATTAAAAATTAATAAGAAAATGTTTTTAAAACAAAGTAATAAAGTAAGTTAAATGAAAAGTTGAAAATATGATTTTATAAAATATTAAAACTTTGGCTTGATGACAGTTATTATATTTTTTTAATAGAAGACGTCTTTTTGTATTATATATTATTTACTATTTATCATTTATTATTTATTATTTATATTATTGTAATTTTTTTTATTTTTAAAACAATATGACATTTATGTGAATGCAATCCTTAATGAATTCATTAGTGCGACTTCACTTTATCGCTTCGACTTCAAAAACCTGCATCGTCGAAATTAAACAGATTGCAAATATTTTGTCAATACAAAAATCAATATTTATTCCAATCGTTTGATAATTTTATCAAAATAAATCAATCAATCCAATTTTTAATTGAATTGAATAAATTGTTCATAAAAGACTGTAACCCAGCCCATTCTGATCCTGATTTCTGACTAGCGATAGTTTTAAACAAAAGAAATATAATGTCCCCTTCTTTTCTAACCTAGGATTGTAGTAGGTCCGTTTGCAAAACAATTTATAAGCAAAACATTACAATGTAAATTTAACTTAAAAACAATATTATGTACATGAATATGCAATGTAAATAAAAAATAAATTTAGTAGCGCAACATCTCATGAATAACTAGGGCCAACAACTCTCAACCATTCCCGTGTGAGTGTCTATACGAATGGAGGAACCTACAATATATTGCTGAATCTGAACGGCTAAAGTGAGTATTACTTTTCTATGACAACAATACTCTTGAATTTGTCACTTTAGGTGGAAGTGGCTGGGAGTCAAACCCAGACTTTTGGGTGAGACAGTCCAAAGCACTTACCATTATGCCAAGTGCTATGCAAGATACCAAGCTAATTCTAACTATTAACCCGATCACTTTGATTAATAGTAGTAATGCATTTGTATTTTTGCTTAAGAGGACACACATAAATCTTAAAGAAACCTCAATCACCAATTACCATCGGAGGCAAACTATTTCGGCAACGAACTATCTCCTGAAGCAGTAAGCTACATTTTCAGAGCATGTGTTGAAAATTTAAACCTTAACTTCATGCCCCATCGAGTTGATCTGACACAAATCTGCGATCTATGTAATAGAAGAGAAACGGAAGACGTAAGTCACTTCATTGCAAATTGTCCAATATTACAAGAAATTCATTGGTTACATTTCGATGAGAGTTATCTATCACCAAACAGGCTCTACGAAATATTGAATGGAGCACTAGGGTGGTCTACCTTATACAATTACTGTAAACATGCTATAAATTTACGCAATATTTTCTTAACGTAAAGTCAAAAGTTCAGCCAGTTACTGTTGTTTAAAACTATATCTATTTATTTTGTGTTTGAAATCACGCAAAAATTGAAACAAAAATTTTGTGTGTTTCAAATAATTTCAAAATTGTTTTAAATTTACTTTTCAAACATCTTATATGATTAATATGCTACATTTATGCATTCATTTGGTTAAATAAAACCAGAAGTGTTAAGTTTAATTAAGCAACATTTATTTTTTAATTTTTTAATAATTTTGTAGTATTCTTATACACTTTTTCCATATTATTTTTAGTATGAAATGTCATATCAGACAGACGGCAAAATTGCCATGTCATTATTCTTAAGTAAGAAATACTGTAAAACTTTTATTGAAAAAAAAATAAAGAATTTATCTATCTATCTCTATCTTCATAAAGCTCCTCTGCAAAACACAACAAATACATTGAACTGTCGAGTGTTGAAGGCCTTAAACCTGAGCTGTTTTGAGAGTAACTCACGATGAATACTATATTCCCAATATATTAATGTATATACTAAATTTGATACCTAAGACGCAGTTTTAAAATTGTACTCAACGGGCTAAATTGTGGTAACTCAAATGGTGGTTGTCGTCTCAGATTTATCTCCAGGGATGGCGGCTGAACTAATGCTTATAAAATTACCGTGTCTGATTTGTTTATGTCTCTTATAATTCGCAATAATTTATTTACGTGTTTGTCATATTTATGAGTATACTAGTTTACTCAATCACATGTTGTTAGTTTTATGCCTGAACAGCATGTAATGAGTAAACAGCAACTCATTTTATGACAATTTTTAGAATTCTATTATTCCACTACAGAAAGACCACATTCCAATATTATTTTAATTAAAATAAAAAGAAATCAATAACAATTTTTTTTAATTACTAAAATATGTTTTAATTAAAATTTTTAAAATGCAAAATTTACACAACTTATATTTTAATTACTTAGCAACGAATTTCGGAATATTCCATCATCAGGCGAAAGCTTGATAAATTATTGCGAAAAGCGTTGCTAAGTAATTAAAATTTAAGTTATGTAAATTTTGTATTTTCGAAAATTTAATTAAGACATATTTTAGTAATTAAAAAAAAATGTTATTATTGATTTCTTTTTATTTTAATTAAAATAATATTGGTTAAAAAGCGCACAACAGGAGACAAAACTAATACAAAATGAGACCACTTACGTTGAGTTTCACTTCTGATGAAATCTGATGAATTTCAAACAATTGAAATTTAAGTCCAATGAAAAATTGCCAAAACGAAAAATGAAAATTCCCCCCAAAAATGTGTATGAAAAACAAAAATCGATATGGAGTTTTTTTTTAATAATACAAATTCTATATACTACTGAAATACATCAGCCAAGTAGAAGACTTAGCACTATTATATTTGGACTTGTTGAATTATTGATTCAAAATAGCTTTTAACGGCCTTTAGTCCAATTTTGCATATTTATCATTATTATTATTAAAAAATACGACAAATTGGAACAGGTATATCGGTTCTAAAATAAATGAGAAACAAAAAAAAAACAAAATTGTTTTTTGAACAAAAAAAAATATACTCACAATGCACTCAATATTTGTCTTTTTCTATCGTTTATTTTGGGTGCAATTTCATTACGAAAAATATCTTGCCAACTTAAAAATGAAAAAAGGACCCCAATCGTTAAAAATATTTCTTATTGTTTTGTTGTATACATGTTTGTATTAATTTTTAGCTTACATTTTTTTTGATAACGTTTTGGATCATTTTAATTTTGCGTTTAGGATCATTTTTCATTCTGGTCAGATTTCGTATAACACAATTTTTCCTTATGTATTATCTAGTTTTCAAAGAGAATTACGGAGGAAATTTCTTTAACTAAAACCTCCACTAAAATCTTAAAGTTTTTCACCTGATTATCTTTAAGAGTTTTAAATAATATTTTTTTTTCTTTTTGGAATTTCAACAAAAAAATCATGATCCAATTATATTTACATATATATTTGTACGGGTAATAGGGTGGATCAGGTTTATTTTTGTTCTAATTAATTCTCAATTTTTTTAATTAAATTCACCATGAACAAATTAAAAAAAAATTACATGTAACATTTAAAATTGTCTGAAAAAAATGTACGAGTATGTTTTTAAATATAACTAACTTTGAAATAGAATTTTTAATTACAAGGTTGTTTGGTAGATATTGGGAACAATGTGTTTGCCCTTTAAGAAATGTTGTGTAGGTAAAAGAAACAACAGCCACTTCCCTCTCTCCTATATTTTTTTTTAACAACATTTGTTTAATTTTTTTATAATATTGTCAAAAAATCCTGGCTTTATTTGTAAATGCATTATTCTAGCTTGCCACAAAAAACACAACCCAAAATTCAAACTAATATTTTGAAATTAATTTTTAAGTATGGTTATTATGAAGTTTTCCTAGATTTTGTTGAACGCGCCAAAATATTTATAGCCTAACGTAAAGGAATTGGGTCTAAAGCTGATTCTACTTTTGTAGTAAGTTATATGCTGACGGTACCAGAATAATTAAATAAATTAATTAACTTCAACCCCTCAAAAAATATAACACATTGTACTTAAATTTTGTATTGCCAATTTATAGAATATTAAATTCAAATTGTCCCGAAAAAAATATTTTTAATTTGTTGTGGGGTGTTGACGACCGAAAGACCATTACATTTATTTTAATTGGAATTGAAATCTATTTAAAAAATGAAACCACAAATCAGCCCCAAACGAGTAAATTGAAATATTTCAAGAGCTTAAATGATTGGCGCTCACGTTAAAGCTGCTGTTAACTACTAGTTTAAACAAACAACACTTCCAGAATGAAGTAAGGTCCAACAATAAATAAAGTTGACAAAAGTGACTTCAATTAATGCAATTTCGACAATAAGTATTTAAACCCAAGCCCATCAGTGCAGCAATGTTATAAAAAAGAAAAAACTAAAAAAGTTTCCAAATCTCGTTTCTGGGTGATGTAAGGTTTAAATTTTGTTTACATTTTTTTTTTTTGTTTGGAGAATCTAAACCAGGTAAGAAAATATCAATGTATTTTCCACTTTTCATTTAAATTAAATTATTTCTGGCCTAAATGTGATACGATACGGTAGAAGCAGGTTGTTTTCAAAAAGTTTGTTTGTATGTAAAACCAGTTGGATTTTGATGTGTGTGGATTAAGTCAACATGAAATAATTGGTCAAGTTACTTGGTTTAATTTTCTTAATCAAGATAAACAAATCAACTAGTTTATGCTTGCAATGTTTTAAATGTTACATATAATCGATATGACAAATCACAATAAAAATATAATATAGTGTTTGATTAAACAAAGAATAAAATAAACATCATAAAAGATATAAACAGGGATGCAATGAATTATAAAACATTAAAAATATTAATAACGAGTAAATTTTAATTCAACTTTATAGGTGCGGTAAGAGTGGGGGAATTTGTTTGTTTTGATGAATTATAAATCAGTAAATAAATTTAAAATGAAAAGCAAATTAATCAATATGTATTTTAAATTTTTATTACATTTTAATTATAATATCATGGAAAAACTTTACAAATAAATTTATTCGCTAACATTTCATTCTTAGATCGTGTGTGTTAATTGGATTAGAATTTTGATTTCACTTTGGACCTCGTAATTAATTTTTAACATTTGCACCTCATAAGTGGTATATAGGTACATTATTTTATTGGGATAACATGTATTGCTGTATTATTTATTATTGATTATTTTCTTTATAAATATGTTAAACGTATAGTACAAGCTTTAAGATAGATATAAGGGATTAGCATTGACCTTGATCTGTTTGCATTTTGTAATTTTGTAGTGCGTGGGAAAAACATAGTTGGCGAAGCTTTTCACATTCGTTTAGATCAACAGAAAAAAATGCATGACTTGATCACAGGTACACATTGAACATTTCAATATAAAACAGCCATTATAAAAAATTGATCGAAATCCATTAAGTCGTTAATGAAAAAGTCGAAAATCAAACATGCGCTTCTTTACCAGGTACCGTTAATACCATTTTATGTAAAATTTTGTTGGTTCAAAATATAGTCTATATCTTCAAAATAGTACACAAGATGTGTATAGAAACCGTTAGAGTATTTTTGAGCTACATTTGAGAGGATCTACCTTTTTTTTTCTACAAAAAAAATTATTTTATTTTTATTTTCGGAGCTAAATGTCAAGTTTATTCAAAACTCGCCCTATACTATCGCAAGTAAAAGGGAATATCTGTACTTGAGAGTATTTCTGAAGTTGGGTTTGAGGATATGTGATTGTTATTCCTTGAAAGGCGAGACAACAACCATTATAGCATTGTTCAAGACATGTAATTGCTTATGCGGTTTCTATTTCTTAAGTTTGTATGCTCGTTTTGGATTACATCTAAGTTGCTGGAACACCACCCAAGATATTAGAGTTGTACGTAAGATTTGAACGTAAAATTGCTAGACTGCTAGACTAAAAAGCGACCGCTAAGCAACAGGTAGCCGGTGTTATATATACCGAAGATCACATTCTGTTAAATTTCCTCGATTCAAGTACTACTCATGGACATTTACAAGGAGGCAAGATTCGCTTTAACGATAAAAGGCACCATTGAGAAAAATAAACCAAATTCACACATTTTCAATAAAAGTGCAAAGGCATAAGAAATAGCTTAGTGCAATTTTAACTTTCTACGAGACAATCTGAGCAGTTGGTCCACTGTTTAATGAGATATACCACCAGATTACTATTGAACCTATTTTTTCAAAAGCAATACATCTGAAAGCCTATTCTATACCTAATGATGGTCTCGATTCAATATAAAAAACTTAACTCAAACTAAATGATTTATGTAGCGACTAATATAATAATTTTTGAAGCCCTCATTTTATTGATTACTCAATTTAAATTATACAAAAATATTAATAATTCTTGTTAAGCTCAGTTTAAGATAATTGGCTTAAGTTAAAAAAATACACCCATAAAGTTTACCTCGATCGGACGTTTTATGTAATTTTGCCTTAAGCCTTTTGTTTAGGGTCTTATAGTCATGTTAGACCATCTACACTACTCCATCACCATAATAATGTCCAACTAATATTGCAAAAAAAAAAAACTAAAAAAAAAAAACATCGCCTTCATAATGTCTTTTGTAGTGTATGCATTAATTCCTCATTTGGCTTAGCTATGTGTAATGCTTACCTACTGACCACATTTATTTCATTCAAGGGTAATGCGCCTTTTGCAAAAAAGCAAACAAAAAACTGACGCATACGCCCATTTTATAACACGTTTATCAACAAAAAAAAGCACATACAAAATAGTATTTTTTTTTGGTGTTCCAGTCCACCTCTCCCTGACCTAGACTTTATGTTCTTGTCTAGAAAATCTAGTTATCCTATATCTACCAAGCAAAAATAAATCTGTGTCCGGAATCTTATCCACAAGTCTAGAAATAAAATAAATCCTTTACCTTTCATACTACCTAGGCATCGACAAATATTATGTAATAAAATCAATCGAGAATATACCAGAGTAGGCGCACCAGAAGCACAGCGCAGCTGAACGCAATTATATATACATCGCCATGGTACACATATGGTCAGACATAACTATTCACTATAGCTAAACAACTAATAAAACATCATTTCCCGAGAGGCAGACCGAGCTAGGCGAGAGGGCTACTACAAGCTGTTGTAATACAGTTTCAATTTAAAATAAATCATACCATCAACTAACTTAGAATTTATACCATCGAGACACTATTCCGAGGTAAGGTAAATACAAAAGGTGAAGCAAATAGATGTCTACCTACATAGTGTATATGGTAACAATGAAGAAAAAAAAACCATTTGACATGCATGCGAACTTTTGCTCTTGTTACAGAAAATCTGCACGACGATGCACTTATCTATACACTTGCACTAGCCAATGACAACAACCACCATTCCAACTGTAATATACCAATGAAAGTGAAATACAACACTTTGAAACGGAGAGTCTGATAAGTATGTACAAATAGATGGAGTGATTATTGTGGTCTTTTGGGTCTCTTTAAGAAGCAAATATAATATTATACTCAACAAACATATTGGCGAGCTTTTTTCTACCATCAAGCTACCACTCTCGGTGGTGCCGTTGTGGTGCCACTCAAAACTTTAGTTCAACTATTATTAAGTCTTTTCACTTGCTTTGATTGGTATTTCGGTGTGTTAGGGTTTTTCTTGTATAATATCGTTTCTTTTCCGTTAACTTGGTATGTTTGGATTTGTTTGTGTTTGTGGTTCTGTTTTTTTTTTTATTATTATTTTGAAGTATCAAGTGGCTGAGAGAGCATAATAAAGCGCTTGGGTTTTCCATTTTAATATAAAAGCAAGTGACTACTAAGCAAAGGCATCCAGTATACATCTTGGGTTTGTTGGATTAACCAACCCTTAAATTAAGTTTTATTTTAATTTTAAAACACTTTGTGTTTAATCCAATCAATAGAAAATGAAATCGATGGTAGGTGTTTTCTTATTTAAAAAAAAATAATAAATAAAAAAAGAAACAAATCATAAAATTCTGCGAAAATTCAAAGTGTTATCGTGATTTTCTATATTCCTTGATAAAAGTGACTTAATGAAAAGTGGACCAAAATCTTCATAATGTGTTAAAAAATTATCATAGAGGAGTATTACAATTTGATTTTATTCAAATTAATTGAGAAATCCTTTCAAACCAATATAAACGAAAGAGTTGAGCACCGAACTCGATTTTAGTTTTTTCTTAATTGTGATATCTATTTGAACAGTTTTTGTGGAAATATTTATTTCTTTTGATGAACAATGAAATAATAATAATTCAAAGAGTTTTTCAAATATATAATATTAATTACCAAAAATGTGCAAATTATTTTAAATATTTTGTGAAATTTTGTTTGAAATAATTTTCTGAATTAATTTTTTTGACAAAAAAAAAACAATATTCACACTAATTTAAATTGTATTCTTTTTTCGTAAAGAGCTTATCAAGAGCAATTTTCTTTATCAAAATCCATAAAAATAATTTTTCCTTGTTCATCATTCTATTGGTATTTTGAGACGACTAAAGTTTTTTTATTCACATCAGTTCACTGTCCGTCATGGCAAAAATTCCAAGCGATTTTAATTGGAATATTTTTGTATAAATATGAAATAATGATTTAAAATTTTTATCAATATTGAAATTAATTAGTAACTGGGTCAATCGTCACATCAAGCATTTTACAAATAAATTTAAAAAACAAACAATCTAAGCTTGATTGCATAAATATTTAAACAAAAACTCAACATCCGATTTTTTTGCATTTTAATTTTTGTTTATGCAAAATTCCCACGCAATAAAATATTCAATTTTAAATATGTTGATACAATGATGTACAAATCAGCATTTATGTTGATTTATTTTAGAATATATAGCATTTTTTTTAAACAAATTTTTGAATATGGTGTGATAATGGTATTGGAGTTTAATTTATTCAACATATCTGTTGAATATCTCAAACTCTTAATTAATTCTGAACCAAAAATAAATCTACCACACCCCCATATTTTTTGGCTTGATACCAAGCATTATACAAAACAAAAAGCTGCACCACACCCCCAAATGGCAAACATTCAAAAAGTAACCCAAAAGTATTTTGGCTTGCATCCAGCTTTCCATGCTTGAAACTGACGAATTGGCTACAATCCAAGCGGCTCAGGCACTCGTGTTAAATATTTTTCTCTCTTTTCATTCAAGCCGCAAAATAAAAAATGCCCTCGAAGTATTTTCACTTTCATTCTTGAAAATGAGAGTCTTAAAGTCTTAACTTCAATGAAAGCAAAAGTTATTTATTACAACTTTTAGGAAATTGTATCGCCACACCAGATGTGTAAGCGAAATCCAAGACGCAGATGCATTCTCTTTTTGTTAAATTTATCACATCTCTTTTAATTTACGTCTTTTCTGTGATTCATGTGTAATTGAAAGAGATAAAAGTTTATATAATTTTTTTTTTTTTGTTTTAGCTCGTTTTTGGGCTTTTGGCTGCAGTTTTACTGCTAACCAACGCTGAAGAAGCCAAAGAGGAATCCAAGAAAGCCGCAGTTGAGCCTGCACCTGCTGCCGCTACCCCTGAGAAGAAACAGGGCAAGCGTGGTATCTTCTCATCCGGATACGGATATGGAGGCGGTATTGAACTCGGCCATGGGCTTGGTGGTCATGGTCTAATTGGTGGTCATGGTATTATTGCCGGACATGGTCTTGGTGGACATGGTCTTGGTGGTCATGGAGGAGCAATCCTTACAACTGGTGGAGCATACGCCCATGGATTCGGTCATGAAACTGTTAAGACTGTCACACTTGTAAAGAACGTTGCTGTTCCTTATGCCGTCGAGAAGCACATTCCATATCCAGTAGAGAAACAAGTTCCATACCCAGTTAAGGTGGCCGTTCCACAACCCTACCCCGTTGTTAAACATGTTCCATACCCAGTTAAGCAAATCGTCAAGGTTCCCGTTCATATTCCTCAGCCCTACCCAGTAGAAAAGGAAGTTCCATATCCAGTGCATGTACCAGTTGACCGTCCAGTTCCATACAAGGTTCTAGTGCCACAACCCTACCCAGTTGAGAAAACCGTCCATGTTCCAGTCAAGGTTCCAGTCGCTGCTCCATATCCAGTTGAAAGGAAGGTTCCATACCCAGTTAAGGTTCCAGTCCATGTGCCACAACCCTACCCAGTTGAAAAAGTTGTCCATGTTCCATACAAGGTTGCCGTTGATCATCCAGTGCCATACGAGGTGGCAAAACCATACCCAGTGCCAGTGGAGAAACCAGTCCCATACACCGTCATAAAGAAGGTCCCAGTTGCTGTCCATGTCCCATACGATCGTCCCTATCCAGTCCAAGTTGACCGCCCAGTGCCAGTTCCAGTCAAGGTTCCAGTTCCAGCTCCATACCCAGTTGAGAAACATATTCCAGTGGCCGTAGAAAGGCAAGTACCAGTGCCAGTGCATGTTCCATATGACCGTCCAGTTCCAGTGCACATTGAAAAGCATGTGCCTGTTGCCTACGATAGGCCTGTACCATACAAGGTCCCAGTTGCCGTGCCCGTTCATGTTGAAAGCCATGGTATTTCTGGTCATGGATTCTCTGGAATCGGTATAGAAGGTCATGGAATTGGTCTCCATCACCATTAAGCTCTGATTAAGATAAAACAAAGAACAACCTGCATCCGGATAGAGGATTTTCATTACAAAAAGAGCCTAAGACAAGACAAACTATTTTTCACCACTATCTCTCTTCCCCCGCTTGTGTGTCTTTTTATTTAATTAAAAATTGTTACTAGTTAGTTAGTTTGTGATAAATGGAAAATACGGAACCATTATGCATCTTGATTGGATTACGCCGCTTTAGGTATTTATAAATATCAAAAAAAAAAAAACGGATGACACTGGATTGATGAGTTTTCGTGGAGTTCATACCCTCCAAAAATTTCTCACTCTCTATCTACCTTCTTAGCCAAAATAAAAGGAGTTGTCAAATAAAAGACAACTGATCGAATGAATGGCGCTTCAAAACATCAAACGTTGCGAGCATCCATTTTGTCTTTAACCTTAAAAAAAACTTGCCCAATATATAAGTATGTAGGTCCAATTTATTAGATGTATTTTAAACAAAAAGTAAAAAAAAATCAACGAAGTAGGCGCGAATATCGATTTTTCATTTTTTTACAAAAAAATAATAATATTATATTTTTTATTTAAATAAATATTTGTAAATAAATCCAAAAAAATTAATTTACGTATGAGTGTTTTCTTTGATCTTTCAAATAAATATACCGATTTAACTATTTCGGATTCTTTAAAAGTATGAAGTGGTAAATACTATGGTAAGCGTGGTATTTGAGAATTTGGGATACGGTAAGATTTGTATCATGTTCTCATTTCAATTTTTTTTTAAATTTATTTTGAATGAAACACCATGCTCATGCAGCAAATCAAAATGCAAATTTGGGTTGCTGTCTCTTCAACAACTTTCCAGTTCTCATTATTTTTTTGCAAAACAAATTTATTAAAATTCAAAACAGCTTCGATTTAAGTAGGAACACACATAACATTAACATACAAGTAAGTTGGTCTTAGACTGAATGAATTATATTTACGGGTTTTGAGAAATTCTAGAAAAGCAAGACCATAATTTCTCCTCTTGAGTAATAGTAGAGATGACTATTTATAATAACAGTGAATTGTGTGGATTTAAGTCCTCGAAAAGTTCAGACGGTCATATGTTTAAATTAAAGTTAAGATACAATATCACTTTAATGATTACAAAGTTATTTTCAAAACAAAATTGCCGAAATTAGTTGAGCTATCTATTTTAAATTTAGAAAATAATATTTTGCAAAAGCAATTGTTATACTACAAGAAGAGCTAGAGAACATAATAGTGTAACTGGGTTTGTTAAAAACAAATTAAATCAATTTTGTTCACATTTTGTTTGGGACCCTGCATTTTTCATTTTTTGTGAAGGACGAACTTGGTGAGGCCAATTTTTTTGCAGCTATTTTTCTTTAATTCTTTGGATTCGAAACTTTATCGCAATATCTGACTTCAGATTAAATAATCAGTTTGAACAAAAAAAGGTAGCAAAATAGTGTTAAGGAAAACATTCCGCTTTTTATAATCCTGTTTTTTGTTTGTATTATAAAACCCGGAATTTTAAAAGATCGAGATTTAAAAAGAAACTATTTAAAAAAAAAATATGGGATATTTTACCTTTATCGCTTAAAAAAACGGCATTCCTATAAATTAAATTTCTTTACTCAATTTTGTTTAATTAAAATTTGTATTTTTCTTTCAAATTTTTGCCGGCGCTGTATTAACAAAAACATATAAAGGGTATTCATAATCCCTTGAGAGCGTGCAAAGTTATAAAAAAAAAATTAGTATGTATATTTTTAAATACAAAAATGCTTAAAAATGAAGCATAATAAAATATTTTTAGATTGCTTAGTTGTTATAGTTTGAGGGGCAATAAGATACAATTCGAATTCTTGGACACATATGATTATATCAAATCTGACTCATATTAGAAAAATGGATTTAAAAAAAATATATTTCTTTTTCTAAAAATCGAAAAATAAAAGTTTGAAAATTTGAATATGCATTATTACATACATATTTATAGTTTTAGGGAGCATTTGTATAAAAAAACATAATTTTAATCGGTTCATCTAATTGTAAGAAAGTCGAAAATATAAAAAGTTGTTCTATGGGAAGTATTGTTATTAAAAAAATCAAAATATTTTTATACCTAGAAGTGGACTTCACTAATTTAAGAACAAAAAAATAAATATTTTTGGTGCCGTTTATGAGGAAAAAGAATTTGTACGGTGGGGATCGTGTGATTATGTTTTAGGAAAATATTTTTTTCGAAAATTCAAGAATCAATAGTGTCAATCGTCAAAAACTACTTTATTCAAAGCTTGGAAGAAATCGATCGAGTCATTTTCGAAATACATTTTTCAATACTTTTCAAAAAAAAATTGTTAAAATGCACGACTGGATCGCACGAACTTTCTCTTATGTTCGATCACATCGTATGCAAAAGGTTTCTTTTAAAAATCCAAATATTTTTTCGTCGTTTTGTACTTAATTTTTTATATATGTAGGTACAATGTTTTTTATTATTTAATAATATAAGCTTAAAAAAAAATTTTTTTAAATCATCCACCCGTTTTCAAAATATTGAATTTTCAAAAAAAAATATATTTTTTTTTAAATCCAAATAAATGTTTTTCGAAAATTTTGGTATGCAGTATTATTTATAATTTGAAGGATCTCTTACCTAATTTTTATTATCGAAATCCATCGAGCCGTTTATGAGAAATTTGAGAATCAAAGAAATGGCTGCATGGCAGGTACCGTTAACAACAAAATATTTTTTTAAAAAATTAACCGAAATGTAGCGTATATGTATCTAAAATAGTCCACACACTTTTTTTAATCAAAATCGTTAGAGCCGTTTTAGAGATAATTGAGATGGTAGACAACATTTTATGGCAGGACGTTAGTATTGGACTTACAAAAACGATTCAAAAATCTATTTTAGACAATCACCTAAAACGCTTAAATAACAAGTTTGAAGAAAATCGCTTCAGCGATCAGTACAGACAAACAGACGAGATTGCGTGCCCACTTTGTTGGTGTTCTCTATCATCGTAATGTCAACTTTGATTAAAATCTCGAGTTCCATTTTTTTCCAAATGCAAAACTTGCCCTATAGTACTTATATCAAAAGTAAAAATTGAAAAGTTTTGGTAGGTATATATACCGTTTAAACATTTTAGGAGCTTCTCTCTAAGAAATTTCAAAAAAAAAATTAAATGGACAGTTTTTCAGAGAATCGAAAACCAAAATATGGCTTTAATAGATGTACTAATAAAACCCATTGAAAAAAATACCCAAAGGTATATATTCTCTCCATTAATGCACTGATTTTTTTTATAAATATCGTTGGAGTAGCTTATGACAAAAATCAGATTTACGTTTTTGGCTCAAAAACTGTATGGCAGGTACCAATATTTTTGGTCTTAAAAAATGATAAAAAAACGTGTAGGCATATTACCAAAGAAACAATATGTACGAAGTTTGAAGAAAATCTATCCAACTGATTAGACTGTAGACTCGCGCACAGACAGACAGGCATACAGACGGATAGACAAACAGAATTGTGAAACCCACTTTTTTCGTCTTCGCTATCATCGTAATATCAAGCTTCATCAAACTCTCGAATTCGATTTTTTTACGAATACATTACTTACCATATAGTATTTACAATCGCAAGTAAAAATCAGTTAATTAATGCAGGGAAAAGGTACATTTTCTTATTCATTTTAAATGGTCTTCTTATGGTAGCTAGTTTCGGTTTTCATTTAATTGTAAATATATTGTTTGTTTTCAAATGCTTTTTTTTTTAAATTAAATCAAAAATCAATTTTTTTCGAAAGTTCAATATTTCGAAAACGAATTAATCGAATTCTTTGAAACTGTGGTCTTTTGAAATTTTCTAGAATACTCGAAAAAAAAACAATTTTCCCAAAGAAAAACCCAACCTATCTAGGTACCGTTAAGAAAAAAATTGTGTTCTCAAAAACAGATAGAAGAAATTTACAGAAAAATGTGTGTTTTCTTAAATGAATGCAGTCCACTTTTAAATAAAATACAATACATAATTCAATTGTATTATTTATTTATTTTTTTTTTTTATTTTTTATATAATAAATTTATATTATATTTATTTTATTAGTTATTAACGGTAGTTCCCATAGAAACACTTTTTATATTTTCCACTTTTTCACTATTGGTTGATGTATTGTTTAAAATCATTTTTGTTTTGTACAGATGTTGCTTAAAAATATAAATAGTATTGCATATTCAAATTAAAAAAAAAATTATTTATGTATATTTGGATTTACAAAACGGGATGGTAATTTGTTTTTGAATTAAAATTTAAAGCGCATCCATATTTATAATATTATTTTAAATTGGCGATTTTTTGGTAAGAATATTTTCAAAATCTTATACAACACAAATGTATTTTCCTTTAAAAAAACCGTTCCAATGATTTTTTTTGCTTAAGTCCATAATCTAGATTTAAATGTAAATTATTTGATCCATTCCACATTTATTTATACTACGAACTAGGGTAGACTTACAAAAATTGGCTTTAAACCTGTTTAATGATAACTAGACCAACCAATTAAGAACGTCAGTGTCAATTATATAAAAGTTTTTAGCTACAAGAACAAGTTCGTACGATCTATACGTGCATTTTAATTTAATTAATTTCAACGTCAGAATTTGTGTAGTTGTAACATTTTAAAATTCAAAATCTAATATAAGGCTTTTCAAAGCTGGGGCCAAATTCCCCAAGCTTGAGTTTTCTATGTGTGTACAAAAAATCGGGTACACATATGTACCTACATTTTTCAGATTCCGCATGGGTGAAATTTAAATTTGCTTCACAGATAACGTGTTCACAGATAAATTAATTAATCACCCATATTTTGAGCGTGCTTAATTTTTTTTTTCATGGAAAATCATTCACACCTGCGGAATTGGGCCCCTAGACAAAGGCCTCTATTTTTTTCATGGTTATAACAATTTCGATTTATTTGTCACAGGTCGTCGGTCCTTCTCTTCTTAAGATATCGTGTTGGACTTTAGGTTTGTCGTGCGGCGTCCATTTTTAGTCTTTTTTATCCATATTTGTTCCTGTCACATTTTTTATTCAAAGTTTCAATCGAATATAATATGTAATTCTCATTTTTCTATTATCCATATTAATTTCTATCTCCGGGAAGTTGAAAAATTCAGTTATAAATGAACTAATCAAGTTTTTTTTTGTCAAAAACAAAACTAACAGTTGCCCAGACTTAAGAAAAATATTTCCTAAAACTACATCTTTATGCAAAAACAAACATTACTTCTTAACGATCGCCTAAAAATGCTTAAAATTTATCTTTTAGAGTTTCAATCTTCAAATCTCTCAAACAAATTTGGTTGCATATTTTTTGGAGTGCGTGTTTAATTTTTCTTGCAATAATAACGGACTTGCAAAAGTTTAAACAAATTTAAATTTGAATTTTTTGTCTACTTCTCAGCGTTATGGATACGCTTTGATTGACTTGGGCAGTAGCAGTAATATTTCAGGCATAAAATATGAAATATAAAATATAAATGATTCTACGAGTAGTATTGTGTGAATATTATATGGTGTGATTTGAGTCAAATCGGTCCAGAAAAATGTGATAGCCTTTAGGTTTTCTAAAATGTTTCAATTTACCGCACAACTTTCTTATTTTTTTCCTAATTTTGATTATTAGGAGTGAAAATTGATATGGAGCTTAGTTTGGTTTGAAGAATAAACGAGATCAAAATCACTCTGTACAACCAGAGTTTTTGCCGAGTTTTGCATTTGAAAAAAAAAACAATTAACCAAAGATATTAAGATGATTGAGAATACCAAAAACGTGGTTCCGGCAATTCCGTCTGACTGTCTGTCTGTAAAACGATCTACAGCCTAAACGGCTGAACCAATTTTGTTCAAACTTGGTGCTTAGGCGTTTTAGGTGATTGTCCAAAATACATTTCTGAATAGTTGTTTTAGCCGCAAAAATAAAGGTACTTGCTACACAAATTTTTCTACCATCTTAATTATCTCGAAAACGGCTCTAACGATTTTGGTAAAAATTGGTATGTGTACTACTTAGAGTATGGTCTAATTTTTTTTTAATATTTTGATACTAACGGTACTTGCCATACAACCATTTTATTGATTTTCGACTTTCTCATAAACGGCTCAACGGACTTCGAACAATTTTTTTATGCCGGATCCCTTTCGAATTCTAAATAATACTGCATTTCAAAACTTTCGAAAAATTGTTTTTTTTTTGATTTTTGAAAAAAAAAATATTTTTTTTTTGAAAATTCAATATTTCGAAAACGGTTGGACGATTTTTTCTGAAATTTTGTTTTTAAATTAAATAATACTACAATTCAAAATTTTCGAAAAATAGTTTTTTTTGGATTTTTGGAAAAAAAATATTTTTTTTTTGAAAATTCAATATTTCGAAAACGGTTGGACGATTTTTCTGAAATTTAGTTTTTAAATTTATACTATTAAATATTTAAAATTTCATACCAATTTTTTTTAAGAAAAATTAAGTGAAAAACAACTTTAAAAATACATTTAGCCATTTCTCTTAAGAATCTTTAGCATATAACGTGATCGAACATAGGAGCCAGTACGCGCGATCCAGTCGTAAATTTTCTTATTAACATTCTTAGATCTGTTTTTTTAAAAAAACAAATCTTAACAGTTTTTTAACATCTGTATCTTTTTTGTTTTAGGAAAATGAGTTTTTCGACTTAATTTTAAAGAAATCGATTTCGACTGAGGTCATCGCTGAAACAAACGTTTTTTTAAGAGGCTCGAGAAATAGTATTATTTGGAGGCCATACAAATATTAGAGAAATGTTGGAAGAAGTGTATCGAGCTTTTAAAAGGAGTTTATGCTGAAAAATATAATATTTTTCTGCCGAAGAGTATTCCTTACTTAATTTTTAACGACTTAATGGCCCGCCTAATAGTGGGAGCAAGAATATACCATAAAGCCCAACGTGTTCTAGGAATTGATCGCCAGAAGATCTATATATAGACACATGAGCATTCTAGCTAGGGTTGTTGTGTAGCGTTTGTGTTAATACATAGTGCAGGTTTAGCTTCTCCAAAGTATTCCAAACATATACAGAGTTTCTTCAAGATGTGCTGTCATGCTTTGTTTCAAGGTCGGACAACGCAACGCGATTAACTATCTTAGACATGTGGGTTCGAGTCCCACGGTAGGCGGCATTCTTATCTATACCTCCATTTATAATTGGATACCGCCCATGGGTTATAATTATAATGAAAAAGAAAAGGCCTAATACTGAAATCTACTGTGCAAACAAAAATTTTGTCCTATCTTTCTATTTCCTTAATTTCCTTTCCTTTCCTTTTTAATTTTCGAGAAAAATGTTTTTTTTTTATTTTTTATTTCTAAAAATGTTTTTGAAAAATTTTGGTTTACAAATTACAATACTGTTTAAATTTCTATTTATAAAAATCGTTGGAAACGTTATTGAGAAAAATAAGATATACCGTTTTTTTTTTTTATAATCTACACGCGCTCAAGGGATTATAATACCCTTTAAATGTTTCAACACAGCTCCGGTGTGAGGGTGAGGTTAAGGAAGAGAAAGAATAATAGGAAAGATGTGTGGCGCGATATTCGGAGACTGTAGGTGGTTGTTGTCTCCGATTTTATCTCCAGGGATGGCGGCTGAACTAATGCGGAGAGAATTACCATGGCTTATTTATCTATGTCCCTTATAATTCGCATTAATTTTTTTTATTCTTTGTCATATTTTATCGGTATACTAGTTTTATCCAATCACATGTTATTAGTCTATGCCTAAACAGCATGTAATGAGTAAACCAGCAACTCATTGTATGACATTTATTTTTAGAAGTGGTTTTTAATGGAAAAATAAGAAGACATAGACTACGGCAGAGATCGAACCTGTGACCATGAGGTTGACAGGCGAACACACAACCATCGCGCCACGGCCACCCCAAATCGCTAAAATAAAAAAGTATGACAAATACCGTTAGTTTCGGTCTTAAAAATCGAGTGAGCAAATTAACGAAATACCAGTGTGTACAAAACTTGAAGAAAATCCACCAAATAGCTTAGGCTCTTGCAGAGAGACAGTTTTATGGATTCCACTTTTTAAGTATTTGCTATCATCGTAATCATCGTTCAAGTTTGATAATTTTTTTTTACGAATACACAACTTGCAATTAAAAAGGGAATACATCTTTTATTTGCATTCATCAATCAAGTAGACCAAAACAGCATTAAAAATAGCTTAGCAAATATTGTTAATTTTAAGTGTGTGGAATAGAAACCAAAACAAATAAGGCTTAATTTTAATATAAGTCGAAAATGTCATGATCAAACGAAAATCATATTATAATCATATATATGTATATACATATGACAGAAGATAAATAAACCGTTCGGTATCATTTTTGTATGCTAATATTATTTACAGTCAAATAAAATATAGTTGAAACCTTACGAAGCAACGTATACACGGGTCTGCTAGTATACAATATTGAAACTTTTGCCAAAAATATAAAAATATGAACTTCGTCGAAAACCTTTTCCTTCGAATTCGGTTCAATGTTATTTTCGAGTGGTGGTCGAAATATATAAGTGCTTTAAAAACAGAAGTATAAAATGTATATTGTGTTTGTGAGCTAAAGAGAATAATACAAGAAACAATTAAAACTATTGAACCCCTTGTGCAATAATACATCGTGAAGATGGTGTTGAAGTAGATTGCGGTATTGCGTGAACTATAGAAATTGCCCCACGAAATATGTTCAGGTGTTCGCTCGCTACACATAAACTACTATTCACAATTGTCACAAGTTCCCCGAATCCAGCTATCAAAATGTACACATCACAAATCTAATTATTTGTCATTTAAGTTTGTCTATGCTCATTGCAGCTTCCGAGTCCTATATCCCACTGACTCATCTGTTGTACCGTTCGTCGACACCAGAACGTATACATCATACCTCGATTCACAACATTACTTCACTGATAGTTCAATCGCATGAGGTCTTTACTTATAAACAAAAACACGCTCGATTATTCCCAATAATGCCGCTGCTTCTTCTATTTGCTAAACTTATAGTTAGGATAGTTTATGGCTTCATACTTTTTTTTTGTACAGTGGTTTTGTTACCCTCTGTCATTGGTAAAAATAAAAAATAGTTTTTCTACTCAGTATCTACTTCTCAACGAATTTTTAGTTCTTTTACTTTTGATTCTATCTCCAGATAAAAGAAAAGATGTCTGTTCTGGATTTCAGATCAATAACTCAGAAGAAGCCACTTTGTTAATCGGCAATCAAAACCGAATACAAAAACCCATTATTTTAGCAGCAGTCACGTGCGACCAAATGTTGCATTTAAATTGTACCCTCTTGCTGTATTACACACCAGACATTACTCTACTGAACTAGTAACAACATTTTTCATTGCAACATGTAATTATTAAAATGAACGATGGCAAGAAACTTCATGGAGTAGAGTATCCACAGTTTATTGGTTTCTATATTACTTTGAGTGTGTTGAATTTTTGCACTATAAATACAATTTCATACAAATTTTTTTTCCTCGTTTTTAGTCTGACGTGAAAATGAGAATTACGCAATATTTTTGCTGTTAAACCAGCTCATGTGCTACATAAAGTGGCAATAAGGAAGTTTCCAAAGTCTTACCACTCCGGCCGGCTCTGCGCGGAGGCGCACGGGTAAAGAAGCCAGGTTTGATAATGTTTCTTTTGTTTTTTGTTGCTAAGTGTAGTCTTAAAATGAAAATGATAAGTGTTTCGCATTTATTTTATGCGGTTATTGTAATTTTTAAGAATATGAATTTCAAATACAAAATTTCAGTTTCCTTGAGGAAAAATCAACGATTTAAAAAAATAAAAAAACAATACCTTCAGAGAGATTTACAACGCAGAGGGTCCATACCATTACCATAAGACTAAGACCTCGTGCATTGATCTTGTGCTGAAAAATGTAATTCAATATCTTTTCACTCTGATTCGCATCTTGTCTTTTTAAGTCGTTAGTCGTTTGTTATCGCATTAATTACGTAATTCATCAGGTTCACAACGACGCGATGGTTAAATTTTTTTTTATAAGGCTTGAGTGTAAGGGTATTTGGCTTTGAGCTGAGGAATAAAAACTAAGGAAGTCGTTTGAATTTAATATGAATTGCAGCCATGAGCTAAATAAACAAGTTTAATAATATTGTTAGCCAATTATAGTTTAGTTGCATGCAGCAGAAGTGTATACTCAGGTGTGAACTAGATAAATGGACTGGACTCTAATCTAAAGCTTATAATCTGAAATCTTAACTTGATAAAATTTTAACTTTAAACTCGATTCCAATGGCAAAATATTTCGTGAAAGTTTATAGATAATTTTTTGTTTAACAAATTTAGTCACCAATAAACTTAAGATACTCGATACCTTTCAAAAAAAAGATTACAATGAAACAGAGGCTTATAAAAAAATATACTATATACCATACTACACCCAAAGCTTAATCAATAGGTATATTTTAATGGTTGGTTATGGCATTTTTATTGTTAGAACTTCCATGCCACACTTTTCTGAAGGATAAGATGGATAATGGATACCTGAGTTGCGTCGTCAGTTGAGCTCAACACCGAGTTAAGTATAGAATAATTCTTCGACTGAGATTAATATGAAGCTTTTATAAAACAGAATAATCTATCCTAATGGTGGGTGAACTATTTCCAGTTGCATCTAGGTAACTAGTATGAATTAATAGCGAGCCCTTACTATACCCCAACTTAATGGTCAAAGTTTTTCTCATGTCGTCTAATGCAAGATGTTTGATTCTTAAAAGATCTGAAAACTAAAACATAGATCAGAAGGCCAGCACAGCCTTCTCAAAAAATTGGGCTCTCTAGTTAACGTAGACATTCTGATAGGTATGGGTTGATTGTTTGGCGGCCCGCACTTTATTTAGAGTATACCATTAAAGGGCTTAAAAAGGTGTAGTGAACATCTCGAGTTGTCACCACATAAACTCTATGATCCTGCTCCACAGATGACTTTAGTATCATTACAATTGAATAACCTATTTATTATCTTGCAACGCGTTAAGACAAAACAAAATAGATTAATGGATTCCCAAATATTTACTAAGGTCACTCCAATACCACACATATTATTCTTCATTTACAAAAATAAAAAAAATGCACGACTGAATCGCACGTATTTGCTTTTAAGTTCGATCACGTCGTGTGCAAAAGATTTCTATTCTTAGAATCTTACACCCAAATTAATAAACATGGACTAGGGAAGGTTTAGGACTTATTCCGTGGACTAAGTGCGGAATACTATTAATAAAACAAAATGTCTGCTATTTGACGTTTATCAACTTAGTCCTTCGCTCGACCAGCGAAGACGGTGGTCAGAGATGGACTAAGAATTGACATTTAAGAAAAAAAAATTACAGGGACATAGAATAAAAAGGGGTAGAGTTGATACTTATTGTAGTAGATTTTGATCGATTTTTTATTAATAGGAAATTTTAGTCCATGGTCTAACTCGTATTCCATGGTTATGTAAGTCCATGGACTAAAGGTGGACTAAGCTTTTTTATTAATAGAGCTGTTAGAATCTAAATATAAAGGGTTATCCATTTTGCGGTTTCAAAAGTAAACGTAAATAAAACACATATAAAATATTTTTTTGTCATGATATTTCTTTTTTATTATAAAGTTTGAACGTTGACATTATATGTGAAATACTACATCATTTAAATGACCACCACGCGAATTGTTGCAAGCATCGATTCTTTTGAGGTAATTTTCGACCACTTTTTGACACATATTGGGCGGTATCTCAGCCATAACTTGACGAATGTTGGTTTTCAAGTGCTCAAGAGTTATAGGTTTATCTGCATAAACACGGTCTTTCGCGTAGCACCACAAAAAAAAGTCCAGCGGTGTCAAATCGCATGATCTTGGTGGCTAGTTGATATCGCCACGACGAGAAATTACGCGGCCAGGAAATGTCTCTTGCAATAAAGCCATATTCGGTCGAGTTGTGTGGTATGTGGCACCATCTCGTTGAAGCCACATATTCTCCAAGTCGTATTCTTCAATAGCAGACAAAAAAAGTCGGTTATCATATAACCATAACGCTCCGAATTGACTGTGACAGTCGTTCCATCGTCGTTTTCGAAGAAGTAAGGTTCACACCTCCGGACCAAAAGCGCCCCAAACAGTGACTTTATGTGGATGCAATGGACTCTCTTCAATTACTTGAGGATTCTCAGAACGCCAAATACGACAATTTTGTTTATTAACATACCCACCGAGTGAGAAATGTGCTTCGTCGCTGAAGAAAATTTTGTTCGAAAAATCGCGTCCACCGCCTGTTGTTCAAGCAGCCATTCGACGTATTTACGACGTTGTGAATGGTCAGCTGGCTTCAGTTGTTGTGTGAGCTGGACTTTATATGGATGTAGGTGTAGATCCAAATACAAAATACGCCATAAGGTGCCGTAAGACAGTCCTAATTCCTGAGAACAACGAGGAATCAACACATTCGGGTCTTCGGCAACACTTTCACTTACAGCAGCGATATTTTCAGTGGTACGAGCGAAAGGATGACACAGACCTTACAATATCTGTAACCAATCCAGTCTCTTCAAATTTCTTCACAATTTTGCCAATTGCTTGCATAGTTGGACGATTATGTAAACCATAATCTCCTCTTAAAGCACTATATGTGGCTGTGGCAGAATCACCATTTTTGTAGTAGATTTTAACAATTTTTGGCGTTGTGCGATAGTTAAGCGATCCATTTTCGTAAAATCAAGGAGCCCACTCCTTGATTTCACTGTACACTATTGAGACTTTTCCCGACACTAAAAGTACTAAATCGTCTGCGTACGCTACGGCTTTCACACCACTATTCCTTAGCTTGACAAACATTTTGTTTATGACTAAAATCCACAGAAGCAGCGACAGAACTTCACCCTGTGGTGTTCCTCTATTTACATATTTGGTATCAGTAGAGTTGCCTAACAAACCTATAATCATCCTCACTAAGCATAGAGATTTAACATTTAAATCCATTGACTTAAAAACTTAGACCCACTGTGTTGACTTTCACAGCCTCATGTTTAATTTGAAACTGTTTACTGAAACAACAAGTCTATTAAAATAGTGTAGTCATATACATCACTTTTCCTTCCTAATAATTTTTTCCATAAAAATTCAACCTCCATTATTAAACAAATATGGGCAAATACAACGACGTCAAAACGGTGTAATTTTCTGTTCCAATTTGTTTACCTTTAAATAAATATACAAAAAAGATTGCAAATTGATTAGACCAAAGATCAAGGCAACGCATCTTGCATTTCTTCGAACTATAAACATATTGAAAATGAGCTCAAGTTTCAGCTGCTGACACTAAAATGTCAATAAAGAAAAAAACAGACATTGCCTATATTAACAGTAGTCGATATTAGCTACAATACATAGCCTTAGCTGTCACTTTGGGCGTTAGCCTTGTGTGTTGACAAATTAATAAAATAAAAAGATCCACCAAATAACTAAAAGCTGGGCAAACAATAATTCATTTTTTTTTATTTTCATGTAATATATCATTTGTGTGTGTGTATGTATGTAAAAAAAATTTAAATAATAAATTGGAAGCATTTTCGTTTTTTTCTTATTCATCCACAATAACTATATGTATGTACACAGCACAGTTTGAATAGAATCTATTAATCAAACTTAATCTGAAGCCTAGCTTCCTCATTTTCTTTAACGTGGTTATGCCTTTTTTTGCTGTTAACCTTAAGGTGCGTTATATATTTTTTGAAAAAAAAAACAAGTTAAGATGTCAACCAGAAATATTATAAAAAATAAACTACTAAATAAATAAAAAAATTATTTCAACTTTATCGGAAAAAAAAACTACAATCACTTAAAAATAGATGCCACTATCATTCAATTTACAAAATAGGAACTATTGTGCATTCAGGGTGTTTCGCAGAAGGAGTGACTAAAGGGTGGTGACAAGAAACAAATCGTAGGGCGGGGGGAGATATTTATTTCCATGCTTTTAAGCGGGAGGGGCAATTTTCTAAAACAAATTAACTTAAAAGAAAAAAAGTATATAAAAGACAACGGTAACACTTAGCTAATATTATACGAAAACGTAACGGATCAACGCATTGACTCTCTGACGTCACCTCAATTTTTTTTTATCTATATAACAACACCGTTAATGCGTTTATAGAAAAATTCATTTCAACGCAGGTGTTAAAAACACATTGACAACATTTTTTGTTGACAATTACAATACGTGGCACAATTAGGGTAGATTTTGACGTCATTTGTACGTCAAAGAATCAGTGCGTTGACGGATTACGTTTACCGTGTAATTCTACCTTTAGACTGTCATGTTGCACTTCTTTGTAAAGCCAGAAAACACTTTTGTAGTGAAGCATCTTTCCTCTGACTGTCCTGCAATCTGAGGGAGTGATTACGTAAGAAAACATACAAAAGTGGGTCCTGCAATTCCGTCTGCCTGTCGGTCTGTCTGCATGTAGGCCAATCTACAGCTTAAACGTCATAGTGATAAAATAACGGTACCTTCCAAACAATTTTTTTTATAAATCTTAATTATCTCAAAATCGGCTATAACGATTTTGATTTAAAAATTTGATGCAAGGTGTAGTCTACATTTTGGTGAAAAAAAATGTTTACAAAAAATGTAATTAAGAGTTTACATAAAATGGTTATTAACGATCAAAGAATGGTTTTTTTTCGACTTTCTTATTAACGTCTCAACGGATTTCGATCAAACTTTTTTGCAGGAGGTTCTTTGAATTCTAAATAACACTGCATATAAAAATTTAGGAAGAATAATGTTTTTTGATTAAAAAAACATTAACTTTTTTGAAAATACAATATTTCGAAAATGGGTGGAAGATTTTGTATAATGCTAGAAAATCGTACCAAGCATTTAATGAAGTATTGTATCTTCACCACATTTGATGTATTTTTGTGATCTTCAGATTTAAAAAGAAAAAGTAAAAAAAAAGTAGGAAGGTTGTCCATTTGATTTTTTTTTTCATTTTAATAGAAATAAAATGCACGACTGGATTGCACGTACTTGCTCCTATGTTATTTTTGGGGCTAAAACAACGATTCAAAAATCTATTTTGGACAATCACCTAAAACGCCTAAGCACCAAGTTTGAACAAAATCGGTTCAGCCGTTTAGGCTGTAGATCGTTCTACTTGCCATACAAATTTTTCTACCATTTTTATTATCTCAAAAACGGCTCTAACGATTTCGAAAAAAATTGGTTTGTGTACTACTTTGGGTATGGTCTACATTTCGGCCAAAAAAGTTTTTAAAATATTTTGTTATTAACAGTACCTGCCATAAAACCATTTTATTGATTTTCGACTTTCTCATAAACGACTCAACGGATTTCGATAAAAATACAGGATCTCCTTCCAATTCTAAATAGTATTGCATTTCAAAATTTTCAAAAAATATTTTTTTGGATTTTTGAAAAAAAAATATTCTTTTTTTTTGAAATTTAATATTTCGAAAACGGGTGGACAATTTTTTCTGAAATAAATTTCAGTTTTTGTATTTATATTATTAAATATTAAAATGTTCATACCAATTTTTTTTAAAGAAAAAATTTAAGAATTTTTATATATAAAAAATTAAGTGAAAAACTTTAAAAATATATTTAGCCGTTTTATTAAGAATCTTTTGCATATAATGTTATCGAACATAGGAGCAAGTACGTGCGATCCAGTCGTGCATTTTATTTTAATTGTATTTAATTTTGTTTTTAAAGTCATAATTTAACGAAAAAAAATGTTCGATGGGTTTATTTTTTTTTAAATTTTATGTTTTATTTTTGTTTTTGAAATACTGAATTTTCAAAAATAAAATATTATTTCGAAAGATTAATATGCAGTGTTATTGAAAATTTGAAGAACCTCCTACTTAATATTTTGATCAAAATCAATAGAGCCGTTAATGGGAAAGTCGAAAATCAAAAAAACGTTTCCATGACAGGTTAATGACATTTTATGTTAAAACTTTTGTTGGACAAAATGTAAGCCAAATCAAAATTGTTAGATCCGGTTTCTCGTTAGTTAAGCTTTTTCATAACTATTGTATAGAAGGAACCGTAATTTTTTGGGCCTCCAGTATCGTGTTATTTAATCCAGTCTTAATAATTAATGAGCAGTGTGTTGGACTGTCACGCCAAAGTTCTGGGTACGATTTCCAGTCACTTCCACTTAAAAGCCCTTTTGAGGCTACTGCCTCTTGCGAGGAAGTGACAAATCATCCAAGAGTATTCTTGGCATAGAATAGTGCTGCTCATTTTAGACGTTCGGATGCGGTTATAAACATTCCAGTAGACACGCGCATAAGAATGGTTGACAGTTGTTGTAAGTCACTAGGCCCTAGTTCTTTTTGAGCTATTGGGCCACCAAAAATATAGAGAAGAATATACAAAAGTGAACTAGAGTTTTAAAGTAAAACGGACCCAGCGAAAAAGTTGGATTGAATTTACTGGCTCATGAATAGCCAATGAACCATAAGTACTAGGGCCCGAAAAATAGTCTAATAAATCAGTGAACTACAAAAAAAAAATGTTTGTCGAACCAGATTGAAATAAAAACACTTTTTCCAGCTACCTAATATATGGACCTTTGTGTCCGTATTTGATGTGAATTATTTCAGAATAATGATTAACATCTATCGAAAAATTCTCGGAAATCAGTTAATGCATTTTGTTATTTTTTTCACAAATATTTAAATAAATATTAGTTTAATTGAAAAAAAATGTAAATAAAATGAAAACATTTTGTTTTTATTTTTACACAGATTCTGTGATATGACTTATCCACAAATTAAAACAAAGCATACATATATCCTTGATCATAAGGACCTTACAGCAAGTACATGCGACGTTATGGCACTTTCTTTACGTTTTACACATATCCATTCAAAAAATAATACTTTCTTTCCCGTTTTGTGTAATTTTTCCTGTTTGCCTGAATGGCTGGCTATACGATGTTATGATCAGAAGAATTATGTCAATCTCGTTGTTCCACTAGTAACACACTGTGCCTAATCTGGTGTTAGAGCTAGTTATACATCCATGAGGGGTATGCTCCTTTAACAACTACTGACCTGTTGCTATTTTCTTTCATATTACATAATAATTCAGCAACTATACACTGAGCATTTTGGTAACCACATACTATATATTGACGAAAGCCAACATTGAAGATATGACTAAACTTGCACACGGCGAAATGGTTTTACCTTTTTATCTGAAAGAGAAATGAAGTGTCTTGCAATGAGATGCAGATTGTTGTACAATATTAAACTACGCGAACAAATGATTTTGATGATTGTAACTCAACTGATCCAACGATAGTTGTGTTTGAACATTTCAATTCCCACAAGCTTTTTATACTTTTATTCCACTTTGGATATTACCGATGGCGAAGCCGTGATTTTGGTAGTTACAAAAAATAAACAAAAAGTCAAACCATTTCTTGTAACAGTGAAAATAGATTTCCTGACGTGGACAGGATATGCGTTTCTATTTAGTTGTATTTTTTTGTAAGGTGATTAAAATGTATTAAATAGAAAAATCGTATGAGTAATTGGATTGACTTAGTAAAACAACGTTTCCTAACCGGTTAGATATTTATTCAACAAAATAAATGTTCGTAGTGTTTTGTTTTTTACCGCAACTATGAAGTGGTTGTAAGAAGCGGTTGTAGAATCCTTTCATTAAATTAAAAAAATTGCTAAAGATTTGCTTGATTTCCGATTAAATAATCTGAAATTACAGGCCTGAGCAAATATAATAAAAAAGGCGATGAGAAAGTAAGTGCTTGATTAATGAGGGGAAGAGTGTTGAAATTTCGAGTTCATTTTTATTTAATTTGTATCTTATGTTAACTGTTGAAAATAATGTGGCAAAAATTAAAGACGTTGGTCTAATATTTGGCTTTATAATTCAGTTAGAAAAATTATTTGTTTCACTTTTTATATTATTGTAGATCGTTACAGAATTTTTCAATTTTAAAATGTTTGATTTAATAAATACGAAAGAGCTGTCGTCAAAACTGCCATTTTAAAATTTTTTCACCATTAAGGTCCCTATTACTGGTTCGTTCTTATCTCATTGACAATAAAGTTTTGATTAATTTTTCTTATAAAATAAATTTCTGCTTGATGAAGCTAATGGAAAACAAAAATGTTCATTTCCAAATCAATTGTACTTTCTCATACCAACTTAACATAATTAAGAAAAACAAGTCCAATTTTTCAATACATGGGTAATAATATTTTTTTTGTTTAATATTTTAAATGAACTTTTAAAAAACAAGGATTTTTAAGATTGATTTTTGAAAAATTAATATTTCGACATTGAAAATTTATTTCTATGTGTGGATACATTCTTAAGTCATAAGAGTTGGCTTGAACAAAATTTACAAATAAGAAGTTTTAAAGCGTCTTGTTTGTAAATTCTGTTTAAATTTAAAAAAAACACCATTATTTTTCTTCCCAGAAAGCTCTCTTCTACAAACTTTTCAGATACGGAATCTCTACAAAAATGATAACAGTTATCAGGGCAATCTACAAAAAAAATATTGCAATGGTAAATCCCTCTCAGACTAGTTTGATAAGAAAAACATTTCACATGCAGCAAAGTTTCAAATCTTTCGAATAGCTGAACTATCAATTCTTTTTTACGGAGCCCAAATATTTGGATATTTCTTACCTTCGACGCGCGTTACTGAGTGGAACAAATTGGGTAACGAATCTTTAGCAGATTTTACAGCATCAATCAACGAAAGTAAGAAGCCCTTAAGTTAAAATTCAACAATTTGCTAAGGAAAAATTAGAAATATGTTGTATGGGTAAGTTCCCTAAAGCAGCGAATTCGTCATGTGTGTCAAGTTAGCACTACCACTTCCAAATTTTAAAGAAATTCTTATTGGATTAATTGTCGTAAATTTGCCGTGCAAGAAAAAAATTTGTCGCGCTTCTTTTTTTAAAAAATAACCCCTGGTAATGCTAAATTGACAGTCAAGTTAGCATTACCACCTCTCAAAAACGGTGGATATATAGTCAAAAAATAAAAAAGGATATGCCATTAATTGTCGTAAATTTGTCGTATATAATGGCGAAAGAAAAAAAAATTCGCTTCAGTTTTTTTGTTAATAATTAAAAGATCACTACCTAAACCACGATTTTTCACCTAGCACTTCCACGCTGTACAGTATGTGTTTTACTACTTTTTTTGCAATAAAATTTGTCTAAACAATTGTCGCTCGACGTCCTTGAGTAAGTTGTGCAATCAAATAATTTGTCGCGCCTTTTTCTAACAAAAAACGCACTTTTAGTATAGCCGACATTTAATGGCATACCCATTTTAATTGTTTGACTTCATATACACCGTTTTTGAGGGGTGGTAATGCTAACTTGACTGTGAAGTTAGCATTACCAGGGGTTATTTTTTAAAATAACAAGCGCGACAGTGAAGTGGTAGTGCTAACTTGGCACACATGAATTCGTCACATTTCAGAACCTACTACAGCAAACTGAATCATTTTTTAAAAAACAATACTTATATTCTGGCACAAAACTCAACAGAATGTATGATATTCAAAATAGGAGGTAAAGTCATTGATTTTAATTATATTCCGCATCGACCAGAACTACCATTATTGTGCGACCTATGCGATTTGAAAATGCGCGAAGATGTATGGACACTCTTAGTTTAGATGAAGTGATCAATATTTTGAATGAAGAGCGTAGTTGGGACCTTCTAGTAGGGTATATTTCGAATACTTTTCGTTACAGAAACCAAATTATGCAAGAAATTTTTTAAGCTTTGTTTTAATGGCTTTTTTAAATTTCTGGAAATGTATAAATTAAATCTAAATGTAACTCTGGTAGATGCCCTTCGGCCAAACCATAAAAGTCGTAGTAATATAAAAAAAACACTGAAATGTAACTTGTGTATATATTTATGAAACCAATAGTTGCATAACAAAATTTTCGAAAAATAATGTTAGTTTAATTAGTTAGTTAAATAATTAATATAAATAATTATTTAACTAACTAATTAAACTAACATTATTTTTCGAAAATTTTGTTATGCAATATTAAAAGAAGAGAAGAGTCTTTGTAAAAAAATTTAAACCAAAATCTAGACTATATCCATAATAGTGCACATACTTTTTTATCAGAATAGTTAGAGGCGTTTCCGAGATAATTAAGGTGGTAGAAAAAATTGTATGGCAGGTACCCTAGTATTGGGTCTAAAAAAAACAATTCAAAAACCTATTTTAAGCAATCGCCTCAAACCGCTTAAATACCAAGCTTGAAGAAAATCGCCATTTAGGCTGTAGCTCGTTATACAGACAGACAGACAGAATTTCGGGACTCACTTTTTTAACGTTCTCTATCATCGCAATGTCAATTTTGATTAAAATTTCGATTTCGATTTTTTCTCCAAATACAAAACTTGTCCTATAGTACTCGTACCTATATCACAAGTAAAAACTTGAAGATAAGAACAAGTTATAGGAGGTTTAGTTATCAAAAATTTCATAGCAAAACTGTCAGTGATAACCACAATACCACTGCCTTCAAAACAAACATTACATGCACATCCAAAGTCATTAATTTCGGCAAAAATAATTAGTAAATTTACAACGAGTTAAGACTCAAAAAATTGTTGGTTCTCCAAATCCTATGCCCACAGTAATGTCAATGATTTGATTCCTAATGATAAGTGTTTGATAACCATTGACTACTGCACTCCTCACGTCTATCCCTCAGTTTTCAATATTTTAGTTAAACATCCATGCAGAAAATATTGGGGTGTCGGTCGTGACCAAAGGCTACAACACAACAATTTATACATATGGCTGGGTAGATGGAGTGCCGTCTTTAATCAGGAATCTTGTCTCTTCGGCTACCCAACCTTGGTGGTGTCTTTCAAGCAGATAAGACGTAGTAAAAATACTTAAATAGTATCAAATCAGAACCGGACTACTAATAATAATTCGGGTAGGCAGTATTGCCTTGTAAATTGGTGTAGTAATGTATATAGAAGGAAGCTGGACATTTCTTATAAAACTCTGGAAGAAGATTTGCGGGAACCAATAGAAAATATAATCTGTCTTTTATTTGCTCTGTAAATTACATGCCCTGGCGGGTTCAGACAGGATAGACATGTTACCATTTGAAATTTCAACATTTACTTGTTAGCTTTCAGTACATTTCTTAAACTTATCTAACATCTGTTAAGGAAATTGTACCTTGCCAAAAAAAAACCTATTAAAGCGAAAAGTTTCGTTTGATAGAAATTAGCTTTCTTTATGGCAATGCATCTTAAGAAATTACGTGAAGGTGTTATGTGAAGGTATTTTGTCTTGGTTCTTGGTCCAGTAGGCTTTAACTTTGTCTGTGATCTCCTAACTATACGCCGTTATATCATTAACACACTAAATCTACAATTAGAGACGAATAAATAACCAAATACTCTTCAAGGAAATCTGCACTCTCTAAAGCGAACTTAATAACTGACACTAATATTGAGGATAATGAGTTAGGAAACTATTCCTTAACTATATTTTTTTAACACTGACCCTTTTTAGCTTCCATTTTCTAACAGAATTCAGCGCAAGATGCTTATATTGCTTACTACTTAAGCTGAATTCTTTAATTGGCTGGAGTATGTTTTATCGATTCAACCAAGGGCTATTGTTTGAAAAAAAATTAATAACAGATATTTAACCATTTATTGAAAACTTTATAATAACACTTGTTTATTACAGTCTACACCAATAACACTACTCTTTCCATCAAGTTTTTAAGCAATAATAATTATTATTGCAAACATACATTCGAAATTTTAATCTGTTTAACCTAGAAAATCGTATATAAAACATTTACAACTAATCACCAACTCTTGCTAACAACAGCTAGGGAATAAAGGTAAACTAGCCACCAATGACTTTTACGCAATAAAAGCACTCAAATCAGTGCTGCGCCACTTGGTTGTGCACTTCACAAGCACAGTATATGGGCACAGAGACCCCAATGTGCGGTTACAACATTTTCAAAGATTTACCGACTCCTTGCACCAAAAGGCCCTACTTCAGCTCACCTCATTCATTTAATTTTTGCTGATATTAAATCGTGCTCCAGTGCACATGACTGATTGCCTTACCAAGTTGTAATTTACGTTAGCTGTGTTAATTTAGTTTTACTATAGGTACCAGTATTACCAAATTTTTTTTTTTTTTTTTTTTGCTTTTTGGGGTAGGTAAGTTACAAGTAGATAAATCAGCAAGAAATTTTGTGTGGTTGTCTGATGTTCAACATCATAAATTTTTGTTAACTTGCTTCGAACATCATGTTGCATTAATTATATATTATACTATTTCTCCAAATATTCGGAACTCGTTAGCCATTCTACACTATGACGTCTTCTTTGAGGGTTAATAACCCAAAGTGTGACGACCATCCAGGTGTTGAATTAAAATTGGAATACCAACTAACAAATTATATTGCACACAGGTGGTTTTGCGCTCTCTGAGAAGACAGCGACATTTTTATTATTTTTGATTCCTCCCACGTCTAACTACCTGCCATTAAAAATTGTCAATCAAGTTGTGTTAACAGGCCAATAAAAACAAAAACAAAAACCGGCCAATTTATCGTAAAACGCAAATTGAAATAGGCGAAGACATTAATTAAAATCACTACCGCAGTAGCTCAAGGCTGTTGGTGGTTGATTCGAATCGATTTTTTTTTTTAATGAATTTAATTTTGTTTTTGGTTTTCTTCTCTAGTTCTTCTTCAAATGCAGCATCAATTTGAGATACATCAAGACCTCGCTCGTTAGGGCTTTTGTTCCGAAACCAATGTCAAAATAAAGTCTTTTGTTTTTTTTTTTTAATTTGAATGGTTGGAGGGGGTAAATATAAGCGAGTACGTATATTGGAAAAAGAGGTTGGTACAATCGACTTACAACCACTTTTTTGAAAGATTCCATTAGTTTTCGGATTAAAGGCAGTTAGGAGAGCTGATGATTTATGAACAGGCAGCAACCAATGCAATTACTTGTTGAACCTTACCATTTGGGTTTAATGATTGTTCTTCTCATTTTTAAAACAAATGTGATGAAATATTACAATATTGCAACCCTGAATTTATTTATATAGAGACTACACCAATATTGATCTTGATCTTAGAAATAAAAAGAGGCTTACATGTTGTTAACTTTGGGATTGTATTCAAAAGAATAACAAAAGAACTACACATCCAATCAAACTATAATTTGTTTGATTTTAAAGGAGAAAAGTCTATAAACAGCTTTATGAATAAAAAAGACCAATAAACAAAAGGAGCGTTTTTTCTGGATTTCCTTTCCATGCGACTGGATCGTACGAACTTGCTCTTGTAGCTAACATCTTGTAGCTAAACATTGGCGCTGTTTAGTAGATATATAAAAATATATATAAAAAATATATAAAAATATAAATATAAAAATATAAAAATTCTTGAAGCCGTTTTCGAGAAATACATTTTTTTAACGTTTGTATTGGGAGTACCGTTGTTTTTAATTTTTGCATAATTTAACTAATTTTAACTATATGCCAGTAATACCTAAGAAATTTTAAATACAACCTGAATTGCACGGCACTGGTTAGAAGGAATAGAAAGATATGAAAGAGATTTTTTTGTTGGAATTTTATTTCTATACTATATTTTAGGAATATAGTTTTTTAACTATAATATCAAAAAACTACCACATACGAAGTTTCGAAAAAATCCATTGAGTCGTTATCGAAATTTTGAGTTCTTAAAAATAAAGGTTTTTTTTAATTTCAAAAACATTAGTGTTTAAACTTTCTAGGAGCGTCTTCATAATAGTCTGTCAGTCTGCCCGTCTGTATGTATAACGCGCTTCAGCCTAAACGGCTTAAGCGATTACCCTCAAATTTGGTATTTGTGATTATTTTGACATTCCTCAGAGGGGAAATTGAAATTTTATTTGTAGGCCTAAAAATAAGACATTCACTTCGAAAAAATTCCGACAAAGCTCAATTTTTGTGAAGAGCTTCATTTGTATGTCCTAAGCATTTCCTAAAAAGTACCCTAAATTTGGAGTTAAGTAAAAATTTTTAGAAGGGGGAAAAATTCAGTTTTTTTTTTTTTTAAATTACTCGAGAGCTATAGGTTCCTTTGAAAAGATTTGTAGTACGCATTGCAGCTCATGTTATTCTATATAAAAAAGATTATCATGCTTTTTATCAGTTGATACATTTGGAGAAAAATGGTCGAAAACATTAGAGTGTAATACATTTTTCAAAGAAATGTATTAAATTTATGCTTTTGAGTGGTAAATTTTTTTATTTTTAGTTATGTTTGGACAAACATGTTCTATTAAACAAAACCAAGTTTAAAGTTTGGAACCTGAGGCGAAATGCTGCCATTTTAAAAATAATAATTTATTTTATTTTGTTCAATAATTCGCAAAACCATTATTTTGCTCAACATTTTCTAAGAACAACTTATAGACAATAAAATTATCTTCTGTATGTCAATTCGTTCATAAGTTATAGCGTGTCAAAGTTTAATTGTTATTCGGCTTTGTCGGATTTTTTCGAAATTTCATCATTTTTTTTATCTAATTTTCCTGGACTATTAGAAATTTGGAAAAAAAATCAAATGCACGGTTTTCCAGAAAATGGAAAACCAAAAAAAAAAATGGTAGTACTAGAGGTACCAAAAATTACATATTTTTTTGTAAAATAAAAATTATAAATAAGTTTCATACTTTTGCTGTCATACTTTTTGGTCAAAAAAATGTATGATATGTACCGTTATTTTTCATCTTAAAAATAATGTGCATATTACCGAAAAAAAAAACAATATAATTAAGAAATCCATCCAAGCGCTTAGGATGTAGACTCGAGGACAAACAGACAGGCGGACTTTTTTCGTGTCCTCTATGATCGTAATGTCATGTTTCTTGTTAGATTTTTTTTTACGAATGCATAAATTGCCTTATAGTACCTCTAATCACAAGTAAAAATGCAAGACTGGATTGTACAAAACTTGCCTTTGTAGCTAACAACTTTATTGTAGCTAAACATTGACATACGCAAAACGATTAAACAAATCGTTGGAACGGTTTTTTAAAAAAGTATTTTTTTGTATAAAATTTTAAAAACATTAAAAAAAATATTGCTGCGAATTTAAAGTAATTATTTACGGATGCGTCTAAAATTTTAATTTCAAAACAAAAAACACCAACTCGATTTTTTAATTTAAAAAAAACACTATACTTTTACAAACAAAATAACTTCTATTCGAACAACAGTTAATAAGAACGCAAAATGTCATACATATTTTGTTTATTAAATTATTAGACTGCACTACCTTCAGAAAACGCACGTTTTTTCATCAAAAATCTTGTAGCCGTTATTACAAAAACAATTTTTTTTTCTTTACAGTTTTAACAATTGAATGGTAGATACCATTTATAAAATAAACAAATACTGTTTAAGCCTTTTAGGAGCTTTTCCATAAGAAAAAATTAAAAATATGAATTGAAAACCGAAAACCAAAAAAAAAAATGATTCTACTTGAGGTAGGTTGTTATTTAAGAAAAAGTATATTTCACAGTTTTAATTAACTGATTCTTTTTTTGGAAAGAGTTAAAAAAATAAGATAATAATAATTTTTTGGATAAAAAATATGTATGGCAGATAAAGTTATTTTTGGTGTTTAAAAAAAAAGTATTTGTAGATGTAGATCGACTTACAGACAGACATTTTGCGTTCTTTATCTAATCAAAATGTTAAGTTTAATCAAAACCTCGTTCGATTTTTTCCCGATATTACCTATATCGCGTAAAATTCTATAAAACAAAAAAAATATGTTCAGAACAGGGTGGATCAAAAAAATGTCAACTTCGTTGTTTCTTTTGTGGAAAAAAGTAAATGACATTTGATTTTAAGCTTGATGTAACTTTTACAATCTTTTTCGTAAATACTACTATTTATTCAGTTTACTAAACTATTTTTACAGTTTATTCTAATTTATGTATTTGTGGTTTAGAATAATATTGGCAAATTAAAATTCAAACAAGTCGCATTTAAAAACATTGCCCAAGTATCATATTTTAGCTAAGAACCTACACAGATGGTAAAATAATTTTACCTTCATAACATGCAAGACTTTTTATATTTATTTTATTACTTGAGCTATTTAAGAGATATTTCTAGAATATCTGTTAGTGTGTATATGCGTTAAAAATAAGACCCTGATCTATTGGTACTAATCGGCTTCTTTTCTTTGGTAATCCATTGCATCTCCAACCTTGCTCACCTATAATCCAGTTCAATATTCTCTTATAACCATCGACAAAAAAAAACCTAAATCAAAAACGCATCAATATTGCAATTTGATATTATCTTCATCTCGGTATAGGTAAATGTAAGTGCTAATACAACATCATATTTCAATCAAACTCAATACAATTGACCCACTTCTGTCTGTAAAAATAAAAAAAAAAACTATACTAATAGAAATAAAAAAAAAATAAAACATTATTAACAACCAAACAAATAGTCACACTAAATGATTGACTACCTATCATCGGTTTGGCTCTTTTCATCTGCATGCCAACTATTACAATGTCACCACGAGTGATATA
Source organism: Philhelius pedissequus (assembly GCA_910595825.1). Taxonomy (NCBI): domain Eukaryota; kingdom Metazoa; phylum Arthropoda; class Insecta; order Diptera; family Syrphidae; genus Philhelius; species Philhelius pedissequus. The sequence goes on from OU343163.1 coordinate 82,719,025, forward strand.
CGGCATTTTTGTCCCTCGTATCGCATCAAAAGAGCCAATTAATGACTGTCTACCTGGACTGCAACATTTCATCGAACAATCGATAACACAAGGAAATTAAAAGCACATAACATATTAAAACAATTGCAATCTATGACATAATCGATTGGCTGATGTGTTGTATGTTCAATTTAATACTGCTGAGGCAATTACAATGAATTTTTTCGTATCCAGGAAGAAACAATGGAGAAAAGTTAAGACAGTGTAACATGGAATTTTAGTGGTTTACATTTTTAATCGTCTGGCCAATGGCTGGGTTTAGTAAATTCTCAGAAATACAAAAATTTGAGAATTAAAGCTGCCTTATTGAGACTCGCAATGAACTAGACGACCTAAATATTTTATTAAAATTAGCTCAACAAACAACAACAAATAGTAATAATAAAATGCATTAAATTCAACACAGTCAACGTGAAGACAAAAGACGAAAACAAAAATCATTTTCTATCTCTGTCTATTGCAACGGTCTTCTCTGCGCAAAAGATGCGCGCATTTGAATTTGGAGGTCTCTAAGCTTTGTCTATAATATTCATAGTATAGAGTTAGCTTAGATTATGGTTACTGTTGTTGTTGCCTTATGGTTTATTTCAACTTGGAGGGGAAACCTGCAACTATACTACTCTTTGACTAGTTTGCGCAAAACTCCCCAACTTCATACCAAAACCGAAACACAAACGATTTAACTATAAAAGTGCTTCCAGATACTGGGTTGGATATCATTAACCTGTTTACTTTTCAACTATTCACAGCTATTCGCAGTGTGTGCAGACGACGAAACTTGGGAGAAGTAATTTATTTATTTTTTCTTATATATAATCGAGTTCGTTGCTCAACTCTTTTGTTTTGTTTTGTTTTGTTTGAATAGAAGAAATAATTTTTGGTGAATTTACATCCCGGATTCGTATTGGTAGTGGATTACGATATTGAAAATGAAACTGCTGGTAAGTGATAATGAAGAAAGTGATTTTTTGTTGTATTTCTTAAATCGAAAGTGGATTACAAAGCAAAGAAAAACAAAATTGCAGTGTTTGTTCAGGTGTAAATGTTAAGCATTTAATGGATACTGTTTGATGTACAATTTATTCAGTGAAACTGATTCAAAGTGCAATTGAATTTAATAACAAAAGTGAAATGTTATGTTTTGAAGTAGTCAATGAACTTTGCGAGACGCATACAATTTGTCGAAATTTAAGGAAACAAATCACCAAAAATATTATTTAAAAAAAAATTGTTTTTTGTCCCCAAAAAAGCTAGTTTCTATTAAATATTCATAGCGAATTTAAAATTTAAAAAAAAACGGCATGTTGGCCATCGGAAAAAGACACTTAAGCACTTTATAAATTTAAAAAATTTGCATATTAGATTTTCAAAGGAATTACAACACTTTAAAATAAATTTAACAAGTCTACTATTGTTACATCACATTGTTAGTCATCATGAAACGTCTTATCCAATTTCAGGGATTTAAGGATCCAAATGATTTTTGCATTATTTTGCAACAGATTTGATAGGAAATATTACCAAATTTATTTCATTAATCTGGTGTAGTTGTTGTTTTTAACGAATTTTCAAGTTTTCTCAAGTATTGAGTGTTAGGCTCTTAGACTTGTCATTGTCATAGAGTTAAACAAGTTCATTGACATTTTGGAATGCCCAACAAAATAATTTATTAAGACTATATTATAATCTTTTATATGAAAAAAGATTGTCAGGATCGAGGCAGGAAATTGTTTGTCAACATAAATTTGTTAACAACACTTGAAAGATTTTCAACTAAAATTTACTTCAAGGCTTTAAAAAAAATCATACCTAGATCCTGCTACATCTAAACCAACATGCACTTATTAAAAAACGAAAACAATTGTTTTCTATTACGTTTATAGTGATAATAAATATTTCTGCCAAAATGCAATCACAAATCTGCTCGAAATTTATCCCCACACATTAACAAAATATTTTAACACATGTTCCTTTTTTCTGTCCGTGTCCTCTATTTAACTAGAAAACAGCATGTCTCCTAGCCTTAGTGCTAACCTTCGCATATGCCGAGGAAGAAAAACAACCTGTCGAGGAACAAAAGGCCGAAGAAACACCTTCCAATGCCGAAGCTGCTTCAACAGATGACACATCTAAGCCTAAACGAGGAATCCATGGGTTCGGTGACTACCATCATCATCACTATCCATCCTACCATGAGGAGAAGACCCTGACGATTCACAAAAATGTCCATGTTCCAGTGCCAGTATACAAACACGTTCCAGTGGCAGTCGAGAAGCATGTTCCTGTACCTTATAAGGTTAAGGTACCTAAGCCATATCCAGTCATCAAACATGTTCCATATGAAGTCAAGGAAATCGTGAAGGTGCCCTATGACGTCCCAGCTCCATACCCAGTTGAAAAGAAAGTACCAGTTGCTGTTCATGTTCCATACGACAATCCCGTCCCAGTAAAGGTCTATGTTCCTGCCCCTTATCCAGTCGAAAAGAAAGTACATGTTCCAGTCAAGGTACATGTCCCAGCACCATATCCAGTCGAAAAGAAAGTACACTACCCAGTCAAGGTACATGTCCCAGTGGACAAGCCATATCCAGTTGAGAAAATTGTGCACTACCCCGTCAAAGTTCATTTCGACAAGCCTGTCCCATACAACGTTGACAAACCAGTCCCATATCACGTTGACAAGCCAGTTCCAGTGCCAGTCATCAAAAAAGTGCCAGTTCCTGTCCATGTAAAGGTAGATCGTCCAGTTGCAGTGCATGTTGACAAGCCAGTTCCATATGAAGTTAAGGTTCATGTCCCAGCTCCCTATCCCGTCATCAAGGAAGTACCAGTCAAAATTGAAAAACACGTTCCCTACCCAGTCAAGGTTGCTGTTGAGAAACCCTATCCAGTTCATATTGAGAAACATGTGCCAGAATACCATGAGAAACATATTAGCTACAAAGAACCAGAGTTCTATCACAAACACCATGAACACCATGAACCTGAAGAGCACCATCAGAGCTATGAGCATCACGAAGATCATGAGGAACATGAACATCATGAACATCACGAACATCATGAACATGATTTTTAGGTGCAAGGTTTAGCAGAAGACAAGAAACAAAAATAACTAGGAGAAGATGAAAGTATTCCAAAAAAACACACACTCAATTCATATTATGTATTATTTTTAAAGAAAAGATATTTTTAATGTATAAATGTCTAAGTGTACCTAAACTATTCAGCAAATAGTGTAGGTGCAACAGACTTGATCTGATATAATTTTTAAGTCAACAACACAAGATAAACTACGTTATAAGAGAATTTTATATAATTTTTATTTTTTATTTTTTGTCATGTTGTGATTTTGTTAGTTTTCTTTTTTTAACGACTTTTAAACAGTATTGAAAAAAAAACCATTTAAACAAGGAATGACAAGAATCATACAAAAAAAACCAAACAAGCCAAAAGATGAACAAATCGAAAAAATAAAAATTTTATTTAAAAGAAAAGTCTTGTAAGATTATTTGGACTAGAAACAGAAAGTAAGTGCATATGCATCCTTCTTTAAATATTGTTCTCGCTTCATAACCGAAACAATATTATATTTATTTTTGTTAAACAAAAAATCTAGTTTCTTTCTAACATGTGTTATATAAATTGAAGGTTAAGTAAACAAAAAACTAAACAAAATTCAAATTCAATAATTGAAAAAAAAAGTTTCCTAAGCAATTTATTTTTTTAAGAAATTTATTATTGCAAAATGCATAACTTAACTATAATTTTTTAAAAGAAATACACCTGGACCTATTAACGACAATTTCTTAAATTGGATTTCATCGTACTTAGAAAATAGACAATATGAAGTAATATTTCGTAATGAATGTTCGATTCCGTTTGTAGTGAATTCTGGTGTCCCCCAGGGCAGTCATTTAGGTCCAATTTGATTCATTTTATTTATAAATGACTTGATTTCGATCATAAAAAATTCGTCTGTCCTTATAAATATATGCTGATGACATTAAACTTTTCAAAAGAATTAATTCTAAATCTGACTGTCTACTTTTGCAAGATGACTTAAAATTATTTAGAGAATGGTGCAATATTAATCGTCTCGTTTTAAACGTTGACAAATGTAAAGCCATGAGTTTTACACGCAAGAAAGTTCAAATTGTTTTTGATTATATGTTTGATTCTTGTTCTTTAAGTAGAGTATCTGTTTTTTCTGACTGACTTGGGAGTTGTTTTAGATTCGGAACTTACATTTACTGACCATATTAGTTTTGTAGTTAGAAAAGCAAATAGAATCCTCGGTTTCATTAAGAGATTTGGCCGCGATTTCCGTGACCCTTATGTTCTCAAACTACTTTTTGTTTCATTTGTGAGACCAATTCTTTAATGTGCCTCTGTGTGGGCAGCTTATTATTCTGTACATATCATGAGAATTGAAGCAATTCAGAGGAGGTTCTTGCGGTTTTGTCTCCGTTTTCTTCCTTGGTTCCGTGGAAACCCTCTGACCCCTTATTCTCAAAGACTTGCTTTAATTAATCTTCCTTCCTTGGCAAATCATAGAAAATATTTACAATTTTGTTTTATCGCAGAAATACTAAATGGAGCAGTATCATCACCATCGGTTCTTTATCGTCTTAACTTTAATTTTAGTGGCTCAAGTATACGATTTGGCTTCACCAAATGACAATTTTGAAAATTCAAAATTCGAAACATTGTTTTACAATAGTTTGGAAATTTAGTGTTAAGTAGTTTTAAGTATTTATTAATAAACATATTGTCCACGTTAGGATTTAACGAATTGAAATAAACAGGTTGTACCTAGTATTTCCTTTGAAAAAAAAAAATACATATTGTAAAGCATTTTAACTCGTACTTTTTACTTATCCAAATTTGAATAAATAAAATTCGCCTTTAATGATTGTCAATTAAATATTCAGATACTGACCATGTATCTGATAAAAAAATTGTAATTATAATGAAAAGGTTTTAAGTCAGAAAACGAGAAAACTATAGAAATTCTACAAAATATTAAAATTAGTTATGAAACTGAACTGGACCCAGAGCCATTAGCACAAAACACAAAGTTCTTGTTAAGCAAATGCAATTGGGAAACCGTCGAAAATTATATGTGACTCGGAACAACAAGTTTTCGGGGCGTTAATCAACTGTTTTAGCAAACTTCAATAAATGGGAAATTTCATTAATCCAACGATTCTTTAACTGGAATCAACAAGAGTGCAAAAAGAGAATAAACTTATACAATAGTGAACAAATTTTCTTAGATAATAGATTTTTATTTCGTAATAAATTTTACCATGGTTTGTTAACTCACATTTTACATTACATTTACAGACAACAAGTTAGAAATAGAGTTACCATTTTGACTTATTTCCAGTGAGTGATTGGATTGCCCATAGAGTTGAAAGGCCACGAAATTATTATAAAATTTGAAAAAACAAATTAATTCTGAAACGTTTGGTTTTAAAAAAAATAAATATTTGTTTTTAAAAAATGTATCAAGTAGTAAAAGAAATCGCATAGTTTTCAAAATAACTATTAAAAAATCTATTCTAAAGAAAATTTGAATTTTTCGATACAAACGAATTGAAAAAAATATCTCTTTATTTATTAATAAGATTTGGAATTTTTAACTGGATACACAGATTAGAATACATTATGTAGTTTTGTTATGCAAAAAAAGAATTAAATTTAAACATTTTTTTGCCCTCAAGCAAGTATCTAATGTTGAAGGTCCTATCAGGTATTTCCTTCGGGAGCTAAAGGTTTTTGACAATAAATATATATCAAGTAGTTTTTCATTTGAATACTTCGGAAAAAGCATCAAACAAAATATATTTTTCAACTTGTCACGAAAGAAAAATCATGTAGCTGATTAGTAAAAAATTGCCAGGGGGCGGCGTAAAAAGTGCTGCCGATTTGGGAATAATTTCAAATACCTACAGTGAATTACTTTTGGCAAAATTTGTATCTAAAGAAATTGAAAATCGAACTAAAGAAGTAGGTACTTACTAATCAAAAAGTCAAGATGTAAAAATGGGTGCCTATAGATGTTCGATAAAAGGTGAATTCAGGACAGGGAAACTGGAGTTCAACTTAAACAAAGAGATGCCATTTATTGTATATTAAAATTGTTACGGCTTTTATTGTGTTACACAAATAATCTATATTTGTTGAGCAAGGAATTATTGTTGACTTGTTGACTTTCTGGCCTTAAAATGCCCGGTAGTAGATCGGGTTCTTGTTCCTAATGAAGCTTGTTCTATACTTGAGCAAAAGCTAGTTCCGAATGAAAATTATAAATAAAAGCCTCGACTGAAACGCACGTACTTCCTCTTATGTACGATCATATCATATAAGCATACAATTCTTAGCAAAAACAGCTAAAAAAAATTTTAAAAAAGGTTTTATATAAAATTATTGCCATTTGAAATTCATAAATAAGTAAATAAAAATATTCTTAAAACATTTATTTAATATTTTTTTTTAATACATTTTTTTTTTAATTTGTTTTCAAATACAAATATTTTTATGGAAAATTTAAGTATTTAATAATATAAATTTAAAAACAAAATTTCAAAAAAAAATCGTCCAAAATATTGAATTTTCAAAAAAAACATGTTTTTTTTTTAATCTAGAAAAAATGTATATACAAATTTCAGTATGCAGTATTATTTAGAATTCAAAGGGCTGAAACCAACCAAGTGCTGTTGACATGTGTTTCTTCTGTTGTGTGTTCTTCCTTAAAAAACAAAAAAAGTTGACAAGTCTTAATTCACTTGTTAAACTATACTTGTAACTTGCAACTACAAGTGAATTCTGTAACCCAACGCAAAACTGTTGCACTTATCAGAATAATAAATTTCACATGACTTGTTCATATTGTGTGACAAGTGGCCAAAAATAAAACATGGCAAAACTTCCGGAAGGAAAAAATAAGAGATGAAAAAATATTCTTTTTTGGAACTTTTAGCGATATTTAAGCAAAAGAAAAAAAGCGAAAAGTAGACAGAGATATTTACTTTGGCAAAAGCCCTGAATATTATTCCACAAGGCAAAGACGAATAATTTTTCGGCAAGATACATACTGTGCGGTAAATTTTGACATTCGAAATTTTTCGAGGACTGATCGTTAATTTCGACAATTTATTCTTGGTTTAATCACTTTTAATTTGTTCAAAGATTCATTGTTTTTATTCTCATTGTGGATATTAAAATCTTGATGAAAACAAATTTATAAATTATTCAGATATATGTACGTATTATCTTCCACAATTTAAATTTCTTATTTTTAAATTGTTTTTACTCAGAAAATACAAACTTAAATTACCTGTCACACACTATGTCATTACTTAAGCAAATTTTCTGTGACACTTGTCACATTATTTTACAAAAGGAGGGAAATCCAACAATTGCTCACTTGTCACATTTTAAAATGACAATTGTCACAGAGTGTGTAGGCTTGTCGTTTTGTGTTACAATTTTAAGACTTGTCGTATTTTACTTGTCCTACAAGTACTTGTCGCTTTGTGTTATAGGCCCCTGGTGTTAAAATGTTGATCGAAATCCGTCGAGCTGTTAATGGGAAAGTAGGAAATAAAAAAAAACGGTTCTATGACAGGTACCATTAACAAAATTGTATTTAATTTTTTGGACCAAAATAATTAACTATATCTACAATAGCGCACAGAATTCTTGTTTAAGCCGTTTTCAAGATAATCAAGATTTTCCCTTTTTTGGTACAAAAATGTATGACAGGTATGGTTATTTTTGGGCTGAGAAAACATTTTAAGATACTATCTAGAAAAAATCTCTTCAGCGGCTTAGGCTGTTGATTGGCCCTTAGACAGACTGACGGATTACGGGACCTATTTCTTTTTCAATGTCTCTCTTTATTTTAAGTTCGATCAAAGTCTCTGCTGTGATTTTTTCGCGTGAAAATTTGCCTTATAGAACCTACAATTCTACATATCTATATCCCAAGTAAAAAACCTATAATCAAACTTAAATAAATTAGAGAAGTGTAGGTGATAATTTTTGCGACTTTGTACCTACTTCTATAGGTGAAAATGTGAGTATATATACGGATTTAAATACTAACGTTCAAACTCTATAAGAAATTGGCTCTTCTTGGAGTGTAAACTTTTGTATGCTTGGTAGACCAAATTTAGTTCAAGCAATATACGGCGAGTGTCGCACTAACAAATGTGAATCAGCAGCAAAAAGTGCTTGTAAGTGTAACAAACATTTGAAGAATTTGTGTCATTCAAGTAATGGACTGCACTGTAATTTTCAGCGATATGAGGCTCTAATTAAGATTTGCTAAGGTTTCTTTTGAAGTCTTGGGTAATATGTGAGTATTTTATTTCAGGTCTCACTGCTTTGGTTGATAAGATCTTATGCCAATGTATATCTCATTATTAAACGGTCATGGTGTAATGGACGGCATTAGACGTAGAAACCTAACTTCACTGTCTAAAAACTTTTAACTGTTTATACTGGTTTTCAGTGAATTGAAACTCAAGCAGTAAAATAATAAGAAAGTTCGGTGTTGAATCCAAAACGGAATAGATTTTTAATATTACATTTTTTTTTTCGAAATAATAAAATCAGATTATTCATTTCAAATATCTTTTGTACCAAGTAATTTAATATTACATATTTTCTTTGTCATTTATTCTCCTCGGTAACATTTAAAACTTGTCTTTTTTACCCACTTTTCCAGGATTAAATTTAGACACTTTCGACAATAATTGGCATTACTATGTTGTCCCATTGCCTTGGTTTCAATATGAATATCTCGTCCAATCAGTAGCTACCAAATTTAGCTTACTCGTAAGTCTGCAAAACTATTGCTTCCAGTAAGCCACTCGATTACACAATACTAAAAACCATTTGGTAAGCCTGAATTTTTGCTTGTGCGCCAATCAAATTCGTTTCAACAAGTTTTGAAAAAAAAATCGTACCGCAGAGAAGTTTCCCTCCAGCAGAGATCCTCGATAAAACAGCCTTCAGGTGGTGAGGCAAGAGACTAAGAGAAAATAATATAAACTTCCTGTTGTGCACTGAGCAGCAACAGCTGAGTTGGAGTACACTCAATGGCGGCAATTGTGGTGGACAACATATTATTTTCTGTGATTATCTAAACTTCAGGTATCACGCCGCCGCCGTCGTGGTCTTCAGCAGCGACGACAAACAAGTTAAGTTTAACGATACCCGCCAACATAGAAGATTCGCATTTATTTGCCATTGCAGCTGCGCTGCAGATTTTCGCCTTACCTTACACCTTTCATTTGTTATGATGTGCAAATAAAAAATCATTTCATGTATATGTAGGACGTGCGCTGCTAACCGATATTATTGTGATTATTGCATAATAGCTTATTAGATAGCTATACTTGGGTTTTTATGCTTGTGTCTGTGTTTGATAAAATCGTACACACACTAAACTGTTATTAAGTATTTGCAAAAGACTTGTAATTTCAGGTAATTTTTTTTTTCTCTGAAAATAATTGTCAGATGATTCAATTTGTTAGTATTTTATCTAGTAATTGTGTGAACAATTCGCTTGGTTTCCTAACACTGCAACGGAAATAATGCTTGGACATAAGTTTTATATAGTGTCAGGGGTTGGGAGTTGAAAATCTAGTCATTTCTTTAATAAATAAAGCAAATATTTTAAAAATTAATTTGTATAACTATTTTGGAGATTATAAGGTACAAAAAATGGAAATATTTTCTTTTTTTGGTAATTATTATAATTGATAAGACAGGCATTCTGAAATAAAACATATGCGTCTCGGGACTCCCGACAGAAGTGATAACGTAAACTAATCTACGTTGACCTTTTTAATATTGAAATTGTTTAACTACTTGAGAAAAGCTTCAAAATTTATCCGTATTCATGAGAGAAGGGGAAGCCAGACAGACTGGTACCGTAACGCGTTACGTAACGCAAATCGAATTTTAATGGAAACAAAAAGTGTAAAGTTTAATGGGTCTAGGACGCTTAGTTTAGGCAGATATCGCGTTGAAAGATAAAAATGTCCCGATTTTTTAAAATTAGTGTTTCGTGTCATTCGTTACATAGATTGAAGGGTGGCACTTCCCAGATCGCGTTGAAAGATAAAAATGTCCCGATTTTTTAAAATTAGTGTTTCGTGTCATTCCTTACATAGATTGAAGGGTGGCACTTCCCAGATCACCTCCCCTAAGAAGTTATAACTTCAAAAAATATTTTTTTCGCAAAAATCAAAAAATCAATTGATCAATTTATCAGTTTAACAAAAAATATCTTAAAGAACAAAAGCTCCTAAATACCCGGCAGTATGGCTCTCCTAGCAATAGGTCCACTGGCGATCTGATGGTATATCTCACCGAACAGTGGCACAAGTCTTTACATCGTTTTGGAGAAAGTAAGATTATTGGCCTTGATATTTCAGAAGTATTTGATAGAGTTTAAATCTTAACAAAAACGCATAAAAATGAAATTGAGCTTAGCTGCAGTGCACACTTTTTCTGCCTGAAACACAATGGAAAGTTGTCAACAAATCGTTTGTCAGAATCAGCTGCCAGATCGATTTATTTAGTAACACAGGATTTCCCGCGGGAAGGTATACTACTCGTACTTTGTTTTGCCGCCATTTTGGTAAACATTATTCTTGACAATTCATATTTGGCAGGCGTGAAGTAGACTCGTGGCAAATTTATTAAGGAAAAATATTCGATAAACCAACGTGTTTTAATCGTTAAAACATTTTATCAAAATCAATCATAGATTACTGGGACGATGAGAAAGTTACGTGAAATTTTTGGGAGAAACAACGTGCCAACAAAACGCATTATTTATCGTGTAGCGAATGATTTCGAAGAAGATGGTCTTTAGGTGATAGGCCCAAGTATGGACCACAACGTTCTGCAAGATCGGCTGAAAACATTAATGCTGCTCAAGGAAGTGTTCAAAACAATCCATCAACCTCAATTCGACGCCGTGCTCAGGAGCTTGGTCTTCAAGGAACAACTTTGGCCACAATTTTGCACAAGGATTTGTTTCCATTTAAGATTCAGTTGACACAAGAGCTTCTTCCACAAGACAAGATGTTATAGCTAGATGTTGTTATCCCCGATTTTCATGAAAAAATCGTAATGATCATTTTCATTTGAATGGATATGTGAATAAACAAAATAGTCGGTTCCGGACAATGGAAAACCCTCAAATTATTCATCAGTCACCTTTACATCCATTAAAAGTTACAGTCTGGGCCCTATTTCATAAATATTGACAGGCACAGGTGCGAGGTGACAATTTGTAAATAACAACTTGTCTAAATTCTGCCCCATAAAAAAATTGACAATTTTGAAGAATTGTCAGGGAATTTGCGACAATTGTCAAGATTTCGGATCATAAAAAAATTGTCATGACAATGAATTTGTCAGGGATTTTTTGAAAATTGTCACAAATTCCCCGACAAATTTGTCGTGACAATTTTTTTATGGAACAGAAAAAAAATACTAATTACAATTTTGTCAGTATATAAGTGACAATTGTGACAGGCAATTGAATATCGGTCGTGAAGTGACAATTTCGGTAAAAAATTTCTAATATTGATGAAAGTGATGAAAAATTTCCATTTTACCAAAGTAGGCCTTTCTCGAATTTTTGAAAAAAGAATTAAAATTATTTTGCTGCATTAAGTGATTCTCAATTTAATGAAAAAAATTAGCGTCTACAAAAGTACAGCGGAATAAATTTTGTCGACAGGTCCAGCATCCCACAAAAAGAAATCATGCTCTTGATGTCCCAACTTTTATGGCGTTAAACTGGCTTGGAAGTGGAGCTCAGTATCATGTAGTTGGTGATGGACAGGGTGTTTCTAAAAAACAAAAACTAAAATAATACTCTGAAACGGAGAAGAGGTCAAAATTAAATCAAAGAAAAAAACTGTTATTTTACTTACATATATAGTTACATACATAATGTATGTATATGCATGTATGTATGTATATAAATAATATTTTAGATCATTCAGCCTCTTGAGTACGTTACAAAAATGTGTCAAAATATAAAAATGACAAAATTGTCACGAAAAATTTGTCATAGTCTGACAATGACATAATTGTCATTGTCGTTAACTGACAATTATGTCACCTGTCAATACGATATGAAATGAAAACTTGTCAGACAAGTGCGACAAATTTGTAGAATTGTCACTTGTCACTGTTAATGAAATAGGCCCCTGGTGTGCAATTTGGTCAGGAGGAATCATTGGACCTTACTTCTTCGAAAATGAAAACGGCGTAACGATAACTGTGAATGGGGAGCGATATCGTGATATGATTGAAAACTTTTTAACGCCTCAACTGCATGCTTTGGGCTTGATTATATTGTGGTATCAACAACACGGTGCAACATCGCATACATCAAGGATTACAATGGAATTACTGCGAGACCTCTTTCCACAACAAGTTATTTCAAGAAATTGTGATGTTGATTGCCCTACATGATCGCCTGATTTGACTGCTCCGGACTTCTTTTGTGGTTTACGCAAACAAACCAGAAACGCCTGAGCAACTCAAACAAAATATTCGTTATTAAAATAATGAAATACCGTGTGAAATGTGTGAGAATGTAAAGAAAAATGTGCTCAAAAGGACTCGCATTTGTGAGACTAACAGAGGCGGACATTTACCTGATATTGTATTCCATACATAATTGCCGACATTAAATAAAACATTTATCAATTTAACAGTTAAAATATTTCAATAAACTTATCTCCATGGAAATCCAAAAAAATCGAAATACTAGTTGGAATCAAACACTAAGCCAGCTAGAGAAAAATTATAAAGAACAAAACCAGATTGATTCCTGCACTTAAAAATTCTAATGATGTCCTTTATACTGATAGTGAAAAAGCTAATGCTTTTGCTATAGAATTCAGGAAAAACCATGAAGTATCCCATCAGCTAAGTGATTTAGATACCATTAGTTTGGTAAACGCTGCCTCTCAAAGAATTTTATCTTCTATAACAGAAACATCTCAATATGAATACGTTTCTGTTGATGATATTTCCGCTATCATTAAGGAGTTGCGAGTAAAGAAAACCGATGGACTCGATAAGATAAAGAATTTATATCTCAAACATTTACCCAAATCAGAAAGAAAGTATCTGACCTTTATTATCAACGCCTGTCTGAAAAACCAATATTTTCCATAGATCTGGAAAATGGCGAAGATCATACCAATATTAAAAGCTGGCAAAGATATATAAGTATTAAAGAAAAAACTTTACTTATTAATTGCAGAAAAACATATTTTTCCTGACCATCAGTTTGGATTTAGGAGTCACCTCAGTACTTCCCATCAAGTTCTTAGGATTTGTAATATAATCAAAACTAATCGTACTGAAGGTAGATCTACATGTATGGTCCTATTAGATATCGAAAAAGCTTTCGACTCTGTTTGGCATAATGCTCTTATTTACAAAATGGAAACATTCGGGATTCCAAATTTTCTCATAAAAATAGTCCAAAGTTTCTTATCTGGTCGATGTTTTCAAGTGTATGTTAATAAAAGTAAATCCGTCTTAGTTAACATACTGTATGGTATCCCTCAAGGTTCAGTTATTGGTCCTGTTTTATATAATGTCTACACGTCTGATTTTCCACAGCTACTATTTTGTGAAACAGGGATTTATGCAGATGACACCTGCATACTCTCTTCGCATGAGTTTGGTCTTAATATTGAGACCAATCTTCAACATGCGCTTGAAATTTTAATGAGATATTATCACAAATGGAAAATTAAGCTAAATGCTGGAAAGATAAAATCAATCTTATTCACCAGAAAAAGAAAGCGATTGTTTCTACCCGGTAACGAGCTGAAAGTCAATGGAACTTCCATAAAATGGGAGTCTAATATGCAATATCTAGGAATAAACCTTGACAAGCGGCTTATCTTTAATGAGCATATTAATAAAACAGTTAAAAAAGTCAATATTGCAATTAAAATGCTATATCCACTAATAAATAGAAAATCGCATTTAAGTATTAAAAACAAGATTATTATATACAAGGTTGTTTTTCAAGCAATTTTGTTATATGGATGTCAGGTGTGGGGAATTGTGCAATTTGCCATATTAAAAAACTCCTAGTATGCCAAAACAAAATTTTAAAAATGATGTTTAATCTACCCCGGCATCATTCACTAAATATCTTCATAGTCAAGCAGGTGTTGAATTGATTTGCAGAAGAATTCGAAAATTAACTGATAGCTTCTTAATTAAATGTGATATTTCTGATAAACCTTTGGTAGTTCAATTACAAATATAAGGATTCATTTATTTATTTATTTAATTTTTCGTTTATATTCAGTTATATATATGTTAAACCCATAATTTATTCATTTATTTATTTATATTTGTTGATTGTACTTATATTTATTTATTTATTATTTATTTTCATGTTTGTATTCATTTATTTGTTTATATTTCTTATTTATTATTTGTTATTTATTATTTATTATTTATTATTTATTATTTATTATTTGTTATTTATTATTTATGATTTATTAATTATTATTTATGATCTATTTTCATTATTTGTTTATTTGTTTATTTATTTTGTTATTTATTTATTTATTTATTTAATTGTTTATTAATTTATTTGTTAATTATTAATTATTTACTTCTTGTTATATATTTATTTTTCACTTATTTGTTTATTCATTCATCTAAATGTACCTTTTTATATTACTTTACCTGTTTTATTTGTTTTAATTTAATTTAATCTATTTCTTAATCGAAGTAATTTTTGTACTTAAATGAATGTTTTAGTCATATATTTTCCTTCAAAATAAAATTATTTTCTTTTTAAATTGTAAAATTGAAAGATATATTTTAAATATCAATTCTCTGTGTAAACTGAGCGGTAGCAACCAAATACTATTTTAAGAATGAAATAAAAATATCTATCTATCTATCTTATCAATATAAGATGCATTCTCTTTCATTTAATCAAAAATTATAAACAAACAAAGTAGTATACCTTCCCAGCGGACACCCTGTACTTTCTTAAATATCTTGCAGACTTTTTTTCGTTCACATTTTTCAAATCATTATTACTTTTGGATATCAAAAAATAAATAAATCATATCACAGATTTATTGTTATCATTGTTTCACATCTCGCATTGCCTATGGTTAATTATGACCCGTTTTAAATCTTAAAATAATAAGATGTCCATTAAGCATCCGAGTCTATCTATATCTAATAATTTTCAGCAAATAAATCGTGCTTATTTTTTATCTGTTATTGCCCATCCATCATTATTTGATTTCGTTAGTTCATTTGTGTTTTTTTGTTCAGATACTATTTACGTTTGACCCAAAATTTACACACATACTGTAGATAGTAGCCATTATGCAAAATGGTATATTTAAAAATTTATAATTTTATTAAGTATTT
Organism: Philhelius pedissequus; assembly: GCA_910595825.1. Classification (NCBI taxonomy): domain Eukaryota; kingdom Metazoa; phylum Arthropoda; class Insecta; order Diptera; family Syrphidae; genus Philhelius; species Philhelius pedissequus. The sequence continues at coordinate 82,734,538 of OU343163.1, forward strand.
AATCCGACGAAAAAGATTTTAATTGTGTATTCGGAGTGTATTCCATTGGGAAGGCAAACAATATTACTAAAATCACTGCAAACGGTAAAGAAAGAGAATAGTAGTCCAAATGAATGGTAAAGGAGTGCCAAGAGTAACATATGGAAAATGAAAAAAAAATGTATCTATGTCTGCGAGGTGTTCAGTATATAAGGAATTCATTCTGTAGAATAAATCTAATTGCTATAAACCCATTTGAAAAAATTACTCTATTTTATGATGCTTACCCCCAGTTTCACAGTGCGAGATGAAACTCCACTATTGGTTTAAACTTCAGATCAACAATTTATTCAGTTTCAGAGTGTCGTTTAAACCTTGAACTGAGTTCAATTTGTAGTTTACGGTAACCGAGATTAATCTGCCGTTTAAACATCAGTTCAGCGTTTGTATTTTTTTTTTTTTTTTTTTTTTAGAAAATATTATGAACCAAACAAAATTGTGTACTCAAATGTTATCGAGTTGTTATAGTGATTTTGAATATTATTTTATTTATTATTCTCGTTGTTTCGCGTGTTTTTTTGTGTCAAAGAGAAAAAGGGAGGCCGAGGCAAGAAAAATGCTGCCAACTATTTTTATAAAATGTAGTTAAACGAAGTTCAACTGCTCTGAAGATCAGATTTCACTGTGAAACCGGACGAATTAAACCAAAAATTTAAACTCAGTTTACGGTTCAGTTGATATTAAGCTTAAACTCCCAATGTGAAACTGGGGGTTAGTTAGTAGAATAGTGAAATACATCTACCAAATAATCTAGTTCACTTAACCTCATTTTTTCTCTGCAAGGTATAAGCTAACAAGAAAGATGTTTTTTAAAGGAGTTGGGTAACAATTGGAATTTACATAGAGATGTTCGAATTTCGATGATTGTAGGTAACACAGTTTAAATGATTTTTATTTATACATTGAGCGATGTAAACATAAAGTAAATTCATTATAATAAAACCCATGTTTAAATAATATTAAAACTTCATCTGTTGCTTGTCATTTGTTCCAACCATATACTTGTGTTTGAATAAGTTCAACAGGGCCGTTATTACGTATTACGAAACGAAATGCAAAAAAACGATTCCAAACGATAGTCATGACATGGACCGATTATGATTTACGATAGTAAATATTTGCCAGGTAAAATAAAAAAATCTATTTTTTTTAAACGCATCCAACTTCATTCCTTCAATACTACAACTATACATAAAGTAATGTGTCAAAACAATAAAATACGAGAGCCAAATGCAGTCGTTAGAGAAAACGATTATCGTTGTAAAAAACGACTATCGTAAAACGTAATCGCAAACTAACGATAACGAGGGATTTTGAACGATAATCGTAATACGTAATACGGGCACTGGTAGCTATGGTCATTGGTAACTCAATGTTGCGTCAAAAAACATAAAGGCTTAAGATGATTTAAGGTGTGACGTCTTCATTAAATACCGTGATTAAAACTATAATCTAAGATTTGCTCGAGTGACAAATTTTCATATTATATAATTTATTTATTTTTTATTTTTTATTGCAACCATTATTTCTTCAGTCTACGATTATGAAAATAAATGCCTGAATCATAACACAAATTATGGCATTTTATCACTTATGGTGTAAACCTAGCATAAGTTTCTAATATCTGTCGCATTCGACTATTAAACAGAAAATGTTGAATACGTAATTAAAAGCTTTGTCAAACTTAAATAAAAATAATATAAATATTTTGTTTATCATTTATGATTCATTATGCAGATGCATATAACTATTTTTAATAATTTCGACTCTTCGAAAATGGAAATAAACTAATAATGTAAAATCCAAAGTTACTTTTGATGCGTAACTAATAACTCTCAAAGTTATCAGTAATTCACAATCGTAGCACGCAATTTCTAAGATTATGGTTATGTGCATGTCAAATATCATCAATGAATAAAACATTAATTATTCATTTATTTAAAAAAATAACAAAAAAAAATCAATAGTAAATTTGTTTGGTACTCACTTAATATAAGGAATATTTGCTGGTATATGGTATTTAGCTCCGGGGTCAAAGTCTTTCTCTGAACGAAGCCTGGGTGGTTTTACTCCTCCGTATCTTTCCCTGAAAATAAAAACAACAATAAGTACTTAGTATTTGTATTTTGTCCAGGAAATTAATTTACTTTTTTATATTATTTACAGTTAAAAAAATATTTACGAAAATTTTTTTCCGTTTTGAAACTTAGCAAAAATATTTCAAGACTTTTTATAAGAATCAACAATTTTAAACAAAAATTGGTGAAACCATTATTGTTTTTTTAAGAGATATGTAAATTTGTATTCATTTATTACTTCGTACAATTATTCAAATTATATTAGTTTCCCATTTAAAATTTATAACTTCATCACTGTGTCTGGAAACAAATGAAACGGCTATCAAAAATATGTTACATTAGTCAATATCGCAGATTATTGAAAATTTACAGTGTGAATTGACGCCGGCAATAGCTTCTTCAGCTACAAAAATCTACGAGGAAAAATCCGGAGCCGAAGACGAGTTTGGTAATTGAAAATAATAAATTTCAGGATCTTATATTGTTTTAGCATCGAGATTACTCGCATTCAACATTCCACTTAAAAACTCACTCAAAATCCACATTCAGGCCCCAGGTTCCTCCAAAAATTAAAAAAAAGCACACACTTAAAATATTCTTCGATTCCCAAGAACTAATAATTTAATTTTTACTTGCGATTATAGGTACTATAAGGCAAGTTATGCATTCGTCGAAAAAAAAGTTTTGAGATAACAATAAAACATGACATTATGATGATGCGAAGACGAAAAAAGATGCTCTAAAAATTCTGTCCGTCTGTATGTCTGTCTGTCAGTATTTCTGTCAGTCTGTCTGTATGTATGTATAGACACCTACAGCCCAAACGGGTGGGCCGAATTGGTTCAAACTTGGTACATATAGTTTTTTTAAGTATTGTACAGAGGGAAATTGAATTTTTTTTTAGCTCAAAAAATAACGGTACCTGCCATATAACCAATACGTTAAAGCCTATTTTTCTCCGAAACGGCTCTAACAATTTTGATTTAAAAAAATCAGTGCAGCTTTTTAGTTACGACCGAATATATGATTGACAAAAAATTAAAAAATGTCTGAAAACGGTACTTTCCATAGTACAGTTTTCTTATTTCGACTATCTCATAAATGGCTGGACCGATTCTTTCAAAATTTCACAAGTATATAGGTTTAAGTTGCCCAATTTATACTGCGTACCAATATTTTTAATAAATATTTATTTTGTATTTTTAAAAGAATTTTTTTTTTATTTTTTTTTTAAATTTATATTTTGAAAACTGCCCAATAATTTTTTTCTTCAAAAATTATAGTTATATGTATGTATTTGCTGAATACCTATGAATTGGCCTTTTTTGAATTTTTTTTCGAATTGTTTTCGAAAAGTTTTTTTAAAAAAAACTTTTTTTTCTCAAAAACCGCTCACAGATTTTGAAAATTTTTTTGTCATAAATTCAAATTTATCCAAGTAATAAAATGGCGTACTTATTTTTGAGCTCAAATTAGTTTAAGTATTTATTTTAGAATTTTGAATTATTTTTTCTTTGATTTATCCGATTTATTTTTTTGTTTTTAAGTTTATATTATTAAATATTTAAGATTGTCATACCAATTTTTTTGAGAAAAAAACTTAAGAAACTTTGTGTATAAAAAATAAAGTAAAAAATGACTTTAAAAAATATATTTAGATTTTAAATAGAAATCTTTTGCATACAATGTGATCGAACATAAGAGCAAGTTCGTGCGATCCAGTCGTGCATTTTATTTATTTCAAATTTATAATTAACCGTTCGAGCACATCTACTGAACTGCGAAAACAATATAAATCTACTTTTCCAATATTATAAATCTGCTATTAAGGACTTTTCACATGAGAGCGACCAACGACCGACGAATAAACGAATAAATTCCATTTAAAACAATTTACCAAACCAAATTCTTCACAAATTCTAAACAAAATTGTAGAAATAAAATCTTTATTAATGTTTAGACACAAAAATTTACTTTTTGAAAAACAATATTGGTCGTCGCGAATTGCATATGATTGTTACGAACAGTCACCCGTCAACCTTCAACGAGTAATTTGTTCGCTCGCGTCTAACCGCAAAATCAGACTTTCATTTTACATTATATATTCGTGACGAATAGAATGAACGAAAAATGTCAAATTGGACGAATATTCGTTAATTGGTTGGTCGCTCTCATCTAATGTGCATAGTACTTTAAAGAGTAAGTGCTACATTGCTTTGGCCAGGGCTAGGAGCCCCTTTGCCTTGACAAAACGATTGTTTTATAGCAGCCGTCTTGACAGCAGGGTGAAGGTGATTTGCTACATGGCCCTCATCAGGCCGATGATTGCCTACGGATGCCCGGTGTGGTTCAACGTTGCCCCATCTCAAATGGAAAAGATTCGGATGTTTGAGAGGCAATGTCTTAGACGTTGCCTTGAATTACACAGAACACCAGAGTCGGAGTACACAAGATATTATTGCAACTAGGTTCTATACAACGGAGCCAACATAAACAGAATAGATAATTGTTTGTTTAAGCTGATTCGGGGTCACGTTGCAAGAGCGATGTACTCAACTAACAGCTTAATTTTTGGGGCTTATTACCCCAATAACGAATATTTTGAGAGTGCGCGGTTAAGTGGTTACATCCCTCCCGAGGCATTCATCTATTTAGACAGTCGAGGCCTGATACAGGATAGAATGGCGGTTCCGCATATCTAACACGTCAGCCGTAAAACTGTATATAGGCGACTCCTGTATGGTCGAGACGTCATCGCTCAAGGTGGAGAGGAGCGCCTTCGGTTTAGTAGGACTGTGTCCGATCGGGACCGAAGTGATAGGGCGAAACAGGAGAACCAGTTCTGGTGGCTCTCTGAACAGCATCGTGATATTTAAAGTCGATTAAGATGGTATGTCTTGGCCGACTTACATACATTTAGGGTAATTAGGTATAGGGAACAGTCGGGGTGGCACCAAAAAAAAAATTTTAAATATGTATGTATGCGGAGGCATATGTGCATGTACCTGCGTAACTATACATGTATGTGAGTACGTATATGTATGTACGTATGTATATGTATTGGTGGGTTGCATGTTGTTGTGTGCCTGCATGCATATAAAAAATAAACAAAAAATATTAAAAAAACGAAAAAAATGCTGCTGTGGCTGTTCTAGTTTTTAAGTAGTTTTAAGTGGTTTTGGGTATTATTGGTATTTTAAGTAGTTTAAGTTATTTTTAGTTAGTAACGGGTGATTTTTTTGCTACTTGGTTTTTGACGTTTATATTTTTGACAGATCACACATGACAAATTCCACGAACATTTGACATTTCGATTCAGTATTGTTTGCCATTTCATCATGAATAGACTTACGCCTGAACAACGTTTGCAAATTATTGAAATTTATTATCAAAATTCGTGCTCTGTGAAAAATGTGTTTCGCAAGCTACGTCCGGCAAAATTGTCTTCAGCGACGAGGCTCAATGGATACGTGAATAAGCAGAATTGCTGTATTTGGAGTGAAGAGCAGCCAGAGGCAATTCAGCAGCTACCAATGCATCCCGAAAAATGCACTCTTTGGTGCGGTTTATGGGCAGGCGGCATCATTGGGCCGTACTTCTTCAAGGACGATGAAGGCCGCAGGGTTACGGTCAATGGAGAAATGTACCATTCGATGATAACAGATTTTTTTTGCCGAAAATGCAAGAATTGAACCCTGTCGACATGTGGTTCCAACAGGACGGTGCCACATGCCACACTGCACGCGAAACCATGCATCAATTGAGAGGCGAATTTGGTGAGCAGTTGATCTCACGTTTTGGCGCAATCAATTGGCCACCAAGATCATGTGATTTGACCCCGTTAGACTATTTTTTGTGGGGCTATGTTAAGTCTATTGTCTATGGGGACAAGACAAACACGATTGCTGCCTTGGAAGAGATTCCGGCCGAAATGTGTGAAAAAGTTTGCCAAAATTGGACCTTCAGAATGGACCACCTGAAGCGTAGCCGCGGGCAACATTTAAGTGAAATTATTTTTAAAAAGTGAATGCCAGAAATTGATTTATCGATCCAAATAAAAATTTCATTCACTTTTTACAAGTTTCTGTGTTTTTTTGAATTTTCAAAAACCAAGCTCCTAAAAATTCACCGTTTATAAGTTAGTTATATCTAGTTTAAATTATTTTTAGTTTATCTTTAGGTAGTTTTTAAGTAAAAAAAAAATACTGATACTGAGTTTTTTGTAAAAAAATTTTCTTGGTTTAAAAAAAAAATATAAAATAATTAGATTTCATTAAAATAGTTTTTAAGTCGAAAGACATTAGTTCTAAGAGTTATTGTTTAGTTTAGAGCGCCCGTAAAGGGCCAGTAAATTAGTTGTAAGTTATTGATAAGTAGACTAGTTTTAAACATTTTTGTCTAGCTTTAAGATAGTTATAAGTGAATATGAAATAAAAATGAATTTACAAAAAAAAAGTAAGTGCTACCAATATAGTTCATGTATGGAATATGGTCCACCTTAATATTTCGAACCTGTTTATCATTCATTCTGAACGTGTTCAATATGGCTCAACAGAAATGTGCAACGGAGAATTTTTTGAGTATTTTATTATAATTTGAGGGTGAGTGTTTTTGTATAAGTTTTTTTTTTAATTAATTTAATATATTTTATAAAAATATTTACTGCTCATTGGCAATTATTTAGCATAGTTCTTTTTTTTAAAGAAAACAATGACGTTATGTTCGATCACATCGTATGCAAAAGATTTCTATTAAAAATCTCAATATATTTTTAAAGTCGTTTTTCTCTTGATACAAAATTTCTTAATTTTTTTTCTAAAAAAAATTGCTACGACAATTTTAATATTTAATAATATAAACCATAATACAAAATTTCAAAAAAAAAATCATCGACAAGGTATGCAGTATTATTTATAATTTGAAGGACCTCCTATATAAAAATGTTGATCGAAATCCGTCCAGCCGCTTATGAGAAAGTCAAAAATAAAAAAAGAATTGCAGGGTTAATAACAGAATATTTAAAAAAAATCGACCAAAATTTACACTATACCTTATGCCGTGCTGACACATTTTTACTTGCGATTACTATAAGGCAAATTATGCATTCGTAAAAAATAATTATAACGATCGAACATGGCATTACGATCATAGAGAAGCCTTAAAAAGTGTGTCTGTCAGTCTGCCTGTCAGTCTACCTGTCAGTTTGTCATTCTGTCAGTCTGTCAGTCTGTCAGTCTATCAGTCTGTCAGTCTGTCCGTCTGTATGTATAAGGAGCTGCAGCATAAACGGTGTAAGGGATTACCTTCAAATTTGGTACGTATGATTATTTTGGCATTCCTCAGAGGAGAAATTGAAATTTTATTTTTAGGCCTAAAAATAACGGTACCTGCCATATGACCTTGAAGGAAAATCCTATTTTTCTCGAAACGGCTCCAATGATTTTGGTAAAAAATTTTGAGACATCATTTTTTGTTGGTAATAGCTATCATTTGATATGAACCAAGTTTACAGGAAAAGTCTATTAACGGTACTTTTCATATAACGGTTTTTTTTTAATGTTTGCGTTTCTCGGTAACTGTACATTGGATTTCTGTCAAATTTAATATGTGAGAAGACCTAGGTAACCAAACTAATTCTGCATATTAAGATTTTAAATAACATTTTTTATAATTAAAATTAATTCTTGAATTTTTTATTTTAAAAAATCAATATTTTTAAAACTAATCAAAAAAAAAATAATTTTAAATATTACGGTCACGTGTATATTAATAAACTCTAAAAAACTGCATACCAAAATTCCAAAAAACATTTCTTTTCAAAAAACTAAAAATAAAAAACCGGATTTCATTAAAATCCGTCCTTCAATTTTCGAGATACTTTTTTTATAAAATGGTATCTAATGGTTTTCAGGTTTTTTTTCGAGAAACCGATTAAGCGATGCGAGTTTTTATAAGTTTAAAAAACGATTTTTACCCACCTATACAGCATTCACTTTCATTTATACATATGTATGTACATATTTACATACCTAGATTGTCTATATATAGGTAGGTACATATTAACCTCTTAATTTTTATAATTCAAATCCATTTAAATATACATTTGCAGGTAGGTGCCTATGTAACCATTCCTTGAATTATATGTATTCCACAATTCATTATATTAACAATCAAGCTTTAATCCTGCAAAGGATAACTAGACAATCTATACCTACTAACAGCGTCAGTAGTTAGCTACACTAAAGTTGTTAAATACAAGAGCAAGTTCGTACGATCCAGTCGAGCATTTTATTTATATCAAAATCGTAAGAGCGGTTTTCGAGATAATTAAGATGGTAGAAAATTTTGTATGGCAAGTAACATTATTTTGTGAGCTAAAGAAAACATTAAATAAAATGCACAAATGAATCGCACGTATTTGGTCTTATAATTTTTTATATACCTACACATTTTTCTAAATTTGGTTTTAAATGGTGTGACAATTTTATATATTTAATAATATTAACTTAAAACCAACATTTCAAAAAAAAAATCATCCACCCGTTTTCGAAATATTGAATTTTCAAAAAAAATATTTTTTTTTTTGAAAAGCCCAAAAAATATTTTTCGAAAATTTTGGTATGCAGTATTATTTATAATTTGAAGGACCTCCTATCTAAAAATTTTGATCGAAATCCGTCGAGTCGTTTATGAGAAAGTTCAAAATCAAAAAAATGTTTGTATGGCACTAGCCAGGCTTATCGATTTTGTAATATAATATTTGTAAAATATTCAAGGAATCATAAATAAATCTCAGATAACTCAGACCGAAATCGATAACTGCCTGTATCTTGTCAAAGGTAAAACCCCTGGTTTCGACCGGCTCTCCTACCCTATGATGAAAAATTTGCCCTTCACTGCCAAAAATCGTATCCTAACTCTCTATAATAACATCAATATCAGTGGTATTATTCCACAGACGTGGAAAACGGCAACAATCATTCCAATACTTAAACCTAAAAAAATCCGCTCCAGCTAAACAGTTATCGAAAAATATCTTTACTGTCTTGTACTGAAAAGTCTTAGAAAAAATCATTGCCAAGAAACTCCAATGGTTCATTGACAAAAACAACCTTATAAGTAACAACCAAGTTGCCTTTAAACAAGGACTAGGCCCTACCGGTGCTCTCTTATACATTGATGAATTTATTGCATCAGCCCTTTCCACAAAAAATCACATCTCAATACTGTCATTCGACTTTGAGAAAGCTTTTCATAGAATAGGGATTCACGTAGTCCTAAAGAAACTGATTGAATGGAAAATCGGTCCAAAAATATTTAATTACATTAAATCTTTTCTCACAAACAGAAAATTTCGCACAAGAATAAACAATGTTTACTCAAATGTTAAAGACTTAAAAAATGGAATACTCCATTGTCAGTAGTTATCTTTGCCATTGCCTTTAACGAGATAAATGAAATTCTCACCAAATATCAATCTGTGCGATATTCTATGTATGCTGACGACTTGATATTATTTTCAAAATTTAAAGATTTCGTAAAACTTACTGACATCTTTTCAAATGTTCTCCATAATATTCATGATTGGTGTAAACTGTCAGGCTCTAGCATATCAATTAATAAAAGCAATGTATTACATATATGTAAAAAAAAAACAGTTGTTCAAAACAATGAAACTTATATTTTAATAATACACGCATATGTAATACACATTATCTCAGTATTCTTGGTGTAATTTTTGATAATAAATTTAACTTTAAGGAACATTGTCTTCAACTCAAGAAAAACATCTCTTTAAGGATTATTACACATTATTAAATATTTATCTTGTAAATCTAGCTCTGTTCATGTAAATACCATAATCAGAATTATTAAGTCAATAATTTTATCTAAATTAGATTACGGCCTAGTTATCTATGAAAAGTGCTATAAATCCTCTCTTCAGTTGCTTAAACCGGAGTATCATGCTGCAATCAGGATTGCCCTAAGAGCCTTCAGGACTACACCGACATTGAACCTGCTTACCGAATCTGGCCTCCCATCTATTGGAGATAGATTCGGCTATCTTACATCTCTTCTTATCCACAAAATAATTGGCTCAAGCAAATCAACAAGCATTCCCGCTGCAAAACTATGCTATGGACGTTTGCATCAATCATCAACAACATTTTGGTATCCGCTGAAAAAATGAACATACAACCTTCATTTCATAGCGGTAAAGATTCCCTCCCTGGCTACTCCCCAAACAGTCAGTCATCACAGATCTCAGTTTTCTTCCAAAAAAATCAACCAACAATGTGGTCTACAAATCTCATTTCTTAGAAAAAAAAACAATTGTTACAAACGTAAAAACTGGAGCTTCATTTACACCGACGGAACTAAAAATCAATATGGCACGGCTTTTGCTGTTGTCGACGACACCGGTAATTCCTTATATAAGTCGCGGTTGTCAGACTTCTCGTCAGTTTTCTCCGCCGAAGCATCTGCAATTCATACTGCAGTCAACTTAAATACCTTCGAGAAAAGGATTATATTCGCAGACAGTCTTTCAACTATCAACGCGATAAGAAATATCAACAATAACCACCCCCTCATATGCCAATTAAGGGATAACCTAATAATAAAAGACAAATCCCTTAAACTATTTTGGGTCCCTGGTTACGTTGCGATTGAAGGGAATGAACTCGCAGACAAAGCCGCCAAAAACGCAGCATACGAACCTTTCATAACAACACATATTATAAGCAAAAAAGATGTTTATATATAAAACAATATTGGTCAGACTCAAAAAAGATCCAATGGAATACATACAAATATCATTACGCCTGCGTTAACTCCAGCGCTGAATCATTATATTATCCTTCCAGCTGTAGTAGCTCCAAGATTAGATGCTTCAGTCGGCTGCGTTTAGGACACTCATACCTAACACACAGTTACCTGTTTGAAAAAAAAAACCCTCCCTGCATGTCAAATATGTAACAACGGGCCTCTCACCATCCCGCACCTTGTCTCCAACTGCAACTCAACAATAAGTAAAATATCTACCTATGGGAACAATACTCCAGTACTGGAAATCTTGAAGCAGCCATCCATAATCTGATTTATTACACCCTATATAACCATAATTTTATATCATTATCATATCATACACTAATTTTTTGTACACTACCTTTATTTTCATCTAGCCGATAGCCCTGTTCGCTAATGCTAATGTTAAATGCTAATCCACACACATTATATTAAATACTGCTGAACTCACCTTAGATCCCAAAAGTGACAATTCATCGAATCCTTCTTTGTCCGTCCACTGTACAAATCAAACCGCCAATTATCCAATGCTAGTGCAAATGGCAAAAAAGCAACTTTATCCAAAGCCATTGTAAACAAATAATTTATATCATAAGAATAATCATCGACAGATCTCTGAATCAAGCCAATAGTTTGTAGGTGTTTTAGAGTTGAAACCGATAAAGTTATAGCATCTCCAACAGCTTGATGAAAAGCTGTAATTTCAATTTAAAATATTGCTTTTTCCTTTTTAAAATAATTAAAACCTAACCTGGATTAGCACCATTTCGAAAAACCTTCGGCTGATGCCGATATGCCAAAAAATAATGAATATGTGCCATTTCATGATGAACACTTATCAGACTCTTCTGATCGATATTTGCACACATTTTAATTCGATAATCATGTCGATTACAAAAATCCCATGCCGATGGTTCACATAACACAACACGATCAAAAGGTTGTTGGAATATTGAGTTTGAATAGAAGTCCGGTCCTAGGGCAGTAAAGTTGATCGATGTGAAAAAATCTTCAGCCGTTTGATACATAGCAGCCGGAGTGTATCCGAATTCCTTCATTCTTGCCGTAACATCGATTATTGTCCGTCCAGGATATGGTATGATTACATCCAATATATTCATCCAAGACTGCCCAAACATATTACCAAGAATATGTTCCGGGATTGGTGCGTCCCTACTTATTTTCTCGGGACCGTAGTATTCTCGAAGCTTACGTCGAACGTAAGCATGCAAAAGCTCGTAGAACGGTCGGATTTCTTCCCAGACCTGCTCGAGATCATCATGAAAGCTTCCCGACTCAAAATTCATGTACCAAAACTGTCCACCATCAGTCATATCTGCAAGAACGAAGCGGCGTAGGATGATTTAAAATTAAATCGAGTTTTCAATCCTACTTACTATTGACCATTGCAACCTCGTTCATCACATCGATGAGTTGCTTATAACTATCCCGCATTTCACGACCGGCTTTTCTATGGTACTCCGTCCAAGTATATTCCAATTCACCCCAGTCTCGACTTTCAGCCATGATATCTTTTAGATTTGGATAGTATCTCAAGCCGCACTGAAAAGGCTGCTGGTAGGCACAAATAGTAGCTTCATTGTATAGAACCAGCATTTCATTTATTAAGCGATTATACTACAAGGAGCAAAATAGTTTAAGATGCAAGTAATGATGGGAAAAAACAACCACCCACCCTGTCCAACTGATCGAAAGGCAGACTATTTGACCCTGCCTCAGACAGCAACTGCAATTGTCTATAAAGTTTTCGATCAAAAATTAAATTTCGATCAATTCTCTTAGAATGTTCTGCCACCTGTCGTTGATATTCCGCATATCTCTGTTGAGCAAGAAGCTGCAAAAAATATCGTCAAATTATAAACCACAGCAAATTCCTATAGAAAAAAAATCTAGGCCAATGTCAAGCCCTTGAAACCGGCACAACATGTACGCCTCTTTGACCGCATTTCAGTAATTTTAACCACATGGTGACACGAAAGTAGAGGCAACTACATACTCGTACAAATACCCTACACACAGATTAGATCACTTTGCGGAAAATTAAATTAAATAACTGGGAAATTTTTGTATACAACATGATCGTGATCGTGTATCTTATTCGCACGCGATCAATGTCAAGACAGAGATATTTTTTTATTTGCATCCACAAAATCCTATGGTACCTACTTATAACTTACCGCTTCATTTTGAGTAAAATCATTAACATTTGTCTCGAAATTCCATTGTGCAGCAACATTTTCTGTACACTCCTGTGATCCTTGATGATCGGTTTCTACTAAAAAATTTCGCAGCTTCTCCATTTCGATTTGCGATCGACGTTCTTGTTCGAAACGATAACGATCTTCATTGATGCGATCATTTGAATTATAACGATCACTTGAATTGTATTGATTTGTTTGATAGCGATCGTCCTGGTAGCCATTGTTGATGGCTCTATTTGTTGGATATTGATCGTTTGGATTATATGGCCTTCGGGTGTTAAATTGATTCTCACCGTTGTTTCTATTAAGATATTCCCGATCGCGAGAAGGTTCATCGCGACTATAAGGAGTATCTGATGATCGATTGAAATTGTACATGTTAGGGTAGTTTAAGCCATATCTCTGACGATCGTCATATGGTTGTCCATTCTATTAGGAAAAATTATGTAATCTGAGATCATATTGATCATTTTTTTTAACTCACTCTAAAATCATCCCCACGATCATCACTATTATCATCCGAATAAGGTGGACCAAATCGATTACTTCGATTGGCATCCCCGTAACCTAGTGAATTTGCTCCATTTTTAGGAGTATAGCTATTAAAGACGATATCAGGTCTTGTTATGGGTGTGGTTAATGGTGGTAGATCTAACTGTGGAACAGCTCGTGATAACACAAGTTTAATTATGAAAAAAAAGCTGGCCGATATTTTTGCAGACATTTTTTTTTGTTATCTTTTTTTTTTTTTTGAAGATCAAGATCACACTGCGCAAGATCGACTACTAAACGTAATTTTTTTTCAGTGGAGTTCTCCGGATTTCCACTTCAAAGTTAAAACACGACTAATTCACGACTGGAAAGTAAGAAGCTCAAAAAACAATGGCATTAACTACAGCATAAGTTTATTGTCACGGATTGGTGGGGGTTGCTTATGATGACGAAGACGCCAATGAGACGCTTACGACGAAGCTACTATCGGCCTGCAATAAACCTATGTGTCGTTTTTAGCATATAACATGTGAAATTATTATCACAATATTACATGCGGGTAGGTAATAGACAGTGGTAATAACCTAATTTTTTTCTCAGCTTAGCTGCAAAGAAATGAATACTAAATTTAGTAATTTTGTATTTAGCGATATGAAAATTTCTCATAATGTAAAAGTCTGAGTGTGGGACAGGAATTTTGAAAAGAACTATACCAGCTAGACGAGGTTTATTTGATGATTTATACGTTTTTTTTTTTAATATTTATCATTTCTTGTCCGAAAAGTTTGTTCTTTTTTTCCTAGAGCAACTTTTTTGTTGCATTTTCATTGATCATTCAATTTTTTACAAACCATAAAAAAAGTTCAAATCTTTACTGTGTATGATCTTGATATTTATGACATGTTTTGTTGAAAATAAAATCGATTTAAAATGAAAACTGATGATCACCAAAGTCATGCTGTTCTTTAGAGTACTCTTAGGATTATGAGTCACACAAAGAAAAGCTACTAGGCCTTGCATATTTATAGGCATTTGAAATAGATAATTATATATATATATATATACATTTTTGGACTGCTTTCTCCCGTTTGGAACTCCAGCATAATAACGCTACGCACAAAACTAAAACTCTTCGAGTCCAACGTGAAATCCGTCCTCCTGTACGCCTGTGAAACCTGGAAATGCTCCGCCGACATCTCGAGCAGGCTACAGGCTTTTATCAATCGCTGTCTTCAATACATTCTCAAGATTCGATGGCCACAAATTATAAGAAATGTTGACCTGTGAGATTGGACTCACCAGAGAAGGGTAGATCTTCTTGACATTAGACAACGAAAATGGCAATGCATAGGCCATATTCTGAGGAAACCAAACGAGAACATAGCAAAGCAGTCCTTCGGGTGGGATCCGCAGGGTGTAAGGAGAGTTGGTAGACCAAGAACAACATGGAGGTCAACTGTACTTAATGAAGTTCAGTCCTTTAACTTTCATTCGTGGGCTCATCTAAAGCACCATGCCGTGAACCGAGATAGATGGACGGAATCTGTTGTTGCCCTATGCTCCAGGAGGAGTTAAAGTGTTGCTGCGAGGGTTGCAGTTACCGGAACACATATATTATATATTAAATATATATAATTATATTCTCAGTAAAGTTAGCATATGTAACTATATAATGTGAATTATTATTAGAAGCACAACAAGATACACGGTTATTCATTTACAAGTTTTTCATATATGTGTGTATGTACTCGTATAGGTAATAAATAATTTGTACAGTTATTTGAAGATAATAAGCACGCAATTATTAAAAAAATAAACAACCAAAATAGAAAATAATATGGTAATGTTTTTTTTTTTAAATAATATATTTGAAATTAATTAAAAATAAATACTGCTGAACCAAGTTAGCAGTCCAATTTAAAAAAAAAAATGCACGCCTGGATCACACGCACCTGCTCGTATGTTCGGTCACATAGTGAGACAAAGATTTTTAGTAGAAAAGGTTACATATATTTTTTAAATCGTTTTTAGTTAATTTAATGATATACAAAATTTCGTTAATTTTTTTTGGACAAAAAAATATGTGTATGCTAATTTTAAGTATTTAATAATATAAATTTAACAACATAATATTTTTAGAAAAATCGTCCACCCGTTTTCGAAACAGTGAGCGTCAAATGAATGTTACACCTACCTATAAACTTCATATTTGCACCTCTGTTAGTAAAAGTGTGGTTGGTACTGAAGTAAAATAACGGGTTATCCATTTTGCGGTTTCAAAAGTAAACGTAAATGATTTTTTGCACATTGACATTATGTGTGAAACACTACATCATTTAAACGACCACCACGCGAATTGTTGCAAGCATCGATTCTTTTGAGGTAATTTTCGACCACTTTTTGGGCGGTATCTAAGCCATAACTTGACGAATGATAGTTTTCAAGTGCTTAAGAGTTAAAGGTTTAACTGCATAAACACGGTCTTTCGCGTAGCCCCACAAAAAAAAGTCCAGCGGTGTCAAATTGGATGATCTTGGTGGCCAGTTAATATCGCCACGACAAGAAATTACGCGGCCAAGAAATGTCTTGAAATAAAGCCATATTTGCTCGAGTTGTGTGGCATGTGGCACCGTCTTGTTGAAATCACATATTCTCCAAGTCTAATTCTTCAATAGCAGGCAAAAAAAGTCGGTTATCATATGACCATAACGCTCCGAATTGACGGTGACAGTCGTTCCATCGTCGTTTTCGAAGAAGTAAGGTCCAATCACACCTCCGGATCAAAGAGCGCCCCAAAGAGTGACGTTTTGTGGATGTAATGGCCTCTCTTCAATTACTTCCCACCGGGTGAGAAATATGCTTCGTTGCTGAAGAAGATTTTGTTCGAAAAATCGACGTCCACTGTCTGTTGTTGAAGCACCCATTCGACGTATCAACGATGTTGTGAATGGTCAGCTGGCTTCAGTTGTTGTGTGAGCTGGACTTTATATGGATGTAGGTGTAGATCCAAATGCAAAATACGCCATAATGTGCCGTAAGACAGTCCTAATTCCTGAGAACGACGAAGAATCGACATATTCGGGTCTTCGACAACACTTTCCATTATAGCAGGATATTTTCAGTGGTACGGGCGAAACGATGATGCACAGGCCTTACAATATCTGTAACCAATCTAGTCTCTTCAAATTTCTTCACAATTTTGCCAATTGCTTGCGTAGTTGGACGATTATGTAAACCATAATCTCCTTTTAAAGCACGATATGTGGCTGTATCACCAACTTTGGTATCACCAATTTTGTAGTAGGTTTTAACAATTTTTATGCGTTGCGCGATAGTTAAGCAATCCATTTTCGTAAATGCCAGACTTTCAACTGAAAAAAAAATTGGTTTAACAACTTAGTTTGACAGATGTCGAATTCCAGCCCTATACTTTTGAAACCGCAAAATGGATAACGCTTTACATAGTAGTCTACTCACTTTTCATAAATTTTAAGCCCTTTGTTAACTAGTAAAATGCTAATTAACCAGATAGCAAAGCATTTGTAGGGTTTGAATTTTAAGGAACATAATTATTGTGTTTATGCGTTGTAAATTGAGTATATGTTGATAGAAACCCAACACGTGCTCTAAATAAATATTCGATGTTTATATTTTTATCATTTTAACTTCATTATTTACAATTTTTTTTTTTTAATTGACACCAGCAGGACTCGAACCTGGTCATCCCGCGTGCAAAGCCGATATACTATCAGAATGGCATGTGGATTTAGTGCGATACTAAACATTTAGATTAGCCATTCGGTGGCTTTAACTTTAGTAGAATGTTAAGAAGATAATACGATACTAAACACGTTTAAAATTAGCAAAATCCTCTTTTTAACCTTGTATCATACTAAAACTGACAAAAATGAAAAAAACAAATCTTCAATTCGTTAATACATCAATATTTCGTTTTTATTTGCTGATTCCGCCTCTGGGGAATTCCTAAATCCACTTGCAGTTTTTTTGATATTTGTTTCCAAGAAGTTTTTAACAATAAATTAATTTTTTTTAAATATGAATTTGTTCTTTCTGTACACTGCAACTGCCACAAAATAAAAATTAATTGCGGGCGTTCACTCATTTATTCTCGGATACCAAACTATCGGAGTATATCTGTGAACGAATCAGATAGGTTAGCTGAAAGCTGTCAAAAAATCAAAGCAAAACGCATACCAATGAATTTTGCAGTCAGGTTCTATACATTTGTTCTCGGATAGCTAGTTATTCCAAATTTTTTGGGATAACTGAAGATAGCTTTCATGAGAGCAGCTGTTTGTTCATCAGATGTGGTTTTGCACGTATTACAACAACAGAAAGTTATTCCAGATTGCTGAGAATAATTGAGTGAACCGTCCCCATTGACAACACAACAATTGACAAACTTCAAAACAAATATTGTAGAGTGTGTGTGAATCTGTATACAAATCCGTTTTAAATCTGTCTCGAAAGAGATTCAATACGGATCCGTTTTTCAGAAAAAAAATTAGTTTTAATTTAAAACGAATCTGATTTTAATAACAAAATTAACGGCGAATCGACGACAAATCGATGTTTTTATTGAAACGAAATCGCCATTAGTTCTTGATTCCATTTTTATTTCTAATATTGTGTATTAAGCTTTAGTTTTTTTTTTTTCTTGATAATTTCAAAAAATTCTGTTTTTTTGGGTTCGTTTATGGCAGTAGTGTAAATACAAAAATGTTACCCTTGCCAATAAATGTTGGCAAAATAATGCCAACATTGAAATCTGCCATTTATTGAACTCGTGTAAATGAATGTTATTAAAAAATTATTTCTTCCATTATTTTGCCATTCTTTTGGCATAAATACTGGCAACTTTGCCATTCGTGTAAATCCGGCATAAGCAAATTTTCTGTGACACTTGTCACTTTAGGTTTGTTCGTTGAGCCCTGAAGCGTATTTTGAAAAACCTAAATTCACCCTGACAAGCGAATTCTGTGTTTTTTGAAACCTAGGGTCGCCCTCAACTCGCCCTGAAGTAGATCTAGGTTTTTAGCTAGGGCAAGTTGGGGTAAATAAATAAACAATCAAAATCACGAGATCTGGTTTAAATTGATTTTTAAAATGGAAATAAAAGAATACTCAAATTAATTTTCAGACAAAGACATGCAAAATGGAAACCTGTGAAGTTGTGGATTGTACTTAGGGCCAAAGAAAATGCACTAAGAACTTAAATTTAACATATTTTAAGTTTTAATTATTAAATGATATAACTTGCCTTTCTGCAACATAAAATTAATGGCCCCCGGGAGTTTTTTGAGGACCGAAAACCACAGTTTTTTTGACAACTCTAAGGGTTGTCACAGAAACCTAGGTCGACCCTTAGTAAAGTTCAACGAACGAATCTTTTATGTTGCAAAAGGAGGGAAATCCAACAATTTCTCACTTGCAACATTTTAAAATGACAATGTGGGTGGCAATGGCGCAGTGGATAAAGTGCTTGATTGCTAACTTAGACGTGTTATTTCGATCCCCACACTAGGCGCATTCTTTTCTATACCTCCAATTTTAATTGGATGTCGCCCATGGGTTAAAATGAGACAGTCAATACCTGGTTCTCGAATCCACTGTGCCAAACTAGTGCCGTGCAATTCAGGTTGCATTTAAAAGACCTTAGGTCTTACAGGCATATAGTTAAATTTAAAAAAAAAATAATTGTCAGAGATTTTAGACTTGGCGTTTTGTGTTACAATTTTTTTTTTTAAACTTGTATTTTACTTGTCCTACAATTACT
The DNA here is from genome assembly GCA_910595825.1 of Philhelius pedissequus. NCBI lineage: Eukaryota > Metazoa > Arthropoda > Insecta > Diptera > Syrphidae > Philhelius > Philhelius pedissequus. The sequence continues at coordinate 82,753,974 of OU343163.1, forward strand.
TGTCGCGTTGAGTTATGGGCCCCTGGAATCTATTTAATTGGATATTCGCTAATTTTACTTCCAGATAAGGACCTTTCAAACAAAAACATCAACACAAATATACAGGTGGTAATATCTTCAACGTTTTGTACGGGATTTTTAGAAATAGTGGAGTACATCGTAGATACCTCCACCAGCTCCCGCAGTATCCAAAGTCGTTGCAAGTTCTACCCAATATAAATATAAAAGACATCATCCTTATTAAAGAGGACAACCTCCTCCATCATTAGCCGTGTTTTATTATCGCCAATAACCCATATGGTTCACCCCGTGAAAATAAAACGATCTGGGTTATGTACTGAAATGTACCCTCTGTTGCCGAATTTAATACTAATATTTGCAAACCCAGATAGAAACTCCGATAGAAATCTGGATCTCGTGTTGTTTTTGTAATACGTGTTAAAAAATAACCTAGACCCAGACCCGTATATAATAAAACGCAGCTATTATGGCTGTTAGCGCGCGGTTCTAGAACTCAGGCAGCCTCAGATAGACTTATCAGAGTTTTAAAATTAAAAACAGAATCTTGGATCCCAAAAATGACAATCAATAAAGTTTATCAACTTACCAAATAAAGAAATATTAATAAATAATAATAATAACTTTCAAAATTTTAAAAATCATTAAAATAGCTAAGTAATCAAACTAATTCACTTATGCCACTTCCCAAAAGCCCATAAGCAATCAAATAAAAAAAAAAAACTAAAAATTAACTCACCCCTTATAGGTCAGGATACTGTGAATAAAAGCTTTACACAATTGGATAGGTATTTAACCATTCCAAGACATCATAATATTATAAACTTGAAATATTTTCGATTAATGCTTAAATGTTTTTATTTATTTTTTAGCTTTATGGCCAAACTGATCTAAGAAATGAACACACGGAATAAAAATAAATGCACATCATGTCCTCAAACGCGTCACAAAACAAAACAACAAGCCAAGAAAATGAACAGAAAAAACAATCCCGAGCACCGGTAGTTTCCGAATAACGGTTCCGAGACGCCAACATGTTGGAGCATGTTGGTTCACAATAAGAACAACAACGTACATGGGTGAAACCACAAATAAGCCATAGTTTATGCATGAAACACTGGAAATATCAAATTATTTGATTATATATCACATTATTTCAACTTATAACTCGATACCTACTTTTTTTCAATAATTAAAATTATGTGAGCACAGAAAATTTCACAGGCGACGAACAATCGGGACAACGAACAAAAATTTACTAAAGGAGAACTGCAAAACTGGAAGGCTTGTCATTATGTTTCTCTCTCTTTAACCAAAACATCATAAATTTTACTATTTTTGAGAAAGGAAGTAAAAAACTTAAATGGAATGAAAGCAAAGAAGATTACCTAAATTTATATGTGCATCTCACTTTTACTCAGGATTTCGGACGAATATCATGTTTTATTTGAGGACAAATATAATAAGCTTATGTACATCTAACTCCAAATTAAAGATAAACTTAAATTCAAAAGAAAATGCAAAATAAAAAACACAAAGTTGTATACGAAATTTAAATTTAGTCAAGGGTCGTTGACACTGTCTAATCAGCTGATTGAAGAACAGCGCATCCGATATTTCTTCGTAGGCAAATTTTATATGTTTGGCCAATGGTATCTTAACGATTCATAACCTCTATTCTGTAGCTTGGTATATAACTGAAAATAAATTAAATATTATAGGTACCTATAATTTAAGGAACAAATCTCAATAAAGCTAAAATTGAGCATTGAGTGTTTAAGTAGGTATTCTTTTTACTTGCGATATAGGTAGGTACTAAGAGCAAGTTTTGCATTTGGAAAAAAAATCGAACTCGAGATTTTAATTAAACTTGACACTACGATGATAGACAACACCAACAAAGTGGGTCTCGCAATTCCGTCTATCTGTCTGCCTGTCTCTACAACGCTCTACAGCCTAAACAGCTGAAGCGATTTTCTTCAAACTTGGTATTTAAGCCTATTAGGTTATTGTCTAAAATAGATTTTTAAATCATTTTATTTTTCTTAGCCTGATACCTACACGATTTTGTCTTATTTATCTCGGAAATGGCTTTATCGATTTTGATATAAAAAAAATATACTATAGTTATATATAGGTGTATTCTACATTTTGGTTCATTTTGTTTTATATATTGTATTATTAACGGTAGGTACCTGTCATTCAACCATTTTCTTGATTTTGACCTATCTCATAAGCGGCTCAACAGATTACGATAAAAAGTTTTTATATAGGAGGTACTTCAAATTTTTAGCAATTCTGCATACTAAAATTTTCGAAAAATATTTTTTTTTTTATAATCTTGCACGCGCTCAAGGGATTATGAATATCCTTTATATGTTTTTAACATAGCGTTGGCATCCGATGAAAGAAGAGAAAGAAGGATAGAAAAGATGTGTGGCGCGATGTTCTGAGACTAGAGCTGGTTGTTGTCTCAGATTTAATGCGGAGAGAATTACCATGTCTTATTTATTTATGTCTATTATAAGTCGCATTATTTTATTTGTTTCGTTGTCATATTTATCGGTAGTATGCTAGTTTACTAAATCACATGTTGTTAGTGTTATGCCTGTACAGCATTTAATGAGTAAACCAGCAACAATTTTTAGAATTGGTTTTTTATGCAATATAAGAAGACATAGACAATGGCAGGAATCGAACCTGCAACCACGAGGTTGAGGCGAGCACACAACCACCGCGCCACGGCCACGTCAATTTTTTTTGAAAAAAAATATCTTTTTTTTTTTTGAAAATTAAATATTTCGAAAATGTGTGAAAGATTTTTTTTGAAATTCAGTTTTTAAATTTATATTATTAATTACGAAATTTTGTATATACAAAATTAAATAAAGAAGACTAAATATAGGGTCCGCCAAATAACATTTTTTTTTTTTGGAAATGGGCTGTGTGGCACGTAGCGCCGTTCTGTTGAAACCAAATATTGCCAATATCATCTTCTTCAATTTTTGTGAACAAAAATTCGTTCAACATGGCCCGATAACGATCGCCATTGACTGTAACGGCCACTCCTTGCTCATTTTCGAATTATGCCTCTGGACCAAAATCCGCATCAAATAGTGACTCGTTTTGGGTGTATCGGCTTTTCAATGTATGCGTGCGGGTTTTCTGTGCCCCAAATGCGACAATTTTGCTTGTTTACATACCCGCCAAGATCTAAATGAGCTTCATCTGAAAAGATGATTTTTTTTGGCAAAATCGGCATCTTCTCTAAGTCGATCGCAGGCACACTTAGCGAGCGTTGTTCAAACGTATATACAACCATATTCGTTCAGCGAAAGGACAAAACTAATTATCTGTCAAATCACACATGAGCTAAGTGTTACCATTCACGAAATAAGTACTAGTTGAAAAAAAAAACGTTAGATGGGGTCCGCCGTTATATACTGGCGCAAAATTTTAAACAATCTATTATTAAGGCCTAGTTCACAATTTACTATATACATAGTAGTCTACTAACTTTTCATAAATTTTAAGCCCTTTGTTAACTAGTAAAATGCTAATTAACCAGATAGCAAAGCATTTGTAGGGTTTGAATATTTATGAACATAAATATTGTGCTTATGCGTTGTAAATTGAGTATATGTTGATAGAAACCCAACATATATTTTTATATACTCGTATATTTATATTTTCATCATTTTAACTTCATTATTTACAATTTTTTTTTTAAATTGACACCAGCAGGACTCGAACCTGGTCAACCCGCGTGCAAAGCCGATATACTATCAGAATGAAATGTGGATTTAGTACGATACTAAAAATTTAAAGTAGCCATTCGGTGGCTTTAACTTCAGTAAAATGTTAAGAAGATAATATGATACTAAAGTCGTTTAAAATTGTAAGGAATCACTTTTTTTATGTTTGAAATGTCCATTAACTTTAATATTGTATGAACACCCTGTATAAGTATTACAAAATATTGATTATGTACATTTAATAAGTAACGTTACAATATATTGCTGCAAACGATCATCCTTATCGTATGATTTGACCGTTGTCTTTTATTATGTATGTACTTCTCTTTAAGCTTGTCTTATTTTAAAAATTGTTAGTTAATAGGTACAGTTTGAATAAAGCGATCGTATAAGAAAGATGTCTTTGTTTTAAATTACGTTTTTATGCTGGAATATTCTTGAACCTTATAATTAATCAGAAGCGGGATTATTATTCTCACGCATTTTGTTTGAAATTAAATTATCAATTTAATTTAATGTTAATGCATACGGCATTTTGATTTAGTAATTTAATATATAATTTACGCGAAGTGAATCAATTTATGAAATGGCTGAACCACGTGCCGAGGAGTTTTTGCAACTTGCAACAGTGCAAAGTCTTAAGGACAAATTGTCTGAGTTGGGTCTGCCCACAAATCGAGTGAAAGCAGCATTAAAGATAAGGCTGCAGGAAGCTATAGCGCAACTAGATGCTGATCGTATGGAAGAGTTGTTTCCTTCCAATATTCTGGGTGGCATAGAAGTAGACGACGATGATGTCAACGCCGATGAGGAGGAGAATCTAGAAGCACAGCAGCTAGAGAACTTGCGTGAATTGATACGACGAAAGGAAGAAATAATTTCGCTACAGAAGAAGTTGGCGGAATTAAATAAACCTGTCGATGAAACCAGATCTTCATACTCTTTTCGTGACATTGAAGATTCCTTACAGACGTTTTCTGGAGACGACAACTATCCAGTTGCTAGATGGATCAGAAGCTTTGATGATTCAAAAGTCATTTATAATTTGAGCGAATCGGAATGCTTTATATATGCCAAACGACTACTGAGAGGAACAGTTAAATTGTTTTTGAGGACAACGTCATACAGGTCGTGGTGTGAGTTAAAGGCAGCTTTATTAATTGAGTTTTGTCAATACACAACCGCAACGGACGTCCATAACGCCCTACGAAGTCGGAAGAAACGTAAAGAAGAGAACTTTCAGCAGTATGTTCTCACAATGCAAGAAATAGCTTCGGCAGCAGATATCGAGGAGCAGGACGTCATACATTATATAATCAAAGGTATTCCCGAATCCATGTATAACAAACATATTTTGTTAACTGCCAACAGCATTGCGGAGTTGAAGCAAACTTTAAGGAAATACGAAAAAATTAAGTTCGACATCCAGCCATCAACATCGACCTACGTAAGAGCCCAGCCATCGTCACACCCAAAGCCTGCACCAAAACCCAACGTCATCATAAAGTGTTACAACTGCAATGAAAAAGGGCACATTTCCACCAATTGCCCGAAGCCGCGGCGAGAAAGAGGCTCTTGCTTTATATGTGGACAAACGGTACATATCGCCAAAAACTGTCCGAAATCCAATTCAGTTCTTGCCCTCGAGAATATAGATCCAGTAAAAGAAAGCCAAACGTCTTCATTTTTGAATACTCGTAATTTTCATGGAGTATTCGAATATGTTTTCCCAAACAACGAGAGTGGAGCTGTAAACTTCAAAATGGATGCAATGACGATGATCGATACTGGAAGTCCCATAAACTTTGTGCAGCAACGTTACATTCCATCTTTTCTGATGACATCTTTAGAACATTCAACTAATAACTTTGTTGGTATCAATAATAGTGAAATCATCATATTCGGTAAGGTATTTTGCAAGATTAAATTAAATAGTGATTATGTTAATATTGGTTTGCATATAGTAAAAGATGAAAGTATGAAAAATGTTATAGTATTAGGAAGAGAATTTTTACAACAAAATAATATAACACTTAAGCAAGAAGATAACAAAAATGTTAAAAATAATTTTAAAGAAAAAGAACTTGATGAAAATGTTTCCGAAATTTTGAATATTGATATGAGTGATGATCGCGTTGAAACCGTTTGTTTAAACATTAACGAAAATTTAAGCTACAATGAAAAAATTAAAGTAAGAAATTTAGTTACTACGAGTATTGAGAAAAATGATATTTTTTTTGATGATAGATCAGATTTTGAAATGAAAATAATGTTATCTGACGCAAACAGTGTTTTCAATTGCACGCCAAGGCGTTTTCCATATGCTCATAAAATACAATTACAAACAATTTTAGATGATTTGATAAAGCAAAAAATAATACGAGAAAGCAATTCACCATTTGCGTCGCCAATTGTTTTGGCAAAAAAGAAAACAGGCGAATTGAGGCTTTGTGTTGATTTTCGTCAATTAAACAAGATAACGCTGAAGGACAATTTCCCGATTCCTTTGATTGAAGATCATTTAGACAGACTCCGTGGGAAAAGGTACTTTTCGCTCTTAGATTTGAAAGGTGCATTTCACCATGTGAAAATGTCAAAGGATTCGGTGAAGTACACATCGTTCATAACACCCTTAGGTCAATTTGAGTACATGCGAATGCCATTTGGGCTTAAAAACGCGCCTTCTGTCTTTCAGCGGTATATTAATTCAATTTTTAAAAGTCTTATAAATTCTGATAAGCTGTTGGTTTACATTGATGATTTATTAATAGCAACTGAGACAAAAGAAGAACATTTCCTGATTTTGAAAGAAGTTATCGATTTAGTGGTAAATAATCGCTTGCAACTACGCGTTGACAAATGTTTGTTTGTTTATGAACATATTAAATATCTGGGATATGAAGTATCTGCTGGTGGGGTAGGACCAAATACCGATGGGTTGAAAGCGGTCTCTGATTTTCCGATACCCACTAATGTTAAATGCCTGCATTCTTTCTTAGGATTGTGTTCCTATTTTCGAAGGTTCATAACAATTTTTCAATTTTTACAAAACCTTTGTATGATCTTTTGAAAAATGGAATACCTTTCATTTTTGGTGAAAAGGAACTATTGGTTTTTCAGGCACTTAAACAAAAACTACTAAATGCACCGATACTAAGTATTTATAATCCAACAGCAGAAACAGAGTTGCACTGTGATGCTAGCAGTTTAGGGTTCGGGGCAGTTTTACTGCAACGCCAAGATGATAAACTACTCCACCCAATATTCTTTTATTCGAAACGTGCCACAAGTCCAGAATCAAAATACCACTCATATGAGTTGGAAACGCTTGCAATTATTTATGCTCTCAGAAGATTCAGAATTTACCTCACTGGTATACCATTCAAAATAGTTACTGACTGCAAATCACTTACTCTTACTCTTAATAAGAAAATATTGAATCCTAGAATCTCTCGTTGGGCACTTGAGCTCCAAGATTATGACTACAAAATAGAGCATATGGATGGCAACAGGATGAAACATGTTGATGCTCTAAGTCGATCGCATAACATTCTTATCATCGAGCCTGATTCTTTCATGCACTTGCTGCATCCCAACAAAGAGATTCAACGATTAGACGTTTAGTCGAAATGTTGGAAAAAAGAGAAAGCCCTTCTTACGAGATAGTTAATGGGCTAGTATATCGGAAAATGAATAATAAAGTGTGTTTTTATGTTCCTTCACAGATGGAAAGAGATGTTATTCAAATGCATCACGTTGCCCTATGTCATGTTGGTGTGGAGAAGTGCTACAATTTTTTGAAAAAGACCCACTGGTTTCCTCGTAGGAAGGTAAAAATTAAAAACTTAATACAAAATTGCTTAAAGTGCATACACTTCTCCCCACCGACTGGCAAAAGGGAGGGTGTTTTGCATAACATTCCCAAGGGAGACAAACCTTTTGAAACCATTCACGTTGACCATTATGGTCCGCTTCCTTCAGGTGTGAGGAACACTAGAAAGCATATATTTTTAGTTGTCGATGGCTTCTCTAAATTTACGAAACTATACGCTGTTAAAAGTACCAGCACAAAGGAGGTTATTAAATGTCTGGAAAATTATTTTTCAGTTTATAGTAAGCCAACACGTATTATTTCAGACAGAGGTAGTTGTTTCACTTCTTAAGATTTCTCAGTTTTCTGCACCGAATATAGCATTCAGCATATTAAAATCGTTACCAGTTCACCTCAGTCGAACAACCAGGTCGAGCGCATAAACAGAAGTTTAACACCAATGTTATCTAAGGAAAGTGAAATGGAACCTGGTGACTGGACTAAACATTTAAATAAAATTGAATTCGGTCTAAACAACATCGAAAATAAAAGTACGGGTTTCAGTCCAAGTATGTTACTCTTTGGGGTGGCGCAAAAAGGCGTAATTAATGACAAAATCCGAGAACATTTACAACAAAATATAATAACTGATGAGCAAAGGAACTTAGAACATGTTAGGCGCAAGGCAAATGAAAACACTGTTAAAAGTCAGGAAGCAAATAAACTTTACTTTGATAAACATCATAAGAAACCCCATGTCTATAAAGTTGGGGATTATGTAATGTTAAAAAATATTGTCAATGCTCCTGGTATAAATAAAAAACTTTTGGCAAAGTATAAAGGTCCTTTCGAGGTCATTAAAACTCTCCCAAATGACAGATACTTTATTAAGGATATAGAACATTTACAAATTTCTCGTATTCCTTACGAAGGCGTAGCTTCTCCAGAGAACATGAAACCTTATGTTGCCGCATGAGACCTCACTTATTGATATTAAATTTTTCATTTTTAATTATCTAATTAAAAGATATTTGTTTTATGTTTAAGTTAATCTGATTTACTTTCAATTGAGAAAATGACAATTTATAAGATTTGGTAATATCGTTACTACTAATGTAAATTCATTGTTTTTTATAAGACAATTCAAACATGTAAGATATATTGCTTATAGCAGTAGCAAATCGAGGACGATTTTTAGTTAGGATGATCGAGTTGTAAGGAATCACTTTTTTTATGTTTGAAATGTCCATTAACTTTAATATTGTATGAACACCCTGTATAAGTATTACAAAATATTGATTATGTACATTTAATAAGTAACGTTACAATATATTGCTGCAAACGATCATCCTTATCGTATGATTTGACCGTTGTCTTTTATTATGTATGTACTTCTCTTTAAGCTTGTCTTATTTTAAAAATTGTTAGTTAATAGGTACAGTTTGAATAAAGCGATAGTATAAGAAAGATGTCTTTGTTTTAAATTACGTTTTTATGCTGGAATATTCTTGAACCTTATAAAATTAACCTAGTATCATTTTGGCTTTGAAAAGAACGATTACGGATCTAATCTCTTTTGTGCCTGTGGGTGTTGCTTGGTATACAAATCCGTTTTAAATCCGTCTCGAAAAAGAGATTCAATACGGATCTGTTTTTTTCAGAAAAAAAAATTGTGTTTTAATTTAAAACGAATCTGATTTTAAGAACAAAATTGCGGCGGATCGACGACAGATCGATGTTTTTATTGAAACGAAATCGCCATTAGTTCTTGATTCCATTTTTATTTCTAGTATTGTGTATTAAGCTTTATTTTTTTTTTCTTGATAATTTCAAAAAATTCTGTTTTTTTGGGTTCGTTTATGGCAATAGTGTAAATACAAAAATTTTACCCTTGCCAATAAATGTTGGCAAAATAATGCCAACATTGAAATCTGCCATTTATTGAACTCGTGTAAATGAATGTTATTAAAAAATTATTTCTTCCATTATTTTGCCATTCTTTTGGCATAAATACTGACAACTTTGCCATTCGTGTAAATCCGGCATAAGCAAATTTTCTGTGACACTTGTCACTTTAGGTTTATTCGTTGAGCCCTGAAGTCGCCCTAGGTTCGCCCAAAAGCGTTTGTTAACAACGCGTGTAAACCAGCCAGTGTAAATTAAAAGTGTAAACCTACTCGTGGCCTGTTTGGATGCCGCTCGTTTTCGACATATGGACGCTCTCATTTTTGTAAAGAGACGATTTAAAAATTTTCTTGGCAAACGGATAAAAAAGCACGACGCAGTACGGAGTTGATGATTAAAAGAAAAAAGATTGGAAATATCTAGAAACGAGCGGCATCAACGGCAGACCAAGAGTAGGTATTTTCTTAAATGACATGTAAATACCTATAAAACTAACATATATATTTCTATTAAATAAAGATTTTTAAAGTCTTTCCTTATCTTCGCAAAAGAATCTTTGAATTGCGAGCGGAATTGGCTTGGCAGCCAATTATATTTCAGAAGCCGTTATTAGTGTCTGTCGCCAAGTCGGTGACAGCGTTTTTTGAAAAACTTATTCACCCTGACAAGCGAATTCTGTGTTTTTTTAAACTTATGGTCGCCCTCAACTCGCCCTGAAGTTGATCTAGGTTTTTAGCTAGGGCAAGTTGGGGTAAATAAATAAACAATCAGAATCACGAGATCTGGTTTAAATTGATTTTTAAAATGGAAATAAAAGAATACTCAAATTAATTTTCAGACAAAGACATGCAAAATGGAAACCTGTGAAGTTGTGGATTGTACTTAGGGCCAAAGAAAATGCACTAAGAACTTAAATTTAACATATTTTAAGTTTTAATTATTAAATGATATAACTTGCCTTTCTGCAACATAAAATTAATGGCCCCCGGGAGTTTTTTGAGGACCGAAAACCACAGTTTTTTTGACAACTCTAAGGGTTGTCACAGAAACCTAGGTCGACCCTTAGTAAAGTTCAACGAACGAATCTTTTATGTTGCAAAAGGAGGGAAATCCAACAATTTCTCACTTGCAACATTTTAAAATGACAATGTGGGTGGCAATGGCGCAGTGGATAAAGTGCTTGATTGCTAACTTAGACGTGTTATTTCGATCCCCACACTAGGCGCATTCTTTTCTATACCTCCAATTTTAATTGGATGTCGCCCATGGGTTAAAATGAGACAGTCAATACCTGGTTCTCGAATCCACTGTGCCAAACTAGTGCCGTGCAATTCAGGTTGCATTTAAAAGACCTTAGGTCTTACAGGCATATAGTTAAATTTAAAAAAAAAATAATTGTCAGAGATTTTAGACTTGGCGTTTTGTGTTACAATTTTTTTTTTTAAACTTGTATTTTACTTGTCCTACAATTACTTGTCGCGTTGAGTTATGGGCCCCTGGAATCTATTTAATTGGATATTCGCTAATTTTACTTCCAGATAAGGACCTTTCAAACAAAAACATCAACACAAATATACAGGTGGTAATATCTTCAACGTTTTGTACGGGATTTTTAGAAATAGTGGAGTACATCGTAGATACCTCCACCAGCTCCCGCAGTATCCAAAGTCGTTGCAAGTTCTACCCAATATAAATATAAAAGACATCATCCTTATTAAAGAGGACAACCTCCTCCATCATTAGCCGTGTTTTATTATCGCCAATAACCCATATGGTTCACCCCGTGAAAATAAAACGATCTGGGTTATGTACTGAAATGTACCCTCTGTTGCCGAATTTAATACTAATATTTGCAAACCCAGATAGAAACTCCGATAGAAATCTGGATCTCGTGTTGTTTTTGTAATACGTGTTAAAAAATAACCTAGACCCAGACCCGTATATAATAAAACGCAGCTATTATGGCTGTTAGCGCGCGGTTCTAGAACTCAGGCAGCCTCAGATAGACTTATCAGAGTTTTAAAATTAAAAACAGAATCTTGGATCCCAAAAATGACAATCAATAAAGTTTATCAACTTACCAAATAAAGAAATATTAATAAATAATAATAATAACTTTCAAAATTTTAAAAATCATTAAAATAGCTAAGTAATCAAACTAATTCACTTATGCCACTTCCCAAAAGCCCATAAGCAATCAAATAAAAAAAAAAAACTAAAAATTAACTCACCCCTTATAGGTCAGGATACTGTGAATAAAAGCTTTACACAATTGGATAGGTATTTAACCATTCCAAGACATCATAATATTATAAACTTGAAATATTTTCGATTAATGCTTAAATGTTTTTATTTATTTTTTAGCTTTATGGCCAAACTGATCTAAGAAATGAACACACGGAATAAAAATAAATGCACATCATGTCCTCAAACGCGTCACAAAACAAAACAACAAGCCAAGAAAATGAACAGAAAAAACAATCCCGAGCACCGGTAGTTTCCGAATAACGGTTCCGAGACGCCAACATGTTGGAGCATGTTGGTTCACAATAAGAACAACAACGTACATGGGTGAAACCACAAATAAGCCATAGTTTATGCATGAAACACTGGAAATATCAAATTATTTGATTATATATCACATTATTTCAACTTATAACTCGATACCTACTTTTTTTCAATAATTAAAATTATGTGAGCACAGAAAATTTCACAGGCGACGAACAATCGGGACAACGAACAAAAATTTACTAAAGGAGAACTGCAAAACTGGAAGGCTTGTCATTATGTTTCTCTCTCTTTAACCAAAACATCATAAATTTTACTTTTTTTGAGAAAGGAAGTAAAAAACTTAAATGGAATGAAAGCAAAGAAGATTACCTAAATTTATATGTGCATCTCACTTTTACTCAGGATTTCGGACGAATATCATGTTTTATTTGAGGACAAATATAATAAGCTTATGTACATCTAACTCCAAATTAAAGATAAACTTAAATTCAAAAGAAAATGCAAAATAAAAAACACAAAGTTGTATACGAAATTTAAATTTAGTCAAGGGTCGTTGACACTGTCTAATCAGCTGATTGAAGAACAGCGCATCCGATATTTCTTCGTAGGCAAATTTTATATGTTTGGCCAATGGTATCTTAACGATTCATTGGCCTCGTTCGGTGCGAGGCCGATAGGCTATCCAAGATACCTTTGTAGCGGATTTATTTTCGAACGATTCAGGTAGCTTTCTTATTATGTCTGTTGTATTGCATACACCACTGAAGTTTTGAATCAGCTCTTCCTCACATTTCCAAACGAATCTCAGCGAATCCAATAATTTTTGGGTAGCTTGAGATTTGTGTTTGACACCATATGTTTAGTTCATCAGCTGTTTTTTCCTTAGGCGTTACAACAATACCAAGCAATCCTGATCGGTTAGGTTTGTGCCACCGAACGAGGCCATTACCTCTATAAAAATCATTCTGTAGCTTGGTATATAACTGAAAATAAATTAAATATTATAGGTACCTATAATTTAAGGAACCAATCTTAATAAAGTTAAAATTGAGCATTGAGTGTTTAAGTAGGTATTCTTTTTACTTGCGATATAGGTAGGTACTAAGACCAAGTTTTGCATTTGGAAAAAAAATCGAACTCGAGATTTTAATTAAACTGGACACTACGATGATAGACAACACCAAAAAAGTGGGTCTCGCAATTCCGTCTGTCTGTCTCTACAACGCTCTACAGCCTAAACAGCTGAAGCGATTTTATTCAAACTTGGTATTTAAGCCTTTTAGGTTATTGTCTAAAATAGGTTTTTAAATCATTTTATTTTTCTTAGGTCTAAAACTAACGGAACCTGATACCTACACGATTTTGTCTTATTTATCTCGGAAATGGCTTTATCGATTTTGATAAAAAAAAAACCTACACGTAGGTATATTGTATAGTATAGTTATATATATTTACATAGGTATAATCTACATTTTGGTTCATTTTGTTTTTATAATCTTGCACGCGCTCAAGGGATTATGAATACCCTTTATATTTTTTTAACACAGCGCGGGCATCCGTTGAAAGAAGAGAAAGAAGGATAGGAAAGATGTGTGGCGCTATGTTCTGAGACTAGAGCTGGTTGTTGTCTCAGATTTTATCTCCAGGGATGGCGGCTGGACTAATGCGGAGAAAATTAGCATCTTATTTATTTATGTGCCTTATAGTTCGCATTATTTTATTTATTTCGTCGTCATATTTTATGGGTATACTAGTTTACTCAATCGCATATTGTTATGGCCTTTTCGATTGGCCGTCCGGAACACTCCCCCAAAAAAACAGCCGTAAACAATTTGACTGATTCTGAATTATATGTATCACTGTATTTGTGAAAATTAAATTAATAGAAAATCATATCGGCTAAAAAGAATTTCCAAAACACTTGATTTCAATTTAGATACACATTTTCTTGTATCAATAATAATTATAACTTGCTTCTTTTTATGTTATTTTACCAGAAAATGAGTTTAAATTCAATAAACACAACGAAATTACACAACAAATCAAGCCGATGATTTTGACATTTTAATTGTGTAACTGTATTAGTGATTCTGTTTTCGATTATGAAATGAAATCCAGAATCGTTTTCTGTTCTGTTTAGAGTAACTACTGTCATTTTGTGGGGGTCAGAACAGTTCTGGACGGCCAATCGAAAAGGCCATTAGTGTTATGCCTGAATGGCATGTAATGAGTTAACCAGCAAATCATTTTATGACAATTTTTAGATTTGGTTTTAAATGGAATATAAGAATACATAGACAACGGGCATCAATCGAACCTGCAACCACGAGGTTGACAGGCGGAAATTAAATATTTCGAAAATGTGTGAAAGATTTTTTTTTGAAATTCAGTTTTTAAATTTATATTATTAAATACATAAAATTGTCATATTAAAAAATCTTTTAAAAAAAAATTGTATATACAAAATTAAGTAAAGAAGACTAAAAACATACTGAACTGTTTCTACTATAAATTTTGTGCTTAAGATGTGATCGAACATAAAAGTCAGTACGTGCGATCCATTCGTGCATTTTATTTGATATGAACTAAGTCAAGGACAATTTTATAAAAGATTGGTCATGGTTTCCTGATTATTACCGCAGGTACCGAGCAAGTTCCATCTATCGTTTGCTCTCAACAGTATTCTACAGCCAATTTCCTGTTTACAGTTATAGGTTGGAATCTTAATAGTTGATTCTGCCTGGGTTTTACTAAGAGATGATCCTTTTATTGCCAGCTCATCATCGTTGTCTGGTAAATATCTCTGTGGCTTGGAAGCCAGTTGATTCTCGCTTCAAATTTAGTTCAGTGGCAGATTTTGCTCATTGTCCGTAGTTTGTCAATGAAAATTAAAAGCAACAATTTCATAATTAAAAAAAAAAAAAGATCAATTTAAAAGATTAAATTTACTTTCTCTAGTGATTCTGTTTTAATAGTTTTTTACTGTATTTTTTTAATTAACCGGCAATACTGAAATGTTACGACAGAGATAAAAATCTTACCAAATTCGTTACAGCGCATTTGATTTTTGGCGATTGGTTGAACGGATTATTTAGTCTCCTATTGCAACTAAGACCATATATCAGATATGCAGTTAAAACATATTCATTTAAACTTTATTATAACTAGAGTGCAAAATACATTATTTACGAGTAATTGCCTACATTGTTTATTTAATTATCTTATCGATATTTTGTTCTTAATGAATAAATAATTATTAAACTAAAATACCCTAAGTAATGTACATCAAATTTGTTTTTATTCAATTAAAACTAATGAAGGTAGTAGTTTAGTAGTTTGGTTCATTGCTTTTGTTTTATCAAACGCATTCTGTAAAATAAAAAAAAATATAATAATAAGAATCAGTTAACAGGAATATTATAAAAAAAAAATCAAAAAAACTTACGTTTTGACTCAACCCAGCCAATTTCTTCTTGATTAGCTTGATTTGTTCTATGCAACCAATCGTAAAGTGGCTTAAAGAATTCTATAAATCCTGAAACATCCAATTGGTTATCACCTGTAATTGTGTACAGCACTTCTTTCCACGATTTTGACGATCCGAGTGACATTGCATGTCTAGAAATAAAAATTATTTTTTATTAAATTCAATTTAAATTTTTTTATAAATCAATATTTTAACTAAATGTTTTGACTCTAAATAATTAAGCTATAGTATCACACCGAAGAGCTCCATTTTTGTTTAAATTGAAGATAACACAAAAAATGTCTTGAAAATATGATATCCAAATTATTCTTTTAAAATGATAATTTTTGTTTTGTGAATGTATGATCACAAAGGTCAAACTTAAGACCCCCGAACATGTTTGTTTGCTTAAAGTTATTGTTTGCTGTGTCGAATAAGGCTTACCGCCCACTAAAAATGTGTTAAAATTAGATACAACAATCAATTCGATATGACCCATTTACAAAAGAAGGCGATTATAATGTCTTGTAGGAACTATATCGATAGAGCAGCACATAAGATTTTTTATAGCGTAGACCTTTTTCTAGCCTTTCGTCTATAGACTGACTATAGACCAAATTTTCATACTAAGGGAATTCCTAGAAATGACCAGCGAATTGATCCATAGCGTACATTAATCGATTTCAAAGCTGCACTGGCTGAACTCTCAACTAGGAAAACTGCGCTATCATGTGACTTCTTCAAAACAGTTCTACAACAGATAAGTGCGTATCGCCGACTGGCAATATCTTTAACAGAACTTAGATGTGTGGGTTCGATCTCCATGCTAGGCAGCATTCTTTTTTTTTCTATGCCTCCAATTTTATTTGGACGCCACCCGTGGGTTAAAATGAGATAAGTAAATAGTAAATACCTACTTCTCTAATCTACTGTGCCAACAAAAACAAATCTTTAATATCTTTCTATTCCTTCTAAATAGTGCCGTGCAATCCAGGTTCCATTTAAGAGACCTTAGGTCTTACCGGTATATAGTTAAATTTATTATTAAAAATATATTATAATATTTTTCGAATTATTATAATTTAAAGGGTCTCCTCTATAAAAAATTTGATCGAAATCCGTCAAGCCGCTTATGAGAAAGTTCAAAATCAAAAAAATGGTTGTATGGCAGGTACTCTTAATAACAAAATATTAAAAAAAAATTACCAAGCCTAGAGTATACCTAAAATAGTGCACACACTTTTTTATCGAAATTGTTAGAGCCATTTTCTAGATAATTGAGATTTCAGAAAAAATTGTATGGCAGGTACCGTTAGTTTTGAACTTAAAAAAACGATTCAAAAATATATTTTAGACAATCATTTAAAATGCTTTACTACAAAACATTTCCAGTCTTCTTGTGTCATGAAGCCGAGTGCTGAACCGAAGCCAATAAACATAATTAGTGATGGACGATGTTAATCGATCTTGGTTGGCAAACATCGGTGTAAGAGGAAAAAATATCGATGTTTCATTATCGATGTTGAAGCATTTGAAACATCGCAACATCGATGTTAAGATTCAAAACATCGAATTAAGATAAGCTTTAATTTGAGTTTGACATTTAGTGTGTGTGAGAGTGTGCGTGTTTCTGGTTATTGATTCTGACTTCAAATCCAGAAGGAAATTTCTCTTCTATCTAGGAGAAGAACTGTCATTTGATACAAATCGAACAGTTTCAGAAGCATTCGGAAGCTTTCCGGACCTCAAATCGAAAAGGCCATAAGGCTGAACCTCTATTATCTCGATAGCTTTAAATATAGGAAGACTATGGACTGGTTTCATTATACTCCAAAAGGTTTGCATATAAAATTTGTTTATGGACTATATTTAATTTGTGTCTTCTTTATAATAATCGTACAAGTACTTACAATATCAATGGTCCAACTTCCCTTTGGCCCGAAAGATCACACAAATCCAGTGGGTAGTTGGGATCATCTCTTCGATATTGTCCAGTTTTCTCACACAGTCGTTTGTATATTTGGAACTGCAGAAGGATACTCATCGTTGGACTATAAATAGATATAAATTATCATTATGTACATATTTATGAAAACTAAACTCAATGCCCACCTTGAATAATTGTCATCAACTTCGATCAATAACTTCGATGGAGCATCGAATTGATCACGACTTCGCTGAATTGGAGGTTTCGCTCCAGTGAATTTTTCCGTAAGCTCCCAAAATGCACAGTTGTCCAAATTTTGAATGCGGCCATCCAATACGTCAACTCGATACTTATCCAGAACGTAGAAGATCGGAAGGAGGAAAACATTGCGAAGGCCCTACGAACAGGTTTAAAGATTAAGGCATGCTTTTAAGAGTGAATGAAGCTTACTAGTAAATAAAGCCGATTGATCCTTCCTTCATATGAACTATAAATCTGACTGGCAAGACCAATTTTCTCCAAGAATCTTGGCGAAGTTGCTGAAAGAGTCATGGCTTTTCCAATTGCCTCTCCGAAGTTTGGTAATGGTTCTTCTTGAAACAAAGTCGGAAGGTTTCGATAGGATTTAAAATAATAATAGTCGGAAACGGCTTCGAACATGTTTGTATAACGTTCATCATCAGCCATCGGGCAATAGGACAGGTTGATTTGATCAGAGTTGTAGTATTTCCAAGTCTTTGACCAGCAAGTCATTAATCGCTCATTAACGTCAAACTTTGGTTTAGCATTTTGGGTCCAGAACGTTCTATAAAAAAAAGAAATGAAAAGAAATTGAAGAAGTTCTCCCAAGACAGGGCCTTCAAACTTACTGGGGAATTGGCGGCATTCCAATTGATGTGTAGAAAGTGGCAGCTATTTCAATTAATGCATAAGGGGTTGGCATATCCTTAGCTATGAGGCCAGCTGTAATGTTGGCAAGACCAATTAAAGGATAAGGCAAATCAATCGTCCAGTCCCCATTCATGTCCCGGTATGAATTTCCTATGAATTTTTCAGCTAGGTGCTGTGGATATGGCTCATTGTACCTGATTAATTCTGGTCCGTATCTGAGCCTCAAAGCCGATCTGACAAAAGCATGAAACTGTAGGAAAAATGGTCGTAAGATCAACATGACCTTATCTAAAGTGGCTATGATTTCTCCGGACTGTCCCTCGATATCTCGAAGCCAAAAGTCTGAAGGTGACAAGTAGCCTAAAGAGAAGTAAAATAAGTAAGTAATGAAGACAATATACATACTTAAAAGAAGAATAACAACCAAGGGAGGGAGGAAGAGTGAAAAATAATAATATATTGAATGTAAGAGAGTTGTAAATATTTAAAAACAAAATTATATTAAACCAAGAAATAGCAAAAAAGCAAGAACATGACAAAAATGCGAAGTATAAAACAATGATAATAGGTTTGTTCATTGAGCCCTGAATTCACCATAAGGTCGCCCTAAAGCGTGTTTTGAAAAACCTGAAGTCACCCTGATAAGCAAATTCTGTGGTTTTGAAACCTATAGCCATGAACTCGCCTTGATGTAGATCTGGGTTTTTTGCTTTGGCAAGTTGAGTTAAATCAATAAACGTCAAAGTCACATGACATCTGTAGTAGGAATGAGCGATATTAAGAAAAACATCGAATACTTATCATTCGATGTTAATAATTATCGAAGCGGAAATATCGATGGTTTTAATGAATAAAATTCTAGAAATTATTTGACACTGAACCGGAATTATTTTAACGAACACATTAATATTAACCACGTGATCCCTTTTGACCAATATCGTTTTCAAAAAGTAATGCAAAAAAGTTAAAGTTTTTAATAAAAATTAACAGCCCTATTAAAAAAAAGTGGTTATTCCACCGCTAATCCATGACTTTCTAAACCATAGAATTAAAGTTAATCTGCAGACTAAATTTTTCAATTTACATATAAAAATCGAAAATCCACGAATAAAATATATATAACACTCAATTCTTGATTCTGAATTTTAATGTGAGTGTATGTGTAAGACAGAAAAAAACAAAATGGCATCAAAATGCAGGGATGTGCGATGTGTATCGATCATGGCAAGGCATCGATGTTAGACAAAAAATATATAGATGTTAAAGCATGCTATTATTTTTCAAAAAATGCATTAAAAACATCGAAGTTAAGAAACATGGGTATTATTGATTCGATAATTTCTGACATCGATGTTCTTTTTTCAATCTTAACATCGATTTAAAATCATCGATGTTTTACAAATATCGCTCATTCGACATTGTTGTTGACATTTAATTCGAGTTTGACATAATGGGCGTGAGTGTGTGAGTGCATCTGATTTGATTTTGACTTCAAATCCATAATGAAATTTCTTTTCTAACCAGGAGGAGAACTGTCATTTGATATCAATCGAACAGTTTCATAAGCATTCGGAGCTTTCCGGATGACCAATCGAAAATGCCATACGTTCTTAAATGTCAAATAGCAGAAATTCTGTTGTATTAATTACTTAGTCTACGTTTTAAAGATAAACCATCACTAAATAGTGTGTTTTCAATATGGGTATAAGAAATTATTAAATTATGTAGTTTCATTTTAAAGATATAATACAACAACATTGAAAAACTATTAAAGCAAACATATATTTTGTATCGTTGCCTTTTTTTTTTTTTTTTTTTTTTTTTTATAATCTACGCGCGCTCAAGGGAGTATGAATACCCTTTAAATGTTTCAACACAGCGCGGGCGTGGGGGTGAGGTTAAGGAAGAGAAAGAATGATATGAAAGATGTGTGGCGCGATATTCGGAGACTGTAGGTGGTTGTTGTCTCAGATTTTATCTCCAGGGATGGCGGCTGAACTAATGCGGAGAAATTTCCGTTTCTTATTTATAGATGTCCCTTATAATTCGCATTAATTTTTTAATTCTTTTTGTCATATTTTATCGGTATACTAGTTTTACTCAATCACATGTTGTTAGTTCTATGCCTAAACAGCATGTAATGAGTAAACCAGCACTCATTGTATGACATTTATTTTTAGAATTGGTTTTTAATGGAAAAATAAGAAGACATAGACTACGGCAGGAATCGAACCTGTGACCATGAGGTTGACAGGCGAACACACAACTATCGCGCCACGGCCACCCCCGTGCGTATCTTTTTTCAACAACCAAAAATTTAGAATGAGGAATATAAAGCATATGAATAGATAATCAAAGAGAAAAAAAACCTAATTGGGTATTTCCAATTTCACCAATAATCGTTTTTGCATTTGAACAGCATTATTTTTTTTTTCATGAGAAAAAAGTTCATATTTCTACATTCCAACATTTACCCCATTCGAAAATGTTCCACATCACCAGCTCATTGACTTATGATAAAGAACCAAAAACATACAAAAAGATTGTTTTAGAAATGTTGAATAAAGTTGAAGATTTATACAGAAAAATTCGAAAAATAATTCGATATTAAAAAATTCTCGAAGAAAAGAAAACATGAATTAAAATAGAAAAGGATAAAATATATAACAAATCCTATCAAACCTACCATTCAAAGCTGCAGTTTTCTTATAAAGTTCAACAAATTTCGCAAATGAATACTTGCTCTTCGAGCCCGTCTTATCTCGCCATTCAAGCCAATAGTATTTTAGTTCTTCAACATTCGTTGTATCTTCAATGATTTCCTGAACTTCAGGAATCAATCTCAATGTGCAATTATTTCGATCCTTAAACGAACACAATCCAACATTCTTATAAATTTCACTCATGTTGCCAACAATTTCATGAAGTTGTATTCTATCGCCATCTTCCAAAACATCATAACCAGGATCAGGAATTTGATCTAATTGCCTTTTCAAATCAGGATTTGTTAATTTAACACGCTTCAACTTGGAAACTTGATTGGCAATGCTTTTGATGTAGTCCATTGTTTCAAAAATTGGATCTGCTATATTTTCTGGAAGTTCCTTCGGATCGGTGATTTCTTCCCGCCAATTATATTCAACTTGATTGTTGTACAATACAGACAAGCGTTCATTGACCTCATTGAGGAATTTTTCAGCAACGACATTCGGATCGTTAGGGTTCTGTTGCGATGTGGAAATTATTAGAATCTGTGGAAGAAATATTGGTAGTGTTGCAAGCATAAAAAATATCATCCAAAAACTCACCGCAAATATTAATATTTTTAGAGAATTCATTGTGGAAGAAGTTTAGATATCACGAACAGCTCATGGAACCTGTAAAACAAACACATGTATGTCTATAATTTACTAAAATTAGTATTCAGCCCAACTATATATGTATGTGCATTAATAAAAATTGAAAATCAAGTTAGGAGAACAGTGTGCTAATTGGTTATAAGTAATTGCCGGCACCTGATGGTGCATGTTAAACAATCAAAATCACTTCATCAGAACCAAGTACAACAGCAAAAAAATTAAACTCAAGCAATAGTTTTATAACCTCTAACCGTTTAAATTCTTCATCGCATTATCTGAAGGAGATCTTGGCCAACAAGTTAACATGACGAATACCTACAGTGCAAAATCACCTTCAACAGTCCAGAAGGTAGTGTTGTATAAATTAAATAGACATTGAGATTCCTGTCGCTACATGCAGAACTACCTTTACTATATTTCCGGATATTTCAAAGCCCGAAGAAAATTTCACGAAAAAAACGAGGTGATGACTACACAATTATTTCCTTTCGTGATTTGCTAAGTGCAGAGAATTTTGGACGCTTAACTTTTATTCCGGAGAAAGCTCTGTTACCGGTGCTAATTACGTCTTAGTTAGGTTTTATGAAAAACAGTAATTTTTTCTAAAATGGCGTCGATAATATCCGATGTTGTTTACTCCCGGTTTGTCTAGTTTTTCCCGCTCGCTCTTATACAAAAAAAAACACACCTAGTATTATTATCGACAAACAGCACACAAGAATTAATAAAAGACATCGAAATTAGCATTGAGATTATTATACTAAGACCCCCTTCCTCTACAATTCCTATGTCACGGCCAGAAATAATACCTGCTTGATTTCTGTCTTTTACATAGATTTTTCGATAGGGCATTATAGGGTCAATGACATTTTGTTTTTGATTAAAATTTCTATAAAGACATTTATGGTCTGCATGATCTTGAATTAATAAAGAGGTTTATTCAACTTATTCGCACTTTGGAAGTTGCGAAGATTATTTCTCTAATCTGTTATTAAAAATCCTGATTCGTGTGAAAGACATCAAGGTGATAAATTGATCGATTAATTTTACGCAGAACTACAATCTTGGAATGTTGTTGAAGAGTTTATTTTGTTGCTGAATAGAAATTACACTGATTTTACCATATCTGCATATATCTGAAGGTGGTACAGTTTACATGGTGCGACACTTGATTGATCAAAAACTCATAAAAACTCAACGATATGAGGAATTTAAAGAAATGAGTACGTTTGAGCATTAGTGTTTAGATTAAATGGTTTCTTATTTCTGCCACGATCAATAATTTAAGAAGTCTAAGCAGTGATAATGGTGGCAGAAGGTGTACTATGTGTACCATTTGAACAAGGTTGGAAAAATAAATTTTAAAAAATCGCGCAATGCTTTTTTTTTGTTTACTTTTCAGGTTTGTAAATTTATCGCTGCTCCATTGTCCATTAATTGTTGTGAAATAACTATCTGACATTGACTCCATTTGTAAAAATGATGACACATTCATAATTAATTTTTCCCACCAACCAGAGTAGAAAATGCGGTTTGATAGCAAAATTTGTTTAAAAGTGGAATTCCAGAAATACCTGTTTCGTCCAATAATAGTCAAAATGTTATAGGAGCTCGTTGACATTAAATTTGATTTATACTGAATTTAAATGTCATGCATGTATTTTTAAAAATTTTCTTGCATGCTTATAAAAATTTGAATAATGCAAATCTGAACTTCTTCCACTGGAATTTCTCTTTCTTCAAATATCATATTTTTTTAGTAATTGTCGTCAGATGCTCCAGTTTCGAAACAGAAAAAAATTTACCATAAGTTAAGGCAAGATACAATTCCAAAACATCAATTTAATACAAAAAATTAGTCAACCATTTGTATCAAAGTTTTAAGGTCTTAAACATAGAGAATACGATGTGTTTATTCATCAGAATTAGTTAATAACACTCAATCTCGAAATTTCTGCAAAATTATAAAAATGTTAAAAATTTTGTCCAATTCCCTCCGTAGGCTATTCATCGGAATTTGTAATTGGTGTGTGTAGAAAACTGTTATTGATTTTACCTGCGGGACTATGTGTATAATCATAATCGCGGTTGATTTTTTTTTTATTATTTGATTGCTCTGTTTGATATGATGCAGCACATATGCAAGTCAATATTAATTCCACCAACCTATGTAATTATTCTAAGATTAACCAGTTACCGAGTCCAGGTTAAGGCCAGTTGAACAAACAAAACATTTTCGATACTCAACTAAAACAACACATTAACTAAGTCTTGTTTATAGTTTTTAAATATGTTAGATGCTTTTAGTTTGCTTAATGATATCTCATTTAAAACTAAGAAATTCATTAAATACTTTTTCTTTTTTAATTTAAATGTTATTGTTGTTTGTTTAATTATTTTCTAATTAATGGCATGAAATATTAATTAATATGGAAATATAGCAATGAATAATATTCACATTGTAGCAAGACGTCATTAAAATTCTTTTAAGACAGACAAATATTTTGCATTTTTTTAACAAATTAAACACAGGTATAACAAGCTTTTTACAATTAAAATTTTGATAATTCAGAGGAATGTTTTTTTATGTTTTGAATTAAAACCAGATTAATTGTAGTACGAGGATTTTGAATATTGCCATGCAAAATTGGATGAAATAAAATGCTCGACTGGATCCTATGTTCGATCACATTATATGCAAAAGATTCTTAATAAAACAGCTAAATATATTTTTAAAGTTTTTCACTGAATTTTTTATATATAAAAGTTCTTAAACTTTTGTAAAAAAAAATTGGTATGAACATTTTAAATATTTAATAATATAAATTCAAAAACAAAATTTCAGAAAAAATTGTCCACCCGTTTTCGAAATATTGAATTTTCAAAAAAAAAATATTTTTTTTTCAAAAATCCAAAAAAACTATTTGTCGACAATTTTGAAATGAAATACTATTTAGAATTTGGAGGAACTCCTGTTTAAAATTTTTGTCCAAATCCGATCAGCCGTTTATGAGAAAGTCGAAAATCAATAAAATGGTTGTATGGCAAAATATTTTAAAAACTTTTCTGGCCGAATTGTAGACCATATCCAAAGTAGTACACACACCAATTTTTATCAAAGTCGTTGGAGCGGTTTTTGAGATAATTAAGATGGTAGAAAAATTTGTATGGCAAGTACCGTTATTTTTGGGCCTAAAACAACGATTCAAAAACGTATTTTGGACAATCACCTAAAACGCCTAAGTATCAAGTTTGAACCAAATCGGTTTAGCCGCTTAGGCTGCAGATCGACATAGACAGACAGACAGACAGACTGACAGACAGACGGAATTTCGGGACTCACTTTTTTGGTGTTCTCTATGATCGTAATGTCATGTTTGATTGTTAGAAACTTTTTTTTTACGAGTACGTAACTTGCCTTATAACTATTATAACTAGTATACCTATAATCGCAAGTAAACATGGGATATTTCCATGTGAAATTAAAGAAGAACTAATTCTTTTCGCGTTTAAGGGGCCGTACACATCATAAATGTTACCTTTAAGATGTTATTAACAGATTTTCGACAAATTTGTGAGCCACAAACATAATGGGTTTTCCAATAAGAGGTGTTATTTTGATATTCAAAAAAAAGAAATGCGTTGTTGAAGCGTGTATCGTTCCATTTTTATTAATAGCGTAGTTTCTACTTGTCAAATGTCAAAAAATGACAGCTTCAAAAGTGACAGCTACCGAAAGAGCGGGCTATTCAAAATAACACCTCCTTATTGGAAAACCCATGGAAAACCCTTGGGTTTTCCAATAAGAGGTGTTATTTTGATATTCAAAAAAAAAGAAATGCGTTGTTGAAGCGTGTATCGTTCCATTTTTATTAATAGCGTAGTTTCTACTTGTCAAATGTCAAAAAACGACAGCTTCAAAAGTGACAGCTACCGAATTAGCGGGCTATTCAAAATAACACCTCTGATTGGAAAACCCCTTACATTTATGTTGGGATAATTTTAAGGGTAAGAAAATCAGCGTAGCTAGTGACCTTTTTTGATTAAAAAAAAACGCTTACCCATACAGAAGCAGTAACACTAACAAAATTGAAAAAAAAAATAAAAGCCAAAACTAAATCGCATGATTGTAGTTCAAACAAAAACCTTTAGTGTGGGAAAGCAATATTAATAAATAAAAATTAATAATAATTCATCAACAAAGTCTTCAAAATTGTGACTATAAAATTGGTGTGCGACCTTGACATCATAGATTAAAACTCACTATAATTCATTGAAAATGTATATGAAAAAAGTTCGTTTTTACGACATAATATAACTTCTTGAAGTTAATGGTCCTTTAAATAACAATTTGGTTAAGCATATTGGCCCCACCTTGTCTGAATGGCCGTGTAGTATTTAGGCGAATGTTCTGTCTGATATTGTGAAGATATGCCGCTGATAGTTAGTGTATATTAAATTGGAGGCGATAAAAAGTAAAGTGCTTTCACAAATAGTATAAATGGTAAAGAATCGTAATGTATTCTCGAAAAAACCTGCGGTCCTGCCGAAAATCGGTATTTCTAAGTCTGTTTCCATACCAAAAAAAAACATTTCAGGAAACATTGCTTAAAAACATTACTGAAATGTTTCCCATTTGTTTAAGAACCCTTTGCGAAACACTTTAAAAATATTCCAGACATTTCTAATTTTATATGTATCCACTTTTGGACTTGAGGATGGATTGTAAAGAAGTAGTACTGATAGCTTCGTGTTTAATCATAATAAACAAAATTATGACACTTTTATGTAAATGCTTGAGAAATAAAGAAAGATTTCCGCTCGAAATAGGAAACAGAGAAGCATTTCATACAAATTTCAGAAATGTTTCGCGAAGCGTCCAGACTAAAATAAACATTTCAGAAACATTTTGGAAACATTTCAGAGATTTTTTTAAAAATGTTTCTGGAATGTTTCAAATGTTTGAATTTTTCTTTCCCAACAAAAAGATCAACTCATTGAATAGCCATTACGCCTTTTGATTCCCATTTTAAAGAGACACCAATTATTACCAACAAATCCATCAATTTAATATAAAAATATCAGTAGTTGAGGCAAAAATATCGATTAAATGGACCTGGCCTAATGCTCAACCACCTTCGTTCAACTTTTCATTCGAGTCCATTGTTGGATGAAAACATTTACAACCTCTTACACTAGTACAGAAACATATGTACGTTCTTCACGTAAAGCAACGAAACCAGACGTAAAAATGAACAAAACGTGTTGGGAGTCCCGTACGCATAATTGACAAGCTTATTGAAATGTTGAATAACCTCGTATACCAAGTTGATCAACTCGTTCAATTGTTGGACAACTCAGTACTCATTGCTGGTCAACTCAAAAATTGAAAAAACTCGTACGTTGATAAACTTGTTCGATTTTGACAAAAAAAAACAGCTTATCAAGTTGATCAACTGCGTTTTTGATATTGTTGCTCAACAAGTTGACAGTACGCCCGAAGCTTGGCTCAAGGGTAAACTGATGAGCATTCCTTGAAGCGCGAGTATTACGGTTTAATATTTTAAGGGGACGAACACACAACTGGCTATTTTGCTAGAACATTGTTTATAAAAATAGCGAAAAGATAATGAGGATTCCAGTGATGTTAATGTTTCCATTACAGTTCTATCGCCTATTTTGAATTCAATCCAAAGGATACAAAAGAGTTTTGGGAACTTCTGCCCAAATGTGAGAGTTATACCCCAGCTTTGGACGAATGTAGCCTTTATAGATTACATTCAGATCAGTAGGGTAGAAGAATTTCTTGCATCTTCGAAGCAAGCCCAAATACTTTGCAGCATTTTTGGTCACATCGAATATGTGGCCATTCCATAAAAGTTGGTGAGTGATGAACATAACAATGACTGAAAACTGAAATGCAAGTGCCGCTCGTGAGTAGCTTTTGCTTTAACGACAGAAGACAGCACTGAGTTTTTGAGGCATTAAATTTTATGCGGTTTTTTACTCCCCATTGGACAATGCTGTCAAGATCAGAATTTAATGAGGAGGTGAATCGGCAAACGAATATGAAAAGCGGAGAATAATATCAGCAAAGCAATTTAGTGGATTAGAAGTTCCAGATCATTAATGAAAATAAGAAAAATAGTTGGAGACAAAACGGAGCCCCTGGGCATACCAGTATTTTATGAAGTTCAGACTTGAAGCCGTCAAATACAATTTGTATTGAGAGGTCCGAACAGTAATTTCTAATCCAACATAAAAGAAATTCATCGATACCAATTGCACGCAAAATTTTCGATAAGATAGCTTGATACCTAACTATATCAACTGCTTTTTAAATATCAAATGCAATAATCTTACTTTCTCCAAAACGATGATAGGATTTTTGCCACTGTTCGGTAAGATATACGTATACCATCAGATCACCAGTGGACCCATTGCTACAAAAGCCATATTGCTGGTCATAAAGGAGCTTTCGAAAGGACGTAAGTGCAATTGGACGTTAATCAGAGGGTGAAGAAGATTCGCGAAATTTTTTTATTTTATAAATTTGGAGTTTTTTGATTTTAGGAGTCCACGCCCTAAAAATAATTCAAATAATAAAGCGTTCAGTTTTTACATGTATTTTACTAAGTAAGTTGGTATGTTATTATTTAATTCGAAAGATTCAATATAAGATACGGTTATGTGTATAATACATATATACATAAATTATGTATGTAAAAATCGAATAAATTCAAAGACAAATTATAAAATTTTTTAAAAAGTATTTTGCCCCTACTTCCCAAGACAATTTGGGAAACTTAAAAACAAAGTTTTTAGTAATTACCACTTAATGACCGTTAGCCATTAAACATTAGGTAGGTACTTCAATCAAGGAAATAAGATAATTCAATGAGTCTTAGCTCAAATAAAAAGAAACAACTTAGCTTTGTACGGATTATATTTAATTAACAAACGTTTACTAACAACATAACACGGAAACTATTAAAGACACAAAATAATCAATACAATTAATATACTTCTTTTAATTTCGAGCTTCAATGGATTTTAATTTTATTATCTTTAACTCGTTCACTAAAATAACAAAATTCATTTACGCAATAAGAGTATCTCCAATTTGTATCCGTTAAAAAACTCGATTAAGATGACACATATATCTACCGTGACTTATGATCGACAATAAATTTCGTGCGTGAAAAATAAAAAAATATCCAAAAAGACATCTACAATCGTAATAAATTCTTAAAAACACAATACACAACTTTCGGAAAACTTTCCATTTCCGCCGCAATACTCAAAAGATTAATTTCATACAAACCAATACAAAAAAAGAGTCATCATATATTTGGTTGATATTTTTTGTATGTGATGTTTCGAAATCGCACACATCTCATAGCTACGCGTTAACAACATTTATTTCCCAACCAAACCATTTAAAAATGCTAATTTTTAAGATTTAAACAAAAATACAACTCACATGCCCTTGACCAGCAGCAAAGTCACAGAAATATCTTAAATTAATGGTAATAAAATTGTATCTGATATTACAATAGCACTAACTGTAATTTGTAGTATTATAGATAGATATTGACGATTAGATTTGAACGACTAGAGCAGCAACCTTGCTTTGACTTGTTATCACAATAAGGTGTCAAACTATATTATCATCCAAGTTGAAGATATTTTTTCGCTTAAAATGAAAATCATCTTTGAGATTAAATTTTTAACAAAAAAAATGAAATTGGTATTTCACTCAAATTCACTCTGAGATTCGCTTAACCGCCAAGATGTAAAAAAATCACTCATACATTTATGTAGGTATAAAAAAAGGCATTTTATGTTCACTCAGTATAAACCACTCAAAACAATAAATATGAGTTGAACTTTTAGGATGATAAAGTTCAAGGATAAACTCAGTCAAGATCACTCATACACAAGGTATGTAAGCATACTCTCAAACTGGATTTCTTCCACTAATTTAACTAATCCAAAACGTCTCCGCGAATATTAAGTAATTCAAGGTCTAATCTTCCTTGTTAGGCCGGTTTGGATAATATTAATCTAATGTATCTTTCAAACAAAAAACTCATTCAAATTTTCACAAACAATATTAAATACAAAACAAGTTCCCCATATACAACTTTTACTTCCATGAATCGAAAAAAAAACTGACAAGTTAGCTGTTAATGGACCCAACAATGTTTTGCTTCAAAAATTGTTATTATACCACGAGGAGGGAAAGTTAATTATACTTGGCCAAGAGCCGGCTTAAGCTCGAATCTCACTCACGTCATTCGGATGTGACTCGCTAATGTCTTTAGGTATTTTGGCTACTTTCGAAAATGTTCAGGTTAATTCCGAAGATGTTTATTACTTTTATTCCTCGATTTGTTCAAGGCAACTACTGTCGGAAGTTCGTTTGAAAAAAAAAATTGTCTGTAACCAAACGCGCGAATGGTTGAACGAAGACTAAAAAAGTGAGCGGGCCTTACCAACTTGTGATGACTTTGCTACCATTTACCAAGTTGTAACTATACTTAGCTGTTATAGCCAAAGCTGACAAGTTTTCGGTTTAACTATATCTAAGTTATTTTTATTTTGTTTTTGTGTGGTTTCAGATCTTAGGTCTCACGTCTCTCCTCTATCTGGAACACAAGATACTTAGTGTTACTTATGAATCCGTCACAAACATAGATACCCGTCGTAGTTGGCTCGGTGGTCTGTATAGTTTCGATCATAGTCTCGTCATGGTACATTGAGTATAATTACACTCAACCAAAATGCTTTCAGGTAGTTTAACTGCAATATTGTGTGCCCCATTGTGATGCAATGGCACACTTTAGGCTTCTTGCGTTGGAGCTACTGTTTGTAGATTCCATTGGCGCTTTATGAGTGGTGAAAATCTAAATATTTCATAGAAAGCTGATGGAATATGAAGATAGTTGTAGATAAGTAATTAACGGTAATGAAATAAGTATTGACTGTGAGGGGCTTGAGTATTTTGATGGTTTTATTATGTGCATTCTTGTAGAAAGTGTAAATTTGAACTAGCGCGATGACTGCGCGTGCTACGGTGTTAATTTTAAACCATTTTAACGCATAACAATCACAACACCACGTTAGATAAGTTCGTTCAACTTGAACTTGGGCAAGCTTGTCGGACTTATTCATATTTATTGTTTTTTTTTAATTTTGGGAGCAAACTTTGAGAACTTTGTTACTTACCTTGATGCTCTTTTTATAAATGCAAATGAATCACATAAATTAAAATGCGATCATGATGATGTTGGTAATTGGGGCAAATATAATAATGATGGACGAGAAGATATTGAGTTGAAATTTTTTTGTGGTTGATGTGTGGTAAATATAATATGTTGGAATAGAAACCCTAAAAAGATTGTAAGCTTGTGATGTTTGTTTAGATTATAGCTGAGGTAGCGTCAGCTGGTGCAAGGTCTGACCAAGAAAACAATAAAACTCGGTGAGTAAAGTGTTCAGAATTGCGTTTAGATATCAATTTCTATTCGGTTTCTAATATTTAACAAGGTGCTTCAAATACTCTACACTATGTTTCCTTAAAATAAACTAACACTAATAATTTCATATAGGTAATTTGGGATTGTGTCCCCGGCCCTGGTGGAAACCTAAGGCACACAGTTCATTTGACAGAGTCCCCGGCCCTGGTTGAAACCAAAAGCACACAGTTCATTTGACAGAGTCCCCGGCCCTGGTTGAAACCAAAGGCACAACGTTCGTGGGATAGAGTCCTCGGCCCCTGGTTGTAACTGCAGGCACACAGTTCGCTTGGTAGATTCCACAGCCCTGGTTGGAACCAAAGTCAAAAGGTTCGTTGGGTAGAATCCCCGGACTTTATCAAAACCAAAAACACAAAGTTCGTGGGATAGAGTCTCTGGCCCTAGTTGGAACCAAAGGCACAAAGTTCGTGGGATAGAGTCCCGGCTCTGATTAAAACCAAAAGGCACAAAGATCATAGGACATAGTCCCCGGCCCTGGTCGAAACCAAAGGCATAAAGTTCGTGGGATAGAGTCCCCGGCCCTGATCGAAATCAAATGCACAATGTTCATGGGATAGAGTCCCCGGCCCTGATCGAAACCAAAGACACAAAGTTGGTGGGATAGAGTCCCCAACCCTGGCCAAAACCAAAGACTCACAGTTCGTGGGACAGATTCCCCGGGCCTGGTCGTAACCAAAGGCAAAAGGTTCGTGGGATAGAGTCCCCGGTCCCTGGTTGTAACCGCAGGCACATAGCTCGCTTGGTAGATTACACGGCCCTGGTCGAAACCAAAGGCACAAAGTTCGTGGGACAAAGTCTCCGGTCCTGGTTCGAAACCATATGTACAAATTTCGTGGAATGTAGTCCCCGGGCAAGTTCAAAACGAAAGACACAAAGTTCGTGGGATAGAGGCCACGGCCCTGGTCGAAACCAAAGGCACAAAGTTTGTGGCATAGAGTCCCCGGCCGTGTTCAAAACCAAAGGCACTAAGTTCGACCAAAGTCACAAAGATTGTGGGACTAGTCCCCTGCCCTGGCCGAAACCAAAGGCACAAAGTTCGTGAAATAGAGTCCCCGGGCCTGTTCAAAACCAAGGCACAATGTTCGTGGGATAGAGTACCTGGCCATGGTTGAAAACAAAGGCACGAAGTTCGTGGAACACATTCCCCGGCCCTGGTCGAAATGCAAGGCACAAGGTTTGTGGGATGAAATCTCCGGTCTTGGTTCGAAACCATAGGCTAAAATTTCGCGGAATGGAGACCCCGGGCATGTTCAAAACCAAAGGCACAAAGTTCATGGGGTAGAGTCGCCAACCCTGCTTGGAACCAAAAGCACAAAATTCGTGGAATAGAGGCTCCGGCCGTGGTCGAAACCAAGGGCGCAAAGTTCGTTGGATTGAGTCCCGGCCCTAGTCGAAGCCAAAGGCACAAAGTTCGTGGGATATAGTTCCCGGCCCTGGTCAAAACCAAAGGCACACAATTTACGGCACTAGGCCAAAAACTGCGAAATTCCTAGCTGATGCACCTAGGCACTTCCCTTATGCATACTAGATTGGTTCATGTTTTTCCATACAAATTTTAGCTCCTCTTGATATATTTTCAGTAAAAAGAAAGTGTGAATTGTAAGAGTGCAGAGAAAACTCATACGCCATGATGTTTGACTTGATGATGATGTTCGGCTTTCACTATAATTCGTATGGTCACGTGTCTGCCTATACTGACGATGCTCTGGATATCTACTCTTTGAATGTTATAGCTTTTGAATTTTAAAATTCGAGTGAAGCCGAAGTGGCTCGTCGATGAATGCGATGTGTGGTGGAAATTGGAATGTCGATTGTTTGGCATGGTTAAATTTGTAACTTAATTACAAGCTATATATTTGCTTTGTTTTGAAATTGAATGCGTTTATTCAAAACAAATGTTATTTTCATTTCAATTTGTTTGTTTGTTTTAATCAGTAGTTTCCTTTTTTTGTTCATGAACTATAGGTATATTCTCAAACTTTCACACCTAAATATTTGCTGACTAAAAGCAAAGACTTATGCGCGTACTATGCATGCGCTTCCAAAATAAACTTAACATTATTAATTAACAAAGCAAATCAAATACGAGTAGCACTTGAGTAAACACGAAATTATGTAAGTACGATTTATTATCAGACAACACCAAATATTTGAGTTTATATATTTCTTTTTTTTTAATTATTCGAAAATATTGTTTCAATGCCAGCCGAAAATTGCAGAATTGTAGCTTTGATGCTCGTCTACTTTAATTTTTTAATTCATTCGAGTACATAACTTCGTATAGTGATGAAGTTCCTTGTCTTTCTTGTAGGAGCTCTCGGGGTACAGTTTTTAAGCAATTTTAGTAATCTTGTGAATTTTCTGAGATTTATTTTTTGTTCTGATGTTTGTAGCTCTGCCATGGAAGAAACTATGCCTTGACACGGTTTGAAGAAGAAGCAGCTAAATATCTTCAAAACATAAATCCTGAATTGAATAGGCAAACTAATATTAATACCGAAGCTAGTTGGACCTACGACTCCAACATAACTGATACAAATGACCGATTGAAAAATAAAGCCCTTGCTAACACAGCCAAGTTCTTGAAACAAATTGCCAAAAACTTGAATGAGTATGACTGGCAGAATTTTAAGAACCCTGATTTAAAGAGGCAGTTTAAGAAATTGGGAAAATTAGGTTATGCCGCACTTCCTGCGAAGGACTATGATGAAGTTTTATCGACTTTGTCGATGATGGATTCAAATTACGCTAAGGTAAGAGTCTGCAGCTTCATTGATAGGAAGAACTGCAAATTGCAGTTGGAACCAGAGCTGACCGAAATTCTAGCAACAAGTCGAGATCCTCAAGAATTGGCATATTATTGGAAAATGTGGTATGACAAGGCAGGGACACCCACAAGAAAAAGCTTCAATAAATATGTGGAGCTGAACAAGAAGGCTGCTTTATTGAACAGTAAGTTTCTATAGACACACTCTGCTTAAAAAAAAAGAAGAAATATTTCAACAAACTTTTTCGAAAGATTTTACGTCGGCAGCTGAGTTTTGGTTGGATGCGTACGAAGATGAAACTATAGAGCAACAACTAGAAGATATCTACTCGGAGATTCGTCCATTTTATGAGCAGATTCACGGGTATGTTCGTTGGCGCTTACGACAATTCTATGGGGATAAGATTGTTTCAGAGAAGGGACCAATTCCGATGCATTTATTGGGTAATATGTGGGGGCAAACCTGGGGCGAAATTGCAGGCATTGTTTCACCTTTTCCTGATAAGCCTTTGGTCGATGTTACCGATGAAATGGTTCGCCAAGGTTATAACTCAAAGAAAATGTTTCAATTAGCTGATAAATTTTTCCAGTCCCTGAATTTGAAAAAGTTGCCAAAGTAAGTCCTATATATTTTTTACATTCTGACATTAAATTTCCAACAAACTCATTTTTAGAACATTTTGGGAGAAAAGCATTATTGAGAAACCAACTGACGGTCGTGATCTGATTTGCCATGCCAGCGCTTGGGATTTCATCCAAACGGACGATGTTCGCATCAAACAATGTACTCGAGTTAACCAAGATCAGTTGGAAGTCATTCACCATGAGCAAGGACATATTCAATATTATATGCAATATCAGCACCTTCCTAATGTTTACCGTACCGGTGCAAATCCTGGCTTCCACGAAGCTGTGGGTGATGTTCTAGCTCTATCTTTTTCCACGCCGAAACATTTAGAGAAAATTGGTCTCCTCAAGGATTACAAGCTCGATGAAGAAACTCGTCTGAAGAAATTATTCTTAACTGCTTGCATTTACAATGGACAAATATCGTTGGGGTTTATTCCGAGGACAAATCAAAAGCAAGAATTGGAATTGTGCTTTCTGGAAGCTGAGGGAAGAATACTCCGGCATTGAGCCTCCAATTGAAAGAACTGAGCAAGACTTCGATGCCCCTGCCAAGTATCATGTTTCAGCTGATGTCGAATATTTAAGGTAAGCGCAAAGGCTTTTCCCAATATTTCAGCATAATTCTACTTCTTCGATTTAAACAAACAACAGATACCTTGTTTCTTTCATCATTCAATTCCAATTCTACAAATCAGCTTGTATCAAAGCTGGTCAATACGATCCGAAGAACCCTGAATTGCTGTTGGATAATTGTGATTTTTATGGAAGTGCCGAAGCTGGCAAGGCTTTTGAGTGAGATTTGAGAGATTGAGTTTGTATTTAATTTTCATAACGTGTCGCTTTTCAGAGCTATGTTGTCTTTGGGTGCTTCTAAACCATGGCCCGATGCAATGGAAGCATTCAATGGAGAACGAAAAATGTCAGGAAAAGCTATATCAGATTATTTTGAACCATTACGAATTTGGCTGAAGGCAGAGAATATCAAAAATAAAGTACATATTGGTTGGACTAAATCTGACAGTAAGTTTGAAATTCTAGGTGAAGATAAGGATATCAATTCTTATAAGTTTGTTTATTTTTTTTTCAGAATGTCGGTCTTATTGATTAATAGTGAACAAGATGAAAATAATACTTGTTCAATATCTTGATATCCATAAACGCTTTAACATCCAAAAAATGTAGTTTCATTTAGTCGGTATCGTATGTTTGTATTTAGCTTTGGTATACACATAAAAATGAGCCATTTGTACAATTTCATAAAGTCATAATTTATAGTGTCAATTAAAAAATAAATAGCTTAACTTTTAATATATTTGTGATCTTGGCACTTTAGCAGAAACTTTTTGGGTTATCGTAACACTTTTTTCTCTATGAGTTTAACTAAGAACAGTAGATTTAGATGGATAAACTTTGCTCCTTTATCAGCCAAGGAGAAAATTACTTTAAGAATATTGATTGATTGTAGTGAAAATGTCCGTAGCTGTGAACCGCTGTTCGATAGATATGCATTTTTACTAATAAAGTATTCGATATTATATGACTCTGTAAGATCGAGATAGAAATAGAACTCATTGAAATAAATTTGAAGAGGATCGACACAAGCGTTCGCGTTAAATAATCCCAAATGGTGATATCCGTTCGAAAAATTGTCTAAGTTAACTAAACCGATTATATATTAAAATGCAATTTATTTAGTCAGAAAATAGATAATGTTCAAAATGCTATACAAAACTCTACAATTTCGAACTAATATGAGAAAAATTTCAACCGAACGAATATTTCGATAGGGTTGAATACGATTTGGCCAAATTGAGCTTTAGAGTTGAAGGCCTTGCTCATGTCAAGGTATTTTAAAAACGGTAGACGATGACTATATTAGAAGTCTGCGTCAACTATAAAGTCGATAAATTTATTAAAGTCATACAAAATGCTGCATGGAACAACACTTCCCATAATAGTAGACAATCCGCAAAATGGTGCACAAACAAAATTTCTCAGGAAATTAAAGAATTACGTCTCGAAAAAAGGGTTCGGTGCTCCTCAGCACAAAACCATATTAAATCGACTCTCTGGTAAACTCAAAGAAGCAACACGCTATTTTAAAAATGATGAGATCTCTACTTATCTTGAGAGACTGACTACAGAGAAAAATACAAACTACTCTTTTTGGAAAGCCTTAAAAGGCATTAAAAAGCCTCAAATACATTTATTTGTTGAATACCTCGCGGAAAGTTAGAAAACGAATTTGATGAGATTAGAAAACGATGATGAGGAGTTAGAAAACGAATTTGATGAGATTCAATCCTCCTCTGAGACCTTTATTATCCGAAATGTCGCACTATTCAAGCTTTATCAGACAATTAAAAATCTTAAAGAAAATAAGGCTCCTGGGAACGATTCAATAAATGAACGTGTTCTTAAAGAATTACCGAGAAAAACAGTAAAGAAATCTTATAGAACGATTTCTCTCTTTCCGCTGATCTCCAAAGTATTTGATAACATCCTACTGAAGAGAATGCTTCCCATTATTGCGGAAAAACGTCTTATTCCGGATCATCAGTTTTGGTTCCGGAAAAGGCATATAGAATAAATAATAAAATTGAGAAGAATTTGGATGAAAAAGTTTGTTCAAGCGCATTTCTAGACGTTTCGCCAGCCTTGGATAAGTTCAAGAACGACGTAGGTATATCACATCCTCTTATCATATTTCGAGTTAAATAAGGTAGGGAATATTCGAAATTTTAGGAAATAAATATTGGTGTTCCACAGGGAAGAGTTCTTGGTCCGATTTGGTTCCTTGCTTAAAGAAATGAGTTGAACTTGAAAACGAATTTCGTGAACTAAATTCGATAATTGGAAAGCGTTCAAAACATTAAGCATATAACGAATAAATTTTGTATAAGCAATTGTTCAAATATGTATTGACTTACCGTATATAGAATCTAGGGTTATACTAAGCCAAGCAATAGGCAAACATTACAGCCTTAGGACAAAGTTGTCAGAACAATCGTGAATTCCCCGGGGTATATTAGAAACAATGACAACATAAAGACTTATGTATATAGTGAAACCAACTTAAGTGAAACTAGCGTAAGTGATAAACCCGCTTAACTGAAAAAAAATGTTTAATTGGTTATTTTTCACTGTAGCAACTATTGAAGATGAAATTGCAGTTTTCGCTGGAAAGCGTTCATTGTAATAGATCTATTCTGCAATTAATTGATATGACAAACCATGTAAACCTTGTGCGCCGAACAAGAACAAGACCGTTCGACTTAGCGCAATAAGGAGTACCCGTTGAATATGCGGTACCTGCAAGTAATCTCGCTAGGGAGTTCCATGTTAAATTCGCCTTAAATTGAAAAGTTAACTACTTGATAATGTAAATTAGTCGTAGTCGAACAAACAAAATAAGGGTGTTGTTTTTCAGGGAGTAAGAATCTGATACTACTATGAGCACCTGGCTCAAAAAGAAGTATTTCAGAAAGAACCCAATATTAGCGGAAAAGTGATAGATGACCATTTTGAACCATTTGAAGTTTATTTCCAAGAAAGCTATATAAAGAACAAAGTTAACGTTGGGGTTTTTTATATGACAACTTTCAGATTTATTTCCCCTGACATGCAACAAACTGGAGTTGTTATTTTTGAACAAATCAGGATCCTTTCTTTTATCTTTAAGTATTGCACTCTTTACTTACATTCTTGAGATTTTTCCTCCCTTTGTGAAACAGGTACATATTTGATAATCTGATATCAAACCAACAAATATAACAAATAAACGCTTTTCTGTCCGATCGATATCTTAAGAGTCTCTCCAGACAATCCACAAACAAGTTATATCTATTTAATTAACCTGTTTTATTTTCCGTTGCATCAAGTTATCAAAAAATACACTTCGCATTATTGAATATTAATATTTGTTTAATTGTAACAGTAGCCTAAGTGTATTAAAGTTATTAAGCATTTATGGCGAGTGATTACTTACGACATTTTTATGAGTACCAACAAGATCGATAAGGCTCGATAGGAAATAACTCACAGCGAAAACTCACTAACCACCGACCGATATTGCAATAATCTTTAAAACTAAATCGGATAGCAACTGATAAGTTAATTTTTATAATCTCCTTTTGATAAGAAACTGTGCCAAAAGCAGAATAAATTTTTTTAAATACAACCTGATAATTTTCAACTTTACCAGTGTCAAACTTACCTCAATGTCAATCAGCTGTTATTTTAAAAGATTTTGTTATTGATTTATTTACAATTCATAAGGATGAATTTGGTTCTCTTCCTTTTAATAGCTACTGCGGTAAAGTTGGACTTGACAAAACCAATTATTTAGGTTTTTAATAGTGATTTAATTTTAGCTCTGTCATGGCAAGAATGTGTTTCGCCGCAATTCTGAAGAAGAAGCAGCTGCATATCTTCAAAATCTCAACGCCGAACTGAATAAGCAGACTAATCTTGATACTGAAGCTAATTGGGCTTACACCTCCAACATAACCGATGTTAACGAGAGACTAAAGAATGAAGTCTCAGCCAATACAGCCAAGTTAATGAAGCAAATTGCTAAAGACTTAAATGAGTATGACTGGCGAAATTTTCGTGATGAAGACTTAAAGAGACAGTTCAAGAAACTAGGAAAGTTGGGATATTCAGCTCTGCCGGAGGAAGACTACGATGAACTTTTGGCTACATTGTCAAAAATGGAATCAAACTATGCTAAGGTAAGAGTTTGCAGCTACACCGATAGAATGAACTGTGAAATGCAGCTCGAACCAGAACTAACGGAGATTTTAATGAAAAGTCGGGATCCTCAAGAGTTAGAATACTACTGGAAGATGTGGTATGACAAGGCTGGTACGCCGACTCGAAATAGTTTCGACAAATATGTTGAGCTTAACACAAAAGCTGCCAAATTGAATAGTAAGTTATTTCCTGCAAAGTTTAAAGTAATTTTATTCCAAATTTTCTGAAAAGATTTCACATCTGGAGCAGAACTTTGGTTGGATGAATATGAGGACGATACAATGGAGCAGCAATTGGAAGATATATATGGAGAAATTCGTCCCCTTTATGAACAACTACATGGATATGTTCGTTGGCGCTTAAGGCAAGTCTATGGAGATAAAGTTGTCTCAGAGAAGGGACCTATTCCGATGCATCTTTTGGGAAATATGTGGGCTCAAAAATGGGGAAACATTTTCGAAATTATCTCACCCTTCCCTGAAAAGCCTTCGATTGATGTAACTGATGAAATGGTCCAACAAGGCTACGATGCTAAGAAAATGTTCCAAATGGCTGATGAATTCTTTCAGTCACTAAATTTAAAAAAGTTACCAAAGTAATTATGCTTTGCATAGTTTTTCTTCTTAGTGATTTAAGTATACACAAACTTTTTCAGAACATTTTGGGAGAAAAGTATCATTGAGAAACCAACTGACGGCCGGGATCTGATTTGTCATGCCAGCGCTTGGGATTTCTTCCTAATCGACGATGTTCGTATCAAACAATGTACTCGAGTTAACCAAGATCAGTTCGCAACCGTTCATCATGAACAAGGACACATTCAATATTATATGCAGTATCAACACCTTCCTCATGTTTACCGTGCCGGTGCAAATCCTGGCTTCCACGAAGCTGTGGGTGATGTCCTAGCTCTATCTTTTTCAACGCCAAAACATTTGGGGAAAATTGGTCTTCTGAAGAATTATGAAGTGGACAAAGAGGCTCGTTTGAATACGCTTTTCCAGACTGCTTTGGACAAAATTGTATTTTTGCCATTTGCTTTCACAATGGATAAGTATCGTTGGGCCGTGTTCCGTGGACAGGTTAAAAGTAAAAACTGGAATTGTGCTTTCTGGAAGCTGAGGGAAGAATACTCTGGCATTGAGCCTCCAATTGTAAGAACTGAGCAAGACTTCGATGCCCCTGCCAAGTATCATGTTTCAGCTGATGTCGAATATTTAAGGTAAGTGCAAATGGTTTTCCCAATATTCGAGTAAGATTCTACTTCTTCGATTTAAACAAACAACAGATACCTTGTTTCTTTCATCATTCAATTCCAATTCTACAAATCAGCTTGTATCAAAGCTGGTCAGTACGATCCGAAGAACCCTGAATTGCCGTTGGATAATTGTGACTTTTATGGAAGTGCCGAAGCTGGCAAGGCTTTTCAGTAAGTTTTTAGAAGTTTTTGAATTTAATTTTCATAGGGTGTCGCTTTTCAGAGATATGTTGTCTATGGGTGCTTCTAGACCATGGCCCGATGCTATGGAAGTATTTACTGGAGAACGAAAAATGAGTGGAAAAGCTATAGCAGAGTATTTTGAACCGCTGAGAGATTGGTTGGAAACAGAGAATAAGAAAAACAAGGTTCACATTGGATGGACAAAATCAGACAGTAGGTTTTAATTTATATTAAAGAAGATTGTATTTATTATTTTGTTTTCAGAATGTCGACTTTGATATTACACTACATTAATGTTGTTTTAATTTTTGTTTTAAAATTTTTGTAATATGTGTGTCCTTCAATAAAAGTTGTTTTCTTTTTAAATAGTTGGCAATATATCAACTTGAAAAATGGCTATATTGAAAATAAAATAAAAATCACCTCGTAAATGCATCATTAAAACCTAATTTTATTTTGAATTTTTGCTCTAAAGCCTAAATTTTGAAAGCTTTTTTTGAATTATTAAGTACTAGCAGATGCCCGTGCGATGCTACGAACTTTCTATCCCACGGTAATCGAATGACAACATATGCATATCCACCTACAAAATGTCAATAACAATCGTTCACTCGATGAGACGTTAAAGCGGAACAAATACACAAACTCTCCAATGTGAATCGATAATTTTTTGTAGGATAATCCAGTTTCTCATCCATCTGCTTACCAAATTTCATTAAAATCCCCATTCCTTGGTTGAGTCGTGAATGAGACATGACCTATATGATAATCCAGTGCCCATCAAATTTCATTGAAATCCATTAAGTCTTTGATGAGTGATTTCAGATCAAACATCCAAACATTCCTTCGCATTTATAATACAGGGACCGCCAAATAACTTTTTTTTTTTGAAAATGGGCGCAAAACATCGAGTGTAGCTTCGGCTGTGTGGTACGTAGCGCCGTCCTGTTGAAACCAAATATTTCAAATATCCTCTTCTTAAATTTTTGTGAACAAAAATTCGTTCAACATGGCCCGATAACGATCGCCATTGACTGTAACGGCCACTCCTTGCTCATTTTCGAATTATGCCTCTGGACCAAAATCTGCACCAAACAGTGACTCGTTTTGGTTTTTCAATGTATGCATGCGGGTTTTCTGTTCCCCAAATGCGACAATTTTGCTTGTTTACATACCCGCCAAGATCAAAATGAGCATCATCTGAAAAGATGATTTTTTTGGCAAAATCGGCATCTTCTCTAAGTCGATCGCAGGCCCACTTAGGGAGCGTTGTTCAAGCGTATTAAACTAATTATCTGTCAAATCAGATATGAGCTAATACCCTTCACGAAATAAGCACTAGTTAAAAAAAAAACGTTAGATGGCGTACTCGTTATTAGTAAGTGTTATCAATTGATAATAAATTGACAATAAATTACAAAATCATGCAATATGTAGTATGTACCTGAACTAAAACAAAACAGCTTGCTTGTCTGGAATTGTAATCTGTACTACTGATTTGGTGCAGAGCTTTCGTGTTGCTTTCTTTTACTGGAATACTGGATTAGATACTGGAACGGCAGATGCATGTGTCTTTTTGTTTGCTTTTTGGCTTCTTGTGAATAAAAGATATGTTTATTATTTGTAGAATGAGATGATATATGTACATATGTTGTATATAGTATGTGTTCTATGCAAAATTAAAACAAATCCATCCCAGTGGAAGCATACATATTACCGGGATAAAATGCAGTCTATCTGCTTTTCCAGACTATAGTCTATCTCTGTGATAAATTTCATCCAGAGCCTTTTAGTCGTTCTAGCGTGAAAGTGGAACAAACATCCATCCATCCATCCAAAATCTTACATTTATAATAGTAGTGATTGATGTTTGATTGAAATGTCAATTCAAATCATTTCTCACTTAAAAAGATTTTTATGAAAATGTTACAAAAGGCCGTTTTGAAACTTTTCATGAAAATTTTAAGATAGGTACCTTAATTGGTGTGTTTTTACATAAGAGATTACAATAAGGGGAAACGAACCATATTATGTTAGATGCTAATCGAACAAATTACGGTCTTACCTTACTGAACTTTGATTTTTTTTATCGTACTAGTTTATTGAAAAATTAAGTGCGAGTATTAATATTAAGCTCCTACTTT
Source organism: Philhelius pedissequus (assembly GCA_910595825.1). NCBI lineage: Eukaryota > Metazoa > Arthropoda > Insecta > Diptera > Syrphidae > Philhelius > Philhelius pedissequus. The sequence goes on from OU343163.1 coordinate 82,796,896, forward strand.
TCTTTCCAATTATCAGCCAAAATTTTGGGTAAATAACCCCTTTAGTGCGCCGCGAACAATTTTAAAAATATACGAGTTTTAAAAATGTCATGTCCTTGGCGAAATGTTTCAATTTGATTTTAAATAATATATTAACATTAATAACATCATGCGCTGATACCTCCCTTAGTCAGCAAATAACTTATTAATGATGCAAAATACCATAAACTAAGAGATAATAGTCAATACCTCATATTCGGCAATAAAGATTTCCATAAAATATTGATGAACATTCATAATAGTATGTTCAATCTATGTTAACAGGTATTATACTTCATTGAATTCAAAACACGTGTATCAAGTCTGACTGAAAAGCAAACTTGATTATTAAAAATAGATTCCATAAGCTACATAGATAGATGGGTAACATATCGTCGGCTAAGGGTGCAAACCTCGCATATCCATTTGTTTGCACAAATTAGATTTTGATGCAGAAATCAAGACGGCAATAAAATTTATATTTGTATTTTTAAAAAAAAGTAGAAATAATAATTTCTAATGCTTAAAAAGCTTGAAAAATAAAATTAAATTAAATTAAATCCAAGTAGCTAATTTGTAAACGTGAAAACCTCGTAAATCCGCGTTGTTGCGAGTTGTTAGGTTTGTGAGTTTTGTTAAAAAAATATATTATTGTGTGAAAAACTTCTTTTAAAACTGTGAAAGGTAAGTCTTTTAGTTATAAATTATCTTAAATCACTCTAATAATAATAAGTCATATTATTTAGTTAAAATGAGTGTTTCTGTCCCCAGTGGATATACCTATGAGGTTTTGTTCTTATACTTTTTAAAATTCAAATGTATTTAGGAGTATTTGTTCTTTAAATCTAAGACTTTTTTTTTAGATTTTTATATATTTTTGGGAAATGAAATGGTGCGTAAATTTTTGTTTTGAAACCAGTTTTCAGCAAATGTCTTCCTTGAAAATGTTCCTAAAAAAGCCAACATACGCCCTGGTTAACCTTCAACCCCATTTTATTTTTTTGGTTTCTGGGATTTTTCAAATATTTTTTTTTAAATTCATATAGAAATAGTTTAAGCTTACTTAGTCAGGTATTACACAGCGCGTGACTGTAACGCACAAGCCTTGGTTATTTTCTTTTGAACTTCTATTCGGTAACGCGCGTGTTATTACACGAAGCCTTTTTCTAATTTTCATCACTGCGCGTTTATTTGACAGCTATCTTTCATTTTATTTTCTTTGCCCAGTCCTGATATTGGATTTTTTGTTTAATATCTTCACTGGGCAAAGAAGATAAAATGAAAGATAGCTGTCAAATAAACGCGCAGTACCAAAAATGAGAAAAAGTGTTCGTGTAATAACACGCGCGTTACCGAATAGAAGTTCTAAAGAAAATAACCAAGACTTGCGCGTTCCTGTCACGCACTGTGTAATACCTGACTAAGGCCGTGTGTGAATTGCGTTAAAATATTGGTTAAATTTTGTAACTTGGTTAAAATTTGACACTAGCGTGGTGAATAAAATGGGTTAAAATGTAGGCAGCTGTAGAACAGGCTAAATTTGCGTTAAAATTTAACGTTTCTCAAGATGGAGTAATTTGAAACTGTAAGCGATAACCGAGAAGAAATATGAACTCCAAAAAGTCCAGATCTACTGGGAAACCATATAATAAATGTAAGTTTTAATTTATTCAATTGAAAAATTAAATTACATTATTATTTTTGTTTGTGTAGGTTCTCAAGAGGAAAAAACAAATATTATAATCCGTTGATATTTTAACAAATATAAAATAATTAATTAAAATACTCATTGTACTTCATTTTGCAAATTGAATACAAATAGATTGATTTGTCAGCTTGTCAAATTCTTCAGCTGTGAAAACTAGTGTTTACATACTAAATTAACAAACTAACCATAATGGGAATTGTTTTGAAAAGATTTGGAATTGTTGCTTCAATATATTAAATTAACCATGTAAAACCGAAACTTATTAGTAAAACTGAGAATTCGTTACATTTTCGTGCCAAATTATTAACTTTATATCTTCTAAGTCGGATTTTGGGAAAGAAATTAATGAACTTGATCAACAAAAAAAATATTTTTAGGGAAATTTCATAAATCTTGAAGGAATTTTAGCCAAACTATTGTTTTAATAAATCCCTTTTAACGCAATTCACACAGCAAAAAGCTAAATTTGATCCCACCACAAACCAAACTTCAAAATTTAACCAAGGTAGAAAATTTAACCAACATTTTAACCCAATTCACACACGGCCTAAGATAGATTTTTATCTATCATTTTATATTTTCATTTTAAATCTTTTATTTGATAAAGATTATCATCTCTTCTAGCTTAATTTAAAAGTATTACTGTTTTCCTTGCAAACATTAAGATTTAATCGTGTCAGATGTCTAAAAATGCTTAGACTAGATTTAAAACAGCCTATTTTATTGGTGGAAGAAGCTCCCAACTTTATCGTCGAAGAGCGCCTTTTCCAAAAATGCGTACATAAATACATACCAATGTACAAACTTAAAGATTTTCTTATATAAGGTTTAGGTTTTAGCAAGAAATTAAAGCACAAAAAATTCTTAAAAATTACATATTTTATTTGTCTTTTTAATTTTTGAAACGTTGTTTTTAATACATCTACATATTTAATTTATTAATGCCAATCGTTATAATTTATGATACACACTCTGAAAGAAACAGAACAACAACAATTAATAAACTAAAATCATTAGACTATATATTTTCGGAACTTACTGTCAGATTTTGTCCATCCAATGGATACATTATTCTTAATATTTTCAACTTCCAGCCAATTTCTCAATGGTTCGAAATATTCTGCTATGGCTTTACCACTCATTTGGCGCTCTCCGTTGAAAGCTTCCATTGCATCAGGCCATGGCTTTGAAGACCCCATTGATAGCATAGCTCTGTTAAACAAAATTATATTAATTCTTTAACCATAGACCATGGACAATATCTAAGCCTACTCAAAAGCCTTTCCAGCTTCTGCACTTCCATAAAAATCGCAATTGTCAAGAGGAAGCTCTGGATTGCTTGGATCGTATTGTCCAGCTTTAATGCAAGCCGATTTGTAGAATTGGAATTGAATGATGAAAGACACAAGATACCTATAAATAAACAGAATGAAGATTTGTAGACAGTCACGACCGTCATAAGCTTCAGTCTCACCTTAGGTATTCGACATCAGCCGACACATGGTACTTGGCGGGTGCATCGAAGTCTTTTTCACTTCTCACAACTGGAGGTTCAATACCTGAGTATTCCTCCCTCAGTTTCCAGAATGCACAATTCATATTCTCAGGCTTGACTTCTCCTCGGAATAGGGACCACCGGTATTTATCCATTGTAAGGGCAAATGGCAAAAATACAATTTTATCCAAGGCGGTCAGGAACAACTTATTAATTCTGGCCTCTTCGTCCATTTTATAATCTTTCAATAAACCAATCTTCTCTAAATGTCTTGGTGTAGAAACCGATAGTGACAAGACATCACCGACAGCTTCATGGAATCCCGGATTGGCTCCATTTCGATACACATGAGGAAGGTGCTGATATTGCAAGAAGTACTGAATGTGACCTAGTTCATGGTGAACTGTAAATAGCTGGTCCTGAGTCACTCGGGTGCATTGCTTAATTCGAACATCGTTGTTTATATAGAAGTCCCAAGCACTAGCGTGACAAATCAAATCCCGTCCATCTGTTGGTTTTTCGATTATGCTTTTCTCCCAAAATGATCTAAATAGAAAGTAATTTTTGAAAACAGCTGTACATATAAACAAAAAACAATCTTCTTACTGTGGTAATTTTTTCAGGTTCAGAGATTGAAAGAATTCATCCCCGAGCTCGAACATTTTCTTGGGAGTATATCCCTGACGAACCATTTCATCTGTCACATCGATCAAAGGCTTATCGGGGAATGGAGTCAAAATGCTGGCAATCTCACCCCAAGTTTGTCCCCACATGTTACCCAACAAATGCATAGGAATTGGCCCCTTTTCTGATACGATTTCATCGCCATAAACCTGCCTTAAACGCCATCGAACAAATGCATGTATTTGTTCATAGAGAGGACGAATTTCAGCATAGATATTCTCGAGCTGTTGCTCAATTGTCTCGTCTTCGTATTCAGCTAACCACGCCTCAGCACCGGATGTGTAGTCTACAACATAGAATTACTATACTTAAAACATTATTGCTTAAAAAATATTTAATAATATACTCACTGTCTAATTTAGCTGCTTGTAAATTAAGCTCAAGGTACCTCATGTAGCTATCCCTAACCGCAGTTCCAGCTCTGTCATACCACATCTGCCAGTAATACTTCAATTCCTCGGGATCACGGCTTTTTGGCAATAACTCCTCAATCTCAGGTTCCAATTGCATATTGCAATTCTCCTTATCTTTGTAATTACAAATTTTAACTTTCGCATAGTTCGACTCCATTTTAGACAAAACTGCCAAAAGCTCTTCGTATTCTTGTTCAGGTAGGGCTGCATATCCAAGTCTAGTTAGCATTTTGAATTGTCGTTTTAAACTGGCATCATCGAAATTCTGCCAATCGAACTTTTTACAATCTGCAAAAATTCGTTTCATTAATTTTGCCCTCTCAACTGACGCTTTATTGCGGAGTTTTTCATTTTCGTCGGTGATGTTTGAATCAAAGGCCCACGAAGCTTCGGTTTCAATATTAACTACTTGATTGATTTCGTTGTTAAGATTCTCGAGATACGTGTATGCATCGAGCTGCTCACGTGTTTGCTGAGTATTTGAGCCTTGAAGCAGCTGTATTCAACAAAAATTAGAACTTCTTTGTTTAAAATGTTTCAAAAATTACAAATATCTTACCGCAAAAGCACCGATGAGAAGCAGAAATATATTCATTTCGTCTTAAAAATCAAATCACTCTGAAAAAGTATAGAAAATATTATTGAAAAATTGTTTTTTTATTTATTCGGTTAAGCTTGTCTCATTATAACTCGCTTAGATCCGTTTGGTAATACACAACTTAAGCATTTAAGTTCTACTTAAGAACTTATGTGTCAGTTTACGCAGAGGAAAGAGTAGCCCTTAAGCTTTTTAAGTTGAACATAAATATTTATGATTCGTATCAGCAAACGTGTCTTAATATCGCTAATTTTGGTAATTTTCAAATTGTTCAAATTCGCACCACCATTTTGAGAAACCTTTGAAATTTTTAAACTTGAATTTTTGAAATTAAACGAGAATTTGTCGAAATTAACAGACATTCTTAACCCACAAGTTATAATCCTAGTTTTCCATTAATGGAACTCGTCCTATTTCTATGAGAAAAAATATAAATTTGTCCAGTGAGTGAGTATAAAGTGCAAGCGCAGAACAGCTTTTGAATAAGCTGGGAAACCAAATATTCATATCAAGCTTTTGGAAAGAAATATACGTATATTTTTGGTTAGCAGAATTCGAATATAATATATTTGTTCGTTGAGCCCTGAAGTCACCCTAGGGCCAGGTTCGCACTACAGCATTTTTTGAAAAAACCTAAACTCAACACACGGTGTTCCAATTCAGTGTTTTGAGGTCGCCCTAAACTCGCCCTGAAGTATATCCGTTTTTTTTAATGGTTGAGGTAACGAAGAAACTGTCAAATTAACATGAGAGCTGAAGCATATGCTTTCTTGTGGATTCGCGTTTTGTTTGTTGTAATTTAGTTTTTTAAATGGAAATTGAAATGATACTCACATTTATTGAATACACAGAAATAGAAAACAGAAACCATCGAAATGGTACATCGGGCGAATCTGCCAAAACCACACACATTAAAGAATTAGATTTAAACCAATTTTAAGTAGCAATTATTAACCTGCTTTTTCTTGCTATGTCAACAGTATATTGGATGTTTTTTTAAGAACTGGAAACCCCAGGTTCTTTCGACAACTTAGGGTTTTCAATTGTGTCAGAGAGAGAAAGGTAAGACAAGACAACAAAAATGCTGCCAACTATTTTCATAAAATCTAGTTAAACGGAGTTCAACTCATCTGAAGATCAGATTTCACTGTGAAACCGGATGAGTTAAACCAAAAATTTAAACTCAGTTTAATGTTCAGCTGATCTTAAGTTTAAGCTCCCACTGTGAAGCTGGGGGTAAGTATTAAAAAATAATTTAGTCATCATAAATGTATTTTTTGACAAACTCAAACAGCTCTATTAATAAAAAATGCTAATTCCACCGCTAGTCCCTGACTTTACTAAGCAATAGAATAAAAATTAATATGGAAACTAAAATTTTCAATAAATAAAAAATCGAAAATTCATTTTTATTCTATGTCCCTGTTAATTTTGTTCTTAATGTCAATTCGTCGTCCTTCACTAAACCACCGTATTAGATGGTTTCTAGCAAAGCACTAAGTTTTTTTTAAATGCTAAATAGCAAGAGATTCTATTTTATAAACACTGGCGTGCACGCGCACTTTTTTTTGTACACCGATGCATGCATGACCTATTATGGTAGACCATTTAGAAATGCCAATATTTTTATTATTTATTAACATTTAAATGAAACAAATATTTAAATATTATATTTATTTATTAACTTAACCATTTAATAGTTTTAATTAATAAATACTAGTTAGCAACTTCAAAATAAGTAAAAAAATACTTTTTCAATACCAAAAAATGACCAAAATTGCTGTTTAAAATTCAATTCCTCATATTTTTTTGTTAATTTATTACATATAAAAAAACACAATTTTTATAGCATTGAAGACAGAATACAGCCTGGTGATCGGGCCAAATTTGTTTGTATCTATTTCGGGCTCTGGTGCAATAATTTAATCTTACACAAACGCGTTCGCGAACAAATCAAGAGAGACTCTGACCTGTTGACAAATTTAGTTGAGAAGGCTTGTTGAAAATAACACCTCTTTCACATGAAAAACAGTTAGGTTATGGACAAAATTGTAAGTGACCAGTGTTTATGGCATTTCGCACTAGTCCACAGAATAAGTCCTTTACATTCCCTAGTCGTTGTTCATTAATTTGGATGAAAGGTATTAAATCCAAAAATTTTATCTACCTTTTGTCTTCAAAGCTTTTTTCACCCCATTTTAACTGAAAGCCAAAGAACGCAATCTATTTAATAAGAACTGTTCAGTTAAGTAAGAACACTACAATAATAATCAAAACATGTACATTTGGAGAGGTTACTGTAAAAAATACATAATTTCAATTTGACAGAACGGTGGATGAATTCAGGTCATGAACGCACCATTAGTGAGATATCTGATGTTACAAAAATATCATTCTTGAATGAAAAGTGAAAAAGGGGAAAAAGATCAAATTATTTCTTTAATAAAAATCAAATTACCAATTATTTATGTTTTTACTTGCGAGATAGGTAGGGAAGTTTTGCATTTAAAAAAAATCAAACTAGATTTTAATAAAACTTAACATAACGATGAAGGACAACACAAAAAAAGTCGGGCTTGAAATTTTGTCTGTCTGTCTGAATGTACAACGTTCTACAGCCTAAGCAACTGAAGCGATTTTCTGGAAACTTCTTATTTAATCGTTTTAGGTGATTATCTCAAATAGATTTTTGAATCTTCCCCAAAACTAACTTAAATATCCATCTTAAATATCTCGAAAGGGGATCTAATGATTAGGATTTAACAAAAATCTCTGCACAGGTATATTCTACATTTTGGTTACATTTTTTGTCTCTATACTAAGAACCTTCTGCTTATACGATGTGATGGTGCATCCATTGGGGCATTTTATGTCTTTGGCAATGTTGTCTATTTGTGTATCTGAATCTGGTAATTTCTTGCTCTACTGATAGCAAACACTTGTAAAACTGCCAGTAGTCAAATACGGCTTCAAAAAATTAATTCCGAATCAAACAAAATCAAATTTTCCAGTCCAATGGAACGATGGAAAATGCGGGTTTTGACAGCTATGTATCTAAAATAATTAATTTTTTTTTGACAATGGAAAATCATATTATTCGAAAATCAGGAAGGTTTAAAAGACATCGTCAATTATCAATGCTATATAGCTTATGATGTTCAAGACATGTGGATCCAATTGTTATTTTTATTTTGCCTTTGGTGATGTTCAAGACAATCAAGACTTTCCTTTCGCAAAGTCTTGACGCTTGAAAAACGAATGTCCATCAAGTTAGTGATGAGTTTTTTTTTTTTTATAATCTACACGCGCTCAAGGGATTATGAATACCCTTTAAATGTTTCAACACAGCGCGGGCGTGAGGGTGAGGTTAAGGAACAGAAAGAGTGATAGGAAAGATGTATGGCGCGATATTCGGAGACTGTAGGTGGTTGTTGTCTCGGATTTTATCTCCAGGGATGGCGGCGGAGAAATTTCCGTGTCTTATTTATCGATGTCCCTTATAATACGCATTAATTTTTTTTATTCTTTGTCATATTTTATCGGTATACTAGCTTAATTCAATCACATGTTGTTAGTTCTATGCCTAAACAGCATGTAATGAGTAAACCAGCAACTGTATGACATTTATTTTTACAATTGGTTTTTAATGGAAAAATAAGAAGACATAGACTACGGCAGGGATCGAACCTGTGACCATGAGGTTGACAGGCGAACACACAACTATCGCGCCACGGCCACCCCCAATTTCTTTCCATGTGTCGAAAAGGCAATAAATATATGTATTCCAATTAGATGGTTGTATATTACGGTAACCTGAGCTACATTTATACAATGTTTGTACATACATATATTAAGTTTGATGTTACAATTTGTTTCTAATGTGACGTAAACCATTATTTCAATTTCATAGAAATAGTTTGCTTTTCCCAAAGTTTAATACATAACATCCGCCATTCATTCACTACAATTTATTCCCAATTACCAAATAATTAGGTACATATGTATGTACATATGTATATGTTCAGTACATCATACATTGTGTTCAAATACAAACAGGTGGAAAAGAAATAATAAAATCGCATTTATCGAGGCACAATCCACAGCACACTTAATTAATTATAAGCTTATGTCCGATATCGACACAGCACATTTCCCTCACAGATCGAATCTAAGCTCGCATCGATTTATTATAAAAAGCCATGATGTGAATTCACCATGAAATTGATTCAATTACAGTAATTGTTTCAACTACAATATCGAATTATCGAATACCTATAAAAGTAAGTTATCGATTCATTGAAAAAAAATAAATGATTTCTATATTATTTTTGTTTAAAAAGCTCAAAAACCTCTTCTTTTAATTTGAGGTACCTATGTAAATAGATTATAACAAAAGCATTCTTAATAAACTATTAAAAGCTCTGGTGTCAAAAACAGTACCTACTAGTAACTGATCTTAGACAGAATGATAATTTGCTTAACGTTTTTTTATAATACTTAGATTTTACTGGTTTATCCACAAAATCCAATGATTGGCACTCATAACGGTTATATCAATTTTGTGTTATATTGTTTTAAGGCTCCAAAATCAGTCAAGTGTCAAATTTAAGAAGAAGATTTTAATTCGCTCGTTCGTAAAAGATAAGTCCAATAACTGAGCTTGAACCTTTAATTCAAATGACATTTAGAAATAGCTTTGAATTGACAATGTTTTGTTAAGCCTAGACCATAATAACTAGAGTGCAACAAACTTAACCCAAAATGAAGAATATAGACAAATATTTATAGATACACATAAATAGAGAAAATGATCTTCTGTCGTTTAGCTCAAAGTAATACAAACTTATCTGACATACTTGAAATGTTATGAAATAGACTACCTTCTTTAAGGCCACGGCCACCAAATTTACATTATTTTAGCCGTTATTCGTATAGCAGTTAACCGTTGAAAAACGCGGACAAAAGATTATTCAATAAACATACCGGCAAAAGTCCAAATTCTAGTTTCTCACATTTTATCTTTTCTTATTTTAAAATAAGAGCAAACGAACGAGACCAAGTAGTGCACTTTTGAGATAAAACCAGTCACAATCTTGGGACATCAAGATTCAAGAATCGCACTTAATTAAAAAAAAAAAAAACAAGTCGAAGATAAAAACGAAGTTTTGAAATATTTTGTTACTACAATAATTGTCTTCATCTTTTCTTCAGTTTTTTGTTTGCATTTAATGAATATTTATTGTTGCAAATTTTAAAACTTTATTTGATTTTTTTGTTATATGAGATATGCTGCTAGTGATGCTAATGTACTCGTACTTACCGCCAAAATTTATCACAAACACAGTTTTAGACTCAACAGTTAGGCACGACACAATGTTCAGAACTAAGCTTGAAGGCCCAAAAGCCGGTGGTTTTATTATCTTCTTCTTTAGGTGAAAACTTGTTTGCCGACGCAGGGCAGCGTCGTCGTTGTGGTAAAAAAAAATACTCTTATTTGGGTTCTTTGATCTTTTAGACTCTTTGCAAAAAAGGATTGAAATGGACAAGTCATAAAATCTCAATTTAAAACAAATAAATTAATGAACACTTATTGACAACACACGGTAAAAAAGGTAGAAATTGTAGGTATGATGCGACTTAACCCATCCGTAAGTAAACAATGATTGATTGAAGGCGCATTGAAGGTAAGCTCTAGTAGCGTATCTGCCTACAGTTGATTGTTTCTGAGCAAAAGTAAATGTTTGCTCAAACGTTATGTTGTTTAGCTTTTAATGAGTCAATAGTCATAGTAGTTGTCGTGGTGGACTGGTGGTACGGAGCACTGAAGGAAGAGTCATGATCAGTGCACTTAATTGTAAAGCTTTAAAGAGATTTAGATCAGAGGTTGGTGACTGTTTTATTGGCACAGCCAGGGGATAAGGTAAATTTGAAGCTGAAGGCGGACTGGGCGGAAGTTTGGGGGAGGGGAGGTTTTGTTATTGGCAATAAGACTTTCAAAGCTTATGTCTGGCTGTTTAATATTCTATAGGTACATATTTGTGTTATAGAGCACTAACTTGCGAGTTTTGCTTTAAAATAAGATCATCGTAAATCTTCTTTAAGGGAAATATCTGTTGTCAAGTAGCAAATTAGCTTAATTATCTAAAAGAGGTGTTAAAAACCTAAAAACCTGGAGTTAAAAACCTAAAAATGATTTTTAACATTTTACAGATTTTTAGGGAATAGAAGATATTTTGTTAATTTTATTTTCAGGTTTCGTTTAACATAACACAACCGCCCGCAAAAGAATTCTTGATAAATGCTTGATTTGATAGTATTTTCGTTCGTTGAACTTTACCCACGGTCGAAATGGGTTTTCTTAGCAACCCTAAGAGTTGTTCTCCAAAAACACCAGAGGGCCATTACTGTTTACGGTGGTGAAAAATAATTTATGACATTTAATAATTAAAATTTTAAATATGTTTCAATTTAATTTCTTGCTGTATTTACTTTGGCCCTATGCACAATTTCTGTGAATAAAAATAAATTTGAAGACCCTATAGCTTTCGAAAACATAGTATTTGTTCACTATGGTGAGTTCAGGTTTTCCAAAAAACGCTTTAGAGCGACCCTAGGGTGACTTCAGACTAATTTATGCTTTGGTACCTTGTGCGCAAATGTGGTTTCCATTGGATGACAAATTCAATTCTTTTTTGATGAAAATCTTACAAAACACTCAACCCATAAAATGGTAAAGAAAGATACATTTCAGAAAAAAAAACATTTTTTTATTTTTAAACAAAATGGGAAACATTTCAGAAACGTTTTTAAACAATATTTCCTGAAATGTTCCTTTGGTGTGGACACAACTTTATAAAGTTGTTTTCACGATTAAAAAGTAGATTCATTTTAAAAGCACCTATTTAAAAATGCAATCAATTATTGGTGTTTCATTGGGTGCATTCAACTGTCGGTATTGTACAACCAATATCGGATAGGTTAAATTTGTATGGGTTTGTGCAAATGTTTTTGACATTTCTCACGGGATACAAAAGTATTCCAACTTTTTTCGAATAGGTTGAGATTTATTTTTTGACAATTGCTGTTTGGATATTAACTGTGTTTTTACACGAGATTACAATAACACCAACCTATCCAGCTAGCTATACATCGAGTTTTAAATGCTACTCGTATTTTCTCGTATTATGTAGAAGTGAGACAAGCAATTTCTATAGAATTCTATAAAAATATTTGCCTGGATGTCCGTGATCAAGGAAGGTAGTGGGGAGAACCGTAATTTCTCTGGCGGGAACCTTGCTAAGAGCTAAGCAATAATATTTGTTACCTAGTGATCAAATTAATTATTATTTTGGATTGAGAACATTTTTTTTTCACTGAATTGATGATATGTACCTTCAACTATTAGTATCGTTCGTTGAACCTTAACAATGATTGACCCAGGTTTTCTTGTAGAAAAAACTGAGTTTTTCGGTTGTCAATAATCGCCCAAGATATGTCAATATCGTGTTGTTGGCTTTTAAGGCAAGATAAAAGATACCATAGACCTAATTTAGGACGAGTGTACGTCGACCCTAGGTCTCACAGAATTTGCTCACCAGGGAGAATTCATGTTTTTCGATAAAGGCTTAAAGGAGACTCTAAGGTGTCTTCAGGCCTCAAAGAGCTAGCCTACTTCTCATAATAAGAAACTTTATTGTTATCGTCCTTGATTTTATTTAATTCTGAGCAAAATAGCTTTTTTTAAGTTTCCCTGTTACTCTCGTAGCTTTATTAATACAAATAAAGTGTCCCGTACATTATCAGATTTTTTTTTTAACTTCAGCTAAGACGTTTATGCCTTCCAAGAGTATCAACTACCCACCACGTTTTGGTTGAACTTGAACTGAGGACATAAAAGCCAAAGCATAAACTGTTTATGTATTCAAAGTTGGCCAACGGCATATTAAAATTCTGTGCTGCTTTTTGGTAAACAACATTTTATGTGATGCATGGCTGGATGACTGATGAATATTTGCATTTGGAATGGTTAGAGAAGCACTTTAAATTTAGTTTGAGGTTTTTTGTACTTTTAACAAGATTTAAAATATGTACATATGTGAGAAGAATGATTGAACCATCAGCGAAAGAGGTAAGTTTATTGGTGTGGCTTAACTAATAAAAAACACCAACCAATTGAAGGAAAGATTGTATAAATGTAGATATGTACCTAACTAACTAATAAAATGTAAATGCCACTTTAACTGTGAAATCATGGGAGACGAACCGCAATATAGCCAAGTAAACAAATCTCTCTTCTATAAGGTATTCCACTATAACACCTTTCAAGGTTTAAGTTAATCATTATGTGAGAACATATACTAAACAAAGTAGGTTGCCTTTTTCAAAAGCATGGTTTAAGCAGATTTGATATACATAAATATAAATAATTTAATAAAATAAACATTTTGTATTTCCTTGTTAATAAAGTGAAGAATTTAAATTTGAGAAGAGCAATTGGACTTTTAAATAAAAATTCATTGATGTAGGTTGCATTCAATTTGAATTTCAATAGCACGCAATTGAGAGCATAACAATATGTGTGTTCAATGAGGGTGTTCGGAACAGATTAGAACACTTTAGAACAGAAAAGTACAGGATTTTGCTGTTCAATGAGATATTTTCTGTTCTAAATTGTTCTGGTGAGTCTGTTTTTAACAGTTTGGACACCTTAGAACAGGATTTTCTGCACTTGCTTTTTAGGTAGAACAGATTTGTGAGAACTGTCAAAACCAATTGTTGTTGTTAAAAAAAACATTATGGTGTTAGATTTAGTTAATAAATCATTTTCCGTGTCGGAATCATCTCAATTTCATGAAAAATATTTGTTTAAATAAATTCAACTCCATTTCAGATTATTTTTAAGGATGTTTATGTAAAAATAAACGAAGTTGAATTGTAAGTAAACAACAATCATTTTTTTTATAATCTCTGTCAGATGACTGTTCTAAGTTGTTCTATCTTGTTCTGAAGTTTCTCACGAATCTGTTCTGTTCTATCCTCGTCTGTTCTATTCTGTTCTAACTTTTTCGTCACTGAACAATCTTAATACCTTATACAGATTCGATCTAGTTTGTTTTTTTAGGTAATTATAGGTCTGATTTTCATATTGTGAATTCATAACAGTTTGTATAAATTTTCAGAAAATAATGTTTGGTAACTCAAGAAAAATAATACAACGACCGTCAAAGTGGAGGAGAAAAACTTCTCCTGCATTGAAAGTTGTGAATTCGTACTACGCCAATTTCTGTGGTTTATTGGTGTAAAAACTGTCAAGACACCAGCCGGTCAAGTTTAATCTACTATTTCTTATATTACGTTTTCACCTACCACTTAATCCAGATTTAAGTGGATTAGCCATAAATCCTCTTTGAAATCTTCTAAATCTTGAAGATTTCCCATACACATTTTAATCTCCTTAAATGAAGATTAGAAATTAATCTAATTGAAATCTTCTTCGAAGTAGAATATTTTAAAAATAAACAAAACTTATTTCGTGGAACGGGCCTATCCAAATGTCATTTTTTCCATTGACAATCAACAAAAAAACTGTCATACAATTACTACGATTATTACTACGTTTTTATGGAGAATTGAATCGGTATTGAATCAGGATTTAGGTCTTTGTATACTTGAATCGGATTAAAATAGGATTACTCGATCCGATCCCACTAGAAGAGCTGAATCGAATTGAAAATGTACTTATATATCTGAATCGAGGAATTGAAGAATCGAATTCACATCTGATCCTTGGTGTGTGTGTGCACCAATAGTGTTTTCTTGTGTTCAGTGAGTTTCCGGTTTCTTTGTATTTTTTTCTGTTGCATGTTTTTGTTGTTTATTCTGTAAACTCAAATTGTCACTTCGATTCTATTTTAATTCAATCTTCTGATCCCACGAGGCCATATACCTGAATCGAAATCTCAATTCGATTCGATTCGATTCCTCAATTCACTCATATAAACGGGGTAAATATTTAATTTGTTTGTGTCTGTTGTAATTTGTCGTTGCCTTAATTCCGTTTTTGTTTCTAAAAATGTATAAAAATAAAAGATAATAAGGTTACACTAACAAAAGCGGTCTTAAGTCCAATTGGCGAATAACAATTTGACCTACCAGGAGAAATCCGAAATGGCACCAAAAACGAAAATAGTCCGACGGCCAAAAAATCTTAATTCCAGGCTGTTAATGATAGCCTTGATGAATTGAACACAGGTCTAGATTTCATCGAACAACGCACTGCCAACATAATGGCCCAAAACTGAAGTACTGGAGGAACTTTTGCATTCCAATCCCGAGATTCGACGATCCTTGGCCGAAGAAAGACAACCAACATGCATCCTTCGAAAAGCGAAGCAAAATATTGGAAAGAGTGGGAGTTTGTTTTCTGTGTACTTTAGCAAAACAGTATTTTTGTGTTTAATTATTGCGTATATTTTTGGTTGAAATTGAGAACAATTTCCGGTTAATGTTTTTGAACATTTTAATTTCCTTCCGCAGTGACTCGATTTCCTCTAAGGTTGAACCTCAGTGTGGAAACTTCAAACTAATCTTTTTTCTCTGGTGAAAACACTTCCAGTTTAATTTTTAATCTACTCAATTTAAACCGGATTATCTTTAGGTGAAAACGTAGTATTATACAAATGATAACTCCAGCAAGAAGTTCACTATTTTTTAGTGCAGAAGAAAATCAAAGACAAACAGGAATAAAGAAAGAAAAGCAGCAGGTAAAGCAAACACAAATACCTAGTCGAGAAGTGGAACATTTTAGTATTTGTTCTCAGATATTCTCGAGTGTTGTTTTCTTCTTTTTATTTTTTTATATTTAGTTTGGTGGTGGTATGTCTGAAATCAATTATGCACAACACTTCTTTCTCTCGTCCATTGGCATTTACCCAGAAATGTGGTAAATTTGCGTTTGTTTACATATTAATGCAATATTTACAAAATTCCCCATACTCTTGAAGTTTGACAGGTATTACACTTCTTACTACAAAAAAGATACCAAACAGACCTTATTTAGGTACTCGTAGAGTAGTACAGGTAAAACAGGTCATATGAACCTGATCAAGAAACGTTTTAAATAAATATCTACGGTCTAAAGATCCTTACAAATATCAGCATATTTGAGTACTTGGGGTCAATTAGGCCCGTTTGCTGATACGAATCATAAATATTTATGTTCAACTTAAAACGCTTATGGGCTACTTTTTACTCTGCGTAAACTGTAACATAAGTGCTTAAGTAGAACATAAATGCTTAAGTTGTGTATCAACATAATTAACACAAATTGTGTCTCAACTAAATTTTCAGACAGATTTGTCAAATAGTTTAGTTAAAATATAAGTTTCCAGAGCTCATTAAACACTATTTTTTGCGAAAAAAAAAAACTATCACACAAACCAAACGACCTTGGCAAATATTATCCATGGATTGGAACCATTCACCATTGGTTTACTCAATTTCGGTGCGGTTGTTCAAGCACAAGTGACGCCGAAATTAAGTTGTCGCGCAATTGAGGTCAGCACACCAGGGGTCCAATTCCGCAAGCGTGAGTCTTTTCTGTGTACACAGAAAGTTGTGTATACATAAGGCATGAATCTGTTAAAACAAGATTACGACACTTCTTTGTTTTTCTTATTTTATTGACATCACCAGAGATCGAAATACATTAATCCACAAACAACAGCAATTTGCAGATTTTGGATCTCTGGTGCCGTCAATAAAATAAGAAAAACAAAGAAGTGTCGTGTTCTTGTTTTCTTTGATTCATGCACATAAGCGGCATTAACGATCCGATGCAACAGAAACCCTAACCCTATTGCAACAGAAAAATACAATGGTGCAAAATTTGCCTGGTGTCGTTGCCAGTTTGGCAGCTGTTATTTTCTGTCAGAAATGTTTGTGTTCAAACTGATTTTGCATTTTTCCTCCAGAGTTGCAATAGATTAGAAAATGTGCATTCACGATTTACAGAAAAAATAAAATTTCGCAATTTTACACCTTTTTGTTGCATCGGATCATGAATACCCCTATTATTTTGACAGATAACGTGTACACAGATAGGCAAATTTTTGCACGCATATTTTGAGGGTGAATAATTTTTTTGCACGGAAAAGCATTCACGGTTGCGGAATTGGGCCCCAAAAATGATAGACATAATCTATGGTTTGATAATGGACGATCGGCGAGTGAAAGAGCGCGAGCTTGAAGACGCCACACCCTTATCACATGGCTCAGTGATTTCAATTTTACATACAAGAACGACGCGTTTGCTCACAATCTACAACGCATTGGTTTGACAACTTCAAAGGTGTGTTTAGCGATGTTCCAGAGAAAATCGACTGGGTTTTTACGCAGTTTCGTAGATGAGGATGAAGCCTTGATTCACCACACCACACCAGAAGCTAAGGAACAGTCAAGACAATGGACTTCTCCTGGTGAATCGAACTAAAAGGAGGTTATGTTGAAAAAATTAAATATTTGTATGAGTGTTTATTATGAAATTTTACACCACCATAAATGTTTGTATTTTCTATTTCCGTCTTTTCGAGTTAATTATTTACAAAATACGATTGTTTTGTGTATTTATACGCTTGTACTTTTGTAACGATATAGGTACATTCGAGTACAGATAGTCGTTTTCTTGATTTAATTACATAAATTATCTGTGTAAGAATTAACATAGCTAGCTAAATCCACCCACCCTTAATGCATATTTTTACATTAATAATGTACTTATGTTTTTTTTTAGTTTGCATATTTGTTTGGTATCTTTTTTTGTAGTAAGAAGTGTAACAATTGTAAAGCTTCAAGAATGGGGGAAATATTGTAAGTCTAGCAAGAAAGTAAACAAACACAAATTGGGTCATTTGTTTTAAAACGTCGATGGGATCCTCCGGATGCAAGGGGAGAAAGTACTGATGGTCATAATTGAATCACTGAAGACATTACCTAAAGCAAACTAAAAAAAATAAAAAAAAGAGAAAAACCCATTTGACACAAGGAAACTGAGTTGCCGGTAACTGGGAGTTTGTTGGCGATAAGGGCAAGAAGTAAGGGGAATGACAAAAATCTCCCCGGTCAACGATTTGAAGAGATTTTTTGACGTTTTGCTTTGCATTCCAATTAGCCTGACAAAATCTTCCTAGTTTCCTCCTCAGTTTCTTCGTGTGAAAACTACAAGGCAATTAAAGGAAAACGTCAAAAAAATTTCCATCAACTGGTTTCCCTGTGTGAAAGGGGATCAACACGCAACACAAAGAACAGTCCACAAAACAAAAATATTCTATAAAATCAAATGAGAAAACACTCGAGAATTTCAGTGAACAAATATTAAAATTTTCCAATTCTCCATTATTTGTGTTTTATTTGCTCGGTTTCTTGCTTTATTCCTGTTTGCCTTTAATTTTAAATGCGAAGAGTTCATTCTTCGACAAAAATAAATTACTTCTTGCTGGAGTTATCAGTTCTTTCGAATGCGCCCATCACTAAACCAAGGAAATAGCAGACAAAATTTGACAGCTTGGTGTTGACAGTTTTTAAACCGTAGGTACCCACACACAGAAATTCATGTAGTTCTGCACAGTTTGTTGCACAAATAAGCCAAAATGTTTTTGAAGTTTTGCTTTGCATTCCAATAAGCCCAACATAATCTTTTAAGTTTCCTCCTCAGTTTCCTAGTGCCAGTATCTTCGTGTGAGAGCTACAAGGCAAACGTCAAAAAATCTCCAGCAACTGGTTTTCCTGTGTGAAGGGGGACTAGTTAATAATAGGTTTGTTCGTTGAGCCCTTAAATCGCCATAGGGTCGCCATAAAGCGTTTTTTTGAAAAACCTGAAGTCACCCCGATAAAAAATTCTGTGTTTTTGAAACCTATGGTCGACTTGAAGTAGTTCTAGGTTTTTAGCTGGGGCAAGTTGAGGTAATGAATAAACGTCAAAGTCACATGAGATCTGATTTAAATTTTTTCAGATCACAGAAATGCAAAATGGAAACCTTTGTAGTTGTGGATACATAAGGCCAACAAAAATGTACCAAGACCTTAAATTTAACATATTTCAAGTATTTTTTACTATGACATAACTTGCTTTTCTGCAACATAAAATTAATGGCCCTTGGGTGTTTTTTGAGAACGGAAAAACCCAGGTCGACACTGGGTAAAGTTCAACGAACGAAACTAATAACGTCGAATTCCAAACTTTCAGTTTTTTCTGAACACAATCGAATATAAAATCGATTTTATGCTGTTAAAACAGATCTTGCGTTTTTGTCAAGATTTCATAGGCTACACGTATGTACACTATTTTATGCAAGTTCCTTACAACACAAAAAAAAATCGATTTGAAATAGTTGTTTTGAATTCGAGATAATAGGTATGTTTATTGTTATCTTGTAAATTCATACGAATTCGCAATGAATTTGTACTAATTTTGACATTTTGTTGTCAAAACCCTTAGGAAAAAATCAAAGTGGTGGTTCAGAGACGAAATATTGAATTGAATTATAACTAGAGGCATCATGGCGAGCTTATACGTGTGTTTAATCTCAACGAGGCTGTTAGGCACAGATTGGAACACAGAAAAGTACAGGACTTTGCTGTTCAATGAAAAATTTTATGTTCTAAACTGTTCTGGATTGCTGTTGAATTAGTCAGTTTGGTTGAACATGCTTTTTAGGTGAAACAGGTTAGAACAGATTTGTGAGAACTGTGTAAGCCACCTGTTGGCATTTCGGTGTTAGATTTAGTTGGTGTAAATCACTTTCCGGTTCGGAATCACTCTCAATTTCATCAAAAATAATTTTTTTTAATTAAATTCAAATCCATTTCAGATTTTTAAGGCATTTTTTGCAAGAACAAACGAAAACAAACTAGAATTGTAGGTAGGTAAACCAGAATATTTTTTTTTATAATCTGACAGTTGACTGACTGTTCTATCTTGTTTTGACGTTTCTCTCAAATCTGTTCTGTTAAAACTTTTCCGTCATTGAACAAAGATATGGAGTTGTGATTGGACAAGTGTAAACTACGTTTCCACCTAACTTTATACTACGTTTCCACCTAACTTTAATCTCTTGTAGATTTAATAATCTCAAAAAGTGTTTTCACCGCTCCAAAAGTAGATTAATTTTGAAACCACTTTTCAAAATGCATATATCGTTTCATTTTCTCTTATGATGTAGAAGTGAGACAGGCAGCTTCATCTGTGTCAACCGAATTGAAAAATTCACTTTTCCGATGAATGTGTTCATTTCGATATGGAAGTAGGGTAGTTCGATTGAAGATTTAAATGAGATTTATTTTAAACCTTCATCTGAGAAGATTAAAATTTGTATGCCAAATCCTCAAGATTTTTAGGAGATTTATCTAAATCTACTTAAATCTCGGTTTAGTAGTCGGTGGAAACGTTGTTAGGATTATTAATAGAGATGTTTTTAAAGTGACTGGGATAAGAAATACCTGGCCTCAAATTACCGTTAGATATTAGTTTTGAGTGGGTATTGTGAATTCTTTGTTGTAGCTTCCCGAATTGAATTTAATCTTTTGATTATATGCTTTTTAGGCTTGGCAGCTTTGAATTTTGCAGTGTGGTTTCCTCGATAATTAACGCAGACCTGAGTTTCAGTATCGTGAATTTGCCCGGTAAGTTATTTTTTGTATACTTAACACAATTGTTAAGACTGACACAGATTTTGGCCAGGCGGCTAACCTACAGACAGCGCCTGCATTGGAGGACTCCGCTGTTCTATTTCAATTTCCGCCTTTTTCTCGGATATTAAAAAGGTATTTAATTGTTAATAGGTCGCTTGAGCTAGAGCATGGCAGGAGGGGAACAAGAAAGAAATTGCAATCTAAGTTTTTTTTTGTTTCGTTCTAAGGCTTTCGAATTCCGTAACTCCTTTCACGCGTTGCTAATCTTAATTTGAGCACTTCAAAAATTTCCGTTGTTAGGAAGTGGAAAGTAAGACCTCGAAATATGACATGGCTGTCTTATCCTCTTCAATGTGAAGGAGTGAGACCCAATTTCCGAGGACTGCCTTATGACGGGTGTCGGGGTGAAAACATACAGCTAGAGTGTCTGTGATTCACTACTTTAAAGTTAAAGGACTCTGTCTTATATAGCTTTCACCCCTCATTGCATTGTTATTGTTTAACTTGAATTTTAACAATATATTTCATTTCGATCTAAAACTTATGATGAAAAGTTTTCGTGTGTAAGCTTTTTCCAAAAATTAATCCTATTTACTTATCAGAGAAAAAATCAATGAACCAATAATAAAAATAATGGCGCAAAATTTTAAACAACCCATTGTTAAGGGCTTAACATTTTTTTAGTTAGCAATTTCCTAATTGCTTATTGATTGAATAACTATTTCAAAATTTTTAAACCTTTTCTAAACTAGTAAATTGCTAATTAAGCAGAAAGCTGAGCATTTGTAGGGTTTGAATTTTGATGAACACAATTATTGTTGTTATGCGTTGTAAATTATTTAAATGCTGATGAAAACCCAACATGTGCTCTAAAAAGGTATTAGTTATTTCTATTTTCATCATCTTAACTTCATTAGCCGTGTTTTATTGGGAAATTTATCCGCCGTAAGTTTATCCGTCGTAGCATTTTACATACAATTCGCTACGGTCGATAAAAAGCTGAAGTAGAAGCTACGGCGGATGGCTGTTTGATGTTCAGTCGAGTCTCGATTCTGATTTTGTTAGTTTTGTTGGTACGATTGATAATTGAATTGATTCTCGATGGATGTGTTCATGGAGTGTTATAATTATTAATTTCATTCTGACTTACTATTAAAAACTGTATTATTTGCTTAATTATTTTCTGAAGTACGTCTAAAATTGCACCTATATCTGCAATTTTGCTTACCCCTAATGTCAATTAATCAATTTTAACAAATTTTGATATCCGTTTTGAAAAAGAAAGCAATATTTATCGAATGACTTCCGTTTTACCTTTATTTTTGACTAACCAAGCCGAATTTTCCTTTTGTGTTCAATTTTTATTGATAGTTGTAAATAAACGGAGTTTGGTGACAAAAATCATCTTTTTATTTAGATCTACAAAAAAGCAATTTGAGAAGACAAACCGCATTGGGAGGAACTACACTATAGAGGAATTGCTTGACACTGCGCCGCCGCTAAATATTTATTCGTATACCTATACCGCACCTATGCAACTTTCAGTTTTGCAACAGTTTGGTTGCTAAAGTGAATACCATGGACTTATAGATTCGAGCAACTTAAGAGTTTGTGTCTTGGCACAAATCGAACGATCGCCCCAAATAAGTTCTTCAGTTTGTATCACATCGAACTATAATGTAACTGCGCGCACATTAAATCAAAATGATGTTTGTGTGTTCGTTTATCTCGTTGATTGATTTTTAAGTTGCTTATGTGCGCGATCATCGTTTAACTAGCGATTAAACTATTTCGTTTCGGCAAAATTGCATGTGCGCGCCTAGCCTAAACGCACTAAGCGGAAACTGAACTCACAAAGTGTGCTCTTTCTTCACTGTTTAATGGACGTTGGCCATGGGCGGTATTCGATTCACTACATGGACATGGGCTATGCATACATTTTTGTGATCCAAAATGGTGAAATGGCAAACCAAATGTTAAATTTTTGTAACTTACTCCGCGTATGTTAAGTGCAGTCTGATGAGTAAATATTGAATTGAAAGCAAAACATACTCAGAAAATATATTTTTGTAAATTGACTTGAAAAATAAAACTCTAGCTATCGATAAGCTCAGAAAATAAATAAAAGCATGAAATATAAGGGGAGTGAACAATTTAAACTACGTTGTAGTGTGCGTTCCAAACTAAGAAACGGCACTTTTGTTTCCTGGTGTGAAATACATAGACCATTTTTAAAGCAATACAAAAATTGGACTGTGGAAAAAGGGACTTGACCATAGTCTATGAACAAAGCCATTCACTTATAATTTCCATTCTATTGGTGCAAAATGAATGTTCGAATTTTAAACTGCATTTGCAGAAAAAATGAAAGCAAGAAATAGGTTTGTAATATAAATTAAATATTGGTACGTTTTTCTACTTTCTATTTTATATGAATAAAAGCTAATTATTGTTCACAAGTTTGATATTTTCTTAATTTTACTTTGCAAAAGACTATTTTATTACTTGTGACTGCTGTGCAGGGGTACCAATCTTACAAAAATAAAAAAGCTACGGTCCATGCTACGGTCGATGCGTTTTTTTGGGAATTACTTACGGTACAATGGATAGATTCCCAATAAAACACACCTAATGTTTGTTGCACAATTATGATAAAAAAGTGACAATAGTGGACAATAGTATTTACAAAAAAAAAAAACAAAAAAAAATGTGCACCAGCAGGACTCGAACCTGGACACCCCACGTGCAAGGCTGATATACTATCAGATTCCTAATGGATTTAGCAATTTGCTAAAAGTTAAAGAAGCCATTCCGTGATTTTAACTTTAGTAAAATGTTAAAATCGTTTAAAATTAGCTCAATCATCTTTTTAGCTTAGTAAATTGCTGAAAGTGGCCTTAACATTTTACTAAATCGTTTAAAATTTTGCGCCAATAAATACAAATCTTTTAAAATTCTCCAATTTTAATCCAACCCATAATCATATCTTAAAATACATTCAAAAGTCTTAATTGCTAAATGAGTATAAATCAATCTCGTTTGTGGACGTTTATTGTCATGTATTTCTTCTCGAGGTACTATTTCCTCAATTCGCTTTTTTCTTATGAAGATTTGCATTCTAAAATTGAAAAAGAAAAGTAAATCGAAAATTAATTTCAAAAGATTGAATCGATTGTGTATTTACTTTGAGTAACTTCCCATCCAAGGGGTACATTTAATCTTTCGATTTCTGCCTTTAACCACACCCTCAGTGGAGCAAAATATTCCAATAGGGCAGTTGGATCCATTTCACGTTTGCCAGTAAAACCTTCTAGTGCATCTTTCCAGTGCTTCAGAGCTCCACTTTGAAGCATTTCTCTAGAAAAAAAACATTAAATTTACTTACTATTTTCTCTCAGCAAATTAAAATTTAAAAAAATTAGGATGGCAATTTTAAATATATAATAATTTGAATTTAATAATAATAATAATTTTAACTATATGCCTGTAAGGCCTAAGGTCTTTTAAATGCAACCTGAATTGCACGGCACTAGTTAGAAGGAATATAAAAATAGGAAAGATTTTTTTGTTGGCTCAGTAGATTTGAGAATAGTTATTTTCTATCTCATTTAAAAACAATGGCGAAAAATTTTAAACAACCCATTGTTAAGGGCTTAGCATTTTACTAGTTAGCAATTTCAAAAGTCGTAAACCTTTTCTAAACTAGTAAATTGCTAATTAAGCTGAAAGCTGAGCATTTGTAGGGTTTGAATTTTGATGAACACAATTATTGTTGTTATGCGTTGTAAATTAAATATATGCTGATGAAAACCCAACATGCACTCTAAAAAGGTATTAGATATTTCTATTTTCATCATTTTAACTTCATTATTTACAAATTGTGCACCAGCAGAACTCGAACCTGGGACCCTCGGGTCCATCAGCGATATACTTTCAGATGCCATAATGGATTTAGCAAATTGCTAAAAGTTAAAGTAGCCATTCTGTGATTTTAACTTTAGTAAAATGTTAAAATCGTTCAAAATTAGCTCAATCATCTTTTTATCTTAGTAAAATGCTAAAAGTGGCTTTAACATTTTACTAAATAGTTTAAAATTTTACGCCAATATTTAAAAAAAAAATCAGCCACCCGTTTTCGAAATATTGAATTTTCAAAAATTGATCGAAATTCGTAGAGCCGTTAATGAGAATGTCGAAAATCAAAAAAATTCTTGTATGGCAGGTACCGTTAATAACAAATCAAATAAACAAAATGTAGGCTCTACTAAAAGGAGTGCACATACTAATATTTATCAAAATCGTTAGAGCAATTTTCGATATAACTAAGATGGTAAAAAAAATTGTATGGCAAGTACCGTTATTTTTGGGGCTAAAAAAACGATTTAAAAATCTATTTGAGACAATCACCTAAAACGCTAGAGTACCAAGTTTGAACCAAATCGCTTCAGCCGTTTATGCTGTAGATCGTTCTACAGACAGACGGAGTTGCGGGACACACTTTTTGGTGTTCTCCATTATCTTAATGTCAAGTTTGATCAAAATCTCGAGTTCGATTTTTTTTTCAAATGCAAAACTTGCCACATAGTAGCTACATAACCTACGTAACGATGTGTCGAACATAAGAGCAAGTACGTGCGATCATTTATTTAATTTTTTTTGTAACATCGATTATTCCCTAACTTTTTTTTATAATTTTGCACGCGATCAAGGCATTATGAATACCCTTTATATGTTTTTAACACAGCGCGGGAATCCCGTGCAAGAAGAGAAAGAAGGATATGAAAGATGTTTGGTTTGAAATTCTGAGACTATAGAGCTGGTTATTTTCTCAGATTTATCCCTAGGGATAGCGTCTTATTTATTTATGTCGCTTATAGTTCGCATTATTTTATTTATTTCGTTGTCATATGTTATGGGTATACATAAATAGTTTAGTCAATCGCATGTTGTTAGTGTTATGCCTGAATAGCATGTAATGAGTAAACCAGCAAATGATTAAATGACAATTTTTAGAATTGGTTTTTAATGAAATATAAGAATACATAGACAACGGCAGGAATCGAACCTGCGACCACGACATTGACAGGCGAGCACACAGCTATCGCGCCACGGCCACCCTGCCGACGAATATCGCTCATACCTAATTGCAATTTGTTATTTTTAAAGGACGTGTCTAGAGACATGTTAACAGTGTGACAGAAAATTAGAGTTTCTGCGGCCCCGTAGGGTTAAAAGGTCATTCAACTTCTGGAAACTAGTTGTTTGCTTCAGCAGCCCACCAACACCACGAAACACAGGGAATATTTAACACTTTTAAAGGCGAACAACTGTTATAACTGTTATAAATTCGCAATTCTCTGGACTTGTTAATTTTTAAAATGGAAATAAAAAGAATATTAAAATTTATTTTCATACCCAGAAATAGAAAATAGAAACCTTGGAAGTTGTGCATCGTACATAGCGCCAAAGTAAAATCACAAGGAATTAAATTTAAACGTATTTTAGGTTTTAATTATTAAATGACAACAACATAGACATGAAAACCGACAAGCCCGGGTGTTTCCGACAAATCTTGAGGTTGTCAAAAAAACCTTGGTCGACCCTTGGTAAAGTTCAACGCACGAACCTATTTATTAAAAAAATATATACTATGATGCAAAAGTCTCGGTTAAAACCTGTGAAATCGTATTTTAAGCTTAAATTGTGGATATCATACTGAAATAGGTAAAAAATTCGCCAACAATTTAAGAAACTCACTTAAAAGAATTACCAGCTTCTGCATGTCCATGAACATCACATTGATCCAGAGTAAGATTAGGGTCTCCTTCAACATATTCTCCAGCCTTCTTGCACATAGCTTTGTGAAATTGAAATTGGAAAATATGAGCAGCAAAGTATCTATCCAAAATACAAAATATTGCGATTGAATTTCTACTAAAATTAAAAAAAAGATACTGAAAACTTACCTCAAATACTCAACATCAGCACTCACATGGTATTTAGCTGGCGGATCAAAATCATTTTCACTACGCTCGACTGGTGGTTCCAGACCACCATGTTCGGAGCGCATTTTCCAGAATCCACAATTCCAATTAGTTTCGTTAAGATCATCACGGAATACTGCGTAACGATATTTGTCCATGGTGTAGGCAAATGGCAGAAATACAACCTTTTTCACAGCCTTAAATCAATAACAAATAGTCAATTTTAAAGATTAATATCAGTTGAACGGCCATACACTTAAAATTACTGATCATCATAAAACAATAATATGTAGTAAAATTTAAATAAAAGTGGATATACGGTAACGAAAAAACTACAGATATATCATCTTAAACATAACTACATAAACGGCAACTAAAATGGCATCAATGTTATCAGCACATTATCCGTTACAACGCAATGGGTTTCCACCATATTTGTATTGTATTATATTAAGGACATGTCTGAAGGACGTGACTGGAAGGCTCACTTGTTTTTCAAGAGAAAAAGTTAATAATGGCACCTAACAAATTTGGTGACGTGTGAGACAGGGCATAATTAGTGATTTTGAAATGACTTTAAAAAAATACAATGTAAATAAATCGTTGGTTTCGCAAGTTAAAGATCGATATCGCGAAACAAAAGAAATCTCACAAATAAATGTGAGATCGCCGGGACGAAACGCCAATTTTTGTTGGACTAAAGGCCGTTAAAAGCTATTTTGAATCAATAATTCAACAAGTCCAAAATATTATAGTGCTAAGTCTTCTACTTGGCTGATGTATTTCAGTAGTATATAGAATTTGTATTATTAAAAAAAACTTCTTAAAAGAAATAGCTATTGCCCATCTCAGCGGGCGACCACGTAAAATAAACTCTCTCGAACATCCTATAATAAAAAAAGTTACAAAAATCCCTTCATGGCTGTTCTCAAATAGGTTCAAAAGATCCAACTAACAGTTAGTGCTCGGGGAGTAGCCGTTGCTGAAATGTCCACTTATCGGCCTGCTAAAAAACCCTTAATTTCGATCCGATATAAACAAAAAAAACAAATACAGTTTGCAAATGAACATCTTTCTTTGGAGTGGAGTTGTTTTTAGCGATCGTAGTTTTTAGAGATTCAATTGGCATATAGGCTGTGCACGACAGTTACTACGGAAATACCTGCGGCACATAAGAGGTTTTCAATTGTTTTTTTTTTTTTTTAGTTCTTCTCGCAGAGAAGCTATGTAAAATATACGCCGCACTGACTGTGGAAAGCTTAAAAAAAAATTCGAAAAGCTCGTGGTCTGAGCCAGCTATGGTCGAAGGAGGATCTCTTGGATCGATTGTTGAAGGCTGCTGAATTAGGTGAAGAAACAATGTCTATAATTGATGGTAAGTCTGGTGAATGCAATTCCGAAAAAGAGCCAAGTGAGGTCGAAGAATTGCACGTCTGAATTCTGAAAGACGAATTAGAGGCAATTCGTTCGTAACAAAATATAGCCGTGGATTCTTAATGCCAGAACGTGGCAGCCGGTGACATAAATCAAAAAGGAATCTACCACGGAGGCACATTTATGGCCTTTTCGATTGGTAATCCGGAAGAACTCTCCGATCCGGGATTCCAATCGAACAAGTTAACAGTCCATTCTGGATTTTGAAATTGAATGTGAGGGTATGTGTAAGGTGCAAAAAAACAAAACAATGACATGAAATGTAGGGATGGGCGATGTTTATTGATGTTGGCAAAACATCAATGTTATTCGAAAAAAATATCGATGTTTCAACATCGATGTTGAAGCATGTGAAACGTAGCAGCATCGATGTTAAGATTCAAAAGATCGACTTAAAATAAACTGAAATCTTTTGCAAATTAACTCATGCTTATAAAGGTTAGACCGCACTCGATGGAACTGCACTTCAGCGGAACTACGCTTCACAACTATTAAGTTGAAATTGTATGAAGTTCAATTGGCGCTTAGTGGAATTTAATGTAGCTCATACATACAAAAACGAAAAGAAAATTGCGATAAGAAACATTGCTACAATTTTCAAAACACTGAATGTATTTTGAATTTATAATATATGGAATTTTTAATTGATTTTTGAACGTGATATTATTTTTCAAAAAAAAAACTTTAAAAAACGTCGATGTTAAAAAACATCGATATTCTGATATCGATATTGTATTTTCGATGTTAGCATCCATGTTTTACAATATCGCTCATTCCTACACAACATTGTTGTTGACATTGAATTCGCGTTTGACATTTAGTATTTGAGTGTGTGCGTGCTTCTGGTTTTGATTCTGACTTCAAATCCAGAAGGAAATGTCTCTTCTATCCAGGAGAAGAACTGTCATTTCATACCAATCGAACAGTTTCAGAAGCATTCGGAAGACTTCGGAAGCCTTCCGGACGACCAATCGAAAAGGTCATTAATGTCCGAGATGTTGCAGAAATTATTCCTTTGTTCAACCCCAAGAACACAGCAGGGTTATCAGCAAAGGTTTGGGTAGATAAAGTTAAAGAGATTCGCCAGATTTACCAATTAGACGAACGGTTGGTTTTAATGGCGGCAGCGATGAGTCTCACAGGTAACAGGTTCGGTGAAGTTGTAGTACCTCACATTGCAAGCTAGACGTTTTCCTTAACGATTTGAAAAAAAATTGTTTGGTTCACTTTTAGTTGCAAATGTTTTTTTTTTTCGATACGGTATGTACACACAGAAACAGAATATGTTTTAACTGACATATTCACTTAGATTATGGAATCCAAAGAATTGTTGTCTCGACTAGTCTTAAACATCTTTTGTTTCAATTTTAATAAATAAATGGCGTATGCAGAATATTGAATTATTGCAATATAGTTTTGGTTGATAATCCTTACAACATGACTCAGTAACTGTAAGAAGATCTCAAAAGTATAAACATCTGAATCCAATAATCAATAAAAAGATAGAGCAATTAGATCAAAAATATAATGCTTAGAGTGATAATCGAAACGTCGCAGACGATAAGAATATTCAAAAACAAAACAGTTGCCTTGTAATCGTTATATTATGTAACAGCATTTTGATTACATTTGCTCAAGCATCTTAATTGGTTATTATTATTATATTATATTATTATTGTATTTATGTATGTATGTATTATGTAAAAATATGGCAAAAGGAGATTTTTCAGTAATTTTTTATGTATAACTTTTTTTCAGCTCAGACTGAAGCGATTTTCTTCAAACTTGGTTCTTAAGCTAACCGTGACACGTCACTTTTAGGTCATTGCAATGACAAATTGCCGTGACCGTGTGATAGCCCTTTCATTGTTGATGGGACACCGTGACACGTTGCCTGTCGCTGCAAGGACTGTGTCCCAACCGTGACACGACAGAAATGTCTACCATGTCATTATTTGTCACGGTTGGGCATAGTTACACAGGTACCTACAAATGTATATTTTAATAGATTTTAATTATGTAAATTAGGAGGGTAATTTGTACCTACCTACATAGATGGAACCTAGGTATGTAAATATGGACATATAAAGGATCCGCCATCTAACGTTTTTTTTTCAACTAGTGCTTCTTTCGTGAATGGTAACACATAGCTCATGTCTGATTTGACAGATAATTAGTTTTATGCTTCCGCTGAAGGAATATGGTTGTGTATACGCTGGAACAACGTTGGGAAATATTGCGACATTACTTTGAAAATCATGGTAATGTTGCAGAATGTGTGCGAAAATTGCGTACGGATTTTGGAAGAAGAGAAGCACCGTCAGCTACTTATGTTCGTTATCTTGTGAAAAAAGTGAAAGAAACTCATCGATAAACCAAAGCGTGAAAAGCCAAAAACAGTTCGTTCACCCGAGAATATTGCTGCTGTGGCAGAAATTGTGCGTGAAGCGCCATCAACATCAATTCACCGTCGTTCTCAACAATTGAACATTTCGGAGATATCATTGAGACGAATTTTGCATAAAGACCTTGGTATGACGCCATACAAAGTCCAATTGGTTGAGGAGTTGAAGCCAACTGACCATCCAATGCGTTTTCGCTTCGCTAAGTGGGCCTGCGATCGACTTAGAGAAGATGCCGATTTTGCCAAGAAAATCATCTTTTCAGATGAAGCTCATTTTAATCTTGGCGGGTATGTAAACAAGCAAAATTGTCGCATTTGGGGCACAGAAAACCCTCACGCATACATTGAAAAGCCGATACACCCAAAACGAGTCACTGTTTGGTGCGGATTTAGGTCCAAAGGCATAATTGGGCCATTTTTCTTCGAAAATGAGCAAGGAGTGGCCGTTACAGTCAATGGCGATCGTTATCGGGCCATGTTGAACGAATTTTTGTTCACAAAAATTGAAGAGGGGGATATTGGCACTATTTGGTTTCAACACGACGGCGCTACGAGCCACACAGCCGAAGCTACACTCGATGTTTTGCGCCCTGTTTTTGAAGATCGCATTAACAGCCGCAGAGCTGATGTCGTTTGGCCACCTCGGAGCTGCGATTTGACACAGTTGGACTATTATTTGTGGGGTGCCGTAAAAGATAAGTGTTACGCCGACAAGCCAGAGACAGTTGACGCTTTAAAGGAGAATATTCGTGAAGCCATTGGTGAAATACAGCTGCACACAATCGATAATGTGCTTAAAAATTGGACCGATCGTGTAGGCTACTCCATGGCCAGCCGAGGCAGCCATTTGAATTAAATTATTTTCCATTATTAACCGGAAGGATTGTACTTTCAAATAAAAAAAGACATTTGAGAAAATATTCAGTAGTTTTTTTTATAGCATTTTGTTAAAAAGTGAAGTATATAGGTGGGTAGGTAATTATATATATGTGACGTTTGCACAAATGTTATATTATAGTTTGAGGGAAAAAAAGATGCCATTCGAATTCTAGGGCAAACACCGTAAATTTTGTTCTGATTGATTGCTAGTTCCAATTCTCCGATATTTTGTATCAAAATCGTTGGAGCCGTTTTCCAAAAAAAAATAAGTTTTTCCTTAACAACCAAGACACAATGACTCGATTGATCGACGCCGTGTGATCGTCACTGCTAAAAATAATATATTTCATTGCAGTTTAGGCTCACCTCCAATGATCACCTGTTTGAGAGTTGTCACATCGTGTGATAGTCATTGTTTTGCATGTCATTGCCGTGACACCGAGACACAAATATCACCGTGAGACACTTTGACGTTAATTGTTTTTTGGGACAACAATGACAGACATGTGTCATTCGTGTGATAGTCATTGTAGCTAGACATGACACTATTACCTTTGTCACGGCAATGACGGTGGTAGGACCTATATTGTAGTGACGTCAGAGTGTCACGGCAATGATATATTACAAGGACCGTCTAATACTAGCTTTAAGCATCTGGTGTGATTTGCTCGATTCTTTTGTAACCTTTTTACAAAATTAATGGCATTCAATTTTTTTTGTAGTAAAAAAGGTAAATCTTAATTATGTCGAAAACGGTTCCAACGATTTTGATAAAAAAAAAATCAGTGCGCTATTACAATTATGTAGGTACATTCTATATTTTACGTTTTTTTTTATCGACTATCTTTCATTAACGGCTCAGCGGTTTTCGCTCAAAATTTTTGTACAGGAAGTCCTTCGAATTCTAAATATTATTTCATTGGCAATGATTGTGGTTGGACTCTAAACGATTCCGTGAAGGAGTTTAAGTATCTTGGCTTCATTATCACAAAACAATCTCTCACAAGTCTACATCCTCATATCAAAAATCAAATGGCTTCAGCTAAGATAGCAATTAATTCGATATTGTCAAACTTTTTCAATAATAGACGCACAGATCCAGCTTCTAAATTTAAAGTTTTAAATGCAACAATTAACAGTTGTTTTTGTTATGGAAATGAAGTGAGGTTATCAGCAACTTGATGATATTGAAACTATTCATGGATAGGTATTTTATTCAAGAGAATTTTCAGGCTGCCACGTAATACGCCGAATTATGCCATTCCCCTAATCTTCCTTAGAAATTTAAAAGCTAACGCAAATATTGAACAGCAACCACCAGAAGCAAGTTCTTCTTGTATCTTTTTTTATGGTGCAGGTATACTCCCTACTGTTTGGAATATTAGCCTCGTCGTATGATTTATAATTGACTGTGAACATGGAGAACTCTAATAACTGGAGAATAGTCTATATGAAAAAACGAAAAAACGTTTCAGTCATGTATCGAACGTGCAAGGGAGTCCTCAACACGGCCATTTTGTAGAAAATTAAACTAAAACTAATCTAAGTGAAGCTAGCTACTTTAGGGATGAATTTTCTGTCACGGAATTGAGTCTGGTGTTGAAAGCTCGAACAGAAATGTTAAAATGAAACTATATGCCTCATAGATCAGACATAAACTCGAATTGTATAAATACACTGTGCAACGTTCTTTTAACAGAGAACATCTTCCATTTCTTGGCGTTGTTTCCATTTTTGAAGGAAATCCGCATCTTATACCTTAACAAGAATTTTGATAAATATGTCTCTTTGTTGAATGGGGAGCTGGGAAGGAAGTTGCTTATCCGGTGTATTACACACGCGATGCCTTATAGAAATATTAATCCAAATTTTTAGATTAACTATAAGCATTACTTTTTATATAACTTAAAGAGATTACTTTATAATTACGGAAATACAAAAAAAAGTTGAATTATCATATTTGTTAACTTGTTTCGTTTTATCCAAATTAAGAGTTTAGGTGTATTGACCTCTGAAGTCAATGCAGGGTTGATAGAACCATTTTCATCTTAAGCAGAGAGGTTGGTCTTACTCAACAAAAAGGAAGAATATTATCTTTTGCAGAAGACTAGCTTAAAAAGGCAAAGAAATCCGTAAATTTCTGAAGCCAATCAAACCACATTACTTGAGCTAGAGTACCTAGACACACCTGTATCAAAATCACAAAATACATACACCGCAAAGAACATCTTTCTTACACTTATGACTTACGTTCTTAAAGAGCTCATTGATCCTGCTCTTCTCGTCCAATTCTCCACTTTCGACCAATCCAATTTTAGCTAAATGTTTTGGAGTTGCGACAGATAAGGCAATGACATCGCCAACAGCTTCATGGAATCCCGGATTCGGTGCCTGTCGGAATGGTATCGGTTGATGCTGATACTGCAGATAGTACTGAATATGACCAAGTTCATGGTGAGCCACATACAAATATCTTGTGGTAACTTCTGTGCATTGTTTGATCCGGACATCATCGGTTTCGTATAAATCCCATGCGCTCGCATGGCAGACAACTTCTCGATCGGTGGGTTTCTCGAGGACGCTTTCCTTCCAGAAGATTCTGCAGATAAAAGATACAAACACAATTTCATTAAAAGGCGCCGAATGAAGAAGAAAAAAATGAATGAATCTGAATTAACAAGCAGTTGGTGTTGAGAGATAAACCTCAGGAAGGTCAGGTTTCTTTTTTTTTGGTTTTACTGATTCAGTAATTTAGAAGATTGTAAAACAGAAAAGGTTATCAAGACTGGGGCACAATTCCGTAATCAAAAACCAAACGAAAAAAAAAGTAGTACAAACTCACTCTGGCAGCTTTGTCATGTTCAGCGATTGGAAAAACTCATCTCCAAGTTGGAAAATTTTCACAGGGGTCAATCCCTGCTTCACCATTTCACTAGTAACATCCACGTATGGTTTTTCTGGATATGGAGTAAAGAGATCAGCAACTTCCTCCCAGCTCTGACCCCACATGTTGCCCAAGAGATGCATTGGTATGTTTCCTCGTTCAGAAACGACTTTGTTTCCATAGTGTTCGCGGAGCTTGTAACGCACATAACCATGAAGTTCCTTGTAGAATGGCAAGATGAGCTGATAAACTCGGTCTAAGTTGTCTTCAAAGTTCTGGTCGTCGTATTTTTCTATCCAGTCTTCTGCATAAGAATTAAATCCTGGAACAAATGGATCATAAAATGTCGAGAGTTTCTACAGCCAAACGTAAGACTTACCGTTCAATTTTGCTGCTTTCCGGCTGAGAATCACGTATTTCTGGAAGTTTTTCCGCATTGGAGTGCCAGCTAGGTCATAGAATGACTTCCAATAGTACTGCAGTTCCTCTGGATCTCGACAGTTCTGCAATATTTCTTGGAGGTGTGGTTCCAGGGTCAATGAACAATTCTCTTTATCTCCAAAGGAACATACTTTAAGAGTAGCATAGTTCTTTTGCATCGCCGAAATGGCGTTGTGGAGTTCTAAATGTTCCTCCTTTGGCAGGACATCAAATCCAAGTCGGGTGAGGATCTTTACCTGTCGGTGGATATTGTCATCCTCCAGATGCTGATAGCCTAGCTCCAAAAGTTCTTCAGCTAGAGCTTTATTAAATGCTGCATTTTGCGCCAAAATCTCATTCTTCTTTTGCATGTTCTCATCAGTGACATTGGTGTTGGCTATCCAGTCGGCTAGAGTTGCACGATGCGTATGCAATCTCAGGGGTTCATATTTTCGTTGCAGGAACACAGATGCCTCAATTTCACGCTTCGAACAAGATAAACCAGCCAAGGTTGAGGATAATGAACCCAAGCCAAAGATCAGTGCAATGACAATATGCATTCCGAGTTGCTTCATGTTAGTAATACTTAATCCTCCACGGACGCAGTCAGAACACAGACTGAACAAAATTCCTATGTGCTTTGTAGATTCTTGAATAGATTTCTTTCTCGTCGTCGTTGCTCGTCGCAGTCGTTTAACAAGGTTATCGCTGGAGATGGCTGTGTTCTCGCTCAACACTACAGAGATAAGTTGATAAGTTGTTTCATGATGGGCGGTAAGCCGGTTTAGCAAGGCTAGAATTCAGTTTTTGTTTTAAAGCTGATACAAAAATAGGACAAAATAAAATAACAAAAAAGAAGAATACCTACAAAAACAAAAATAAAACAAAAATGTTATCAAAACGAAAAGTGGGTGTCTGGCTGGTGTCGGTATGCAGTGTACCAGAGGCGTATGCAAAAGAACTTTGGAAGAGGGAATCGGAATACTAATCATAAATTAGGGGTTTCTAATTTTTAAGCACGAAAGGAATTTAACGAATAACAAAATGTTCTCTTAATTGCCACAGTTAAATAGCTTACGATTTTGTCTTTGAACTGAACAATTATAGCGAGTTTCATTGAAGAAAAAATCTGACAAAAGATTTCATCTCTTTGAATTTTCAGAGTTTCATTTCAACAAAAAGAGCAAATCTAGATCAGATCTCAACACGAAAGATCTGATCTTTGGTGTGTAGGCAGATTTGATCTGAATGCACGTATACACGTAAAGGAGGCCTTACATGCATCTTCATCTTCATCTGCAATGACATCTGCAAAAAAAGAGGAAACAAAATAAAAAATTCATACTTGTGCGATAGAGAGCGAAAATCAAAATGATCATCTTCATGTATGAAGATTATAGTAAGTACGAACCTGAAGATGGCAGATTATAGTGAAGATGAATATGTTCATCTTCATTATAGCATTTTCATCTGCACCATAATTTGTTCCGTTCAGATAACGAATTTTAAAGTTTTTTTTTACCATTTCACCTCAGTTTGCTCAAAAACAACGAAAATAGCGAAAATTTTCTTCTCAAAACTACATACCTGAACGCTAAGAACATGTGATTGTGAGATGTGTCAAGAAAGTTATAGCAGAGTTCGAGTAAGTTATTAGTGTGTACCCTGTCTTACTTTTATGTTTGTTTTATATTATTGACCCGCTCTACTTTTTTCAATTCTGCAGATGCAGATCCATGTAAAGCCGCCTTAAAACGTTTTTTCTGTCAAACATCAAATGGAAACTATTTTGTTATTAATTTATTGTTAAATTGTGCCAGTCCTTGCTAAAAAATTTAACAAATAATAGACGAAGTTAATAATTTAAATTTTATAAATTTAGTTGAGTTTTGTATTGCTTTGTCTTCATCTTCCTCATCATCTGTTGATGAAGATATTTTTTTTTTCATAAATGTATGTGTTTAAGTCATTCAGCATTGGACGCGTTCGGTGAATGCCGATAGGCTAGATACCTTAGTAGTAGCGGGTTTGTTTTCCAACGATCTAGGTAGCTTCGTCTGTTAAGTGAGTTCTGTTAATCTGAAGTTTTGAATCAGCTGTTATCAAATTAATAAAATTTTTTGGGTAGCTTGAGATTTGTGTTTGACAACATATGTTAGTTCATTAACTGGTTTTTCCTTAGGCGTTACAACAACACAAAGCAATCCGGATTGCTTAAGGTATGCCACCGAACGCGGTCAATACTACAATTAAATTTTGACACAAAGTTTCATTGAAAAGATCAAATCTCCATTTTGAGAAGAGATCTTTGAAATTTGAATGAAACTCGCTATTAGTTCGTTTCCACTTGTTGGATTAATTAACCAAAATTTGTGTTTTCAAAGACGAATACATTTTAACAAACCATCGTATGGTCAGTTCAATTACAGTATATCCATTTAGTGTTTATGTCGAATTCCAAATAACCAAACATTTGAATTATTTCTAAATAAAATCAATTTTATGCTGTCAAAATTTTCATAGAATTTACAACAAACACTATTTATTGCAATTTTCTTACTTTAATAAAAAATCGATCTATAATCGATTGGAAATGGTTGTTTGGAATTTGACTTTAGTTATTTTTTGTGTTGTGTTTACAGAGCCGTCAGTCGACTTCAATTAAATATTGTTTAATAAAACGGGAAAATAATAAAAGACTATATACACCTTCCTTCATGAGATCATATATAGCAATTTTAGGTAATATGAAATATTAGCAGTGCGGTAAAAATTAACTATTGAACGAGAGTGCAATATGCAGATAATACGGCATATAATTTTGTCGTCATTCGTCAAACCACTATATTCGGGATTATTCATATATGAGAATTTTGTCTACTATGTTTTGATAATCAACTGCTAAATCTTCATTGGAAACCATTTCGAGTATTTCCTTTTGTAATTATTTGCATAGATTTCGTTAATTAGCAAATGACTTTAAGTCGTTGTATTTTCGTCGTTATGATGATTTTTTCGAAACTTCGTATTTAGTAGTTTTTAGACATTATCTTGAATAGTTAAAAAAACTATATTTCTAAAATAAAAAACAACGGTACCTCCCATAATAATGTTAGGAAACCGATAAGAAAAAAATTCATTTCTCGAAAACGGCTCCAAGAATTTTCAAAAAAAAAATGTATTGTTATTTTTTGGATTTTGAAAAAAAAAACAATATTTTGCAAAATTAAATATTTTTAAGATTTTCTTAAATAATATTTTCAAATGTTTATATATATTGTTGAATAGTCATTTAAAAAAAATAAGTAAAAAACGACTTAAAAAAATATATAATACCTATTAATAAACAATTCTTATTTGAAAATTCGCCAACTCGATTTTTTACGAAATTACCTATCAAATCTGAATTTTCAAAAAAATGATTTTTTTTCAAAATCCAAAAAAAAATATTAATATAAAATAAAAAAAATTTTGTCACCAAAACAATTTTTTTTGCACAACGATTAACAGAAATCTCAAATTGTAATTGTTTAATTATTATCTTGTTTGTTCATTTGGTAAAAAAGTTTATTTTATTGAGTAGTGACCGTTGCACACAAGTGTATACCTGAATATTTAAATATTCCCTACAGCCATAAAAAAATTTCCGTTCTATCTGAATAGAATAAAAAAAAACAAAACACACACAAACCAGCTCCTACTCAACAAAAAAATCCTCATAAAAAAAAACAAAAAAACCTATGCAATAAATTGTTTTCCTTTTCTCCTCTAACTTATAATAAATTTTGTATATATTTCTCTCATCAATTTATTATCACACTGTTTCTCTTCATACGCATTTTTGTAACACACCAACACTACCTAACCTCCGATTTGATAGTGGAACTTTTGACTCATCCATTGGATTATTTCTTGAAATGTTCATATTTTGACCTTCGTTTGTCGCCTAAGGAGGTATTTAATGTCGATTTCGTTTCAACAAAAACATCGATCTGCCGTCGATCCGCCGTCAATTTTTTTTGAAAATCAAATTCGTTTCAAATTAAAACCAATATTTTTCTGTAAAAACAGATCCGTATTGAATCTCTTTTTTGAGACGGATTCAAAACGGATTTGTGCACAGATCCTTTCACACACTACAATATCTGTTTTGAAGTTTCTCAATTGTTGTGTTGTGAATTAATTTTTATTGTGTTGCAGTGTACAGAAAAAGTAAATTAATATATTAAAAAATAAAAAAAATTGTTAAAAACTTCTTGGAAAAAAATATTAAAAAAGTTCAAGTGGGTTTAGGAACTCCCCCTCGTCGGAATCGGAAATTAAAACGAAATAATGATGTATTAACGAATTGAAGATTTGTTTTTTTAAAGATGCCAAGCAACACACACAGTCCCAAAAAGAGATTCGGTCCGTAATCGTTCGTTTCAAAGCAAAAAAGTATTGGTTTTAGTAGCGGATCCTAATTATTGAAACGAAATCGACATAAAAGTTAATTTTTTCGTGTTTACATAAAAAATCCAATTTGTTTCCACCTTCCAGGAAAACTGCATTATTACACTGTCCTACTATACCGACAAAAGAATACTTCTCCATAAATCCGCTGGCAGCAGTATGTGTTTTTTCTGTCATTTTCAGCTAAATGTCACCTTTGAAGAGAAAAATTCCTCAGAACAAATTACGAAAAATTCGTCTCTTCAGTTTTGTTGTCACTTTACCAATTGCCGTTGGGTCTGCGGTTCGTCGGATCGTCGCCGTTGCAATTAAATGGAATTTTAATAAATTTGTATGTTTTTTCGTGTTGGAATTTTATGGCTTTCCATTGTGGTGTTTGCGTTTTAAATGTGATAATTAAAAGTAAATTGTTAGTTTCTTAATTGCACCTCGACCGTGTAGTCCGTCGTTTTCGGTGTGAAATAAATAAGAAAAATCAAAGATGAGCATGTAAGCGAAAAAGTCAACAAACGAAAGGAATTTCTTCCAAGAATAAAAAAAAAAGAAGTGCAGAAGAATAATTCCTCCTCCTGCCCTCGTTGCTGCTGGAGTTCAACATTACTCCATCTCAGCTTCGTTGCAAATGTTCCAATTTGCGGTTGTTGCGGAAGATTTAAAGCAGAAAATTTGTGTTATTTGTTTGTGTTGTTTTTGTTGTTGCTACTAACTGCTGCATCTTCTAAAGTGTGTCTACGTTTTTAAGAAGAAGAAGAAGAAGAAAGTTTCTGTGTCACAACCTGGTTTTTTGTTTTGTGTTTTTTTTTTGTGTTTAAAGTGCGCGTTGTTTTTCCTTTCATAAATAAGAATAAAAATACTCACACACTTGGTGTGCTGTGCAAAATGAACAACCATTCGACACCTCCTCAGCAGCGTCACGCAGCAGTGGCGGCTGCTGCCGCTGTTGCTAGTGCTTCTGGTCCTCCGTCCTCGTCTTCGGGTCATCATCATCATCATGCTGTTTTGCATCCACCATTCATCAGCAATTCGCTGGCCATTCGACAGGAGATCCAACGCTTCGAGAGCGTCCACCCGTCAATTTACGCGATTTACGATTTGATTGATTTGCTGCCCGACGCACAGATAGCCCAACAGATCCGGGATCATGTTGTTTGCATTGAAGGTGAGTTCATTTTAACTTTTATCTTAAAATCTATCCAATTTCATCTTTTGATCATTTTATTTTCTTGGGGAGGTAAAGTGAAACTCTAATGTTTGTAAAGAGAAGCAGCCACTTAGTTGGGATTGGGAAACAAGAAACCGGCTTTTTTTTGTTGTTGTCATTGTCGGTGAACTTGGTTTTTTGTTTACATTCAATTTGGAGGGAACACTAAGCAGAAGTTTTGGTTTTATTTCGTGAAACTCACGATTAGGTCACGAACTGATCAAGTTTTTTAGAGTAAACTAATTGGACTACGTAAGGTTGAGAATTATTAAATCTCTTAGCTCTCTCTAGTGAAGTTTAAAGACGCCTTTTGGGGGAGAACTATTGTGTAGGACTTGTTCAGCAATTCAATCATAGGGAAGAATAATCGTTCTAAAGATTTAAGAAGGTTTTGCTGAAAATGTTTCAATTTGCATGACACAGCAGCTCTCTTATTAGGCGTTTTTCTTTTTTCTTTCAGAGCAGAGCACTGAACAGATTTCTAACACATAGATTACACATACTGAAATTGTTCCAAACAGAGCGAGCTCTGAACACTGATACGAGGGGCGTTGAATATATTCTCGGTATCGATATGAAGGAAAATGCAAATTCAATTTAAATTGTTTTTATTTTTCAATATAATCTCCCCTAACATCAATGCATTTGTTGCATCTTGAGATAAGCTTTTTTAAACCCTCAAAATTACCTCTTCCTCTGCAAAATACCCATTTATTGCCGACTTGAGTTCTTCATCATCCGAAAATCTTTTTCCACGAAGATATTTTTTCACTAGGGGCAAGTTCTGGACTATAGGGTGAGTGTTGGATTTCTTCGGAACCACAATCTCG
This sequence comes from Philhelius pedissequus, assembly GCA_910595825.1. Lineage (NCBI taxonomy): Eukaryota > Metazoa > Arthropoda > Insecta > Diptera > Syrphidae > Philhelius > Philhelius pedissequus. The sequence goes on from OU343163.1 coordinate 82,837,987, forward strand.
CGCAGCAGCCTTGGAAACTGGCGCCGTGTGAACAGGAGCGTTGTCATGAAGAAGCAACACACCCGCTTCGAGTTTACCCCGTCGTTTCTTTTTAATTTCCTACCGCAAATTATGCAAAGTGGAAGCGTTGGATGTGGCGTTGATGGTTTCACCTTTTTTTTTGTACTCAATGAGCAAGATTCCCTTTGAGTACCAAAAAATGAGCTTCTCGGCAGACGGTGTGACTTTGAACTTCTTCGGGGGGTCTGCTCCTTTTTTATGCCACTGCATGGACTCTTGTTTGCTTTGAGGGTCATAGTGGTGAACCCATGTTTCGTCCCCAGTAACAATGCGTTCTCACTACACATCTCCAAAAGCTCTCTACATCATGTGACTCTCACCTTTTTCTGAGGCGCTGTGAGCATTCGTGGCACCCACCTTGCACTGACCTTTGAAAAGTTAAGATAGTCATGAAGAATGGTGTGAATGGTACCAGTTGAATGCTATGTGATCTTTGCCATCATTTTCACCTTTATTCGGGCATCTTCAAGAACATGTTTTTCGACTTCTTTGATGCTTTCTCCCGTACAAGCAGTAGCCGAGCGCCGGAGTGGGGGTCGTCTTCAATGCTCTCTCTGCCTCTCTCTCTGAACTCGCTTGACCACTTTTGCACAGTTGATAATGAAGGTGCGGAACCCTGGTAAACAGCCACCATCTATCCATGAATAGTTTTTTGACTTTTTCCTTGCTTAGTGAGAAATTTAATTACAGCGCGATGTTCAATTTTCACCATCATTGTCTCAGTTGCCATTATGATTCTGTTTAACTAGAAATAAAACGCGAATTAATAATCACATTTATATGAAATTTTACATGAATGCACTAAAATAATAGTATTACTTGATAAATAAGTCAATTTATATATATAACCACAGCTTCACCCCGATATCAACTAGGGAACACCTTCTTTCGCCAACTTATCTATCTAATTATTTTGTCTTCCTATTTTTCCTTCTTGACACACATGGCATTTGGTGCGTCCAGCAATTTATACTTACATGCTCAGTCAATTGGAGACATTTGGAGCTCTGCATGTTCTGAGTTAAAAAGAAACACAAACAAATTTTTTGACAACTTAGACTCTGCTCTGAACTAAAAAAGAAAAACGCCTATTATTGCTGAAGCTTTAGGGTGCCAAAAAGTTCTTTACATTTTTGTCTTCGTCTTTGCACTGCATGAGGCGTTAGTCAATACAGTGAAATCTCCCTTGGGCGGACAACCATGATGCAGAATTTCTTGTCCGCCTAAGGGAGTTGTCCGTTTAAGGAAAATCAAACAAAAAAACTAATTTTTAAAATTAAGAGTATTTAATAATTTTAATTGAGTTTTTTTTTGCAACCTTTAGTCCAAATTAATATGCGTTTCGCCCAGGTACTACAGATGGGCTCATCAGTTAGATGTTGTAGTACCTTTCTAAGACTCAATATATTAGTCGATGGCTACCGACACAAATGAAATGAAATAAGGCAAAAGGATGGGAGGTGGAGGTAGGTAGGGTGGAAGTAGAAGCTGCCTAAAAAAAATTGAGTAGAAATGTAAGAGGATAGGAAGCGGGTAGGATGGGACTGAGAGGGGGTAGAATGTCTGCCATGGAGGCGATAGCATGCTTGCTATGCTCGACTCAGCTCGCCGGATTAGGGGGGATCTTACCCCCATAGCCAGACCTCGCCTATTCCAAAAAAAAAAAAAAAAAAAAATCATGCAAACAAAAAAACATTTATCCAACTTAGCCACCACAAAATAATCAACACTTCGGGAACGCTGCGGCTGGCATTGCAGCTTGGCCTATACCCACCCCACCTGGAATTCATTCGGCCCGATTCTCGAATTCCCCTTAGTCCTAAATCAGATCGGATTATGATCGCGATTGAACCATAGTATCTTTTGGCTACTCTATGTCCATCGCTAGCCCTTCCACACCCCCCTGAATAAGAATTTATCTTTTTTTACACTGCGGCTATGTCTGTTCCACTCTACCTTCTTGTTTAACCGTCGTGATCACGACCGACTGCTTAACAAAAGTCATTCGTGCACATTTTTTTTTTTTCGCCTTATAGAAACCATTTGCTTAAGACCGCGGAAAAATTGTTTCTAAACAACCAAAACCATCAAAACCAAATAACTTCTACCGACAAAACTAATAAAACCAAAAGTGAAAAAGAAAGTAAATAAAACAAACGTGAACGAAAATAAAACGATTGTAAAAAAAAACTGACGTGTTTAAAAACACAACAACTAACATAAAGCAAATCAACACGGTGATCAATCTCTGGGCACTCGTATGGCCTGCGGACACCACCCACGTCCCTACCCAGGAAAAGTCCTCCAGATCCGGCTAGGCTATTGCGTAGATTTCATGACCCCATCATGCACATATTGAGTACCAAAGGGCTAACCAAGCAATATGGGTGGGTTCCTCTCCTAACCCAGCAGGTGCAAGTAGGTACTGTTTAATTTCCGGCAATAAAAAATCCACAGCATATACCTGTCTACAAATATTTGTTTTCAATAAGGGTGGCCACACCAAAAATTTACAGCCTTAAAGCACTGTGAATTATATTCTTCTAGGGGAATTCGGTCGAATTCAGACCCCTAGAACAATACAAACGTAGGAGGTATGTAATATTAATAAAAATAATTTTAACTATCTATATGCCTGTAAGGCCTAAGGTCTTTTTAAATGAAACCTGAATAGAACGACACCGATTTATTTTTAAATCTGGCCTGTAGGTTAATCAAAAGTTGAACAGCTTCAACGTCATTTTTCTTGGCCGAAAATTGTTTTATATTTTCATTTTAAGTGTTTTATTTGGCAACGCTGTCCTCATAGTGTTTATACCTGAGTTTACTTCGACTCGTCATTTATTTTTTTTATTTTCTTGAATTTTCTGAAAATCATTAGCTAATCTTTTAAATTGCCGCTCTATAAAGACTATATACATTGTTTTCGATCATAAAATTGTGATTTATCCTGTTCTGATCTAGTCTGTTCTAACTTTTTCGTTACTGAACAATCTTATAGATGAGTGCAGATATGTATGTAACTACATTGTGTATATTTGCTGAGGATTTTTTTTGTTGTGCATTCTCACTCTGTAGGTACTTACATGAATTGTGTGTATTGAACGAGAAATTCATTTTTTTGTGTGTTCGTTATGGATTCCCATAGATAGACGCATTGTGTGTATTCGACGAGGAATTTGTTTTGCTGATAAGATTAGATTAGTGCGTATTGTGTTTATTTGACTGCGATTTTTTGTTTGTTTTGTTGATGCTCATATATTAGTGTATATTGTGTTGTATTACTTTGTGTAATGTTTAAGTCGATGGCCTCGTTGCCAGTGATTCAGTGTATCTACTTCGTAGATTTATATATACGGAGTAGTATAATGTATGTAATGTAAAATTGCTGAACCATGAATCAAAGTTCGAACGACGCGACGATTACGTTTGTACAATTAAAAGATGAGGTCGTTATGAGCGATGTGTCTATGCAAGTACGGGGCTGGTATGAAAAAATGTCAACTTCGTTGTTCTTTGACCAGTTTCTATGAAATTGAAATATGTTGTAGCTGACTCAGAATTACGAAATAAAATTTTTGTTTTCAAATTAGGGAAGTTTTACTTCTGGCGCGTGTCAATAAGTACATACACTCTTTTTTAAAAATAGTAATAATGCTTTTATAACATCACATCGAAAATTCATTATTCTTCCATTCCAATTTACTTTCGCGCCAAGCCAAGTAAAAATAATGACCAATGGCAAAATGATTTTGGTAACAAAATACACAGAGGAACCATTTATCTTGTACTCCCATAGTTCTATTCAAAAATTCTGAATCGTATGATCCGAATCAAGTATATCATGTCATGGATTCATAAAAAAAATCGAACTCGAGATTTTGATCAAATTTGATATTACGATGATAGCGAAGACGAAAAAAGCCGATCTCACAATTGTTTCTGTCTGTCTCTCCGCGAGTCTAGATTTTCTTCAAACTTGGTTACATGTTGTTTTTTGTTGGTAATATGTAAACAGTTTTTTTCTTGTATTTTTAAGACCAACACTAACGGTACCTGATTCCAAAAGAAAGCTTATGACTTAAGTATTATTTCTAACTGAAAACGTTTAGTGCAAAGTTCCACAGACGATCACCAAATGCCAGCTCTTTTGGCACTAATAGCGAGTTTAATTCAAGAAAAGGTTTGTTCTTTCTGTCAAAAGATTTGATCTTTTTGAATTTTGAGAGGTTAATTGCAACAAAAAGAGCACATTTGGAGCAAATCTTAACACGAAAAATTTGTTCTTAAAAAGTCTTTTCTGTCACACGTCAAAGGGAAAATATTTTGTTATTATTTTCTTGTGAACTTGTGTCAGTTCATGCAAAAAATAAATAATAAATTAATAATTTAGATTTTATAAATTGAGTGGCGTTTTTGATTGCTTCGTCTTTGTTTCCTCGTCATCTGTCATTCACCAATACTATATTTGAATCCTGAAACAAGCTTCATTGAAAACATCAAATTTCGATTTTGAGAGGAGATCTTTGAAATTTGAATGAAACTCGCTGTAAGTGAAACCCAAATAGATGAAGATTCTGACCCTCAGAGTTTAATCTACAAGCTTAGTGCTCTTATGTTTTCTACATCATGGCACCGACCCATATGTCCGAAAAGATGTGGCTTATCAGCTTCAAGCACAATATGGCCCTTGTTTGAATACAAACTTTAAATTTATGTGCATATCATTGTCACATGCCCTATTTATTATAGCTCTAGTTTGTACAGTAACTCGGCTTTTAACGAATTAACGTAATAAGAAATAATTGGAAGAACGGAAGATCCTTAATAACCGGCAGTATGACTTTCGTAGTAATAGGTCCACTTGTGATTTGATGGTATACCTCAGAAATTTTTACATCATTTTTTAGAGAGTAAGATTATTGCAGTTCATATTTCAAAACCATTTTATAGAGTTTAGCATCAAGCTCTCTTATCGAAAATGCGTGCATTTGGTACCGACGAATCTCGTCTTCGGGGGATTAAAAATTACCCTTCTCACCGCTCAATACAAGTCTTATTGGTTTCAAGTCTGATATTCATAAAATAAATGCTGGTGTGCATCAGGGCTCCGTTTTTTCTCCAACTCTTTTTCTCAATTCAATAATCTTTTATCTGGAACTTCTAATCCACTAAATTACAATTATATTCATTGCTAAAATACTTTCTATGGCCGATTTGCCTGGATGGCTGTCATACTGATATACCTTCGGATTATTGTGTTGCAGCATACTGTATATTTCAGTTCCGGCTGTTGAGCAATATTTATCAGAGAGTCTGAATGGATGATGATTCTTAGCCCCACGATTTTAGCTTCTCGCTTCGCCCTTATTGTCAATTGATGGAGATCCATGATCTTATGAGAGAGTATGTCGTCCGTGACGAGGTCGAAAGTACAGTGACTTGGATAAAATTTTGTTTTTGCAAATGGGAAATATAGAGCTGATTCGTATTTGCAGAACTTCGCTGGTAAGCCATAAGATTATACAACCTTCTTGTTAAGCTTTTAAATAGCAAAATCTACTTACCATGTACTCTGTGTGAGGAATAAATAGTTATTGGTAATTTATATGGAAGTGGGTTTTCTCATCTTAGAATGTCCAACTATCTAATCCAACAAATACAGTAATAGGGCCAGCTTTTCTTAACTTGGCCAAAATGTAAAATTTCTTAAAATTCTTTAATTTTCACATTGAGACAATTTTCTTAATTGTAACTGGCAGATAGTTCATTAATTAGTGACATAAACAAGAAAGAGGCATGGAGATTTTAAATGTTGTATGAGTTCGAGATTTTGATTTTAGACAGATATATACATATATATGGCGGTGACTTAGATGGGTTGCGCAATTGTTTAAGGATCATTAGACCAATTGAGCGAGAAAAATAGATTTGAACATCATCACCATAAAAGTGAACTGAAAAAAACATTTGTGTAGATCGATAATAAAAAGCCAAAATAGTATAGGTTCCTAAATTGAGCCTTGAGGAACCCCTACCTCGGAATTATGAATAATTCTCTTGCATCTATTAAATGCAGACTAGTAGTGCTATCATGAACGATAATTTTTTTTATAAAATATGTTTAAGGATTCACTTTGTTATTAGCATTTAAAAAATCTAACAGCTGATACCAGTCACATTGTCTAGTAATTACATTACTGAACCTTATTTATTACGTTTTCCTTACCCTGAAGAGAACGAAACCATGATTAAAGAGGAAATAGATTTTTTTAAAAACCTATGACATCCACGGTTAGTTAATAATAAATCGGATATCAGAATAAAAAATATAAAAAAATTGAAACATGACTAATAATAATTTAACAGGCACTCCAATATTAAGCTTTTAACCACCTCTTATTCCGACAAGACCTCAAAATCAAGTTCTGTTGTTGAAACGTAAATTGTTTCATTTCTTTAAATTCTATAAGGCTTCTATAAAGGTTATTTGTGTCAGTCTACTAGAAAATAACAAAAAACGTCAGCTTATTGCATCGACTATAATTTTGAAAGCAGGATAAAACAATAACTGCTACGGATAAAACCTAAATGGGATTGTATATATTTCATGCATATAGATTTTTCCACAAAAAAGGAGACCCTCTAAACTGCGCCAACTATAGAGGAAAAAGTCTCCTGAATATCGCGTACAAGATCCTTTCTGCTGTATTATGTGAACGTCTGAAACCATTTGTCAGCAACCTGATTGGACCCTATCAGTGCGGTTTCAGGCCAGGAAAGTCCACAACCGATCAAATGTTCACGCTACGGCAGATCCTGGAAACTACCCAAAAACTCCAAATCGATACCCACCATCTCTGTCGATTTTAAAGCCGCGTACGGTAGCATTTATAGAAGCGAGCTATACAGAGCCATGTCTGGTTTTGGCATCCCCACAAAACTCATCCGACTGTGTATGATGACGATGGAGAACTCTCGCTGCTCCGTCAAGGTTGGTACTGACCTCACAGAAGCTTTTGATGTCAAGAAAGGATTCCGACAAGGTGATGCGCTATCGTGCAATTCCTTCAACTTAATACTTCAAAAAAATTGTAAGAAATTCCCAAGTTAACTCTACTGGCACAATTTTTTTCAAGTTTGTGCAATTGTTAGCATACGCTGATGACATAGACATCATTGGCAGAACCCAGCGAGCTGTCACTGGAGCGTTTGCTAACATTGAAGCTGAAGCGGCTAAGATGGGACTAGCAGTCAATGAGGCCAAAACGAAGTACCTGATGTCCACAAAAAGGGACACACAACACCGGCGGATTGGACAAAACTTCACATTAGACAGGTACAACTTTGAGGTAGTTAGGGACTTTGTCTACCTCGTATCCGCTATAACATCTAACAACATTTCGTTAGAAATAAAGCGAAGAATAACTCTTGCCAATCGCTGTTCCTATGTGCTAGGGAGGCAATTGAGTAGTAAAGCCCTCTCTCGAAAAACAAAAGAGACTCTTTATAAGACTCTAATCCTCCCAGTCCTGCTCTATGGCGAGGAGACATGGACTCTATCGAAAGCGGGTGAAGATATCCTTAGTGGTTTCGAGCGTAAGGTTCTTCGCAAGATTTTCGGCCCTATCTGCGTTAACGGGCTTTGGAGGAGAAGGTTCAACCACGAACTATACGAGCTGTACAGCGACATTGACCTGGTACACAAAAAATACGTATATCACTTTTAAGATGGCTAGGTCATGTAGAGCGTATGGACAACGATGCTCCGGCTCGCAGGATCATCGATTCCAACCCAGAGGGAAGGCGCAGTCAAGGAAGACCGCGCCTAAGGTGGAGCGCTTAAGTGGAAGACGACCTCAACCAACTTGGAGTGCGTAATTGGAGGCAGCTAGCCAAAGACCGAGCTAGCTGGGGTGCATGTTGGCTGAGGCCCAGGTTCGTCCCGAACTGTAGCGCCACCTTAGTAAGTAACTAAGCTGGGATGAGACACCAAATCGAAAAAGATAACAAATTTGAAGTTTGATGTTTTTCAAATAATAAAATCCCCTCGGATAGTGTTGGGTAAACCCTAAACCAATAAAATAAAATAATCAATCTAAAGTTTTCTAAAAAAAAAAAACCAATCAAATCAAATTAAACCCTACGACTTCGTTAGCAGATCTTGCAAGCAATAAAAATTCAATTCAATAAAATCACTTCAATTAATCTTCTTTAATATTATGTACATAATATATTCAAAATAGCTGTCTTTTGCTAAATAAATTACAAAAAAAAAATATAAATTTCCTGCTCAACATGACGCCTCCTTAATACGCCCCATATTTGCTTCCTCGATAAGAAACTTACTTTGCTATCAACAACTATGAAGATTCCTTCTCTATGTTACTCCCATCAATGAGATACACTCATACAACAACTGTTTCCACTTTTCTTTAAAGCTGCTGTATACCACTGGAAAAAAAAGAAGAAAAATTAGATTAGATTGGGAATATGGGTCGCTTCCTTGTGAGAGGGATGAAAGTAGAAAGTAGGTACTGATGCATCTCACGAGGCACATATGTATAACAGCACGCCATGCCAGCCTGAAGCAGTCGTCGGTGTAATTACGCGCTCATGCAAACAGTATAGAAGCATACAAAATCAATCACTGCCAAGTGACACTGGTGAGCTTCTCGTATATGAAATTAAAATGAACCCAGAGATTCGAGGTGCAAGTTTTCGCATTCATTCTCCAAACAACAACAACAGCAAAAAAAAAAAAAAACAATGTGAGAAATCCAATTTGAATGAACGGATTAAAACGTCTCTCGGTAAATCGAATTTTTCCATAACATAAAAAAAAAATTAAATAAATCTACCAAATGGCCACAACTCACCCCTAAGCGGCATAACAGCAGACCCTGAACGATGTTGGTTTTTGGTCAGACTATATTAAAAAAAAAAGCCTTTTAACTCCCTCTGTTCTATCAACGTGATGTGCAATGCACATATTATTACCTCCATCGCCATGCAATGCATTTCGAATGCAAAACACACAGTCAGAGCAACCGTCATTGCCTATTCTGCTAACAAAACCAAGCAAAAAAATAAAAAAAAATAGAATTAAAAACTTTTTATGGTTCTGCTCTTCTGTATACGGGTGCTCAGCTCCAAAGGGCGAATAGTTTTCTCATTCTCTATGGCAACTCATACCTATACCTACTAGCTAGCTTCCTTATTTTATTCGATTCATGTGCCCAAGCGCCGCACTGCCGCACCACCGCGCCACCGGCCGGCCGCTGGTAAACTTTCAATTTCGATTCGATTATCGGCATTTTTTGTACCATGAACCGATTGCCAACTAAGGTGGATTTGGTCTTTGTTCTCAATTCAATCATTTTATCCATAACGCATCATAAACCAATTACATACTTTTCGACTAGACTATGACCAAACATTTTGATTTTCTATCTCCCTTTTCAACTCAATCGGCTGTAGACTAAAAATGTTTAATTTTTTGTTGTTTGAAACCAATTATCCGAACTAAAAAATATCAAATATTGACAGTTTTTTTTATATTCTTTGTTATCCGCTCTTATCCGAACCATTTCGGTTGTTTGTTTTTTTATCCAAAGAACGTGCGAATTTGTTGATATAAACTCCATATTTTAATAACTAATTTTACTCAATCTGATGGAATATTTAGTGTATTTCCGTTATTTAGTGTATTTTGATGCATTTGAGATGCTTACATTTCTATCCGCGATTATCCGGAATCATTCAGATTGTTTTTTACACATGGTTTCATATCAGTTGATCTTATACATACTTTGTATACCTTTGTATAGCTTCTAGACTTATTTTATAATTTGTTTAACATTATATTTTAAGTGGATAAGTCTTTGATGTTTTTAATGTTGACATAGCTACATATATTTATTCATTTGTTTATACAACTTCTACTAAGTAATCAATTACATACTTTCCAATTTATCCGGAATACTTTTTCATTTGTTCATGTTATATAACAATTTCGTATAGTTTCTACAGCATTTAAGAAAACGCTATTATCCGTACTCATTTCTGATACTTTTTCTTTATTTTAGAGTCAGATGGCCCCAACCGCGCAAAGTGCTGTGAATAATTCATATATTAAATGACGAAAAACTGTTATAACTGTTATAAATTGGCAATTCTTTAGATTCGTTCAACCTTCATATGTTATCCGTATCGCTACTGTTTGTAGGTTTATACGCATTCTATCGATTTCTTTTTTACCATTTTGATATTTTGGATAATCTTTTGTTTAAACTATCAGTGCCATTGCACTGTTATAACTTCACGATTGTCTTATTCCTTGTCATCTAATCTTATCTTCAGAATTCTGGATAAATGAAGTATGCATATCCTACTAATATTATAAATGTGAAAGTTTGGATGGATGTTTGTTACTCAATAACTCCGGAACGGCTGAACGGATCTGGATGAAATTTGGTACAGAGATAGATTATTGTCTGGAATGGCACACAGAATTCTTTTTATCCCGGTAAAATGTATGGTTCCCGTGGGATAGATTTGTTTTAATTTTCTATAGGGCTCATAATGACATATCTGCTCAGTCCAGAAATAGCCAACATAGCTTTTGTTCACAAGAAGCCTAAAAGCACAAAACACACAAACAGACACACACATGCAGACACACACATGCAGACGCACACATGCACACACATATTCACAAATACAAGCTCGATTATCACATAGGTCATTTTTATCGCGAAAAATGGAACCGAACGGTTCCTATGGGAGAGGCTTAAATATGAACAAAATACTTGGGTATTTGTTCCGCATTCATGCCTCAACCATTCAATGGATTTTAATGAAATTTGGTAAGCAGCTGGAAGATTAGCCATGATTTGGGGGTGTCCGCGGTGCGATAGTTGTGTGCTCGCCTGTCAACCTCGTGGTTGCAGGTTCGATTCCTGCCGTTGTCTATGGCTTCTTATATTCCATTAAAAACCAATTCTAAAAATTGTCATAAAATAAGTTGCTGCTTTGCTCATTACATGCTGTTTAGGCATAACACTAACAACATGTGATTGAGTAAAACAGCATATCCATAAAATATGACACAGAAATAAATAAAATAATGCGAATTATAAGGAACATAAATAAATAAGACACGGTAGTTATCTCTTCATTAGTTCTTCCACCGGATGCCCGCGCTGTGTTAAGAAAAACATATAAAGCGTATTCACCTTGAGCGCGTGCAAAGTTATAAAAAAAAAATATATTTTTCCCAACTTTTTTTTTTTGCAGTTCTCACTTTTTGAATCAAATATAAAATCTTCGCTTTGTTCGCGAACATGACCATACACGACGAACATCGAAGCCAACGAACACGACAAAATCTAAATTTTTCGCCAACAGCAAGCGGCTCGCGAACCAGCCCACATACAAGAAAAGCACTGCGAGCGTGAGCATGCTGGGCGAGCATATTCGTCGTTTGTGCATACATTTAACCGCTGAACGGTTTTTAATGAAATTTTGATGGTGGATAAATGATTTTATTAGATTCCCGTGGGTCCGTAGCATCGCACGGTTATCTTCTAGGATGTAATAATTTCTTTAGATTCTAACTATTCAATCAAAAATACGAGTGCGAGCTAAGATTGTTCACAAGGAATTGCAAGATGTGTGTCAAGTTAGCACTACGTATTTAAAATTTTAAAGAAATTTAATTGCCGTAAATTTGTCGTGAAAGAAAAAAATTGTCGTGCTTTTTTTTTTAAATAATCCCTTGACAGTCAAGTTAACATCACCACTCCTGAAAAATGGTATATATGAAGTCAAAAAATAAAAAGGGGTATGTCATTAATTGTAGTGTATTTTGTCGTAAATCAATTGCGCAAAAAAAAAAAATGCTTTTTTTTAATAACTAAAAGCTTACTACTTAAACCACGATATTTCACTTCATCTAGCACTACCATATCAAAACTATGTTTTTTACTACTTTTCTTGCAATAAGATTTGTTTAAACAATGATCGCTATGGGCGTCTTTGAATAAGTTGTATACTTAAACAATTTGTCACTCGCTTTAATCTAACAAAAAACTAAATCTAGACCAGAAGGCAGCAAACTCAGATACTTAATTTGCATTTGTTCTGGAAGAATTCCCAAAGGATTTATTAACTATTTTCAATTATCTGGAATACTTTATCATATGTTTGTTCTTATTTATTTTATCACGCCTTATCCCGGCTTAGCCATGCACATTCCGAAATTTGTGAGTATTTTATTTTTATAAACATTATCCGAGACAATATTATTCATTCATATTTTCAACTACAAGTCTATCTGATCCGACATAGTTTTAGATGATATGACCCCTATTAATAAACGATAAACAACAGTGAGTTAGCACACTTAAATACATTTGTTAATATTTAATTATTATTAACAAATGTTTACTTGATTTACAAACATTCTTATATTGTATACTTCCAGCGAAAAATAAAGGTAGGGTATTATAAAACAAAAATATGTTTATTACTAAGAAAAGTTAGCATAGATTAGTGTTGGTTTTTCTTAAAACTTGAATAACTTCAAAATAAATGCAAAAATATAATAACTGGATAACCGGATAACCAGCATTGTTTTCTATTTGTATATCCTATATATTTTTTCTTCTCATAATCGTTTTCTAACAATTTAATCGTGTGCTGGTCATCCACACCCGACAAATTTTTACCCAGGTTTTCTAGCTATATCAAGTGGTATATATTTTATCGTCCTGTGAAACACAATTTTCATCTCACTAACTTTTTAATTTATTCTTCCTGAAGCTGAAACTTATATATTCAGGCTCTGCTAGAATGAACACATTCAATTTAAAAATAAACTTCAGTTGGCAATATTTTTTTTTAAAGACAAAACTGTGATTATGACAGTGTGGCAGTTGGAAGTGGAAGTGTATAGACAGAAGCTGTGCCACAAGCTTGTCGTTTATGTCGTGTCCATGCAGGACATTTTGTCCGCTAATACTGATTCCATCTTCACTCATATGAATATTTACCCATGATAACCAATTCCTAGCTCGAATGCAATATGCGCAATTGGCCATTTGTTTCTCATGCTCAAACACATACTCGCACTCGCCCCGTGTGCAGCAATCACCCCCGCATTGTAGAATAGTCGTGATCATATGCACCCCATTTCCGTTTTTGCATTGCAGTGACAATTGCATGTGATGCAGAGGAGTATTTCACTTCCTGTGTTGACAGTTGGAAGTCTGAAAGATCTTCTCCCCTCCACTCCTTTGACTCCATCCTGCACTCGACTACACTCGCCCTCATCCATTCGGTCTATTCATACTTTGTGACAAAACTCCAGCACTAAGGTCGAGCGTGTGTGTTTTTTTTTTTGTATTTCTTGGTCATGGCGGGCGGCGGCGGCACTGCCTCTTTAACGGTAATGTCAGTGAATAGAAGATGATTTGCGCGTAATTGTTTAGAATGCAATTCGTTTGGTTTGGTCGTTGAGTGAGTGTGTTCATGTTCAGCCCCTGTGACTGAAGAATGAAGTAATGAAAAGTCGAGCGTGTGTTTTTTTTTTTTTTTTTTGTTGTGGGGGATTAGAATGAGTTTTGTAATCCATAAGAGGGTTGAAGTTGTGGGTCGCTTATGCTCTGTGATATTCTAAAGCGAACCAAAAAAAAAAGAGGTCATCCACCGACAGAATAAAACACCCCAACTCCTTCAAAGTCATTTACAGAGATATGGCAGGCGATTATTCAAGACACATAAGATGAAGGAATGACAGCTAAGACAGATAGTCTCAAGGGTGCTCCGATTCGATTCCCAAAGACTTAAGAGGGGTTCGTAGTTTCTTCAGTTACACACTAACTATACCTATCAAACAAAACAGAGAGTTACAGTTAAGGGTTGGCGTTTGCAATTGATTCATGGAAATTTATTGAATGGTCATCACGACCAAGAGATGTCCAGTTTCTTGAGTACCTATGATGATTTCGGGCTTCGGGGTTGAATGGAAATGTCATATAAAGGAAACGAGATACATACTTGGAATTATTTTCAACAGCACAATTCGATATCCCTTTCTTCTATTGTTTATTGGAAGAGATTGAGAATAAAATTCAAAGTCAGTCATTTTTAGTATTTTGGGAATAAAAGAAAGTTAAGATATTCATCTCAAGCTGTGTAACAAATTTCATGTCATTCACATGATTGGCAAATCGAATTGCGAAAGCAAAAAAAATTAAATGATTTATTTTGTCAATTCTGGGGCTTTCTTAAATATAAGAAGCGGATTAAGTCGATATAAACGATGTAATGGATACAAATTCGATTTTTTTGTCTTAGCTCGTCTAATGTTTAATTTAAATGTTGCTTTTCATTTCTCAAACAGGACTCCAACGACTTTCATTCAACTTAGGCTAGGCGCCCAAATGCAATTTTTCCGAAACGGTTTAATCACTATTTGGTCTATGATCGCGCACATAAGCAACTTAAAAATCAATCAACGAGATAAACCAACACACAGACAATATTTTGATTTAATGTGAGCGCAGTTACATATAGTTCGGTGTGATACAAACTGAAGAACTTATTTGGGGCGATCGTTCGATTTGTGCCAAAAAACAAAACTTTTATGTGTGTCAAGGTAGCAGTACCACTTCAAAATTTTAAATAAACTCTTATTATGGATTAATTATCGTAATACCCAAATATGACCATTGTACTCAAGCTTTGGACGAATGAAGGCTTTATAGATTACAGCCAGATCAGAAGGGGAGACATTTTTCTTGCATCGTCTCAGAAAACCCAAACATCTTGCAGCATTTTGGCGACGTCGAATATGTGTTCATTCACAAAAGGTGGTCAGTGACGCACATACCGAGAACTGAAAGTTGTTCTGTTTCCTCGATGCAAGCGAAGTTAATGGACAACGGCATTGGGGAAGGGTCCCGCTTTAACGACAAAAGACAGCAATGGGTTTTTGAAGCATTAAATTCTACGCGGTTTTTTATTCCCCATTGGACAATGCTGTCTAGATCAGAATTTAATGAGCTAATAATACGCTGCCGTTCAAGTTCCACATCCGAAGGACATGGATGAGAATCTAAAGACGAGTATGAAAAGCTGAGGGTACTGTCGTCAGCAAAACAGTATATTAAATTAGAAGTTTCAGACAAGAGATCATTGATGAAAATGAGAAAGAGAGTCGGAGACAGAACGGAGCCTTAGGGCACACCAGCATTTATTTTATGAATATCAGACTTGAAACCGTCCAATACAATTTGTATTGAGCGATCCAATGCACGCATTTTCGATAAGAGAGCCTGATGCCAAACTCTATCAAGCGCAATAATCTTACTTTCTCTAAAACGATGTAAAGATTTGTGCCACTGTGCGGTTAGATATACCATCAGATCACCAGTGGACCTATTGGTACGAAAGCCATATTGTCGGTTGGTTCTTCAAGATATTTCTTAAGCTGATAATTAATCAGCGTTTCCATGACCTTGGAAGGAAAGAAGGGACGTAAGTTCAATTGGACGGTAGTTAGAGGGTGAAGAAGACTTACCTTTTTTACGGACAGGCTGGACAAATGCTGTTTTTCATCCACTCGGAAAGAGACTAGTAGAGTAGGACAGATGGAAAAGCTTACGCAGTGGTTTTGCCAGCGTAGAAGAACACCTCTTCAGAGCAATAGGGAAGATGTTATCTGTACCAACGGATTTGTGTATGCCAAGATCTTTAAGAACTCTAGCAACTGTACGAGTACGAAAGTACGTCCCATGAAACAGTTTATGCTCTCAAGTACAGGAGGAGCCATGACACTTTGTGGAAGCGTAGAATTAGCAGCAAACTGATCTGCTAGCAACTTTGCTTTTTCTTGTTCGCTTACCACAGGAGTGTTATTGGAAACGAGCGTTGGAACCGACGAGGAGGTGGAATTTCGTACGTTTTTTCCAAATGACCCACAATTTTTACTTTTTTTTTGCTCATGTAGAAATTTGTTTCCTTGAATATTACTATTACAGGTCTTTCTAGCTTGTTTGAACTTATTCCGGTTTTCCTCGTTGGGTTGGCTTTATAACATCGGAAACTTGCCTCTCTCAACCTGATAACCTCTTTCCAGCTCAAATCGAACCATGAGTTCTCTTTTGGTTTGATGCTTTTGGTTTTGTTCGATATAAACGCTTTCATCCCCTGAAGAATTATATTTGTATTCATATCAGCGCTGGAGTCAACGTCACTATCGAGGAAGCATAGTGACCAGTTAAAGATCCTGAAGAAATTATTAGTATTTTTAATGAGAATTTCCATTCATTTTTTTTTGTATAAACTTCGAAAAGTTTGGCATTCATTTTTTAAGCGGTTCAAAAGACCAAACAAGAATCGAAATTCCATTTTAAATTCCCATCGAAAACTATTTTAGCAATGGAATTTAATGATACTCTTAATGATCTCACATATTTGAACATAAAAATAATTTTAAATTAAAGAAAAATACAATTTAACAAAGAAATATACATCTGTATCCATTAAAGATATATCTAAATTGTCATACTAAACACCAACCAACCAATCCACTCCCCATCAACAGATGTTCACCGGGAAACATTCCTTCCCACAAGAAAATGCTTCCCTCAATTTCAACGATACCATAACACCAAATTGCCAGTTCGATAATGACACTCATTCGAAATCACTTGAAACTTTATTAAGTTTCGAAAATTTATGTTCAAATGCGTCACTCACAACACAACCCACAACGTCTCAAATTATTCCCCAACAAAAAAAAAAAAAAAAAAAAAAACCGTAAAATTATGTTTAAATGCGCAATTTGAACTTCAAGTCACGAAATCCTCTTTCTCATTTAACAAATACTTACTTAAAAACGAATATACAAAAAAGAATCAACACAAACAAAAAATGCATAATAAATTCTTAATTTCAAAATAACTCAACGGACTCTGGCTGCCGTGCCACTGTTAATAAATCTATCCTCATTCTCATTGTTCGAAAGTTCCAATATGTAGGATTCACTGTTGTTTTTTTTTGTATTACCTCCCCTTCCTTTCGAATCTCTTTCGCTTCTCTTGGCAATTATTCTATTAATCGACATCTATTGCCTTCGGAGCGAGGGGAATTCAATTTAATTGCCAAGCAGCACAACCTACACGGTGCGATGCGCTGGCTCTCTCCAACTCATCATCCTCCTTTCCTCTGTGTGTCCCTTTGCACCGTCCGATGACAGAAGACAAATTATGAGAATTGACAATTACTTTTGACGTTTCTCTGCAAATTGATGATAAGACCAAGTCGACGAAGTCTTAGCTTCTTAGCCTACATTCCTGCTTAAAGATGTTCGCGCAATAAAATTTACAACGAATAAATGAACACACGAAGAAGAAGCGAGGAGACGAGACAAGACACAGAAAAGAATTAAACGTCAAAGTTTCGCAATTAAGATGCTGAGCTCGTGTGCCAGCGCACAGGCTCAGTGTAATTCTTTTCTTTTTCTTCTTTTTTTTTAATGGGACGTCAGCACTATTATATGCGAAGATAAGTAGAATTGGTGCTGCAAATGTTGACACTAATGACCCCTTAACGGTGGTCATCTTGATGGTGGTCGTGGTGAGTTATTTAAGTGACCATTTAATAAAAATGAAAAGAATTTGACAGAAGTGTTAATCTTGCATTTTTTTCGTAAAAGATTTATAGTTAGGAATAGATTAGCCTGTGAAATAACTGCCAAAAATCGAGGACTCTAATCCAACATTTCTACTTGCGATATACATAGGTACTTATCTACTATGGGCAAGGTAAAAAAATCAAACTTGACGTTACAATGATAGAGAACACCAAAAAAGTGGGTTCCGCAATTCTGTCTGTCTGTAGGTTGATCTACAGCCTAAACGGCTGAAGCGATTTTCTTCAAACTTGGTATTTAAGCGGTTTAGGTGATTGTCTTAACATTGGATTGCCCTTTGCGCTTATAACCATTTAAACGATTATTTCATTTAGCAATAAAATAGCACGAGATACTAGCAATTTGTCGCTCGAGTTTGATTTGCAATATTCAAAGAAGCTATGTCAAACTAACAAATTACTCCTATAAAAACTCATTTTGCATCAAAATGTTCCAAATATCAATGATCGCTTTTGTTATCAATCCAAGTTCTGGCACTAAACCCTTTTTACAGTGTCAAACTCAGGCGATTTTCGAGCTTCGCCTAACTTTAATAGTAATAAAGTCAGATGCTAACCTTATCAAGCACAAATGCCTCACCAAAATTCCACTTATTAATATTTTAATTTTAATTTTATTTAGCTTAGTACATTACTACATTCTAACTTAATGCTCACCTTTATTCTAACTTAACTAACTTAAGATTAACATTTATTAAGACTAGGATGGGTACGAGCCACTGTAAAGGAAGGTTTTGAGGTTTACGACACTTCTTTGTTTTTCATATTTTATTGACGTCATATGTGAAACAAAATCTGCAAATTGCTGTTGTTTGTGGATTAATGGATTTTGTTTCACATATGACGTCAATAAAATAAGAAAAACAAAGAAGTGTCTTAATCTTGTTTTCTTTGATGCATTGGTTGTGCACGCTATTAGAGGTATACATTGCCTACGAATTATAGGTTCGTTGCTACCGTAATTGGTGCGATGAAGCTTGATTTGGAACAGGGGTATGGATCGGAGATTATTGGAGTTGGTTTGGAGGGATACTTTTTGAAGAAGAGCTGGACACTCGATATTACCAGCTAAGAGCTGATGGGTGAAGACAATATCAGCCACTCGTCGGTGAAATTCGAAAGAGTCCATATTAATTAAATTTAAAAGTTATTGGTATAGGGAGGCAGGTTATGTGCATCAGACCTGGGAAGGCCACTTAGGGCAAAAGGAAGGAATCTACGTTGGACAGCTTCTATTCACAGAGAGTAATTAAGGTAATAGGGTGACCAGACTTGGCTTCAAGAAGTGGCCTAACAAATGTGATATAGAGAGATTTATTGACAAAAGGGTCGGATAATTCCTTTGACCATCGTTTCACAAAGCAGAGTGCGGAGTTAGCTCACTTAATTGGCTTATCAATGTGAGAACGAAAATTCAATTCTCTATCGCAGATAATTCCTAGATCGCACATGAATCAACCGAGGGGACAGGCACATTTTCGATAAGATACGTCCTAGAAGGAAGTGGAAAGCGGTTACGGTAGAACGTGATGGCTTGACACTTGTTAACATTGAGCTCAAGAAAGTTATTACGGCACCAGGTTGAAAATCGGTTAAGATTTTGTAGTAGAAAAGAGTCGGCACGGGATGTTATGCACCTAAAGATTTTCTTATCATCGGCGTACATTGTTATTAAAGAGTCCTTTAATATACAGTCGACCTCGTTGATAGTCAAAATGAAGATCAGTGGGCCAAGGTGGCTTCCCTGCGGGATGGGGACAGGATGGGATCAGATTCAGAGGATCTAAAGATTACTCTATACTGCCGATCTTTTAAGTATGACTGAACCCATGAAACGAATATAGGTTCAAATCCCAGAGCATTCAACTTGAAAAGAACCAAAGAGTGTGAAATTTTGTCAAATGGGTTGGTAAGATCGGTTGCAATTACATCGACCTTGTCACCGTTTTCAAGAAATCATAAAGTTCCTGAAACAAATTCTAACAAGTTAGTGGTAGTAGACCTGCCCTTGATGAAATCGTGTAGGCTTGGGGAGACTATATGCTTGCAGAGAAACAACATTGTATCACAGACGATACTTTGAAAGAGCTTAAGAATGCAAGATAACTTAGCAATAGGGCAGTAGTTGGAAATTTCTTTCTTGGGGCCTTTTTTGTGGATAGGGATTATAAAAGAGTTTTTCCAAAGAGCAGGAAAAGCTCCAAGCGAGAGTGAAAGTTGAAATAGAGCGGTCAGAGGTTTAACTAAGTGTAAACAGCACCTTTTCAGGATTATAGAAGGCACCCCATCAGGACCAGCAGAATAATCGTCCTTTAGATTCTTTAACTTACTTTCAACAACGTCTGATAAAATGGTAATGGAGTTTAAGGAAGCTTGGTTGCAAGGGTTTTCGGAAGTGAAGTATTCTTAATAAGGCTGAAGGTCTATATCCGAGAAAGATTGTCGGAAGAATTGGGCAAATAAATTGGCGACTATTTTGGATCATCTTATCTAGAGTTCAAATAAGTTAAGGTAGCTATCAGACTTTCTTTTAGCATAAATAAAATGAAATAATCTTTTGTGGCCTGTTATAATACAGGATTGCATTCGATTCAGATAATCATGGTAAAGAGATTCGCAAAGTTCAGAGAAAAGGGAGTTGGCGTTTTAAGACCGCAAGTCACTATTGTTTAAAGACCGCAAGTCACTATTGTACTAGGGAGGAGAACAGTAGTTACTTTTTTTGTTGAACCAAAGGGACAGATAGGGTAAGGCAATTGAAACGTTAGAATGGCAATTAAGCTTTATTAGTTCCTAAGATATAGGACTCCAAAAATTACAAAATCCGTAACTGAATCAGTTGCTGATAGATCATAGAATCCGCCCACAATCGCAGAATTGACAGAAATTATTTGGAATTATAAAAATTAGTAAAACCGTAGGTCTTTTGGTAGGTACATAAGAGGAGAATAAACTAAAATCTGTGATTTACCATTTACGGGGCATCATGGCATCCTTATCTCACGTTTAAAATTTTAAGGCTAGTCATAACCCCTTGAGTGCTGGCATAACTAAAAAAAAATATTATCAGGATTCTTATCAATTTTGGAAGAATGGCTGCTAGCAAACTTTGCAAAAAAGTATTGATATCACAACAAAAAAACCTAAATACGTATTTTAACATAGCTAGATTCTTCTATTTACCCAAAACCCTGTATGTAAGAAGTAAACAGCAACATGAAACAAACTCTCCAAAATTGTACAATTTGCTTAGTTGTAATAACTACTGGCGTTTAATCGATTCTTCTAATTTGTCCTGACTTTTCTTTGCTGTTCTGTTCTGCCATTTTCTTTAGTGAACAAAGCTACTTTTCTAGCTTCATACAAATTCATTGAAATTATCACAACTGAACCACAATTAAGTGAATTATTAGGATTTTTTTTTGACAATTCGGTTGTAGAAATCATTAAACATTGCTTTCATTGATAATAATTTGACTTTCTCATAGAGAATCCAAGTTTTGAGGTTAGAGTTTATCATTAAAAGAAATAACGAAAAGGGGGCTCAAATCATTGGAACGATTTAGTTCCACTTTGATTCAGTTGCAAGTGATACCAAATACAATATTTTTTTTTTTTTACTAAAATAAAAGCTCCATTTTGGTATCGAAATGTCATACATTTTTTTTCTCTTTTTAAAATCGTGATTCTAAATTTTGCATATGACAGTTCTCGTTCTCTACATACCTGATACTGTTATCTTGCGCTGTGACATGACATTATGTACATTTTTATGTATTGCTTATGTCAAGAAATATAAAATTTAATTTAAACACCATCTGGTCCAACTTTCCATCATTCCTTTAAATTTTGATAGATGTCAACAAGTGTGACCGTTAAATTGCACTTCATCAAACAAAAGTTCTCTTCTCATTTTCGATGCACTTGAAAAAGTGGAAAAGTAGCTTGCGTGTGCCGCAACTCAAAACAGAGTCTTCTCAATTAAAACAAAACACAAAGATGTACCTACAGCTCTCACTTCAGAGCCCTCTCAAGCGAAAACCAAACCAATGTGTCAAAAGAGCATGTGCACTTGTCAAAGTACCCACTTTGCTTCTTTCAAAATAATTTAAAAGAAAACAAAATATATCCACAATGAGGTAAGTTGGAATAAGGGAAACGTCAGCCAAATAAAGTTACTTGGCCACTTCAGTGCCAGTGGTGTCATGGTGTTTTTCATTCTTCTTTTTCTTTTTTATCGCCATGGGTGGTTTAATACAGTGACAGAAGAATTTTCTCCAAAATAAAATACAGACAAAATTCAAAAAAAAAACATCAACGAAAAAACCCGCTTCGTGTAGATATGCAATTGTCATTTGTAAACAATAAACACACATGCCCGCAGGAGACAACACAAAAAAACAAATGAAGCCCTACAGGATATTATAACAGTTCGTAAAAAAAAAGGAAGACGAACAAAAGCCGCACACCATTTCCAACAAAAGAGCATCAGGGAACAAATAGCTATACCTATCTATAGCCAGTGAGTGTATGGTATATATGTACCAAAAAAAACCGACAAAACAGCAAAAACTGGTCCGTTTTGTTTGCGGAACAGTATCAAATTCCAATGACAATAGTTTCGTGTTTACACATCTTTCAGTTTGGACTTTTGGAGGGGATGGATGGCTTGCAAACAAATTGTTGATCAAAAGAAATAAAATTGAAATGTGAAAAAATAAAAAAAAAATCTTGTCAGAAGTGGGATTCGAACCCACGCCCTCAGAGAGGACCAGAACGCTCAGAACCCACTTTAGTGGGTAAGATTGCTCTTGAGTCTGGCGCCTTAGACCGCTCGGCCATCCTGACAGTTAACAGTATGGTGTCAATTGTGGTAATCGATTGAATGTTTTATGAATTTGTTTGGCACCTCAATGCCAAACTGCAAATTCGAGTTTAAAATCAGATTGACGTTTGTTATAAAAGAAAAACAAATCTTCTGTTCTGTGAAGAAATTTAAATAATTTAAAGTGCAACAAAAAACAAAACTAAATGAGTTTTGTGAATTTTAAACAAAAATAAAAAGTCGTTAGAGTTACAGTGTTTTCTAATTACTTTTCGGAAATTGCCGATATCTGCACAAACAATCTGGAAATACCTATTTGCTGCATTTCTTTTTAAATGAACATAATGGCAGGGTGATATAAAGTCTAAAAAATATAGTCATAAATATAAATTGTGACGTTGCATAACAGGCTTACAACAATCCAGATAACTGTCTGAACACAATAGCTGTGTTCAGGACGAAGTTGACTTGAAAGCTAGTCAAGTTTCTTGTTTCTGATTGTCCGCAGCTAGCAGCTTGATTAGCTTTCAAGTCGACTACGTTTTATGGACGTGGACAATGAATATCGAGGTGTGAGTTCAAATAGCTGTCAAAATATTGAATACACACAAATTCAATGCTCGAACAGTGACATACTTTAAACTTTTGCCAGCAGCTTTTTTTGACATTTCAAAATCAAGTGCATGATCGTATTACAGCGTTTTCATGGGATTGAATTAGCTTTAAACTCTCAACTGACATCAGATGGAATCAAATGTGAGAAAGGTTTCAGCTGCAATATAGCAATCCATTGTTTTCAGCCAGTAAACTTGACGTTTTTAATTTGTCAATCTACTTAATTATTGTAAGCTTTTTGTAAGGTAGAATAGTTTTAATTACGTCCCTCTTCAAAAAGTAACCTGTTTTCCCATAGTAACATGTGTAATCTCAAATGAATAATTTTAAAATACTCGTACAAGCGCCATTTTGTCGCACAGAACCGAATGTCAATTTGACTTCCACATGTCACAATTAACGACATCTTTTTGACACTTTGAACCCTTTTTCAGTTTCATCATCATTTGCATTAAAAAATAAACTCCCCCATCTTTTTGTCATTCATGCGGAAACTATTAAAAAAATCATATGAACATAAATCGCATTCCATTCGATTGAAGACCAGAAAAGATAAAAATTAAAATCATCATAATTCCCTGTTACAATATGAATTAACAAGGATAAACAAAAAAAAGAGGGAATTTTTTTTTACTACCACAGGGTTGACTGGTTGGAGAAGGAATTATATATTATATAAACCTACGTTTGACGAATAAACAAGCACATTCCTCAGGGTCGTTGAGTTTTGTGTGGCGTTTTCATCTGGGCCTTATTATTTTATGAATTTCTATAATGTGTATGTATGTTTATCAAAAAAAAGAAGGCATTTTAATTACTTATTTTGCTCTGAACTTGTTTATGATACTTTTCGAAGTTGGTGTATTTTCCATCGTAAAAATGGACCATTTGGTTTGTAATTTAAATGAATAGCTGTCGTAATAACACCCCATTAGCACTTGGCAGAAAGTGAGTGTTGAAGGTTTTTTTTCTTTTTGAAAGGAAGGGAAAATTCATAGACAGACGACAGAGAGAGAGATAGAGAGAGAACGGTTGGGTGATACAAAAGCTAGACAATCGATTATGATGTCATGTTGGATGTTACATTGGGGTTGATTGTTATAGTAAGATAACAAACCATGTTTCTTTTAGTTTTTTCTATGTATATTTTTTGTGTTTATCGATTTTGATGTTGGGTATGTCTCTTACTCAAACTGTTTTTTTTTCTTTTGCTGTAAGTACCCATCAATTATTTTTTACTTGCGATATAGCTACTATAGTATAGGGCAAGTTTTGCATTTGGAAAAAAAAATCGAACTCGAGATTTTAATCAAAGCTGACATTACGATGATAGAGAACACCAAAAAAGTGGGTCCCGCAATTCCGTCTGTCTGTCTCTCTGTCTGTATGTAGAACGATCTACAGTCTAAACGGCTGAAACGATTTTGTTCAAACTTTGTGGTTATGCGTTTTAGGTGATTGTCCAAAATAGATTTTTGAATTGTTGTTTTAGCCCCAAAAATAACTGAACTTGCCATACAAATTTTTCTACAATCTTAATTATCTTTCATAAAAATTAGTGTGTGTACTAATTTGAGTATGGTCTACATTTTGCCCGAAGAAAATTTAAAAATATTTTGTTATTAACGGTACCTGCCATACAACCATTTTATTGATTTTCGACTTTCTAAACGGCTCAATGGATTGCGATCAAAATTTGTATACAGGATCCCCTTTAAATTCTAAATAATACTGCATTTCAAAATTTTAGAAAATAGTTTTTTTTTGGATTTTTGAAAAAAAAAACATTTTTTTTTGAAAATTCAATATTTCGAAAAGGAGTGGGCGATTTTTTCTGAAATTTTGTTTTTAAGTTTATATTATTAAATATTTAAAATGTTCATATCAATTTTTTTTCTGAAAAAATTTAAGAATTTTTATATATAAAAAATTAAGTGAAAAACGACTTTAAAAATACTTTTATCCGTTTCCATTAAGAATCTTTTGCATATAATGTGATCGAACATAGGAGCAAGTACGTGCGATCCAGTCATGCATTTTATTTAATTACCTATTTATTTATTTCATTAATGATAGGTAGGTATATATACCTTACCTAATTTTTTTTTTTTTGAGTTTTAAGAAGGCGTGATTTAAAAAAGGACGACACTAGAAAAATACCAATTTATAACAGTTATACAAGTTGTATAACTAGTACCTAGGTATTTGCTATTTAAAATTGTGACGTTTTTGGGAAGCAGCTATAGAAAACAACTATGTTCCGAAAGTCGAATACCCTGTTGACTTTTCGGAACCACTAAAGCCGTAGTTTAAACAGATTTCTTATAAATAAACAGGTTGGATTCACTTTTATATACAAAATGATTACGTTTTTTTCTAAAAAAAAAAAAATGGTATGGTTATTTTATATATTTATTAATATAAATTTAAAAACAAAATTTCAGAAAATCGTCCACCCGTTTTCCAAACATTGAAATTTCCAAAAAAAAAAAAAAAATTTTGTTCAATAATCAAAAAAAAATTTTGTTCAAAAATCAAAAAAAAAAAATTTTTCGAAAATTTTGTAATGGATTACTATTATTATTATTTTATTATTTATTTGAATATATTTATTTCATTATTATCATCATTATCAGCAATGGCAAAAGCCGTCAGCCATGATTGCCAGTTAAAATGATTTTAATTACATTTGTGGATGGATTATTATTTAGAATTCGTAAGACCTCCTGTATAAAAATTTTCATTGAAATCCGTTGAGCCGTTTATGTGAAAGTCAAAAACCGACAAAATGGTTGTATGACAGTACCTTTTAATAACAAAATACGTAAAAAAAATGTTAGGCCAAAATGTATACCATACCTAAAGTGGTACACATACTTTTTTTTTATCAAAATCGTTAGAGCCATTTTGGATATAATTGAGATGGTAGAAAAAATTTTATGGCGGGTAGCGCTAGTTTTGGGCCTAATAAAACGATTCAAAAATCTATTTTAGACAAATACCTAAATCGGTTAAATACCAAGTTTGAAGAAAATCGCTTCAGCCGTTTAGGCCTTAGAGGGTTATACAGACAGACAGACGGAATTGCGGCACTCACTTTTTGTGTGTTCTCTATCATCGTAATATCAGAGGTTTGATTAATATTTCCAGTTTGATTTTTTTTGCAAATGCAAAACTTGCCCTAATAGTACCAATATTTCAGTAAAATGGTAAAATTGCATTTCAGTTTCATCATCAGTTTTAACTAGTTAGTAGTACATACTTTTGGTATGGTAGTGCTAGATTTAGTGAAAAATACTGGTTTATGAATTAATCTCTTAATTATTAAAAAAATAAAACAAAAGTGTGTTTTTTTCGTTACGCCATTGATTTACGACAAATTTACTACAGTTAATGGCATAACACTTTTTATTTTTTGACTTCATATACACCGTTTTTGAGTAGTGGTAATGCGAGCTTGACTGTCAAATTGACATTACCAGAGGTTATTTAAACAAAAAAACAAGCGCGGCAATTTTTTTCTTTCACGAATAATTTACGACAATTAATTCAATAGGAGTTTCTTTAAAATTTTGAAGTGGAAGTGCTCACTTAACAGACATACATTTTTCTTAATAATATACCTGTTTCTTTGTAAGCATCAATTTTTATTGTCGATTTTCATTGAAAGAATTTTGTGTCAATTCGAAGAATAATGAGATTTTTTTTTGACATTTCACAAGTCTCAACATTGATAGTTACATTTTTCCAAAATATGGACGAACATTTATTATTTGAATTACCTTCAAACAATTATGATTAGAAGCTGCCATTTGTTTTTATTATCAAGTCAGTCATTTTTAATTGCTTTGTTTTATTTTTTTTTATACAAACTAGACTTCACGTAGACATAACGATCAACGATCAAAAAATTGTCAATAAACATTGGCGACAGTGAAGAAACCAAATCGATTTTGATTTCCTTCAATGTCTCAATGTTCATTGACAATGACATTGAAGTGCTTACAAACAAAAATTGACAGTATAAATTGATCGTGTGTAGGGCTCTTTACATCACAAAAATTGACGGTTCTATGCAAACTATCGATAACAAAGAGGTAATTCGTGCCGGTAATACATTTTTCTCAAAAGCAAGTGTTAGTCCCCTTTCACAAACGCTACTAGTTTCTGGAGATTTGTTTGACGTTTTCGTTGAACATTTTCTTGGCTTGAACGCACACTGCACGTAGCTTAAAACTTCAAACAAATCTCTCAAATCGTTGATCGGGGAGATTTTGTTCACTTACCTTACATCTCTTGCTGTTCTTTTGAACAAACTAGAAGTTGCTGGTGAAAGTGGTGCTACTGACTGAAAACAGTAAAGTGACACAACTGTTAAATAACGCGTTTTTCCTTTTTAGTTCAGAGCAGAGTCTGAGTTGTCAAAAATTTGGTTGTTTCTCTTTCACTCAGAGCGTATATTGCTCGGAATGTGTGTTTCTTTTTTTTTTGAACATGTTCAGAGCGCGCTCGATGTGTTCGGATATACTCGTCTGAGCATTCTCAGTAAATTGCTGAACACACGAAATGTCGTGTGTCAACAAGAAGAAAAAAAAAAGAATTTTGTCGCGTGTTGAATTTCTATATCAGGTATTGTGTTGTATTTTTGTTTTTGTGGTTAAAATGAAAATTTATTCTGGTGCTCAGAGCTTAGAGCACGCTCTGTTCGGAACAATGCCAGGCCTTACTTTATGCATTCTAACTCAGTTTTTCTTTCGCGGAAAACAATTGGTGGCGAGAAAAATTAATTTTTTCCTAAAGACAAAAATGTAAGAAACAAGTTAGTTATTTAATTCTTTTTTCAATAAAGCATTAGCTCTGCTAAGTGACGTATTATCTGCATTGTTCTGGACTGAAAAATACAACTTTTTGCTGTTCAGTGAGGAAACTTGTTGTAAATTGCTCTGATTTGATGTTAAGTGAAGTGAACAAATAAGAACAAAAAAGAGCAAGATTTTCTGTTTTAGATTTTGAGTAACATCAAGGTAGAACAGAATCCTGCAATTGTCAAAATGACTAGTTTTTTCTGTTTTGTTTATTTGGTGGTTTGTTAATTTTTTGGTTTATGTGTTTAGAGCTAATGGACGTCTATTTTGTGTCCCGAACTATTTATTAGTAATAAAACTAAAAAATGCATTATCAACAAGAAAAAAACATAAAAATATTCTCATTTTTAAAGCTCTTTTTTGGATTCTGTGCAGCAGACTTAAGTGGGTTATGGGAGCTCCTGCTCATATATGACAATAAGCTTTATAAATTACAGCCAGATCAGAAGGGAAGAAATATTTCTTGCATCGTGTCAGAGAACCCAAACCCCTTCCCGACTGTTCTGTGTTATTCTGTTTTATGCTGACATTATTTTGCACACACAAATATTTTTGGCTAGTAATTAAGCTTCAAACATTTTATGTGTCTATACATGATTTTTTTTTATTCTGCGAGGAACTGTATATAATAGGCTTAAAGAAAGAAACGACGAAAATGGATTTTTTTACCTTTTGTGGACAAATAGGCAGTAGCTTACCTAATGGATAAATAAAGATAATTTTTATTTGTAACTAATACATTTTAAATGTGAGCACGTAGTTGAGGAAAGGTTTATCTGACAATCAATATCTGTATTCGAAATCAAACCTCATTTCTAATACGTGTGGGAAATATAAATCCCCTATTAAAAAGGTTAAACAAATATGTCAATAAATCATAGTTTTCGAAGAAAAATGGTCGACAACAATTAAAAAAAAAAATAACAATAGAATATAACAAAGACAATGATCCACGCATATATGTTCACAGCTTGTTGTAAATCATAAAAAAAACAAGTAAATTCTCAAATTGTATATCCAATATTCATTTCCCTTATCTCGAAAATCTTTCTTTCTACATCAGTAAATTCGAGTATACGTAAATCCTTCCTTCATTAATCAAACAACAATTTAGTGTGGTTCTCCTTAGCTTCCTTCCTTAAGAATTATGCAATGTCCATAACAAAAGGATTCTTAATACAATCCACCAGCACAATGCCATTCTTAGATAAGATAAAATGATGTATCTTGAGTAGCCCTTGTGAAAGCCAACAACGCGAACTAACCAAACATATTTCTTGGCAATGAATATAATGCAGTTTCCTTTTTTCATGAGCAAGGAAAATAAGGGTTACATAACAAACTAACTAATTAAAACAAATGACCATCAACTTTGCCCTTTCACCAGCGCGACACATGTATCTACCTAATCTTTAAAAAAAAATTGTGTTTTTTTTAAATGACAGTCAACCAATTTAGATTCAAACAAACCAAAAAAAAGATAAAGACTTTCATCGTCGAGACTATTAATTGCCATTTAAAAATGTCCCATCCTATCTCTAAAACTAACACCCTCGCAAAATTTAAAAGTAGGGGAAGTAAATTGTTCAACGTGGTCGCATAAAGTTGCTGTTTGACGTTGAAATAGAGTGTTGAAAAATATGGAACACAATTTTACTATATTGCGGAATGTGTTGCACCATTTACAGGATAAGCAGACTTAGAAACACTGGCGCAAAATTTAAGCTTGATGTCAAGGTATTGGCTTGATACTATTTAACAAAATACTGAACCTATTTTCTTGACAAACTGCAGCTGAACGCTTCTAAAGTGTGAAAATACTATGAACATAACTCTTTGACGTTTGTATATGTGAAATTGTTATATGGATTTAATATGATGTTAAAATTAAGTTCGATGATAAACTTGCTTAAAACCATCAAGATCCAATTTGTTTTCTTTGACGACAAAGTTCCGACAATTCATCTAATAGATGTTCCTTTAAAATTTTCAAGTAGTACAACCAATTTGGTAGACATGCAAAATCCTCCCACTAAAAATGCTTTAACATCGTATCGTATGCTATAAAGCTATGCGCCACAATTATAATTAATAGTACTGTGGAATATAATGCTGTCAACGAGGAATTTAAGGGTTTTTGTTAAACTTAAAAATCAAGAGGGAATCTACGAAACATTGTTTTTTGCATCAATAGTATGGCCAATTTTTAAAGTCCGATACCCAATTTTTCACTAAAGATGCGTCCATTGTTGAATTGTGTTGGTAAATTTTGTTGTGGCTGAAACCAAAATGTTTCATGGTACTCGAATTAACGAAATACTAAATTCTGTTTTTAACATTTCAAACTCTGTTACTGACTTAGTTTCCTGAATTAAATCCTTACAACCCTATTTTTATCAAAAATTCTTACTCTACGTCTAATCGCGGGATAAAATTGTCTATTAATAAAAATATCCACGAACAAAATCTACTACAATATGGAGGAACTCTATATTTTTTTTTATTCTATGGTTCTGTAAATTTTGTTCCAAATGTCAATTTTTATTTCTTCACTAAAACATCTTCTTCAATGGGTTCAGGAAGGAATAAGTTTATAAATGTCAAATAGCAGAAATTCCATTTTATTAATGACATATTGCACTTAATCCACGTGTTAAATATAAATCGTCACTAAATCGTGCTTTTTTAATATGGGTTTTACTTGTAAGGTTATGTGTAGGTCCACATTGTTCATAGTCGTAATACACATCTTTTCGAAATCGGACCTTTTATGTGCACCATTTTGAATTTTAAATATCCCACAAATGTTTGCCTGTCAAATAAGCATTACCACTTCAAGTAAAAATCGAAAATTGGAGTAATTGTCGTAAATTTGTCCTAATTCTGTCGTAAATTTGTTCTAATTCTGTCGTAAATTTGTCCCAATTCTGTCGTGAATGTGTCACAATTCGGTAGTAAATCTGTCGTGATTTTGTCGTAAAATTGTTGTAAATGTGTCGTAAATCTTCTCCTTGTTTTTTTAATTACCCACGGTAATCCTAACTTAGCACTAATTTTTGTTGAAGTTTTAATGCATTCTTCCTTGAATAGCTACAATTGAAACGTCTTATATTTATTATATTACATTTTTTTTTACAAAATCAATACTTGCCTTTTAGAGAATCAATTAAAAACAGGTGGCTAAGGAGATACCATTTAGGATTGCATGTGCATAATATTCGAACAGTCAGTGGTTGCATTTCTCAGGTTGTTTTTTTTTTTTTTAATGTAAGTTGACACAAGCAAGTGTCATTGAGGAATCTGACAGATGGAGCTAAAAGTGTTCTACAGTGGGGCCGAGTTTGCTCAAAACAAACTGTTGTATACAATGTCCCCGTTTATTAACCATTTCCATTGTTTGTGTGTGCCTACCTACTCTCAGGGAACAAAAAAATTAAACAAAAAATCGTTCTCTTTCCGCTTTTGTTGGAATCACTCAAGCAGCTGCCACTTTACGTCGCTACTGGCTCTAGGCAATTCACCCCCAACATGGTTGTCATGCATGGCATAGTAAAGTAAAAAAAAGTTAGGTAGGTAGATATTTGCTGACCCAATAATTTTTGTCAATGCGGTCGGGCACAGAAAGCAAAACAAAGTTAAGTATGTTTGTGTTACGGAACGATTGCCCCTCTGGGGGACTGTATATGGTATATTTGTGTCTTCAATTATGCGGGTTTAATGAACCGACAAAGGATGAGGATTGAGAATGGTAAGTGGTTTGGTTAGGTATGGCGGTATCATTCCAGCACCGGCACCCGTTTGTCTTACCTTTCAGCTAATTAGTTCGGTTGTCAACATTTTGTGTGTCACGTGCCAATAGCCTCTTGTCCGTTATTTACGAGACAACCGAATCAACTTGACTACATATTTATGTAGGTAGATGGAGAGGTACCTATTGAGTGTGTTCATTTTATGGATTTATGAATGGACGAATACCGTTGAATGAAGTGTTCGTATACATTGCTACCTATAGTAGGTAAATGGATAGGTATTTATTTTTTTGCGGTGGATTGTCAGTTTGCCTTGATTGCCATGGCCATTTACTGTTACTCATCACAAAGCCTGCGCATAGAATTTATTTAAAGAAATTATTTAAAAATATGTAGGTACCGATTTTATTTGATTAAATAAGCGCCAGTAGAAAAAGATGGATTCAATTACAAATGGTTCGTTTGTAATTAAATTCGAATTTGAATATATCTATAGAGAGGAAGCTGTAATTTAATCAAATACTGGATAGGTACCTAAATTGATTTTTGATATTTAACCTTGTTTATAACGATGAGTGTAGGATTTCGATATCCTTCTCTCATAAAATAATTTGATTAATTTTTAATTGGTTTCATGTCAACATTCGGCGAATCAATTTTCTTTTAAAAGAAAAAAAAACAGAAAAATAAATAAAATTTCTGTGGAAAAATGAAACATTTCAAATGCCTTATTCAATTATCTCTGGAATAGGTACTTAGGTAGGTATGTAAATATGGCGTTTGGCATTTACAAATGTTACAGAATGTCTTTTAATTTTGTATTCTCTACCAGTGACCGGGATTATATAAAAATACAAGTTAGCGGTTGCCTTTTGTTTCAGACTCACAAGGAACCTAGTTACTTTGGAAACCTTCTATACTTCATTTTAGGACAACAATTGATACTCACAAAATTGGGATTTAAGATTTTACTATAGGCGTTTTTCTTTTTTTTCGTTCAGAGCAGAGCACTGAACAGAGTTCGAACACATAGATTATGCACTGAACTTATTCCAAACAGAGCAAGCTCTGAACACTGATATGTTTTTTTAAACACATCCGAACACATTTTCATTTTAACCATAAAAAGCAATTTAACACAAAACCTACCCGTTTTTGTACATGATACAGATACCCAGATACAGAAAATCAGCAAGCGATCAACTTCTTTCGTCAGCTTATGTATTTTATAATTTTTTTTCTTCACATTTTCCTTCTTGACACACATGGCATTTGGTGCGTTCAGCAATTTACTCACATGCTCAGTCAATTATGTTCGAGCACGTCGAGTGTGATCTACACATGCTCAGAACGAAAAAAGAAACACACATTTGGATCTCTGCATGCTCCGAGTTAAAGAGAAAAACAAACAAATTTTTTTGACAACTCAGACTCTGTTCTGAACTAAAAAAGAAAAACGCCTTATGTAGAACAAAAGCCGAGAGCCGAGAGAAGATACAGTAGGTACCACAACATTTCTGATGTTCTTGGAAATCACAGAACCGAAATGAATTTGACTGCTGACGTCAATTTATCAGTTTATTATTTTGCTGACAAACTCACATTAACCAATGACTTAACATAGCCCCAGAAAAAGTAGCCGATAAGCGTTAAGTCGCACGAACGAGGGGGCCAGTTAACAGGAACACTTCGAGAAATAAAGTTTTCACCAAAATGTTTTTGCGATGAATGTATAGTTAAGTTCGTTGTATGGCAAGTTGCACCGGCTTGTTGGAACCTAATATCGTGGATGTTTATCTGATTAATTTTTGGAAACAAAAAATTCAGCATGGCTCGATGGCGCTCGGCATTCACCGTAATGGCAGCTTCTTCCTCATTTCGAAAGAAATAAGGACCGGTTGGTGATGTCGCCATCGTGCAAACCCGTAAAAATCACTAAAAGTAAGGGTGACAATGGCGCAGTGGATAAAGTGCTTGATTGCTTACTTAGACGTGTGGGTTCGATCCCCACGCTAGGCGCATTCTTTTCTATACCTCCAATTTTAATTGGATGCCGCCCATGGGTTAAAATGAGACAGTCAATACCTGGTTCTCAAATCAACTTTGCCAAACTAGTGCCGTGCAATTCAGGTTGCATTTAAAAGACTAGGTCTTACAGGCATATAGTTAAATTTAAAAAAAAAAAATGTTCTATGAAGTTCGCGAACAGACTTATTTTTTTTTTCAAAGTATATTTCCACAATTTAGAAGCGTTGGTCCGGCATTAAACGATTCATGATGAATTGCCAAGTCTTACTGAACAAAATGTCAATAGGGTTTGACATTCTCAACTGTAAAACCATAGACATGTATAAAACCATTGACAGCAAACATCAAAACTTCTCATGCAGCTAAAAAAAGCATCCTATATAAATATCAGTTATGAATCAAAGTGGGTGGCGAAGTACAAAAAAAAAATAATTAATAATTTATAAAGATATTAATTTTAAGACATAATTTAAAAAAAAAAATCGTGCACCGAAATGCATATATTCAAAAATAAAAAAAAATGTTTTTGAAAATTTTGTCATACAGTATTATTTTGAATTTGAATGACCTTATTTTTAAAAAAAATGTTTGAAATCCGTTAAGCTGTTAATGAGAAATCTAAAAATCAATGAAATCTAGGTGGGTACATACCATTAATAAATACTCGTACCTAACATTTTCTTATTTTTTGCCAACATTTTTTTAAAACTAAAAATTGATTAGACCGTTAAATTTTGAAATAAAAAATAGTACTTTCTTGCGTAAAGTTAAACAATTTAAAAAAAAGGAATTATGTTGCGTTTGAAATTTTTTGAAAAACGCTTCTATAAAACAACTTTATTTAAAAATAAAATAAAAGAAATTCTGGCTTATAGAAAAGGTATACCATGGTATTATGGCTGGTTTTTAAAATATTTTATTTTTTAGTTTTGAGTCATTTTTTTTTTAGAAAATTTCCCCCTCCTGCCTCCTGAATTGTGTGGACCTAATCTACACGTTATAGCTTTTTGTCACACTTTTTCCGAAAACACCATTTATATAAGGTTATAATCAGAATGAACATGAGCTCACTTCTTTGGCCGAACTTGCTCCGAATAATTTGTATTCCTGTCAAACTAGTTCGGCAATAGACGGCGGATTATTTGAGTTTGAAATTTTGTTCAAAATTATTTACCTTTATTATTATTATAATGTATACAAAAATACGGACGAAATAATGCTTGAAACTACGTGAAAAC
Organism: Philhelius pedissequus; assembly: GCA_910595825.1. Taxonomy (NCBI): domain Eukaryota; kingdom Metazoa; phylum Arthropoda; class Insecta; order Diptera; family Syrphidae; genus Philhelius; species Philhelius pedissequus. Next base: position 82,873,088 of record OU343163.1, read on the forward strand.
CTAATGCACACACCCCATTGAAATTAACTTTAAATGTGAAACGAAATTACCAAATAAAATCACCTTTTTTTTAAATTTGCGAAACGATTCATTTTGTACATAAGTGATTCCCTTGAAGACTAATAGACTCTCAGGGAGAGAAGGGTTAATCCCCTTTCCAAGGTGGCTTGATAAAGCTTACACTGACGATCTGTTACTCGATAACTCAGACTGCAAGACAATGGATAATATGGATACTGTGGACCACATGCAATTTCGGTGCAGATACTCTGTTAAGCATAAGCTATGGAGAATCTGATTTGACCCCATGGTAAATGGTAGTCCTATTAGCTCGTGAATAAGCCAATTTCACTCAACTAGTTCCCAATATAGGTATTTGCCTATGCATGAATCAAAGAAAACACGATTACGACACTTCTTTTTTTTGTCTTATTTTATTGACGTCACCAGATATCAAAAGCCATTAATCCACATCGGACAAACAACAACAATTTCACTATTTTTATCTCTGGTAACGTCAATAAAATAAGACAAAACAAAAAAGAAGTGTCGTAATCTTGTTTTGTTTGATTCATGATACCTATGTATCTCCACTTTTCGGACAAAATGTTTACCATCCATGAAGTAGGCATACAAAGCTTGTATTTTTATGAGCACATGCTCCACTTTTTATTTGTGCATCTACATATGAGCCAATTTATTCATGGATATCTACCTACCTTTAGGAGTTGTTGAGGTCATTAAGAATGTCAGTTTCCGATAAGTCTGCAGATTTCCTTTTTTCTTGAGCCACCACAACCTTCTTCCTTGTTCAAACATATGTAAATAGCTCTATATTTTTGGATCGAATTCAACATTTTTAACCAAATAAACATTTTTAACCAAAAAGAATTTCAACGGCCATTTTTATTTTTATTAGTTCCTACCTTTCCACGTCTCTCACAAAGGTTATTAAACTTCCATAAGCGGTTTACACTGCAGACACTGATTCGTGTCCAACACTCATAATCACCAACGCCCAAAACAACACCAAAGAACAAGCATCCTTCAGATGATGGTGAACATTATTTTCATTCTGGTCCTCCATTGGTTGAATGTATTTTGTTGCCAAAAAAACAACAAAAAAAAAGGAACAAAATTTTACCTCATTAAAGTGAAAACCATGTTTACACAGCTTAACAAACCAACAACAGAACCTCTGTCGTCGCTGTCACCATCGACTCGACTCGACTCGACGTCTTCGTCGTCGCCGTTTGGCATCTACACCACAGTCATCATCATGTCCGTCCGACAACGATATTACTATGGAGTACATAAACAGTACTCCATCACTAAAATATCTCGAAAGGAACCAGGAGACATGACAAATTCATTACCGATAAGGAATCTCATGTCCGCTACCCCGGGTGTACATTTTGCTAACGCTACATGACGCGACCAAATTGCAAACTTCTACATTATAGGTACGTACCATTCAGCTAAGGAGTACAAGCTACATAAAAGCTTTTATCATTTTCCAAAGAAGAAGTAGGTACCAGTACATTGAACAATAGGACGATACGACGATGGCTCAAGTCCGGGGCCCAGGGAAGCTACACTAACAAAAGGAACAAGACCTAAATACGCTTTCAATAAAATCGAAATCGACTGAATATAAATTGAATTCGCTACTCGAAACTGTTAACTGGGATGCAGTAGCACCGCAAAAGCTAAGCGGCCGGCGCATTGAAACACGCTTTGAATACCTGAACAATGCCATGCCATGATATAAAGAATGATAAAAAAAAACAGCGCAAAACTGTTCGATTTGGCAGAACGTGTACCTACCATTTTTATATATAATATGTACATGTATGTATGTAGGTATTTGTATTTAGTAGAGACACAATGACGATAAGAATAAGAATGGGAATGTCTTCGGCTTCCCCTAATTCTTCTTGGTTTTTTTTTTTGTCTTGTTTTGTTCCTTTTGTTATAAAAATATCTTTCACAAAAGCGTCTTCTTGTGCGATGAATATCTAACTAGATTCAAAGTTGTGACGTCTTGAAGACGTTAAAGATGAAGATATGTGTATTTGCACTGGCAAAGTGGCAGAATGGTTGGCTTTTGGTATATTGCTCTCTGCTGACAAATGGTTAACTATCGATATTTAAGAATAGACGAACGTTCGCTGCATGTCAAGGAATTAAATTCAATTGGAATTGAATATTTCTTCGGACATTGATATGTGTACGTCTAAATATAAGTATGGAGGGTGGTTTTAATTTACGTCTGTGGCTAAAGACGAAATTTAAACAAAATGCTAAATTGCTTAAGTATATTTGGTCAAAGAAAAACCAAAGCAATTATGTATATATTTTTCACCACCTATTTATTCAGCGAAATATTGTTGAGCGAAAATATTTCTCAATTCTTGAGGACTTTATTTAGGAAGATACCTTTGAGATAGAGGTATATTGTTAATACTTTTTCCAGTTTACTTAAAAAAGATGCACCTGTAGACCATCTGCACCGGCTTTTTTGTTCAATCTTTAATCTTAGCATTTTGATGGCTTCCTAGATCCGGTGGGTGGAACTCCAGATCATAGCAACCAATCTGGCTTGACGGCGCGCTGCTCGTTGTCGAAATCTTGGCCTTCTTTACCATTAAGCAGTTGGTCTCTCCAGATTTTTAACATCGACTGCTTTCCCACTAGGGCGTTTCTTTCATTAACCTTACACATCCTAGAACGGCAACGGGAATCCTGTGGTTTTCTTTTCACTCTTCTATAGAACTTTAGCTCTTGTTTTCTGCTAAAGCACAGCACATTAATATCTCCTAATTCTTTCCTTTTTCTTTTTTTCTAAACAAGCGGATTTCAGCCCGTCTCCTATCATGCCTTCTTTGCTTCATTTGCTACCACAACTCTTAAGGCTTTGTTTTAGTTTTGTTCGCCGGAATACATTCGGACTGAAACTGTGGGAGTCTTAGGACGTCTTCTGCAGCATTACTGATGGATTGTTGGAATAGCTGTCATTGGGCTTCTGGTCCCATCTCATCAGTAGTGGGGATTCTCCCAATATCGAGTGATATTTCGCCGACAAAGATACATCGATATCTTCTGATTGCAGTCTTCCAAATGGTTGGTGTTCGCCTAAAAGCTTCATGGGAATAAGGCGAAGCCTGGCACCAACCAGGCAGTGGCCCGAGTCCATGTTAGCTGGTCTATATACGTAGTACCTACGCCCAGCATGCTAATGGAGTTCTTTGTATCGATCATCGACTGTCCTACTGTCTACCAACTTTGCCATTAAATTGTCTTAGGAGTATTTTAATTTAACACTTCGATTGGGACATTGATTAGATAAGTGTTGGTGAGAAGTTCGTGGAATTTTTCCTAAGTAATGCAATCCTTCTGCGAAGTGGTGGAATTTTGCCTTGATCTTGATGCGGACTATTGCCACACTACCGCTGACTTCACGAAACCTAAACACTTCGACGTTAACATTATCAATTCGCTTATCCGAGGCTTGTTTGTAGGGAATAGATTAAAAAAAACCAATAGCACCAGCGGCTAGTCAACCACAAACAGCAGACTCCGCTGTCTAGTGAACATTTTTCAAAACCATTGTCACCAGTACCAATCTGCTTGACATTTTTTATCGAAACAAACACATCTGCCTTCTATTCATCTTTTTCTTAAATTTTACAGTGTGTTTCACTAGAATATCGTAGTGGAAAATTTGTCAGCATTAGCTATTCTGGTGCCTTGGCCAAATAACTCTATTGACGGTACTAGAACTGGTCTAGTGTTTGCTGAACAATTGAAATACATTGATTTCAAAATAATGTCGGTCGCTGTTACTGGTGATAACACTGGTAGAGCTGATTTAATCAGTTTCACATTTTACTTGTGTTTTCATCTTAAGCGGATTATTCTTTCATGGAAGACTTATGAGGCATGACTGAGCTCAATGAGACTCCTTCTTCAGAGCAATGTCTGTTGTTTTTCCCGTACTTCCTGAGAATTTAACTCAGATGTCACAGCCCACGGGCTCCAACGTTCGTCGTTAGGTCACCTTTCGAATATCGACCGGGCGCCACTTAAATAGTGAAACAGTTTTTTTTGGTAAACAATTGGTCCTATTAAAAATTGCACTCGAAATAATGAAGAACACATTACTAAAAGAAGAAATTTATACTCGTGTACAAATCTCTTATGTAAATGGACATGGATACATTCACTTCTTTTAAAGTTACACCTTCATAACTGTCCAAATATAAGCAGCCGCACCGTAGTTATTAACAATACCAATAAATATTTATCAAATCAATTTATCAAAGATAGCTTTTGGGGGGAGTCGAGAAAGAAATGTTCAATATGGACTACGAAAAGTTCTTACAAACGAGCTTCCCATTTATACAGAATATTAGCCTTGTTTTTTTCGATGACGTGTATCACTCACCAGTAAGCAAGTATATTTATGATCTAGATTACACCATTGTGTCGCGTGATTAGGGAAACTCATTCAAAATAAAAACTCAATCAAGACCTCAATTTACGAATAAAACCATGTGTCCTACAATGAATTTATGATTACTATGGCTTTAAGTAGGCTCATCGAAAATTCCCTTACTATAGCACTGTTGAAGACAATCGATATCACCATATGTATTATACCCTTTGGCGTTATAACTCCTTCGTATATCCTATATTTATACTATGTACGACGTACGTCTCTTGTAGGTACATACAATAGCCATCAAATTGATTATTTTAATCATGGGACTATAAACCCAGAATGAAGAAGAAATGTTTCTATTGGTAACTCGTCATGTCAATGGGCTCTTTACATCACTTAAATGTCACCGTCATCGTAGGAAGCATTGTCTAGCGTGTCATCATCAAGACTGACAAGGGATAGAGATCAAAGTACAATTGACTGTGTTTCGGTATTAAAGGTACCTACTACATATCTTGATTATTTTTTTCTTCGTTTTTTTTTTCCGAGAACACTACTTTGAAGTGCCTATGCATATTGTATCGAGGCGATGGAAGAAATATACGAAGGTCTTAATGATATGATTTCCATTTGAAAACAGAAGAATACTGTCTACAGTGAAATCTCCCATTGCGTGTGAAGGGAATTTGCTTTGGACTCTATCCAAATATATTAAATCAAATGAAATCATTCGAATCTTCCATTTTCATTCGGTCTTTCCATCTCTGATAAACAACCTACCTGTATCTCGAGCGATCAAATAACATTTGACGAATACCGAGTGATTACTATTACTTATTCATTCGAATGATAAATGCTGCACAAACAGATTCATAAAAAGTCTTCAATTCAAATTCAAATTTAAATAGTAGTATTGAAGTAAAAACTGAGAAGACCCATGTAGGATGAGACATCATTCAAATGGTAAATCAATCGAATGATTTCAAATGAAGTATCGAGATGTCTCGAGATAATGTAAGAATCGATTATAATCGATTCTTTCATTCGAATTGAAAGAAATTTTCATTCAAAGGCCAATGTCACAATTGTCACCAAAATATGTTAATACGAATTATGCTTTGACTTTGATTTTTACTTTCAATGTTTTAACAAATAAAAGAAAGTGTAATACGATATTTATTGCACTCACCGTGCTATGACTATGAGCCCAACAAAGTTCTCCTAACATCTCTTAGTTGATATATAATTACTATATTGCCGACACGTATCCCTGACGTTGCAGTTCAAACCGCTAACACTCTAGACTTGTTCCTTACCTCTGACCTTAATAAATACACGGTAAATGTATTATCGCCTATAGGCACATCAGTCCATTGTGCCGTATCTACAAATTTCGCATGCCAACAACGCTTAGTTAAGGAAAAACCACCTATGAGAACCGTTTGGCAATATGGGAAAGCCAACTCGAACGGTCTCAATAACTTCTTCAGGAACTTTAACTAGTCACTATCCTTCCTCGATAGTGACATAGATTCCAGCACAGATATGATAACAAATTTAATTCTTCACGGAATGAGAAATTTTATCCCGTATATGGTGAAATCTATCAAACCGAAAGAAAACGCATGGTTTGATTCGAGCTGTAAAGAGGTTATTAGGTTTAGAGAAGTAAGTTTCCGGATTTATAAAGCCAACCCCACTGAGGAAAACCGGAAAAGGTTTCAACAAGCTAGAAAGACTTGCAACGTTCACATTCGTAGAACCAAATTTTTGCATGTTAATTAATGCAAATTAAGGCAAAAAATATTACAATGTCCCAAAGGTAGTAAGAATTTTTGGTCATTTGTAAAAAATATTCGAAATTCAACTTCGTCTTCGGTTCCAACGCTCGTCCTTAATGAAACCCCTTTTGTCAGTTCTCGCGAAAAGCCAATTTGCTTGCAGCGCAGTTCGCTGTTAATTCGACGCTGCCAGAAAGTGTTATGACTCCTCCAGTACTTGAAGCGTAAACGATTTTATGGGACTCGTGCAGTGGCTAGAGTCCTCAAAGACCTTGACATACACAAATCCACTGGCCCGGATAGTATCCATCGCATCGTTCTGAAGAGGTGTTCTTCAACGCTGGCAAAACCACTGCGTAAGCTTTTCCATCTGTCCTACTTTACAGGTCTCTTTCCGAGTGGATGGAAAACAGCATTTGCCCAGCCTGTGCCTAAAAAAGGCGCATCTTCTTCACCCTCTAATTACCGTCCAATTGCACTTACGTCCCTTCTTTCCAAGGTCATGGAAACGCTGATTAATTATTATCAGCTTAAGAAATATCTTGAAGAATGAAAGCTCCTTAATGACCGGCAGTACGGCTTTCGTAGCCATAGGTCCACTGGTGATCTGATGGTATATCTCACCGAACAGTGGCACAAATCTTTACATCGTTTTGGAGAAAGTAAGATTATTGCGCTTGATATTTCAAAAGCACTTGATAGAGGTTGGCATCAAACTCTCTTATCGAAAATACGTGCATTTGGTATCGATGAATCTCTTCTTCGTTGGATTAGAAATTAACTTTCGGACCGTTCAATACAAGTTGTATTGAACGGTTTCAAGTCTGATATTCACAAAATAAATGCTGGTGTGCCCCAGGGCTCCGTATTGTCTCCGACCCTTTTTTCATTTTTATTAATGATCTCTTATCTGGAACTTCTAATCTACTTAATTGTTTCGCTGACCATAGTACTCTCAGCTTTTCATATTCGTTTTCAGATGCACCTCCTTGTTCTTCGGATGTTCAACTGGAACGGCAGCGTATGATAAGCTCATTAAATTCTGATCTTGACAGCAGTATCCAATGGGGAATAAAACACCGCGTAGAATTTAATGCTTCAAAAACTCAGTGCTGTCGTCTGTCGTTTAAGCAGAACCCACCCCCATGCCGCTATCCATGAGCGAAACTTGCATTGACGAAACCGATCAGCTTTCAGTCCTCGGCATGTGCATCACAGACCACCTCTTGTGGAACGAACACATATTTGATTTCGCCAAAAACTTCGAAGGTGCAAGAAATTCTTCTCCCCGTCTGATCTGGCTGTAATCTATAATGCCTTCATTCGTCCAAAGCTGGAGTATAACTCGCACATTTGGGCAGGAGCTCCAAAAACTCATTTGAATCTTTTGGATAGAATTCAAAATAGAGCTCTAAGAATGATTGGCGATAGAACTATAGTCGAAACATTTACATCTCTAGAACACCGTCGGAATGTTATATGTCTCTCACTATTTTATCGCTATTTTTATAAACAATGTTCGAGCGAAATAGCCAGTTGCATTCCTCCCCTTAAATTTTTCAACCGTAATACTCGCGCTTCTAGGAATGCTCATCAGTTTACCCTTGAGTCCAACTTCGGACGTACTATTAAGTACAGAAAATCTTTCTTTAGCCGTACAAAGCGAATGTGGAATACTTTACCCGGCTCTATTTTCCCCTCCCATTTTGATATTCAGAAATTCAAAACCAATGTGCATCGGTATCTCCTCTTGCATCCTTCCCTACTTTCCTAACGCTCGCACTGTGCTTGTTCATTTTAAAGGTAGTCAAAACCCCTTTAGTGCGCGCATCCGTTAATCAAAAAATATTGCAAGTTTTGCACTTGGAAAAAAGTCTAACTCGAGGTTTTGATCTAGTTTGATCAAGGATACGAGGATAGAGAACAACGAAAAAGTGGGTCCCGCAATTCCACTTGTACGTCGATCTTATAACCTAGGTCGTTGAAGAGATTTTCAGCAAAATTGGTACTTAAGCGTCGTTGATATTTGCCTCGACTCTTTTTAATCTTTTTTTGTACCTCAAAAATAACGGTACCTGCCATACAAATTTGTTTACCGAAGAAGCTAAATCTTATTTATCTCGAAAACGTCTTTAACGATTTTGATAAACAAAATTACGTGCATCATGGTTGGTACCAACCAACAAAATTTTACATAAAATGTTATTAACGTTACCTGTCATAGAACGTTTTTTTATTTTCGATGGTTCAACGGATTCCAATGAAAACTTACAGATACTAGAACGTATAAATAATACTGTCGGACCAAATTCGAAAAATAAATATTTTTATTATAAATATTATTTTTTTTTGTGGAAAAATTCAATATTACAAAAACGGATGGATGATTTTTTGAAATTCTGTTTTTAAATTTAAATTGTTAAATACTTAAAATTGTCATATCGAAATTTTTGTTCAAATTTTTTTTACTATAATATAAATTTAAAAATATTTTAGCTATTCCTAATAATAATTTTGTACTTGCCATGTAATGGAACATAAGAGCAAGTACGTGCGATCCAGTCGTGCATTTTATTTATTTCATGTTTTATACATTCAAAGGGATTTCCAACTAACAATATTTTCATTAAATCAGAGAGTGTTTGCAAAATTTCATTTCAGTTATTTTATTAACCAAACAAATATATTTAAAGTGCAGCTAGTGTAATAGCCATGGAAAACCTGCTTCTTAGTGTTTTGCAATTTAACCAGTCCGCCTTAAGGCTAAGATTTTAACCGAAAAAGTCACAAAATATTTATTTTACGATTATCAGAAATTTTCAAAATGTTTCCCTTATCTGTTCTGCCAGAGGCCGATTATGATTAAACATTTGAGTTGTCCGCCTAAGCGAGACTTTACTGTATTTTATGATGTAATTCAAGTTAACTATGTATTTTTTTTTGATTGCCAAGAGTGTCGTTGTTGAGTTGTTCTACAATAGGTACAATAGGTATTGAGTGGGTGAAGCTATTGAAAATAACATATTTTTTCAAGCACTTAAAAAGGGCTTAGTATATAAATAAGGTCAGCTCACTCATAACCTTTCGGTGAAAATATAGAATACCGGGATTTGATTGAATTATAATTTATGTGACATTAAAGTTGAAGATACCTGCAAAAAATACAAAAGATTCAAAACTTCTATATTCAAATTATTCAAAAATTATGTTCTTATATCCTTACATCCTTACAAGGAGAGCTTTATTTATGAGTGTGAGCTTTCGAGATTAACGGGTCGTATTAGCGCAAAAACACGTATTTTCTGTTCCACACTTATCTATTTCTGAATTTATTTAAATTCAACAGTGTTTCCCAAGATTATACAGTATTCCTCGCCTGAAGGATCTCAACCAGTTTGTCAGAATTTGGTGTCAAATATCTGGGCGATGCAATTAATTGAAAACCTTAAACTGGTCAACAGTTCTCTTTAAGACATTATTCTCTAACGGGGCTATGATAGGCTATGATATGGGAATTCCATTTTCACAAGTCACAAGTCATTATCAGTTTCCCAAATTTGTTCTCTATTTGAAATTGGATCTGCATTAATATTAATAAGTTAATCCGAAGGCAGTAACATTAAAATCTTCCTCAAAATATGCATACATACTTTGAAATGTGCTTAAAATCCCTTTGGAATCCCCTTATGGTACTTTATCTACGAAGTTACTATATGATAACTTCCTTAAATAATCTTACATTATTCCCTATATGAACGAAGAATAAGCTTGAATTTATTGGTATGCAAATATTTTATTTTTTTTGTAAGATTAAACTTTGTGTCGTCAGCAAAACGTACCTTTTTTCAAAAGTACTCTTCTGGGTCTCGTATATATATATATGGTGTCAACTTAAATATTTATGTTCTTACAAAGTATTATACATTCTCATTTAAGCCTAAATTGTAATAATTTTCCCTGCCCTCTCTAAACACCTCATTCTTCAAGGTTTACACAAGTGCTTTTCTAAGCAAAAAAACAAACAAAAAAAACATTCTCATTAATTATGACTAAGGGGGTGTTGTAGGGAAATAAAAAAACATTCCCTTCCTTGAATATTTTAACATAACGTGTGAAATCCCAGATGTCTATGCTACTTCATACATTTTATTTCAAACCTTGGTGTGTGCAGGGGAACTTTAAAACTCTTAAAAAACAAATCCATTATAAAAGATGGAAAACCTGTTAGTTGAGTCACACGAATTTGTATTATGGTAGCACTTATTTTTCTAAGACGGTCTTTCTCTAAAACATCAAAAATTATGTCTCAATTAAGATAGTACATCATATTCTTTTTTGCATTATACACGAAAAGCACGAACATTGTATAAAAATGAAAAGTTTTACAGTATGGGGGATTAGGTTTCATTTTCTTGGTGATCTTATCATTATTCAGTAAAATTTACGACAAATTTACCACAAATTTACGAACAATTTACGACATTTTTGAAATCAATAACACTATTTTGGTAATGCTTATTTGACTGTAAAATCATTACAATTAAGAGAGATGCAAACATTTTATTGTTTCACGACAAACTTACGACAATGAATAATAATAGGTAAGTAAAATATGTTTCATAAAAATTTTGAATTGGTAACGCTATCTTGACATAACTTTAACATATTGTATATATGCAATGAACTTATTTGAGTCAATCTGAATTGAACCCAACGCTTGCGTTGACATGTTCTGAACTGTTTTGTCATTAACGTTTCTGACATTGTTGCAGATTTTTATCAAATGTATTATGGAAAGGGAAAAAAAAACTAACAAAAAGGGTTTTTTTTTTAAGTTTTGTTTTTTTTTTAAACAACAACAGTTTCGAATATTATTTTCGATTTTTCTGTGAACTTACAGTTCACACTCAGTTCTTATGGAAATATCTATAAGATAGCGTACACGAACACCAGCGAATCGAATTCTACAATAGTAGTAAAAGCACCAATCCGGAGTACGTGTCATAAAGGTAGACATTTTGAAAGACTTAGGTTCCAGAAAGGACAGTGGAAGCTAGATTTTTGGAGCATTTGCCAAAAAATTATTTAATCTGTTCATACAATAGTGAGAAAGTCGAAAATGTGAAAAGTGGTTCTATCGGAAGTACCGTTAATAAGACGCAAAATTTAATATGTTTATATTGAAAAGTAGAATGCATTTATATAAAACTACACACATTTTTTATCAAAACTTTTGGAGCAGTTTTTGAGAAAGAAAAATAATTTTCTTAACTGTTATTTAACATTTGTACGGCACGTATTGTTGTTTTTGTTCTTAGGAAACATTTTTGTTTAAGTATTCACGATAATGTCAAAAACTACTAACTACAAAGTTTCAAAGAAATCGATTGAGTCGTTTTAGAAATATCGAATTTAAAAAAAAAATTTAATTAATTAAAATAAATAAAAAATTAATTTTAAAACATGAATTTTGAAAAAAGTTGGCTTAGAAAACTTTTTATAAAAATCGTTGGAACTGTTTTTGAGAAAATAAGATTTATCTTTTTGGCTTAAAAATAAATGTATGGCAGGTACAGTTATTTTTGGTCTTAACAAAATACATATGACCGAAAAGAAACATTTTGTACCTACCAAGTTTGATGAAAATCCATCCAAACATTTATGTTGTAGGCTCGCTAACAGATAGATGGATGGACAGACCAACAGACACACAGATAGACATAATTGTGGGACCCACTTAGTTGGTCTTCGCTATTATCATAATGTCAAGTTTGATCAAAATCTCGACATAGGTTTTTTAGGAATCCAAAATTTGCCATAAAATAGTAATAAATAAAGTAATCAGAATTGTGAATAAAAGTAACCTCAAATACTCTAAAGTTTATTTCTTCTTTGGTAAATCTTGGAGCTCCTGATGAATACCTTCACGCAATTTAAAACAAACAAACATTAAAACTGGTTTTAATTGTACGTTAGATACCATGATACAAAACTCATTGAATAAGTGCAACCTTACGTTCCAGACTATGATTATCTAACAAAATTGCTGTCAGAATTTATTGTTTTTGCTAAGCGCTTCAGCACTAGAAGGGGATTTATGCAAAGAAAAAGATGTATATTAACCATAAAAACTCGCAAAATGAAAGCCCAAAGAAAAAAGGTAAACAGAGAGATAGATAGAACGATAAAACAATGGAAACCAAGGAACAAGCAAGTACTTTCCCATATTTACTAGAACAAAAATGCATAAAAAGACCTGTTAACGTAAACAATGTTGATGGGCCATACCCGGAAAATTATCATAAATCCTTCTGCCATGGAATTCGGTTGGAGTTAAAGCCCTTTTCTATTCAACACTATGCCGACCAGCCACACGAAGAGAAGATGTCTTCTTCTCTTAAGCGTCTATCAGGAAACAACCACAGTGTGTTCTGGAAAAGATAAATTAATAAAACTGAAGTTCCTATTCTCGAACCAGATCCTGATGGATGATTTATGCTCTTCTCTTGCTATTACCAACACCATATCAGTATCTTTGTCGTGTTCTAATTGGAAAATCTGCTGCTTTTACCTTCAAAACTAAATATGAGACTTTATCATCAGATTACCATCTCTAGGGCAAAACAAATTGTTCTTCGTTCCTTTGAATTCTACACCATCACGTTGAGTCGATGTTCGCCGACCGGAACTATTCCTAAAGGACTTTTTCAATATACATACCTTCCCGATTCCCTTCCAGAGAGCTTTAATAAACAACAACCTGGCAGAGTTCAGTTTTGTTGATTCGCTTGTGTTCCGCTTTTATGATGTAATTCTATGAGATAACAATTTCGTGTGACCGTTTAACGAGTTTTTCCTTAATTTTTTTCCGCTTCGTTTCCGACACGGAAAGTTATTTATTTATTTGGGTCATTCTTTCAATTATAAGACAATTTATTTTGATGTTTTTTTTTTATTTCTAACGAACAAGCCGAACAAACGAAACATTAAAAATGATGGGATAGGGCACTAATTTGATAATAAATGCTTTCAGCGCTATCAGAATGTATGTTATTATCAGTAACCTATTTCAATTCTCATTGACTTATCGAGTTATTAAGTCCATGCAATTCAATTATTGTACTCGTGATAAATAAGAACGTCTTCCCCAACGAATAATAGGGGAACCTTTTCAAATGCAAAGAAGTGTGTGATATTTGGAGTGGAAATGTGAAGTGTGGCGTATTCGAATTCAAGGGCTAGAATTGAGGTTTGCTTGTGTGGTGATGATCATGATGTCATCATCAGTTGATTTTCCTCCAACAATTTCAAGTTAGAAAAGAGATGATAATACTCTTACATAGATTCGATTTGATGCTGGGTGATAAATAATGCTCTAGTGCTGATTGATTTATTGTTGTTTCTTTTACTGGACCTACATCGAGAGAGGCTGATCTTCATGGTGCAGTTGGACTAAAATATGAAAAAAAAAAGGATAATTGAAAGAAATGGAAATACATTGACAGAAATACGTTTTTCATTAATAACGGCTCCATAAGAAATGAAATTTAGCCAAGTTATTTATCTTATAACTTTGACATGAAAAGATTATCCAGAAAACTTACTTTGACCAGTGTTCATAGATAAGTGGTTTTTCCTGTTTGGTATGGGGAAATATTTAAAATTTCTTATAACATATTTTTCTTTAGTATTTTTTTTTTCGGGAACTTTGTTTTTAAGGTAGAATTATGCATAATAGCCTTAAGCTGTCGATAGCTAATATCATAAACCACTCCTGGTGGAATAGACTTAGCGGGAGTGCATATAAAGGATCTGGTGTTTGCGGATGATGTAGTCTTGTTTGCATATTCCCCCGAAACCCTGCAACTCATGATCAACAGCGTGTATGAATACTGTCGGTTATGGAACCTCATAGTCAATGATTTTTAGAATAGTTGCTGGAGGAACTGCATTAAATGAAAAGTTGAAATTTAATTGCGGAAATATAGAGAGCGTCAACGAATACAAGTATCTATAGGTGTTTATTTTTCGAAAAACTTAAGTATGGAGAAGAGCATTTCAAGGAAAAGCTATAGAAGGCAAAAACTGTCATTAATATTTCTTGGAAAAGATGGTTTCGAATCAAAAACATAGCACAAGGTATTTCAAGCAGTTGCGAAGATCATTCATCTATATAATGCACAGTCTTGGGAATGTAAGAATTTTGACGTAGTTCAGCAACTCCTTAGGTTTTATGTGAAAAGGTTATTTTAACTGCCAGCAAACGCACCAAATTATGTTATTATGATTCAGTGATAGCCCTATCACCTCTGTTTATAAAAACGCTTAAGCTCCAAGCGGATTATTTGGTTAAAGTCATGACGATGCCCGAAACCCTACTCACAAGAAAATTAGCCCTTAAAGCTTAAAGTGGTTGGCACTGGATGGCGTAGGGATGTATTTTGAGTTTGAATGTTAACATTGAGGATGCATCGACCAGTAAAAGAAATCTCTACGAAATAATAGAAAAAGTAGACGAGCAGTGTAGAGCTGAATGCAATGCTGAAGCATCTGGTTCATTGTACAGATCAAACCAGTCTTCAAAAGATTGCTACAATGGCAAGGCTTCGAAGTGAATTGCTCAAGCTAAACTTTATTCCTCATAGAGTAGATTTGCCATTGGAATGTAGTATATGGAACCTATCGGAACAGGAAGATGTTATTTACTTCGTTGGAAGATGCCCAACTCATAGAGAAACGAGGTGAAGCGTATTTCAAAGTGATTTCTTATCGGAGGATCAGTTTCCTATGCAGCTGACTCTATGAGTACTTCAAAATATCTTTAAAATATAAAGAAAGAAGACAAAATAAAAATATGTGAAAAATAAGTTACACATTATTAAATAATAAAACATTTTAAATATTATTGTCAAACGTCGTAAATTAACATGCGGCAATTTAAAATTTAAGGATAGTTTATTACAAATAATTTATTATGTTTTATTATGCCATGATAGCAAAGAGTTTTGTATAAATAATAATTGTAATATCAATAGAAAAATTTAATAAAATCAATAAATATTTTTAAAAAATCAACCATAAAAGTAGATGTTATAAATGTTCGAAAAGAGAAGTTAGTCTATTTCCACTCAAGTTTTTTTCTTTCGTCTCTAATCTACAAAATGTTAATTTCACTTACGTGAAATGAGTTCTTTCCCTTTAAAAGTAAAAGTGAATGAAACTTAAGTGAACAAATCCGGAGTTCATATTTTTAACTCTTTTTGTTTTTTTTTTGTATTGAAAAATTTAAATAGTTAATATAGTTGATAGAAAAATTGTAGTAATTTTTCCCTCCAGTAGAAAAATGGTGGATGATTTTTTTTGGATTTGAACCCTGTGCATTTTTTTTGTTCAAAAGTTATTTATTTATTTACAAAGAAATTTATTCTTGATTTAAAAAAAGTTTTTTTTTGTTTTAATATAAATTAGTTTTCCAGTTTAAGTCCTTTTTTAAAATTTTACCTACGTTGAACATAAGTTTGATATTAGAAAAATTTGAAATGCGATCTTAAGCTAGTCGAATATGAGGTGATATTATTATTTTTGTGCAGTCTTCATTTATTTATTTTTTTTACGTTATTTATTTTTACGTTAAAACAGATCAGGCACTCTTTGCTACTTAAAAAAAAAACGCGGCACCTCTTGGTGGTATGGAAAAAGATACATTTATTTTTATTTGGATTTAGTTTAATTTTTCTTAGATTTAGTTTACGATCTACATGTTTCTGTTCATGAAATCTAAATTAATAGTTGGCAACCCTATCGATATTTGTGAAAGAAATATTCCAATTTATAATACTCACTGCGGCAACCATGGAAAATGGAAAAGCTTTATAGAAATAGAGATAGCTTATTGAAATCCATAATAGTAATTGAACAGAATATAGAACCGCCTATCCAGCCACAACCAAATTAGAGAGATTGAGCAGGTTACCAAAATATTTGCAATTCTATTGTTCACAGGGCATACATATATGTGTAATTAGAATTAATTACAAAAATTAA
Organism: Philhelius pedissequus; assembly: GCA_910595825.1. Lineage (NCBI taxonomy): Eukaryota > Metazoa > Arthropoda > Insecta > Diptera > Syrphidae > Philhelius > Philhelius pedissequus. Next base: position 82,889,357 of record OU343163.1, read on the forward strand.
ATGTTGCACGTGAAACGCATCCACGGTATCAGAGCAACCTCCACATAACCGTGATGCAAAAGTAATGAACAAAGACATAACCTGGTACATCAAATGCAACGCAAAATTTTGAACATGCAGAATTTTGTTAACCAGAATTTCGAACCGCTGCCGAATTTAATTATTGATAGATTGCTACAAAGTACATCCAGATGAGATGCTACTGACCCTTCCACAAATATTCAGAGAAAACTGCGCTAGAAAGTTATCGCATCAATCAGAACTGTTTTTAAACTAAAAGTTACGATTTTTATAAAGCGTTTCCCAAACAGGTTCGTCAATTCTACATACCGCTCTATCAATTTCATACTTTTTGAGTGGGTTGTCGGCGCGATTTCCTTGGTAGGGCTACTGTCACTACATAAACTGTCAAAATCGATTGAGGGGTGGCTCTGATTTAAAATTTTAACCAACAAGCTGCTGAGATACCGTACTCTATATTTTGAATCTTAACACGCGTCTTATCTTACATCTTTTTACTACCAAAAAAACACGAAAGAAACTAAGACTAAGGATGATACCAAGACCAAGACCAAGACGAGAAAAAAGCTAAACCAAGATCGAGACGAGACTCTGTTAGGCGAGACCGAGACAGAGATTGAAATTTTTTGATTTTGACGAAACCGAGACAATACTAACAAAAGTCTCGCCTGGTCTCGTCTCGTTGCCACGTCTTATTCTAAAAGTGACCAGTATTTGGTTGATTTTACCTTATAAATTTGGAAATTCGTTGCGAAATTTTATGAATTTTTTGTAAATCTTGAATATCCTTAAAATATTTTTGTGTAAACATAAAATTGAAAATAAATTTTATTTCAATAATATTTAAGCAAAGAGCGGATTTAGGTGTCCCTTAAATAAAAGATAATGATACATAACGCTCAAAATTTTTATATTCTTCCATTTTAAATAAACCTTCTACCTTTAGCTCATTCGGTCATAAAAGTTGATGTCGATAACGAAATGTCTCTTTCTTATCTCTTTCGGTTAACAAGTAACTCCATAAAGACAAGGTTTGTTACACCTTATGAAAAAAAAACTTATAAAATAAAGTAATTCACTTCCACATGGATTACTAACTTTTATTGAATCACTTTTTCACTCCCATCATGCACGTTTTGCACACACTTACGTCAATGTTCGTCATATAAGGGAAGTGTCTAAGTTCTAAGGTTAAGGTACTGGCATCTTTTGTTGCAATGTGTCAAATACAAAAAAAAAAAAAACACTAAAACATATTTAACACTTTGTTTGTGCAAAAAATAATATAAATGTATCACGAAGTTCAAAACAGAAAAATAAAACTTAAAACTTGTGTGGTTTTTTATTGCTAGGATATTTTTTAGCGTCACTAGCCTCCATTATTGTGCAGTTCTTCCTTGACATTTTTTTTTTAGAGTTATGTAGGTACTATTAATTTTATATCTTTCGAAGGTGAAGGCTAAAATTGCTCTGCACTTTGCGTGGTAGTTTATTTTTTTTTACGATCCTTTCACTCTTTGAAGAGAGTCTAAAACTCATTCTTGCGAAAGCCAAGTTCAACCAAGTTCAGCACACACAATATAGCGCCAGCATGTCATTATTATTATTACCCCTTTCTCCCCTATGTCAATTCGCAAATGTACACAGCATGCCATTCCATTTGTTCTGAAAAAAAAAAAAACGAAACGACAACGCCAACGACGACAATGAGGACATGAGGTCCCTCCAATTGGAGGTATAGGGCGAAGTATTATGTCGCAATTCCATTTGGCGAATTTCATTTCATAAAAGTCTTCGTTTTGTATCCTGGATAGAGTACGTGAATATGTGTCCTTTAGTGCTCGTTTTTAGTGCTTTATGAGGTCGACTCGGATGTCAGAACAGTTTTGTGCTTCTTCGGTGTGCCATCTTGTGTTTGCTAAATAGATGCACATTCATATTTAATACGGAAGGGAGGTGGCGGTGAATAGTACAAAAAGGAAATGGAACCTAGGTTGGGCCCTGCAAACATTGTGGGTGGTGCTGATTTTATGGTCTGTAGCTTTTTTGTTGTTTGCTTGTTGAGGGCAAGGGCGAGGGAGGATTTGGCTTGGCATACATATGTAGAATCTAGGTAGGCACATACATGTCCCTATATCTTTTCTCCAAAGGACTACTTACGTGCTTAATATGCTGGAAAATGTCTTTCTTTATATGTGTGTTTTGGCATGGCCTCAGTGTGATAGTATGTTGGTCGGTATCGAGGGACTCATCATACGTAAAATAAGGGAGGGAAGATTAGGAATTTGTTTGCTCATGCTGTTAGGGACACTTAAACTATCACTACCGATATGCAGAGTGAGAGAAAGAGGCTATAAGAAACGTCCAGCTATTAGAAAAGACATGGATTTATCTATACATAGACTAAGACTTCTGTGTAAACTATATAGTCCTTAAATTTAATTAAAAATCATTGTTTTCTAAGGCAAAAATATTAAATTGATTTCCTCCTAATTTGAATATGCTTCTGGGAAGTATGTATAGTTTAGTGGTTACCCAAAGTAAAGTAAAGTAAGAGATTACACAATTTAGGTATATGGAGCTTGAAAATAAAGTTTTAGAAACTATGGGATGGTACAGTAATTTATCTTTACCGAAGATAAAAGACGGAATATATTGCATGGAGCTTAGTTAAATGAGGCAATCGTTGATCAATATTGATAAACAATAAGAAAAGCTTAAATGCCCATCGATTGTAGGTTATTTTTTCAAAGCAATTTTTTTTCGACTTCTTAAACTTCCCTTGAGGGCTTACTTTAACAACGTTTTTAACATAAAATATTGATTTTCTCTGAAACGTAGTTTCATTTCATCAAACTGGTATGTTCTAATTATGGGTTGGTACGCCAAATTCTTTAAAATTTTGGGATAGATGTTTTTTTTTGCAAATTTAAAATTCAAACCGTTCCAGCTGTCGGGAAATACAGCTCTTCGAAGGTGATTTGGCGTTCTTCAAATTCGATCCGCCAACAAAATTGATTAAATTCGAAAATATCGGACATAATACCGCCATCTTAAATGTCGAAAGCTTCACAGACGCCAACATCGAGTCGGACCAATACTTGGTAACAAAAGAACTACAACAGACGTCCCTGGAAAATTATTACAATAGACATCTGGAACCATTTCGGGTTAAGCAGTGGCTCACAGAAAGCCCTCTAACTATTAAGTACTGATTACCAGTAGCAATACTGTTCATTGTTGGTTTAAGTGTCCAAACATAACGAAACGTTAGAAGAAGAATGCATGTCATCGAATGCAGCAGAAAACGAGGACTTCCAATTTGTTAGGTTAGAAGGGGTCACCTACTCCAAACGAAGAATATTCTTTCTTTCGAGAATGTCGTTCAACACGGATGACTTCAACGAAAATTCTCGTTAGGTAGATAATGGTAGAAGCGTACTTGGACTTAGAATCACTCTATATACTGCTATAAGCAGTCATCAATGGATAGAAACATACCATATGCAACGATCGACTAAAGCTAAGTAAGAAATGTTGTTCAGGAGCTATTTGGTTCAGTTTACACCTATTGAAAAAGTAAAAAAGATATAGTGTGAAGATATGTGCACCGAGTAAGTGTTACTGATACTGAATGGCGTTCGATTTCCAAAATAACGGACACGCATTGTGACTTTGCCGATTATCTCTCATGGATAAGACTTAGCACTTCAGCCTTGCTGGGTGTCGCAAAAAAGGGCAATTCCAGAAAACTGTAAGGCTAATATACTCTCAAAAAGTGGAAGAACAATACCCTCTCCTTACAAACAGAAAAGTTTTTGCTATATCCATCGCTTCATCAAAAGACCAATATCACCAAATAAGTGCGATAAAACACTTCGGCCTAAAGCTGGATTTGAAGCGCGCTAAGTGTTTGAGTTATTTAGGTCCATAATAGGTGTCATAACTTTCTAATGGGAAGCTACATGGATGATGAAACAATTCTTCAGTTTCTTTGCAGTGCCCTGGTCTTTCCCAAATTAGTAGACTTCATCTGGAAGACTTCTAGTACAATGACGCAGTCTATTCTTGCAGACTTTATAAGGAGCTTTAAAAGTTTTAACGAGTGTTTTGAATTATGTGGTATGACATACTCGACCAAAAATTGGTCTAAGTGCATCAGTGTCCGCTGACAGCCACTTCAACCTAACCTATCCCAATTTTTTTCCCAGGGACTCAGGACAGCTACATATTTAATTGCATCTACCATATTTGCTTGTGGGAATCCTATACGAAATACCACCCATGTTTTTATTTTATATTGCGAATTTTTAAAAAAAGTTTCATATTTCTGAACAAAAACCACTTGGACTAATATTTAAATAAACATACAATTTTTGTAAAAGATATAAACCTCATACATTTTTTTTTCCTAAACCTTCATTCATTTAATCTGCAAACAAAACTAAAAAAAATAATTTACCTGGCGCCCAATCCATTCGAATCCAAATGAATATAAGTTCCATTCATTCTTATAGCACCAACATACCAATACTATAGCATCCTATGGAAATCCACGATGAAATACCCATAGCATATCATGGAATAAATCAACCATAATATGCATTTTCAATTACCCCGTCAGGTCTTGACCTTAACCATTCCCAATGCTCATAGACGACGACACACCACACCAATTCGTAATTTTCTCTTCACAAACCTATAGTACCTAAATGAATAAAAAAAAATTGAAATAAGCTATTCAAGGACGATATTCCCCCAAAAGGCATTCCTATAGAGGTAAATCCGGTATACGAGTATGTGCATATTAATATATAATATTATCCCTTCTATCAGATACACTAACATAAAACAGATTTATGAGTTGCATTCCAGACAACTTCGTGGCTACCTCACAGATGAAACCACCACCATCACCACCATCAAATATACCGCAAAATCAGTATTCCCCACAGGATCACCAGCCAGTAGGAAAAGAACCAGTACACAAGTTCCAGACACCCTTTCTGTATACGAGTATATGCACATATTTTTGTTGTTAAAATACAAAATCTATATTTATTCCATTTCACATATGAGCCTGACAGTACCTACCAAGACCAACATTATTCCCAGAACTCAGTTAAATTTCAATTTTCAACTCTCAAATAAAATAATAAAACGGAAAATAAAATACAAAAAAAAAAGAAAATGATGTTCACTGAATAAAATATAACAAACGACACTGAAGCCGCAGTCATTTTATTTGAGGAAAGGTCCTTGTGTTGTGTTGTGTCTTAAAAGAACACAGCACAAACTGCTGCAAGGATATTTTCACAACATCCGTACACTGAGTATACCAAAAATGGACGGAACACGGAAGATATAAAAGAAAGGATGCGTGCTTTTTTCGTGGACAAAATGTGTCTCGAACAGGCGGTTTGCATTATAAGAAACCAGGAACATATGATGTGGGAATATGTCGTACGAGTATGCTCGAAATTTGAGAATTTATTGATACTCACAGAATTTGTGTGGTTTGCTCTTTCTGATTCAGTGCGGTAGTTCGGAGCTTGACAGTGTAGGGAAATACGTTCCGGGAACATAGACCATGGGTGGACTAGGTGGCCTTAATTCCCTCTGCATGTGAAGAAGTGAAATAAGAGTGGTTTTGGGAGAAGACAACAATAATAGAAAGAGTGCTACGCGGGTTCTGCCAGGCGAATGAACAAGCCCTAGATTTAGAGCTAACATCATTTAAACTCGCAAAGCTCTGATTTGAATTATTGATCTGAATTTTATTGAACATTAGTTTCTAAAACGGTCCTTAGACTTTCTAAAGATAATATTAAAAGGTTGTACAATATATTCTGTAAAATCAAAACGCTTCCGATATTTATTACGCAAACTAAATATATTGTATCCTCTGGGGGTACTATTGCAAAATATTTTCTTAGTTATTTTTCAAGTGTTGAGAAGTGAAAACCTCCTCGAGTGATTTAATTAAATGAAAATGTCAATTTATTGGAAGAAATATTGCACCTAGCCAATAATATTGGGAGCTATCGTGAATAAAAATTTCCCTGGAAATTTTTTGTGAATGATGCTCAAAAGTTTCCCTCAAAATTTTTTGGTATCGGGAATAAGCTTTCCCTGGGAATTTTGCTGTCATTTAATATGATTTTTTATTCGAGGGAAATTTATTCCGTGGGAGATTCACGGTCGCAGGAAATATTTCGAGGGAATAAAATATTCCGTGGGAAACGAATTTCCCTGGGAGATTCCCGATAAGGCCCATTGTGCAAAATATTGCACAATTATATTGAGCGTCTAGAGACCGCTTAAGTGGAGCTCGTTCCTAGCTTACAAAAGTGAAAACTATAAGTTGATTAGTAGACTTCGTTCCCGAGGATTTATTTCCCCGAACCAAGTTTGGCGGCCTCTTAAATTTAGATCGGTCTTACTCCTCTAACAGAATGGGTTTCTTGTTTAACGTATACACCTGCCGGTTACGGCTTTATTACACGGTGGGCCTACCCACGTACGGACTCAACGAGAAGGCATGAGTGTTCCTTATTACAAACATCTATTTATGAACGACAACACCGCCACTCATAATATACACGAATTGTATAGTAACCACAGCCACTGCGAGCTCTCCGAAGAGGCCTTCCCAAGACTTGTATTTTCGGGCATTAGCGGGAAAATAGTAGGATACAAGTCCCCGCAGTACCGAATTACGGTATTACTGGAGTCTTTTCATCCACCTAAGTGAAGAATGCACTACCAGGTTTTCTTCGGCGAATGACTACCCAGGAACGATAATCCTGCCCTTTTTTATGTCTTGCAACTCAACTTAGGGACAAGGGAACCCTATGTAGAAATTATTCCTCACCATCGGGATAATGGATCATCGTATTTCTACTATAGACAAGGCCATATAGACCTTGCCACATGGCTAGTATCCCACACTAGCCATATTAAACTTTCGTTCTAATCCTCATCTTGGTAAGCAGGGGCTTCGTTTCCAGTTCCATAGAACCTTCCACTTACCGCTACCACCTCAGAGCTACGCCTTAACCAGATAGATTAGCCGCCCAGTGCAGAATAGCCTCATTAAAGCGAGCTAAACATTCCTGAACGTTGCCCGTCTTTCACCATGAGGATGTACTATCTTGGCTCATCCCGACGGACCAGGAAGAACGGCTCCATTGCAAAGCAACTTTCCGTATATTCCCTTAGGCCCCGTCGATCAGATTTCCCGAAAGACACTCCTCTAACAGGTGTCTCTATTTCCAATTTCTCACTTTTTTTCAGATGCCATGCTCTAAAATAGGTACTCTTCAAGAATTCTTTGCAAGATGCGCTGCTCTTTCTTCTATCTTATGCCGTACAAAGAAATAGATAAATTTGTTTAAACTTTAATTTCCAACCATTTCCTACTCGTATTTGAGCAATCCAACCATAATGTTGGCATTTTGGTACGTTCGAACCATTATCAGGTTCGAGAAGTGTTGAGAAACTATCAATACTTATTTTTCATGAAATACTCTATACGAACATGAAAGAACTGTCAAAAATTACAGAAGGATTCATATGGTAACAATTAGACCAGAAAATTGAGATATCACCTCAGTAATATCAAGGTTTCTCAACAAAATTTTCAATTTTGCTCTCAACCACTGACAAAAAAAAATGCTAATTCGACTACTTATTTTTTGACAGATCAACCATTGTGAGATTTAATTTTTCTGAATTTGCTAATCACATATGGACTGCAACTCCTAAAATTCTCTTGGATAAAATTAGAAAACAAAATCTAAAAATGACCATTTACTATCCTTGACCTCAACTGTAATGTTTCATGTTTTTCAATATTGTATTTTATATCCAAATAGCAAGTCGCATTTCTCCCCTCAAACTATTCAACCGTGATACTCGCGTTTCTAGGAATTCGCATTCTAATTCTTATTCTAATTCTCATTCTAACGCTTGAAGCCAATTGACTGATATACTGTCAAGTACGGAGATTCTTTCTTCAGTCGTACAACACGAATGTAGAATGGTTTACCTGGCTCCATTTCCACTTTAAATTTTGATACTCAAAATGTCATTGTCCGTGATCATTTTAACGGTAGTCAAAACCCTTTTAGTGCGCTTTTCATTATAAAAAAATTAGCAGTGCTATCTAGAAAAAAAACACAGTTTTGTTAGATCAACCATTTCTAACATACCAAGTTTAAAAAACTGCAGAAAAACAGTCGTATTTCATAAATTTATTTGCAAATCCGTTACATCACTCTTAAAAAAGCAAGTAACACTTGAAATCTGTAATCCTTGTAAGTTTTGCAAAAGAATTTTCTAAAATGTTTTCGTTAAGTTGTTGTTTCCGAGAAAAACCGCACACATCATCATCAACCCACACATTACAACACATTTACCATCACCCTTCTGAGGAAAAATCTTGGTCTTGGAAGATGTTTTCCATCACTTCTCTATCTCCCTCCCTCCGGCCAAAATGGTTTGTTAGTGGAACAACGAAAGGCACACAAAAAAAAATAATAATATCCAGAACACACATCCTGGCATTATAGTTACCTTCATACCATACCATACAATACCAACCAAAGGACGCTCATGATGTGGAAAATCCGTTTTCTATGTAAAACCATCTTAGTGGAAAAGTTCTCATATATGAGGTCCATTACAAGCATATTTAATGGCGAGGCATATTTAAATAGAAAAGGCATTGTGAAGGAGTCATTCTGCATAAATATACATTTGCTGATATTGGGTGCGGTTTCACCTCTTTTAGGGAAAAGTTTTAGATGAAAGAGAAAAGGCCTATCGAAAATTTGATTTTGTTTTGTATGTAAATGGAATATTCTCGTAAAGTTAGATTTTTGCGCCTCCAGCTCAGGGTTCTTAGTTTATTTATACATTTCTAGAAAGTATCTGCGTATGGCATGAATGCCTGTACACAATACATTGTGTAAATCTGTAGTAGGTATTTTTGAAGCTTTAACATTGAGATTAATTCACGTGAAAGATTTTATCGGAATACTTTTTAATATTTTTTTTTGCGTTTTGCTTCTTGAGCGGATTTTCTTAAAAGATTTTTTGGTCTTGTACATGCGTTCATAAATTTGTGTTTTGGATTGAAAAAGATGCTTTGAAGATTATATGGTTACCACAAATCTGAACATAAAAAGGTAGATATTTGTATTCTTCAAACTCAAAGGTTAAAAGTCAGTATATGAATACCAACTCGATGGAAACTTTCTCGTAACGTATTTTCAAGAAGACTTGCTTGTTCGAAAAATTTGGTATTCAGGGATTACCAAGTAGAAATTAAAGGGTTGTATAATGGGATTCATATATAAGTTTAGCGAAAGTCGTTTTAAATTCCGAATAAGTCTATAATCCCTTCCCTAACTTGACTAAACCGCATGGATGCGGCAACGGATACCTATACGATACTCATCAACAATGAAAGGAAACCGCAACTTAGTCATATGAATAAAAATCTTTGAAAGCTCCTTTTCTTTTCTTTCTTGATTTCTTGTTTTTCATTCCAAATAATAACTTGTAGATTTTTGTTTTAAGAATTTTAATTGATCTAGATTTAATTTCTAAATTGAAGCCTTAGTTTAATTGAGCTCACTAGGTTAATTTTAATAACAGGCGGCGCTATGATTTTTTTTCACGAGAGTATATTTGTTTTCATAAACTTTTTTCAAAACGCAACACTTTATAAAATGGCTTAAATGAAAAAGGCTTAGGAGATTCAGCAATGTTTCAGCCCATAAAAAACAGTTGGTAACTACTTTGAAAGGAACAGCATTGTTTGCCAAAAAAATTCAGTTTATAATTTTCATGAAAAAATCATATGAAATTCAATTAATAGAAGTGTTTTTCTATAGTTTTTCCTTCAATCTTAACTTAGGATCTATGTATGATATTTAAAAACATTTTTATTAATTTTTCAGTAGTAAGGTAGTTTCATATCAAAACTTTGTAAATTGTGCAATATAGGTTTAATGAAAAAATGTATAATAATTTTCAATAAATATGAAATTCGCCGTCATTTCAAAACTACTGTCTCTGAGCTCCAAATTTAATGTTCTACAAGGTTCTGAAAACTATTCTGAACTATTCAATCAAAATTGTTCGGAAAATTTAGTGTTGGAAATGGTTCGATAATTATTTAATGTGATGAATTTGCTTCGAGTTATTCATTCGAATTGAAAATTGTTTTAATAACTTCATAGCAGACTTAAATAAAGACTCAGAAACGTTTTAATCATAAAAATCGGACAGATAGTTTTTGTGGCGTTCAATTTTTTAGGTACTATAAGGCAATTTATGTATTCGTGCACAAAAAAATATAACAATGAAACATGACATTACGATCATAGCGAACACCAAAAAAGTGGGTCCCCCAATTCCGTCTGTCTGTCCGCGAGTCTGCAGCCTAAATGGTTCTATGGATTTGCTTCAAACTTGGTATATATTGTTTGTTCGGTAATATGCCCACACGTTTTTTTCATTTTTATTAAGACGACAAATAACAGTATCTCCCATACATTTTTTTCTGGCCAAAAATAAAAAAAAATTATTTTTCTCGAAAACGGCTCCAACGATTTTTATAAAAAAAAATCAGTTCATTAATGAAGCAAAAGGGAACATTTTAGTAATTTTTGTTTTGGGAAAAAAATGTTACTTTTGGTAGAGGTACCATTTTTGGATTTCGATTTTCTGGAAAACGGTCAATTTAATTTTTTTGAAATTTTTTGCGCAGAAGGTCAAAAAAAGTTTAAACATTATTGTAAGCCAAAATTTTTCAAAAATAAATTATTTTGGAAATTAAAAAAAAAAAAACTTTTTTTGTTGAAAACTCAAAACTTCAAAAACGGCTTAATGGATTTTTGAGACACTTCGTATTTGGTACTTTTTTGACATTATATTGAACAGTTTAAAAAACTATATTCCTAAGATAAAAAACAACGGTACCTCCCATACAAATGTTAAAAAAAACCGTTAAGAAAAAAATTTTTTTCTCGAAAACGGAATTAAAAAAAAAATGTATGTGTTCCTAAATTAGTACAGTCCACTTTTAAGTATAAAAATATTTTTTTTGCGTACTTCTAAACGGTACTTCCAATAGAACCACTTTTAATATTTTCGACAATGGTTAGCCACATTAAAGTTGTTAGCTACAAGAGCAAGTTCGTACGATGCAGTCGTGCATTTTATTTACTTTTGGTTAGGTATCGACTTGTTAGCTTCTACGTACATAAGTGATACATTTTGACGTTTGCAGTCGAAATAGTTATCAAACAGAAACTGGATTATGCGAACAAAAAAGTTTCGGTCTAATTATCAACGTTTCTGGATGAATTTTATCTATGCAATAGTTAAAGAACACCACAAAGAATCCATTTTTTAACCACCTGGTGCAAATAGTAACCAGTTTTTTTTTTTTTTAGTAATTTTGAATATCGCTTTTTTGAGAAATAATGGAGAAAATCTGCATTACCGAACATTTTTTATTATATATAATAATAAACATTATTAATATTTATCAACAAACATTTATAACACGAATTTAAATAACTCCATTTTCCTTTCATTCTAGGTAAGCTTGATTTTTTTGGATGCTCAAAAAAACTTAAATGTTATCTCTTCCGTAAGTTATGTTTTCCTTTGTAATTATTATTAGTTGTTTACTACTTTCTAACTTTAGTAGGTGAAACATGGTATTTTATCTGTTTATTCAAACTATTTCAGAAATAATTTGTTTTGAGCTTTTTGGCCGAAAGACACACATGTCCATCAAAATATTACAAAACTTCATAGCACAATTAAATATATTCGACGCTTATCAGGGCATATCCCTGAGAGTTCTTTCAGAACATAGAATTGTTATTTTTTTTTCAGAAATGAGAATACATCCTTCCACCAATATTTAATATTTATTTTTTGATTTGATGCATGCGCCCTTTCTAAATAGACCCTCCATTTGCGAAGCTAGATCAGCTCCATAAGACTCATGATACACGTTGTCGTTCTTAAGCTTTTTACTTGCGATATAGCTATCTACTATAGGGCAAGTTTTGCATTTGAAAAAAAATCGAACTCGAGATTTTAATCAAACTTGACATTACGATAATGGAGAACACCAAAAAAATGAGACCCGCAATTTCGTCTATCTGCCTGTCTGTATGTGTACCTGTCTAACAAGCTAAACCCTAAACGGCTAAAGCGATTTTCTTCAAACTTGGTACTTAAATACGAATACATTTTTGAATCTTTTTTTTTTGGCCCCAAAAATAACTGTACTTGCCATACAATTTTTTCTACCATCTTAATTATCCCCAAAATGACTAACAATTTTGAAAAAAAAAAGAGTGAGCACTTCTTTATGTGTAGTCTACATTTTGGTCAAATTTTTTTTTTACATATTTTGTTATTAACGGTACCACCCATACAACAATTTTTTTTTGATTTTCGACTTTCTAAAAGGTTTGATGGATTTCGATCAAAGTTTTTATATAGGAGGTCCTTGGAATTATAAAAAATACTGCATAGCGAAATTTTCGAAAAATATTTTTTTTTGTATTTTTGTAAAACAATATTTTTTTTTGAAAATTCAATATTTCGAAAACGTGTAGGTGATTTTTCTTATGATATTTGGATCTTATGTTAATATTATTAAATGTTTAAAATTGTCACACAATTTTTTTGTTTAGAAAAAAATGAAAGAAAATTTTGTGTATAAAAAATTAAGTAAAAGCAATTCTATGTTATTATTATTATATATTTAAATTCTAAATTGAAATCTTTTGCATACGATGTAATTAAACATAAGAGCAATTACGTGCGATCCAGTCGTGCATTTTATTTTTTAAGTCAATAGCTGTTCTATTTAATGGTTGCTGAAACTGGTGGTACTACATTATGTTCGCTGCTATTTCAAAGAGTCTACATAACTGGCTAAAACCATCATCCAGTTTCTGGTCACGTCTTTTCCCATTTCTTTCACGTCCTTTATCCCTTGGACACATAGTTCACCGAATTACGAATTGCTGTGAAATCTATCAGTCGGATATGCTAAGCTGACAAACTATGTAATTCGACGAAGATATCTTCGTTTCCGCCTTAAGTTTTCAAGTCAATGATCGCAATTTTGCCATAACTTTCCGGAAAGGTACATCAGTCTCGAGGAGTAATTAAACTTTTCCGCTTCCTTGTGCGTATGGACAGTGGTTTTAGGGTGATTCATAACCAGATGTCGGTCGTAACCGATTTCCCGATTTAGCAATCCACAACCTAACAAGTGCAAACCTTTATTATAATAAATTTCCGATGCTTTTTTCTGTACCATACCTAGTCGGATCCGTCATATCTTCTGAGTTGTACAAAAGTCTGCTTTAGAGAACTGGACAATTTACTTTAGAACAACGTGTGGCACAATCCGAACACAAAAAAACCCTCTGTGGATGTGAGAGCTGCCATTGGCTAATGAAGGGTTCACCAATCTCCGTCTATTTTTAAGCACTAACACCTTATACTGGGCTTATCTCTATGTTTCTTACTTACTTGCTTATTTAAGGTGGCGCTACAGTCCGGGGTGGACCAGAGCCTCAACCAACAAGCTTCTTCCAGTCGACTCGGTTTCTAATAGTAGCCGAAATACAGCCACTGTCTTTTGTCATTATTTTCGTCATTAAAAAAAAATGGCACGGAAGACTGGCATTAAATATTGGCATTATAATGGCGTCATGTAAATGCACAATGATACCATTTTGAAAATTATGGTACACACACCGCGAGGAAGAATGAACTTGCTCATTCTTTAATGGCAGATTGTCATTATCAATCAAACAGTCATTATAGTGCCCCCTATACATGCTTATCATTAATGATTTGATTTTACCATTATATTGCCAGTTTAATGGCAATTTGTCACTCGTGTAAATCCGACATAAGACTCAAATAGCAATTCATGATACAGGTTAAGTATGCGGAGTGTGCAGCACTATACTAACTTTTAAGATTCTATAAAGTGTAAGCTCTTATCGAAGCGAAAGTGATATACGCAAGCCTAATCGAAGCTAAAATTGAACAGAATTTTGGAAATGCACAAAATGCTGCTCACTTCAATTATTATTTTAGTTAAAAACCAATTGCTAAAAGTCTGTGCAATTCGCCTTCTTTTAGAGTTCTTAATAAAAAAAATAATTAATTTGTTGATATTGTTTGTTGATATTTAAAATCTAATTAAAATGTATTTTAAGTTTGAATTTTGTTGCAAAATCAAAAATGCGCACACTTACCCCGAGCACTCTACTGTTAACTATTCAGTTCAGCTTCTGTAAACCTTGTTCACAAAGTTAGAATATGTACTTAAAACTCTTCTTTTTTTTAAAACATTATTACCTCTAATCTCAACTAAAGCGTTAAATGAAAATAAAAAAAAAACTCTTCTTTTACCAATTACTCTAATTGCATATAAAAACTAGAGACTGGAATAACGCAGGTAGGTGTGCAATTTTTGAACTTCCTTTTATAGTATGCTCATGTAGAACTTTCATAACTTTCCCTGTGCTCTGGTCCCTATATACCTACACGGAAACGGACATCCCCATAACATTTTCAATGTGTTTTCATAGGAAGCCAGTAGGAAGTTTTTTTTTGTGAAATTTTGTATGAAACATCTGCTTTCGAAAGTACTGCTATATAAAGGTACTTGATGCTGTACGTGCGATGCATTTTCCTGTGCAGCAAACTTTCCCGCATAATATAGGTAAACGAAAAACCAGCACGTATCTATAGGTATGTACCTACATCGTGATGTAGGGAGCGAAATAATAAAATCCAACTTTTTTCCGGACAGACACATCCTTTCAACTTATCCTCTCTCCTACACAAAAATAAAAAAAAATCTCTACCCCATCACGTTAGCTAGAATGTTCTCGAAGCAAAGAGAGGATTCCTGCCATATGAACCGATTATTCAGCTCCTCTTTGGAAACAAAATAAAAGTGTCCTTTCTCAATTGACACATTAGAACAATTTAACACACACACACACAGCTCACAGTTGCAGCGAGCTTCTTTCAAAAAAAAAAGAAAAAAAAAAACAATCACTAGCGCATATCAAGTTTACGCCTGAAGGATTTACACTTTAAACTCTTCGTTTGCTGTCCTGCCGTCACCGCGCCGGTCGCCAAAAAAATTACATCACACAAGAATAGACAGCGAAAATTATCCCCTGTGATTCTATTTAAACCGAGGCGAGGACACATGACAGTATCCTGCGACCTTCAATTGTTTGTCTGACGCTTATCCGCGCATTCTTCCTGTGCAAATATATACCTACCTACCTACCTACCTATACCAATAGCGTTAGCTAAAGCTATAGAATACAAAAAATATATTATTTACATACCTTAAAACAAAGAAAAACAATCCTCTTTCAGAGCAATAATGACTCATGGGGATATTTCCTGCTTTTTGGTCTTCCTTCGTTACCGTTTTTTCTTCGTGCATTCGAGCGATGACACACACCGCACAAGGAAATCCAACGAAAGTAATAAAGGATTCAAAAGGGTATATGACATTTGTCATGGCACTGGCAATGGTACTGGCATCATCGGCATCTGGATCATGATCGGCGCATAGCATAAAGTTCTAATTGTATACCTACTGCAGAGATTGAGGCCGAGGTTAGCATAAGGATGCCTATAGGAGGGCTGCTGAGAATGGGGAAAATGAGACCGAGACGAAACCGAAACAGGCAGCTTGTGCCAGCCATCAGTAGTTGGCAACGATTCGGAGACAATTATGTCGGAGCTAATAACGATTAAGTGTAGATACGCAAATTTAAATAGATACATACACGTACAAGTATGTGTATGAGAATCGAAGAAAGGGTTGATGGAAAAAGTGGGAAACATACATACATAGCTTTCTGCAAAAAGGATCAGGCTGTTGGAAGATTCAACGAAAGGCAGTTAAGTGAATAAGAGATAATGTTTGTTTAGATATAAAGGGTTAATGGGTGACGACACTATACTATAATGTGCCTAGATACTTCTCAAAGTGACATAACTTGAAAAGGAATTTATTATTATTATTGTGCCAGACAACCCTTTGGTTGAATGCGATTTCATTTCATAAAATCGAATTAAAATCGAAAGTAATGAACTATGACTTTAAAGGATTTGATGGAATGGGATTTGTAAAAAAGGATAAGTAACATGGTGTTATATGTATTGATAATTTGAACTCTTGGGACTATTTCATGACCATGATTTCAGTGTTTTTTTTTGTATGTTGTATTTTTTTTTTTAATTTTTTTTAAATCAAAATTATATTGCTTCAACTTGACATTACGATGAAGTGAAAGATTTTTTTTAACCTAGCATCTGCATACTTTTTTACACAAAATTATCAAAAAAAATGACTTGGATTTTTTAGAACAGAGTTTTTTAATAGAGTAGAACCGTTTCTTTGACCTTAAACCCTTAAACGGCCGTAATAAGTGCTTTAAAGAATTAAATTAATTTTTTGATACAAAAGCTTATAATTAATTAATTATCAGCTTAAGAAATATCTTGAAGAACGGAAGCTGCTTCATGACCGGCAGTATGGCTTTCGTAGCAATAGGTCCACTAGTGATCAGATGGTACATATATCTCACCTTACAGTGGCACAAATCTTGATATTTGATATTTCAAAAGGCGTTTGATAGAGTTTGGCATCAAGCTCTCTTATCGAAAATGCGCGCATTTGGTATCGATGAATCTCTTCTTCGTTGGATTAGAAACTACCTTTCGGACCGCTCGAAAGAAGTTATATTGGACGGTTTCAAGTCTGATATTCATAGAACAAATTCTGGTGTGCCACAGGGCTCTGTTTTGTCTCCAATTTTGTTTCTCATTTTCATTTATGATGTCTTAGCTAGAAATTCTAATCCAATATATTGCTGACTACAGTACCTTCAACTTTTCATATTCGTTCTTAGATTCACATCCATGTTCTTCGAAAGTGGAACTTGAATGGCAGCGTTTAATTGGTTCATTAAAATCTGATCTCAAAACCGTGTAGAATTTAATGCGTCAAGAACTCAATGCTATCTTCTGTCGTTAAAAGAGTACACAGCATTCATGTCGCTATCAATGAATGGCATTTGCATTGAAGAAACCGATCAGCTTTCAGTCATTGCAATGTGCATCACGGACCATTTTTTATGGAAAGACCTAATATTCAATGTCGCCGCAAACGCTGCAAAGTGTTTGCGCTTTTTTCGATGATGCAAGAAATATGTATCCCCTTCTGATCTGCGGCTGTAATATATAAGGCCTTCATTCGTCCAAAGGTTGAGTACAATTGTCATATCTGGGCAGGTGGTCTCATAACTCACTAAAGTCTCCTGAAGAGAATCTAAAAAAGAGCTTTAAAAATGATATGATAGATTAATGACTAAAAAATTGCCCCTCTTGAACTTCATGCCTTTCATTGTTATATCGGTATTCTTGTAGACAATGTTCTTGTGAAATAACTAGTTGCATTCCTTCCCCAAAATAATTCCACAGTAATACTTGCGCTTCAAGGAATGCTCGACTTCGGACGTACTGTCAAGTATAGGGCTTTCTTCTGAAAACACGAATGTGTAATACTTTACCCATCCCAATTTTTCCCTCCCATGCTATTTATAGATTTAAAACCAATGCTTATTGGTATCGGTACGGTATTAAGGTTAGTCATAACCCCTTCAGTGCGCCCAAAATAAACAAAACAAAATAAAGAAAACAGTTTGAATAGTATTGTAGATCTGTTTTTGGGAATACCCGGTTGTACAAATTTCGAATAATATTTTTTTGGAAAATAGGGTAAAGTCGGGTGAAATTGCACCACTGGTGATATGGCACCATTTCAATATGTGCCACTTTATAACTTATATTTCCAAAAGAAAAAGAGCAACATATAACTCAGTCTTACGTAGGCCTTCATTGGATCCAGTCAATGGGTAAAGTGCTTGATTGCTAACTAGGACATATGGGTTCGATCCCCACGCTAGACCCATTCTTTTCTATACCTCCAATTTTAATTGGACGCCGCCCATGGGTTAAAATGAGACAGTCAATACCAGGTTCTCAAATGCACTGTGCCAAACTAATGCCGTGTAATTCAGGTTGCATTTAAAAGACCTTAGCTCTTACAGGCATATAGTTAAATTAACAAAAAAAAAATCGGAGTATTTTAAATTTCCAACCGGAGCTAAAAAAAATTTAGTAAATTTGAAGCAAAATGTGTTTTTTTAAGTAAAATTTATTTTACGGCGTTGTTGGGGGTAAAAAAAGTTCGACCGAATGACCGATACACGACACGACATGCCCCGACATGACACACTTTACAAAAAAAATGTATACCCAAAATCTTTATTTCTATGTAAATGCAAAATTGCTGAACCATGAATCAAAATTCGAACGACATTGATGTTTGTACAATTAGAAGATGGGGTCGTTATGGGGGATGTATTTAACCCAGTACGGGGCGGGTATCAAAAAATGTCAACTTCGTTGTTCTTTGACCGATTTCCATGAAATTTAAATATGTTCTAGATGACATAGAATTACGGCAGAAAAAATTGTTTTAAATTGGGGAAGTTTAACTTTTGGCGCTTGTACATAAGTACACACACTGTTCCTTTTCCTAGTTTCTCCGTTCTAGTAACATTTGGACGATTTTCTGAATCCCTAGATTCCTCCTTTAATTAGTGAGACGTTGGCTTTTCCCTGCTCCTGGTTGGTTCCTCCGTTCTAGAAAGATGTCGGGGATTCCCTGTATCTCTCTTCCCCTAATAAAGTGGTTATGTACTGTAAGGTCGTATTATAAGACTATGATATTAGCGGTATTATTAGACCATATCACCGTATTACTAAGCCGTATTTAACTAATATTAAGGCAAGTTTTGATATAGTAAAAATTATATTGTTGGTTATCGTGAATAAAAATTTCACTTGGAAATGTGAATGATATTCAAAAGTTTCCCTCGGAATTTATTGGTATAGGGAATTAGATTTTGCAGGGAATTTTGATGTCATTTCATATGATTTTTTGTTCGAGTTAAATTAATTCCGTGGAACATTCACTATCGCAGGAAAAATTTCCAAGGAATAAAATATTCCGTGGCAAACGAAATTCCCTTGAGATTCCCGATAGGGCCCATTATTGAAATTGATAAGATAATTATTCTTCTTTACGCGAATTTTATTTTTCTTTCCTTCGGAAAAATTCTGGCTTCCGATGAGCTTACCTCGGCCTTTTGAAAAGAACATCACAATTTGCTATATAATACA
Organism: Philhelius pedissequus; assembly: GCA_910595825.1. NCBI lineage: Eukaryota > Metazoa > Arthropoda > Insecta > Diptera > Syrphidae > Philhelius > Philhelius pedissequus. The sequence goes on from OU343163.1 coordinate 82,908,725, forward strand.
AAATTTGTTAAACTTTTTTTTTCGAATGAGTACCTATTTAAGAATATAAATTTAAAAATATAATTTTAAAAAAATCGTCCACCGGTTTTCGAAATATATATTGAAAACTAAAATTTAAAAAAAATATTTTTTTTTCAAAACTCCAAATAATTTATTATTAAATTTATTTTTCAATAATATAATTTTACAAAAATTTTGTCCGAGCCTTCACTAAGAAAGTCGAAACTCAAAATAACGGTGGGAGGTACCGTTTAGTTAAACATTGTTTAAACCAAACGTTTTTTTGTTCTCCTATTATCGTAATGTCAAGTTTGATCAAAACCTCGAGTTCGATTTTTTTTTCAATTGACAAAAAAAAAACAAGTAAGAATTATTAATTGAATTTAATTGACTGGTTTCGCTCTTTAGGCGAATAAAACATCTTCAGTGAGAAGCACTTTGTCGAGACAAGATTATACTTCTGGAGGATATGTCACTTCAAATACTTACGTATATTTCAGTGGGATTCGAACCGCATAACTCTGGGACTTAACAATTATGCTACAAAAACTACTTATCTTCTTCTTAAAAATTGAATTCGGGAATATATAGAGAGTGCGATACGAAGAAAATGCATTTTTAGGAGAAAATAACATTAAAACTTTAGATCGCGTGAAAAGTTTAGTGAAGATTTAATTAGTGTTGCCGAAACTTTTTGAATACAAAACTACAATTCTTTAAAATAACAATTACGGTCATACCAAAAAATGGGATTACTATAGTATTTTTTTTATTTAAATTTTATTCCACCCTCTACTACCACAGCCCTTAAGCCCTTAAAAAAATTCTTGCTCCACCGCTAGTCCATAGATTAAAAGTTAGTCTGCGAACCGAAATTTATACAAAAATCGAAAATTCACGTACAAAATCCTCTACAATAAGTATCAACACTATCTCTTTTTATTCTATGTTCCTGTAAATTTTGTTCTTAATGTCAATTCTTAGTCCTTTACTAAACCACCGTCTTCGATGTTCTAGCGAAGGACTAAGTTTGTAAATGTCAAATAGCAGAAGCTGAGTTTTATTAATAGCATTTCGCACTTAGTCCACAGAATGAGTCCTAAACCTTCACTAGTCGCCATCAATTCAGGTGCTATTGTTTTAGCAATAAGACTCCCAATTTTTTCCCAAACGTGAGGACGTGAAAAGTTGAAATTAGCTAAAATGTGAAATTTTAATTATCCATTTGTATTTTGAAAGAAATACAAAAAAAAAGCCAAATTGAAGAAGAAATAACTGCATTAAATATAAAACACTCATTTGCATACCTCTACATTATATGTAGTATGTATATTAATGCAATTTTCATTGGAGAGCACTTCAAAGCTAAAAGCAGTTGCAGTTCAATTTGCATGGTCAAAAGGCATAATTAAACTCGAAAAACTAAATACAACCTGATACTCGTACAATATAATATTTTAGGTTCCATCTACGCCATGGCCATTGAACAAAGCCGCAATATCATTTATTCTTATTTTAGCTTTTATCTACATTTGAATCGCTGTTGTCAAGTTTAATTAAAGTACTCATTATTGTTTTTTTTTTGTTAAAACCAACACATCGGATTCGGATCGAAATAAACCTCTGAAAACAACGACCTCTTCCACTTTTTTTTGCAATCAGCACAGACTATCCTCCATTGATTTCCAAATGACTGCATAACTATTTTCGAATATAAATGCATACCTTTTTATATAAGGGATAGTTAATGGCTTGTACAAAAAAATCAATCTTATACTTTTTAGTTTTTCCAGAGTAAATCTTAAACTCTGAAAAAAGTTATCCCATTTTCTGAAGACATTTTTGAAGTTTTAAGTTTAACTAAAAAAAAACTTTCTTTAAATTTTCTTTATTCTCATAAGCAATTTTAAACGACCCAGTCAGGCTCTTGTTCATTTAAAAAAAAATCAAATGCAATCTCAATACCCTGAAGGACGTTCCACTTGTGCCGCATGCACAACCCTGCGGGGGTACATCAATAGTTTTGCAATGAGCTTGTACTTCGTGGTTGATGCCACAGATGTAGCTGTCGGCCCTTTATGTAGTTGGTTGGATTTGTTTACTGCGGTGATCCTATCCCGAGGGAATGAAGACAACAACGACAATGATGACGACACGACAGTACGTTGGGATAGATACAGCGATACCTTTTGTATATAGGGGTATTTATTTTGTTTACTCTTTTTGGCATCATTCAGCTATGAATAGATAATTGTATTACTTTCATTGCAGTGTCATCAGATTTTTGTGGTTGACAGAATTGAAATTCAGTAGAGGACAGTATTATCTAGAGGTTTTTGACATTAATAGAATGGCATTTTTGAGGAGTGTTCAACTCGTATTTCTTGTATTCTTTTATTATTTTACCTACACAATTGGTAATAAAAATAGTGATATTACACAAAATTGTGAATGAACGGCCCTTTTTAGTCATGCCATCAGCTATTTGCTAAATTTCAAATATTAAAAAAAAAAATTATTATATTAAATAATATTCCAAAAGAAATAATTAATTAACCAATAAGGTAAACTTACGCGAATAGTAAATTTACACAGTGTTTTACATCGTTGCATAATTTGCTGTTCACAATTTTTATAAATACTTCTCAACCAATTTTTCTGTATAAAGTTGTAAAAATTTCGAAAAAAATTCGGAAAATATAAAATAATGTTTCAAACATTGGGGCAACATAATATTATGGAATAGTAAATAATCTTTTTTGGATTCGTTTCGATTTTAAAAAATATTTTTTTTATAGAATATTACGTTTATTTTAATATTAAAATCATTGGCGCAAAATTTTAAACGATTTAGTAAAATGTTGAAGCCACTTTTAGCCATTTACTAAGCTAAAAAGATGATTGAGCTAATTTTAAACAATTTTAACATTTTACTAAAGTTAAAATCACGGAATGGCTACTTTAACTTTTAGCAATTTGCTAAATCCATTACGGAATTTGATAGTATATCAGCCTTGCACGCGGGGTGCCCAGGTTCGAGTCCTGCTGGTGCAGGACTGTTTTTTTTTTTTTTAATAATGAAGTTAAAATGATGAAAATAGAAATAACTAATACCTTTTTAGAGCACATTTTGGGTTTTCATCAACATATAATTAATTTACAACGCCTAAAAACAAATAATTGTGTGCATCAAAATTGAAAACCTACAAATGTTCCGGATTCTGCTTAACTAGCAATTTACTATAGTTAACAAAAGGTTGAAAAAATTAGAAAATTGTTGTTAAATCAATAAATACTTAGGAAATTGCTAACTAGTAAAATGCTAAGCCCTTAAGAATATGTTGTTTAAAATTAAAATTAAATTAAAACATGGATTTCGAGGCTTATTTCCAATAGCTTATAACTAACTTAAGCTAGACAAAAATTGATAAAACTAGCCTAATTATTCATATCATAAACCTAACTTAGGCTCTAAACTATATCACTTAGTACTTAATGCCTTTCGGCCTATATCACTTAGTACTTAATGCCTTTCGGCCTTATTTTGTATGTCCCTAAGAAAATGTGATAAAAACTTGGTTTCTGATCTTTTTTTTTCTGTGTATACTCTATAGTCTACATTTTCGTCTAAATAAAATTTTAGATGTTACTGTTCTTAAAATAATACTATAATTTTGTTCAATTAACATTTTTTTTTTAAATTCAACATTTCAAAAAGAATTTTTTTCTGAAATTATGTTTTTAAATTTATAATGCTAAATATTTAAAATTGATTTTTTTAGAACTAATTAAAAATTATGTAAAAAACGACTTTAAAAATATTTTGTTGTTTCTACTTAGAATCTTGTGCATACGATGTTGTCGAACATAAAAGCCAGTGCGTGCGATCCAGTATTGCATTTTATTTTAAATGTTTTGTGGGATTAGTTACTGAAAATGGAATCCCCACGAGAAAATTCGAATAAATAAAAATTCATATTTTATCGTTCTCCGAACCTTGTTTTTAGATATCAGTTCCAGTTGGTAACACAATTGACATAAGGTTCGAAGATGATTTAAAACCGTGCAAAACATTACTAAAAAAAATGATGGTGCCAAGTTTCGTAGTCAAAAGTTTGATATACTATGGAATATTATTTATCATAAGAATTTTTATTCTGTTGTTAAAGTGGTTATAAGAAAAATAAAAGGCACGTCTGGATCGCAAGTTCTTATGTTCCATCACATCGCATCGTAAGCACAAGATTCTCAATAGAAATGTGGTTTTTTTATACATAAAATGTCTTTAATTTTTTTTCTAAAAAAATTGTTATGGCGATTTTATGTATTTAATAATATAAACTTAAAAATATTATTTCAAAAGAATGTTCTTTCAAATGTTTTTTCAAAAAAATCACAAACAATTAATATTTCTCGAAAATTTTGGTATGAAGTATCATTTAGAAATCATTTAGAATTTGACGGACCTCCTGTATAAAAATTTGGGTCGAAATCTATTGTTGGTTATATGTCAGGTAACATATTAATAACATTTTAATTAAAAATTTCAATCGACCGAAATGTTTATTTTACATAGTATGATGGTGCACTGAATTTTTTGTATCAAAATCGATGAAGTCGTTTTTGACATAAATGAGAAATTTGTGTGCAAGATACCGTTATTTTTGTAGCTAAAGACAGATTTAAAAAAAAAATGGACTGAACTGTGGTGATGTCAGAAGAATGAATCCATAAAAATGTATGAAAACCTAACAGTGCTATCTTCAAAACAAAAAAAAGAGAATTAGGAGTAATTGCTAAAAGGCCGTCGATTGAAATAAGTAAAAGTTAAGGAGATAAGACAGACCCCTGTGGAACATCAGCCTTCAACTTATATTACAAGGAATTGTAGAAATCAAAAGCAATCATTTTAACAGTATATATTGATACAACACTGGCATATCCTTGTATCAAGCACGAATATTTTGCTTCTACCAAAACCGTACAAGATCGATTCTATTTTTCACAAATAAACGCCAACAAAACCCCGCTGATACCTCCTTCCGGTCATTTAAAAGTTTTTCCTTCTCAATATATTTAATATTTGTCTTACACTCATATAGTTAAAATTATTAAAAAACAAAAAAAAAATTGCATAATGTCAATAATTCGGGGGAACGATGAGTGTGCTGCAAATTGAGCTGCAAACACAAATGACCAGCTTCAATAACTTATAACTTTACGATATCTCAGAACTTTACACATCTAAGTATTTAAAAAAAGTGAAAGAAATTTGAGAAAAATGTAAGAAGGAAGGTATCTTTTTAAAATACGTCAAAATGTACAAATGGATTTTTCAATCACATATTTCAAGGATACTTCGGTTTTGTTTGCATCGGTCGACTCTCTCTGTACAACTAAATTCCATATACATATGTACTACATATATACTTGTGCAGAAATAAGGCTCAAACATTTAAGCTCGGAATCAAATCATTGCATATAAAGTTTTCCCTGCCATAGCATTTTCATCTTGATTGCTTTAAAAGTTTTATTTGAAAGTAGATTCACTGTTAAAACCTAAAAGATATAGATTTGTTTGTATAGCAAATGTAACCATTGTCCTCTAAATATCCTTTTTAATTAAGTGTTTTACACCAACAATAAATATCAAAATTTTTCTCCCGAAAGTGGTTATTAAAAGTCTTCTTTGTCTTTGACGTTGGCATTTAATTTTCAAAGACAAACTAAACAAAAAAAAAAAACCATAATCCTCCACGAAACCTACCTGGAATTGTGCGTGCTATACCTTCGCTTTTTCACTTTTATCCTTTTTTTCTCAGCAACAAAACTTTGATCCTATTAAAAGTTAAGAAACCAAACAAAAAGTACGAACTGAAACTGCGAAACAATATAAATGGCCAAAGGAATTCCCGAGTTGAAAAAGACAATTGTTTCTTCTTGCTTTGTTTCTGTCTTTCTTTCTAATTTTTGGTAGGGACTATATGAAAATTTTCTCGGGGATAAATAACCGGATTAAAAATAATTCATTAACTTATTTTTGTGCAAGTTCGAGTTGGTTGGTGATAATTATATGTAGGACTACGTTCTTAAAAAAAGGATTCAATTTAAGTTTACCAAATTAAAAAAAAAAGAATAAAAAAAATTACTAAAGTGAGACTCAACTGAAGTACAAACCTTCATAATGAAATGTGAGAATATAATTAAATATCCTTCATTATGGAACTTTTATATTTCATTAAGGATTCGTCATAATAAGATCCCAATTGTTAATCGGATTGTAATGAATGGAACAAACGAAAAGGACACCGGACTTTTAAAAACTCTATGAGCTCTGTTTAAAAAAATGTTGCAAGTCTATCAGGATTTTGAGAGTTGTCTGGAACTTTAAAACCACACTAACTTATCCCTTACGAATATAGGACCTTCTAATATAGAACGGTCCTTATTGCATCCTCAAATTCTATTATGGTAAACCACTTACACATACAACTTACGGCATACAATTTATAGTATTCCAAATAATGTTCTCTCTTCGATTTCTGGCCCTCATAGTACCCTTCTTTTTCCATAACTTTAGAAAGTGTCAATTCGGTCCTATTTATCGGAATTTTCTATACCATTCGACGAACGATCTACTCGTATGTATAGTCTCAAGTTCTCATTGAAATACCTATGCATATAGAATCCGTAGGAATCCATAGTTAAACAGTCTACAGAAATACTTTTTTCAATGTGATTGGGTTGTGGATTCAGTAACCACAAAGTGGATTTCCATCAAATTGAAATGGCATCGAACAATTGTAGGATAATTGTATATCCTTCAATATCCTCATGTGTTGGGGCGTCTCGGTCGTCATCGCGTCGTTGTGGTGCGTCGCCTTCGGTCGGTTCATTTTGCAATCAACACAAAAACTCAAGTGAATATGTAATTTTTACCTCACATTATAGGTAAACACTGCACCGTGTAGCATCAACATAGATATAACCGCACAAACGGCTATGTCACCCCTTGACTTAACCAAGCTCGCCTTCAATTTTCAGCCCACAACCTCTTTTGTATACTTTTATTTTGATGCGAAGTTCCATGTTGGGATATTGATGAGGGTGCAACTCTATACATACATATATACATATGTATAATTATTATGATGACTATTCCGAGTGCCGAACGCGGTCGCATACATGTGGTCTCGGTTCTTTCACGTCCTGGGTCTCATTGTTTGGCCAACAATTGAAGCTTGATTTTACCACATGAAAAGCCCTCGATTATATGAAAGGTTCTTGTGAAGGATACAGATCACAGTTAAAGTTGTAAATTTTTCAACTAATTTAAGTTTTTTTTTTCTTCAATATAGAAATTTATTATTCCATTTCTGAAATTCTTTCTATCCTCTTGATCCTTTAATGACATGGAAATTGTATTGTCCTCGTAAGCACAGCAATTTGATGCTTAAAAAGTGACAGAAAGTTTTTAGAGAGTATATTATGCGAGTTAAAATTTATTCAATGCCTATGTACATAGATACATATGTATCTATACTCGTACTCACTCATCTCATCGGATGAAAAAGCATTGAATATCAAAGGATGTACTTTTGGTTTTGCATTTGAAATGGATATTTTGGGCGGTGCGCGGCGAGAAAACGATTTAACTAAAGATAGGGTGCATATATTTTGTATATGCGGTATGTTCTTGAATAATTGATGGGAATACTGTAGATTGTATTCAAAAGATTTTTGGTGAGAAAAATCCTTATTTTGAAAGACTGAAAAGCCTTAAGGAGTTAATTGAGTCTCTTGGGTATAAGGTATATGTATAAGAGAGGGTTTCTGATTGAATGATAAACATTGTTTCTTCTATTTGAAGTTTTACAATCAATCTAATAAATTTTAAAATAGCTGGCAGGCATCTTTTGAAAAATAACAAAACTCAGTCAGACTTACATATTCATTTAGCCATAGTCCCAACCTCATGGAAATTAAATAAACACTATGCAAAATTTAAAATGAAACTGGGTGTTAATAATACTGTATTCAAAATAAATTCTGATTATCATAATTCTGGTCCGGTGTGTTAGATTATTATTTACACAAATACACCTCTCTTATTTTCATTGTTCGACTACGTACTAAGTTGTATTATCACGTACTTTAAATTTTAATGTAAATCGCAGCGAAAGGACTTGCAGGTACCGCATATAAAAAGGATAGTCTTTATTGGCTTTACTCTAAAAATAAATCGTGTAATTTTACTATCATAAAGCGAGGAAAGTTATTGCCTAGATATTTTTTATGTGTTAATGTTAAATCTTTTATGCGTAAATTCAAACAAAGATTTAAAGTAAAAATGTGTATTTTTACACCTAAAATATTGAAACTTAACGTATATATACATTATTTATATTTAAAATTCAACAGAATTTAAGCAACGTTTTTTATATGTAAATATAAGATGTGTAAATTTAAACTTTTTATGTTCAAATTTCTAGCGAAATCAACAAGCAATTCGTAAACTTCCAACAAAATTATGTATGAAAACGTTTAAAATTAGACCTTATGTATCTGATTTCGCTTTTAAGAATCTAAAATTTTACTTAATATGTAAATTTAAACAAAATTTTAAGCTTGTATGCAAATAAATAGATCCTTGGTATAATACTAAGCATAATTTTATCAGAAAGAAGGCATCACCGATTTCATTTTTATTTTTATTTTATTTATTAAAAAAAAAACTGTGATTCGTGAGTTTCTCATAAAAGTATATCTTCGTCTCCTACGAATCAATTTATTTATTTGTTCATTTGAACTTTCAACTGTACAACTTTTTTTTCGTACACGATTATTGGAGAGCAAAAAATTTTATGTTCTGTATTCGTCAACGGTCTGATTACGAATGGAATGAACTTGCAAACGTATCGTCATTGCCACAAACAAATTGCAAATTTACACATAAAATGATTAACTTACATCAAAGATCAAATGGTAGTAAATATAAGCATTAATTGTTTAATTACACACACTTTATGTTTAATTGTTTAATTACACACACTTTATGTCTTGTTTTTCATAAGGTGTTTGAATTTAAACAATATTTGTTTAATTGTAAACATTGTGGGTGTAATGTTTAAACATTACCTATTAGTTTAATACTGAAAAATGGTGATTGGAAGGTACAGAAAGGGTGAAAATTTACAACAAATGTTTGTAATTGCAACTTGCCTATTTTTACACTAAAAATTACATACAATTTCATGGCAAATTTAAACGCAGTTTTTAGAGTGTTATTGTGCTAAGTTGAACGGTCTTGTTTTCTTAAGTTGGTGCACAAGGTTTGTCATGTCAATTGATTGCAGAACAGTTCTATTCGAATGACCGCTAAGTCTCTTTTATTGTTTGTAATATGCCATAAAGCATTCCGAACTGTTCTGAGAATTTTGTTCCGGTAATACTATGTTCTCACCAAAGCGAAATCTCGGATTTCGCAGATTTCAGTCCAAATCTTCGGATTTCACCATATAGTTTTGGGATTTTGAAATCCGAGATTTCGTTGCAATAACAAGAAAATCCCTGTACCGATGCGGGCGATTCATAGTGAACGAGTCCATTTTAAACTTCACCATACTTAATTGAAAATCTCTTTATGTGCAAATTACGACCTTTCACTCTAACGCAAAGGAGATAAAAAGAGAGAGTATGAATTTTTATTTAACAACGTGGCTTGGGTTGATGAATTAGATAATTCAAAATGGTTGTTGTTTGTGCTTCTGGGAGACGAAATCGTGGATTTGGCGGTGTGAACACCAATTAAGCCTGTAGTATTTACCTATTGCTTAGTATAGTACAACTCAGAGTTGTATACCGTATGTTCAAACAGGTTTGAACAATTGTTTATAAAAATCCGATAACATTACATTACATATTATACTACTCCGTAGATAAATCTACGAAGTAGAGACACTGAAGCAGTGGCAGCGAGACCATTGGCTTTAACATCACAAACATTAATACAACAGAAAAAGAAAGAACACACAACAGAAGAAACACATTTCCGACGGTCCCCCATCGAAATACTAATCCAATCCAATTAACAAATTTAGTTCGCAAAATTTGTTTTCAAGTTCATTTATTTTTTTTTCACGTGAGTTTTCCATTGAAGCAAAGAAAAAGATGGACCAAGAACACTTCCTTGGGGAACACCAGCATTTATTTTCTTAGATCCCGAATATTCCCTGTCTTGTTTAACTCGGAATATTCTTTCTTCGAGGTAGGATTCGAGGATGGGATATACTTGTTTCGGAAATACCTGTTGTAGTTTATATTTCAGGTCATCGTACCATACCTTATAGAATGCTTACGGAAATCATGTAGAAATGCGCTGGAACAGACTTTTTTTTCGTCTAGAGACTTCTTAATTTCACTAGGTACTTATTCTATAGACCTGTTCGATTGTTGAGTTTCTTTTCCGGAAACCAAACTGATGATCCGCAATAAGACATTTTTCTTCAATTATGTGAAGCATTCTCTTGAGTAAGATTTTCTCAAATACCAGCGACAAGAGAGAAATCGGTCTTGAAACTGTTACTGCTTCTGCAACTTTCCATTATCGTGCAATGTATAAAAGCTTTAATGGCGTATTCAAGCGTTACAAAAATTTGAATACTGCTTTGATCGGTAGCTCTTTAAAGGCCCGAGCATTTATTAAATCGCCCATTTATCGATCGATTGAGCATTTATTGATCAACGTACAGAACACCCAGGAGTCTTATTATTTTTAAGATTTTTAATTTTCTAGTAAAGCTTGGATAGTGGGACATTTTGAAGAATAAAGTTCTCAGATGCGGATTGAATCTCATCAAATGCATTTTCTAAATCCCATCAGTTAAAATGTTTGAACGTTTCCTCGAGATGTACAGCAAATAAATCGGCTTTATCAGTATCTGTTTTAGTCCAGTCACCATTAATTTTCCAGATTGGTACTGAATGCATTTGAGCCTTCTAATGCTTTCTAGAGAAAGTATTTTTCTTTGCAGTCAGACTCTCAAGGCAAGTAGAGATGCCAAATATTTCTAAAATCGCTTTTATTCTTTGAGCATACCAGAGAGTCGATTTAATGGTTTTGTGCTGAGGAGCACTCGATTGTTGTCATTTTTTTCGCAATATCCTTTTTTTAGGAGTAAATCTTTTATTTCCGCAGAGGTTTTGCTGTGCATTTTACAAATTGTCTACTATTATGTGAAGTGCTGTTCCATGCAGCAGTTTGCATGACGTTAATAGATTTATCGACTTGATCTTCTAGCTCGAATGGAGTTTTCAGGGATATATTAAAGGTTACATCCTAGACAGCTGAAACGATTTTTCTCAAACTTGGTACTTAAGCTTCCTCTTTCTTTTATTAAACTATTTCAACGTATAAAATGAAGACTATACTTTTTCGATTCTAAAATCAAAACGAGTCGTATTATCATTGTATTGTTTTCATGAGAATACATTTTTAAATCGTTGACCAATCGGTGACAGTTTCCACTAAATCTACTCGTATTCCTTTTGGAAATTGTAAACAAAAAGTTTGCATTTATTTGAAGATCCAGGAACTGCTATTTAAGTCTGTTTTGGAACGAAATAAATTAATAAAAGATCTAAGTATTGTCAATTCTTAACTTGTCAAACTCCATCGAAGTAATAGAAATGAAAGAATATCTCCTTCTTCTATCTAAACTATTAAAATAATAGAGAAACTGTCAAGTTTAGTTTATTGTGGTAAAGCCCTTTTTGTCTCTGTTCTATTATTCTAGATTTTCCGTGAAAGTTTAATTTTTCATGCTTTTAGCAGGTATGTCTATATGTCAATACTCAGTTACTTTTTTAATTGTAACATTTAAAACGAAGTGTAAAGGACAAAATTTTCAATCTGGCAGTCCAATAGAGTTTAAATGCATGCATATGTATCTGATAAATATCAACATAAATTAAATAATTGGATTTAATTAAAAAAAAAATGTTCAGCCCTTCCCCCATTCAATAGACTTCCTTGCACATGAAAATACCAGTGAATATAGACATGAGTATAAGTCGACGTCACATGTCAAATTCAATTGAATTAATAAAAAAAAGATTAAATTAAAAAAAAAAACTCGCTACCTGTCCGACATGTTAATCACTTGTCCACTTATCACTCTGGTCCGGCTGCATTCATCGTCGTCATCATGGGGGTGCTAATGCCAAGAGAAGGGGCTTTGCAATATAAAATTTATATTAATGTTTTGACATTTTTGTAAATATTATATTTTAAACGATTTACATGCGCTCAGTTTTACTTGGAAAAAAAAAGAACACATGCGAGTTATTTTCCCTGCACGCAAAAAAAAATATATAAAATGCACGAATCGATCGCACGAACTTGCTCTTGCAGTTTAACTATATTTTTTTTTAGACTTTAAAGATTTATTGTAGCGAATAGTTCAATAATAATATCTAATATTATTTAATAACATACAATTATTATGTTGCAAAACTCAATTTACGAAAAAAAAATCATCAAAACCATGTTTTAAATATATTAGAAGTGTTTGGCAAAAAACATACAAAACAGTATTTTTCCAATAAAAATCGTTATATCTGTTCTGGAATAAATCTCATTAAAATGCTCTGTATGTCCAAATTTAAATTAAATTGGTCCATGTTGAGACTCTAGCTAGATTTGTAGGTACACACCCAGCATTTCAAAAATCTGAATAATCATAATATTGGATTTAGACAAAAACATCAATTTTTTTTACACGAAAACAATACTTATCATTCTGAACAAATAAAAAGATACATATCTGATATTCTAGTCACAAGCATAATTAAACGCTGCAACCCGCAACGCAATAAATTCGAAACACGAACATAGAACAGGCGTAACTGAAGCACACTGCGTTGCAAATGACCATAATAATCTGGACTAAAACTTAAAAACTAAAATAAAATAAAATACACTACTGGATCGTATGTACCTGCTCTTATTCTTCGATCACATCCTATGCTAAAGATTCTTAATAGAAACTGCTAAATATATTTTCACAGTCGTTTCTTAATTAATTTTTTATATACAAAATTTCTTTAATTTTTTTTTTGTAAAAAAATTGGTTTGGCAATTTTAAATACTTAATATAAATTTAAAACCAAAATTTCAAAAAAAAAATTCCACCCGTTTTTGAAATATTGAATTAGCAAAAAAAAAACAAAAATCCAAAAATATTTTTGCGAAAATTTTGGTATGCAGTATTATTTATAATTCGAACCACCTTCTATATAAACATTTTCATAAAAATCCGTACAACCGTTTATGAGAAAGTCGAAAATCAAAAAAGTGGTTGTATAGCAGGTACCGTTAATAACAAAATATCTAAACAAAAGTGTGGACCAATATGTAGAATATGTCTAAAGTAGTGCACACACTTTTTTTTTATCAAAATCGTTAGAGATATTTTCGAGGTAATTAAGATGGCAGAAGAAATTTAATGGCAAGTACCGATGATGTGAAAAATTGTTTCCCACAACAAATGCAATGGAAACGAAAAATTACCAATGTCAATTTTTTTACTTAACTTAGAATCAAGTGCCTGGTCATAGTTCATACTTATACTTCTTCATACTTACTTTTTTTTTGTAAAGGGTTATCCATTATTCGGTTTCAAAAGTAAACGTAATAAAACACATAAAATATTTTTTTTTCATGATATTTCGTTTTTATTATAAAGTCTGAACGTTGAAATTATGTGTGAAAAACTACATCATCCATCATGCGAATTGTTGCAAGCATCGATTCTTTTGAGGTAATTTTCGACCACTTTTTGACACATATTGGGCGGTATTTTAGCCATAACTTGACGAATGTTGGTTTTCAAGTGCTCAAGAATTCAAGGTTTATCATGGTCTTTCGCGTAGCCCCACAAAAAAATGTCCAGCGGTGTCAAATCGCATGATATTGGTGGCCAGTTGATATCGCCACGACGAGAAATTACGCGGCCAGGAAATGTCTCTTGCAATAAAGCCATATTCGATCGAGTAGTGTGGCATGTGGCACCGTCTTGTTGAAACCACATATTCTCCAAGTCGTATTCTTTAATAGCAGGCAAAAAAAAGTCGGTTATCAAATGACCAGAACGCTCCGAATTGACGGTGACAGTCGTTCCATCGTCGTTTTCGAAGAAGTAAGGTCCAATCACACCTCCGGAGCAAAGAGCGCCCAAAACGCTGACTTTTTGTGGGTTTAATGGCCTCTCTTCAATAATTACTTGAGGATTCTGAGAACCCCAAATACGACAAATTTGTTTATTAACATACCCACCGAGTGAGAAATGTGCTTCGTCGCTGAAGAAAATTTTGTTCGAAAAATCGACGTCCACCGCCTGTTGTTCAAGCACCCATTTGACGTATCTACGAAGTTGTGAATGGTCAGCTGGCTTCAGATGTTGTGTGAGCTTGACTTTATATGGATGTAGATGTAGCTCCAAATGCAAAATACGCCATAATGTGCCTTAGGACAGTCCTAATTCCTGAGAACAACGAGGAATCGACACATTCGGGTCTTCGGCAACACTTTCACTCACAGCAGTGATATTTTCAGTGGTACGAGCAAACGATGATGTACATGCCTTACAATATCTGTAACCAATCCAGTCTCTTCAAATTTCTTCACAATTTTGCCAATTGCTTGCGTAGTTGGACGATTATGTAAACCATAATCTCCTCTTAAAGCACGATATGTGGCTGTGGCAGAACCACCAGTTTTGTAGTAGGTTTTAACAATTTTTATGCGTTGTGCGATAGTTAAGCGATCCATTTTCGTAAGCCAGACTTTCAACTGAAAAAAAAATTGGTTTAACAATTTAGTTTGACAGATGTCGAATTCCAGCGCTGTACTTTAGAAACCGCAAAATGGATAACCCTTTATTTTTAGTAGAAGTTACATTAATATTAACATCGAGTTTAATCTAGACGCTATTGATTATTATTTTTAGATTAAAAAAGTTTTTATTGGGGCTTTAATCAATTTCCATTACTAAATTTGTTTTTTTCTAATAAGATTCGGTAAATTGTTTTATAGAACTTATTCAAGAAACTTGCCGTAGTATATGAAGGTTTGATTGATTAAATAATTTAGCTACATATGTTATTAGTGTGCATAATGATTCCCGACTTTATGTTGGATGGGCAAATACTTTATTTAAATTTTCGGTAAAGTCTGCAAAATTGTTTTACCGAACCCAAAGTTGGCAAAAGAAAGAAAAATGAAAGTACAACCGAAGCTTACAAAGGTGTAATTTTAAAGACATATTGTTAAAAGAGAGATAATATTTTCGGTAACTATATTGGTTTTTTTTAACGAAATCTTTCCGAAGTTTTACAGAGAGAAAAACTCATTCCATCCCATAAACATTGTTGTACTACACCTAAGTTGTAGATGTTTCATTCAAAACTTTTGAACTTTGATGGCATGTTATAAAATCTTTTCAGAATTTGCTACGAAACTGTTAAACAAACTTTGCTTTAATAAGTAATAGTGCCTTATAGAAGTGTTTAATGAAAGAAGTCTAATTAGACCACCGGACTTATCAAAATCTTTTTTCTTTGAAAAAATTGAATTCAATTCAATTCAAGTGTATTTAAGTATTTCAAAATCAGTACATTTCATTACGTGTTATGTTTAAAACGGCTTATATATTTATTAAGATAAAACTTGAACTAAACATAGAATTTGTATAAATTTTAAAGTAGTTTTAAACAATAGATATACTTAACATATTTCATGCCAATTTCAACCTTATTTTGCCTCACTGTCCAACAGTTATATACTTATTATGATGATTCAGCTTTAAAAGCTGATTGTTATATAGTCAGTAGGGACTGGTTACCCCCATTTCACTCATAATAATAATCGCCCTTAACATATTTGGCCACAAGAGTGACATATCCTTCAACAATAATAAAACATACATAAATATACAGAGTTGAGAATTCTAGATTTAATAAAAGGATAAAATCCTTTGTGATTCGTCGTCAATTTCACCGTAAGTCAAGCCCCAAAGGTGCTCTAAATGGATTGACATTGTCACAAAAAGATATCCCAGTTATATCATCTTCGGCAAGGTGAACAAATTTGAGGTCGAAAAATAGGCAATTCAGGTGAAGATAGGCGCATAAGTTGCTCCATAAAAGTAAATTAAATGACAGAGTGTATCTACCATGAAAGCAAAAAGGAGTAGCTCTTTCCCGTGTATTCCATAGATGCGGTTAGAAAATGTCGTTTCCACAGATTGTAAGAGATAATATATATTTTTATTCTGTCCCAGGGTTAAGTATGTGTGTGGTCCTGATAGATACATTATCTGTAAAAGGGCGAAATTAAAGGAGAACTAAAATAAAAGGTGACATTTTAATGGGTGCACCATTAAATAATCTGATGATGAGAGTCAAGTGAAATAGATATAATCCCGGTATAACTAGCTGTGACATCAGAGTCGGGCGCAAAGTGTATTTAACGATCAATTTATTTGGTATATTTGAACTAACGGCTAATATGTATCTATGGCTATTGTATCTATTTATCTGTCTGGAGGAGTATATTTTCACTCGATTTATGTGTGTATATAAATTGCAAATAAATCACCTAATTGGTCGAGTGATTTGTTGGATGTTGAAAGCAGAAACGAAGTTTCGCGATAAATTCCGAGGTTCGCACCCACAGCGACAGCACACAAATGTGGGTATAGTCTTCCTGCATTTTGAGATTTATAGGACGGAGGACTTAACAATGAAAATTTGCTATGCATCCGGTTTAAAGGAGCAAAGTACATATTTGTCATTCAGTGGGAGGGGTTTTTGTCTAGTGCCTTAACTGTGTGCTGGCATTTAAGTTTAGACTACTTATGTTGGTTGGGGTCAGTGGCAGTGAAGTATGCATGATTTGAATTGATAAATATTTGGTGAAGCTTGAAACTGGTACGAATAGAGCATAGATAGGTTTTGCGGGTGTAAGGGTCAAAGCTTAGTGCATATTCCATTTTAAAGTAGGTCTAAAAAAGAGAAGCTTCAAAACAACACGAGTAACCACAACGAAGAATTTTAGATATCTAAAAAGTCAGTAGTCAGAAAAGATCATCAGTCTGTTTTTCCAATTTGCCAACTATAGATTTTGAATTTTGGTTATAAAATTCAAATTTTTTTTTCAGAGTCATTCAGGTGCAAAAGATAGTGCTCATAGTTCAGGTTACCTTAGGAGTAGGTAGGGATACCAAATTTACTACGAGTATGGACTTTATCATGTCAGATAGTCTGCTGCACTAAGGAACTAAGCTCTTACTCCATCAGCTCAAAACTGGTTTGGGAATGTGTGTGCAGATTGAATGAGCTGGGCAGGTGCAACAAAGTCTCGCTTCATTGGGTACCTGGGCATATAGGAATCCAGGGCAACGAAGAGGCGGACTCTAGCAAAAATACGAGCAATGTCACCTTTAATGGCACCAGAGTCCTATTGCGTAATAGGAGAGAACGTGATCAAAAACAAGATCAGATCCGAAGAGTAGGCCAAAACATCAAATATTTGGAATAAACTGCCCAGTTTTAGACAGGCTAAACTACTACTTGGGAACTACAACCAAAAACTGTTCTTATCCTGTTTTAGTCTAAGTAGGAACAAACTAAGGGTAATAACAGGTATCCTTATTGGTCACAGTAAACTGAACGGTCACCTCAATATCCTGCGATTGGAGAGCAATACTATCTACGTTTCTGTAAGGTGCACAAGGAGACACCGGGCCATATGCTGGGGAGTTGTGAAGCTTTCATTCGCCGGAGATACACAAGGAATTAATTTGGAGGAGGTACTGTAAAATGAGAAATCTCATCCAGTTCTGTAGGAGGGCACAATAGATCTCAAGGTCTCAGTGCATTAATATCCCAAATTCGTGGACCTTAGTAGGGTTCCAGAATAACAAAAACCGAAATACAAAATGCTGAATGAAAAACATGACATTACGATGATAGCGAAGACGAAAAAAGATGGTCTAAAAATTCTGTCCATCTGTATGTCTGTCCGTCTGTATGTCTGTCCGTCTGTATGTCTGTCTGTCTGTCTGTCTGTCTGTCTGTCTGTCTGTCTGTCAGTCTGTCAGTCTGTCATTCTGTCATTCTGTCAGTCTGTCAGTCTGTCAGTCTGTCAGTCTGTCAGTCTGTCAGTCTGTCAGTCTGTCAGTCTGTCAGTCTGTCAGTCTGTCAGTCTGTCAGTCTGTCAGTCTGTCAGTCTGTCAGTCTGTCAGTCTGTCAGTCTGTCAGTCTGTCAGTCTGTCAGTCTGTCAGTCTGTCAGTCTGTCAGTCTGTCAGTCTGTCAGTCTGTCAGTCTGTCAGTCTGTCAGTCTGTCAGTCTGTCAGTCTGTCAGTCTGTCAGTCTGTCAGTCTGTCAGTCTGTCAGTCTGTCAGTCTGTCAGTCTGTGAGTCTGTCAGTCCGTCAGTCTGTCAGTCTGTCAGTCTGTCAGTCTGTCAGTCTGTCAGTATGTCAGTCTGTCAGTCTGTGAGTCTGTCAGTCTGTCAGTCTGTCAGTCTGTCAGTCTGTCAGTCTGTCAGTCTGTCAGTCTGTCAGTCTGTCTGTATGTATATATAGACAACTACAGCCCAAACGGGTGGGCGGAATTGCTTCAAACTTGGTATATAGAGTTGCTTAGGTATTGTACAGAGGGGAAATTGAAATTTTGTTTTAGCTCAAAAAATAACGGTACCTGCCATATAACCGTTACGTTCAAACCTATTTTTCTCGGAAAAAAAATCGTTTTTGTTGAAAAAAAAATTAGAAAAATGTCTAAAAACGGTATATTCCATAGGACCGTTTTTTTGCTTTCGACTATCTCATAAATGGCTTAACCGATTCTTTCCAAATTTCACAAAAATATAGGCTTAGGTTGCCCATATTATACCGCGTAGTAATATTTTAAATTAATATTTTTTTGTATTTTTAAAATCATTTTTAAGAAAAAAATTTAAAAAATGTATTATTCGAAAACTGCTCATTAATTTTTTTTCAAAAATTATAATTATTTGTATTTTCTGAATACTTAGGAATTGGCGTTTTTGAATTTTTTTAAAAAATATTTTCAAAAAGTTTTTAAAAAAAACCGTTTTTCTCAAAAACCACTCCACAGATTTAAAAATTTTTTTGTTCATAAATTCAAATTTATCCAGGAAATAAAATGGCGTACTTTTTTTTTGAGTTTAAATTAGTTTAAGTATTTATTTCCGAATTTTGAATGATTTTTTCTTTAATTAAACAGATTTAATCTTTTGTTTTTAAGTTTATATTATTAAATATTTAATATTGTCATACCAATTTATTTTAGAACAAAATTAATGAAATTTTGTATATGCATATACAAAATTGAGTTAAAAATGACTTTAAAAAATATATTTAGATTTTAAATAGAAATCTTTTGCATACGATGTGATCGAACATAAGAGTAAGTTCGTGCGATACAGTCGTGCATTTTATTTATTTTTGGACTTCATATACACCGTTTTTGAATGGTGATTGTCAAATGCAGCAATTTTTTTTCACGACAAATTTACGACAAATTTATGATATTTAATCCAATAGCAGTTTCTTTAAAATTTTGAAGCGGTAGTGCCAACTTGACATATGTATGTAAATATTTCCTGTCGGAGTTGAGCTATTGCACCAAGTTGAAAAATAATATCACGCCTAGTATATTGCCACCTGAAGTGAGCTTTATGCTTTTTATGCTGTTACAGCCAAATTAATAAATTTGGACTAGGGAAACTTTATATTATATATTATATTATATATTTTTTTTTTAAATCCAAAAAAATATTTTTCGAAAATTTTGAAATGCAATACTATTTAGAATTTGAAGGAGCTCCTGTATAAATTTTTTTTTATCGAAATCCGTTAAGCCGTTTTTGAGAATGTCGAAAATCAATAAACTGGTTGTATGGCAGCTACCGTTAATAACAAAATATTTTAAAAACTTTTTTGCCCGAAATGTTGACCATACTCAAAGTAGTCCACACATCAGAAAAAATTGTATGGCAAGTACCGTTATTTTTGGGCCTAAAATAACGATTCAAAAATTTATTTTGGACAATCACCTAAAACGCCTAAGTACCAAGTTTAAACCAAATCGGTTCAGCCGTTTAGGCTGTAGATCGTTCTACAGACAGACAGACGGAATTGCGGGACCCACTTTTTTTGGTGTTTTCTATGAAAGTAATGTCATACATACATAACTTGCCTTATAGTACCTATAATCGCAAGTAAAAAGAGGTAGAGTTGATACTTATTGTAGTGGATTTGGTACGATTTTTTATTAATAGGTAATTTTAGTCCATGGTTTAACTGTTAGTCCATGGTTTTGTAAGTCCATGGACTAAAGGTGGACTAAGCGTTTTTTTATTAATATGGCAGTTATAGTATCTAACAAGCCTACTCAAGGTTCCCAATTCCACAAGCGTGAGTTTTCTCTGTGCACACAGAGACCTACGTCGTTCGTAGGTACTTCGCGTTATGTTATGTTTTTTAAATACAAAATTTCATTTAAAAAGAAAAATTAATAAAAATTTTAATATCGTCCAAAAGTTTACGAAATATTGAATTTAAAAAAAAAAATCGATTTCTCCAAACCATTTTGGTGTTCCTGTCATCATTATTATTGCTATAGCGATAATCAGGATGAAAAAGTCTTATCGCTTTAATAATTCGCTGATGATCCATTAGCACTTAATTCTCCTAAAATTATACTTCATTTCCACTTTGAAAAAAAATTGCGAAATATTTTTCATTTAAAATATAATTACACTTTCGCAAAAAAAAAAATTAATGCCCATTTTTGCGCCTCGCAAATTGCTAACGTTCATTAAAAAAATCCAATTCACATTAATTCATATAATCCAGCATAAATATAATCCCGAAAAAGTACCCACTCAGCCATTAAATTTAATTAAAGTCACAGGCAGATAATTAATAAAAATAAATAACCCTTAACAAATAACTTAAGCGAAAAGAAAATTTAAAAAAAAAAGAAAAAAAACTCACAGAAATTCCTAATTATCTTCAAATCCAAAATAATAAATCCTAAATTAGGTTCATTTCCTTAGGTTTCATTTTTATACCTATAGAGCTCTGAGGTATGCCCGACGAAAAAGATATTTTCCAGATATTTGGTTTGATAAATAAATTTTTGTACATCTTCATATTTATGTTCTGCAGACATTTGCACTTCTTATTTTTAACTCACAAAAAAATAACATCGCCGAAACCGAATATGCTATATCGAATAACATAAACAACCGTTACCGCTTCAACCCTCTTTGAGTCCCATTATTATGTTTTCCTTCATGCTTAAGCGTAAATTGCTTCAAAATCCTACTCATAAATTTTAAAGAAGATACAAGGAAAAAAAACATCCTTAATTTTGTGTGTACTTCCTCTGAGCTTCACAAGTTTTATGTTGTCCACATCATCATAGCGAAGAAGAGAAGGATACATTTTTACCCCCACTATTGTACCATCTATTTCCCGCGCCCTTCATTCCAACAAAGGCAAGTGAAAATATGAAGAATTCACAGTGAAAAATTCCTTGATCCCCTTAAAGCGCCACACAATGTGGAAAAATTTGTATTTTAATGAAAGGAATCCCAACCGAGCAAAAAAAAAAGGAAAAACGGAAGGAGCGGATTGTAGAGTTTGTTAGAGAAAAGGAGCCTGTACTTCTAAATCCTTTTGGATTATATTTCGCCATTTTTTTTTTGATGATTTTTTTTGCTCAGATACAAAAGTTAAATGCCCAAAGGGGAACAATTTGATTTATAACTACTGACTATGCGAGAAAATCATCCCTTGAGGGAGGTTTAACCTTGTTCACTGACAACAGCAAGAACGACGATGTCGACGACGAGCGACGATGGGGTTATTTTGAAAAATTCTTTTAGCCGGGTGATAAGGTTTCATTAGGAATTATTTCATAAGTGTCTTAAAAAGAAGATAAAATCACACGTTGTGATTTAACAAAAAAAAAACAATACTTAATAGAGGTTTAACCCTTATTCAGCTAAATATAATAATAACACATTGTGCCGAAATTGCGAAGGATACAGTCATAATTTTTCATTTTAAGTCAGTGCGAAATTTGTTTGTATGGCTAAATAATATTAGAGATTTATTTCTTGCCTTGGGCGTTTCTCGGAGCTTTTTAAAAAAAAAGTTGAAAACTAATCCTATTGCACCATTTTCCAAGCATTCCTTAAATATGATAATGATATTAAATACTATGTAATTTTAATTTTTTTAATTAATTTACTTAATTTTCTCAAAGCCCTAAATTTTTCCAATTTTTTCTTCTTCAATTTAGTAGATTTTGTCCCAGATCTTATCATTCGCAAAAACATACATCCTTTACGTATAAATGTTGGTGTAATGTGAAAGGGTTTCGTTTACATCCTCTCCGATCCCAGACACTCCGTAGTTTGCTTCGTCTCTATAGTTGTTGTCATACGCGGCCTTGAAATCAATAATGGCTTTAGGCGATCACGTACAGCAGAAATGATCTTATAAACAATGTTAAGGAGACGGATATCTCTGTTGTTGGCGCAGTTCAGAGGGTCTCCGTTTATAACGATCGGGCAAATGGTGCTTCGAAGTTACTGCCCTATTGGGAATCTCCCAGGGAATACTTTATTCCGTCGAAATTTTTCCTGCGATCGTGAATCTTCCAAGGAATAAATTTCCCTTGAACAAAAAACCGTATGAAATGACAGCTAAATTCCTGGGAAAGCATATTCCCGATACCAATAAATTTCGAAGAAAACTTTTGAGCATCATTCAACGTGAATGAAGACTAGAATTGGAGAAAAAATTTACGGGAAATTTTTATTCACGATAACCCCCATTATATCCTGTTTACATATTATTAGGGTAAATAACTATTCCGAAAACATTAGGTATGCAGATTCTCTGTAAGTTACTGAACATATTTCCAATTTGCTGCAAGAGCGACATAACTGACAAATTTACGATTCTAAGTTAAGTCCAATATTCTATAGGAAAAATTTGTGTCATTATTTTGTAAAACATCCGTCTTCCTCATTGTATTTCATAGCATTTTTCACGAATCCGAAATTTGTAATCCAATTGATTTTGAAACATGACATTTTGAATTATGGCGTTCTTGTAGGAAATTAGCCATATAATTTTTTCTATATCAAAGAAAAAATAATATAAACTCCAGCGCCACCTACCGAGTTCAGCCAACTAAGTTGGCGCCCGGAAATTACGCCAGAGAAAATCTTGCAAGATTTTTTTTTTTTTTTTGAAATGACAGAATTTTTTCCTGGCTCAAAATTGGAAAGAAGAGCAATTTTTTTTTGAAAAATAAGCCAGAAATATTGGAAATTATGGCAGATAAGTGTGGAAAAAGATCCTGAAAGCAATGGCAGTTTTTCCATTTTAGGAAGCGGAAAAACGTCGGAATTGTTTTTGCAAAAAAGGCCAGAAATTTGGGAAAGATTATAAGAAAACTTTGACTTTTTTTCCTAAAAAAAAAAAACAGAATTTTGTATGAAGAAATCTTTAGCGTTTTTTCCAAAAAAAATAATGGCGCAATTCCTCTGGCATAATTTCCGGGATAGCTCCCGGAAGTTTATAACAAATGTCATTAAATTCGGTCAAACCGCTTAGGAGGCGAGGAATTATGAACACACGCGTAAAATAATGTAGGTATCGTATATGCATGTATAAATATGGTCACCCAGAGAAAAAACAACGATAAATCAAAGAAAACCACTTTGATTTAAAGATATTTAGGAATGATTCGGATTTAAAGATGAAAATTTTAGAATCAAAGTGGAACATCATTGATTCAACGTGTTTTCCTATATGAAAACGAATAGTTTTCAAGCTCGATTCAAATACGTTTTCCTTTGATTTAATGTGGAATCATAGTAAAATCAGTGTCATCCAACTTTAAAATAAAATGGAACAAATTCGATTCTAGAATGGTGCATCGTTAAATTAAATGTTTTCGAGCTTAAACATTTTTCGAACCAACTTTGAAATCACTCAATTTTAATTTCACTATGTTTCAATGTTGTTTTAAGTAAATTCTAATAGAAATTACTTTGAAGTGTAAACTTCTTACCAACCATGAAACGTTGTAGAATTTACTACTTTACGTATTTAAAATAACAACCCGTGATTTACGTCGATCTGAATTTAATAAAAGTCTTACAATAAAAAAAACGATAATTTTGAAATATAAAAAATTGATATTTATTTTATAATAAACATTTTATTTTACTGGAAATTAATGTAGGGACTTGTGCTCTTCTTCAAACCGCATAACCCAAGAAAATTTTAGCGGTTCACATTTCTTAATTGCATCGGGATGCGAAATAAGGCATCAGAAAATGGTGTCTTGGCTTAAGACTTGCTGCAAATAATCTAATGTATAAAAAATAAACAAATTCCCATCAAACTAGGATTAATTTTCTTATGATTTCGCTAAAACAAAACTTACTTTTCAACTTAGTGCAAATGTATACCATTTCAAATTTTCTTAATAGTCTCCGATAGACAAAACACGACTGAAACAAAAATTTTCAAAATTTGTACGTCAATTCTGCAACGACGACTTAATTTGTGGATTACCCAGAATGGTTTATTGAAGGAGTTTCAAGCCGGTTTCAGATCCGGTTACTCACGGTCGACCAAATATTTGTTCTTAAGAGCATTGCCGATAACTTCCTACGGAACCATAAGAAACTTTATTGTTTCTTCGTGGATTTTAAAGCAGCGTTCGATGCGGTGGACAGAAATGGGAATTCGGTAAAGTCCTCACAAATATATATAATGATACTAAAGCCGCGTTTTAGAATGGTTTCAGGCTGGAACAGGCCTCCGGCAGGGGTGTGCGTTGAGTCCGCTTTTATTTGCGCTTTTTGTATATGAACTTACCGACAACATTGGTGGATGAGTGGAATTCGCCGGGACATTGATCAAAGCACTTTTCTATGCCGATGACATTGTGCTGTTTTCTAATTCACCCCAATCACTGCAACTGATGATAAACCAATTGCATAGGTACTGTGTAACGTGGACTCTAAAGGTCAATTTAAGTTAATCCAAAATAATGATTATCAAGAAGGGAGGTAGAAGAAATTGCTCATATGAAAGATAGAGCTACGATTCGAACTTGATTGAGGTTGTGAGGGAATTCAATTATCTAGTGGTGTGCATTACAAAGAATCTTAGTATGGAAAGACATCTTGGGGAAAAACTTATGAAAGCAAAAAGTGCAATTGGGACTTCCTGTACAAAGTGTTTCTCAAACAAGAATATAGCACATAGTAGCAAATTTCGTGTATTTGAAGCAGTGCCTGAGTCTATAATGTATTACCCAGCGCAGGTTTGGGGATACAAACAGTTCGAGAGTGTGGAAAAACTGCTAAGATTCTTTATTAAAAGAATATTTCATCTGCCCTACAACACACCAAATTACATGGTTTTGCAGGAAACTTGACTATCACCACTATTTATTCAAACCCTCAAACTACATATAGACTATATTCTCAAAGTTTTGCAAATGCATCGTGAAAGATTACCAAAGAAAGCAGCCCTCTATGCAATCAATCAAAGAAGTAGTTGGCACGCAGAATGGCACGAGCTGGCTTTATGGTGTGCAATGTCACTGGTTTTCGATTTCGGTATCGTTAATGATTGCAGAGATAAACTGTATAAATTGATTGCGACGGTTGACGAAAAGCTCCGTAGTCGCTGTATAGAAAAAGCTTTAAATTCAACTCATAGATTAAATTATAAACATCTCAGTCATAACCTTGGTCCAAATAACTATTTTAGAGATGAGGTGAGTGTGGAGGTTATTTCTATGATGCTGATACTTCGAGGAGAGCTCATGCATCTTAACTATATTCCGCAAAGGGAGAATCGTCCTGGACAATGTAGTTTATGCAACCAAAGAGAAAGAGAAAAGAAAATCTAATCTAATCTAAATCTTATCTAAATCTAATCTAATAGATTAAAGTTGATGTTATATTGAAAATCTTTCATCAATGTTTGTGGAAGAATAATTTAATGTATAAGTGTTATTTGTAAGTGGCTGCATATTTGAAATGATATTGAACAAAGTAGAATCAACTATGTTACACTTTGATAGTTGCGCATGTAATTTTAATTTTGGATACATTTTAGCATTTTCCACTTTAAAACAACGTTGAACGTACTTAATAATTTATGAAAGTTGTTTCATTGTAGAATCCGACTACAGTTCACTCTAAAACAAGAATGACAATACTTAAAACAACGTTGCGTAGTTAAATCAATATATTTTCAATGTTAAATTAAATACGCTCATGATACTATTTTCCAACGTTAAATCAAATACGATTTATTAGATTTTAGTTTGCCTTTTTTCCCTCAGTGACTAAATCAATACCTCACCTGCTGTAAGAACTGTTACACGAAAACCAGGCCATTAACTTAGATTTTATTTAAATCTTTAATTACAAAAAAATATTGCCTCACCTGTACAAGGGATCTATCTCGTTTGTTCGAAAATTATTTCGGGCGGCTTGTTAAATTCAAGAAATAATTACTAATCTTCCCCGAGTCCTCTTACGAGTCACAGTCTCTCTTTATCTTATCTCAAGCATTTTGTAAAATAAAAACTAGAAGCTTTGTTCATAAGATGTACAAATTCAATGCATCAAAACGATTTATCTTTAATTACTCTAGGCCGACAGTTTGATGCATACATAGCTCTTAGAAGTAAAACTATGGGGGATATGTACTGCGGAAAGAACGATTAAGTAAATAAATCTCTTGCATAAAATGTCCCCAAAGTCCACAAGGCTCTTTCCTTAACTGTGGTTCAAAATAAAGAAAAAAAAAACACCGACAATATTTAATACCCCAGGAAAACCCTTCTCATTTTTCTTAAGTCCCTTTGATCCCCGAGAAAAAAATGAAGAAGACGAAAAACAATAACCGCCTTTCCACTCCCATTTTGTTATAAACCAGATGGAAAACTTCTTAAACATCATTAAGTAGTAATAAAACTTGTAATAGCTGGAAAAGACAAGAGAGAACAAATTAATGTAACTGCAGACTTTGTGATATCAGATTCCGTTTCATTCTTCGTTCCTTACTTCAACTGTGATGACTTGAGTTTTTTTTCCCCGTTGCAATATTTCACTATGCTTAAGTATATGAAAATGTAGTATGAAAAGGAAACTAGAGAAAAGCATAATATTCTTTACCAAAAAGAACATTCAACGCTCGAAGGATTCCATTTGAATTTTTCTTCTGATTCTCGTATTCTAAAGAAAGCAAATTTATTTCACAATCCTTTTTGTAGGACGCGAAGCAACGCGACGTGTCGGTCGGTCGTGGTATATTTCATCCCATTTTTCTCGTTCACCTTCTTTTATTCATGAACCCACAACTACAAAAAAAAAAAAAAAAAAATGAATCCTTATTTTAAAGGATCCTCTCTTGTGGAATAATTCACATATTCTTACAAACTCAGGTGAATGAATGCGCAATGCCATAGTGATGTAGTTTCAAGGAAAAAAAAAATAATCATACATAAAAAAGGATGTTAAAAAGGCACTTTAGACAAACTATCCATATCCAGCCAACCAAACTTTCTATTTTTTTTTCTCGCTTTAGAACCTAGCTAATTGGAATTTTTACATTTGTACCAGAGATTTATAAAAATTGAAGATTTTTTTCCTTCACTGTTTTTTTTTTTTTTTTTTTTTTTTTGCAACAAGGATAGAAAGGAAAATTGTACAAATGTGCAACAATCATGCAGAGAGAGGTGTCGAGGAGTTTGTGATGTGCAGAAAAAAAAACATATTTATAATAACGAACCTTCATATTTCTTCCTTGTGAATAGCGCACATGATGTGTAGGTGCAAATGAAAGTGGCTAAATTATGAAGGCGTCTCCGAAACATCTACAATGGTACGCAGAGAAGAAAAATACTATATTACTCGAGTCCTGTTTCCTAACAAATTGGGTCTCACTTTATTGCATCTTCTATATATAAAACAGAATGGCGGGGTAATTTGCATTACCTTATATATATATTTATATTTTTTTTTGTTTTTTTTTTTAAGTTTCAGTACGAACTTTTGTGTCCTCATTTTCTGCTGCCGTTGCAGTTGAATATGCTGCAATGGTAGTTGGATGCGCCCCATCAACCAGCTGAACAGCACTAAAAGACCTGGTCTGAAAATGAGGATAGGATGTCATTACGTCATCGGGGATAATTATGGGTTGTCTGGTGTGCTGCTGCACAATATTGTCGGTTATTGAGCGTGCTGTTAGCATTATTATTATTATTTTTTTTTAAATTTAGCATTTATGTATTTTTTTATTATTCAATTTTATGAGTTGCGGTGGTTTTTGGCTGCAGAATAGGTATGCTCTTCAGTTGATGCAGAGGAGGTAATTTAAAGTGAAATGCGCTGTTTTAAATGAGCTCCTCATTTGACCTGCGTTTTTTGTGAATGCTTCGTCTTAAGGCTAAATATTGTTTTTGTGAGAAAAAAAATGTTAACATAAATTCAGCTAATTCACGTATTCGTTGATATGTTAGTCGGTTACTAATATCACCGAAATCAGTGGACGTTATCATCACTTTTGCCATGTTTTGTGGGTGTGCATAGGACTCAAGATGTTATGGCCACACTTATAGTGTTAAACACAGTGCGAACGACAGAATACAGAAATGAGGATTTGAAGTATGAAATCCTACGTGGTTTTTTATTCCCCATCTGAAAATGCTGTCAAGATTATAATTGAATGAGTTTATCATATACTGCCGTTGTAGTTCCACATCCGATAGATATGGGTATGTGAATCTAGATAAAGGAATTTGAAAAACTGATGGTTCTTGTGCAAACAAAACAATGTAATGGATCACAAATTCCAGACGAGAGATCATTGATAAATATGAGAAATAGAGCAGGAGACAATATGGAGCCCTGGGGCACACCAGCATTTATTTTATGGATTTCAATGCAATCTAATACGCCTTATATTGAGCAGACCGAAAGGTAATTTCTAATCCAACGAACAAGAGATTCATCAATACCAAATGCACGCATTTTCGATAACAGAGCTTAATGCCAAACTTTATCAAAAGGTTATGTTTTTTTAAAAGCTAAATAATCTTATTTCGCGTAAATGATTTAAAATACATATGTCGCACTGTTGGGCAAAATATACCATCAGATCATCAGTAGACCTTTTGCTACATCATTAAGGAGCTTTCGTTCTTCGAGATATTTCTTAAGCTGATAATTAATCAGCGTTTCCATGACCTGGGAAAGATGGGACGAAAGTGCAATTGGACGGTAACTATAGTGTGAAGTAGACTCGTTATTTTAGGGACTGGCTGGAGAAATGGTGTTTTCCCACCACTCGAGACCAGTGGAGTAGGATAGATGAAAAAGTTCCTGTAGTGTGTTTGCTGGAGTGGTAGAACACCTCTTCAAAAAACTAGTGGGGTTACTATCTGAACCAGCAGATTTGTGTATTTCGATATCTTTAAAACCGTACCGCACGAGTACAAAAAAGGATGTGTTACATGCAACGGTTAATATTCTCAACTACTGGAATAGCCATAACATTTTTTGGAATCGTATAGAAGCTGTGCTGCTAGCAAATTTACTTTTGCTTGTGAGCTTACCACAAGAGTGTCATTGGAAACGAGCCTTGAAACTGACAACGAGATATAATTTCGTACGTTTTTTTTTTTAAATTACCAAACAATTTTACTACGTTTACTTCTTTACCTACCTATCTCAAGCTGCGATAACCTCCTTAAATCAAATCGTACCAAGAGTTTCTGCCCCTACGATTGTGTTCATATCGAAGTATTGTATTTTAATTATATCAGCGCTGGAGCTTATGTCACTATCGAGGAAGCTTGGTGACCTATTTTGAAATATCTGAGCAATATATTGATCGAAAGATCTCTCAGTTTTTCCTACCTACCATCACTGTCTTGTTCCAGTTCTAACTCCATACAAAACTGTTCCTGATATTTGAACATTGAATAAACAATTCATCCTCTGTAGTAAATTCTGCAGTGGGTTTAATATTTCTCGAAATAACAACATTTTTTTTATTAACCAGAAACTAAAAAAAAAACTATTTAGTATTCAAAAATGCGAACTGTCAATCACATACACTGCCAGTCAATAAAATAGTTTCATCTGGTTAACAAAAAAATTAAAAGCTTTTTCTCATAAAAAAGCTTTACAAAAGCTTTACTCATAATTGCTTACTTAAATTCTATTAAAAAAAACAGCTAAGTAATTGCACAAAGCAAGTAGGTAAGTACGACCTATAGTTGTGCCTTACATTATTAAAAATCGGATTTATAAGGTTTCTGTTTGACATCATTTTCCAATCGATTGTTTATTAAATTATATTCACTGTCAAACTTTAATTAAGTGATAAAAGAGACTGGTCATAATTAACTGAGATAACCTCAATTCGATTGGAAATATTAACATGATACCAATTTCGATTAAAAAATATTTTTTTTATATTTTGTAAACGCAGAGACGTAAAACTTCATTTTTTAATTGAAATTTAAAAACATTAATATTGTTATATTGATTGCCCTGCATACAGATGTATATGGCGAATAGGGCTAACTAAATTAGCTTTATATTCGATTTTTGTATGATTACATACTTGCTTAAAGTACTTTTCTCCTGTGGTACAAAAATAGACCAGCACCACGAGAGCAAAGGAATCTGATGATCGACCTTGGCAAGTCGTGAAATAGCTATAATTCCAGCCAAAAAAAATTGAGAAAAACTTGGTGGTAGCACACTCAAGTTGTTGTTGGCCATTCAAAGTCATTAAATCAGCTTTTGTTCGATTTTTATCGGTATCATTTTGGTGTAAATAGGTACAGAGTTCAGTTTAAATTCACAGCTTCTGCTACAATGTTTTTACTGATGGGTAAACATAAAAAGATCATTTTTTTTTTCAGTAGAGAAAACACAATGAATCCAAAAATTTTCTTCAATGAAAAACTCCAGAAACTGTTAGAAATGCTACCGTAGGTACTTTCTTTCATACTTATGCACTTGTTAGAAGTCTTCAAATCTCGGTGGTCTCTAACGGAATTCTGAATTTTTGTTCTTTAACTTTACCAGACTGTTCCCAAAAATCTTCGATAACCTTTAACCTTCTTGCACTTTCGCTGGCGTCACCTCTTTTCAAAGTTATTAATCATCCGCTTAAGAAATATTTTGAAGAATAGAACTCGTCAATGACCCGCAATATGGTTTTTTTGTAAGCAATTATGTCCACTGTGAACTGAAGGTGTATCCATCTATCACATCGTTTAGGAGAAATTACGATTACTGTGCTTGACATTTGACGTAGAGTCTGCCATCTTGGTTTATGTATCAAAAATGTGCTCGTATGTAGTCGACGCATTTCTTCTTCGTTGAATTAGAAATTACTTTGAGGACCTTTCAATACCAATCGTTTAGACGGTTTGAAATACGAAATTCGTAAAACAAATGTTAGTATGCCCCAGGGCTGTGTCTTCTCTTCAACTCTCTTCCTTGAATGATATTTTGTGTGAACCATCTAATCCAATAAACTCTGTTGTAGTTAGCCTTCAACTTTTTATTCTAGATTCACACATCTACAGTAGCTCCATACGAAAGGCTCATAAAATTCTGAATAATTCGAAAGCATTGGAAAATGGGAAATAGAAAGTCTTAGTGGTGATTCTGACTTTAAAGCGGAACCTATTATCCATGAACTGCACATATGTTCAGTTCTTGGGGTATTACATACCAATTTTTGTGGAATGATCACATATTCGACTTTAAAACCGAAATATCAATCAAAGTAGTATTGAGAACTGATTTTTCTATACACACGTTGACTTTGTAAAGGTATATTGGTGCATCGCGCTTCTTTTAAAAAATCAAAGACCCATTTACAATGTCTCAAACATATTGGGTGTTCATATCTTTTATCAAGCACAATATCCATTATCACATAAATACCTCATTGCTCAAGTAAGGGTTAGCTGTTTGCCGATAAGAGTACATTACAGTATGCAAACATAAAGCCATGTAAATCACTTTCTATTGAATTCCCCACCAAATATCAGGAATCGTCACATAGCGGCAATAAATTCATTTCAATCGCATAAATTACTTGCATGCCCACACCCACAAAAGCTTTAGATGAATGGCAATTAATTAACCTGATAACATTAAGTCGCACACATTCGCACACTACTGATATCAAACCAAACCGTATTCACTTCATAATCACTAAGTGGCACCTAATTATGTAAGTAATTACTATCAGGTGTGTGGTTGGGGGCAATAATGGCGAATGCCACTTAAAATCCAAATTACGTATTTCCAATTCCAGAAACCACCCTTGAACTCTCTGCGAGCAATCAAACTGTAAACAAAACAAGTCCATTGCACAAAAGCTATGGATACAGTCGTTGTGTGAAACCCTCACTGTCAATTCCAAACTCCAATATTCTGTAATGTACGTAGTACTCGTATATAGCTTAAGTAGCCGCAACATTGAACAAAGACCAAACGAAGTAAAGAAGCTTCCAAACTGCCAACGAACAAAGCCGTAAAGTACGAACACTCCTTTACAACATGCATTTTCGGTAATAAATGAACGGAAATTCAATCGCCAAACTAACTACGAACATGAAGTTCAAATCAACCGGAATAATTATGTAATTCAATTTAATTATGATAAGGCAGGCTTTTTGCATTTGTGTGTGTTTGTCGGTTTCCGAAAAAGGGTTAGATGAATGTGTGGGTGGGTCCTGCAAAGTTTTGCTCTGCTATTGCCTGTGTGGTATAGACAAGGGTCGTTTTTGCAAACAAGTTTTAAAACATTTTTTCAGAATATATCAGACTTATTTAGGCGAAGGGGATTGCTAAGCTCGCAGAAATTGAGACATTGAATTCAAGTAAATTATCCTTAAAGGAAGTTGTTCAATTGAAATCGGTTTCAAAGAAAGAATATTACAGGAGAAAAATGTATAAACATTTAGTGTTGATTTTGACAAAAAGTAAAAGGTGAACGAAACGCTGTGGTCATGATGAATTTGTCATAATTTTGTTTCTGAAGATTTGTCTAAACTACTAGGTTTTGTTTATGATTATCAATTTTGCAATAGTCTCTCATTCTTAATGATATTGAAGTTGAATGGAATAAGTGTTCGGAAAAGGGTTGTTAGACGCCATTTAAGTTATAAAAAATCTAGCTGAAACAGTCAGGGAAATTTACTAATAATTACAAGTTGTAATGATGCGTAAGAGGTTACACTTGCGGTAAAAAAAAAAACAATATTTGAATTTTTTTAAACATTTCTGCGATGGTTGCAGGACATTTTACTTTGATTTACTTATGACATTAGCAACTCAATTTAAACTGATTTTTCTATGCTTGGAATATGAAGTCGGGGTCCACTTAAAGAAATACTGTTCATCCATTTGAAAAAAAAAACTGTTGCATTTTAATACAATTACGAATTCTTTTTATAAAGTACGTGTCGTTGTATGTATTGATTTTGATCCTAGACAAAACATTTGTACTTCAAACTTGTAGCAAATTTAATTTCCTACAAATTTGTTTAAGTAATTTTTTCCATTATCGCTCTTAATAAATTATGCACTGACTTTGTTGAAAAAGTTTCTTCTGCGGAAAAAAAAGTGCCACGAAAAATTGTAAATTTTTAAATATTTTCTTGTTTTAAATTGTTAAAACATTTTTAGGAAAAAAATATTTAAAGTAAATATTATAAAATATTAATTTAATATAAATATTTAATAATAAGTATGAAATTTTAATTAAAAAAATCCACGAACCCGTTTTTGAAAAAAATTTATTTAAAAAAAGTTGATTTTTCTTAAGTCGAAAAAAACCCTTTTTTAAAAAATTTAAATATGCGATATTATTTATGCTTTCAATGACCTTCTGCATAAAAAAAATAAAATGCACGACTGGATCGCACGTACTTGCTCCTATGTTCGATTACAATATATGCACAAGATTTTTAATGGAAACGGCTGAAAGTATTTTGAAAGTCGTTTTCACTTAATTTTTTATACATAAAAATTCTTAATTTTTTTCTAAAAAAAATTGGTATGAACATTTTGAATATTTAATAATATAAAATTAAAAACAAAATTTCAGAAAAAAAACCGCCCACCCGTTTTCGAAATATTGAATTTTCCAAAAAAAAAAAAATTGTTTTTTTTTTTCAAAATCCAAAAAAAAATTATTTATCGAAAATTTTGAAATGCAGTATTATTTAGCATTTGTAGGAAATCTTGTATACAAATTTTGATCGAAATTCGTTGAGCCGTTTATTAATCAATAAAATGGTTGTATGGCAACTACCGTTAATAACACAATATTTAAAAAAAAAAAATTCACCAAAATGTAGAGCATTCTCAAGTTAGTACACACACCAATTTTTATCAAAATCGTTGTAGCCGTTTTCGAGATAATTAAAATGGTAGAAAAATTTGTATGGCAAGTACCGGAGTTTTTGGGGCCAAAACAACGCTTCAAAAATCTATTTTGGACAATCACCTAAAAGGCCTAACCACCAAGTTTGAACAAAATCGGTTCAGCTGTTTAGGCTGTAGATCGTTCTACAGAAAGACAGACAGACAGACGGAATTGCCGGACCCACTTTTTTGGTGTTCTCTATCATCGAGTTCGATTTTTTTCCAAATGCAAAACTTTCCCTATAGTACCTATGTATATCGCAAGTAATAAATGCACGAATGGATAGGACGTACTTGCTCTTATGTTTGGTTACATCGTAAGCACAAGATTCTTAGTAACAAACAGTTCAATATGTTCTTAGTCTTTTTCCTTAAGTTTTTATACACAAAATCTCGTAGGTAAATGTTCTACTAATTTTTTTTTAGTATGACAATTTTATGCATTAAGTAATGTAAATTTAAAAAAAATGGATTTCAAAAAAAAAAAATTGTCCACCCATTCTCGAAACTTGAAATTTCCAAAAAAAAAATCCTTTTTCAATAATCCAAACAATTATTATTCGAAAATTTTGGTATGCAGTATTATTTAGAATTCAAAGGACCTCCTTCATAAGAATTTTTATTAAAATCCGTCTAGTCCTTTATGAGAAAGTCGATAATCCAAAAAATAGCTGTATGGCAGATACCGTTAATAACAAAATAATGTAAAAAATATTTGGACCAAAATGTAGAATATAGATGCAGATATTTTTGTTTATCAAAATCGTTAGAGACGTTTTCAAGATAATTAAGATGGTAGAAAAATTGTATGGCATGTACCTATAATTTCGGCGCTAAAAAACGATTGAAAAATATATTTGAGACAATCCCATAAAACGCTTAAATACCAAGTTTGAATAAAATCTCTTTTGCTGTTTAGGCTGTAAATCGTTGTACAGACAGACAGACAGACGGAAGTTCTTACAAATTTGTTCGTAAGTTTAGTTTTTGCTTTGAAAATACCCGTAGTTATTAAAATGTTATCGATATTCAAATTGATTGCTTTTCATTTTTCTAAATTAAGCGTAGATACAAAAAAAAAATAAAAATAAAATACAAAACATGATTTCATCCTTTTTCCTTTCATTCCAAAATTTCCGCGATATTTTGTAAAAAAAAAAAAATAAATACAAACTACTTTATTTAAAATATCCTTTTTGCTAAATCAAAATATTTTCTTTTCTTTTCAGGTAAGCCTCACATAATAGATACACACCAAATAACAAAACCATGGTAAACTACTTTGTAAGTTTTGATATAGAAAAAAAAAACAAAAACAACATAAAACAAAATGAGTTCCATATTCAAATTGGATTGAGGAGAAAACTTTATTGACACTTAACCGACACAACACACACCCTTAAACTCCTGGAGCGCCGCGTCACTCCATCGGGGCTTCGTTTCTGTGTCTTCGTTATCGCGTTATCGTGGCAAAATGTATCTAACCTATCAATATAGTGTCAATATTTTCTACTCTATTGCATCGTATTCGATTTGCAAAATCCCCTTAAAATGCCAGCTTAAGTTTTGCAATTACTATAAATTGCCTTCGAAGATAGATAGATATTAAGGAAGAACGATTCTCTTTGAATTCTCATATATGTATGTATGTAAAATCGATGTCGTTCTCAGGGTATATTATTGAACGAAGACTGCTGCTACGTTGCGTTTGTTATTTTCTTTGATAGGCCCTAAACTTAAAACCCTTTATTATGCTTGATATGTATGTATATTCGTAACTTATGCAAACATTTGCGTATATTGGATACTTTAACTATATATTTTACTATAGCCGACTTCTATTGCACTAATCCAATTAGAGCTTTTTGCTATGCAAATAGTAGGAATAGATGGTACTCTGTGCCTATCTGAGCATAACAAATGTATCTGCAGTTCCAATCTCGCATCATAGAAAATATAGATGATAGTTCTATGGTAAACTACATACAGAGCTGTGTAAGAATATTTTGTCGAGCTTGTTTTGTTTAAGTATTCTCAAAGAAATCTTAGACTGAATCCCAGTAAGGGGGGTTATAACTTTTTGATTGTTCTAAAGAACTAAA
This sequence comes from Philhelius pedissequus, assembly GCA_910595825.1. Lineage (NCBI taxonomy): Eukaryota > Metazoa > Arthropoda > Insecta > Diptera > Syrphidae > Philhelius > Philhelius pedissequus. The sequence goes on from OU343163.1 coordinate 82,945,438, forward strand.
AATACAGTAACATACTGTGCAGCTTAAAAGAATTACTCCTAAAGTTTCTGAATAAGCCGTACTTTACTGGTCAACCTTCTGTGCCCTGAGATTGTGAATTTTCTGTAATTTTCAGCATCGACTACAGAGACAATCATATAAGAACATTTATTCCGAAACGGATTTGATTTCTGTAACGAAATTCCTCTTAATCTCAAGCGGGATCAGAAACTCCAATTTTTCGCCAAAATGCAAGAACTATGTCTCATCATTTAAATCTCGGTCAGAGATGTTCTCAACCAACAGTTCATAGGAAAACAAACAAATATAATCATTTACCAGATTAGCTCAATGGGAGCTGCAGCTTGCATAGGTGCTTGAGATTGAGATTAAGTCTTGAGAGTTTTACAGTGCAAGTAGTCTCTTGGATAGAGTACAGAATAGAGCTATAAGAACTGTGAATCAAAGTCTAAGTGGTAGCAATGGGTTGTCTGGGTAACTTTCATTAAGTTTCAGCTGCTGAAAAGTGTTCCAACAAGTCGCAACCATTTGCTACGCACGCTGCTTCCAGTCATTCAGCCTCATCTCTCTAACAACCGCGATAGTTCGGTCTTCAACTGAAGGTTCGGTCTTTCTTGTCGTTTCAAAACTGGGGTTTGGGATTCGAAGACTATCATGGCTAGAGCATTATTGTCCATTCTCTCGATGTGGACCAACCAGCATTCGATTCTCAAGACTGGCAGTGTGAGTGTAGAACCCGTAGCAAGGCTTTCGACAAAAAAGTTTTGGTACAATTTTTAGTTTCCTAGGGAAATTCTACTTCGGATTTTCACTTAGGTGTTGTTTGTGGGGTTATTATTCACTCCAATGTAACGGGTGCGGCACGAAAACTTGCTGATTTTAAACCAAAATTAGTGGACATACCGTTACGAAACTTTTTTATTCTTGTCACACACATTTTAAATTTTCCATTACATGGTTTTAAAGATGGTATCGGACAAGTGGTGGCCTCCGTTTTCAATATACTAAGATACCCGATGTCCTTCAGATGATTTAGGGTTCGAGGCCGACCAGTGTAAACGATAGATTTAAGGTAACCCCATAAAAGAAATCGCCCTTCAAGGAGATTAGGCGACCGTGGAAATGTTCCCTCAAAAGATCCATTTATGCTCGTGCTGTGTGGGCCGTGGCTCCATCTTGTTGAAACCACACGTCACCAAGGTCCAGTTCATCGAGTTTTGGGATAAAAAATTCTTCAATCATCTCTCTATAGCGAGCTGCATTCTCGGTAAGGACCACTTATCCCTACTCTCGAAATTGCACACCATACGGTGACACGTTCACAATGCAGTGGCGTCTGATGAGTTTCACGTGGATTGTGGTCAGTCCAATATCGCATGTTTTGTTTGTTAGCACAACCGGAAATGTGGAAGTGAGCCTCGTCGCTAAAGAACACGCCCGCGTCATCAGGCGGAAAGCACGTTGAGTGGAAATTATGGAACGACCGTTGGAAAAGTAAGCCTCGCAGGCAAATGCGCGTTGCTCTTTCGTCCAACGCATAATGTCGACTGACTGCACCGTAGATGAAACTTTAGGAAATCCCCTAAAAATGAGACGCTCCCCACCCACCTCCAACCAGTCCGCCCCGCTTGGCGCGAAAACCAAATCAGCAAGTTTTGTGCCGCACCCGTTAGGTTAACTAACTCTATAACTACCTTGAAATATCTGATTTTGTCGTAAGCGATATTTCCTGATAGTAGAAATTTGTACTTGGCCCCGTTTTTCAGTCGCCGTGGAGGCCTCTTTAATATCGTCCACATACCCAAGTAGCTGGATGTATTTGTCGAAGATAGAGCGTTTCGTGTGGACGCCTATTCATACGTACTATCTGCTTCCAGAATGCGAAATCACATTATACCGAATCACCTTACCGAAATCCTTTAACATGTTGGAAATTATTCGAAAGTACTATACCCCAGTTGTACATTGCACCATATGTTTTCTAGTGTCACGCGACATAATTGAATCAGGTTTCCCGGAATCCCGAGTTCGCTCATCTCAATATAGGGCTCTTGTCGATAAATGTTATCATATGCAGCTTTGAAGCCGATGAAGTCTCAACTTGAAATTCGTTAGTGTTTTCCAGGATTTGGTTTAGTGCGAAGATTTGGTCTATGGCCGATCTACCGCATCGAAAACCACACTGCTTATTGCCATTTAAAGTGTTGCAGGCAAGTTTGTGACGCTCACCCAGCACATTAGATAGGAACTTGTATACCATGTTTAGCAGTGATATTCCTCGATAGTTCTTCTAGCTCAAAGGATAGTCTTTTATTAGACGGGGCTTATGGAGCTGATTGTCCAGTCATCGTGCATTATTCCATACTTTCAGAAATTGTGGCCTTGTTGTTCTTCAGTCTTTTCTATAGCTAAGTAAACCTCTGGCTCTTTAATGATTGGAAGTGGGTTCTCGTCTTGTCCTGAGCATTGCCTTACATGATTTTCATTTCGCAGTTGCTGGAAGTACTGCTTGAATATAGTAGATATTCCCTGCCTATCGATGACTAGGTTGGATTGTCTGTTACGATAGGCCTGCTTAATCAGCAGCCCGTTGTAAAGTTTTTTAAAACTTTGTATTTTATTAATTGATAATGTATTTTATTACACAAAAAAAAATATGTTATAAAACAACCAAATTTGAAGTCAGAACTTTCTTCGTATTGTGTGTTCAACGGATCTCAAAAGTTGTCTAATAATGCTTTAGTTTATTTTATTTTGTATTTCTTCCCCAAAAGACTCATTAATTCACTAAACTTTTGAACTTGTTTTTGCAATCCACAAAACAACGAAATAATTCAATGAAATATTTTTTTTTGGAAAATTATTAAAGTAAGAAAAAATTTCAAACATTTCTACACAGCCCTGTTTACGCAGTAACAGTATCTATTGCCTTGGATTTTTATAGAGTCTATAAGCTCTGGCGTCTCTATGAATATATAGTTTCATTAGTTATTCGTCTTTCTTTGCCCGTTTGTCGTGGAAAAAAAAATATTATTATGAAAAATATAATAATAATAAATGAAATCCGATTAGCCAATATTTACGGTTCTCTTTTCATTTGAGCAAATGAAATTCTATCTTTTTCTTTTATTGTTTATGGATCATAAGATCAATGACTTCTTTTTTGTCGACTTAGTCGACATCATCATCGGCATTCATTGCCTATTGTGTTGTTGAGATTATACAACTACAAAAATATTCAGCATTTCGAAAGCCATATAATAAAAAGATAATTATTTAAATTCAATTCTTATTGATGATGAATGACTTAATCGATAAAAGTTGAATGAGTTAGGGAAATTTATGCTAGACATACTTTTATGCCATCGATAAAGTTCTTATTAAGTTTTGTTATAGCTTTTGAATTAATTATACTCTTGAGACGAACTCGCTCAGTAGGGTTTTTTTTTATTCATGGAGGCATTTAGAAGTTGAAATTTGGAAAATCTTATCGGCTTATCCATCAACTTGGTAGCTATATGGAGTTTGGGTATAGGTTTTTAATTAGAAGCTTATGTCTATAAAATGTTTGTCTTTGAACTTCTTCTATACTCGTATATGGTATTGCCCATGAAAGTTACTGAAACTATATACTATCAGAAGTAGTTAGGTAAGTTAAATAGGAGGAATATTTAAATCATTGGGTTTGATGCGTGTTATTAAAGTTTCACAAGAATAGGTCTAACAGAAGCCTGTCAATACCTATACATTAAATTATGCCAAGGTTGGCTTTTCTACTTCCGTATACATATAAGAAGTTAATATTCTGTGAAAATTTATACATGGATGAGGTTAAAGAAATCCCAATTTATAACAGTTATGCGAGTTTTATAACATTGTTCGCTTGTAAAAGAGGATTATTTAACTACGCCCTTAGATAAATTTTCTCAATACATATCCCTGACAATACTGAAAACTAAAAAAATTGGATTGGCTTCGTCACTAAATTCGTGATAAATTCTATTGTGCCAATAAAATAAAAAAAACGCTGCACGTAACAACAAGCCAATTTGAAATCGGAAATTCGGTGCCATATTATACAAGATGTGGTTTTGATGAAGACGTAAGTAGTTACTGCTGACGAAATAGTACTGGTACAAAAGTTTCCAATTTTTGAACAATGAAAAGATACAAATCTTAATGAGACGAGACCAGGGGCCTATTTCATAGAAAATACATCACATACATTAAGTTTATTTTCATACATCACATACAATTTTCTATTCATAGATTTGACTGGAAGTAATGTATAAAATCTATTTTGTTGTATGTGATGTATTTATTTTGACATTTGACTTAAATAAATTGTGAGCTTACATTTTTCGATAAAAGTTGATTTCTTCTTCCAAACGTTTTGCTGTTTGAAATGTATGACAAATTTACAATTATTTGTTTTAAAATGATATATGAAAAAATTCTATGAAACAGAATCCTACAATATTTGAATATTTCCAGTGGATTTTCCGTTCATACAATGATGTATGATATCTTATCATACAACGTTTCTATGAAACAAAAATAATACATCAGAACTGACAAAATGATACAATGTATGTAATGTATGATCTATGAAACAGGCCCCAGGCGAGACTTTTGTTAGTCTCGTGTTGGTCTTGTCGAAATCGAAACATTTCAGTCTCGTCTCGATCTTTGTCTCGCCCTTTCTCGTGAAAATTGTAATGTGCAGTGTCGTCTCGATCTCGGTCTTGATCTCATTCTTAGTCTTGATTTCATTCATGTTTCTTGGTAGTAAAAAGATGTAACGCGTGAATTTTGTAGAACTTTTTGAATCCATTAAAATAGAAGCCATCTTTCGTTTATTTATTTATTTATAATCTACGAGCTTCAGACTCAACAGATGTAACAAAAAATGATAAATAAATACATGGGTATATTCAATAATTAAAAAGTATAATAAAAATAAAATTATTTACAATGTAAAATCAATGTAAGCTTAATTTCTTAAAAATAAATAATACAAATCAATTTTGAATTTATTTCTAGACCATGGAATGTCAATTTGAATAGTTACTTCATTGAACTCCTTAATAGACCTTGAAACTGGTTCATTTATACCATAATTTGTCCTATGTTTAAGCTGAAAAAGAAGGTATCTTTCCCTCAATGGTCTAACCGAGGCATAAATACATATTAGGGACAAAAGGTTAGGGCACTTTATATGGTAACATAAAATATCTAGCACAAATACTATATCATGAATAGTTCTACGAGATTTCAGAGATTTCATACCGAGAAGATTACGTCGAGCTTGAGAATCTGGACACACATTCCACCTCATTTTAAAGAACACACATTTTGTGAAACGATTCTGAACTTTCTCAATTCTATCCGAAACCGTTTGTTGGAAAGGGTTCCATATGATATCTGCATACTTAAGTAATGAACTAACGAATGCGTTGTATAAAGACACCAGTAGGTATGGATCCGATAAGTCAGTTGAGTTTCTTTGAATGAAGCCAATCATTGTGTTTGCTTTTGCTACAATAGAATTAATGGGAGGAACAAATGTGAACTTGGAATCAAACGAGACACCCAAATCCTTTATTGCAGTAGTTCTCCGAAGAGGTGTACAATTCAGAGAATAAGCAAACTCATAAGTTGGGAGTTTCCTTGAGACAGAGATAGCGAAGCATTTCTTAACATTAAGTTTAAGACATTTAACTTTACAGCAATAAGATAAATGATCGATGTCTATTTGGAGATTAAAACAATCAGAAATTGAATTTACCTTTAAAAATAATTTAGGAAGCATTTGCTAAAAATTATGTTTTTGCAAATATCATCGATACAAATTATAAATAAGAGTGGACCAAGATGGCTACCCTGGGGAACTCCTGAGGTGTATCTAATATATCTAATATATTTTAACAGTTCATGCTTTAGAAGGTAGGCAACGAACTATATATTGATGTTTGGATAATATTGTTTTCCAAATTTCACCCAAACGGTTTAAAATCAACTCAAAAAATAGAATAGGAAAAATTTTGGTTTTTTAATCAATTTAAATCGGAGCCATCAATCTCAATTGATTTTTACAGTTCATGGCTTGACAGGTAGGCAACATACTAGGTATATCTTGACGTTTCGATAATATGTATTTCCAAATGTCATCCAAGAGTCTTAAAGTCACAATTTTCCGGAGGTGATTTCTATTCCAACGGCATGCATACATAAATCGTACGTATTCTTCTCTGGATTTTCGCAGTGCACCTTTCTGAGTATAACTATGTATTATGTACATTATGTGGTTTGATATTTAAGGCGCATAGAATATTTCGCAAAAAAAAACTTGTGAATATGATAAAATTGAACATGAGTAGGTACTAAAAAATAATTAAATACAATAATATTTCTTCTAGCGCAAACCGAAACAAAATCACCGAGACTAGCGAGGCTTTTAGCGAATTTCAGTACCAAAAGTACGGTCTCGTCTCGGTCTGGTTGCGACATTCATAACTTGTAGGCTTAGGTATCATTTTCTCTATCATCATTTTGTCATTTATGATCAAAAAAGCAACACAATTATTAAGACTTATTATAGAATCAAGTAACCTCATGTAAAAAAAACGACCTTTTGTTACCCAAAATTTCGCCGCCATCCACAAATTACCCATTTAAATTAAAGTCATTTACCGCCATACAGCCGGCTTTATTGCAAATGATTTATCAGTTTAGCCAAACAGAAGTGACACCATTCGGCAAAAGGCAAACAAAAAAAAAATTACAAAATGCAAATTTATGAGCGCCACAGAGTTGTTTTTTTTTTGTGGAGAGAATTTATATCAACAAAGTCTCCAGCTCCACACGACAAAACCAAAGCATTTTTGTGCTCATCTCTTTTGCCAGCATATACTTAATTATGCGCCTCTTTCTGCTGCCGAAGTTTTTCCGACTGTGATAGCAGAGGAATTGTGGCTGTATAATTACCAAGAGCTGATAGGCGCCAGATATAGGAATATTTTAATGTTGTCACATGCAAAAGTTCTCTCACTATTCCGTCCCGCCATTGGTTCGTTCATTAAATGCTGCGACATAAGTGACAGATGACATGAAACTGCGGTCCATTTTAACCAGACCACCGCCACTGTTTCTACGTTTCTTTCCCTTTGTCATTCCTTTGATAACCCATCAGACTATGTTCATGCGTGAGCCATCTACATATCTGTCGAATATAAAGTGAGAAATGAAAAATAATTACAAGCTGACGGGCATCCCCTATACACATACCTCTCGCATCACCCCCCCTCCCTTCAAAGAACCAAACGACATTAGACACGCAAATGGTAATAGACGTACCGCATAATGACAATGATGGATGCTGTGCTGAAAGTCGAGAATCCAATGTAAGTCGAGATACTACTTAATGAGTTTAACGAACATTTCGCCATTTGTTTGAATCCCGAGAAGCCGTTCAGTGATATCTATCCATCAAAATTGACTAAAAAGAAAAGAAAAATTGATAAACTTTTCGAGAGAGAATCCATTCGAAGTAGAAGAAAGCGATAAATCGCAGTACCATGCAAAGTAGTTAGTAATACACACAGTGGGGTAGAATATGGGTTCAATTAAAAAAAATCAGTAACCAAAATATCTATCAGGTTATTTAAAAATATCAATTGTATTTTTGGCTGAGAAAATTACAAGTTTTTTCATTTACTTAAATAAAAAGTTAAATGAAAGATTTTTCAATGGTCCACATGAAAACCACCCACAAAAACGCCCACTTTTTAGTAGTAATTAATAAACATATTGATATTTGTCGCGTGTCGGTTTTGGTTTTCTCTTTAGAAACTTGATACCGTGTTTGTTTTTAAAGAATTTAGACATCATATATTGAAATCGAACGAAATTAATGTTTTTCTACTTTTTCCTATCAATTTCCCCACTGTGGCAGTGTTGATGTCGTTAAGAAGTAGTGCAAGGCCATATCAACCTCCCCCAAACCATGTGAAGCTGAAGTCGCAGTTACATCGTATAATTTTGTTTTCGCTTGGCTGAACTTACGTTGACTTCTGTTCAATCAATTCGACATCTAATCCGGGGATGTGGCGGGGGAGTAGTAGAGATACTTGAAGAGTTTCTCCTTGTCAAGTCAATATTGTGGAATATTTTTTTTTCAGTACATATACCTAAATATGTATGTGACGATTTTTCTATTTACGAGCATCACACTTAGAAAAAGATGAATGGATAGGTCTTTTGTGTGCGGTTTGCTTCCCCTTTTTTACCCGTGAAATATCTGTCATAAAGCTCTAACCGACAGTTTCACCAGTCGCCATAATTATGTACCTATCTACTCTGGAAATGATATTTGTGTTTATTTGTTGATTAATTATTATTTTTGGTAGCTGCTGTTGAACATCTAGATACAAGATACAGATATAGTATGTATGTTCCATTGTGGAAGTGTGATTTGTTATTTTAGAGATGGTATCGTTCGTCCGCCACTCGCATACGGAATTGAGCTTATTAATGTATACGTTTTGTTTGTATGAATCGTCAAGCACGCCCACACGACTCTGGGAATCAGGTTTCGAAGAAGTAAACAATAACAAAATAATGCTGGAAAATAGATTAAATTGAATGAAATACGTTTGCTTCGGGTTTGCTTTGAGAGAGAGAGAAAAATATAAAGCCAGACCAAAAGTATCTTTGGAATACATTTTTGCCATTTAACGACCTTAACAGGAATTTGTTTTCGCAATTTTTTTCAAAGCAATGACTTTTTAATTTTTTGTTTCTCTTGATAAATGAATTGTATGAAATTCTATATTTGCAGAGAGCTTTTAGTAATGGTCTGATTTCATTTTGTTTGTTTATATTGATAAACAACTGCTCTGAACAAAATCAGGGTTTTTGTTTAGATGTACATATTTTCAATAGGCATAATCAAACGGTGAAAATGAAATATGTGGTACACTTTTAATGGTGTTCAGTAAGCCGAAAAAAAAGATATAGGTTTTTAATGTATATGAAAATAATTTTTAGGATCAACACAATTTTAAATATTAAAAATTCGTAATAAAGCTAAATTAAAATAAAAGAAAAAAACTAAATTAATTAGCTATACTAATGTAATCGCAATGTAAATCGCAATAAATAAACCGACATACTTACATCAACAGAACCTGTCAAGATTTTAAAGAGATCTTCGGTATGCCTTTTAGTTTCGAATTGGTTTTTATAAGAACTGTTTAGAATTCATGAGGAAACAGTATCTCAGGGAAACATTCGAGTTTTAAGTTTAATTTCAGAATATTCTTTTTAGCTGGCGCTACAGACCCGGGTGAACCAGGGCCTCAACCAACGAGATTCTGCCAGTCCATGTCTATATACCATACATCAGGACCGGGATGATATCGATAAGCGTCTTATAAATGGACAGCTTAGTTGCTGGAGAGACGGCCTTGTCTTCTTAGCCCGCAGAAACAGCGATTGGAAAGAGTAATTCATCGTTTGATCTAATTAGGGGAGACCGGGGCTAGAAGGAACAGGGGTAAGAAGTAACACCTAAAAATGAAAGGGTTCCCCTGAAAATTAAGAAACGCGTGAACGAGAAAATTGTTCGTCTACTTCAAAGTTACCGTTAAGCAAATAATAGTTATAAGGGTAGTGTCAAAATTGGGACATTATTTTTTCTTTGTATTTTTGGGATTTCTCTTCACTTGGAAGAGATATAGTTCTAGTTTTTTTTTTTTAAATATTTATTTATGTTTTGGTTAAGTTTATGTAGGTAGTTGAGCAACGACTGGTTTTATGTTTTTGTTTAAGTTGAGTGATTTCTGTTAAATTTTATGGTGGGGCTAGTTGTAACATTTTAGTGGGGTATGTTGTTACAAATAAAAACACACTTCGTTCATATTTCTAAACACATTTTTGGGAACCAAGACGATGGAAATCGTGTTCTTTGTTTATATTTCGCTGTGTTTAATTGTTTTTCTTTACTTTTTATAAAAATTATAAGTCTATTTCACGTATATCGTTGTCAACAAAAGGTTGAAGAGAAATGAGGTCGCTCATGTGTTTTCCTGACTTGCTAATTAGTTAAATTCATATGCATAGTATGTGTATCAAATACAGGTTTTAGAATATTTAATTACATTCCTAATTTTTTTGTGACTAAATTCAATTTTTTTTTTTCAAAAAATTAACATTGATTTTGTTTTTTTCTAGGAACATTGAAAATTGATTAATTAATTAAATTTGTGAATTAACATAATAACTTTTAAATTTCAATATTAATTTCATAAGTTTTGCAGTTGTGTGTGCTATATTTTGTGTTCTTAATCTTGTTTATAAACTGATAGTTTTTATTTAAAGATGATGACATGTTTTCTTACAATTTACCGCGCTCTATGTTCCAACTTTCCCCGCATACGGGTTACGTCGTAACAACACGTTTTTTTTTGTCTAAAAGTTATATTTTTACAAATTCTGATGACTATTTTTTTTTTTTTTTGATTGGAATTCGTAGCTGAAATATTGCCTTTTAAACAGAAAAAAGTTTGGCTAACTAATTTTCAAAATCTTAGGAACATCATCAATTTTAGTAAAAAGTGTTACTTTTAGACCCGGTCTCCCCTACTGGTATCTTTCGCTAAGTTTATAGCGGATCCTAGCTATACAAAGTCTTTGACGTGATAGAAGTATCCAAACAGAAATAAAGCAAAGACATTTTTAAAATCGACAACAATATCCAAATGTGTTCAAATTGTTTACACAAATGAAGTTGATTATTGCCATTTCAGATTTCACATATTACAACAGTGCAAAATAAATTGGATCTGTTTGTGTGTGTTATTATTGGCACCAGATTTATATGGAAACGAGGATAACTTTAAAAATCTCAATCGAAAAATCCCTAATAAAAAAAAATATAGAAACATATAGCTAGATATTTTTATATGCGATATACATTATACAGGGCACGATAATTGACATTACGATGTTGAAAAGTGGGCGTTTTAAAAATTTGTTTGAATCCCCAAAAATTACGATACTTGCCGTATAATTTTCTGTAGCAATGTTAATTTTAATTATCTCGAATTTCATTAAAAATTATGTGCACACTGTGTACATTTTGGTTCAAAAAACAATCACATAAAATGTTTTTAACGGTACCTGTCCATAAATCCGTTTGCTCGCCTTTTTCATTAACGCCTCAACGGATTTCGATCAAAAATATTATTGGGAAAATCCTTAAAATTCTAAATAATACTGCATATCAATATTTCCGACAAACTATTTTTTTGTGATTCTTGTGAAATGGTGGACGATTTGTTTCAAATATTTTTTTTTCAATTTACGTATATTGTTAAATTGCCAATAAAAATATAGAAATTTTGTAAATAAAAAATTAAGTAAAACAACTACTGTAGAAATATTCTTAGCTGTTTCTATAAATAATCTTGTGTTAACGATATGTTCGAACATTAGAGCAAATACCTATGTGCGAATCAGTCGTACATTTTACTATCTTAAATTTGAAGAACGGCAAACGTTTTAATTATTTTTTGTTGTGCGCTCTTTTATTTTAAAGCGCATTTAATTCTGAGTTTTTTCAGCTTCGTCCATAAAATTCAAAATACTCTAGAAATTACGAATATTTCCAAGGTCACCTGGAAGCCTAATTAAGATGCTTCGTGCAAAAACTACAAAAGTAGAAAAAATCCAAATTTTTTTTCAGATCGTATTCTGGACTAAAAAAATTGTAAACACATGAGTTAAAATCTTGAATTTTGATTTCAAAAATCATTTTTTTTAAAACTATTTTCCACAAATAAGAGAGAATGGGAAAAACGTACTTTTACTTTCGTGGTTTTTTTTTTGTTTAAGAAGTGCCGATATTATGTCATTACTTTTTTTTTTTCACCAACAAAACATCGCCAACCACACAATTTTTTTCTGGGTACAAAATTTCCGTTTATGATCTTTTTTCAGTATGACAGTGTATTTTTTTATGTAGAACATTCAGTTTTTATTTATTGTATAATATCTTCAATGTGGTTGTGTTTCGCAGAAAAAAATGATAAACTAAAAAAAATAACAAAAAATATACTGAACAAACTTTCTAAGAACGAATACCTATAGGATTTGTCTGCTATTTGTTCAGTTCATGTTCATGTTTTTAGTCTTTTTTAAATACCTAATTTTAATATACAAAATTTCGTAAATTTTTTTCTAAACAAATTTTTAATCAATTGTAATTTAAAAACTGAATTTCAAAAGAAATCGTCCGCTCATTTTCAAAATATGGAATTTTCCAAAAAAAAAATTGTTTTGTTTCAAAAATCCGCAAAAAAATATTTTTTGAAAAGTTTGGTATGCAGAGTTTTTTAGAATTAAGAAATCCTCTTACCCATTTATGATAAAGTCCAAAACCAAAAAAAAAATTTGTATGGCAGCTACCGTTAATAACAAAACATGTAACAACAAATTTGAACCAAAGTGTAGACATACCACAGCACATTTTTTTTTATCGAATTCGAGAGAATTATGATGGTAGTTAAAATTGTATGACAGGTTGGTACCTACAGTTAGTTTTGAGCATAAAAAAAAAACGATTCAAAAATCTATTTTCGTCAATCACCTAAAGCTCTTAAATACCAAGTTTGAAGAAAATAGCTTCAGCCGCTTAGGCTGTAGAGTATTGCACAGACATAAAGACAGACGAAAGTGCGGGACCCACTTTTTTGGTGTTCTCTATCATCGTAATGTCAAGTTTGATTAAAATTTCAAGTTAGATTTTTTTTTCCAAATGCAAAACTCGCCCTATAGCACCTATATCACCTATACCGCAAGTAAACGTTCACATTCGTAGAACCAAATTTTTGCATGACCAAAAATTAAGGCAAAAAATACTACAATGTCCCAAAGGTAGTAAGAATTTTTGGTCATTTGTAAAAACTATTCGAAATTCAACTTCTTCTTCGGTTCCAACGCTCGTCTTTAATGACACCCCTTTTGTCAGTTCTCGCGAAAAAGCCAATTTGCTTGCAGCGCAGTTCGCTGTTAATTCGACGCTGTCAGAAAGTGTTATGACTCCTCCAGTACTTGAGAGCGTAAATGATTTTATGGGACGAATCTTCTTTCGCACTCGTGCAGTTGCTAGAGTCCTCAAAGATCTTGACATAAACAAATCCGCTGGCCCGGATAGTATCCCTCCCATCGTTTTGAAGAGGTGTTCTTCAACGCTGGCAAAACCACTGCGTAAGCTTTTCTATCTGTCCTATTCTACAGGTCTCTTTCCGAGTGGATGGAAAACAGCATTTGTCCAGCCTGTCCATAAAAAAGGCGCATCTTCTTCACCATCTAATTACCGTCCAATTGCACTTACGTCCCTTCTTTCCAAGGTCATGGAAACGCTGATTAATTATCAGCTCAAGAAATATCTTGAAGAACGAAAGCTCCTTAATGACCGGCAGTATGGCTTTCGTAGCAATAGGTCCACTGGTGATTTGATGGTATATCTCACCGAACAGTGGCACAAATCTTTACATCGTTTCGGAGAAAGTAAGATTATTGCGCTTGATATTTCAAAAGCATTTGATAGAGTTTGGCATCAAGCTCTCCTATCGAAAATGCGTGCATTTGGTATCGATGAATGTCTTCTTCGTTGGATTAGAAATTACCTTTCGGACCGTTCAATACAAGTTGTATTGGACGGTTTCAAGTCTGATATTCACAAAATAAATGCTGGTGTGCCGCAGGGCTCCGTATTGTCTCCGACCCTCTTTCTCATTTTTATTAATGATCTCTTATCTGGAACTTCTAATCCACTTAATTGTTTTGCTGACGATAGTACTCTCAGCTTTTCATATTCGTTTTTAGATGCACCTCCTTGTTTTTCGGATGTGCAACTGGAACGGCAGCGTATGATAAGCTCATTAAATTCTGATCTTGACAGCATTGTCCAATGGGGAATTAAAAAACGTGTAGAATTTAATGCTTCAAAAACTCAGTGCTGTCTTCTGTCGTTAAAGCAGAACCCACCCCCCATGCCGCTATCCATGAGCGGCACTTGCATTGAAGAAACCGATCAGCTTTCAGTCCTCGGCATGTGCATCACAGACCACCTCTTGTGGAATGAACACATATTTGATGTCGCCAAAAACGCTGCAAAGTGTTTGGGCTTTCTTCGAAGGTGCAAGAAATTCTTCACCCCGTCTGATCTGGCTGTAATCTATAAGGCCTTCATTCGTCCAAAGCTGGAGTATAACTCGCACATTTGGGCAGGAGCTCCCAGAACTCATTTGAATCTTTTGGATAGAATTCAAAATAGAGCTCTAAGAATGATTGGCGATAGAACTATAGTGGAAACATTTACATCTCTAGAACATCGTCGAAATGTTATATGTCTCTCACTATTTTATCGCTATTTTTATAAACATTGTTCCAGCGAAATAGCCAGTTGCATTCCCCCCCTTAAATTTTTCAACCGTAATACTCGCGCTTCTAGGAATGCTCATCAGTTTACCCTTGAGCCCAACTTCGGACGTACTGTCAAGTACAGAGATTCTTTCTTTAGCCGTACAACGCGAATGTGGAATACTTTACCCGGCTCTATTTTCCCCTCCCATTTTGATATTCAGAAATTCAAAACCAATGTACATCGGTATCTCCTCTTGCATCCTTCCCTACTTTCCTAACGCTCGCACTGTGCTTGTTCATTTTAAGGGTAGTCAAAACCCCTTTAGTGCGCGCATCCGTTTAAAAAAAAAAAAAAAAAAAAAAAAAGTAAAAAGTAGATAGTATAGTAGATAGTATTTTTTGAGATGGGGGTCAAATCCCGATCTGTGAAGATGTGAAGTGATAAATTATATCACGCTTTCACGTCTAATTCGATTCTCGATTCGTGAAAAAGTGAAGTTAAATGCCAAACATTTTTCATATGATAATTTCTTTTATCACAGTCAATTGTTTTGTGAAGAAAATGTTTCTAATCGAATATTAAGAAGAAAAACAGGATTTGGCACATGACAAGTAAGCAACAATTATATTTATACACAAATTTATTTTGGTGGTAAGTTATATTTGTGTTAATGCGAGTAAATAACGAAATTGTTAAATCAACAGCCGACGCGACGGTACTCATTCCCGCGACAGATCGTTGGAAACTACATTGCAAAAAAATGCAGAGCACTTTACCATATTTAAATGGCTATGAAGCGCACTTATAAGTTGAGTGTTTTTCAAGAATGCTCTCAATTCACGTATTAAATCCATGCATAAATGTTTTGGGAATCTATAAAGTTCAATAAAGTGCTCCTAGTTGTAACTTCGAATAGATTCTGCCCATTTCGAAGGGAAGCCTCAATATCCTCACATGAAAAAATAATAAATCTGACTCAAAACAGGGATACTATTGAATATAATATAAAACCAACAATTGTTCAGTACGACGTCTTTTATTAATTTATTAAACGAATTATTATTCCGGACATTATTCTTAAGAAAATTTAGAAACTGAAATGAAATATTTACCTTTCCCAACAAAAAATCTAATCAGAAATGACAGAATTTATCATTTATTACTTTTTAGTACAAACTTTATCACAATTAGTTCTAGAATCGCATTAGGCGTGTGCGTGAAGTTGGAAAATGATAAACCTCTGTGAAAAATGATATTTTTTTTTTCACTTCAAAACTTCACAGATCGGGAATTGACCCCCTTGGAAACACTAATGTTGTTGTTCATTGCAGTACGTAAGACCTGTTCTCAAAATCGAGAATTCTTCTATTAAATATAAACATGGTGCCCCATTTGTCAGCAGCTTACCTACGTGACGATTAATTCAGAAAGCAGTTCATATAAATTTGTTCAGTGAGTGCTTATTGGTATCGTATTTGTCAATGATGTAATTTGTGTCTACACATTTTGTTGGTTGAATTCGTACAAACATATGTAAATAGATCTTAAACAAAAAATTTAAAGTATTCAACTAAATACTTATTTTGAACTTCAAATAATTTTTTTTTTCGGATTGCCGTCGACGCTGAATACTTATTTACATTCAATAATTTTACCATTTTGTCCCCATTGCATATGTGTCTGAAATACATTAACATGTCCTACGCATATGTATCTAATTTAATATTCGCAGCAATCGATTAGAAAAAAAAATACCAGACAATCATCATCAACTTTAAAACAAAAAATATATTCATCCGATTAGTCGTAATTGCATATCCAAATGTCACATACGCATATCAATCAGCTCAGCTGCACAATCAATTACAGCGGCGCGGCTCCTTGTATTTCTGCATTTTCACCCTGCTCTTAAAGATACAAATACACACACGTTACACAAATAATAAAATTTATTTCCAGCTGTAGTCCCGTGCCAGCGATAAAGAATTCACTATCAAGGTCGGTTCGTGTTATTTTTTTTTTTTTTATTTATTTTATAACAAGCCCCATCACTTCAATACAACTGTATGGGGACTATTAAATACATCTGTCATTATCAATCAAAAGATAATACCATCTGATTAAATAGAGAAATCAAAATGTTATGTAACGCACTCGCACATTCTACGACACAATTTATAGAAGGTCAGTTACGATGATTTATTATGAAATGCACACAAACTTCTTATCTTATACTCACATGTGTAGTGTATATACTACGCATTTAACAAAAAAAAAAAAAAAATCTTGTCAGAAGTGGGATTCGAACCCACGCCCTCAGAGAGGACCAGAACGCTCAGTAACCCACAGTACGTGGGCAAGATTGCTCTTGAGTCTGGCGCCTTAGACCGCTCGGCCATCCTGACATGTTGAATACCGTTAGCCAAAGCAGTCATATGAGATTGAAATTGAAAAAAAAAAATGCTCGAACACAATAAAAAATATAAAAAGAATATAATAGAAAAGAATAATTTTTTAAAGGCTTTCATTTTACATGTGGTAGGGAGGATTGTTAGTTTTGCCCATAGTGGATCCGCAGGAGAAGGTGGAGGCTGTGGGTGTGGGGGCTGCTTTCCAGCAAGTGTACAAGGTAAATGGTAGCATTCGCCCGAATCATGACCTGCAGAACACAGCTCTGCTTCATGCTTCATCACATATCGCTGCGGAACGATATAACGCAATGGCGATCTGAGAACCTTGGTTTTACAGATTTTAATGATGATGATTTGGCAAACATCATAATCGCCGAGCGAAATGAGCCCAGTTCCCTGTTAATTTCGAAGATTGAGCTCCAGCTCAAGTGGGCGGAGGACAACTAGGGTTACCAGATTTAAAGTGTTGAAAAGGGGACAGTGAGTTTTATAGAGGCACAAAACATGTTTTTGAAATACAAAACCCGAACAAAAAAAAAGTGAAGTAACAAAATTTGTATACGTCTTTGACTTTTCACCATAATTTTCATCATAAAATCTAAATAATTTCGTCTCTATTCCCTATTGTTTAGTATAATATTGAATAATGAGAGAAAACATTTGTAATATTTTTTGTTGGATGCGTCCGTGGCGATTGAAAATGTTGACAACAAGTAAGTAAGTAAACTGGCCTAAGAAAACAACCTATCATATAAACTAATTTATAACATATTCTGTTGGTGTTACTTACAGCAATTTGCAGGTTCATGAATATTGTCGGAAACGGGGAGCTTGTACAAGTGGCAGAGTTATACTTATAACTATGGCTAGGAATTATTGACTGAACATGTATTGATATTGACAGATAGACTGCTTTCACACAAAGAAACTGAGCCGGCAACTTCGAGTTTGATTTCGGGAAGGGGAATGAAAAAAATCTCCCCGGTCAACGATTTGAAGAGATTTTTTTAAAGCTTTGCTTTGCATTCCAATAAGCCCAACATGATATTCCCAGTTTCCTCCTCAGTTTCTTCGTGTGAAAGCTACAAGGCAATTAAAGTAAAACGTCAACAAAATCTCCAGCAACTGGTTTCCCTGTGTGAAAGGGGGCATATCGAATAACTGAAGTGAAGTTGGCAACGTTTCTTGAATGAAGTAAATGGATGTATCCAGTTGTGAAAATTGTATTTACTATGATGGAAGTATTCACAGCTTTAATTTATAAACGTGCTAAGATTTGTATTTAAATAGGAAAGAGTAGGTGGTATACATATATTGCCTTAAGGTGCAAAAAAAAATAACATTATGTGTACAAAAGAGGGACATTTGTGCCCTCCTTTGTCATTTTTGGTTTTGGGGGACAATAGACATCATTAAGTAAAAAGGGAGACGAATGGTAACCATAAGGCCAACAATATCATACCGGATACTCAGTTCAGTTGATTTGGAGAAGGCCTTCGACACCGTATAGTTAGAAGGTCTCTAACTAAAGCTAACCAGACTAGGTATAAGTAAACCTCTATTGTATATGCTTTATGACATGTTAAATACTAGAAAATTTGTTGTCAAGATTGGCAATGTAACTTCTACCACAAGTTTTAATTTTAAAAATTGTCTACAGCAGGGAGGGGTTAACCCGCCGATTCTATTCTGCATTTACACCAGCGATCTGATCTGATAGGTAGTCTAACTCAGGCAATTGCGTACGCCGACGATTTAATTGCGTACATAACAGCTCATACATTTGAGGTCATCAAAAATCTCTTGCAGAGTGACTTCGACAAGATTCAGCGATATTGTGATGACTGAAAGTTGAAAATCAACTTCCAGAAATCAGAAACTATTTTGTTTAGGACTCCTTTGTCTAGCGCCTCAAGGGATACGAGAAAGAACTGGCGCAAGCTGGTGATCGTAGGGCCACATGGACATCCACTGGCGAGTAAAAGTGTAGTAAAATACCTTGGCATCTGGTTGCATCAGTACTTGTATTTCGACAGACATATATGCTGCTCTGGCCAGGCCTAGGGGAGCATTTTCCCTGACAAAACGACTGTTTTATAGCAGCCGTTTTGACAGCAGGGTGAAGGTGATTTGCTACATGACTCATCAGGCCGATGATTGCCTATGGATGCCCGATGTAAGGGGTTTTCCAATAAGAGGTGTTATTTTGAATAGCCCGCTAATTCGGTAGCTGTCACTTTTGAAGCTGTCATTTTTTGACATTTGACAAGTAGAAACTACGCTATTAATAAAAATGGAACGATACACGCTTCAACAACGCATTTCTTTTTTTTGAATATCAAAATAACACCTCTTATTGGAAAACCCAATAGTTCAACGTTGCCCCATCTCAAATGGAAAACATTCCAGATTTGCAGCATTTGTCCAGCCTGTCTCTAAAAAAGGCGTCTTCAACCTCTAACTACCGCCCAATTACACTTAAGTCCCTTCTTTCCAAGGTCATGGAAACGCTGATTAATTATCAGTTAGAGGAATATCTTGAAGAACGAAAGCTCCTTAATGACCGGCAGTATGGCTTTCGTAGCAATAGGTCCACTGGTGGTCTGATGCTATATCTCACCGAACAGTGGCACAAATCTTCGTTTGGATTTGATATTTCAAAAGCATTTGATAGAGTTTGGCATCAAGCTCTCTTATGGAAATTGTGTGCATTTGGTATCGATGAATCTCTTATTCGTTAGATTAGAAACTACCTTTCGGACCTCTCAATACAAGTTGTATTAGACGGTTTCAAGTCTGGCATTCACAAAATAAATGCTGGTGTGCCCCAGGGCTCCATTCAGTCTCCGACCACTAAATTGTTTTGCGGACGATAGGTACCCTCAGCTTTTCATATTCGTTTGCAGATTCACTTTCTTGTTCTTCGGTAGTGGAACTGCAACGACAGCGTATGATAAGCTCATTAAATTCTTATCTCGACAACATTGTCCAATGGGGAATAATAAACTGCGTAGAATTTAATGCTTCAAAAACTTAGTGCTGTCTTCTGTCGTTAAAGCAGAACCCACCACCCATGCTGCGGTACTTGCATCTAATAAACTGATGAGCTTTCAGTCCTTGGCATGTGAATTACAGACCACCTCTTGTGGAATGAACACATATTTGATGTAGCCAAAGACGCTGCAAAGTGCTTGGGCTTTCTTCCAAGGCTGGAGTTCGCACATTTGGGCAGGAGCTCCCAAAACGCATTTGAGTCTTCTAGACAGAATTCAAAATAGAGCTTTAAGAATGATAGGCGATAGAACTATAATGAAAACATTTACATCTCTACAACACCGTCGAAATGTTATATGGCTCTCATTATTTTATCGATATTTTTATAAACAATGTTCGACCGAAATTGCCAGTTGCATTCCTCCCCTTAAATTTTTCAACCGTAGTACTGGCGCTTCTAGGAATGCTTATGAGTACGTACTGTCAAGTACAGAGATTATTTCTTTAGTCGTACAACGCGAATGTGGAATACTTTACAGGGCTCTATTTTCCCTGCCATTTTGATATTCAGAAATTCAAAACCAATGTGCATCGGTATCTTCTATTGCATCCTTCCCCACTATACTAACGGTCGCACTGTGCTTGTTCTTTTTAAGCGTAGTCAGAATCCGTTTAGTGCGCGCATCGTTATAAATAAAAAGAAAAAAAACTTGCGAAATTAAAAGTTTTTAACGTAAACAAAATAAAAAAAAACATTTGTCAGAAGTGGGATTCGAACCCACGCCCTCAGAGAGGACCAGAACGCTCAGTAACCCACAATTTGTAGGCAAGATTGCTCTTGAGTCTGGCGCCTTAGACCGCTCGGCCATCCTGACACTTGTTGGAGTCTCTATCAATGTGCCTTATTGTGGTGGAGTTTAATGAAATTATATAATTTAAATTTTTATTTTGATACAAATAATAGAATATTATTATTACATCAAGGCACACCCCGACTACAGTTACAAATGTTTCTCTTCAACTATAAATTCAAATCAAGAACACAAGCAAAAAATATCTTAAAATAACTCACACCCAGTTGTTGTGTGATGGGCATGCATTAGTCATATCAATTCTTAGGTTTTATTACGAAATTATAGTTTGTTTTTTTCGTTTTGTATCTTTTTATATGAAATGTTTGTTCAGTGGGCGTGTGAGCACACATTATAGGGAATTACTAGACCTTGAATTATAATTGAACTTTTTAATGCGTAGAAAGTAATTTTTGTTTTTTTGTATTCAAATGATAAATCAAAACGTATAAAGTATGTATGGGGTGTTGTGTGTTTTCCTGTTGCTTAATGAGAAATTTCGATGGAGTCAACGAAAAATTTACATTAATAATTTATTCGATGTGCGAAGAGAGGTTGTAAATAATAACTTTTTTTTGTTTTATGTAGATATATTTTTTTTTTTCTATTGGAAATGTTTATTCAAGGGTTGGCATGAAAAGGTAATTGAATGTCGTTAAAATTACCTTTTTGTGAGTTGGTGGGTGGTTTGGTTGAAATGAAATTTCAGTCAATTTTGTGGAGTTTTATTTTTTTTGGTTTTTAAATTTGCACGTCGTAACTCTGAGGTATTTAAGATAGTTTGATTTTTTTTTCTAAACTTAAACCGATATTTGACTACATGTGTTATGGGATGCCACTAAGAAGCTGAGGGTTAGGTAAATAAAATATTTTCACTTTGAATAAAAATATAATATTTTTAGGAGAAAAGAATCGGTTAAACTAAATATAACAAGTGTTATGAAGAAACTTTAACAGGAGTTGTGGGTGAATTATTAGAGAATAATTGACCATGTTTTTTGTTTAATTAATAGAAGTCGAGCAGTTGCGTATAGTCAAATTTTATAGACGAAAAATATACAATCAACGAATTTGTTTTTGACGTTTCTGAAAAGTATATATATTTTTCATATTCACGTAAACAAAACTGGCAACATTTTGCATTGTGGTGACTCTTTAGTCATTCCAATTATGAAAGTCATTTTTCACATCGTACTTGGAATGTAGTAGTGTAATATATTGGGAAATGTAAGCATCAATATCGGATGTTATATATACGACTCTTTTAAGAGCCAATCGCTATTATTATTCGTAAATTATTGATTGTGATTACCAAAATTAAATAAACAAATAACTGAATTCTATTAATTTTTCAAGAAATTGGCAGACAATTCAAATGTTGTCTTACCTTGCAGTAGAGGTAAACCATCCGCCCAGTACAATCGTGGTTTAACTTTCGAACTCCTCATTCTACAATTATTGTTTAAATTCTAATCCCAAAAGTTGGTCCTTTTGGGTTAAGAACGTGTTCAAGTTGAGTGTTTTCTGCAATGCGTGCTTTTATTTTGTTAAACAAAAATAATTGACCTATTTGGGCCACCTCCACTTCCAGTCAAATGTTTTTTTTATTTTATTTTGTTTTAGCTTTTGTTTCACTGAATTTTCTTGGTCTTTCCGTTTGAAAAGTCTTGAACATGAAACAAAAAATCAAACGTTTGCCTTTATCAAATCAGAACCATTCTTTTTAATATTTCTGAGGAATGCATTCCTAAATAATTTTTGCGGTATCCTTTTAATATGGGTCACACACCGACAAACTGGTACGTATTTTCTGCAGCATCCATCCTACTAATATTATAAATGTGAAAGCTTGGACGGATGGATGGATGTTTGTTACTCAATCACTTCAGCACGGCTGAACGGATCTGGAGGAAATTTGGCACAGCGATAGATTATAATCTGTAATAGTACATAGGCTACTTTTTAGTCCTATGGAAGAGGCTTAAATATGACAAAAAAAATAACATTGAATGTATTTGAATGAAATTTGGTAGGCAGATGGATCCTACATAAATTCTCAATTGAATGTTTCACTTTCACGTCTCAACTACTGAACGGTTTTTAATGAAATTTTGTAGGTGGATGATGCCATTAGATTCCCTTGTCCCGTGGGATAGAAACTTCATAGCATCGCACGGGTATCTGCTAGCATTACATATATTCATATGCCAACACTATCATTACAAAAGGTTTTAGCATTTAAGTTAAGAAGTACGGTCTTGCTTTGAAGATTAGACTTATCATTTCTCGCGGATTACTATCTTGAAAATATGTAGTTCGGGACCTCATAGAATCTATGGGATTGCAATATTCGTTGTGGTATTGCGACTGGATGTCTTTCCTGTAAAATCAAATATATTGCGGATATTTCTATTTCACCATAATTGAAGTACCATTTTTCGGTTGCCGCACTTCTACCGCCGCCGCACGGAGTTCGGAAAAATTACGACGTCGGACTTATCTGGGTTCAATTTACTGCAGTACCTGATAAAGCTGTCGCTAATAGTTTATAGAGTATTGGATGAGAACTATATGTCCTGCGCGTATAAAAGGAAGTTTATTTCCAAATTGTTCGAGATGCGACCAGTTGGGAATTCGTTGTGAGGATCGTCTTGGAATAAGACAAAAACTAAGGCCCTTAGTACAATTCCTTGCTTTACTTCATTTGTTGTCTAAGCTTGTCTTTCGGGAAATCTGATCGGCGGGCCTCAAGGGAATATACGGAAAGTTGATTTGCAATAGAGCCGTTCTTCCTGGTCCGTCGTAATGAGCCAAGATAGTTCCTCCTCGTGGTGAAAGACGGGCAACGTTCAGGAATGCTTAGCTCTCTTTATTGATGCTATTCTGCACTGGGCGGTAGCGGTAGGTGGAAGGTTCTACGGAACTGTAAACGAAGCCCCTGCTTCGGACGGTTGGTCAGTCCAAGAACTGGAAGAGTGTGGTAAAACACTTGGAAGAGGGTGTGGGCTGGCCAGGGACTAGGTAGGTGCAAATGGTGACACTGCTAATCAGTAAGCCAGGAGCATCAGGCCGGCATAGGAAAGAGATCATCTGCCTGGGTAGACGATCAGGTATATGGAGGGTAAGGAGTCTGCCCGGGTAAGCGATCTCAGGAAAGAAGGAAGGAAGGAGCATTTGCTAGGTGAAGCTTGCTGATTTCGGTCAGCATAGTGAATCCTAGTAAATCGTAAGTTCAAGAGTTACATAGTAGCGATTTATGGCAGCTGCCGCGGCAGTTTTGTACGTGGTTCAGTAATCACAGATGCAAGTGTGTAGCTAAAACTACATATTCAGGAAAACAGGTTTAGAAGATTCATAGATGTATGTCACTTTTGCCATCATCTCCATGCGCAAGCAAGGGTATATATTATTCTCTATAATACATAATACGAGTACATATAATTTTTGAGTAAGCTTCGGCTTATTGATCTAGTTTGCCATCTTTCGGGATTTATCCTGATGGATGGTTGTTTTAGTTGTGCAGGTGCGAACCAAGCTTGCTTGGGGAGTCATTTCTGCTTCTTGTCATAGAACGAAGGTTTAATGTGACTAGTAGTGGGGTACTAGCCATGTGGCAACGTCTATATGGCCCTGTTATTAGTGGAAATACGATGATCCATTTATCCCGATGCTGAGGAATAATTTCTACATAGGGTTCCCTTGTCCCTAAGTTGAGCAGCAAAACATAAAAAAGGGCAGGATTATCGTTCCTGGGTAGCCATTCGCCAAAGAAAACCTGGTAGTGCATTCTTCGCTTAGGTGGATGAAAAGACTCCAGAAATACCGTAATTCGGTACTGCGGGGACTTGTATCCTACTATTTTCCCGCTAATGCCCGAAAATACAAGTCTTGGGATGGCATCTTCAGAGAGCTCGCAGTGGCTGTGGTTGCTATACAATTCGCGTATACTATGAGTGATCGCTCATAGATAGAAGTTTGTTGCAAGGAGCACTCATGCCTACTCGTTCAGTCCGTAGGTGGGTAGGTCCACCGTGTAATTATGCCTTAACTGGCCGGTGTACACGTTAAACAAAACCACTGTTCTGTTGTCTAAGCTTGTTGTCTTTTTTCCATCCCAAACCGTTGCAGAAGTATCTTTGTACAGAAATCTTATAATGGAGACCATTTCTGATGAGAAACCTAGTCTCTTTAGTGTTTTCAAGATGGTTTCTACCTGTAAATTTTCTAGTAGGAGTTCTATTTCTCAATTTTCCATTTTTTATTTAAAAATTTTCAACTTGTACTCAAAATATTAATTTTTTTTTCATTTTTGAATAATTTTTTCAAGTTTTTTTGTTAAGTTTTGGGGTAAGTAACTCGCATTTTATTTAAAAAGTTAAAAATCATAAAAGTAAGTCGTATCCAAAATTATCAGTTTTGAAACTTTCAGTTTCCTTATTTTGATTGGGAGAGCAGTGTTTTTTTTATTTTCTGTCTTGACTTAAATTTTCCGTCCGAGACTGTAGTCGAATGAATGAAAACAATTAAGTGAACATAAAATTCTACAATTTACTTTCCTTGTGAATAACTTTGTTCTCAATTGTTTATTTTTGGACTTGCTTCAAGTTTAAAACATCAAATATGTAAAAAAAAAATTACACAGGTGGTGTTTGTATTTGTATTTAGAATTATGGCTTTGAAATTCTGATTTTTAATACACATGCTGTTTGACGGAATGAATGGTCGGTAGAATATGGTAGAAATAAAACCAAATTTGTTTCTGTTTAATCTTGTTTGAAATATTTTATTTGTTTATCTGATTGGTGTCGAAGTTAATTACACAGCAATTTTTACTGTTGATCATGGCCCAAATAAGAACACATCATATTTCGTAGAAATTTAATTTTTTATTTAATGAAAATGATTCGGAAACAGAAGCTTAATTTAGGTCTTTTTCATGTATTTTGAACTAATACCATTGGGCAATTCGAATTACAAAAAAGTTTTCACCTACTTGCCTGTTTACATCGCGATAAATCCTTAGCGGATTTTGCCAAAATCTCGTATCTGCGATACATAACGATTTTTGCTTTTTCTTCGAATACTCCACAGGGCACGACACAGAAATCGCACTTGCTTGATGTTCAGCATTTTGACCAAGTCTGCTGCGACGCTGCAAAGCCCGTTCGCTGTTGAATCATTGACAGAGACTACGCCGAATATCGCTCAAAAAACTATGTCTAAAATCAGACCAGCAGATATTCTTTTCACAAATTGTTACTGTCAATTTTTACGGAGCAGCGAGATTTTTCCAATATATCAGACTTGCTGAGCGGTCTAAGGAGACGCATTCCATAAATTTGAAACTTCAAAAATACTAGATAGATCTTTAAGACCTAAAACATCAGGCAATACGTATTGTCTGAAAACGGCATACTCTTACTATAAAAGAGTTACATTCACATTTGTAAGAAAAAAAATATGTGACAGAATCATGCTGATGTTTTTCTATGGATTAAAGTTGAATGAATCTTAACAGAATGTTCTACAAATCAAAAATCATCGAAAACAAGCTAAGGTTTCATAAAATTGCATCAAGCTATAGAAATGATGTCTCGTAATTTTCTGGAACAATTTGAAATTTCAAAATAAAATTCTTTAACGCTACGAACTCTTAAAGAGGAATACCTACCACAATATTTAGGCGACTAATCATACATACATAGATCTATATCTATGCTTGGCTTAATATTACGAAGCCTTTAAAGTAAACTATTGCACTGGAAGGCCCCATTCTTACGATAGAATTCATTATTTCGTACTTGAAAATTACTCTACCATTTGTGCGCTAAATACAAATAAAAATTAAATCCAACAATATAATTCCCCCTAATTGCACGACTAATTTATATAGATACTACAGAAATTAAACAAAAAATAGACCTTTTTCTAGGTTTATCTATCTGCATCCACAATCAAGCTACGAGTACACGAATCTCAGCAATTTTAAATGAATTAATCACAATCATTGTTGTTGAATTGGTTGTAACTCGCCATCTGTGGTAAGTTCAGGTCAGTCATCAACAAACTTGTAAGTTGATTATTATTGGTCTTGTTGACATCAGCATAATTGACTGATTTAAGTGGGATGTAACAAGCAGACATGGTAGGGTAGGTACTTTACGTTAACATTAAGCTTGAAAAATTCCATCACTACTCCTCAATTAATAAATTTTGACTGAGATATATTTATTTTTAACTTTTATTTTTGTTTTGCCCTGTCAGAAGTCATTATATGTATGGCAACTTGAAATCATGTTTCACCTCGAGTTCATAATTAAGTAACAAGAGCGCAAATAATTGTGTATACAGTGAGTCAAAAAATAACTTGTAGAACAGTTATAACTTTCATTGGTTTCGTGGAAGCTTTTATAACTATTGAACAATTTCTGAAAATATTTATCCAGTGAATTGTCCTAAAATAAAAGGTCTTTGAACGGAAGATGTGTAAGAATTCAATTTTTAAAATAAAATTGAAACAGTTTATACCAGTAACCATTGGTTTATATTTTGTACAGATTTTCATTTGTAAATTTTTCATTCGTCGTCATCTCAGATTAAAAAAAAAAGAATTTATTCTATTAAATTTATTTATTTAAATACAATTTTGTTCTTTATACCAGTTGGAGAATTATACCAGTTGGTAGAAGAATTGTGTAAAATTCGTGTTTTGTCATGTTGTATATTTTATAATTAAATCCTTTTTGCCTTAAAAGTATATAATATAATATATAATAATTTGTTTTTATTAAAAACTCCAAAACTAATAATAAACTTTTGAAAACAAAAATTAGTTTTACACCAAGTGATTTATACTAGTTTATTCAATTCAGTAAAGAAAAAAAATCATAATGCGCATATACCTGTAAAAAGCCAGTGCAGTTGGACAGTACACACATATTTTATTATACATATATTTTGCAATTCATATAAACTGGTCTAAAACACTTAGCAAATGACTCGCTATTTACTAGTGAGTTTGTCAGCTGATTCTGATAATATGAATAAAATGTTCTGTGCCAATCGAATTATTCTCTATTTTAAACCCGAATTAAAAAATGTAGGTCTCACATTATATATTAATTTTAAATTCAAAATTTAGTTTATACCAGTCGGCATATAAATTTATTTAAAACAATTGTGAGATTTTTTGATGCACTGTACCTACCTACTTCAGGCGAAAACTGAAGAACTCAACGAACCCGCTCAACTACTCAACAAAAATTAACAATTCGTTATATACAACCCAGGGCATAAGCCACGTCATCCAGTCCAGAGTCAGAATCAAAACGTAGTAACGGCGGAAGCAATCCCGTCCTGAGTTCCGATGTTGTAAATATTTTTTATTTTTTTATAAGAAAAAAATTCGTTTCGTATTTTATTTTTATTGTCAGTCATTAAAGTTTTTTTTGTTGTTGTTATTTTGCTCGACTTCCAATTTTATGTGGGGATTTTGGGAGTTTTCATGTTACATACAACATAAACCAAAATGATTCAGTGTGTGTGGCACAGTAGTATGGCCGAAACATTATGGTGGCTACGTCATTTCATTTATTTGGACGTTCATAGCTTATTTTATTTTTTATGAGAAATTCCCATGGCCAGATGTTTTATTAAGTGACTGCCTTCACAATCTTGCAACATTAAAAAAAAAAGAAAAAAGATATCCGCACACAAGCTCTCTCTCCATAGGCGAAGGACACTTTGGTCTTATGATTTAAGGCTCTTAGTGGCATGGAAAAGACAAACAATAAAAAAAAAAGAAATAAACCCTTTAGAAAAGAAAAGAATACCCACATTTAATAATAATCTCATTCTCTGTGCTGGTAGATGAGACAATGTGACAAATTTGCCCCCACCAAGACACAGCAATGAAAAATGACACAAATCTTTCTACATTAGGAAAGGGAAGAAAAAATAAAACTTAAAAGCCAAATGGCTGAGATAAGTCGGTCGGTATTTCTTGCTTGAAGTCTTCTTTCTTGTGTGTTGTTTAAGGTACTTCCTTTCGCTTAAGATGGATTCATATTTCATATTTTCAAGTAAATCAAAATCCTTTATTCTTAATTCCTTTTGTATGTTTACCTAGAAGCACAGTGGGAAAGAATAATTTGAAAGTTGGAATTATTTTCAAAAAAAAAAAAAATATATATCCTAGGATTTTCCAAACAAAGCATGGAAATGTTTTGACAACCAATAAGTCATTTTTTCTAAAAAGTTTATGAGGCATCTAAACGAATAAAATCAAAAATCTTTTTCGCGACAAAGAAGCATAAAAATCGCGGCATAAATAACGGGTAAAATTAAAAGAGTGGAATCAGTGCTTGACCTAAAATTATTTCATATAAAATTGTATCAACATTTATGATTGGACATAAAAATAAAACTCACAACTGGATCACACGTATTTGCTCTTTTGTTCGATCACATACGCTGCGTTTTATTATCTGCGGGTCTGGGCTATTTTTAACACGTATTACAAAAACAACACGAGCTCCAGGTTTCTATCGGGGTTTCTATCTGGGTTTGCAAATATTAGTATTAAATTCGGCGAACAGAGGGTACATTTAAGTGCATAACCCAGATCGTTTTATTTTCACGGGGTGAACCATATGGGTTATTGGCGATAATAAAACAAGGCTATAGTATGCAAAAGATTCTTAGTAGAAACAGCTTTTGCTTTAGAAAAAAATTAAATAAATTTTGTGTGTAAGAAATTAAGTACCTAATTTCTTAAATAGAACATTTCTTCTATTTTTTTTCTAAAGAAAATTTGATATGTCTATTTTAGTAAAGTAGTTTGTTAGTTATATAAACTTAAAAATATAATTTTAAAAATTGTCGTATCATTCCCGAAATATTGAATTTTCAAAAAAAAAAGTTTTTTTCTTCTAAAAATCCGAACAAATATTTTTCAAAAATTTTGATATGCAGTATGATTTAGAATTTAAATGGCCTCCTGTACACACATTTCTATCGCAATTCGTTGTGCTGTTAATGAAATAGTTGAAAATCGAAAAAACCGTTATATGGCAGGCACACATTTTAATTAAAAATTTATATTGACACTGAATTAAAAAAAAAAACAAAATCGTTAGAGATAATAAGAATTTGCCATTTTTGGTCCAAAAAATTGTATGACAGGTATCGGTATTTGTATTTCTGGAGCTAAAAAAAGATTTAAAACTAGAATCGAGGTTGAAGGAAATTGCAGACTTATAAAAAGTATCACTTTTATGAGCTACACACAATATTCATTGCCATTAACACTCTTTAGATAAACTCGCATTCATTTCAAATGAACACTTTGCAGTTCTTAATAAATAAATCTGAAGCAAGCTTATATTCGTTTGAGTTATTAACCGCATTAAATGATTCATTCATGATTCAAGTTCATTTATAACCTGTGCAAAAGATGCCTACGAACGAATGCGAAAGTTCTATACTTTGCTGGCTAATCAAAAAAAAATTGCCGTAAAAGCATAGATACCTTTTTTTGGTCCATCCTTCTTTCCCTTTTTCTACTAGCTGATAAACTCATTGTAAGCGGAGACAATATTTAATGTTTTATGAGCCCCTCGCGCCTGAATCAATAAATGTTTTCAGAGCAAGTATCTATAGAAATATTCAGATTTGAATGATTCACATTGGCTTGAATAGGTTCCAAGCACCTGTCTGATATTGAAATTGACTTCGGTGGAATTATTAGCTAACATTTTTCAGTATGCTCTGGTCAATTTTAGTAACATTCTTGTATACGTTCTTTCCTTTTGAATAAATAAAATTTGACTGTCAGAAGTCATAAAGTAATAGTAACCCACTCAAACTCATTCTCAACTTAAAATTAATTGACTGATTATTGATAGATTACTTATTTACTTATATGTTGTTTTTTAGAAATGACTTTTCTGAACATTTTTTTTCCAAGTTTTTCACACAATTATTCCATAGTCACTTCAGTTGGTATTCCCAAAAGAGGGGCTGACTTTTTGTCTCCTAGCTGTCTTAAGCTTAATAATTGTCGACGTATATTTAATCCAATTATGACGACGGAAATGAGCAACAAATTATGGTTTAATAAATTTAACATAACCGAGAAAGTGATATTTTGATCTTTTCCCATCATCTTTAAAATTCAAAGCAAATAGGTAAAAATGCGGGATGGAAGTATCTATAGGAAAAATTTTGTAGATTATAATTGATGAGTTACGTAAGATAGGATTTTATACAAACATATGTATGCAAGTGTTAACATATATATAATTATACGGTTCAATGAATTTTAAAATAATACGACAACGACAATACTCTTAATGTAGTGGTGTAATTTTGTTGATGGGAATTGAGAAAGCTGTTTGTATAATTAATTGATTTTAAAGTGTATTGTTTCTTCTGATGTACGATACGATACGAGATACGATAGGGGCAATGCGCTTCGAAAATATTAACTGAACCGGTAATAATTTAATAATTATTCTTCGTTATCTATAGATGTATATGTATTAGCAAGAAGAAGCCTGGAGGTTTGTATAATCCAATTAAGAAACCAAAAGATTATATGCTTCGGAACAAATTTATTAGACCATTCATCAATATGTAAAATGTGCAAAGATGTAATTTTAACCACAGATATTCTATAGCAAGATTCTAAATCACTTAGTTTGAAACCAGGATAGTATGTAGGGTAAAAGCCAGTCTTAGCGTGGTAATATGGTTATGTGTAGGAGGGACATAGGTATCTATGCATACTCTATTATTAAAAAACGGTAGACAAAATTTAGACAAAGGGTAATAAAGTTGCAATTAATGACTCGATGTCAGACGAAGACGCAAAATTCCTTTGATCATTTCGAAAGACGGGAATTAAAATCCAACTCAAGATTTTGATCAAACTTGACATTACAATGATGGAGAACACCAAAAAAGTGGACCCCGAAATTCTGTCTGTCTTTCTGTAGGGCAATCTACAGACTAAACGGCTGAAGCGATTTTCTTCAAACTTGACACTTAAGTGTTTTAGTTGGTTGTATCAAACCGATTTTTTTGTAACGTATTTTTTTTAGCACCAAATATTAACGGTACTTGTCATACAATTTTGTTTACCATCATCTCAAAAACGGCTCTAATGATTTTCATAAAAAAGAACTGTCACACACTAAAGTGTTATAGTCTACAGTTTGGTCAAATTTTTTTTAAAAATTACATACAACCATTTTTTGATTTTCGACTTTCTCATAAGCGGCTCAACGGATTTCAATCAATTTTTTTTACGTAGGAGGTGCCTTAAATTATAAATAAAACTGCATGCCATAATTTTCGAAAAATATTTTTTTGGATTTTTGAAAAAAAATATTTTTTTTTGGAGAAAATTCAATATTTCGAAAACAGGTAGATTTTCTTTTGAAATTTTGTTTTTTTTAACAATTTTTATTTTAACAAAAATTTCCCAGAAATTTCCCTTTTATAGGTGATGACGCTAAAAAGGTTTAAGGGCCTGATAAAATTTTAGAGGATTTTTGATAAAAGTGGTTTTTGTCTTTGTGTATGAAATTAGCCATTTGAGTACTGCAAACCTTATTCATTGTTAATTTTTGTGAAGCAATAAATCTATAAGCTTCTTAAAATTCAAAGTGAATGCCAAGGAAAGTGAACGAGTTCAATGAAAAAAAAAATAATATTTAAGTAATGAGTGCATTCAGTTGCTTTATTTCAGTTAATAGGTATTTTTCGTAAAACTGGTCTTAGTTGGTGGACGGAAATAAGTCCCCGGTAACTCCATCCACTGAAGCAGATATTTGGTACCTAATGTGAAAGGGGATTGAAGTCCACTTTCAAATGCGACCTTAGTACACAAAAGGTATTTTAAGTTTTCATTGATAAAATTCGTAAATACTTGACTTCTTGTTATAATTTTTTTTAGTAAAATTGAATAATTTCACACTTGAAATAAAACAACTCAGTTGTTCAAGAATTAAATAATGACTATGTATTGGAACTAATTCCACGACGCTAACTTGAATTTAATTCCTATAAAGTGGCATTATATCCCTCAGTGGATTTGGTTCTTGGAGACTTATTTCCGTGCACCCGATAGTTAACCGAAGCAATTTGTATGAGAATAGTATACAAAAATCCTACATTATGGCTTGTAGTAACCCCTAACTTCTCAAGCGGCTCAAATGTAATAATTATTGCTCAACTCAAAACTAATGATTTTTTCAAAAATATAAGAAAATGGGAAAAATAACTGAATTTGAAAAAAAAAATTAGTATCTACTTTTTAAATTACTGCAATTTTCGAGGAAAAACTTTTTGGATTTACCTCCTTACTTTTTGACGGAGTAAAATTTGTGAAATGTCATTTTCGAAACTAGCCAAAAATAAGAAAACTCCTTTTTATGATTTTCAAATGAAAATATTTCCAAAAATCGACTTAAAGATATTCTTGTCGTTTAATCATACCGAGAGGGATGAGATTGAACCAAATATTTTCCGTAAATGTCTATTTCGTTATTTTTATTTAAGCTGGCATTCCAGTTGAAATTGAGGATTTATTCTATTTATTAAAGAAGAAGGCGTTAAAAAAAAAATAAATTGAAAACAAATCTTGAATAAAAAAACGTTTAAGTTCCATTCATTTCTAGCTCATTAATCATTGTATCCCTTGGACGAGTAGGTGTAGGTAACTTCCTTGCTATCTCAGCTTCAGTCTCTCTCTTTTGTCTGTTTGCCATCTTCAAAGATAACCAGCATTATATCTTTAATTTATTTCCCAAGTTCGAATGCCTTTGAATTGGCAATCTTTTAATTCTGAACATCCCTTAATCATAGAAAACGTATATTATGCATTATGTATAGAGAAAAAACCTGCTCTGCTCTCAGCCCCATTCTAAGAGTATTTCATTTAAGTCCACTTTCATTTCTGACAAATGATTTCTGTCATCCCCAAATTCTAGAATCCCATTTGCAATTAAAGTCTAATTAAGAAAAAAGGGAATCACTTAAGCTAATCATACATAGAAATCTCATTAGACATTTTCCACCTAATGAAAAAAAAAATGCATTAAGAGATTCATTGCGAAAGGACCCTACTTTAACCATTAACGAATCTCATCAACACACCCTAACTACACTACGTGTCACTTGATTGCGATCGTATTTGTATATTTAATACCATTTTCGGGTTTAGGCATTTGTTCCGTACCCTGCACCTTCACAAGCAATAATTTCTTTCAGAATAATACAGACCACAAATTTCATGAAATAAATTATCTTACGAAATCGATTTTAGCATTTCTATGAAAATAAATGAAGAAATAATTTGACGTTTAATGTTAGTTCGACTGATATTTGTGCGCTTTTTAGATTTACATGTGTATATAGAGTTGGAATTTCAGGCCGAAAATGTTAATACATTAGGTGTTGTTTGCTTGGCACTCTGATTATCAATAAGATTTCGTATTTCATGAAATTTTTTTGATAATCAGATTGTTTTGTCCGCTGAACGAAGAAATAAAAATTTCTGCAGTAATTGCTGAAATAAAAACAAAAATAAAAATTGCTTGTGGAGGCGCAGGTTTAGATAAAATGAAAATTCAAATTAAAATTAATAACTATTCAAATTTTACAGAAAAAAGATCAAAACAAATTGAAAAATTTTAAACAAATTATTGGAAATTCGATTAATTAGACTTTTATAGCAAGTCATTTTTTGAAAACACCAACTTAAAAAATTCTCTGAGCAGTTATTTTGTAAACGTCAATCTTCGATATCTGCTATTGCTCTTCTGAAAGTGCAGGCCTTGAATTCGAATTATCAAGTCTGGCCAATTTTTAAGTCGCAGAATATTGTCTGAGATACTAATACCTAATATTGTGAACGTACGAAGCATTGGTACAATCAATCCTCACACATGGTTCGATAAATTCAAGTTAGGATATTTTGAGGAGGCTGCCAGTAGACAAGCTGACACAGTTAGACCTCAATTCGGTCCATTGTGATACCACATCAATCTAGAGATTGGTTCACTACTCGTAAAACCATTTTTATCTCTTTATGATGCATGGGGGCTATTAATGTTTGTGTTTGCCAAGTCGCTAGGAGTATTGTAGAAGAATTCCCCCAAATGGAGTATTCGTTCTTGGGATAGACCAGGACACATGCAAAGAAGATGA
Source organism: Philhelius pedissequus (assembly GCA_910595825.1). Lineage (NCBI taxonomy): Eukaryota > Metazoa > Arthropoda > Insecta > Diptera > Syrphidae > Philhelius > Philhelius pedissequus. Next base: position 82,980,339 of record OU343163.1, read on the forward strand.
AAATCAATGGAGAATGCACCTAACCGCATTGTCCAGTAATTGCACCTATTACGAAGTTGATATTCAGTCTGCTTAAAGATAACAAATTTTTGGCGCGCCTAGGATACCTCGTGGACCAGATATATTTTCTCTTCAAACAAGTTGTAATATTGCTCCATCTCCGGTTTGCTCTCTTCTTCCTACAGCAGAAGTTTAGATGTATCTGGTACACCAATATTTACTATGACTGATAAAATATATAGTGTCGTCCCATTTCTGGCGAGTTCATCAGTTTTCCTGCTTTCTTGAATATCACTATTGCCCGGCGCGCAGCAAAGGTAAATGTTGCACAGCTGCGCCATCTCCGTAAGAAACAGTCGACATCTTGCTGTTGTAGATTTTGTGGGGGCAGATTCCACAGTCTTTAAAGTAGCCTGGTTATCTGATGGGGCAGTTGTTCAAAGGAGGGACTTAAGTTAAGTCTTTCCGAGTAAACTCGTCAACACCTTCCTCGGTTTTTGAATCATCAGTGTAAAAATGAGTTCATATATCCTTCCATGTAGATCAAAAATACCAACATGAAGGCTTAGGATGGTTTAGTCAGTGTTACTTGGAAATGATCCGAATGAGTTTCAGAATAACGAATTGACCTATTTGAGGAGACTTTGAGATGGATGGCTGAGTTCGCTGTCATTCGTTTGCTAAATATATCCAGGAGTGTCAAATGAAAATGCGTATTGCTCACCTTATAAATATTTGATCCTAGGACTTTACTAAGTTCGATAAACTTAAAAAGAGCACAGTGGATCTACGTATGATCCTTCTTCTTCAAATTCTCAGTAAGAATTTTATAATTAAATGTCCATCCAGAATCGATTGAGGGGATGACATCGCTCACGATTTTTCCGAGATATTAAATATTTCTAGGTCCTTGTTAGAGTCTTTCAAGCAATATACTAGCAGTCAAGGAAGCTTGCAGAATACTTAAACAGACACCGAAGTAGAACCAGAATACAGTTTTCCAACAATGCCGAATTCCGGTTCACATTGAGCACAAAGAAAGATCAGCCATTCACAACAAACCTGGAACAGTCGATCTGTTATGGCGACCCAGGCAAGATATATAATCAGCACCGTTTCAACATGCACTAGTGATTGGCAGATAGGAGATAGGAAATCATGTATCGAAGTTAGCTGGTCATTCATTACAATACCTGTTGATGAAGTTGTGCTACTCAGCCGGAAAAGGGAACCGTCTAAAATTCCCTTTACAAATGTCCGGCAATTGCTAAAATGGCAAACTTTCCGAACTCAAGATCAAACTGCTGTAGCTCTGTACCGAATGCACCTTTAGATTCATAGAAATTCGCATTAAAAGGGGATCACACGGTTGGATTAGTTTTTCATTAACAGTAAACAAATTAATAACACTGTGTGGATTCTGATCCAACCTAGTGAGTCCTTCCAGAAACCTTAATACATGTCAATCTGGGAACCTTAAGCGCCTTGAATTTATTTTGCGGTCATTTGAACTGCACTTCTGCATTCTCCTTCCGAAATCATTCCAGCAAATTAATATTTTTTTTTTTTTCAGAAAATAATGTCGTACATTAAGTGAACCAGAGTGTATAATGTGATGTTTTACACTAGAAAATCAAAACCAAATATCCATTTTGTCTTGGATTTTTTTTGTATCTAAATAAAGAATACACACATTAGGCTTTCTACTTATCCGCCCAAATATTTAGTAAGCGCTTTTCCTTTTACTGTATTCTTCAATGCGGCGTCTACTTCCTTCCGTTGTAGACACGCAGGGCGAAAAAGAAAAGAAAACAAAAAACAAAGCAACATGATAAAAAAAATCAATAAGAATTGCAATAAGGCTCTTACATGGTTTGAGGGGCGGGTGGTCACCATAAGTACAGGAATTTGTATTTCGTCCCGGTTTTTTTTTTGTGTGGTACCCTCTTTTTTGTTTCTCTATGCAATATTGAAAGAACAAAGGCGACAATGAGAGAAAATATAACAAGGATAACAACTTCCTCTACCAGTGATTTCTATCTTTGAAATTAAACTCAAAAAGGCGGAAGGAATCCATTTGAGACATTTTTTTTTTCGTTCAAATTTGCAATCTGTAGAATCGTTTTGCAAATAGAGGGTTGGTTTTATATTTAAAGCCTCTTCCAGTTCGAGTTGCGGGCGGTTTGTCAAATAAAAAGCAAAACAAAAATCCGTTCCATATGTGTGTTTGGTTAGCAAGTTCTGCCCCGTCAGATTAATTCCCTCACTGTTGCTTTTCAAATGACAGATCAAAAAACATAGAATAACTGTGCCATTTTTTTTATTTAAGGGAAGCTTATACTCACTGGTATTCCATATGCGCGACAGAGCATTAGTCTAAGGTTGTTGTTCCACTTTGGGGAGGCGTCATGCAAACAACAAATCCTTAACTAGAAACTTTTTTGCTGTTATTCATTTCTCTGGTCTCATCTTTATGGATTTTGCATAAATAATATCTTCGTCGCCCTTATTGGAACACACTCAACGATTTTAAAGCATTCCCTTCCCCTTGTGCGACACTCACCCAGTATCCGTTGTGATACCGTATTTTATTATTAATTTTGAAAATATTTCTGCATTGTCATGGCTTTTTCTTGCATCCCCATCAGCTCAGCTATAGACTGTGCTTCAGTCAGAGCTTATAATATAGTTTGTGGCGACATTTTTTCGGGGTTGGGGGTGAAAATCTTTATAAATGAAATCATGAGTTTCAAATTAGTTGTGTTTTTCGTTTGGTCTATAAAGTACGAGTGAGTTTTTAAATTCAACAAGCTGATGCTGCTGGTTAAAATTCTTTACTAGATGTGATCAGCTGGTGTTACCCTTAACGTTTAACCAAAAGAAAAAAAATGAAAATTATATGCATGCGGGATGAAATGATGTTTCTATTTTTTTTTTCAAATTTATGTTGCCTAACAAAAAAAAACAATAAATCGAAAATTTATGAGTGCGAGTATCTTCTGCAATAAATAAGAGATGCAGATGAGTGTGTTTATTTAAATGGTGCAGCACGAAGAGGAAGCTCGTTTAGAAAGAAAGAAAAAGGGTGATACGGTTCAATGGAAACAAGAACAGCAAAAAAAAACGACGAACCCCTTATTTCTAACGATTTAAATGAAATTGTTAAATTTGATCGGACAATAAGTCGATAGGCACTTATTTTGCGGTCGAATTTCAAATGGTGTTTTATGGATATATGCATGCAACTTCAAGAGGTAGATACTTGTGTATGTTTAGCTAGCGGAAGTGTTGTTTGAAGGTTATTTTGCGGTGGTTTGTTTTTTTGTGAGTTATTTAATTGATGCGGGCATATAAATTACGCCAAACAAAATATTACATCTGTGTCAAAGACAATACGTCTTAGCTTTCGAATATTAGAATTTACAATATTTTGAAGTTTATTGTGTAGAACGAATTTATACTCGAAAAGAATAATGTTTAAAGGAACTCAGCCATAATTTGCTGAAAATCTTAGTTTAACGATTTAAAGTCTAGCTAGAGTGAGGAGCAAGGAGTAAGAGCAAAGTAGAAGTAAACAAACAAGATTCATTCTTTTTTATTTAAATAGTTTCGGGAAAAATTTTAAACAACCTATTATTAAGGCCTTAACACGATACTAGTTAAGAATTTACTATATACTTATTAGTCTACTAACTTTTCATAAATCTTAAACATTTTGTTAACTAGTAAAATGCTAATTAACCAGATAGCAAAGAGTTTTTAGGGTTTGAATTTTGATGAAAACAATGATTGTGTTTATGTTTTTTAAATTGATTATATGCTGATGGACACCCAACATTTGCTCTAAATAAGTATTCGACGTTTATATTTTAATCATTTAACTTCATTATTTCAAAAAAAAAAAAAAAAAAAAAAAAAATGTACACCACCTAGATTCGAACCTGGACCCCCGGGTGCAAGGCTGATATAATATTAGATGATAAATATTTAGTTGATACTAAAAAATTAAAGTAGTAACCATTTTGTGATTTTAACTTTAGTAAAATGTTACGAAGATAATACGATACTAAACTCGTTTAAAATTAACAAAATCCTCTTTTTAACCTAGTATCATATTAAAAATAATTTATCATATTACTAAATCGTTTAAAATTTTGCGTCTTTGTCTTTTGCGAATAAAAATGGATGAAAATCGCAGCGATGAGAGCGGAGAAAACAAACATGTTTAAAATCGCAGCAGCTTTGCTCCCTTGTTCACTCTTTGTTCCATCTTCGAACGAAGCTGCAAGCTGCACTCTGTGTGCTATATCCTTCTACTGTTTGATTTCTTCGCTTTGCTCTTTCTCACTCACAGCTCCACTCTGTTTGTACACTCAGGATGAATTTAGCAGATCTACAATTTTTTCCGAATCCGTTTTAGATGAAAACGGATACGCTGAAGGAGCTCGCGTAAATTAGTTTTGGTATACTCTGAAATTCAAAAATACAGGGTGGCGCACGAATCGTGCTACAATAAGAAATTTAAATAATTTTTATTTTAATCGATGTATTTCATTAATTTTTTTTTATTGGATTAAAAATTAAATTTTATTTTAAATAACTAATGGTTTTTAAAGATGATAGACCGCAAATGACCACGCATATGCGGCACCTGATCAGAAAATTGTTCATTGCGGCGTGAAGGCTTGAAATTGGGATCGCCTCAATTATTTTCTTAATGGACTACTTCAATTCAGTCAAATTCCTGAGTTTCGTTTTGTACACTTCCTGCTTGACATAACCACATAAAAAAAACAGTCTGGGGCAGTCAGGTCAGGTGACCTTGGGGGCCAGCGGAAAGTGCAGTTTCTGGATATCAATTTGTTTGGGAATTTTCGTTGGAGCTCCGCCATAACTTGTGTGGCTACGTGCGCACTTGCTCCATCTTGTTGAAAGCAAATCCTGCTGAAAAAGATACGTCTTCGGGGAAGTTCTGGGTAAAAAAACTTCTTCAACATCTTTAAATAACGGTCCCCATTGACAGTTTGTGTTACACCGTTTTCTTCAAAGAAGAAGCCCGACAATACACCTTGATGAAACTGCGCACCACACAGTGACTCGTTCTGGGATCAGTTCCGTCTCATGGAGCATTTCTGGATTAGATTCACTCCATATACGGCAATTTTGCTTGTTAACATTGCCGTTTAAGTCAAAATGGGCCTCATCAGACATGAAAAAACAATTTATCAATGTGTTGTCTTCTTCGGCCATTGCAATCATTTTTCGCAAAATTCCAGGCGAACAGGTAAATCTTGAAGGTTAAACTTGCTTGTAATTTGTACGGAAACAAGTTTAAGTCATCATGAAGTATCCGTTGTAATGACCGTCTGCTAACTCCAAATTGGCCCGATAAGCTTAGAGTCGAAATACTTTGATTTGCCTGTATTGCCGATGCAACAGCCCCGATTGTATCCTGAACCCGAACATTGGGATCTCGATGATACGGTCTTCGTTCAATGCTTTCAGATTCGGCAAACATGTTCACCAGCCTCATAATGATCCATTTACTCGGGGGAGTACCGCCAAACTCCAGCCTAAATTCCCTTTGGACAGAAATGACGGACTGCAAAGATTGGTATCGCTGCACTATCCAAATCCTTTTTTCAGTATCCCAAGCATTCATTTTGATAAATCTATAAAGTAGCCTATAAAATAAAAAAAATAGGCTGATTACTCACACTGAAAAAAAGTTATTACGTTTTATTTTTGATTCGTGCGCCACCCTGTACATCATTAAGCATTGCTCTTCAACGCATTCCTCTATCTGACTTATACTACGTTTCCACCGAACTTTAAACTCTTGTAGATTTACTAATCTGAAAAAGTGTTTCCACCCCTCCAAGAGTAAATTAATTTTGACAGCACTATTCAAAATGCATATATGGTTTCATTTTCTCTTATGATGTAGAAGTCAGACAGGCAACTTCATGTGTGTCAACCGAAGAGAAAAATTAACTTTCCCGATGAATGAGTTCATTTCGATATGGAATAGGGTACTTCGAAGATTTAAATGAGATTTATTTTAAATTTTCATCTGAGAAGATTAAAATTTGTATGGTAAATCTTCAAGATTTGTAGGAGATTTGCCTAAATCTACTTAAATCTCGGTTTAGTGGTGGGTGAAAACGTAGTATTAATCTATAAACAAATATGTCATTCTGTCAAATTGTCTTATGCCGCACTTACACGAGTGACAAATTGCCATTATTTCTTCCATTTTATTGAGATTAATGACAAAATCGTGTAAATGGTTTGAAAATTTGTCATTATTTTCATCATTAAAAAAATGGCAGGGAAAACTGGCATTAAATATTGCTATTAAAATACCCTTATGTAAATGCACAATGACGCCATTTTGAAAATAATGGCACACCACGAGTAAGAATGAACTTGCTAATTCTTTAGTGCCAGATTGACATTATCAATCAACCAGTCATTATTTTGCCCTCTGTAAATATTTATCATTAATGATTTGATTTTACCATTATTTTGCCAGTTTAATCACATTAATTAATGGCAATTTGTCACTCGTGTAAATCCCACATTAAGCCTTAATTCTGGAGAAGGAGAAAAAATGTACATTGTGATGGAAATGAAGTCTCTAAATTATAAATTGTATCTTATGGTTGCATCCATATATCTGATAAATTTCTTTTTTATTTAATGCAACTTTCAGAGTAATAACAAGCTTAGTTGTCTCTTCAACATTTTCAACAAATTATATCAATACAGACAATTCAACTTCGCAACTCTACAAATAGTAAAGAAAACAAAGCGCGCGCTTTTTAACAGTTTCCTAACCTTTGTTTTCTTTATAATTTGCAGAATTGTGATAGGCAGAATTTTAAAAGCAGAATTTTGTTAAAATAATTTCGATCCGGCAGAATTTTGACCCCAACTTTATTTTTGCTTTCGAGCGCATAGAGTATGCTCTGAACTTGTTCGGAACAGAGCTAGTCCTGAACACTCTGATTTATTTTTTAAACGCAGTTGAGCCAAACAAACCAGAATACATTTTCGGTTTGACCAAGAAAAGTACTACATCACAAAACAAGCATTATTTTGTACACAGCTACACACCAGATAGAGAAATTCAACAAGAGACAATAATCAGATACAATCAATTAAAATGGCGGAAGAAGTTCTTCCGCCATTTTAATTGTTTCTAATTATTTTTTTCTTCACATTTTCCTCCTTGACACACATGATATTTCGTGTGTTCAGCAATTTACTCTCAATGCTCGGACGATTTTGTCGGAGCACATCGAATGCGCTCTGAACACATTCGGAGCTTTGAACTCTTTGAGTGAAAAAGAAACACAAACAAATTTTTGGATAACTCAGACTGCTCTGAATTGAAAAAGAAAAATGCCTAATGTAGTATAAAAGTATAAGCATTCTTCTACTAACATTTCAGTTTCTATAAGCTTTCGGTAAGGCCTTCTTTCATTAGGCAAAGTAATTTACCGAAGCCTAATCGAAGCTGAATTTTTAGTTAGGTCTCCCAGGCGAATAAATGCCTCTCTTGTATCTTCGAGGAAAAAGTTCCAAGTAAAATCTTCTGATTTCTGGAATTAGTATCAATTTATTGAACGAACATTTAAATAAATCTTTAGGGCGCTTTATTATTACTTAATTTTTTTGTGCAAAATTTTGCTTAGATAAATATTTTGCAAGGTTTGTTTCTTCATTAATTTTAGTGATGCAATAATTTTAATTTAAAAACATAATTTAAAAAAAAAACTATCCACTCGTTTTCGAAATAGTGAATTTAAAAAAAATATGTATAATATTTTTTTCTAACAATTACAAAAAAAAAAAACACTTTTTGTGATTGAAAATTGAAAAACAGTCGACTACCTCTAGGTCAAACTTTCGCCGAATATGAAAATTAGTTCGAGTTAGAGGGATTTGTGAAAAACATCGAGTTAAAGGGATTACTATTTTCTTTTGTTTAAAATCCTTTATTATGTTTAAAAGTAAGGTTACAAAAATTAAATAAATAAAGAGAAGCTTCTTGCCTTTATTGCTCATTTATTCATAAATATCGAATCAAAATATTATTAAAATAAAATGACTTGACAAATAAGTAATTTTTGATTGGGCAATTTTTGCGTAGTTGGAGATTTCACCTGTTTGAAAAAAAAAACTATTCTATTTAAAAAAAATAGATGCTAAGAGGGAGTTTCGATGAAATTTCGACCTAGGCCCATTTGCTGATACACATCATAAATATTTATGTTAAACTTAAAACGCCTACTTTTTCCTCTGCGTAAACTGTCACATAAGTGCTTAAGTAGAACTTAAATGCTTAAGTTGTGTATTAGCAAACGGGCCCTAGAAGCAGTTCGACTTAGAGGATGATGTTTTTTTGGATGGAATATTTAGGGCAATGCCAAAATATGGCAAACAAAATTGGAGTTAAACGGAAAATCGACTAGCTTAGAGGATATTCAAAGTTAAATCCAATTCCTACAATAGTTAAGAGTTTTTTTTTATCAAAATCTTAAAATAACGTTATATTTGGGACTAAATCAAACTTTCAATTTCTAATATAGACAACCAATTAGTTTAAAGAAAATCTATAAAACGTGTTAAGCTGTAGTTATAGGTACAGAGAGATAATAACACCTTGTTCGTTTCAATATCAAATGTCAAAAAAAATCAAGTTTGATCAAAATCTCGAATTCGACTTTTTTTTTCAAATGCAAAACTTGCCCTTATTCCGGAATTAAAATAGAAAAAACTTAGAACATCCTCTACGAATGTTTTTTTAATTGTCTCACTTCTGACTAAGCCTATAAAGAGAGAGAAATTTAATAACTAGCAGTTTGACAGTAGTCTTGATTATCTATTGAATCAGTGAATCCATGAACACGTGTTCGTTTCATATCTGCATCAAAAGTGTTGTTGATCGAAACCAATAATTACTTTTGTTTAAAAATCCCCTAACTCACGGGAGCGGATTGTATAATGGGGAAATAATACTAAAAGTAAAAAATATTAATTTTTCGATTTATTAATTCATCTATATTTATATTGTAATTTATATGATAATATAAAATCTACCATCAGCAAAAAATTAAATTCAATTTGAATCATCCAAGTTAAAATCTTCTCTGTTTTTTTTTTTTGTAGCTACTCAAGAATTTTATTTCCTCATCCCATCACCTCAAAAAACCCGCCATTATTCTGCTAATTAAACCTTCAATCACTGAACCGAACCGCCGCCGACGGTCGTCCGTTCAATGAAGTTTTTAACTTTTTCCCCGTCCAGCAACCAAAAAAAACTTCAATTCTTCACAATTAAAAATAAATAACTTAATTCCCGTCCATCCGAGCAGAACAATGAAATAAAAAGTCCGCATCCGCTTACGAAAACAAATTCCATTTTATAACCTTATATTTTTTCTATGCTCCTGCCAAAAGTCCTTAATCAATTCGTTGTTGTTTTTTTTTACGAAAAGTAAAAACTAAAAAAAAACACGCACAATTGATTACCGATATTGTTTGGCAAAAAGTTTAATAAATTTCATTTCACTAAATCGCTTGAGAAGTTTCATTGCTTGCTTTTTTTTTCTGTAGTTTGAAATTCTCTTATTTCTGTCTCGTCTCCGTTCAAGGATCATCCCACACCTCTTTGCCAACGATACAAACAAAAAAAATATACCCCAAAACAACTTGGAAATGCAGTGCTTTTTTTTAAATGTTGCATAATGATTCTCTGTGATGATTTCTTTTAAATAAAATCACTCTGTTTCTGTTGTGGTAGCAAGAAGTTCAAGTTGAAGGGATACAGTTTGTAACGACCTTCATTCTAAGGGATTCTTACTTACACTTAACCCTGAAGTTCGTATCGGATGAGTATTTATAAAGTACACTAGTTAAATTATTTCCGACTCGAAACAAGGACCATAGTATGAGAATGGAGCGAGAGAAGAATGTGTACCCTACACCACTAATTAAAGGGGTTGAATAATCCCCATTACTTCAGAAAGCTTGCTGGATGACGGAAAAAAACGGAACAAAAAAGGTCCTTCAGTTGGAATTATAGTGAATTTGCAGTTAAATTACAGATGTGGCGAACAAAGGAGAGTATACGAAATAGGGAAAAAAGCCAGACGTTGTGTTTATTTATTTGATTGTATTTTATTGTGCCCTTTTCCCTTTTTGACTTTCAGGTCTGCAGGACCATTTCCAGAACCCGCACTAAACCCCAAACCCAACCATGAACATCAACGTAATCATAATCATTAAATATACATTCATTGAAGAGAATGAGATACAAACGCCATCCTCGTGGTTTTTGGCCTGCAAGGGTAACTAGCGGAATCTTGTTATCCTTCTATCTGTAATGAAATTTTAAAGAAAAAAATAAATTAAAAAAAACCTTCGCTCAATGGAGTTTTCATTTTGTTTCGTTTCACAAACGATGAAATATTTTCGTCCTTATAGTTCTGTATCTGTGTGGAAATTTAAAATAAACTACTTACATTTACAGAGTTCCCGGAGTTTCTTTTTTTTTTGTATAAATGTTCAATTTTTAGTAAGAACAAACTTTCACAAAAGATCTAATTATAATATTTATAAAGAGGCTACATTTATAGGTAAGAGTATACTACTATTATTAGCAGACAGGATGAACTTAATAATATGAAATCTGTAGACAAGCTGTAAGGAGAATTTAAAATGACTCTGGTAACCCTACACTTTTCTACTATTAGACTATCATCAACCACTTCCGCTCTATATCCTTCCCAGAAATACATAAAACAGGAGACAGAGAGAAGATGTCTGTTTTCTACTATTTGCTGAATGTTGCAACTTCTGCAAAAAGTATAGTTTTTTTTATTTAGTCCTTCAAATGAATGAAATTATATATACTTCCCTCTAAGTGAGAGCTTTTCTTTTTGCTTTTATTCGAAGCGGTTTTTAGCTAAATAGACGGGTTATTTAATTTTGCCGGATGATGGTGAAAAGTGGCGGAACATGGTGCTTTAGAATAAACACCGCAGGACTTTTGTTATTGTTGTTTTTGTTTGTGTCTTCAAAAAAAAAAAAAGAAAAGATTTATTTTGTTTTCAATTAAAAGAAATATTATCTCGAGTTAGTTGAAGAAGAACAAAAACAAGTGAAGCCAAACAATATCCTTAGAATTCTTGTCGAGTAGTTGCAACATGGTTTATGGTTTCTTTTCAACTCGTAGTTTTAGAAGATATTTTAGAATTCTTTTGTGGTTTTTGTTTAACAATTGTTTTTAAAAGTTGGATGTAAATCAATCTTTTTTGCTCGCATTAGTGTTCAGAAACCGAGGGTGTTTGAATAAACACTTCTTCTTCATTGGACAAGTTTAAGATTCATACAAATGGGTTTGGATCAAAATTCTGCTTTTAAAATTCTGCTCGCCGAAATTCTGCTTTTCAAAGTTCTGCTCATCAAAATTCTGCAAATAATAAAGAAAACAAAGGTTTGGAAAATATTAAAAAGAGCGCGCTTTTAGTGTGTATTAAACAAAAAAAGTGTTTCGAAAAACAAATAAATAAAAAGAATTATAAAAAAGAGAACCGATCTAAGTTACATTGGCTATATTAGGTTCTTAGGCGCATTTCAAAAAACATTGTTCATTTTGGTTTTTGCTTGTTTACTTTTTTTTTCTATAATTTTTTACTTGCGATTATAGGTACTATAAGGCAAGTTATGCATTCGTCGAAAAAAAAAGTTTTGAAATAACAATCAAACATGACATTACGATGATAGCGAATACGAAAAAAGATGGTCTAAAAATTCTGTCCGTCTGTATGTCTGTATGTCAATCTGTCAGTCTGTCAAACTTGGTATATAGAGTTTTTTTTAGGTACTGTACAGAGGGGAAGTTGAAATTTTTTTTTAGCTCAAAAAATAACGGTACCTGCTATATAACCGTTACGTTCAAACCTATTTTTCTCGGAAACGGCTCTAAGGATTTTGAGAAAAAAAATCAGTGCGGCTTTTCAGCTACGACCGACCATATGGTTAAAAAAAAATTAGAAAAATGTCTAAAAACGGTACTTTCCATAGGACCGTTTTTTTTGCGTTCGACTATTTCATAAACGGCTCAACCGATTCTTTCGAAATTTCACACATATATAAGTTTAGGTTGCCCAAATTACACCGCGTACCAATATTTTTAATTAGTATTTTTTTGTATTTTTAAAATCATTTAAAAAAAAATTGTTTAATTTATATTTTGAAAACTGCTCATTAACTTTTTTTCAAAAATTATATTTATATGTATTTATTGAATATCTATAAATTGGTGTTTTTGATTTTTTTTAAATGTTTTCAAAAAGTTAAAAAAAAACTTATTTTCTCAAAAACCGCTCCACAGATTTTAAAATTTTTTTTCTCATAAATTCAAATTTATCAAATAAACTTTTTTTGAGCTTAAATTAGTTTAAGTATTTTTTTCAGAATTTTGAATTATTTTTTCTTTGATTAAGCCGATTTAATATTTTGTTTTTAAGTTTATATTAATATATTTAAGACTATCATACCAATTTTTTTTAGAAAAAAATTAAAGATATTTTGTATATAAACGGTGATTTTTTAAGAGCTTGGTTTTTGAAAATTCAAAAAAAAACACAGAAACTTGTAAAAAGTGAATGAAATTTTTATTTGGATCGATTAATCAATTTCTGCCATTTACTTTTTAAAAATAATTTCACTTAAATGTTGCCCGCGGCTACGCTTCAGGTGGTCCATTCTGAAGGTCCAATTTTGGCAAACTTTTTCACACATTTCGGCCGGAATCTCACCAATGACGCGTTCAATGTTGGCTTCCAAGGCAGCAATCGTGTTTGGCTTGTCCCCATAGACAATAGACTTAACATAGCCCCACAAAAAATAGTCTAACGGGGTCAAATCACATGATCTTGGTGGCCAATTGACTGCGCCAAAACGTGAGATCAACTGCTCACCAAATTCGCCTCTCAATTGATGCATGGTTTCGCGTGCAGTGTGGCATGTGGCACCGTCCTGTTGGAACCACATGTCGACCGAGTTCAATTCTTGCATTTTCGGCAAAACAAAATCTGTTATCATCGAACGGTACCTTTCTCCATTGACCGTAACCCTGCGGCCTTCATCGTCCTTGAAGAAGTATGGCCCAATGATGCCGCCTGCCCATAAACCGCAACAAACAGTGCATTTTTCGGGATGCATTGGTAGCTGCTGAATTGCCTCTGGCTGCTCTTCACTCCAAATACGGCAATTCTACTTATTCACGTATCCATTTAGCCAAAAATGGTGGGTCAATTATGACGACCATAAAACGGACGTAGCTTGCGAAACACATTTTTCACAGAGCACGAATTTTGATAATAAATTTCAATTTCAGGCGTAAGTCTATTCATGATGAAATGGCAAATAATACTGAATCGAAATGTCAAATGTTCGTGGAATTTGTCATGTGTGATCTGTCAAAAATATAAACGTCAAAAACCAAGTAGCAAAAAAATCACACGTTATAAAAAATGAAGTAAAAAACTGCTTTAAATATATATTTAGATTTTTAACAGAAATCTCTTGCATTCGATGTGATCGAACATAAGAGCAAGCTTAAGTAACCTAATGAAATGTTTTCTTTTATTTTTGTTTCTCGTTTGCTAAAAAGTCAAAAACAAAAACAAAAATAATATTAATTTATTGTTTGAGTTTTCTTAAAGATAAAAAAAGTTAATTAAAAATAATAAGCAGAATGTTTTTTCTTTTTTGTTGACGGACAGAATTTTGAAAAGCAGAAAAAATGAAAAAAAGCAGAATTTTGAAAAGCAGTATTTTGAAGCCAGCATTTTGACCCGCTCCCCTGTAAAAGTGATAGCTAAAAAGTGAAATGAAGAGATACTATTGAATGATAAAGAATTGGGAACTGTTCTGGTGATTCGAAAAGGACTTTAAAGGTCTAAGGAAACTTTAAACAGCTTTAGAAATTACGGAACAAATAGTTTTTTATTTTTTAAACATTTTCTCGAATATTTCCTTATTTTTTTTGGAAAAAAATTCTAATAATTCTGTTGAGTTTTTCAAAACTTTAGCCCATAGATGGGTTTTGCTAAAAATTAAAGAAAATTTCTAACGGAAAATCCTCTTTAATGTGGCTAATTCTTATTATTAGCATGTGCCCATTCTCTTAGATTTTAGAGATTTTTATTTTGGCATTTAAAAAATATTAACATAAACATTAAACAATTTTTTAAACCATGACCGTATGCTTGATTGACAATTCTATTGTTAGACCAAAAAGTAAAAGACTTTGTATCAACAATTAAATAAAACATTAATTAAAAATCTCCATATTCAGTTTATGTAAGATAGAGCAATTTTACTAAATTTATAATATTGATTTCGTCCTAGATCTTCTTCATTTGTAAGTGTAATGTGTCCAAAAATATTCTTCTAAATTCTATCAAAATTGGACACCGCCCCAGAAAATGAAAAACATTTCCCGTTCTTGCCAATTGCACAAACTGCTTATAATTGGCAGGTCTTCCCTGCGTGGTATATAATTCAGGTTCAGTTGTTCTCCTCGGAAGCGAAACATCGCAGCTATTTCCTCTACCTTGTATTCATCTCTGAAATAGTTTATTTGGTTGAGGGAGTAATCTAGTTGGTCATAAATTGTCCGATTTTGGGGAACCAGCCGCTTCCTATTGCAATTTTGTTATATAACTTTGTATCCTCCAGATTAATATTTAGATCTATTTCGCATTCTCCAGCCAAATCCAATCAGCTCTTTTAGCTTTTGTAAGCTCTTCTTTCGAATGCCTTTGCATACTCATATTTTTAGAACCTCGATAATATCACCGTTGTAATACTATTTTTCGGCATTAGGCACAATATTCTTACAATTTATTAACCATCAGTTGCAGAGTTCCATGTGAGTTCGCCATCAGTGCTACGTCATCCGCAAATAAAAGGGCTTTAATTTAGATTTCTCCGTACTCAATACCTCCTGGCAAAAAGTCGATAAGATCTTCTAAACAGGAGACTAAATCTCAGTCTCTCTTTCCGTCTCCCTGACCATTGTAGCGTGTTCCAAGCGGAAATTCTGGTGATTAAAGAGGTCCTATCCTGGCTAAAGGAAAACGTGTTATCCACATCGGGTATCCGTATCTTTTCTGACAGTCAAGGAGCCCTTAAATCACTTGGCGCTGTTTCCACAAACTGTATAAATGCCCGCAACTATCGATCATCTCTCAGGGAGATGGCAGAAGAGTTTAGCATTCACCTTATTTGTGTGCCGGGATATAGGAATATTTTGCAAAACTGCAAACCCGATGAACTCGGTAGAAATGGAACCCAATTACCAATTCAACCCAAAAACAGAAGAAATCGGCATGCCTATCGCTACATATACACTTATGTTACAACAAAATGCCATAAAACAAACAAACATAAGATGGTCAAACATCACTACTTGCCTGGCTGCCAAACAGATCTGGCCAGATATAGATCCAAAACGCTCCAAATGTCTGATCTTCTTGACCATTAAACATCTTGGCTCCGTAATACGTGTCGTAACTGGACACTGCTTCCTTGGCAGACACGCCCTAAGAGTCGGCGTATTCTGCAATGACTTTTGCAGAAATTATATGGATGAGGAGGAAAAGGAGACTATCTCCCATCTTCTTTGCTCATTTCCCACTCTCTCACTCAAAGACGTAAATTACACCTGGGAGATCACTTCTTCGACGATCCCAGTGATCTAAGACACATAGAGATTCACCGGATACACCGCTTCATTAGAGGCTCCAATTGGTTTCATTAATGAGCAAATATCTCTTCACGTGGCATCACAATGGACCTATCTAAGGCCTAAGTCTTTCCTGACAGCTATTTCAAAAATAACCTAACTGTGGGCTTAGAATGGAATTGATATGCATATAAGTTTTTTCATTAAGATTGCGAGCCAAGTTCCAGAACTCAGACCTTATCTTATTTAGAGTCAATTTAAGAACCTTATTCTTGTAAAAAAATTTAATGCTTAATGCTGACAAGGTTTTTGAATTTTTTGGTGGCTTCAAGATTTTACGTTTTTTGTTGCTTCATTATTGAATTTTCAAAGCCGTTTAAGCCATGCATGCAATTGATGTCTCTCTTGCTTTCTTGCAACTTTCATCGAACCAAGGTTCTTTGAAGTTTTGCGGTTTTTTATTGACGATGTTGTGTACTGTATATGCTAGCTTAATTATTTCTTCTACTTCCTGGCTTAAAAGGTGTGTTTCCAGGCCCCTTTTATATATACATGATTTAGTGTTATTCCATATAATTTTGGGTACAGTTTCGTTCTTGCATTTGGTTCATTTTCAACATTTCTATGCATAAACGACTATTGGCATTTGATCAGTAAATGACACCTGTTCCACTGCTAAGTTAGTGACATAGTTGGTCAATTCACCTCCCAGGAAACTATAGTTCCCTGACGCCCGACAAATGTTAGCTCTCCAGCTGGTTCCATTCTGAAGCCCTAATCCCACATAAGCCTGTTTCCTCTAACATTTTCTCTTGTCTCAAAAAATTGTTTTTCCCCTTAGCAGTTCAGTGTCGGCAAACAAAATGTAAGTCCCTCCATTTACGCCGAATAAAAATATACACAGGACTCGTTAGGGGTGATAAGTTACTATAAATCCTGGCTTAAGCGCCAACAATTGGTATGTATTATTGATTTCTTCGGAGATTTTATCAGCTTCGTGCATTTTTTTTTATTTAGTTATCGTATGTACGATTAGAAAAATTGAAATTCACCAATTTTTGTAGATTCATTTTTTTCTCCAAACTTTATCCGAATTAAACCACATCATACCTATAAAGCAAAAAAAAACTCTTCTTATAAAACTGAAAAAATATACATTCTTCCAGACTTAGTCTAGTAGAAAAGGGATTACTCATTGAAAGCCGTACATCATCCTGTACAAATCTCAATAGGTACACATGATTCACAAAAAATCCAATCGATCAACTCTTTATTTCCAATTTGTCTGCTACCAAGGACTTCATCTAGGAAAAAAAAAACAGAATCATAAAAACCTTTTCATAGGGAATATAGCAACCTTGTTCTTCATACAAACATATTATTCACTCAACTAAATCGATGAAGAGTAGAATATAGAAGGACACAACGAATTTTGAGTGTATCCTTATACCACATATGCATTTTAGTTGGAAAACCAAGATGAAAAAAAATCCAAATGTTCACATTCATCATCAATTAAAAAGTGTACAAAAAAAAAAGGTAAAATCGAATTTAAAAAAGAAAACAGTTCGAAAATTGTAAGTGTAATTGCGGACAAAGGATACCAAAAAAAAAAATAAACCATTTTCAAATAATTGATTTGCAATCTTTTCTTTGAAGTGGTTTTTATGGTTTTCACATGAAAATGTTATAAAGAACTATAGGTGTTTTATTTGAAAACACGTTCACACTGTACCTATTACTCTTCCTTCATCGGTTTAGAAAATTTCCCTTTTGAAGTTTGATCTTTGAATTTTAGGAAAGAGTTGCTATATTTAACTCACACAAGGAATTCGAAAAAAAAGGATGAAATTCGTTTCGCTAAATACCATGGGCAGTCTATAATTAAACTTTGAAACACAAAAAAAAAAACTAAATGGCAAATACATTTTAGGATGCTCAGTCTTACCGATGGATTTGTGAGCTCTAAAAATATATACAGTATAACAGTGGATTATTTATAATTTTTTGCTGTTATAAAATTTTACTCACAGATCGTCAAAGTTGAAAAAAGTTGACTGTTAAAAAAATTTTCATTAATGAAAAGATTTTTTAAAAAATTGGGACAGAGATTATGGCAATTTATAAGTCGTTCAAGCCCGAAATTAAAAACCAATTCTTCTTTGTCAAGTTAATTTTTTAAACCACGCTTAGGTTTGACACTAGCTAAATGTGAACAAAAGTAAAAAAATTCTCAATCAACTCAGGAAATATTTTGAATTTAGAAAGCTCATTAATGACTGGCAGTACAACTTTCGTACAAACTTATGGTATTAACCTTTTATCTCCAATTCTTGAATCTCTTCTTCGTTGGATTAGAAACTTACCTTCTTACCGTTTTATATAGGTTGTATATTGGATGACTACATGTCTTAATTTTTAAACCAACAACTTAAATATTATTGGGTGCCACAGGGTTCCGTTTTGTCACCGAGTCTCTTTCTCATTTTTTTTATAATTGATCTTCGATCTAAAACTATTACAATTGTTTTTCTGGCTTTGCTTTTTTCCCAACGCTCACACTGTGGGTAAATTATTTAAAACAATGCACAATTAAAGATTTGAGTTAAATTTTTTTTTTGCAAAAACTTTTGTCAAAAAGATCCAATGTGTGTTGCCGCCACTTATAATTATACTCCCCGCATGCATTCATTCGCTTTGTGTCTCGAACGGATCTGGATAAAATATCCAACAAATGCAAATATTTACACTTCACTTAAAGCGAAAGTAATGCGCGATTGTGTGATGCTGAGCGGCCTATGATTTTGTTTATGTGTTTCAGAACAAAACAAGAAAGCAACTGAGGTGGGGTTTTTTTTATTTTTTGTTGTTGTTGTTTTTAATTTTTTTTTTTACTTTGAGGTGCATAGTTTTAGACAAACATCAGAAGGTAAATATAAAAACAAACATAAGTGCTTCAAGATAGTGAAGTGTTGTTTGAACATCCCTATAGTAGTTGTTTATGTAGTCTTTTGAATTTGTATTTTGTTGCATATCAAAATAGTAGGTCTGCGGAATTTTAATTCAATGTTGTAACCATCAGTCCTTTTTGAGCAATAATTAATCTTGTTCATTGCTGATGTCATGAGTTAAAAGGTTCAACTAATTAAATTTGTAGATTAGTGTTACAAATTGTTACTCTTGTTACTGCTGTGACAATGGAACTCGCTGAAGTCCTTTTGCCATATCGATTATGGGGCTTGACTACCCTGCCACATAATGTAATGTCTTTTTGACATCAGAGGGGCAAATGCGTTGAACATTTGCGTTGATGACGTTGTACTAACGGAAGTGATGGCTCGGAAATAAACCGTTGGTTGGAGCGGTTTCTCCTGCCCCGAGTGCAGGGCTAGACGAATAAACTGCACTCCAGGGATCGACTCGGCATTGTCTACCGTACACTTACAGAAATGCTGCTTACTTTTGCCTTATCACCAAACTAGAGGGCAATCCTCTTCGGCTAACTGGCTGAACACAATAGATTGCTGCAGCTGGCGTACATAATATTGTGCCCACAATGAAGATGTACCAGTTTTCTGGAACAAAAAAAAAATATGATGAAAATATCTTCTAACTTCTATCCTAGGACACATTCAAATTCATCTTTAAGTGCTCTCTAGATTGGTACTCGTACATATCATATTGGTGCGGCAGAGGACAAAGTATCAATTAAATTTAATTTTTCTTGCGCTAGGCGTAACATACTGCGAACTAAAGGAATGACAATCTAAATATTTGTATAACGCCTTTCAGGTATGCAATAAATAATTCAAAATGTTCGTGTGTTCTTAGAATATTTGAAAAAAGTCGATGAGGAAAATGTAACGTTTCGCTACAACAGGTTTTCTGTAGGGCTGGCAATGAGACGACACCAGGCTAGACTTTTTTTTTAGTCTCGTCTCAGTCTCGTCAAAATAGAAACATTTCAGTCTCGTCTCTGTCTCGAAAATTTTAATGTGGAAGTAGTCTCGGTGTCAGTCTTGGTCTCGTCATTGGTCAGAAAAATTTCGAATTTTCTGAGGTAATAATAATAATAATCGATTTAATAATGAAAATCAATCCATTTTGACAGTTTATGGCTTGATAGGTAGGCAACATACTATATTTTGACGTTTGGATAATATTTTTTTCCAAATGTCACCCAAAAGGCTTAAAATCAACTCAAGAAATAAAATCGGAAAACATTTCGGATTTTCTGATGTAAAATTTAAATTTTGTAGATGTTTCTTAATCCATTTAAATCGTAGCCATACCTCAATCGATTATTTACAATTCGTGAATTGACAGGTAGGCACCATACTATTTTTGACGTTTGGATAATATTTATTTTCCAAATGTCACCTAATAGGCTTAAAATCAACTTTTTCCGGAGCAAAATATAAAATCGGAAAAACTACGAATTTTCTGAGGTTGTACTGGTTTTTAATCGGAGCAATCCTTCAATTAAGTTTGACAGTTCATGACTTGATAGGGTGGAAACAACCTATATTTTGACGTTTCGATAATATGTTTTTCCAAGTGTCACATAAAAGTCTTAAATGAGGTGGAAACAAATTCTGAAAGATGACTGATTTCTATTCAAACGACATGCGCGTTTTCCACAAAGCCACCAACAGAAGTTACCATCTACAACAACAAATTAAGGCCCATCTATAATAGATACACACTACGTATACATCGTTTTCATCTTAATTCTCGGTCGGAATCGGGCCTGGCTTATAAATCAATCCCATTCAATCATCAGACAACAATAAAAGGTGATTAACTAAAAAGCCTCGCGCCGGCCGTAAATATACCAATGTAATTAAAATCTTTGGCGACTAAAATCTATTTAAATTCTTCACATTCCAAGCATTTTATATTCCTGTTCCGACTGTAAAAATATCATTATTAAAATTCTCCCCACGATAATAAAAAAAAAAAAAAACAATAAACAATAAACAATAAAAAAAAACAGCAAAATTGGCGGGCAAACTTATATTTACATTTCGTTCTATTTCCTCACGTCCCATTTTCATTTGATTCAAATTTTTGTTCGTCATGCAACAACCTTGTATGACTGTTATTTAGACAACAACAAATCAGAACAACAAAACCAACAACCGGTAGTAATAAAGAAATGCAAAAAAATCCTAAGTATATATCATTTGTTCCAGTTTCTAGAAATAATTGATTTTTTTACCTGCTCTTACCAGCACAAGTATTGGTTTCTTGAAAAAAAAAATGTCAAGGTCTTAGCAACATTCAACAAAATAATATTTTTGTGTGTAGTTCTGCACTTAACATCACCAAAACTTCAATGGTAATACTTGTCTATATATACATTTTATGAATGTTTAGATAAATTAATTTACATTTTTGCATGAACCTAGTACATAAAGAATGAAGTAGGAATTCGTCTTCAGGAAAATTGAGTTTGCTGAGTAAAGTACATATAACATTTTATGGTAATAACAGCAGCATTCCATGTGGAAAAGATACTCGTATATACAGTGAGGTGCAAAACTAAATTACTTACTATTTTTCCGGTAATTTGGACAACTTGTTAAATATTTTATCGTAAATTTGGTTGCACCTTAGTGTGCGTCGCAGAAATTTATAATAAATAAATAATAGCCCTATTAATAAAAATGCTTATTCCACCGATAGTCCTTGACTTTACTTAACCATAGAGTAAAAATTATTTTTTTTTTGTAAATTCATTTTTATTTATTATTAACTTAAACTAACTTAAAGCTAGACAAAAATGTTTAAAACTTGTCTAATTATCAATTACTTACAACTAATTTATTGACCCTTTACGGGCGCTCTAAGCTAAACTATATCTCTTAATACGTATGACTTTCGACATAAGAACTATTTGAATTTATGCTAATTATTTTATTTATACTTTTCACCATGAAACTTTTTGAAAAAAAAACTTGGTCTCTTAACATTTTCATTAATTTTATCTTATAAGTTACCTAAATCTAGACTAAAAAAAATTAAAACTAGATATTACTAACTTATACTAATTAAAACTAAGTTAAACTACTTAAGGTACCTAAAAATACATAAAACCACTTAAATCCACTTAAAAACTAGAACAGCCATAGCAGCATTTTTTTGTTTTAATTTTTTTTGTGTGTATGTTTTGTATACGCATACAGAAACACATGCAACATATATACCCATACATACATGAACATATATGTATATATATACATATGCACATATACATATACCCACATACATAAACATATACATCCGCATACATACATACTTTTTAATTTGTTTTTGGTGTCACCCTGAATGTCCCTTATACCTAACTTCCTTTAATCTATGTAAGTCGGTCAAGACATTATCTTATTCGACTTTAGTTATCTGCGTATTAGCACTGAAGCCACCAAAACTGGTTCTCCTGCTTCGCCCTATCCTTTCGGTCCCGATCGGACACAGTCCTACTGAACCGAAGGCGCTCTTCTCCACCTTGGGCGATAACGTCTGGACCACATAGGAGTCGCCTATCTACAGTTTTTCGGCTGACGTGATAGATTAGCGGAATCGCTACTCCATCCTGTATCAGCCCTCGACTATCTAAATAGATGAATGCCTCGGGAGGTATGTAGCCACTTAACCGCGCACTCTCAAAATATTCGTTATTGGGATAATAAGCCCCAACAATTAAGCTGTTAGTTGAGGACATCGCTCTTGCAACGTGACCCCGAATCAGTTTAAACAAAAAATTATCTATTCTGTTTATGTTGGCTCCGTTGTATAGAACCTGGTTGAAATAATATCGTGTGTACTCCGACTCTGGTGTTCTAAGTAATCCAAGGCAACGTCTAAGACACTGCCTCTCAAACACCCGAATCTTTTCCATACATCTTTCCTATCATTCTTTCTCTTCCTTAACCTCACCCTCACGCCCGCGCTGTGTTGAAACATTTAAAGGGTATTCATAATCCCTTGAGCGCGTGTAGATTATAAAAAAAAAAAAAAAAAAAAAAATTTGAGATGGGGCAACGTTGAACCACACAGGACATCCATAGGCAATCATCGGCCTGATGAGGGCCATGTAGCAAATCACATTCACCCCGCTGTCAAGACGGCTGCTATAAAACAATCGTTTTGTTAGGGCAAAGAGACCCTATATAAAACTTTAATCATCCCAGTCCTGCTGTATGGGGCAGAGGCATGGACACTGACAAAATCGGATGAAAACCAGCTGGGTTGCTTTGAGAGAAAGATTCTTCGAGTTATGTTTGGCCCAGTGTGCATCGGTGGTGAGTGGAGAAGAAGATGAGATGGCTAGGTCACGTGGAGCGCATGCACATCGACGCACCAGCCCTACGAGTCTTCGTATCCAACCCCGGTGGACAACGCGACAGAGGAAGGCCTTATCTTAGGTGGCGCGATCAAGTGGTGAACGACCTCAACCAACTTGGTGTGCGTAACTGGTGGCAGCTAGCTAGGGACCGGGCTAGCTGGAGAGGTTTGCTGGTTGAGGCCGTGATCCATCCTGGATTGTAAGCGCCATCTAAAGTAAAATAAATAAGTAGTCATCACAATATCGCTGAATCTTGTCGAAATAACTCTGCAAAAGAATTTTGATGTCCTCAACTGTATTAGCTGTTCTGTACGCAATAAGATCATCGACCTACGCAATTGCCTGAGTTATACTAGCTATCAGATCGCTGGTGTAGAAATTAGTTTGCAGACTGAAATTTTCAATAAATAAAAAATCGAAAATACACGAACAAAATCTACTACAATAAGTATCCAACTCCATCTCTTTTTATTCTATGTCCCTGTTAATTTTGTTCTAAATGTCAATTCTTAGTACTTCACTAAACCACCGCCTTCGATGTTTTAGTGATGGACTTAATTTGTAAATGTCAAATATCTGAAATTCTGTTTTATTGATAGCATTTCCTAAGTGCGAAAATAACCACGGAATAAATCCTAACCCTTCCCTAGTCCATATTTATTAATTTGGATTTACACACTCTTGAGAACAAAATCTAAACGCAAACAGTAAGCTGAGACGAACATTGGCTCTTAAGTCTAGTATGCTGCCGATGTAAAACGAAACATCCAATTCAAAAATGGTACGCCGAAATGGTAAAGGAAAAAAATCGCACTATTTTTCGTTTTCCTATATGTTGCTGAACGAGGAAATGTGTTACTTTGGTCGGGTGTACTAAATTTCTTAGTACAATTTTCAATTTAATTTTGGGGTACATTAATTACTTGCGAAATGTTTTCAACAAATAATGGGCAAATATTTCAGTAACAGGTATTTAGCAAAATAATTTATTATTTAAGATCGACAAGACCGAAATTTTTATTTTGCCTGCTCTAATATTTTTAATTTAACAAACTCAGATTCTTGTTATAAATATTATTGATGGCAGTCATCGAGCAAAAGTTGTTATTTTCGCTTTCCATTGTTTGCTAAAATTTGATTTAGTTAATTATTAATTCCAGAGTCATCGTGTAAAATTGAAATCGCAACGAAAAGTTGTTTCAAATTCATACCATCATAGATTTTGCTTAACTGTGATTCTAATTGTCGGTGACTTATAAGCAACTTAGAAGGAACAAATTTAGCAGTTTCAACCAAGTCAAGTGACAACTTGGCAATTGTGTTTATGACAGCTGACACAATCCTCCACGAATATTTTTCCGCTGTGGTCTTCGTTTGCTTTTCGCTCTGCACGATTCTCATAGAAATGTGAAAAGTAACTTTTGCTTGTGAATCTTTTGCTTGAAAAATCTAACTTTGATTATTTTTTTCCACAGTATTGTATGCTTGAATTTCAGTGAAAAAAAAACAAAATTTTCTTCTTACAATGTTGCAATGTTATCAGGATACAAAATTAAGTATGGGGTTATAAATTGTGTGTACAAGAGTTATGATGGCGATATGCAAAGATTGATAGAGTGATTTTGTGACATTAATGATGGAGGAAAAAGCAATAAATTTATAAGACTAAAGCGAAGTAAGAAAATATGTCCCTTAAGAACGAGGCTGAGTGTTGCAGGGAATGTCCGTGCCGTGAATGTGACATTAATATGAAGACTTATATTGAGCTGAATATTTCGCTGAATAAGGTTTTTAATAAGATGATGAGATGATCATAGATTGTGTAATATGTATGCGATGCTTAATTTGACAATAAATGTGGCGCTGAATTGAAGAGACATTTCAGGATAGATATGCATATACGCGTATATTCGAAATATGTCAGGCTAATGCATTAATTTAAATAATTCTCTAAATTCGAATTTTTGACGAGGGTGAGTGATTTAAGCTTTTATTTACCTTAAATTTAATAATAAATAAAATTGTTGTATTTTAAGTAATAACTGAGGATGAATTGTAAGCTGAATATGTTGCTGCAATTGTAATCTTAGTAAGACGAACAAAAACAACGAATTTTGAATGTTGTATCTTTACGAGCCAATGTATGCTGAAATCATAAAATTAACTAGTTATCGTGTTGTAATTTTTATATTCGAATTGATAATGTAAAATATTTAACATGACAGAAATTTCAAACGTTAAATCAGTATTACTAGTTATATAAAACCTTATAACTGTGCACTATCTCAAATAAATAATACTGTTAAATCAATATGACAAACTATATAAATTAACATCGCTTACAATTAAGCTGACAAATTGTGTAAACAAAATAAATGTTTAATTAAACAAGTAAACGTTTCAAGATCTAGGTACTTAGACATATTTAAATGAACAGATGCAGCGGATAATTAGTTCCACATCAGATTAGTTTAGCTTGTACATTAAAACATTAAAAATAAAATGCACAACTGGATCGCACGAACTTGCTCTTATGTTCGATAACATCGTATGCAAAAGATTTCTATTTAAAATCTAAATATATTTTTAAAGTCATTTCTTACTTTATTTTGTATACACAAAGTTTCTTAAATTTTTTTCTTAAAAAAAATTGGTATGACAATCTTAAATATTTAATAATATAAACTTAAAAACAAAAAATTAAATCGGATTAATCAAAGAAAAAATAATTCAAAATTCTGAAATAAATACTTAAACTAATTAGAGCTCATAAAAAAGTACGCCATTTTATTTCTTGGATAAATTTGAATTTATGAGAAAAAACATTTTAAAAATCTGTGGAGCGGTTTTTGAGAAAATTTCATTGTAAATATATTTTTTGAAAAAAATTAAATGAGCAGTTTTCAAAATATAAATTTTTAATTTTTTTTCTTTAAATGCTTTTAAAAATACAAACAAAATATTAATTAAAAATATTGGTACGCAGTATAAATTAGGCAACCTAAGGCTATATATGTGTGAAAGTTCGAAAGAATCGGGTAAGCCCTTTATGAGATAGTCGAAAGCAAACAAAAAATGGTCCTAAATACCGTTTTTAGACATTAATTTTTTTTTCAACCATATGATCGGTCGTACCTAAAAAGTTGCACTGATTTTTTAAAATCAAAATCGTTAGAGCCGTTTTCGAGAAAAATAGGCCTTAACGACGAATGCATAACTTGCCTTATAGTACCTATAATCGCAAGTAAAACTAAAAATGACACTCATTTGTTAAAAGGTAACAATGCGGTAATGTCTCAATCTGGTTAACTTGTTGAAAAAAGTATCTAATTTATGTAAAATCTTTTTCTTCAATCAACCCTAATGTTGTCAAAAACATTGCCTTGTTAATTTAACAATGTACAAGAGTGTTCTAAATATGGATCTTATAAATTTTACCATACTCGCTAGTTTTTTTAAATACAAATATATTGATATAAAAAAAATTTCTATTTTTAAACAGATTTTGTTCATCAGGGCTAGTTCCCAATGAAAATAAACTTCTATCTGAGCTTATAAAATTGATATGCTCTTTACTTTATTTTATTTTAAATTAATTTTATTTTATTCCGAATAATTCTTATTTTTAATTTATTTATTTTTTCAAACCACAATGATTAAATTGTGGATGGGCTAATTTGTTGCTACAAAGTAACATAACTATCAAGAACTTGGTATAATAATCATTAAAATTGAATATAGCTATGACATTCAAACAAAATGACATGGTTTATTAACTGCATTTCAAATAAGCTTATATAATTTCCATAAGAATGTGCGTACTTAAACACATGAACTACATGATTACTTCGTTTGACACAAATTACTATACAATCTTATTGCAATTATCTTCACTTTTCAAAGAAACTAATAAGCGAAGCAAAAAGCAAACTATTACCAAATTGCCTATATGTCGCATGTCTTTTATTAAAATCAAATCAAGCTTGAGCTTGAAGACCTAATGGTCTCAATAAAGATTTAACCACAAATTGTATGCGGTAGTTCGCCAAAAAAAATATATACTTAACCCAGTTGAAACACGATAACCTTGTGCCATGTAGTTGTGCCTGCAATTTTTTGTGGTAAATTAATCCAAAGCACGACACCGTAAAGCTTCACACAATAGCTAAGTAGAAATTAAAGGGCATTACATGCGAAAGCGTTTGAAACGGTTTTAAATAAATTATTTATTTTTTGTCAAATTTTGTATGTAAGCATTAGTTTTGGTACACTCAAACAATCGGTGATTAAAAATATAATAATAAAATTGAATCTTTTGGAAAGCATTGTTGTTGCAAAAAACGATGGGATCTTAAAAGTTTTTCAAGAAAATATAATGTATACGATGTGTCAAAAAGCTAGAGCGTATACGTTTCATTGAGACAATAAAATTCATATGAAATGTGTGAACTTTTCTTCACGTTTAGAAGGGAGGGAAGATTAGAAAAAAAAACTGGCTTAAAACCGAAAAAGCATTTAAAACCAATAATAAAAGAATTTGTTTTTAAATAAAGTTGTTTTAGTGAAAAGTTAAAACAGAATAATTTTCAAACTCAAAATTTAAAACCAAAAATCAAACTAATTTTATTCGAAACTTTACAATACAGTGTTCTTGTCAAATTTTAGTCAAAGCGGGTAGAAAGAATTAATCCTGTACATATGTACCTACTTTTCACTTTATTGTATGAAAATAAGACTCGTCATTTAAAACAAAAATATAAAGACTAATGTTTTCTTTAATTAACTTAACTAAATAAAACTAAAAAAAGGCTTTCTTCCAAAAAAGTAGTTTCGGGTATTTAAAATTTCTAAAAAAAAGTACAAGACATTTAAGCATCCTGTTTTTTGAAACATATGATAATACTCGAACAATTCTTTAAGGACTTGTTGGTCATTCGTCGGGAGTTAAGTAAAGAAGCAGTAAACTGTACATCGTCACCGACATTGTCAAAAGTCAACGGCAGAACCGGGTCTGTCATTTAGAGAGGAATAAGACCACCAATCTTCTGCTCTTATGCTCCATTACACTGTAAGCGCAAGATTCTTAGTAAGAACAGCCAAATATGTATTTAAATTTTGAAGTTGTTAATTTTTTACTTCGTTTTCTTATACAAAATATTGTTAAATATTTTTTTTAAAATGTTGGTTGGCAATTTAAAGTATTTAACAATATACAGACATTTAAAAACATATTTTCAAAGATGCATGTCGAAATTAAGAAAATGTACAGTTAATAACATTTATGTAATTAACATAATTTTAACTTGCTATATACATACATAAGTACTATAGGGCAAGTTTTGCATTTGGAAAAAAATCGAACTCGAGATTTTAATCAAAGTTGACATTACGATGATAGACAAGACCAAAAAAGTGGGTCCCGCAATTCCGTTTGTCTGTAGAACGATCTACAGCCTAAATGGCTGAACCGATTTTGTTCAAACTTGGTAATTAGGTGTTTTAGGTGATTTTCCAAAATAGATTTTTGAATTGTTTTAACCCCAAAAATAACGGTACGATTTTGATAAAAATAGTTGTGTGTACTACTTTAGGTATGACCTACATTTTGGCTAAAAATTTTGTTTAAATATTTTGTTATTAACGGTACCTGCCATACAACCATTTTATTGATTTTCGACTTTCTCATAAACGGCACAACGGATTTCGATCAAAATTTTTATACAGGAGCTCCTTCAAATTCTAAATAATACTGCATTTCAAAATTTTCGAAAAATAGTTTTTTTGGATTTTCTAAAATTCAATATTTCGAAAACGGGTGGACGATATTTTTTTTAAATTTTGTTTTCAAATTTATATTATTAAATATTGAAAATGGTCGTACCAATTGTATTTTTACATAAATAAAAAATTAAATGAAAAACGACTTTAAAAATATATTTAGCCGTTTCTATTAAGAATCTTTGCATATAATGTGATCGAACATAGGAGCAAGTACGTGCGATCCAGTTATGCATTTTATTTTAATGGGAGTCCTTTAAATTCTAAATAATGTTGCATACCAACATTTTCGAAAAATATTTGTTTGGGGTTTTTTGAAAATACAATATTTCGAAAACGGATGAAAGATTTTTTTTTTTAAATTATGTTTTAAGGTTATATTATTAAATACTTAAACCTATCATACCAATGTTTTTTTTCGAAAAAAAAAATTAAATACATCTTGTATATAAAAAAATAATTAAAAAATATATATCAAAGTCGTTTTCCAGATACATAATTAAGATTTAACTTCTTTGCCAAAAAAAATGGCAGATAGGTACCTTACTTTTGAGTGAAACAATAAGTATTTAGTCAATTTTTGTTAAGAAAAGATTTTAATTATGAATCGTAAAATAGATAAATATTTAACAAAAAAGTACGTACCTAATATACAAGCCATTTATTATTTTTTCTTTATTTCTCAAAAATTAATAAAGACTTAAAAAATGACACTGAATCGTATGTACTTTAAAAAAAATATCAACCGGAAAAACACTAATTTAAAAAAAAAATATTGACATTGAAATTTAGTTTCTCAAAAACTTTTTTCTTTAAAACAACAAATAAAGTCTTGAAACAAATAAGTATGTAGGTATGGTAATTTTTTCTTACTCCTCAAAGTGAAAAACTTCCGTAGTTTTATTTTTGTATGTGTATTTATAGTTCCACTCCAAAGAAGTGTCAAATATTTAGTTCCGTTTATTCCGCACGTTTTAATTTTCTCGCCTACCTACTTTGTACTTCCCAGGATGAATTGCTCAATGAGTATGGCAAATCAATATCTCAGCGACTAAGTTTTCTTGTCTTGCACATATTAAGATTGTTCAGTGACGAAAAAGTTAAAACAGAATAGGACAGAACAGAACAGATTCGTGAGAAACTTCAGAATAAAATAGAACAACTTAGAACAGTCAGTCATCTGACAGATATTAAAAAAATAAATATTGTTATTTACCTACAATTCAAGTTTTATTTTTTTTTGCAGATACATTCTTAGAAATAATCTGAAATGGAGTTGAATTTATTTTTTAAAAATATTTTCATGAAATTGAGATGATTCCGACACAGAAAATAATTTATCAACTAAATCTAACACCGTAATTTTTTTTAACAACAACAATTGGTTTTGACAGTTCTCACAATTCTGTTCTAACCTTTTCTATCTAAAAAGCATATGCAGAAAATCCTGTTCTAAAGTGTTCCGAACAGCCTCATTGAACACACATATTGCTTCCGTTAGTTAGTTAGAAATCGATTTTAAGTTCATAGGTAATGTCAAATCAATAATCAATTTCTGAACATGCTCAGTAAGCAATTAGAGGCTCAGGCTCAATTTTGACAGCACATCAAATTTATCGAAATTGAATATTTTTAATATTCATTAGATATGTAGGTCAAATTGTTTTATGTACCTAGCCTAACCCAAGCAAAATATACATATCAAATAATGCTCACAAAAAATATTTACCTAATTTTTTTTAATTCTTAAATCGATTAAAAGCTCCCAATCAAAGTTTTTCAATGTTTATAAAATTGTTTAACATGCATTAATTATACCTTGTAACACATTGTGTACATTTCAGCAAAAAAAAAACATAACATGAGCAGTGTCACTTCTCGTAATTATAGTATGTATATCTCTCGTGCTAGAAGTAATTTTCCATCAAAGGATAAAAAAAATGTATTTCAATTTAAATCACTACTAGCCTAGATTTTTTTTAAATTTTATAACTTTTTTTTGCCAAGAAACCAAAAAAAAAAAAAAAACAAATTACCCACTATTTGCGTATAGCTATCTATTTTAATATTTGTTCTAGATATAAAAGTTAATTTCCATAATGTGGATGTGGACGGCGGCGATGATATTACTGATATCTCACCTTTGTTAGCGCCACACTGATAGGCGACAA
The DNA here is from genome assembly GCA_910595825.1 of Philhelius pedissequus. Classification (NCBI taxonomy): domain Eukaryota; kingdom Metazoa; phylum Arthropoda; class Insecta; order Diptera; family Syrphidae; genus Philhelius; species Philhelius pedissequus. The sequence continues at coordinate 83,011,405 of OU343163.1, forward strand.
TAATATTTACGACCGACACACTTGTTGGCCACAGTGAGTAGTGTAACTAGTTTTTTTGTTTTATTTCTTTCGGTTTGAGGCTAGATGCAGTTAATGCATAGGTATACAGTGGTCTCTCGATTGCTCGGGATTTTGAGCTCATGCCGGTTGACCTAATACTTAGTTTCTTCTCTACAAAGTCCAAAAAAAAAAACAAACATAAAATAATTATTATTTCTCTGGTAATTCTTTTTAAAGAGTGCGAATCGGGTCACCGCTTAGTCGAATGGCAGAAAAGAGAGAATCGACTGTGTGATGTACTAGACAAGCGGTGCTTTAGTGTTCATCAAGAGGTTGGACTGGCAGTGATTAATGTAGTTGTAGAAATTGTAGAGTGTGTTGTTGTAGTTTCTACTTGATTTTAAGCGGTGTTCTCAGTCTTTTTGCTTTAACATAAATTGTGCAAATTGCGAACAGCTCGAACTTGGAATTTTTAAGTTGTAAACTAAGCCGGCTTTTTTTTTATTCTGCGGCCATCGATATAGATCATGATGACGATGACGCCAATAAGTCGTTAACATGATGTTTGCATTTGTTGGGTGTTTTGGTGATTTGACAAAAAAAAATAGTAAAAACAAACAAATGTCACTGCGGCGCTTTCAAAGAATGATTTGATAATTTTATTATGCTTAAATATGATTACGACAATTGCCACACGAGACCTTTGTTTTTGAACTCGTGTGAATTTTTTTCAAGAAATTCTTACACTCATTGTGTTGTAGGTAATGAGATTAGTTTCCATTCAAAATAGCAATGTGTCTACATAGAGCAGGTTGAGACACATTACGAGTACAACCACCGTGTTAAAAATACCTAGAAATTATATTTTTAGATAATAATAATTATTTTAATTTTTAGTTTGTTTGTTAATTTTTGCTAGAGTACCTTCTTTCAGGAGTCCAGTTAATAAATATGGATTAAGTAATTTTTGTTCAAAATTAAACTAACTGATTTTTTTTTAGGAAATGACTGGTGTCGTTAAAGTGCTTGAAGTGGCTGTCAGTAGAAATTACCAATTTAGACCATACGTGTGTCCATTTTCATATATGCTGGTGATTTCCTCGTTAAACCAATTAAAGCTTATGATGAAACTGTGACTCGTATCTATTTACTCTATCTGTTTAGTCTAGTTGCTTGCTTGTCTATCAAACTGAGTCGTGTTTTTACACCAACGTTGAATCGATAAAAGTAGTCGATAAACAAAAATAAATATGTTTGTTTTATGGTTAAGATGTCAAAATGACTTTTTCAATTTATCGCCTTCCATTGGAAAATCACAGTCAAACAAATTAAAAATTTTAGGTATCGCCTCAACTTACAGAAAACCTATTTTTTCAGAGGCGTTAAGTAAGGAAAAGTTATCGCCTGAGTTACAGAACATGGGCCCAGGAATCTGTTTAGGGATTGCAGTCATATAGAAAATTTCAGATCCAATATTGACCAGATGCATTTATCTGTCTAACAAGTGGTGATGTTGATCCAGCTCTCTCTATAGCTTCTTGATTTTGAAGAGTTTGCTGCAGCAATTGGTGTACCTTATCTACCCAGTTTGTTAAAATATTCGAGTTTGTCAGGTATAATAGTGCTCGGTAATGCTCTTATAACATTTCAGCTTGTATAAGGCTTCGGTAAATCATTTTAGCTTCTATAAGGCCGTACCGAAGCCTTATAGAAGCTGGATTGTTAGTAGTGTTCTCACGTTTTCTTTAAGACAAGACAAGACTTCATTAATCGCCAAAAGTTTAGCCTGCAACTTATTTGTGGGATGAATCGATGTATGTTGGAAGTGATATTAATGGGCTTAGAATGAGGGAGTGACCTATCCAATTCCTCATCTACTGTGAAGGGGATTCCAGTCGAATTGCTATATTAGAAGCCGGTTGCTAATAAGGCATCATATTAAGGGGGGGGGGGTATAGGACCCCATTTATTCTCAATAGCGCAAAATTCTAAGCAACCTATTATTAAGGCCGCAACTCTATGACGACACTAGTTAAAAATGAACTATATACATAATACCTAATTTACTAACTTTTCATAAATTGTAAGCCTTTTGTTAACTAGTAAATTGCTAATTAAGCAGAAAGCAGAACATTTTATATAGGTAGGGTTTAAATTTTGATGAACACCATTATTGTTTTTATGCGCTGTAAATTAATTATATATTGATGGATCGTGGATTCGATGTTTATATTTTCATCATTTAACTTCATTATTTCCAAAATAAAAAAAATAGTTTTGCACCAGCAGGACTCGAACCTAGGCCTGTTGTACATCGGATTTACTATGAGATGTCTACGGGTTTAGTACGATATTAAAAAGATAAAGTAGCCATTTTATGATTTTAACTTAAGTAAAATAATGCGATACTAATCTCTTTTAAAATGAATAAAATCCTTATTTTAACGTAGTATCATACTCAGGGCCGTCTTCTCTAACCTACTGGAGGTCATATGCATATTAGGATAATGTGGCCCCTATGCCTTTGACAAAACACTATCTTATTAGAAAAAACAAAAAAAGTGGATAAGCAAGCTTCTACATTTATTTTTATTAACAGTCACACTAAATGAATAGATAACAATAATACAGGGTGCGCCAGAGAAACTTACTTTTTTGAAAAAATTCTCGCGTGGTGATTTGGGCGGTTAGAGGGGCGAGAGGGGGCGCATCTGGAGGGTGAAGTTCCCAAGTTTGTTTCTCCCTCCAGTCAGTTGCCATCATGCTCTGGTCTAGAGAGCAGCGGGCCTTCGCAGTCGAGAGCTTCTTTTCTAACGGTCGCTCACTTGTTGCTACGCAACGTGCCTTCCGCGCTCGCTTTCAAATTCCTCCTCACAGACTCGTTCCTGGCCGTAATTCGATTCTGTCGTGGGTTAACTCATTTCGGGAGTGTGGAAGTGTCGCTAAACCCAGAAATGGACTTCAACGGACCATCAGAACTCCGGAAAATATCGAAAGAGTTAGGCAGTCAGTTGTGCGTTCTCCCCGGCCTTCGGCTCGCAAACACGCAGCTGCTATGGGAATTTCTGATACCACTGTTCGACGAATTCTCCATGAAGACCTTCAATTTCATCCCTATAAACTGGCTGTTGTGCAAGAATTAACTGAACGCTGATTTTGTTGCCCGTCAAAATGCATGCGACGCCATTGCCAACATACCGATTGATATGCTGCAAAGAGTGGAGACGAATTTCAAAAATCGACTTCATCAGTGTATGCGCAATTGGGGTCGCCATTTATCCGATGTCATTTTCAAGACTGCATGAAAAAAAAATTGGGATATTGTATTTTCAAATAAAAAAAAAATTAAAACAATAATTGAAGTACTTTTGTTTTTATTGACCTTTCAAATAAGTAAGTTTCTCTGGCGCACCCTGTATAATCCACAAAAGTGACCTTTTTAGCGTTCAAAGATTAGTACTTAAAAATATATGTTGATTCAAGATTTGAGATGGGCAAAATCGTTAATTATTCCTTCAAAACCGATCTTTTTGAGCACATCATATTCTATGGATATCAGCGATAAGCTGGTTAATCTGTCTTGAAGCATTGTATGTTCTTCACAATTAATTTTGTATTCTTCTCAATTTTGAGAAGGATCGTTCTCCACTGCAGTTAGTTACCATCATGCTTAAAAAGATTCCCAATGCGATTTCTACATTTGGAAATGTGTCTTCGATTTTATTTTCCTTCAAAAGTTGATATATTTTCAATATACTATTAGTTTACTCATTTTCACTGCGAACAATTTTCAAGTATTCTGTTAAACGAAGACATTTCATTTCCAACTCCTTCTCATTAACAGCTTCATAATAAAATTCGGCAAATTCTTTGGAATTTTGTCTCAACTCTTCAGAATTTAGAGTTTTCAAGCGAAAAACAATCAAAACGTTGACTAATGATCTTATACGTTCAGCGTATCAATTATTGGAAGAACCATTTCTGCTTGAAATTTCTATCTTCCATTCAGTTGGATTGACGGCGAGAGCATTTGCGGTTTGTTCTTTGAGATATGTCCAGATTCCGGATTTTTTTTTCTTTGGCGGAGGATTTGAAGTTCTCAAATTTATTCCTGAGGTTAATAATAAAATCATCAAGTGGAGTAAACCTATTAGTTGCAACGTCCAGTGTTATTGTTTCCTCTTGAAGATAGTTACTTATTGTGTCTATTCTTTCTAAAATAGAGTCCCAAATTTCCGTTAGTATAATACATTCTAGTTTTTCCATTTTTCTGGATTGGGTGCAGTAATAATTATTCGTTAAAACCGTGTGCAATAGAACTCCTATAAGTTCGACTTTTGCCAAATTAGAGTTCCCCACTCCTTAACATGTATTATAACATAAATGAAGAAAAAAACATTAACAAGTATAAATAAATATCTTATTTGTATTTCAATTACTATTTTAAACTAACTTAGTAAAGTGTGCCAGAGAAAGGAAAGTATTGTGTTCTCCCTTTATATTTCTGTAATTCTCAGCATTTGTGGTCCTATATGTAGCTTCGAACTTATAGAAGTTCTACTGTACGTACTATTCAATTATATACAAATTTATACATATATTTAAATTTATCTAAGCATGCTGAAATTTGAATTCCTAATTTTTGGGCGGGAGAAGTGTAGCTTCGCGCATGCATGTAGTCAGTAATTTAGGTTCGATTTATTCGAATTAAAAAAGTTTTTCCGTAATAAATATCGGGTTTCGTTTAGTGATCTGGCATAAACTAGGGGGCCCTGGCATGTACCCTGCGTGCCCAGTGGGAAAGAGGGCTATGATCATACTAAAAATGGTTTAACATATTACTAAGTCGACTAAAATTTTGCTCCAATGACTTTAATCATTTTATTTTGTATGTTAGGTTTCCAGCTTAACATCTCTTGACCAAAATATTTTACTTGGTTTGAGAAACTTAGTGAAATAGCCTTGAAAGAGGAGAACAAGATAATCCTTTATGACGCTCCACAGCGATCTGCGCATCTTGTTAGCTTGTCAAATGTATTTTTCAAGAGAGTCATTCGCATAGACAACCATTGTGTAACATGTAGCTCTCCGCTTTCGAGACGTGTTACTAGCTCATCCACTTCTATCTTCTCTGTCAGATGTTTGAATTGATAATCCCGCTTGTCAGCATTTGATTTGTCGATTCACTAAGCGACCCACCCGTCTTCAGAGCAGGGAGTGCAGGTGCGATTGCAGATGTATTGATATTTTTTTAAAGCGCCCTCTATATACTCATTGTAGCAAAGAGAATATTTAATGATGATTCGTACTAAAGTATTTATTTAGATCTGCATCCACTGATTTCGCATCGAAAAAGTGAATATCAATCGTTCCTTGAAGAGTTTTTTTGAAGTAATGATAGTAGTCTCATAAATGTCAGGATCAGTTTTCGGTATAACATGATAGAGGAATCGTACCTTACCTTATTGTATTTTTTTTTCATTTCATTTCATTTTAATAAAAAAAAAGTTGGTTGTTTTTTTTTTTTAATACTTTCCATTTAATTAAATTCTATTATCGGCAAATCCATTCCTTTTATTTCCTGTCTTACTCATCAAATGGACATGAGAATCCTTAGTTCAATGCACACAATTTCATTTATCTTTTCATTTAACACTTCCAATAAAATAAAAAAACAAAGCTCAATCCTGATGAATTAAATTGCACAAAAAAAGAAAATTAAATAAAAATAATGCTGTCTTATCACACATGTCACATTCCCAGAGAATGAACAAAAATTCCTTCTTCTGTTAAAACATTTTTCATTAAAAACTTTTCATCCACTATGCTATAATCATCGTGTTTCACCACTAGATGGGGGTGGTGTACTTATAATAGTGATGGTGGAAATATATATATGCAGAAGTCAATCAAAAAACAAATTTACAAAAAAAAAAACAACCTTTTGCTCTTTATCCATCGCTGTTGAGCTCTGCCACAAGAATTTCATTTTATCATCTTTTACCCGTTTACAACACTTTTTCCCTTTAAACCAATTTCGTGGTGTGCAACCCTTATACGGCTCTTTTACTCGAATATACATACATTATGTAGGTATGTACAATCGAAAGCAAAATATCCCTCAAATAGAAAGCAAAACTTTAACTCCACCTTAAGTCAACAAAAGACTAGATCTCTGTATCTAATAAGACTAAATGATAATGTATCCTCACTTGTTGCATGAATTGGTTTTATGAAATAAATTTATTAAAACAAAATTACTTTCAAGTTAGATTTCAGTCAAGCATGCTTTACATGGGTGATGATTCTACGCCCAAATTGTTAAAAATATAAAAAAAAAATATAATAGCGTAAGCAGTGGTCCAAACTGGGGCCTAATTGAAACTATGTATTTTATTAAAAAAAAAAATAATATTTTTCATAATTGTCCGCCATTTATTCATTTAAGTACACAACATTTGTGTTTTTGCTTTAAAAAACAAAAAATAAGGATTTATAATTTGAATGAATTCCGTATCTAATAAAATGCACGACTGGGTCGCAAGTACATGATCTGATATGCTATCACATCGTAGGCACAAGATTCTTGGCAGAAACAGCTAATAATATTTGTAGTCTTTTATTACTTTACTTTTTATACAAGGTTATTCGCATAAGATGTGACAAAAGGCTAGAGGGCATTGTTTCAATAAAGACAAAAGAATAAGGCGGAGGCCCCCGATTAGCCCGGAGGTGCAATTAAGGAAAAAAAAATAATTCAGATAAAAAAAATATTAGAAAAATAACGGTCGCCGAAAAGAAAGACATTTGGTTTTCTGTTTTTAACTTAAAATTAATAAAAATATTGTGGCGTGCTTTTTTGCTTTTCAGCCGAAAGGTTCAGCTCGTCCGATTTCCGGGTAGATCTGAAGAAAACACAAAATTTCAGTAAAGTGTGTTTCTTACGTCGCGTCGTGCATCTGGTAACATTAGTTATTTCTCCTTAAACGGTTAATTCTGGTAGCTTGTTTTCCTTATTCCTTATTCGGTGTCGGGTTTCCCTTACAACGAATTCCACTACGGTCTTGGCGTTTATAAAGATCAGTAAGTACAAGTTCTTGGTGGCGCACAAGCCCCTGGTGGCATTAGATCAGTAGGTACAAGTCCCTACTTAGTAAGTTAAATTGGAGCTCATCAGCTTGAACGGTGACATACCTCCACAGAAGTAGGCCCTTATATTATATTTTATAGTAGGATTGAGTGTGAACTATATTATGGCCGAATGCAAATAACAAATGTATTCAACTCATCTGTGACGTCATCTGGTTATATCGACTGTGTATTATATTATGGGAAGTGTATTAAATGCCACAACTCGCTGATTGTTTGGTGTGCTCGATAGCTGTGGTGTCCTATGATGTTTTTGTGCAGTGTTGTCGGGTTCTGCTGCGGCAGCTGTGACTGACTTAATTCGTGATATAATCGGTAGCATGGGACGCATCGTTACAAAATCCTTTGTACGTTTTCGAGATATTCAATGTTTAAATAAAATTCATCGAAATCCGTTGAGCCGTTATAGTCAAAAATCGAAAACACATTCATGTGGGAGGTGCCGTTATAAACAATTTTAGTTAAAATTTTTATTGACAAAATGTTGAGTATTCCTATCTATAATAGTGTATTGAATAATTGTAACCGAAATCGTTAGAGCTGTTTTCGAGAAATTTAGATTTACCATTTTTGCTCCAAAAAAATTGTATGGCAGGTACCTTAGTTTTTGATATACTGTACATATGTATATATCGCAAATAAAAATAACTTTAGAATTTATTATATTAATTATGAGTAATTTATTATTAAAAGAATTTAGAATATTTATTATAAAAATCAGACATTAATAAATCATTATTTCATCTGATGAATTTTGAAATTAAAGGCAAACAAATTAAATCCCATCAAGTAACCAATACCCGGCCTTAAGAATAATTTTGAGAAAAATAGATACCCAATTCAGCGATATAGGAGAAAAGGTAACCTCATGATCTTAGGAAACACAATCTACATGTATGAAGTATAACACTTGCTGTTTCTCACATTTCACATGGTAAACACAACGTACAAACCTACCCCTAGTTGGGCATTTTTCGTCGTCCTTTCCTTAAAGGGTAAACTTCTTGGTTTATTCACTAAAATTCTTGAATCAAAAATGATGACAAAAAACCGTCATGTCGTCGTTGTCGTCGGAAGTTGGCTGTTGGCAGAAAAAAAAGATCCATAACCAAACCAAAGTATGTCCCGGATGTGAGCCTGCTCGATTTTCTGTGTAATTTTTTTTTCCCAGAAAATAGTTAAAGCTTCAAAGTTTTGTTCACAATGAATTTGTCGTTCCCGAAACTTTGATGTCGTAGACGTCACTGGTGCTATTTTACTATGAAGATGGTTTCCATTAGCCACTGTGCGCATTATAGGTAAAGTTTGTGGGGAGAAAGCTGCTTGCTTCTCTTGGGGAAGTTAAGTGGCAAACGTGTGGCTAGATACCTTATTTGTATATTCGGTAGGATTTTAATTTTATTTCGTCCTCCCTCTTCTTCTTTGGTCTGTTTTGGTTAGTTAAATTAGTTTAAGAACAAATACAAGTGTGTTACCACCCTATGCTACCACAGTGCAGTGTAAGGAAACCTAAAGAATTTTGCTTTTGTCGAGTTAAATATATTTTGTTATAAGAAGCAGTTTTTAGGGAAATAAATGGTTTAGTAATTAACTACTTAGCAACAGTGGCGCGGCGAAGGGAAAGTTTTTTCTGGAAGAATAGTGGTTATTTTTATTGCAATAATTATACCTTTCTAAACGATATACATAGGTACCTGTTATATGGCGCCTTGGAGAAAATTAACACTATCAAGGATGGGTGGACTTGGACAGTTTTAGTTGAAGAAGATAAATGATTATGGGCGTGAAAGTTGGATATAAATGAAGGCGACTCTTTTTTTCTTTATCACTTTTGTTTTCTTTTATCTTCTAAGTATCTATATTTTCAATTTCATTAAGAAAACTTTCGTTCGTTTCGTATTATCAAATAATATAGAAAACTATTTGAAATTGAAGAATTGAGGAGACATTTCTCCAGAAAATCAACATGTTCTTTTTTTGGATTAACCACTTTTTCAGAAGTTCCAGAACATTTAAACCAGTCGAACTTGACATATTGTGAATTCTGGCTAAGTCGTTCTCACTTAAAAAAAAAAAATAAAAAATACACGATTCGATCGCACGCACTTGATCATAGAAAAGTGGAAAAGTTTCTTAATAGAAACGATATTTTTAAAGTCGTTTTTTACTAATTTCGTATACAAAATTTCTTTAATTTTCTTCTAAAAACAAATTGAGATGGCAATTTTAAATATATAATAATGTAAACTTAAAAACAAAATCTAAAACAAATCACCCGTTTTCGAAATATTGAATTTTCAAAAATATTTTTTTTTTCAAAAATCCAAAAAATATGTTTTGATAATTTTAGTTTCTTTATAATTCGAAATACCTCCTATATAAAAATTTTGTTCAAAATCCATAGAGCTGTTTATGAGAAAGACGAAAATCTGAAAAAAGTTTGTATGGCAGGTACCGTTAATAACAAAATATGTAAAAACAATTTTTGACCAGTTGCCTGTTTCACCAAATTACAATTAAAAATTTGTAGTTATTAGTTACATTTACAAAGTTGTGATATGATTTTCTGTTTCACAAACTTCAAACTAAATTCCAACAAATTTGTTAGAACGAGAAAATAATGAAGGGAAATTGTAATTGTAATTTACAAATACAATAAAAAACCGTTCCACCGTTTAATTTGCAAAGTTGTAAACTACAATTGTTTTTCACAAATTTCTTAACACTCTTGCTGATAACATCAAAAGAAAAATGAATAAACAGAACAACATTTCTAATGCCAGTTTAATTCGGGATACTAAAAAATATTTTGTTCGGCAAATTTTCCGATGACATAACAAACAGCCTTAAATTTAGTGAGTCTGCGTGCATGTCTGCGATCCCGTGGTATTGTCCACCATTTCCAATCTTATGTAAGACTGTTAGAAATTGCTGTGTATCGGTGTCAATGAAAAGTTTTTTTTTTCAGACTGATTTGCAATGCGAAGTCCAATTTGCCTTATTATTTCCTCTACCTTAGCACGCTTTAACCGAAACTTTTCGTTGAAAACAAAAGAATTTGAAATTTCATAGTTAATTCGCGGTCTATATATTTTTATTGATCTATTAAAATCCTCTCTTATATCACTATCGGTGCTACTATGCCTTCGATTCTTAAACAGGAAACGAGATTCTTATTGAAAATTACAATTGTAATCAAATCTACACATCATCTTTCTATTGTTAGAAATTTTCATAAAGTGAACAAAATTGTAAAGTTATTTGATTTGGTGAAACACAAACTTACAAAAAAAAGTTATATTTTACAAATTTGTATTTGTAAACTACAAAAAAAAATAGTTTTTGTGAAACGAAAATAATGAAATTTCTACAAATTTCCCTTTGTCTTCTACAACAACAATTTTGTAAAACAATTATCTCGTGAAACAGAATTAATCAATTTTTCTACAAATTTGTTAAAAAAGCACTTGTAATTTATAATTTGTAAGTTGGTGAAATAGACCACAGAATGTAGACTCTACCAAAAAGAGTGCACATACAAATTTTTATCAAAATCGTTCCGCCGCGCCGTGTTCGAGATAATTAAGATGGTAGAAAAAATTGTATGGCAAGTTTAATTGAAGAAAATGCAAACAATGATTATATTGTTTTTGTGGACTGGGTGGATTTCCAGCCAATTGAATGTTTTTATGACCAGTAGTCCAAAATACGTTTCGCCCAGGTACTACAGTTGGGCTCATCAGTTAGATAATGTAGTACCCTTTTAAGGCGCATTATTTTTGTATCGATGTTTACCGACAGCAAGTACTCACTGCAAACTATATTTTCTAGGGGAATTTGGTTAAATTCATGCATCTAGAAGTATGTTATGCTAGTGGTCTGGCCAGTAATAAAAAAAAAGAAAAAAACACACTTAAGGCAAGTACTACTTATCTCAGCTTCTATAACATTTCGTTAAGCTTTTATCGAAAGTTTGTTGTTTGGAGACCAAGCATATCTGGACCAAGTGTTTAATATAATTATTTAAGCGTACTTCCAGCTTCGAATAGGTGTTTGTTACATGAATACTGTCTTTTAGGTTAGTTAGCACGTCACGCGGTTGGGAGTGTTCTCAAACGATTTTTGAAGGAGTTGTATGGACGAGTTGGAAGAATGGATTATTTCTCATCTCCTCTTAACATATGTCCTACTCTATCCCAGAGAGGAAGGCCTTTATTGTAAGACATCTTCTACGATGATCCAAGTGAACTTTCAAACACAAACATAAATATCTTCGTACGCTTCGTAAAGAGCTCCTGGCTGGTTTTACGAGCAATGAATATATCTATAAATTCATGTGGTATCACAAAAGAACAACTTACGATCTAACAGCCTTATTCATTAACGCATCATATCGAGAACATAAGATAATGTTCTCTTTTTAATTTCACTAAATGCAAAATTATTACGTTTTATAGCTGCAACATAAGCTAACCACGTTGGAAGGTTGTATAGAGCCTACATAAAAGTGATATTGAACCGAAAATTCATTTGACATCGTTCATGTCGGTTTTCTTTTTATTTTTAAGGGTGGGTAAATGTGTGTTTTCGCAATGCAACAATGACGAAGTTGTGTGGAAGCCAGTCTTGTCTCGACTCGATCGTCGACCCAACAAGTTTTCTTCCGAAGAAGGTTAATGGATAAATATACATACATATTTGTATCTTTTGTTGCAAAACTCTCTTGTTTGTCACAAAGAGAAAACAAGAGTAAAGATGAATACTTTATTTTGACATAAGCACATCATAACTATAATGGGTAGAAAAATGTCTATTGTATAAGGATCTGCATAGCGGCTACATAAGTCCTTATGCACTGCATGAACAGTACACCCGCTTAGCGTATTTTAATGAATAAAACTGTAAATGTGAAAGTTTTTCGTAGTAGCAGCCCCCTTATCCTAACTTAACTAAAGCTCTTATCGAAGCTAAAATTACTTTCCGAAGCCTTATCGAAGCTGAGATATTAATTGGGCGAATCTTAATGAAGAGCTCCAAAAATAAAAATTGCCGGTATTCACAATGGAATAGTATGTGTTCAAAATTCGTCGATTCTCTGCTAGCTGCTAGAATTTTCACATTAAACCATTTATTAATTATTATATACTTTGGTTTATTGTGGGTGATTTGAAGGTTTTCAGAAGTTATTGACTACTTATGTGCATGTACCCAAGAAAGCCTCATTTAATTTAATATTCCAAAAGGCGTATTTATTGAGTTCATGTTTAAATTGCTACCAAGTTTTAAGAGGTAGAAAAAAAACACCTTACAAAAATAAATATTCACATAATGGGAATCACCCCAGAATTTGATTATATTTCCTTAATTAAACCAGAAAATTCATTGCGATATACTAACCTCTTTTTCAGATTCAAATAGGCATTATAATTAAATTCACATTAAAGCTCAAAACATCAGCAAACCCCCTGACTATAATAATCGACTTATTTACCAAACCAATACACCTTTCAAATATCATTCCAAACCACAAATAATAATTTACAATATATTCCCTAGCTGCCAAACCAACCAAATAGGTAGCATATGTACCGCAGTTAAAAGCAACCGAACATAATACCAATCACCCTTCATTTACCCTAAGTACAACCAACATCCTTCCCTTAACCTGATCTCCATCATTTCATTGCCAATCGCACTTATTTCCCCAAAATTGACTTTGAAATATTATTACTTCTATAGGTACCTACTTTTAGATGAAGTGTCAAAACATCAGAACGACAAAAAAAAATCATCTTAACCACTTTAAACCAATGAATGTTGACATTCCGTTTAAATATTCAATTATTGTCAGTTTTACCCTTTTTTTTTATATATTTTCCCGTTATCGATTCACAATTCAACCCCTTTCTATTTTTTGTTGATCTAAATGTGAAGTCAATTTACTGAATTCCACCCCCTCCACTCTCTTTTTGTGTCAAATGATGAAATCCTTAAAATAGAACACAATTCGTATTCGTCCTTTTTTGTTCTATAGTCATCTGATTTTTTTCCGAATTTAAAACAACAACAAAAAATAGAACTCCTTGCATTTATTAAAATTGTTCTAGTTAAAAAAAAAAATACCCCTTCCTTTCCATCCGACACATCAACCTAAATTAACATCATTTTGAAACCCTTTGCTTTTGACTTCCTTTCTTTGGTGTTTCTTTCTTTCGTTTTTATTTTTCATATAGAAAATCAATTCATTTGACCTGAATATGTCCATATTCCAATCTGACGCTTTCATCCTTCAACAGAGCCTTCCCTTTATTGTCCTGAATTTGATCCTCTATATTCTCCTCCTCTAATAACCTATTTTATATTAGCTTTGTAATGTAATTTTCCTCTTTTTCATTGCTGTGATGATGGTCTGGCTGGGGTATACTTAAATTCAGTGTCGGGGAATAATTTTATTAAAATTGTACTCACCGACGCGACGCGACGAGTGATGGTATGTGCATTATGCATGCCGACCGCCTCCGCAGCCCACATTTTCCTGTTAGAAAGTGTAACCAGAGCCAAAGTGAATAAAAGGATGTGTGTGTTTGGTTTTTGGTTTATGAAAAAGTATCGATTTACCCCCTTAAATAATGATTACCCTAATTCTGTTAAGATAAAAACAAACAAAATTACACATGCATAAATATACATGTCAGGAAAAAAGGATAATGATATTTTTATACATCAATACGTTTCCTACTTACCATACAAATATTGTTTGTATTCTCCTCAACAATATCCTTGCCAGAATTGACTATGGGCAATATCGATTTAGTGTGCAAATCTTACAAACAATCTGAGATGTCCTTCCTCTCTAAGTTGGCTAGGTATATCATTTTTTTTGTTCGGATTTAAACTTCCGTTTGTCTTTGTAAGTTTTGCTTTTACCGGGAAAAAATAGAAGAAAAAAACATGTCCTTTCTCTCTCACATTCCTTTCCTTCAGATATCCTTGATCTTTCTGTCTGAGTCTGTGATTTTTGGAAAAATAAATACTCCAATAAAGATACAATTTATTAATTGAACATGAAAGTTTTACGTTCAGTTCGAAATTGCCCTAAGGAAGGAGGATAAAGATGGTAGCGCATAGCTTACCTTATTGAAGTTGTTTAAAAGGATTAAACTTGTAAAATGAAAATGTTTTCTCTAAGAAATGTTCGTCATTAAAATGGAAGAAAGTTTAATTGAGCAAAAGTGGCAGCAGGTAATGGTGAATTAAATTGAATTTTGCCAAACAATAGAAACAACAAAATATTGTAGATATTAGTTTGGTGTTTAATGAGTTTTGAAATTGATTTTTGAAAATACATTTATTTCATTGTTTTTTGTTTAATATATTTTTGTTTTTCTATTTCTTTTCAGGTAAGTTATTTTCCTGTCGATGTAATGGGACACTTTTATGTGGATTCAATTGCGTGTAAGAAATTTTGAATTTATATTATCAAAGTTTTTGATTGGTTTAAAATGTTTTATTGTATAAGAAATTCTTGGTGGAAAATACATTTTTAGTTTTTTTTTCTTACTGATTTTTTTTTGTTGCTTTTATTCCAAAGCTGAGAAAATCCGAAGTCGTTGCTGAACTTTAGGATTGTTACTTCCCGAAACAGTTTAGGTATAATTTAAAGATGAAACTTTAGATTTGTCATCGTTCCTGTTTATTCAATTAATTAATGCAGTTTTTTACTTATCATTGAAATCAAAAGAGAAACGAAATTAAAATCATTGGAAAACAAGAATAAGGTTTTCCTATATTAACTTAGATATATTTGACAATTGTTTGAAACACTTTTCTGCTGGACGATCTGATCTTTTTCAAATCGTGAAATAGAAAAAATGGATTTTGTGTCAAGCGCTCATGCATACGATAGCTAGTCCCATATGTTGGGACTTAAGTCGAGGCCACGGAGATTATCCTCCCCGATAGTTAAAAAAAACTGAACATAGTAGGTCTGGTGCATCTGTGACGCCAGTTATTATTTGGTGGAAGAATACCAAATCATTGTTAGTTCTTCTCTGTGCAAGTGTTTGCATTTGAAGAATAGATAAACGTTGGTCATAAAAACCGATTCAGCTAGTAAAAGTGAAGGAGTGAATGAATGAAATGAAATGTCAGATTACTCGCCTGAGATTTCAGCAGTGAGTGGCGAACCATCTCACTTCACTCCCAAACGGCTGAATCTCGGTGCATATCTAGTATGTCAATGGTGGTTCCGTTCCTCTGGAATTGCAGCTTTTCGCAATATATCAAATATATATATCACTAACTATGATGGCTGTGCCGCCATCTTGTATTAAAACCACAACAACATTATTACAACCATCCAGGCTTATTTAAGTTACCTACCTTACGGACGAGTCTCGTACTGGAAAGGACATTTCCGGAACCAAAGACTAGAACCATTTAAGAAAAGGAATCGAATAATAGAAGATCAGATTCCTTGACCCCAAGAATAATTCCGCAAAATATATTTTTTTGAGATGTGGATGTAATAAGAGATGCTTCCATGAATTGGAATAATCTAGGAGGATCTTGATTACATCGTCTTGGTCTCCCAGTTTCAAAGCCGGCGATATTAACTTGTGATTTTTTATCTGATAAACGTCCGTTGCTGTTTTCATAGAATGTCAATATTAGATTCCGATGGAACGAACATTCCTTTAGACTGAATGCATATCAATTCTAAATTATAAGTGAATTAGTTAAAATAACATGGTGATCTTATTAAAAAAAATAAATACGCTTTAACAAATGCCTGAGAATTTGTCATAACTGTTTAAGGACTATCTTATATTTCTCCTTAAAATTCATTAAATTTATATTTATTGAATGATTTTTTAAATCCTTCAAAGTTAGCGTGAAGAATGATAATTTATGGCTTTCGAAAAAAAGACCCACCAATGTCTGCACAGCACCATTTCGGTGAAAGTCGCGCTTGATATCTCTAAGACATTCGACACAGTTTGGCATAAAAATCTATTACAAAAAGATAATGTCTTCGATTTTAATAATTCACTGCAATGCAAGGGGTTCAAATTTGACAACCTAGAAATTAATTCTGATGGTGTCCCTCTAGGTGCTGTCTTATCTCCTACCCTTTTTCTTATTTCGTCGATGACCTCTTAGCAATTATTTATAATTCTTTTCTCTGTTTTGCTGACGACATACCTCTTTCCTGAATAACCCTCGTTCAACAAAAATGTTGAACTTCGATTTTTAAACTATTATGCAATGAGAAATCATTTAATTGAATACTTCCGAAACTCAATGATGCCTTGTAAAGCTAAGGCGTAACCTGCACCGGCTATCACTATCAATAAAATGGCATTAGCAGTGATGAATGCGAAAAGCTTTCAATTTTTACAAATGTTGTCGGGTGATTGGTTTTCATCGGAAAAAACATAAATGCCCTGTAAGGTCGATTATAAATCTCACATCTGGGCTGAAACTTCCTTACATCAATTAATTTCTCTCACTTCTCTCCTTTTCCTATCACTTTTTACCTTTGAATTAACCAGCTGTATTCTTCCAAATTCAAATCCACGACAAAATATAGGAATTCGATCTTTAGCTGGGCCCTCACGCACATACGACTATGTGGAATGATTTACCAAACTCGATATTTCCATTACAGTCTAAAAGCACTAAAAGTCCTAAAATCATTTGAATCCACATTTATTATTAAAAAAAAAGTATCCATAAAATAAAAGAATTACAAACGTTCTCCCGAATGCAATCATGAATTTTATTTCTGCCCTAAGGTCATTCAATTCAAAAAGACATGTAAATACTGCCAGTGTTGCATATCGAACATATGGGTACGTAGATCCTTTTTGATCAGTCTATTTTATTTTAATTTATGTAAAAAAAATATCGATTTTTAAATAGCTTCCTGTTTACTTTCTGTTAGTAGTTATTTTCTTTTAACTGTATTTTTCACCGACACCATCTTTAATTTGAAAATTATAAAATCCTTAACTTATCTAGGTACGAATATCTACTGAAAAAAAAAATTATTCAACCGTTGAGGGCATTGTCAAAGTTATTTTCGTCAACTGCAAAAAAATACCCCCCTAAAATAAATATTATCCTTATAATCGATATCGGCGATAAGCACTACTATCCATACCTTGCGTTAAGTTCATCCACATGAGTGCACCATGACACTATCTCGGGTCTCATAAATTATAAACAAAATATATGTATTTATTCCAAGCATTAGCACCCCAAAGAAGCAGCATAGCAGAAACATAACTTTTCAAAAATCTACACCATTTACCCCATGGGGTTTGTCAGCGGGAATCAGTCAGCAGCGTGTGGCACAGTGCTTATGAAAAATGCATTTTTAAAAAACCAAAAAAAAACAGCTTTATTATTATTTTCCTTACATATTCTTGTACATCGTCGGTCGTCGCCGTATCCTTCGGTCGGTCTGTCGTTGTCTTTTTATTCCTTTTTTCCTTCAACGGGAGTGCACTAGTCTGTTTCCGTTTTGCTTTGCTTAACGCTGCTTATAACATTATCTGTCCCTTGCTTAAGGTGAAATTGAGACGACTACATCTACGTTGTCGTCGTATAACACAGAAGTACTTAGCTACCAACCATCCAACCTGCCTCTTCAGAATGACCATGGATAACTTTCTAGTCGACTTACAAAATAAAACAAAAACATATCGAAGAACTTTCCTTGTTTTATTCATGAGTGCGCCCTTGCCACGCGGAAGGAATTTCCGCCTTCAATGCAAAAAACAAAAACAGTGCAAATAGGAAAACATGGTTCTTGGCTGTTTTTTCAAGACTCTATCTGTTTTTTTCTTTGTCGCATGTCTGGCCATGAAGTCTTATTATGGAGACTTCAGGAGTTTAGTTTAGAGTCTAAGAAATTCGCATTAGTTGCAAAGAATTTCGTGTTGTCGGATAACGGCCGGCGACCAACAGTGGGACAGAATGACTGTGAAGGTGAAACAAAATTAAAATTTCAAAATGAAATTCTACTATCTAAATTTCTTTAACCAAGCCTTGAACACAGGCATCCACATACTCTACTTATTCGCCGGAAGTGATTTATTTGCTCGAACAGAGTTAATATTTAATCAAAAACAGAAGACATGCACAAAAGTTTGTAGGTTCATTTGTAAGATTCTTAATTTCACATTCAGTCGAACATTTCTTGCGAAGAAATACACATATTCCCCTATTACACGCCAGTATCGAAACACCTTACCGACAAAGCAATTCGATTCTTTATGGACATTTACACACCGGTGTGGGGCTGTCAAAAATCAATTGGCAAACATTTCAACAACGAAAAATAATTGAAGTGAAAATGGGCGATGATTTATCAATATTTCTGTCCTAAAGTTCCTTGGATACTATTTTGAATTGATTTCCATGGTATTATATCTTTAATGATTTCGAACAAAATAATTATGTACATACTTCCCAATGAAGCCAGATGCACTTTTCGTTTTCAGCCATCATGGATTCACTCGCTCAGTTCAAGACAACTAAGCAACAGGCAAACTACAAAAACACATCAAACCGCATCGGTAAACCATTCCGAATCTTTTTGCTTGCCATGCCGGCACACTATATCGGAACAATATTTCTCGAAATACTGTGTCGGTATATCTAGTTTTCACACGAACATAAAACCTTATCGACACTATGTGTCGGTTACAGTGTTTCGCGGCGTGTAAAGAGTGTAACTTAGTAATCAGAACTATTTTGATTTCCTATTGATTCTACAATTTTTGACGTGTTAAATATTTTAGATAAATTTAAAGTGAAAATACTCAATTACCGATATCTAACGTCATCTTAAAATATACATACATAGAATCTAGTCTTTTACCCAAACGTGTAAAACCCTTTACTTTTCACGTTACTAATCGGAAATGATTTCCTGCAAACTCTAAAAAAAAACAACCAATCATTCAAGTCTGAAAACAATAACCGTGGCGCGATATTCCTACCGTTAAATTGTCATAAAATGAATTGCTGGTTTACCCATTACACCCTGTTCAGGCATAACACTAACAACATGTGATTGAGTAAACTAGTATGCCCATAAATATGACAACAAAATAAATAAAATAATGCGAATTATAAGTGACATAAATAAATAACACACGGTAATTTTCTCCGCATTAGTTCAGCCGCCATCCCTGATAAATCTGAGACAACAACCAGCTCTAATCTCATCACGCCACTCATCTTTCCTATCCTTCTTTCTCTTCTTTCACCGGATGACCGCGCTGTGTTAACAACATATAAAGTGTATTCATAATCCTTTGAGCGCGTGCAACATTATAAAAAAAAAGTTGATATTGCGGTGTTCCACAGGGCTCCGTTTTATTTCCCACTCTGTTTCTTCGTTTTCAAAAAAGATTATGTGTTTGCAACGATATGGCTCGGCTTTGTTAAATAACCAATAAGGAAGAAAAAAATTAGTATAGAATTTAATGTTTCGAAAATCAGTGATGGCTTTTTCGTTAAACGGAACTTGGCTTCCTAGATATTGTCCATCTTGAATCGATCACCATTTACCAACATTCCTTTGAGGAACGATCACATGCTTCCTCTGGCGATTTAATAAATTTGTCTGCTGATGCCGCTGATCTACTGATTCTTCTGATTTCTCTATAATCTATAAGACAATATGCTCAAAGCCTGGGTACAACTCGAAGATCCTGGATGGTGTTATTGGGACTTATTTAAGTCTGTTGTCGGAATTCGATAAGGAAGTATATAAGAAAAAACTATAAAAAAAACTATTAAACCTCTTAAACATGACCGTAATGTTTCGTCTGTATATTTTACCGTTACTTCTTTGACTAGTTGCTAGTTATATTCCTCCGCTCAAAAAATTCAATCCTAATACTTACGGAATGGAGCTATATAAGTTTAGCCTTGAACCCAATTTCCGCATAGCGCATATATTTCTTCCTCATCCGAACTTCATGTGTAATGCTTTACCCAACTCCGTCTTTCCCTCTCATCGGGGTATTCAAAAACTCGAGCTCCGACACCTCCTGCTTATGTCTCCATTTTTTGCCAACGGTCGTATCGTAGTAACCCCTTTGGTTTAAATAATTTTTTTTTCAAATTTATTCCAACTTTTCCAAATAGATAGTTCCACTGTTCGAAATGCTCAAAAATAGAAATAAAGTGCTGTAAATATGTTTATTAATAGTGGGCTCTGTGTCGAAAAAGAATGGTTTGTGTAATTTTTGTGCAATTTTCTTTGTTTTTTGGAATTATCTTCTTTTTTTCATATTTCTTTCATTGAGTGTAGAAAATACCACAAAAGATAAGACGTTGAAAAAGTAATTGCAGATTATTATGTTTAAGGCGGGTGAAGTATGAAAAAAATAATTTTTCCTTACTGATTAATTGGTTCTTAAATATTGACATGTTTTTTTTGTTTTGTGGAAAATCGAAGGAGCGATTATTGCCTGAACGTGCTTCACTTAAATTGGACTCTGTGTGTTTCGACAGGTTTTCAATGTAAGTGTAATTAGCATTTAAATGGTAACTGGCATTATTTAAATGACACATGGCAAGGAAATATATCATAAGCAAGCCAATAGGACCAAGTCCTTGGAATTTATGTTTGTGAATTTGTCAAATATTCATATTCTTCATCTTGTTTAGTTTTTTATTAAAGCATTAGGGCTTTAGTCGTCTACTCAATTCTGCTGAAATAATCGTATTTAGATTATTGGAAATATTTTATTTCCCCGAAATTCGGTCTATTATATTTAACCACACCGAATAAATTTTCCTCGAAGAAAATTGTATCAAATGACGGCCAGCCAAATTTCCCTGGAAATTTTAATTCCAATACCAATAATTTCAGAGGGAAATTTTCTAGCACCAGTCACATTTACTGTGCTCGAAGTTGGAATACATTTTCCGAGAAATTTGTATTCATAACGACCTATAATTCTTAAGGAGGCTTTACATGCATCTTCTTCTTCATCTTCATCTTCATTGACATCTGTAAAAAAAGAGGAAACAAAATAAAAAATTCATACTTGTGCGATAGAGAGCGAAAACCAAAATGGAGATAATCTTCATGTATGAAGATTATAGGAAGTACGAACCTGAAGATTGCAGATTATAGTGAAGATGAACATGTTCATCTTCATTCTAGCATTTTCATCTGCACCATAATTTGTTTCGTTCAGATAACGAATTTTCAAGTTTTTTTTTTACCATTTCACCTCAGTTTGCTTAAAACTAACGAAAATAGTGAAAATTTTCTTCTCAAAACTACATACCTGAACGCTAAGAACATGTGATTGTGAGATGTGTCAAGAAAGTTATAGCAGAGCTCGAGTAAGTTATTAGTGCGTACCCTGTTTAACTTTTATGTTTGTTTTATATTATTGGCCCGCTCTACTTTTGTTCAAGTCTGCAGATGCAGATCCATGTAAAGCCGCCTTTAAACTTAATAGTTTCTGAACTTATTCTTTTCATTTTTGATTTGAACTGAGGAAGTTGACTACGTAATCCTTTTTTTAAATGAAACCATCAATATGCTTTTTCATTCAAGTTTGAAAAATTCAGAAAACATTAAAATGAACATAACGATTGAAATAGTATTGGCGATAAAGCAAAGTCTTAAACATAGTAATTTGAACTTTGTTTTTTTTTTTTTTTAAGTCTAGTCAAATATATTGCAATAATCTTTTCTCCTCTTCATGTGACATTGGTCCTCCTCACCTTTCAATAATCTTCTTTTTTCGTTTATTCTTTTTAACAGAAGTCGAAAGACTTTCAGTTCGCACAATTTCCATTTTATTAATTTTATTTAATGAGAGATGCCATTTCGGATAGACGACCAGAAGATCCAATTTTAATTATAGTCTTGCAAAAAAGTTTAACTAATTTTGATAGGACTTTGAGGAATATGCATGAAAAATATTATGCATGCAAATTGGTTGTCATTGGACAGATAATAAGAAAATCCATCTGCTCCTTTATTTTCTAATTTTATTCATTTAAGTCATGTTTTACAATATCTGACTAAAATTCTGATTCCATATATAAACTAACTAGAAGTTAACTATTTGGTTTACAATTATAGTTAATTATTCTTCACTTTTTCCAGTTTTCTACTTAAAAAATATTGCAACAACTTTATGAATAATTATCGAATTGTGGTTCAAAACGTCTAGGAGTTCAAAAAATCAGGAGACAACAAACCAAAATATTCACCGACCTCATCTAATGTTTCAAAAATACCAATTTTATACTAAAATATTATTAATTGTTTGTCATATCTAAATGGCAGTTAATTTACTACTGCTTAGTAAACTATACAGCTTTAACTAAAGGGTCCGCCAAATAACTTTTTTTTTTTGAAAATGCTACAAAAAAACTACTGAATATTTTCTCAAATTTCTTTTTTTATTTGAAAGTACAATCCTTCCGGTTAATAATGGAAAATAATTTCATTCAAATGGCTGCCTCGGCTGGCCATGGCCTACCCAATCGGTCCAATTTTTAAGCACATTATCGATTGTGTGCAGCTGTATTTCACCAATGGCTTCACGAATATTGTCCTTTAAAGCGTCAATTGTCTCTGACTTGTCGGCGTAAAACTTATCTTTTACGGCACCCCACAAATAATAGTCCAACGGTGTCAAATCGCAGCTCCTAGGTGGCCAAACGACATCAGCTCTGCGGCTGATAATGCGATCTTCAAAAACAGGGCGCAAAACATCGAGTGTAGCTTCGGCTTTGTGGCACGTAGCGCACTCCTGTTGAAACCAAATATTGCCAATATCCTCCTCTTCAATTTTTGTGAACAAAAATTCGTTCAACATGGCCCGATAACGATCGCCATTGACTGTAACGGCCACTCCTTGCTCATTTTCGAAGAAAAATGGCCCAATTATGCCTCTGGACCAAAATCCGCACCAAACAGTGACTCGTTTTGGGTATATCGGCTTTTCAATGTATGCGTGCGGGTTTTCTGTGCCCCAAATGCGACAATTTTGCTTGTTTACATACCTGCAAAGATCAAAATGAGCTTCATCTGAAAAGATGATTTTTTTGGCAAGATCGGCATCTTCTCTAAGTCGATCGCAGGCCCACTTAGCAAAGCGAAAACGCATTGGATGGTCAGTTGGCTTCAACTCCTGAACCAATTGCACTTTGTATGACGTCATACCAAGGTCTTTATGCAAAATTCGTCTCAATGATGTCTCCGAAATGTTCAATTGTTGAGAACGACGGTGAATTGATGTTGATGGCGCTTCACGCACACTTTCTGCCACAGCAGCAATATTCTCGGGTGAACGAACTGTTTTCGGCTTTTCACGCTTTGGTTTATCGATGAGGATGCCAGTTTATTTCACTTTTTTCACAAGATAACGAACATACGGAGCTGACGGTTCTTCTCTTCTTCCAAAATCCGTACGCAATTTTCGCACACATTCTGCAACTATGATTTTCAAAGTAATGTCGCAATATTTCCCAGCGTTGTTCAAACGTATACACAACCATATTCGTTCAGCGGAAGGATAAAACTAATTATCTGTCAAATCAGACATGAGCTAAGTGTTACCATTCACGAAATAAGCACTAGTTGAAAAAAAAACGTTAGATGGCGGACCCATTACTAGTGTAATTTATTCAGATATTAGCCGTATTTTATTGGTAACATATAGGTAGTGCAGTAATGAGAGTCTGAATAAAACTATTATGCACTTTTTATATACACTCATATTTTACATGTCCCTCTGCCTGCCAACAATGGTGCACAAGCTTTTTTAATCTGCAACTCGAGAGAGTCGTTCCATTCCAAATATTACAAAGTTTTTTCTACACTATTATCGGTACTATTTTTTAATGTTCAATTTATTACTACAGTTGTTTACTGAATAAAAATTTACTGCGCTGCCTATACATTTACCAATAAAAAAGGGTTATTGTAAAATGAAAGCAAGGTTGAAAGCTGGAGAATAAGTTTTAATTAACTTTAACTAACTTGCTTTCAATTCGATACAATTTTATATCATTCCCTAAAAGAATAGAATACACGACTTGGTCGGACATAAAGGTCTTCGATCACATAGTAAACACTTTTTTTCTAAAAAAATTGATATGGCAATTTAAAGTATTTAAAATTATAAGCTTAAAAATATAATTTCGAAAAAATCGTCACCCGTTTTGTAACCGTATTTAAGGATTTTTATAAAAATCGTCGTTTGTATCATCGAGGTTGTAGAAACTTTTAAGTTTGAAGATGGCAATATTGGTGCAATCGAAATCACCAACAAACTTATATTTTTCCTTCAATTATGGCTTTTCTGTTTTGATTTCTCTACGACCGACGCGACGACGCGACTTGAAAAAAATCTAATATGAATATGAGCATTTTCCATACAATCTTGTTAGCCACGTGCTTGATAGTCTTGTATAACCTAGTATGTTTACATCTTGCGCAACACCGAAATGAAATCCATGTTCAATCAGACATATCAAAAATATCTGCATCTTCTGCTCAGAGGTCATTGCATCTCATACAATGTAATGAGAAAGTCTCTGCATATTTTCTTTTAGAAATCGTAATAAACTGTGGTTGTCGCACCCGTGTCGGCCATATTTGCACTAAAACTCAAGGAAATTCTGAAATAAGAAATCCTTTTAGCCACCCAAATACATATATAAAAATATATAAATATATTTAAAATGTTTCAAATAAATGCAGAAGATTTTTCCGCATCTGAATTTGTTTCTTTTTAAAAACATAATAATCATTTTTATTTGTACCTATAAATAAATAAATAAAATAATTCACCCAAAGCATATACAAAATTTGAATTACCCTGTAATACGATCCATTTCTTAAAAGCACTCAATTTCCAACAATCACTATACGATCCATCCAATCCACCATAAGCTTCCAATCCTCCAAGCAAAAATTAAAATCCACATTACTCAGCATATCAACAACACATTTCCAAGCTCAGCTTCTTCTTTCTTCATACACTATCATTGCCATTGCCATGTCTATGGTTGCCGAAAGACCTAACACGCTTTCACATATAAAGGTGGATTCGCGCATAGCCGTCTCTCTCTAGTCTCTACTGTCGTACAGGTGGACATGGAGGTGAAATATCATTTAATTTTCTTGCAAGTTCATACATGTTCAGCTTCATTTCATCGAGTGTCTACTCCGCGATCAGTTGTAAGAGAAAAAATAATTTTAAATAATAATTTTCGATGCGCAGTCTTAAAGTCAAATTATTTATTTAGTTTAATAAGTGATCAAGTGAATTTCTTAGTAAATTTCAAACTATTTGAAGTGAAATGTCCTTTTTTTGCAATTTAAAGTTTTTATTTGAAAATATTTTCGATTTCTAATTTGTATATGTAAGTGATTGAACGGTAATTCTAGTTCGTCGTCTCGCCGGTAGTGAAGTGCGTGATATAGGGCAAATATTTAACTTTTAAAACAAAAAGTGTCGTAGATTTAAAAGGAGGCTTCTAAATTAATAACAGGTATGCCTTTTTTTTGGTTAATATTCAATCTAAATTTAATTGAAGTGAGTAGTTACTGTTTTTTCCTCCTAAAATTAAGTAGATATGAAATTTTATTAATTTTCAAATATTCAATGGTGTAATGGCCGTCGGTTATAACTTAATAAAAGTTGTTTTCGGCGAAAAGCTGCATAAATATTTATTTTTTTTTGGGGAGAAATAATAATAAAAAATCATAATAAGCAGTGTTGGTGCCGTGACTTAAGAGGCCAAGCGACATAAGGCCAAATTTGAATTTTTGGCCTTTTGTCACTTTGCAAAAGAGATATAAGGCCACATTTTAGGAGTTGGCCTTATGTCACTTTTACAAAGCGTCATAAGGCCAAATTTTTTTGGGACATAATGCCAACCATTACAATGAAAGTTTGCAAAAAAAAAATGAAAAAAATTAATGAAATAGAAGATGAGTGCAGAAAATCGGCGCAGGGGCATAAGTCCCAATTTTGGTTGTTGGGACGTATGTCACATAGGTAAGACATATGTATGTCCCAAAAACTAATAAACAAAAAATATTTGGGACTTTTGTCTTTTTTGGAAGTTGTGTGAAGTGTTTTTTTTTGCAGTTATGTTCACAGCGTACAAAAAGTTCGGAGCGAGAGGCACGCAACCCCCCTGCTTGGCCCTATACCCAATTTTTTTTTGATTTGAAGATTTCTTTTTAAAAAGTTCCAAAAAAAATTGTATATACCCAAACTTGTACCGACCCTAAATCCTATATTAGGGCTAAGCAGGCGGTTGAAGGGGGCAGTATGCGCTGATCTTTTTAAAATTTATTGTTTATATTTAAAATATATTTCATGCTCTGAATAAATATTTCACAATGGGCGTTTTTCTTTCTTTGTTCAGAGCAGAGCACTGAACAGAGTTCGAACACATAGATTAAGCACTGAACTTGTTCCAAACAGAGCGAGCTCTGAACACTGATATGTTTTTTAAACACACTTGAACCACACAAATCAGAATATATTTTTATTTTAAAAAAGCAATATAGCACAAGACTATACTTTTTTGTACATTATCACCAGATACAGAAAATCAAGAAGCGATCAACTTCTTCCGCTAATTTAATTGCATCTGATTATTTTTGTCTTCACATTTTCCTTCTTGACACATGACACATTAGATGCGTTCAGCAATTTACTCACATGCTCAGTCAATTATATTCGAGGACGTCGAGTGCGATCGATCTACACATGCTCAGAACGAAAAAAGAAACACACATTTGGAGCTCTGCATGCTCCGAGTTAAAAAGAAAAACAAACAAATTTTTTTGACAACTCAGACTGTTCTAAACTAAAAAAGAAAAAACGCCTAATGTGTCATATGGACATTTATGTCTTATAAAATTTGGGAGTTTTGTCCCATCAACACCAAAGAAAAGTTGGGACTTGTGTCCCATTGAGATGGGAGAATTATATGAAAAACAATAATTCAATATAAACTTTCTTTTTGGAGTCCATGTACGAGAGTTCAAAGTAACATGACCAAATTGGCTTTATGGCCGGCCCTTTGCAAAAGTGACATAATGCAAACTGGTAAAATATGGCATTATGTCGCTGTCACGACACCTTCAGTTTTACATCAAAATAATTATCGTTACCGCATTCTAATTCTCAGAAAATTAAGAATATTAAAATTTCTAATAATGAGTTTGACTTAGGTATAGCTGTAATGAACGCCTTAAACAATATTGAAAAGTTCCATGGCAGTGTGATATGTAATTCATACACATTATCATGAGTATAGTAACTTTTTTAGTAGAACGCGAAATTTTCGTTAAAGTACCTAGTGCGGGTAGATACAAGTTTATAGAAGCTAAAAACCTACCAGGGCCCATGTTCTTTAACTTTCGAATTGATAAAAGTAGTCGAGAAGTATTAGAAAAAATGCTTGTTTTGTTGATAAGATGTCAAAATGACTTTTTCAATTTATCGCCTTCCATTGGTAAATCCCATTTAAACAAATTAAAAATTTATGGTATCGCCTCAACTTACAGAAACCATTTTTTCAGAGGCGTTAAGTGCGGAAAAGATATCGCCCGAGTTACACATGGGCCAGGAGTTCAGTAATTCTGATATTTTTGTAGTTTTTATACTACTCGTATAATATTCTAGCTTTAGCTCATTTTAATTACACAAATTGGAGCTTAAGTTATAAAAATAATCTTAAACTACGTTAATTTAGCTTTGGTTATTTTAAAATAGCTAGCTGTTGATAGAAGACATATTTTACTTGCCAAGAGTTAGCTTTAGTTTTTTTCACTTTATTCACAAGCCTCACTGTAAAACAATCCTTTAATATTTAAATTTTTTAAAGGAACATGCAAGTAGGATTGTAATGCAACTAAGTTTAAAATCGTGCTAAGAAGAATCCAATAAGTTCGAACAAAAATTATTCTGCTCGTAATGCATACATTTGGTCAGCAAGTTTGACAAAAATTAAGGCCCAAGGCTTAATGTTCCAATTTTAATTTGAAATTATTTAGAATTATAGATGAACTTGATTCAATATGCTACTAGTTAGGCGCTCATATGTCAATAGTTTTCTTATAATGGCCAGAATTATCAAGTTCACATTTTGTCAAAATTTAAATGAAAACTAGTATGTGTATATCAAAACTGTCATTTTAAAGTTTTTGAAGCCAATTTATAGTGCTGAACTCCAGCTACATTTATCTTAATAGTATAGCATATTATTATAAAAAAGATAAGAAGGACTTGATGTCTATTCGCTCTAATAAATATTGCCACATCTTCGTCAGGATATCCCAAAAGTTGTTAGGTGAAAAAAGAATAATTTCTAAGGTTTCAATTCTTTCTATGAAAAAAGCAGATTATAGCCACACAAAAGTCAATATATGACATAGTCATGACATCAGCGCGATAAAAATAGGAGTATTCACGATCCGATGAAATTGGTCTAATGCAAAAGTGCAACTTTTTTTTGCACCACAACAACAAGTTAAACTGACTTAGATTTTACAACACCTGCACTTTTGCTATACCCTAACCCTATAACAGAAAAATACAATGGTGCAAAATTTGTCTGGTGTCGTTGACAGTTTGGCAGCTGTTATTTTCTATCAGACATGTTTGTGTTCAAACCGATTTTGCATTTTTACTCCAGAGTTGCACCTTTTGTGCGTTCACGATTTCAAGAAAAAAAAAATTAAATTTCGCGATTTTACACCTAATGATTTTATATTTTCAAAAATAATTGCACCATTTCTGAAGCCTTTTCTCCTATAGCCCTTTTTCTATTTTTTCTTGCGATATAGGTAGGTACTATAGGGCACGTTTTGAATTAAAAAAAAAATCGAACTCGAGATGATGGAGAACACCAAAAAGTGGGTCTTGCAATTTCGTCTGTCTGTCTGTCTGTCTGTACAACGCTCTACAGCCTAAGCGGCTGAAGCGAAGTTCTTAAATTGTATAGCAGGTACCGTTAGTTTTGGACCTAAAAAAAACGATCCAAAAATCTATTTTAGATCAGAATCACCTAAAACGTTTAAATAGTTTTTTAGGTCCAAAGCGAAAACGGCTCTAACGATTTCGACAAAAAAAAAGTGTGTGCACTATTTAAGGTGTACTCCACATTTTAGTGAATGTTTTAAAAAATATTTTGTTATTAACGGTACCTGCCACACAACCATTTCTTTGATTTTGAACTTTTGCAGAAATGGCTTGACGAATTTCGACCAAAATGTTTACATAAGATGTAATTCAAAGTATAAATAATACTGCATACCAAAGTTTTCGAAAGAATACTTTTTTTATTTTTGAAAAAAAAAAAAAAAATACAGTCAAAATCGGTTATAACGAACTCGACAGGACTGGATAATTTGTTCGTTATATCCAGTGTTTCGTTATAACCGTCAACATTTTTGTTTTATGAATTTTTATTCTATTATGTCGGGATGATGACTCATCGAATTTTTTTTAGATTTAAGTTGGATTCTTCGAAATTCTTCTTAAAATCATCACGAACTTTGAAAATGGTAGAGACTGTTGAAGCCGAAACAGAAAACTGTACTGCCAAACTTTTATTTGAATCACCAGCTTCTAGCCTAGAAATTACTGCATTACTGCAAAACTCTCCGCTTTGAACTCATTTTGAAAATATAAAACTATCACACTTATCGTTTTTTTATATAAAATATGACTATACCATCAGTTCCTCTCAGAAACAAAATACGAAATTCACGTATAAAAAAAAGAGAAAAAGGGAAATCCCAATGCTTACATATTTTTTTTTAATATTCGTTATAAACGATAGATTTTCTAATTTTCAATTTAAAACTGTTCGTTATAAGGAATAGTTTGTTATAGGCGATATTGTTCAAACCGGTATTTAGTTTGTACAATTAGCATGCACCTTGGTCGGGACTTAGAGATTAGTTCGCAATAACCCATATTTCGTTATAACCGATTTTGACTGTATATATTTTTTTTTTGATAATTCAAAAACGGATGCAGGATTTTTTTTTTGAAATTTTGTGTTAAAGTTTTAGTTATTAAATATTTAAAATTGTCATACCTACCAAGTTTTTTTTTTTTACAAAAAAAAAAAATAAAAATGTGTATATATAAAAAAGTTAAGTAAAAAAAGACTGAAAATATATTTAGATTCTTAATGGAAACCTTTTGCATACAATGTAATCGAACATAAGAGCAAGTTCGTGCGATCCAGTCGTGCATTTTATTTCTTATTTTTTCAGTACAAGATGGTAGCTTTCTTTAGATTTGAATTGTAAATTTTACATACTTTAGGTATTTATCTAGAAATAAAGTTATATGCTCATTTTAGAACGGAATAAGGAGTTATCTGAGGAAAAAAATAAATAGCTACTTTCGATGTCAAAAACACTTTGAAAAATTATTGCTTTGAAATGAACGTTAAGCAAAAATTAATTTCTATGAGAAGTTCGATACTCGAAATAAAAGTGACGATCAAATTAAATTATTCTATAGATTGTTTTTTCTTGATTGAAAAATTCAATGGTGTTATCCGATTCTTTAACAGTCAAGTAAATTTTTCCCTCTGGCATCTAACTGCCTCTTTATCTGGAGATTGAAAAATCAGCTCTAAAGTATCGTTTGTTGTTTGCTTATTTAATTCTACCTTCTCGTGCGTCGGTTCCAACGCTCTTTTCCAATAACACTCCTGTGGAAAGCTCACAAGAAAAGGCAAATTTGCCAGGAGCACAGTTTGCGACTTGAGAATATTAACATTTTCTTGGGACAAAATAGCTTTTAACTGACTTTAATCCAACAAAAATTAGGGCTTCGTCCCGGCGATCTCACATGGACTCGTCAGTGACTAGTGAGGACCTTCAATACGCAATTTTTGCCTAGTTAAGTTCATCTTACCTAGATTTCGTGAAGAACATCTGGTGTGAACTATATCCAACAAAACTAGAATTCCTAATCATTAAATTGGAAATTTTTTGTTTTTTGCCCGTGGCCTGGCATTATTTATATAATGTATTTCAGTAGTATATAGAATATTTATTATTAAAAAAAAAACTTGTTATTTTCTTGGGACGTTTCTTCTTAAAGACCTTGATATACACAAATCCGCTGGCCCAGATAGCATCTCTCTTATTGGTCTGCAGAGGTGCTCTTCAACGCTGGCAAAACCAAGCGTAAACTTTTCTATCTGTCCTACTCTACTGGTATCTTCCCGAGTGGATGGAAAAGAACATTTGTCCATAGCCTGTTTCTAAAAAAGATGAATCTTCAGCCTCTAACTATCGCCCAATTGCACTTACGTTCCTTCTTTCCAAGATCTTGGAAACGCTGACAAATTATCAGCTTAAGAAATATCTGGAAGAACAAAAGCTCCTTAATGATCGGCCGTATTGCTTTCGTAGCATAAGTCCACTGGTGATCTGATAGTATATATCACCGAACAGTGGTAGAAATCTTTACATCGTTTTTGGAGAAGATTAGCTTATGATTAGATATCAAAAGCATTTGATAGACTTTGGCATCAAGCTCTCTTGTCGAAAATACGTGCATTTGGTATCGATGAATCTGTTCTTTGTTGGTTTAGAAATTTTATTTCGGACCGCTTAATAAAAGTGTTGTATAGTTTCAAATCGGAAGTTCACAAAATAAATACTGGTGTTCCCCAGGGCTCCCTTCTATCTACGATTCTCTTCCTCATATTCGTTAATGATCTTTTATCTCAAACTTCTTAATTGTTTTACTGATGACATTATCCTTAGCTTTTCATATTCGTGTTTCGATTCACACCAATGTCCTTCGGATGTGGACAATGGTAGCGTATATAATATCGTAATACTAGATATTCGATGTCGACAAGTACACTGCAAAGTGTTTGGGTTTTCTGAAGACGATGCAAGAAATACATATTTCTCGCCTTCTGATTTAGCTGTAATCTATAAAGCATACATTCGTCCAAAGCTTGTCATATCTGGGCAGGTGCTCCCATGACCCAGTTAAGTCTCTTAGACAGACTCCAAAAAAAAAGCTTTAAAAATGATAGGTGATAAACAATAAGGGAAACAATTTCACCTCTCGAACACCGTCAAAATGTTTCATGCCTTTGTACAAACAGTGTTCTACTGAAATAGCCAGTTGCATTGCTCCCCTTAAACTATTTAACCGCAACGCTCGCGCTTATGGATATGCTCATCAGCTTACCATTGAGTCCAAATTCGGACGTACTGTCAAGTACAGAGATACCTTCTTTAGCCGCACTACACGAATGTGGAATGCTTTTCACAAGCGAATTTATCCCTCCCATTGAGATATTCAAACATTTAAAACCAATGTGCGATTTTCGTAATCGCTCGCAATGTGTTTTAACATTTTAAGGGTAATCATAACCTCTTGAGTGGCTAATATACAAAAAAAATCTAAAGTTTTGGGTGCGTGCTTAATGGTAGGTCTTATCTATTGAATGAAAGAAGCGGCGATGGTGATACAATAAGCAAAATCATGCATTCCATTAGCTTTTCTAAATCACTTATTTCTGCGTAAGTAAAATTTCGGAAGTACATATACTTTTTTGCCTCTACTAGATATTCAAACAGTTTATAGCTTTAAAGATTAAGAGCAAGCACATTTTTTAAGGATGCAAAGATAAAAAAAAGAAAAAAGCTTTAAAAATACCTTATTTCAAATTCACACATTAGGTATAAAGTTTAAGCACAAAGGAAAATTAATAATGAAACCAAAATCAGTTGCAGTAAGAGGAAACTTTGAAATTTAATATCTAATACCTACCTACCAAGATGATTTCAATATAAAGCCGTATCTCCTTTGCATCGCAGCAGGAAACATTTAATTAAGAAATTATTTATTTGCCATTGCGCGAAAGCGCGTATGCTTATACGTTCTACATATATCAAGTTCGTATTATCATGCACAAAACAGTCCTTTCTTTTGATTTCTGTATCTTCATCATCGTATCAAAGCCGTCAAAAGGATGTTCACGTTCACACACAAGAGATGAAAAAAAAATACGGATAGAATGCCTCATTACTGCATTTCAAAACTTCTTAAGATGAAAAACTTTTTCTGTCAGTACCGACGATGCGGCGCGACGACATCATAAACCGCCAAAAAGGTTAAATTTAAAATTCTCTGCTCCTAAAATCTAAACAACGACAAATAGAAAGGAAATTGAAAAAGGTGACGATGTAGAAGGATACCTACTACAATATGTCGCGTCAGAGAAAAGCCTTCAAAAAGTTAACCCAGACATCTTCATATTTACCAAGGATTTTTTTTATGTTTATTTGGCATGTGATTTATAATGATGCAGCTTCTTCTTCTTCAACATGAAACCTTAAAGGAATATATAAATACATAGATCCTTTTTATCCACCATTTCTTTGGAGCAAAAAAGGTGATCAAAATTAAATTTTGAGAAGAAAATCCCTTGAGTAGTCAGGTTAATCTTTCACTGAGACCAGACAAATCGCTGACTTATTTCCTCTATCTTTCTGTCTGACGAAGAAGGATGATTTTTTTTTATAAATGTGTCCATGACGGGCGGCGGCGACACGAAATAAAATGTCTGTTGTACACAAAACCGGGATAAGGATAAGCCTCCTTGGAAATAACCCTCTCGCCGCGTTTCTCAATCAATTTACCACAATAAAAGTCACTTCCTCTCGATAAGTGTGTACTTAAGGTTTTTTTTTTTTGCTAATGCTGGCAGAAATCACTTCAAAGCACGATGATGGTTGAGCCGAATTCAAAGATATGGAGCAAGAACCGCTGCTGCCTCCGCGCGCTGCCATCCCAAGCAAACAAGGATTAATTCTTACCTCTATAGCGCGGCAGCTACAGTTTTTAATTTCCTCCAACCATGCTGGTTGTGCGGTTAGTGAAAATACAAAAAAAAAAGAAACCGAAATGACAAACTCGAATCCTTGAATCCTTTTCTTCATCTGCTCCCCCTTGCCAGTTTGGTTAATTTAAGACCGGTAAGTGGCGCGGGACGTGGTGGTGGTCGGTGACGGCTCTAAGGCAGCCCCAATATTCGGAGGGTGTCTGTGTTTACTTGGAGCAAATTAGCAAACTTCCTTGGAGTGTTTTTTTTGTGTTTGTTTTAATATGAAACATCATACAGTAACAGTACACACAGTGGATTCGAAGGAGTTTTCCCCCCTTCGCCCAGGTGGTGTCAATTAAATTTGACATTGTAAAGGATTCAAGTAGAGAATTGGCGTTATTAATTAAGCCCGATGCTTTCCCCTCTTTACCTCAAAATCATTCCGTGTGTCAACATTTAACCAGACATTCACTTTGTGGAAAATTTAATAAAGTCAAAAGTTTTGTTAAAGGAAAAAGTTTTGTTGTATGTAACTTACACCGGAGAAATTCGCTCCCTATTAAATAAAACGTGTGTATGTGTGTGTGTGGTTGTCGTCTGCAATATTGGAAGGTAAGTTCGTCCTATGTCGCTTTGATATTAAAAAAAAAAGTAAAAGTAAAAAAGAGTCATAACTCAAAAAAGAGGAAAAACTGTAACTGTTGTTGAAGACATAACGGAGGCTGAAGCCCCCCAATTTTCTTCTCTGAACTGTCCACCTTGATTGGTTTTTTTTTTCCTTTTTCTTCGTCTTTTTCCAATTCACTTGAATCCACTTCTTCGGTTATACCTACCTACCTATTCGTTCTCGACGTTCGGTCTTTGGCTAGCTCTTTTTTTTTAAATATGGTAAGGATCTTTTTGTGTCATTTCCGCTTTTTTTTTTAATTTTATTTCTGGAGACAACTTCAAGAAGAAATGACAAATTTATGTTTTTTTTGTAGTATTATTTTGAGAAAGAGGGGAGCTCTCAGAACCTAAAAAACTGGGAATGTCCTTTGATCAGAAAAAAAACGTGGGTATGGTTGGTACTAGGGATAAATTTGATTTTAATATAAGATAATAGTTTTTGGTATGTTTCACGTTTGTTGGGAGAATGTTCTGAGGTATTTCGAAATCAAAAAAATGTGCCCACGAAGGGATTTGTATGATACACATGCATGTATGTATAGACTGTGAAACTACGAGGACAAATTTTCCAATCACATAAATTTGTCAAAATTGCTCTTCAATTTCATTAATTCTTGATCAGAGTTACAGGGCCCAGTTGGCGTACCGATTTTCCGGTTCAAAAGATTGGAATTCCTTCTTGGTCCAATGTCCTGTTCACGAACTAATGCCAAATTATTACAATGACCTCAAAAAATTACAATTTAAAGTGGGTGCCAACATTTTTACTTGCTATATGACAAGTTATGTATGCGTAAAAAAATTTTTTTCTTGTCTAACAATCAAACATGACATTACGATCATAGAGAATACCAAAAAAGTGGTACCCGCAATTCCGTCTGTCTGTCTGTCCTCGAGTCTGCAGCCTAAACGGTTCGTTGGATTTGCTTCAAACTTGGTACATATTAGTTTTTCGGTAATATGCCCACATGTTTTTTTCATTTTTTTAAAGACGACAAATAACAGTAGCCCCCATACATTTTTTTTGGCCAAAAACAAAAATCTTATTTTTCTCAAAAACGGCTCTAACGGTTTTTATAAAAAAAAAATCAGTTCATTAATGAAGGCAAAGGAACCTTTTGATATTTTTTTTTTTTGGAAAAAAAATTGTTATTTTTGGTACCTCAACCATTACAACCATTTTTTTTGGTTTTCGATTTTCTCGGAAACGGTTAATTTGATTTTTTTGAAATTTTTTACACAGAAGCTCCTAGAAAGTTTATTGTATACCAAAATTTTTCAAATTTTTTTTTTTTTGGAAACCTCAAAATTTCGAAAATGACTCAATAGATTTTTTCAAAACTTCGTATTTGGTGGTTTTTTGACATTATCTTGAATAGTTAAAAAAACTATTTTTTTTTAAATAAAAATCAACGGTACCTCCCATACAAATGTCAAAAAAGCGTTAAAAAAATTCATTTCTCGAAAATGGCGTTCTTAAATACAGTTTATAGTGTACAGTTCACTTTCAAGTATAAAAATATTTTTTTGCGTAATTATTAACGGTACTTCCCATGGAACCACTTTTCATATTTTCGGTTTTCTCAATATTGGATGAACCGATTAAAATAATTTTTTTTATAAAAATGCTCCCTAAAATTGTTAATAAAACTGCATACGAAAATTTTCAAAAAAAAAAACGTTTTTCGATTTTTAAAAAATAAATAAAAAATTTTTTTTTTGAAAAATCGATTTTTCAAAAACCAGTCACAGAATTTTTTTGAAATTTGAATTTCATATGTATATTAATAATATCTTCAAGATGGCGTTTCAATTTTTTTTCTAAAAATGTTTTCAAAATTGTATACATAAAAAATTAATTTATTAAAAAACCGCTCCAACGATTTTTGATTTTTTTTTTTGGTATATTCTTATTTATCCATGAATTCAAATGGCATCTTTGTTTTCCCCCAAACTATAACGACTAAGCAATATAAAAACATTTAATTATGTGTATTATCCATTTATTTCTACCTTATTATTATTCCCTTTTTACGAATTTTTGTGTACGTCACTTAATACTAAATACAATGTAGGCCCTCATACATTTATATGTATAATATACATTTGTAGGTAGGTACCTATGTAACTATTCCTTGAATCATCCATTCGACAATTCATTGTAATAAGAATCAAGGAAATCTTACCTACATATGCTTTAAACCTGCATAGGATAACTACACCCAACTAACTAAACCTAAATGGTTAGCTACATTAAAGTTGTTAGCTACAAGAGCAAGTTCGTGCGATCCAGTCGTGCATTTTATTTATAAAGCAATGGTGTCCATCGAGGTCTTATGCAGCCTGTCCCTATAAGATTTTGGGTTTTTTTTTTTTCAAAAACTCAAGAAAATATTTTTCGAAAATTAATTTATTATTTAATAATTATAATAATTTATTTTATAATTTGAAGGACCTCCTATATAAAAATTTTGATCGGAATCCGTAGAGCCGTCTATGAGAAATATTCGGAAATAAAAAACAATTGTATGGGGTACCGGTAATAAAAAAAATATGGGGGTAAACAAACAGTTTTGACTAAAATCTAGAATATGCCCAAAGTATTGCACATACTTTTTTTTATTAAAATCTTTAGAGTCGTTCGAGATAATTATGATGGTAGGAAAAAATGTATGGCAAGTAAACGGTGATTTTTTAAGAGCTTGGTTTTTGAAAATTCAAAAAAACACAGAAACTTGTAAAAATTGAATGAAATTTTTATTTGGATCGATAAATCAATTTCTGCCATTTACTTTTTAAAAATAATTTCACTTAAATGTTTCCCGCGGCTACGCTTCAGGTGGTCCATTCTGAAGGTCCAATTTTGGCAAACTTTTTCACACATTTCGGCCGGAATCTCACCAATGACGCGTTAAATGTTGGCTTCCAAGGCAGCAATCGTGTTTGGCTTGTCCCCATAGACAATGGACTTAACATAGCCCCACAAAAAATTGTCTAACGGGGTCAAATCACATGATCTTGGTGGCCAATTGACTGGGCCAAAACGTGAGATCAACTGCTCACCAAATTCGCCTCTCAATTGATGCATGGTTTCGCGTGCAGTGTGGCATGTGGCACCGTCCTGTTGGAACCACATGTCGACCGAGTTCAATTCTTGCATTTTCGGCAAAAAAAAAATCTGTTATCATCGAACGGTACCTTTCTCCATTGACCGTAACCCTGCGGCCTTCATCGTCCTTGAAGAAGTACGGCCCAATGATGCCGCCTGCCCATAAACCGCACCAAACAGTGCATTTTTCGGGATGCATTGGTAGCTGCTGAATTGCCTCTGGCTGCTCTTCACTCCAAATACGGCAATTCTGCTTATTCACGTATCCATTTAGCCAAAAATGAGCCTCGTCGCTGAAGACAATTTTGCGATAATTTCATAATTTCGACATTTTTCACAGAGCACGAATTTTGATAATAAATTTCAATAATTTGCAAACGTTGTTCAGGCGTAAGTCTATTCATGATGAAATGGCAAACAATACTGAATCGAAATGTCAAATGTTCGTGGAATTTGTCATGTGTGATCTGTCAAAAATATAAACGTCAAAAACCAAGTAGCAAAAAAATCAGTTAGATATGCCATTATTCAATAACACTTTATAATACCAAATTCGAAGAAAATCGCTTCAGCTGCTTAGGTTGTAGTTAGATCGATCTACAGACAGACGGAATTAAGGGATCCAATTTGTTGGTGCTCTCCATCATCGTAACGTCAAGTTTGATTAAAATCTCGAGTTCGATTTTTTTTCCAAATACAAAACTTGCTCTATAGTACCTGTAGCTATATTACCAAGCAATTAAAAAACTGACAAAGGTTTAACTATGAACTTAATTTTGTTTGTTTTTTTTTGTTTGCTCAAGTTTGTGTTTTTAGTCGCTCGAACCCGTTCCGAAAATAATATTACAATGAAACCATGTGTTACTCGTTACGCTATTGCTCGTGTTGAAGTTTTGATTGATTCATTTCTATTGTTTTTCCCAACTCAAATTGAAAAAATAATAACCGAAAATACCAATAATTTTGGCCGCTCAAAATTCGGCGATAAACATAAAGAAATTGACAAAAGCATGTTGCATGCTTATTCTGGCGTCTTGATTCTTGCGGGTGTTTACAAGTGAGTTATTTCAACATAAAAGTATTTTTTGGTTTGCTTTGAACAAGTGTTATTTCTCTCAGACCGAAAACAGAGCGAATCGAAGATTTGTTTGATGCAAATTTTGGTAGACCAATATTTCGTGCAATCATGTCT
This sequence comes from Philhelius pedissequus, assembly GCA_910595825.1. Taxonomy (NCBI): domain Eukaryota; kingdom Metazoa; phylum Arthropoda; class Insecta; order Diptera; family Syrphidae; genus Philhelius; species Philhelius pedissequus. The sequence goes on from OU343163.1 coordinate 83,050,428, forward strand.
AAAGAAACTTTCCAGTATATAACAAAAGTCCTACGTTTCGATGACCCAACCAGCCGAAGACAAAATCGACTAACAGTCAAAGATACATTTGTGCCGATTCGTAACTTATGGGACAAATGTGTAGAACTTCTTCCTCTGTTTTATAACCCATCCTAATGCATTACAGTTGACGAGCAATTACTCGGTTTTCATGGTCGTTGCTCTTTTTTTGGCAGTATATGCCAAGTAAACTAGAGCATTACGGCTTGAAATTTTGGGTTTGTACTTGTGCCGAGACTTCGTATATTTGGAACATTCAACCTTATCTTGGAAAACAAATTGGAGCTACAGTTGAACGGAGCCAAGGTAAACGTGTGGTATTAGATTTAGTTGAAGGGTTAAAAGGTCACAACATCACCATGGACAACTTTTTTACGTCATATGAATTGGGCCAGAAATTACTCCAAAATAATTTGACTGGTTGGCACGGTAAGGAAAAATAAAAGAAGTAGACCACCAAAACTTTTATTGGAGAAAAAGCAACCACTATTTCAATCAACATTTGCATTTACTGATGCCACAACATTGGTCTCATATATCGTCCAAAACACAATGCATAATCATTCTGATGTCTGATTGACTACAACAAAACTAAAGGTGGTGTTGACAATGCGGATAAAATGCTTTCGGGATTCAGTTCAAAACGAAAAATAAATCGTTGGCAAAATGTGCGTGTTTTCCAATATCGTCGATATTTCTGTATTAATGCCATCATCCTTTATATGCAAATCGATCTAGGATATCAGACTGCGAGGGGCAAACAAAGTCGTAAGAAATTTCTCCATGATCTAAGTGTCGAATTTTTCAAAGATTACATGTTCAGCAGATCAAGAGCACTTCGAGCCACTTGTTCACTTTCGCTTCAATCAACGCTATCTTGCTCTTCCCCTTCGATTATGAATGAAACTGAAAGCGAAGATACCAACCCACCTGTCAAACGCAGGAGATTTGTTTCACCAACACCAAAAAAAAGTAGAAGATGTGCTATTTGTTTAGATGAAAAAGCAAAAAGCAAAGAATATAAAACAGAGTTGGTCTGCTGCTTGTGAAAACGTACATATAAGTAATTTTCTCTTAAAAAATGTTCATTTTTGTATTTATTTTCTCATAAAATATATGAGGGTCGAAAACGACCCACCAACGTAAGTTTAGTCGTGTTTTTTAACGTAGGCCTACGGTTAACAATAGTGTTTAAGTTTAGCTTGTTTTAGAACAATAATATTCATAATGTTCTAAAAATGGGATATTATCACAAACGCAAACCAATTTAGTCAATGTAACAACCATACAATTAAACTTTTTAAACATTAATTTCCCATTACCATGATATTGGTTTGAGTATATGATTAAAAAGAAAACTGGAAGCACGTAAAAGCTATTCAAAAATTAAGAATCTTTTATACAGAAGCATCTGTTATACAGAAAAGTGTTATACTGCAGAAATGAATTTTCATTCGAATTTTCACTTCTTTTCCAGTGGTGTGGTTAAAATAGGTTGTTCCCTTTTTCGTGGAGGCATTGTATATAGATATAGGTTTCATATACAAAGGTGGAGGTTATTTTGGGTATTTTTTAAGGGATTTTTTCTAAGGAAAAATTCGTGTTGGGGAAAATTCCATCTTCCCATTGTAATTGTCTATAACGGGTCTGCCATCTAACGTTTTTTTTCAACTAGTGCTTATTTCGTGAATGTTAACACTTAGCTCATGTCTGATTTGACAGATAATTAGTTTTATCCTTCCGCTGAACGAATATGGTTGTGCCGATTTTGCCAAAAAAATTCATCTTTTCAGATGAAGCTCATTTTGATCTTGGCTGGTATGTAAACAAGCAAAATTGTTGTATTTGGGGCACAGAAAACCCACACGCATACATTGAAAAGCCGATACACCCTAAACGAGTCACTGTTTGGTGCGGATTTTGGTCCAGAGGCATAATTCGAAAATGAGCAAGGAGTGGCCGTTACAGTCAATGGCGATCGTTATCGGGACATGTTGAACGAATTTTTGTTCACAAAAATTGAAATAGAGGATGATATTGGCAATATTTGGTTTCAACAGGACGGCCGGCGCTACGTGCCACACAGCCGAAGCTACACTCGATGTTTTGCGACCATTTTCAAAAATAAAAAGTTATTTGGCGGACCCTATAGAATAGATAGATAATAAAAAGATCTACCCCTGAGGAAGGGCGATATATGAATAGAATTTGTTTGTCAACATAAGAAAACATACACGATATTATTGCATCTATTTTGCAGTACATTGAATATTAAACAAACAGTTACACTTAATTGTGCAAAATTTAGAAAAAATATGTAATCTGAAAAAAAAATTAAATCTTTTAAATTTGTATTCTATTCACTTACTTATTATACAACTTATTTGTCATTGGGAGTGTTGTCTTTAATTTTTAACAATTTTATTTCCATTTTAAGTCAATTTTTTTCATTTTTAATTTCTATGTCACTTTTGTGATTTGGTCACAAAAAAAATAGAAAAGCATTTGTCGACGATATAAAGGTCAAAATTAAACATTAAGGAGTCCAACTTTTTTGTTTAACATGACGAAGGGGCATACGATGCGAAAAAAATACCAATTTTTTTGTTTTAAGTCTTCCAACTGTGAATTGGAAGACAAAAAATTGCCGGCAATTGCCAGCCGATTTTTTACCAATAAATTGTCTAATTTTTGGATAAAACCAACCAACCATCTAAATGGACAATTTTCACTTGATAGAAAATTTGCAATTGTCAGAGCATTGGTTGCTATTGACAGACGTTTTGACATTTCGGCCAATATTATAATTTTTTTCAATCGTGTATACTTAGCTCTAGTTAGTAGATAACGAATGCATTAGTTCACCAATACGATAAAATGGTGTGTTGTGTCTCAAATAGCTCTATATATTTTACTATAACTATGATGACGCAAACACAACTCATTTAAACGATCGAAGTCGGCTGTTTGAACTTAACACTTTCAAAATTATCTGGCGTAAACGTTTTAGATGATCTGAAATTCATTCTTGTTGATATCAGCCGAAGGCCGTTCCACAGAGTTTTGATATCGAAGCTAGATAATAACTTCGAACGTACTGTTTTTGTATTTAACTAAACTTAAACGTGTTTCTGTTAGTGTATACAAATTAAAATTTTGTTCTACGTAGTTCGTTCATAAAACCAAACAAATGTTGATAAGGTATTAATGAGCTTTGCCTAAGATAGAGCCTTGTCGTAGGTAATTGGATTTAAATCCAAGTGTCAGATACATGATATGTCGCTAAATATCACACCATAGTTAATGGACTCTAATCAATCGGCTTTTAAAAAAAAAATAATACTCATGCTAACAAAGTGGTTTACATCATATATGTACATTTTTGTATTTTTATCATGACTTGCGTGCGTAGATCTTAACAGTTAAGGCAGACAGTGTTTCAAAGTAATCAAAAGAATCAATCAGAGCCCGAACAAAAATGTAGGCGAATTCGACACACTCAAGAAATCCAAAGCGTATCGTGTGTATAATCCTTACCAGCAGTAATATGATAAGCCTTGTTTTTACTTGTTATCGTCGAAATAATACTCTTCATCACAGATTCATCTGTTTACCTGCTGAGCTAATCCTCTTCAGATATGTTGATGATATGGCTGTCTCGCCTTAGAGGTCCATTGTAACAGTTAAAACATTGCTACTATCCAAACATGATTTCTTACCGATATTGTAAGTACCAGATTCTGCCGCCCCAAGGTAGGGTAAGTTCTTCTCCAATAATATGATGGCAGTTGTCACTCATCCGATGAAGGCCCTCTCAACTGTTTCGGACCTGTGCTTGCGCATTGTAAAGACAACTTTTGAAAAATTCTCTGGTTTGAGTATCAGATGCTCTTGTGACATCGCAGGTAATTTGCGTTATAGACTTCGATTAACAGATAACCACTGTAAATTCAGTCTTCATTAACACTCATAACCTATACGACTATAATGATCCCGCTTCTTGCTATAGTATTTGTCTCTTGGTTCCTCACTCGCTCCCATTTGTTCCTTTTGGTACAATTGACTGTTGTTTATGTCTTCTTGTACTCTTAAGCTTGGACTTTAATATCCGGAATCGTAAGGATTTTACGAGAAGAATCCTCTACCAGCTGTCGTCTTTGAATATTACTAAATCTTCGACGTCCCAGCTTGGTATATTGCAATCAAATCAAAACTGCTAAGCTTACATCATGCGAACTCGATTTTCTGTTCGAGAACAGTATTATTTATTGAGCATAGAGAAACGTCTTCACGCTGCAATTAGGATATTCGATAGCCAAGGATCATCAACAAGGTATCCTCCCGTGTAAGTTGGAATTTTTTTAAGTATTCGAATTTAGGATATGCAAGATATTCTGTATCAAGCACTCTGAAGGTATACATTCCTGCCTTCGTTCAAACCTAGCATTTTCGGTTTTCCTGTATAAAAATTTTAAATATTAAAAATTAAAAATTAAAATCCCACCCCTTGCCACAATTTTAAATTAAAACTTATATTGCAAACAAACGTCTAAGTCTTAAACAAACCATCATCTGGTGGCTATGCAAATATTGTCAGCATTGTCTATCTAATGAATTTCTCCAACTCTTTAAATATTTATTTTGACAAACTTCCTCCAAGCTATACCTACCAGAATCTCATCCAATGCCAAGAAGTCTGCTTAGCTTCCTCAGAATAGAGATATAGATAAAGCCAACCCCATTATCCTTAATGCAGGTGGCATCAATAAAGTTGCTCCCCCATTCAAAAACCACTTCACTTAGCTATAGAGTCCATGCGTCAATTTAAAATGAATTTAAAATATTTATTTGCTTAAAGCTCACACTTCTACCATAAATATGTATCTATGCGACTGTATGAATACGAAACCAAAAAAAGGACATTTTAGTCATTTTATGTTAGAAAGGTATTATAGAAACATACCATCCTCATCAAATTGAAATGACATCAAACCTTAGTCTAAAATGTCTAGCTCGTATATAAGTTCGAGTATGTATGTAGAAATATGCAAATTTTATGCAATCCTTTACGTTTTATATGTTTTCCGAATTCGATTGACTTTTTAATGCCTCTAATTGATCCCTAACCTTATGTCGACTTAAAAATGGTTTTCACAATAGAGAGGAAATGGACTTTTAAATGGTCGATTGATAATGATGATTCCTCTACAATTGAAGCATACCAAAGTTTTTGTGATGTTCATTCAAAGTTTTGAAAGTAAATTAAATTAAATTAGGGTTAAAAAAGTTTATATCTTTGGGGAATTTTTATTTTTCATTAACACGTGCTAAGGATTTAATATTAGAAGTAAATTTTTTTTTTCAGAAAGTTAATGGCGAACTGTTTTTTTGGATTTTTTTCTTTTGAGATTTTAATCGTGTGTACATATGTATGTGCCTGTAAGACCTAAGAAATTTTAAATGCAATCTGAATTGGACGCCACTAGTTAGAAGAAATAGAAACATAGGAAAGAAGTTTTTTTTGGGATTGGTTGGTTCCATAGTAATTTATTTATGTGTGTCAAGTTAGCACTACCACTTCAAAATTTTAAAGAAATTCTTATTGGATTAATTGTCGTAAATTTGTCGTGAAAGAAAAAAATTTGTCGAGCTTGTTTTTTAAAATAAATAACCCCTGGTAATGCTAAGTTGACAGTCAAGTTAGCATCAGCACCTCTCAAAAACGGTGTATATGAAGTCAAAAAATAAAAATGGACACGCCATTAACTGTCGTAAATTTGTCGTAAATCAGTGGCAAAAGAAATACAATTCACTTCAGTTTTTTTTTTTTTTAATAATTAAAAGATTACTACCTAAACCACGATTTTTCATCAGCACTTCCATACTAAAAGTATGTGTTTTACTACTTTTTTTGCGATAAAATTTGTCAAAACAATTTTCGCTCGACGTCCTTGACTGAGTTGTGTAGTAAAATAATTTGTCGCGCGCCGATTTCTAACACAAAATTCCTACTTTATGGTAAACACATACTTTTAGTATGGAAGTGATAGGAGAAAAATCGTGGTTTATGTAGTAATCTTTTAATTAAAAAAAAATTGAAGTGAATTGTTTTTTCTTTCGCCATTGATTTACGACAAATTTACGACAATTAATGGCGTACCCATTTTTATTTTTTGACTTCATATACACCGTTTTTGAGGTGTGGTGATGCTAACTTGACTGTCAAGTTAGCATTACCAGGGGTTATTTAAAAAAAAAACAAGTGCGACAAATTTTTTTCTTTCACGACAAATTTACGAGAATTAATCTAATAAGAATTTCTTTAAAATTTTGAAGTGGTGGTGCTAACTTGACACACAGAATTTAATCAACGTCCAAATTTCAACACATCCTTTTTAACTAGATAGTATAAATATTTGTACAATCAAAATATTGTAAAAGGAAAACACAACATGAGGACCTAAATGTGTTCAAACTTCTAACGTTGCAGCTGACACACTTCGACCAGAGTTGGTCCCTTGTGTGAATCCTGAAATAATATCCCTATTCCTCAAACCATTTGGAGCTCCTAATGAAGCATTAGAGATTGTAGATGTCTATTTTGTTTAGATCGCTGAGATCTGAGAGAAACATTAAATAATATGAAATGAAGAATTTCCGTGTTTGACTCAGAATGTGAACCAAAATTCAGAGGCGGTTCAACAACTGTTTCCCGTTGTAGAAAATGCGATCTTATCTAATAATGTTACCCCTAGGACTATCAGAGCAGTTTTTAAGCCAAAATCTATATTTATTTCTCGCCTCGAAACTGATATAGGTCCAGAAGATATTGTTTCCTATCTGTTGGCCAAAAATTGTATACCTAACAGTAGCTCTTTCAAATGTACAAAAATTAGTAAATTGAATAGTTTCGTCTTTTAAAATAGTAACATAATCCTCTTTCTTTCATTCTATTTGTAATGTAGGTATTTGGCCTCCAGAAGCTCTTATTAAAGAATTCTCTAATAGGCATAAAAAAAGACACACACGTAATCCACCTAATAGTTCTTCTGCAAAAAACTAAGTAGGATCACCCTCTTATACCAAAAATGTAAGGGGCTTCGTACTAAAACCTCTGATATTCTTATTAATCCTCAAGCATTACCCCATGATGTCTTTGTTTTTACTGAAACTTGACTTAATCGAAGTTTTTTGGACACAGAACTTTTCAATCAAGAGTTCTTAGTTTATAGAAATGATCGTCACGATGACAAAACCCAAAGAAGTAGGAGATGGAGTCTTGATTGCCGTTCGTAATACATTTTTGTCCTCTGTTGTTGTCTTCCCTTTCAATCTTTGTATCGAACTGATTTGTGCAAAGCTTACTGTAGATACCAAATTCGTGTATATAATTAACGCTTATATTCCTCCAAAAAGTTCGGCTTTAGTTTTTGATGAACTTTCTTTGGCCATAGATTTTATAATTGATATGTCTTGTTCCAACAGTAATATCTTACTTCTGGGATATTTCAATCTTCCGCATATTGACTGTGTTTCTTCAGAAGATGAATCCTACTATGAACTTGCCTTAACTTCTTTACAATCTGAACTTCTTTTGCTAGATTATTTTAGCTCCACTGACTTACAGCAAATAAGCTGTATAAAAAACTCAAATAATCGAATTTTCGATGTAGTATTCTCTTCTGACGCTATTAATACTCTTGTTCTAGAATCTAATTCTGGGATTACAAATATAGATACATATAATCCACCCATGGATATTTTTTTTGACTTGAGCAGTCATCTTACTGAAAATAGTAACACTTATGACTGCTCGTACATTTTTGACTTCAAAAATGCAGGTTTTCGTTTGCTCTCTGAAAATTTAATTTCAAACGAACGTTTCGGAAAAACCGTTCACAACACACAACAACTTATTCAGTGCGTCAATGGAGACTTGTACTCTTTGGAATCGATACCGTTTTCTTGGTTTTGCGAAAGAGCTATTGTGTCACCAAAAAATACTTCAGTGGGTGAAAAAAATAACCATGTGCTCCTAAGTTTAAAAACAGAGTCATATCAATACAAAGCAATTGACAGTGCTGTCGATGACAATGACATTTTTTTTTTTTTTTTTTTTTTTTTTTTTTTTTTTTTTATTTATTTAGCTTTTATTTTTCTTAATATGGTTTTACAATAGTATCTGCGAAGCCGAAGCTTGTCTGCAGAAGAATATTTTTCAATTATATAAAAATAAAAGTAAGCAAAGTTTACGATTTTATATAAAGTTCAATTTTAAAGTTCCAATTTTTTTTAAATAAGTCTGGATTATAATAAATTATATATAAAATTTTAATTTGTAGAATTAATGAAAAATTTTTTTAATTCTTTCTTTCTTTTTTTAAAGTTTTGAATAGTGATAATTTCTCTCGGTAGTCCGTTGATTATACTTGGTACAATGTGTTCAAGTTTACGTCTTCCGTAGTTGTTGTAGTTTCTTGGTATCTGTAACATTCCTTGTGCACGTCTTCTCGTGTTGAGTTGGTGTTGGATTGGTTGCTTAAATCAGTTGTCATCAAAATATTCTATTATGGTAGTCATCTTAAAAATATTTTCAACTTGTAGTGGCTTAAAAAGTGTATCATATGATTGTCGATAGTTGTTGTTAATTAGTTTTATAGCTGCATTTTGGAGTTTTTGAATTTTGATAATGTGGGTTTTAGCTGCATTGCCCCAAGCTAGTATACCATACCGTATCCTAGATTCCATCAATGAGTAATAAACTTGTTTTAAAACATCGTGGTTAGTGTGGTATTTTAGATGAGATAGTGCAAATATCGCTTTCTTTAGGTCCATCCTCAATTTGTCTATGTGTTTTTCCCATAAAAAGTGACTGTCTATTATTACTCCCAGATACTTGTAGTTGCTTACTAATTCGATGCATTCTTTTTGCGTTTTAGGGCAGTCATCATTCTGTAAATAAATCCTTTGATTTGTTGGTTTGAACTGCGGACTTCTGATGTGCATCATTTTTGTTTTTATTGCATTCATTACCAAGCCGTTGTCGTGACACCATCTAACTGCCATGTTGAATTCTTCTTGAATTATCTTTCTTGCCGTATCAAGAGAACTATGGCGGACGACAAAAGCAGTATCATCAGCAAAAGCGAATGGAATACTCTGTTTGAAAAGTCGTAGCAGTTCGTTAGTGTATAAGACAAACAAAATTGGGCCCAGTTTAGATCCCTGCGGGACTCCATGTCTCATCACTTTTTTCTCACTCACAGCATCTTTGATTTTAACACAAAATGTTCTGTTTTGAAGATATTCTGTCAGCCAATCAACCATAGAGCCCCGAATTCCAATTCTTCTTAGAGCTTCAATGAGATTTGAGTGATTTAATGTATCGAACGCCTTACTGAAGTCCATGAAGATTACTAATACGTGACGTCTTTTATCTAAGCTTTCGTTGACACAATTCGCAAACTCACCAAGTAACTTTCCTGTATTTGTACCCTTCTGAAAACCGTACTGGCTTCTATGAATCAGTGCATATTTGTCAACAAAACCTTGCAACCTGTTGGCAATCACACCTTCCAAACATTTTTCAATAACTGGAAGAATTGATATAGGCCTATAGTTGTTTAGTTGGTCCTTTGCTCCTCCTTTGTAAATCGGCCTTAAAACTGCTGTTTTCAAGGTAGATGGAATTTTTGATTGAGTTATACTCAAATTAATTAATTTGCATAGAATAGGAGCAAAGACATCTTTATAGCTTTTTATATCGATTGCTCTGATTCCATCAAATCCTGGGGCTTTATTTTCTCCAAGTGTATTGAGAATACTTTCAATCTCAGTGACGTTAGTTGCATATGAAAATATTGAATTTTCCATTGTGTAATTGATGTTGTATGACGTTTTCATATTGCACTTATGAATTATTTTTTCTGTCTGAGAAGAGAAAAACTCCGACAATTCCATTGATAGTGTTGTCATATCTGTTTTAAAATTTTTTTCTAATGTTTCGTCGATATTTGCTTTCTTTCGTCCTAGTATTTTGTTAATGAGACCCCATGTTTTCCTCGAATCAGTCATAGTACATAGTAAACTACCGTCAAGAATTTCTAAATTCTCAGTTTTTTTCCCATGGTCAACTATATATTGCACTTTCAAGAGTAGGCTCAAAAAATAAACAATTTTTACTTCTTCATGAAAATGCTAAAACGGCTAACATTGTATACCCAGAAGCCTTAAAATAAAACAAATTTAATATGTTCTAATATCTAATTTTTTAAAAGAATTTATGGAACAACATCAACTCTTTTATTTGTCTACGGTAAGATTAAACATATTATTAACTTTTTACTAAAAATATGACACCAATCACAGAAAAGGCCTTAGTTGATATAACATTTATAGTTAAACTAATTATTCTTAGCCTTTGCGAAGCATCGCGAGCACGGGTCTGCTAGTGTTACACAGTCTAGTTAAGAATTAATTGACCTCTGTGCCAAATTTTATAACAATCTCTCCAGCAGATTAATTCTGCCAAATATCCAAAAAATCTAACGTCCACATTTAGAACATTTAGAACATTATTAGAATAGGATATGTAATGCAATATGTAATGTAATTATCATTTTACAAAACAAGATTATAATTATTATAAACAAAATAATAATAACAAACAATTGGAGTAGGTATAGTCACCAAATACGATAACTAAAACATTTCTTCCATGTTTTGCTTAAAAATAGCCTTTTTAAGGCTCAAATGACAACAAGGTGCCCCACTGTTTTTACAGACTATAATCTTTAATGAACCAAAGAATTTAAGACTTTATCGTTTCTCTTAACGATAGTTCCTATAAACATTTTATTAATTCGTTTTTTTTTTTTTTTTTACAACATAACAACATTTTCTTATATCACTATTTTTAATTGTTCTCTTGTGGATTACACTTTTGTGGGGCACTGCCTTCACCGCCACTACCACCACCTTCACCGCTACCACCGCCACCGCCTATGATTCCAATAATATCAGCCAAAGTATAACCTTCCAAAGCCTCATTAACATATTGCAATGTATATTTTTCGATAGTGTTTGTTATAATTTCCTGGTTATCATTTATTCCAAGCGAAATCAGTTCTTCCAGCAATTCGTTCATCTTTCTATTGCCAAATCCTTCTCCAAGAATCCCATCAATATTCGAATCAACATTGCCAAGCGTTATAACAATTTTGCACGACTTAATTTTAATTCCTTTGAGGATTGAATATTTAATTGTACCAGTGATTTCTAGGTCCTGCAATTCCATTAAAAAATTTCCCTTTCCTTTGATTTCTAGGGTGAATCCGTAAGCCTTTGCCAAAGTTTCCAAATCATACAAACTCTTAGCCAAAATGCTGGGAAAATTGATCTTGAAAGTAATCTTGCTGAAGATAACGTTTATCCTTACGTCGAGAATTTCGAACTTATTAAGATTGTCTATGCGTGCATCGTTAACTTCTCCATCAATCCTTAAAAAAAAAAGGAAAACTGATAAAAATACACTATTCATTCTGAAGAAAACAAACCTAAGGGCATCAGTTTTAAAAGCCAGTTCTTTGTGTTGAATTTTCAATGGAGCAAGTGGTGGGATGCCATATTCGGGGTATCCACATGGCATTTGTTCTCGGAATTTTTCCAAAGCATCAATAGCTTGACTGGAAATACTTCTTGCCAAACCTTAGAAAGATACAAACAAAATAGCTTATATTTACACAGTCGAAATTTTTTTTTGAACAAAATTCTTTAAAATTACCAGCACGGACATCAATCCTCTCGCCAGAAACAACAGCGCTGATCGTCACCAATACAACAATTAAAAGCTTCATGTTCTTGGCTAGTACTAACCTATGTGACGGCAGCAACTGAGACTTTTATAGAATTCGCCTGCCCAATCTTATCAGTAGATTCTTAATTTATCAGTCGGATTATTGGTCATTTGGCTTCAAATCAGAATAAGTATTATTAACGTTGATTTGTGCTTAAGCAAGTTATATTATAGAAACGGCTTCTGATAGGCAGGTGTGTGTTTATAACGACTGGATGAGTTTATGTGGGGTATTAGGAAATACCATGGATAATACAACTTTCAAAAAAAAACATTAAAAACCAAAATATTAGAAGTTGGTTGGGAGGTACTTTAACAAAACAATAAACTCCCAACTAGCTTAAGTCATATGGCCAGGTGTTGAAGCTTGAACTCTGCAACCCTATTTATTGGTCAATATTGTCTGGCGGCTTACGAAGAGATGGTTTGATAATGCTTATTTAACTTCAAGGTTTTCTAATGATTACACAAATTATTTATTGATTTTGGAAATTTCTGTTATAAAAGTTGCTCCAACCATTTCTAACTGGCTCAAGTTGACAATGGATACTTAAGCAAAATCTAGATAAAGTAGCTATAGCGCTAGATTTTTTATAGAAATAGCTTTTTGAAAGTATCTAAAGCTAATCTACTGCACCCATATTAAAATCACGATTTACTGGCAGTTTATTTTTAGCTCATAGATTTATTTTTATTAATTAAATGTTATCTCTCCGATTAATTTAAATTCTATGGTTTAAAACAGTTGTGGATAAGATTTTTATTATTAGTAAGTCTGATATAGTGTTAGCTTGATTTGCAGCATAAACTTCAACTTGTTTCATTGAACATAACTTATGCTTGAACATTTTCGTAAAGCTAGAACTATTTCAATATTCTTTGAACTTTTATTCTTCAAGATTTGATTAGATCTTTTTCGTAGAATTCTTTTAATTAATTATGGTGGGAATAAGCCTCAGTGTCGAAGTTCATAAAAGACACCATGATAGATTTCCACGACTGACAGATATATACCATCAGATCACAATGGTCCTATTGTTATACAGGGTGCCTGGTAAACAATGGATAGTCCTGAAACGGCGGCGCGGCGTAATGTACACCTTATGACTGCTCTGAAACCGAAAATAAAAGAGGCTATCTCAAAGGGTACTCAAAATATGTGCCTTTTTCGTTCAGTGTATTTCTTTCTTACTTGCTTTACGTTTTTGATTAACACTATACCGGATGAATTCCTTCTTCCCAAAACATAATCGGTAGAAAATGTTTATAGCTCTTGGATTTTTTTGTTTAAAAAAAATTTTATTTGTTTTTAATTGAAAAAATTGGACAAAAAAAATATAAATGACAAAGTTCAAGCATCTGTGGTATAAACAAATTCTAAGTGGAAAACTCTTTAAATAAAATGGACGACTGGATCGCACGAACTTGCTTTTGTTCGATCACAGCGTATACAAAAAATTTCTATTAAAAATCTAAATATATTTTTAAAGTCGTTTTTTACTTAATTCTTTATATATACAAAAAAAAAAATGGTATGACAATCTTAAATATTTAATAATATAAACTTAAAAACGAAAGATTAAATCGGCTTAATCAAAGAAAAAATAATTTAAAATTCGGAAATAAATACTTAAACTAATTTGACCTCAAAAAAAAGAACTCCATTTTATTTCTTGGATAAATTTGAATTTATGAGAAAAAAATTAAATCTGTGCAGCGGTTTTTGAGAAAGAAAAATTTTAACTTTTTGAAAACATTTTTCAAAAAAAAAATCTAAAACACCAATTCATAGGTATTCAGCAAATACGTACATATGTACATATGCATAACTATAATTTTTGGAAGCGATTCAACCCACCCGTTTGGGCTGTAGGTGTCTGTACATACATACAGGCAGACTGACAGACTGACAGACTGACAGACTAACAGACTGACAGACTGACAGACTGACAGACTGACAGACTGACAGACTGACAGACTGACAGACTGACAGACTGACAGACTGACAGACTGACAGACTGACAGACTGACAGACTGACAGACTGACAGACTGACAGACTGACAGACTGACAGACTGACAGACTGACAGACTGACAGACTGACAGACTGACAGACTGACAGACTGACAGACTGACAGACTGACAGACTGACAGACTGACAGACTGACAGACTGACAGACTGACAGACTGACCGACTGACAGACAGACATACATACGGACAGAGTTTTTAGATCATCTTTTTTCGTCTTCGCTATCATCGTAATGTCATGTTTGATTGTTCTCTCAAATTTTTTTTTTTCGGCGAATGCACAACTTTCCTCATAGTACCTAATCGCAAGTGAAAAATACACTGAATGAAAAATGCACATATTTTTAGTAGCCTTTGGGATAGCCTCTTTTATTTGCGGTTGCAGAGCAGTCATAAGGTGGACTATACGCCGTTTCAGGATTATCAATTGTTTACGAGACACCCTGTATAGTCATTAAGCATTCCTTCTTTAAATATTTTTTAAGCTGATGATTGATCAGCTTCCATGATTTTGGAATTGACGATTGTACAAGAGGAAAGGCGTAAGGCCATTTGTTGTTAAAGGGCTGGACAAATATTGTTTTCCATCCACTGCGGAAATAGATCCAGTAAATCAGGACAGATGTTTCGTATGTTTCTAACAAATCATTATCTTTTTGTATTATGATATTTTATACTAACTTGATTTAAAGTTATCGGAGTAGGTTTTTCCTCTGATCTTTAAAAATGCTTCGAAAATACAGGGCTCTGCTGATTTGAGGGTTAAATGACCTAAAGACTTTTTCTAAAAATAATTATTTTTCAACTTTTAATGTTTATGAATAAAAGCATTCTTTTTGGTCGTCGATCTGATGTAACCTAAAAATTAACAAAAATGTTTTCAATTTTTCTCTTTTCAGGTGAGCTTTAATTTGATGCATAGAATTTCCTTGTTTTTTTTTTCCAAACATCAAAGGTATCAAAAATATTTATATTTTCCTAATATCCAAATTTAAAATCATTCTTTGATTAGTTTAATATTAAAAAAAAATATTTTTTAACCTAAGATTAAAAAATAAAAATCACCTAATTTTACCAAATTGATTTCAATACCTAAATATTTAAGTCAATCGTGTCAGCTGGTTACAAAATCAACAAATACCTATATGTGTTCATTGCACTCAATTTTTGCTTTCCAGTCAAAGTTGAACCACCTATCAGGATTTTTTGATTTTATTCAATTAAATCCAATTATTCCATTTACGTAACAGGCATATAAGGAATTCAAATAGGTTGTACGTTCTTGATCACATCGATAAGAAACCTAAAGGCCTTTCTTTTTTGCCTGGTTACTGCATTACATAAGGTAACACATATTTAGTATTTAATGCTGACTATGTAAACCACATGATTGTACAAATTAATTATTTTTATTTTTATAATTTACCAAACATCACCTTTAATTCGTAAAAAAAAAACAATTATTATTTTAATTAAAAATCGATACACGATTTTCAAGTTCAATGATCTAGGCCAATCATTGATTTTGTTGCGAAACTGCACCTTGAAGAAATCATTTTTTTAAATCAAAATTAATCAAAAAAAGTATGTAGATACATTTGTGTGATATACCTACATAAATGTATCTACATACTTTTTTTTTTATTAATTTTGATTTAAAAAAATGTTCATAATCCAAGAGTTCAATATTTTTGTATTTTTTTTAATTTAAGTATATTTTTAAACTGATACATATTTGTTTATAATCTAGCCTTTTTTTTATAACATAGTTAAACAAATAAGTGCTTATCCCGATTGGTTTAGAAGAGTCTATAATCTTGAGGACGAGTCTAATTTATAACAGTTCTTCTTCGCCTATAAAAGTGTTGCACATTAACCTCGCTCGCGCGGTTGGGGAACCGCACAATGAAACAAATAATTTCCGGAAGTGAAATGCCATTTTTACCCTACGAAATATATTAAAATCTATACGACTTCTTCGAAATTTATAACCAACTTAAAAAAAAAAATATTTGGCATACTCCCCTTTTTAAAGCTGAACCCTAAAAGGTATGGCAAACGTAATGCCATAAATGTCTGTTATTTTGTTAGAAGTGAGCTCTATTTTCACATAAAGTTTTACATATATGAAAATCCTGGTGAAAATTGGTTAGTTAGACATTAGGTTGAAAAAATGATATCGGTCTTGTGTGGATGCTCATTTCTACTCCTCATACGCTATTTTGAAATATTTTTTGCAAAACATATGGTTCCGAATTGGTGATTTCTTCTTCATTATTGGTTTACCAGACTTGCAAAATTTGTGATTTGGTGTGATAAAGGCTAGGTCTGCCGAATCCCCAAAAAGGGCACTTGATAGTCAGCCGGTTAAAATTGCTACATATGCAGCTTTTCACCGAAATTCGATCTAAATGCTGATTTCAAATTGCACTTGTCAATTTGTAGGCTTTTTCATCATTCATCAGCCACAACGTCATCAGCAACAGTAGCGATATTCTCTTTTGAACAAAAAATATTTCTAAATACAGGGTGTCCGCCGGAAAGGTATATTACTTTTTGTTCGCCATTTTGGTAAACATAAGTCTTGACAGTTCATATTTGGCAGTCGTGAAGTAGACACGTGGCAAATTTATTATGGAAAAACATTTTACCAAAATCAATCATCGATTACTGTGACGATGAGAAAGTAACGTGAAATTTATGGGAGAAACAACGTACCAACAAAACGCAATATTTATCGTGCAGTGAATGATTAAAAAAAAGGCTCTGTAGGTGATATAGGCCCAAGCATGGACCACAACGTACTGCAAGATCAGCTGAAAACATTAGTGCTGCTCAAGGAAGTGTTCAAAACAATCCATCAACCTAAATTGGACGCCGGCCGGCGCCGTGCCCAGGAGCTTGGTCTTCAAAGAACAACTTTGGCCATAATTCTGCACAAAGATTTGCATTTGTTTCCATTTATAACATTCAGTTGAAACAAGAGCTTCTTCCACAAGACCATTTTCGCCGCCGTACATATACCAACAAGATGTTACAGCTAGCCCATGACAATCCCGATTTTCATGAAAAAATCATAATGGGTGACGAGGCACATTTTCATGGATATGTGAATAAACAGAATAGTCGGTTCTGGGCAATGTAAAACCCTCAAATTATTCATCATTCCCCTTTTAAAGTTACAGTCTGGTGTGCAATTTGGTCAGGATTAATACGGCGTAACGATAACTGTGAATGGGGAGCGATATCGTGATATGATTGAAAACTTTTTAACGCAACAACTGCATGCTTTGCGCTGGATTAACATGTGGTATCAACAAGACGGTGCAACATCGCATACAGCCAGGATTACGATGGAATTACTGCGAGACCCTTTCCAACAACAAGTTATTTCAAGAAATCGTGACGTTGATTGGCCTCCAAGGTCGCCTGTTTTGACTGCTCCGGACATCTTTTTGATATCTGAAAAGAAAGGTTTATGCAAACAAACCAGAAACGCTTGAGGAACTCAAACAAAATATTTGTGATGAAATTAATGAAATACCGAGTGAAATGTTTGAGAATGTAATGAAAAATGTGCTCAAAAGGGCTCGCATTTGTGAGACTAACAGAGGCGGAAATTTACCTGATATTGTATTCCATACATAATTGCTGACATTAATTAAAACATTTATCAATATAAGATCCATTTTTTTTTTCATTCAGTAACGTTGATAACAGGGAGTAACACAGTACATTCAGTCCTTAAACTGTCATAAAAATTTACTTCGCAGAAATCCCAAAAAGAATCAGTTCTAAAACGTCTGCAATGGAAGAAGTTCTTCGGACGTACAAAATCATTGTATGAGATTAATCAACAACGGCAAATAAGAAATAATTAGAAGTATTAGACTTTAGAGTTTACATTGAAAGACTTGCTAAATAATAATAATCCATTTGGTGGAACATTAGTTGTTACTACTTGGCGGAGTTGTAAAAGAATGCAATCATTTTGGAATTTAACTCATTTAATTTATCTCCAAAAATATTTTCACTTTGAGACTTCAACTTTAAAATATGAAATCACCATTAATTTTGAATTCATTGATTGGGAATTCATTTTAGTTAATTCAATGAGTGCATTCAAATGAATGCAATCTTCTGTCATTTCAGTGACGTCATTGAAGTCTTTTTAAAGTCATTGAAGTCAAAATCAATTGAAGTCATTTTGAAGTCATTGCAGTCCTTTTTAACTATTTTTACTTCAACTGTGAATAATAATAGATACTTTAAATAAGCTTACCATTTGTTATTAAAATAAAATGCACGGCTGGATCGCCCGATATCTATGAAATTTATTTTGTTCATAAACGACTCGACAGATTTTGATCAAATATTTTAATAGGAGGTCCTTCAAATTATAAATAATACTGCATACCAAAATTTTTCAAAAATATTTTTTTTTTTGGAAAATTCAATGTTTCGAAAACGGTTGGATGATTTTTTGTTGAGTCTTGTTTTTAAGTTTATATTATTAAATATTCAAAATTGCCATACCAAGTTTTTTTTAGAAAAAAAATTTTTAAAATTAAATTCGGAAATATATTTAGATTCTCAATAGAAACATTTTGCATACGATGTGATCGAACATAAGAGCAAGTTCGGTAGATCCAGTCGTGCATTTTATTTTAATAACGTATAGTAAGCTTATTTAAAGTATTATTATTCATAGTTGAACTTAAAATAGTTAACAAGTACTGCAATGACTTCAAAATGACTTCAATTGATTTTGACTTCAAAATGACTTCAATGACTTTAAAAAGACTTCAATGACGTCACTAAGCAGAAGATTGCATTCATTTGAATGCAATCATTAAATTTACTAAAATGAATTCCCAATCAATGAATTCAAAATGAATGGTGACTTGATATTATGAAGTTGAAGTCTTTAAGTGAATTCATATAATTGAAGTCAATATGAATTCCTGTGACTTCAATGAATGCATTCCAAAATGATTGCATTCTTTTACAACTCCGCTACTTGGTGACTTCCGGCAAATGCTTTATCCAGTTGTATATCACTCAACACCAGTTGATTAATTCCTTGCAATTTTAAACTTTAGCAAATCAAAAAATAAGGATTTAGCGTCGAAAGATTGTAATGAACTGTTTCTTTTTTACTAAATTTGTTTTAAAAATGAAGAAACTCTTCCGCCTATTCCCACTAAGATATATAATATAATAGATAATGACGTCACCAAAAATTAGTAGTAATTATTATTTTCGTTCACAACCTTTCAGTTCACACTTAGCAATGACTGAAAATTATGCATCAGGAGTTTCGATGACTAACGAAAATTACCCTTTCGAATACACTTAAAGTCGTTAGTTAATGGTAAATTTGATTCACTCGATCAGTTAAAGTTTGACTATCGCCAGGTTAGATCGATCCGGTCAATTTTAGCTTATATACTTGGAACTTCTAATGCAGAAGAAGGTAGGCGATACAACCGTGCAACAATTTCTTGATACGACTCTGCCCTAAAGCGCGCGGTAAGGGGACTAGCTCGAAGATAAATGTCCTAATTGTCAACAGGGGCTTGGTACCTGCCGATCCATTCTAGACAAAGGTTTAGTTCTAAGAGGAGCAGTTCACCCGGTACCGGAAATCCGAATACCTCAATGCAGAGAATCTAGAAATTAAACCAGAAACTGCATATAACCAGTAATATCCTGAACTAGGACGCTGTGTACCAGTGTACCAGACCGAAGACCAACTGTGACCAGAAATTGTTAACAAAATTTCGTTTGATGTTAAACAGCTGTTTTTAACAAAGTAGAACACAAGTTCCAACTGCTGAATAATTAATACTCGTAACTTGAGTCCAGAAGCAAAAACTAAACATATAGAAACATCATATACATCACCGCCAATTCTTCAGTATACAGTTATTAGCGCCCGCATGCAGAAGGAAAGACTTTCGCTAGAGACTACGTTGTTTATTTTGTTTTTAATTGTTACTTACTCTGACTTAACAAAAACAATATTCATTTATCCAGCTGGCCAATTATATTATAAATTTAATTTAATTGACCTATAAATGTTTTAAAAGCCATAAACTGAACAAACAAAAAAATACGCTAAACATGTATCAAGGCCCTATTAACAATAAAAATGTGGAATTTTCATTAGACGAACTTTACAAGCCCCTGGCCGACATTTGATAATAATTGATATTGTTGGACAAGTCACATTAAATTTTACAATATCACAGCTTACGATCTTGAAGATTTCGCAGGATCAAAATTTACTGCATTATCAATAAAGTTGTAAACAAACTCTGATTTATAATTTGATTATTTATATTCCTTTCGAAACAAAACAACTAAATATGTGACATTCATTTTAAAAATTAAAAAAAAAAAGATAAACCTCTTTAAACTTGATTTCTTGGGGGTAAATTGTGCCTTAGATAAAATCAAATTATTAAACTTTTTTTTTCAAGCGTCAAAATTAAAAATAACAAAAATATGTCGAAATATGGTATAAAACGATAAGATTTTAACAAAAGCAATATTGATATTTATCAGAAATTTCTATAAAAGGTTGACTCTCTGTTGGAGGTAACATTAGTAAAGAATTTTATACCAAACCATGAAAAAGAGCTTTGTAGCCCTTTTCTTACTTGCCATCCCCGTTGCAACAGTTGACAGTGTTTCTCCAATCGACAAATCGAAGAAACATTCCGACGAAACCTTTAATTTAACGGAGAACTGGACGGATTTTGTGTTCGATGAAGTTTCCACTCATGGCTGGATCTTGAATAATGAAGGAAAGAAGGCTTTAAAAAACATCATCCTTATGCTGCCTTGTGGATGGCCAGAGTATGGGATCCCACCTTTGGCTCCCTACACCGCTGAAGAACTGATCATTGCCTACAAGAAGACTTTAATTGAGTGAGTCTTCTTCATCAAATCAAATCGTGGTACCTAATTGACCTTATATTTTCTTTAAATATGTATAGACTCTTGACAAAATTGATTCACTTTCGAGTCGATGGCTTGGACATTATGCTGATCAATAATCTCAAAATCAGTTACATTTTCGGCAAACAAGTCAAGTACAGCATAACTTTACCGAAAATTGTGCTCACTGGCAAAATTGAGTCGGAGGTATTGCTGGATTTTATGCTGCAATACGGTATCAAAATCCATTATACTGGTGAAGGAAATTTTGAATTGATCCTGGAAAATATAACTATTGATAGCTCGTTCAAATACAAAACGCCCTTCATTTTCGGAAGTGTCATGATCTACGATTTAATTACTGTAGTCTCGCTGGAAAATGTTATTTCAAAAATCGACTTTGTTGGTACTGTGAAAAAACTGAATGATCTTTTGAATTATAAAATGGCGGATTACCTTTGGAGGATAGTAAATTATAATCAAAATCAATTGAGTGATATTATTGGAGAGTATGTTGTTCCATTGGTCAATAAAAAAATGAAGGGGCACAAAATTTGGTATTTGATTGGAAAAATTGGTGGAAGTAATAAAATTTGTTATCCACCACCAATTCCATGGGATTCGAGTGATAATAAAGTCTTGTGAAATAAAACCTGTGATCGTTATGTACCTATATTGTTTTTGTTTTGAGTTTAGTGGGTGATTGCTTGGTATATAAAATTCATTCCTCAACTTGACAGTTGTATCTGTCAAACCAGTTGTCAAATTGCAAACTATCAGTATCAGTTTGAATTAGTAGTCTTTGAGAGAGAGAGAGAGAGAGATAGAGAGAGAGATAGAGAGAGAGATAGAGAGAGAGAGAGATATAGCGAGAGAGAGAGGTAGAGAGAGGTAGAGAGATTGGAAAGTGGAAAGGATAGGCCACGTTCTTAAGAAATGTGGAACATTTTTTGTCGTTATGTGGTTACATAGGGTACATTCAATATTTTCGACGGGTCCATATGACATATCGCATAACCGAATAAGTTCATCTCTGGTTTTAAAAATAGTTGAGATCGTTGGAATGGAATGCCGACCCTGAAAATAATTATTTACATTCAGTTTTTGTATGATTACATACTTGCTTTTTAAAGCCATTTTTCGTATCATTTGATGACTTTGAATGCCCAACAACAACTTGAGTGTGCTACCACCAAGTTTTTTCTCAATTATTTTTGGCTGGAATTATAGCTATTTCACGACCTGCCAAGGTCGATCATCAGATTCCTTTGCTCTAGTGGTGAAAAAGTAGACCAGCACCACTAGAGCAAAAGAATCTGATGATCGACCTTAACAGGTCGTGAAATAGCTATAATTGCAGCCAAAAATAATTGAGAAAAAACTTGGTGGTAGCACACTCAAGTTGTTGTTGGGCATTCAAAGTCATCAAATAATTATTTACATCTAGGTTGTGCTGCCGTTTTTTGAACATATTTTAGTCAAGCTGCATTACGCCATTTGTGAAAAGTCTGTAAAACATGTCTGCTCTATTCTGTCCAGCATCACTTGAAAGTTTTCTTCCCAAGTAATCAAATCACTCTCCACTATCTGCACGTTGTGTTGGACCTCCATGCGCAACCATTCTACGAAAAAATTTGAGTTTTCCAGTTGCTTTGCAATGATGTTGGGCACTCGATGGTTTCCAAGGGCCATCACTCTAAGGATGTAGTTGAAATGCAACTTGAGCGAAAAGATATAGAGAGGCGGAATACTTGTTTCCAGGAGCAGCATTTCTGAAGATCATTACTTTTGATTATTATGATTGCTTGGTTTTGACCATGAGACTCAAAAAAGCGCACTATAACTGTAGTCTATTTTAAATCATTGGTAACATTTGTATAGACTCCGCAAGAATGAAGATGTCATCCGCGTACATCAATGCTTTTATTTTGAAACCAGCAAACTTGATTCATCCAGGAAAAGCAGATGGAATGTTATCAAGAAAGAATGAAAATAGTAGTGGACTTAGTAGACATCCTTGTTTGACTCCTGTTGTCGTTCAGAACCAGTAAGATACTACATTTGCGTCCAACACTGTTGCCATATTAATTTCGTAGAGGTGTTTTAGTACGGTAAGCATTCTTGAATAGATTCCTAAGCAGCTAAGTTTTGTAAAAGAGCGCGTTCCTGTTGATTGAGTCGATTGCCGCTTTAAAATCGGATACGTAATGCGAATAACTTCTTTCCCTTTTCGAGATATAATTTGGCTCTGCATGCCAGTGAGAAAATATGCTTTATCAACCATTGAATATTCTTTCCTAAACCCTTTTTGAAACTGGCAGATTAAATTGTTTTGCTTGTCAATCTTTCTCTGATGATCGGCGGAAAATATTTTCATGACGTGTTGATGTATGATATAACTCGGCAGTTATTTAAGTCGTTCGAATCGCCCTTTTTAAAGAATGGGAAAAAAATATTTTTACGGAAGCTTTCTGGCACCTCAACAATTCTAAATATACAGGCAATTGTGTGCAGTAGTTAGTTTTTCTATAAAGTTTTCGGTGGTGTTGATGGAAAATTTATGTGGCACTTTATCTTCCCAGGAGCCTTGTTGACCTTAGCTCGGTGAATAGCCCTGGTTACTTTATCGCCTGAGTATCTATCACGATCAAGAGCATCATCTTGAAAGTATGGATATGCGTATAGGATTTGGTTTTGGCTTGTCCGCGAGTTTAAAAGTTCTTCGAAGTCGTTTGCTAAAGGCTTAAATCATTTCTTATGTTTTTTTTGTTTGCAAAAGGCACGCCATTTAGAGAACGAGCTACCAAAAATATCTACTGTCTCTTACTTCCGCTAGATTTTGCATAATATATTGAGAGTGATTTACTTGCTTTATTTTATATGTTCTTTTGCAGTGTTGTGTTTACTAACTTCTTGGTATATTTTTTTCGCATAATTTGAATTTTCCGTTCACAGGAGTCTTAGAAATTCAAAGGATTTCGCCCTAGATGTTTCACATCACGCGTCAAACCAGTTCTTTCTATTTCCTGTTACGAGTTGACTGATGGTTTTGGGGCCTCTGAAATACAAGCCATTGGAATATCTGTTCCAGCACTTGAATTTTAAATTTTAATTTTTAAAAATGTTGTTATTTACCGAACCCACTACATGTGAGAGTTTTTCCATTGAAATCGGTAACAGTTTCATTCCGGTGATATTTTTCATATATTTCAATTCGTTAAATGCTAACGTGAACAATCTTTATAAGAACTTTGTTCAGGTGTGTTATCAGTGTATTGGTTTTTTACAGGTATTGGTAGGCGAATACGAATAAACAAGCTCTTCCACGTTTAAGTTTTTCAGGCATACCAACCATTCCTACGCACCTGGCAATAACCTAATTGTCGAACAAGAATTTCCTCAAATTAATGTAAAGTGTTCCAATAGCTCTTTGTTCGAATCCTATAGTCTCGCACATTTATATGATTTTCTCCCGTTTCAATGAACGTTGGTATGTATTTATAGTGATGACATAAACTTACGAAAAAATTTCTGTCAGCTGACATTTAAACCGAGGTTTTATCGGAAAATTGTGTTTAGCAATTAGGTTCACTTTATGCTCAATTGTTTATACCCCATAGTTTCGTGAGTTCTGTGGGCTGTTGGACGTGGATGGAATTATCATACTAGTTTCTTTTTTTAAAAATGAGGCTAATCAGCGCCAGCGCGTTGAGGTCAAAAGTTGCCGACTTAGAGCCATGACTAATCACTTTTTGATTCCCCCAAATGAATATCATGACAGCGGAAGATATTTGATTCACTCAGGAATATGGTACATGCCATACAGACAGCAAGCAATACAAATCAAACATTTGATGAATCAGTCGATGAACGCTTTATTTCGCTTCACATCTAAATTGTCTTCCTAGGCCATTCGATTTGACGCAGTTACATTCATGTTTTAACACAACTTCAATAGAAACCCACCTCGAAAAGTAATTCTTCGGACAAAAAAAAATTCTATACACTTTTATTGAGCATTTTTATTAGTAACTCATATAATTACCAAAAACTAGAAAATTGAAATGAATCAGCCAATCAAAGACCATACAGTTTTCCCATTCAGTTTTTTATTGGCTAGCGGAATCAAAAAGTCCTGATTTGAACGCACAAAACTCGACGCCAAGTTCCTCCAACTTATCATTGATCACTTGATTCAACATACTCTTACCAGCATTTCCACCAATATTTGTGAGAAGATTCTCCAACGCAACGCTTCCTTCAAAATTATAAATCGAAATACTGCCATGCACAAACGGCATTGTGTACTTGAAATAACCATCAAATGTCAAATTCTCTAGTATAATCTCAAAGTTTCCTTTGCCATAATGACGAACGCTAATTCCGAATTCTTTGATCAAATCGAAGGTAGAATCGCTGGCATACTTGCCATTTACAACGATCCTAGGGAATGTAAAGTTATACTTGATGTTCTCTCTGAGGACTTATGTGATTTCGAATTGATTTATCATCAGATCATCCAATCCTTCAATGCGGATGTGCTCTAAATGAGCATTGATTCTGGAATGAAGCAAATGTTTTTCTGGTTAAATATTTTCAGTTTGTTTTTTGTCAAGAATACTTCACTCACTCAGCAAAGGACTCTTTGATTTGATACACGAATTCTTCCTTGACAAACGGAGCTAAAACAGGAAGTCCAAGTTCTGGAAATCCAATTGGCATTTGACTGAGAAAGTTTTCGATTGCATTTTTTCCAATCGAACTTAGACTCCTTCCATTGATACTTCTGCCTAGAAACAATAAGTTTTCAAATTATTTTTGCCTTTCGAAAGATGTTGTATGTTTTGTACCTTCTATAAATATCCTTTCAATGGCTTCCTCGACTTTCGAAGCGTTTAAAGAAGATTTTGGAATGAATTCCTTCGGTAAAACACCAGCACTTGTCAAAACCAGCGCACTTAAAAATATCAGAATTATTGAATTCATCTTGAAGTTCAATCGAAAAATAAGTGGAACTCAGGTAGGGGAGTCTGGTTTTATTGTGAACAAATTTTTCTTATAATCAATTTTTTTAAAACTAATATATCTTTTGAAGGTTGTTTTTTAGTTAATAATAATTAAATAGATAACGGAAATACTTTTTTTCTCAAAATCAAATTTTTTAATCGATGCGGTTTTCCCACGTTTCTAGATCTATAACTTTTTTTCAATTAAATAATCTAAATGTCTAGAGATTAGCCGTCATTGTTAATTACGTCGTGCGATAACATCTAGCACTTTTGACGGATATTCTCTTTGAACGCTTCAAGACAATGTGGTTTTGTGATTTTGGAAAATCTAAAAGAAAGAAATTTGGAGCAGGAAAGTCTTGCAGGCCAGTGCAAACTGCCAAAACGACCGATCGGAAAACGCAAGCCCCAGAAATGATCTCCCGTAAGCGGTGTGTGTGAAAGTAATATATTAAACAGAACATAAACTTTTTCCGAAGCATAATTCTGAAAATATCTGATTTCTTAGACATTTTTTTAGCCATCGATATTGTAACCATCCTTCATTGAAATTTTACAGTAAATGGCTTGACGGATAAGGGCAAACTATATTTTGTGCGACGAAGTTTCAAATAACAACCATTTGCTTAAGATCACAATTTTCCGAAGCAGTGAAAAATCTGAAAATTTCTACAACGCTGCTATCCAGAGTTTTTCTTTTTTTAACCGCTCTTGTATTTTTAATTATTTTCCTTTGACAAAAAAAACTAAAAATACGAAGACTTTATACGGAACATTGAACCGTTTATTATTATTTTCCATTCAGTCAGTCATGTTACAATTCATTAATTTGCGACAGTAAAAACTAGTTGATTATGGCTCTGTATCACTCGCCATCACCAGTCACAGTAACATTCTGAAAAAAAAAATAGAATGCTCGACTGGGCGCTGGAGTCAAATTGCAGGAGAATTTTGGGGACTACAAATTTATCTCCAGCCATAAGAAAAAGATATAACCTTTGCCTTCTGAAGAGTAGGGATAATATCGAAAATTTCTTATAATATCATTAATTTTAATTACAATAGGCTAAAATGTAACAGATATTAAGAATATTACTAGTTAATTAAGGCTTTTTGTATTACTTGCTAACTAAACTAATGGTATTTATGCAAAGATAGAACAAAAAAGGCTTTTTCTTGGAAAAAATACTTTTCATTTTTTTACAAAAACTAAGATAAATTTTATCATTCGGTTTTCTGTTTTTTTATTAAAAATTATTAAGAGCATTACATTTTGAAAACAAAAATTATACTTAATTACATAAAATTTTGCAATACATTTGTTTGAAAATTAAAAAAAAAAATTTTCTTCAAAATTTCTAGTTTGTACTCGTAAGTAATTTTTCAAAAACCTAGCACAAATTAATTTAAAATGAAAATTAAAGAAGAGATTTCTGGCTTTCCAAAAATGTATAGCCATGGCATTGTAGGTTTTACCGTTGTTTTTAAATAATTTTTTTTCTGTTTCAAATCAATTCTTGAGAAAATTGTCCCTCCCGGCTAAACGTGGGGAAATAGACCCTCCTCCCAAACGATTTTTTTCTTGGCTAAGTCCAACCTACACGTCCTAGCTTTTTGTCGCACCTTATACCAATCACCCTTCACCCTGTATATAGGTACAAAATATAAAAAAATATTTGCATGGCAATTTTAAGCCTGTAATAATATAAACTTAAAACATGTTTTCAAAAAAATCATCCACCCGTTTTCGAAATCTTGAATTTTCAAAAACAATTTTTTTTTTTCAAAAAATCCGCAAAAATATTTTTCGAAACTATTATACAGTATTACTTAGAACCCGAAGGACTTCCTGTATAAATTTTTACTTGCGATATACATAGGTAGGTCCTATAGGGCAAGTTTTGCATTTGGAAAAAAAGTCGAACTCGAGATCTTAATCAAAGTTGACATTGCGATGATAGAGAACACCATAAAAGTGGGTCCTGCAATTCCGTCTGTCTGTAGAACGCCCTACAGCCTAAAAGGCTGAACCGATTTTGTTCAAACTTCTTGGTGGTTAGGCGTTTAAGGTGATTGTCCAAAGAGATTTTTTAATCGTTGTTTTAGCCCCAAAAATACATGTACTTGCCATACAAATTTTTCTACCATCTTAATTTTCTCAAAAACTGCTCTAACGATTTTGATAAAAATTGATGTGTACTATACTCAGTTTTTGTATGATTACATACTTGCTCTTAAAGCACCTTTTTGTATCATTTAATGACTGAATGCCCAACAACAACTTGAGTGTGCTACTACCAAGTTTTTTCTCAATTATTTTTGGCTGGAATTATAGCTATTTCACGACTTTCCAAAGTCGATAATCAGATTCCTTTGCTTTAGTGGTGCTGGTCTACTTTTTTATTTTGTAATTTAAAAACTTCTTGTGCCTTCCTCGTTTATTGAAGTGTACTACTTTAAATATGGTCTACAAAATTTAAAATATGCATATTGTTATTAACGGTACCTGCCATACAACCATATTATTGATTTTCGACTTTCCCATAAACAGCTCAACGGATTTCGATCATAATTTTTATACAGGAGCTCTTCCAAATTCTAAATAATACTTGCATTCCAAAATTTTCGAAAAATAGTTTTTTTGGATTTATGAAAAAAATATTTTTAGTTTTTGGAAATTCAATATTTCAAAAACGAGTGGACGATTTTTTCTGAAATTTTGTTTTTAAATTTATATTATTAAATATTTAAAATGTTCATATCATTTTTTTTTTAGAAAAAAATTATAAATTTTTATATATAAAAAAATTAAATGAAAATCGACTTTAAAAATACATTTAGCCGTTTATATTAAAAATCTTTTGCATATAATGTGATCGAACATAGGAGCAAGTACGTGCGATCCTGTCGTGCATTTTATTTTTATCGAAATCCGTTGCGCCGTTAACAAGGTAGTCGAAAATCGAAAAAAACGGTTATATTGCTGGTACCTTTAATAACATTTTAATTAACAGAGTTTATTGACCAAAATGTAAACAATACTTATAAATAATGGAATTAATTTTTTTTATCAAAATCGTCAGCGAGTTTTTCGAGCTAATTGAAATGAACCCTTTTTGCGCGAAAATGTTGAATGGCAGGTACCATTATTTTTCGACCTATAGACCGACAAACAGACTTGCGGACCCACTTTTTTGGTGTTCTCAATCATCGTAATGTCATGTTTAATTAAAATCTCGAGTTCGACTTTTTTTCCAAATGCAAAACTTGCCCTGTAGTACCTATATCGCAAGTAAAAAATATGTAATCTGTTGAAGACCCACGGAAACTAATTGATAACTGAAGAATTGTATTGAACAACCTTTAATAAACCTGCTTAGTTCCTCTAAAATAATTCAACACGGTTGAGACATCAATTTATTTTTTGTCTGGAGTTCAACTGACAGCTGTCAGTCAAACATCCTCGCCCTATCTGGATCTGGAAACTAAAAATAAAACAATATATTCCGTCAGTAAAACTGCCAAACTTTTATTTTTAAATTTGTTGTCGAGAAATATAGCCCAACAGCTCGTAATTTTATTATGAGATTTTGAAGTCAATTCTCACCACGGATACGGTGGTGGATAGCATATTTTTCCCTTTTGACCAAATAATGATTGAAAAAATGTCCACATATTTTTCCCTCTGAGCTTTTCATTTACAAACGGAACTATTACTTCTTCTAGTTTCTCATTGATTTCATCTTGATAAGAGTTAACAATATGCAATGCAATCTCTTCGATCTTATCGTTAAGCAATCGATTCAGCTTTCCGTTGCCACCGATACCTTGGATTTGTGATTTTATGTTTCCCAACACCATAGATATATCAAGTTTATAGATTTCAGTATGTCCCAACAGAATTGGCATGTAGTACTTGAATGATCCTATAAAATTAAGGTTTTCCAGTACCACCTCGAAGTCACCTTTGCCATCGTACCTAAGACTTATACCGTACTTATTCATGGCATCGATAAAAAAATCGGTAATATATTTTCCACTGATTACAATTTTCGGAAAGATTAAGTTGAATTTGACATATTTGCTGAGCATATAACCAACTTTTAGTCTTTCAATCAATAATATGTCCAATCCATCAATTCGAAAATATTCGAATTTCTGTGAGAGCCTAGAAAAATCAAACTAAATTATAAGATATTGATTTTTTGCTTGTATATACATATGTATATAATGACTTTGACCTACGTAACAATCGATTTGTTAACTTTGAAGTTGATTTCTTTTTTAGCATACGGAGCTAGTGGAGGAATTCCAGCTTCGGGCCATCCGCAAGGTAGATGGTTGATGAAGTTTTCTACCATGTTCTTTCCGTTTTCACTTAGGATCGCCCTTCGTCCTTGGATAGGTACTTTACCTAAGGGTGATGTTTTAGTAAAAATATTTTTACATACTCCTGATGTTAAAATACTTTTGTTAGAAATCCTGTTTTTGGTGACATCATAGCTGAGTTCTTCTGACGCCGTTGTTGTACGATTTGTTTGAACTTTATCATTCGGGAAGCTAACAGCTGCTGTAGCCAGCGCCACTAAAATTATCAACACAAGTTTCATACTTCGACTCGAATACCAACTAATCATAACAACAATTAAATGGGGGCTTTTTATTAACTTTGGCAATCGACTGAAAGTATCTTATCCATGTTTTAGCTAAGAGAGGTTTGTTTTCTGTAGATTTTATTTAATCGAATTGTTTCTACATCTAAACGAATTTGAAATTTAGTCCGTTTTTTTGTTCTTCAAAATGGCTAATCTTATCTGTAACCTTAAGTAAAAATAATTCTGTGTGTTGCACATTATAAAAATAGTTAAATTTATTATGGGCAAAGATTAGAAAAGCATATTTTTTTTCTATTGTAGCATTTGATAATTTTGTTCAATTGATATACATATGTACTTTGTTTTTTTTAGCTTGAAATTGAAAATCTTATTACAATTTTTTCAATTTTTTCTCTATTCTATTTCAATGGAACTTAAAAAATAATTTCAAAAATTGTTCATACTTAAGAGACTTAGGCCCGTTTGCTGATACACAACTTAAGCATTTAAGTTCTACTTAAGAACTTATGTGACAGTTTACGCAGAGGAAAAAGTAGCCCCTAAGCGTTTTAAGTTGAACATAAATATTTATGATTCATATCAGCAAACAGGCCTTAGACTGATTTCAGTAACTACTTCGCAACTTCCCTGCAAGTATTGATAAAATTTTCTACTTTTCGACGCCTTTGCTTCTTATATATTTTGCTGAAATTCTAAACGCTGATAATTTTGTTTCTCATCATCCTAAAGCCTAGAATCGTAAGTAGTTTTAGTCAGTAATGTATATAATGGGTGATTCATCTTGGGGTTTGATTTTCAATAGGCTGCACTTTTTTGACAGATCGCGCCTGACTTCTATCAAACTGCTCTACCATTTTTGTTCAGTATCAGTATCGTTTGGGAAGTCAGCATGGAAAGACTCACACCACAACAGCGTCTTCAAATTGTTCGGAAGTATAATGAAAATCAGCCATTCGAAGAACTTACTGAAACCGCTATTGCGCCAATACCATTCTCAAAATTGTCATATTTGGGCTGATGGGTAACCCGAATAGTATCAAGCACATCCATTAAACAACAAGTGAGATCTGGTTTCAACAAAACAATTGTGCATGTGCAAGTCGGTTGTCCCGGGGGTTGTTTTCCGGATATGGGGTTTTAGATCGTTTCTTTCACTTCTGTTTGGCGAAGAATCTCCGAAAAATTGCCAATAAGTATGCCCCAGGCTTTTCGACTATGATTAAATCCAATACGTAAACTCTGGAGTTTTAGAAAATATATAATCTACTGATATACGCCTTTTTGAACTTCTATGCAAATAAACGGTGATTTTTTTAGAGCTTGGTTTTTGAAAATTCAAAAAAACACAGAAACTTGTAAAAAGTGAATGAAATTTTTATTTGGATCGATAAATCAGTTTCTGCCATTTACTTTTTAAAAATAATTTCACTTAAATGTTGCCCGCGGCTACGCTTCAGGTGGTCCATTCTGAAGGTCCAATTTTGGCAAACTTTTTCACACATTTCGGCCGGAATCTCACCAATGACGCGTTCAATGTTGGCTTCCAAGGCAGCAATCGTGTTTGGCTTGTCCCCATAGACAATAGACTTAACATAGCCCCACAAAAAATAGTCTAACGGGGTCAAATCACATGATCTTGGTGGCCAATTGACTGCGCCAAAACGTGAGATCAACTGCTCACCAAATTCGCCTCTCAATTGATGCATGGTTTCGCGTGCAGTGTGGCATGTGGCACCGTCCTGTTGGAACCACATGTCTTGCATTTTCGGCAAAAAAAAATCTGTTATCGTCGAACGGTACCTTTCTCCATTGACCGTAACCCTGCGGCCTTCATCGTCCTTGAAGAAGTACGGCCCAATGATGCCGCCTGCCCATAAACCGCACCAAACAGTGCATTTTTCGGGATGCATTGGTAGCTGCTGAATTGCCTCTGGCTGCTCTTCACTCCAAATACGGCAATTCTGCTTATTCACGTATCCATTTAGCCAAAAATGAGCCTCGTCACTGAAGACGATTATGACGACCATAAAACGGACGTAGCTTGCGAAACACATTTTTCACAGAGCACGAATTTTGATAATAAATTTCAATAATTTGCAAACGTTGTTCAGGCATAAGTCTATTCATAATGAAATGGCAAACAATACTGAATCGAAATGTCAAATGTTCGTGGAATTTGTCATGTGTGATCTGTCAAAAATATAACCGTCAAAAACCAAGTAGCAAAAAAATCACCCGTTATATCAGTACGTAGGTTTGAGGTGATCCCTAAGTAGAGATTGCCCCTGAATCAACCAGTTCAGATATCAATTTATGAGATACCGTAAAATTCGCCAATAAGCAGTTGATTACCTACCTATAGTGCTAAAATTTATTGTCAACCATCACAATACGACCATTGATGTAATTGAATTTACATTCCTACACGTATGAGCACTATGTTGCCCTTAAAACTTTCTACTGGTAGTTAGCGGATTAAAGGCAATCTATCGGAAGAAATCACCGCTATTCCCCAAAAAGCAGACACTTAAGAGTTGTTCATGTTAATAAAACTATAATTAGGATCACCATGGGCTAGGTGAATCAGCTTTTGCATTTGCAATGGATGCAAATATGTACTGATTTTCAAGATAAAAATAAGTAAATAATGTTGTAATGCTGTAATGAAGCTCTCACCGATCACGCCGGCCGTACCGTACCCTATTCACCACCGATCCAGCAACCACATACTACCCCATTTTTCAGAAAATAGAATATGCAATGGAAATTTCCAATGCAGCCCACAAATTTCATGAAATAAATTATTTTACGAAATCGATTTTAGCATTTTTGTCTTACCATCTATGTGGAAATAAATGAAGAAATAATTTGGCGTTTAATGTTAGTTTGAATGACATTTGTGTGTTTTTTACCTTTACATGTGTATGTTGATGTTGGAAGTTGGAATTCCAGACCGAAAATGTAAATACAGTAGGTGTTGTTTGCTTGACACTCTGATTGTCAATAAGATTTCATGAAATAATTTACCCACTAAACGAAGAAATAAAAATGTCTGCAATAATTGCTGAAATAAAAACAAAAATAAAAATTGCTTGTGGATCCGTAGGGTTACAATTCGCACTGCGTCATGCCAGCAATATAACAAGAGGATGTAAAAAATGATGATTCGGGGCGAAACTAATATACTCAAAGTGGACTCTACTCTCGATTGGAATTTGCTGAGGAGTAAGTTTGCAATTGATCGTACGTGGTGGCCAACTCTTGGATCAATTCCGATACCTTTTATGGTGCACTCGTATGCTGTTTAGTATTTTGGGTACTAAAAGTAGTGGTATTCCCTCGGACAAGCCCTGGCTGAATTAGTTTCATATACGCGCCGTTTTCCCTGCTTGCCTCTTCTGAGTAAGATCGTGAGTATTGCAATTATATGAAATTCTGTTGTTACTAAGTTCAAGATTATAATGCAATTGTAAGATTGTAACAACCTTACTTGCTTTCTTCGGAATACCCTGGACACGACGAGCTTACCGCAGCCCTATAAAAAAAACCCATCACAGTGTTTTTGATTCGAAAGTCGAAAAACATTTCCATATAAAATATTTTGCCTGTTCTCGAGCAAACCTTGTAATTTGGGTGCTATTTTTTAGAGTATAACGAACCTCCATACATTTTTGTTTTTATCAACGAGAAAATTTGGACAAAAAAATTCTGAATTTTTTTTCATCCGTTCCGTACTTTCTTCTTCCCAATAAAACAACGTTCAATAATGGTCATCGATATGCTTTTAATTATTATTAGAATATTACAAGTATCTTTACAATAATAGAAATAATTCAAGTCGTAAGCTTTAAGCCTTTAAAACTTCACAAAATTAAAACTGATGTCTTACAGTACAATAGACTTTTTACACTGAAAAAGCTTGTCCTGTTTAGTAATTTCTTATTTACATTTTTACCTATCAAGACTCGAAACTTATCCAATAACAGTCCAAAAATTGCTACCATCCAATTTTGAGTTAAGGAACGGAACTAGTTTATCATTAAGCATTGAACTAATTTTTCCCTGATATAAGATGACTAGCTTCGATATGATATCTGCGACCTTGTCATTCAATAGCTGATTTAGTTTTCCATGTCCAAGTCCATTAATCCGAGACACAACATTACCCACTGTTATCGTTCCATCAGACTTATAGATCTTGATGCTGCCAAATAATATTGGCATCTTATATTTGAAATACCCCTGGAATGTTATGTTTTCGAAAATCAAATTGAAATCACTTTCAGCATTGCATTCGAGTTTTAATCCGTATTTATTGAAAATATCGATAAACGAATTAGTGACGAACTTTCCGGTGACATTTACTTCTGGCAGGAGAAAATTGAACTTAACACTCTGACTAAGAGTGTATCCAATGTCAAGCTTTTTTATATCAACATTATCAAAACCGATGACTTGAAAATTTTCAATTTTAATATCGATGCTAAAATAAATAAAAGTTTTTTTTAGAAAAATAATTGATTTGACACCAAAAAAATGAAACTAATAAATTACTTACTCTAAGAAGGAATTATTAGTTTGAAAGACCATTTGATCTTTTGTGTATCCATTTTTGAATTGTTTGACATAGTTCTGGAGAAATTGTTTCCCTTTTGAGCTTAGGAGATACCCTCGTCCAGATATTCCTATAATAAATGAAGATTGTTGTAGGTGAAAAATCTCAACAAAAAAATATTTTATTCTTAAACATCACTCGAAACTTTTTATTGATTGACAAAACTTCAACTTCTATTGTAATATTTTCAAATACACACCGTTTCTGAGAATATCTGTTTTAGTAATACCGATTTCGTTTAAATACTGATCTGGCACATTTGCCCCTGTAGCTATGGCCAATACAGCCAATAATGCCAACAAAACCTTGTACATGTTTGAATGCAAAATCAAAACTAATTGCGACTCGATTAAGAAAGAATCCTTTTATTTCGAGTGATAAGTATACTTTAAAGCCTAACAGTGTTGTGCAAACAATATTTTATAAAGTAAGTAAAATTAAAAATATCAAACCTAAACTCAAAATTTCAAAATATTTCATGAGCAAAACTTAAACTGAATATTCTTAATCTCAAAACTGAATATTCAAAAATATCGGTCTGTACAGGGTGTTTTTTTTATAAGAGCTTGATGACTTTAAATAATAATACAAGACAGAAATATTGTTGGAATGAATTTTTTTTCTTATAACAAAAGTAGATGGTCAAATTCCTAAACGCAAGATTTGCAAAGCAAGTCTCATGCTAAGCAAATGCATGAATCCGATAAAAATTGAAAAGCAAGTACAGTGCGCAACACAATTGCAATGAAGTTTGCGCAAGAAAAAAGAATGAACTGCGTTTTGGGACAGTGAGCTTAGCAGAGATTTTTTTGTTTGCGTTTAGAGACAGTTTGCTTAGCATATTATGCGCAAGATTTGCATTTAGGAATTTTTCAAATATGATTTTCGGCATATGTCCGTCGCGGCTAAGAGTTACATAGTCCATTAGATCAGTCCAATTTGTTACCACATTTTCCAATAAATCTCGTATGGCGCCTATGGTGGGATGAATATTTGCTTCTAATGCTTCAAGAGTTGCTGGATTGTCGGCATAAACCAATGACTTAACATAGTCTCATAAAAAGTAGTCGAGATGCGTTAAGTCTCGAAAGGGGGTCAGTTGATAGAGCCACTTCTGGAAATAAAGCTGTCACTAAATTGATTTTGCATTAAATTTATGGTTAAGCGCGCTGTATAGCAAGTTCCGCCGTATTGTTGGAACCAAATCTCGTGGATTTTTAACTGATTCATTTTTGGAAACAAAAAATCAGTCAGCATGGCTTGATAGCGCTCGAGGATTGTATTCGCTCCATAAACGCCAATTTTGCTTATTGAAGAAGACAGAAACGAGCTTCATCACTAAACATAATTTTTCGGTAATAATGCTCTATAAACTTAGTGAACAATTTTTTTTTGTTTCAAGTTAAATTTCCACAATTTGGAAGCGTTGTTTCAGCGTTAAACGATTCATGATGAATTGCCAAACCTTACTGAAGAGAAATGTCAACAGTGTTTGACATTCTTTACTGTCAAACCATAGACAACAATAATCGAAACTTCTCATGCTTATCCTTTATCAACATAGAAGTTATTCGAATGGTAAGAGTGGTATAGGGTAAGTTTAAAATAGAGGAATGTTTCAACTATCAGCAGCAACTAACTAGAAGTAATGCTGGGCTACCGCTCATACCTTGCAGTCCGTCAAGGATATTTGAATGGTATTGGTGACAAGAATATTGTCATACAACTGCCCTTATGAATATACGACTTGTTTGCCAAAGGTACTCCCATCTCTTAGCTAATTCGTTCCAAAGAAAATTTGCATGGAATATTGTTGACCCGCTGGAAATAACAACTTTAAAGCAGATTATATTGTAGGGTGGCCATTAAATAGCGAATGTTTGAATTTCTTTTTTAGTAGCAGCAGTTAAATATTAATATTACATTCTCGACTCGAATTCTTAAATAAAATAACGTGGGTTGCACAACATCTTGGGGCTCAACCATTCCTTTATCTGGGTGATTTTAATGCAGGAGTGGATGACAACTTAATTTGTTGACGAACGACTTAGGTTAAAATCACATTTTAAGTGAATATTCTTGGAAAATTTGTCACTTCTTCGAAAAAAAAGCACTTATCAATACCAAACAAACTACTTTTCCGATGTGTGTATGAACAAAGAAATCTACTTTTCGAACCAAATTTTAAACCCATTAAATTCTAAATTATAAACTACAAACACATAACAATTTATTTGAAACAACTTGATAAATTAAAGAACATTGAAAATACTCTTAGAAAATTCCGTCCTTTTGCTCATATACTGACTGGAAACCTAAATGCGTTTCCATATTTAATTTTTAATTTTCACACTTTCATAGCCTACACAGTTGGAAAGAGTCCTTCCCGAATTTTCTTTTTGCACAGTAGTGTATAACAAAACTTAAACGTATTACTGATCACGGGATTATCTTTAAGATTGTTGGCCGTTTTAATTTCATCAATCAGTCTAACCGATATAAAACGGAGTCAGATAGTAAATAGAAATTTGGCATATAAGGCACGTTTTGTTTTTTTTTTGTTTATCAAAACTTTTTTTTTAGGCAGACGATAATAATGTTTTATTGTTAAAAAATTGTATTACTCGTATAAATTCCCAACTGATTATTTGAAAAATAATACGTTTTTGGCTACATAAAATGCAAAACTTGAGTTCACGGCCCGTTGTTTATATATGGCGGTATAAGGTCGGTATAAGGTCCATTTTTCCCCTCTTATGTGGGTTGGGTAATTATCTAAAATAATGATAATATTGATTTTGAAGAATATAAATTGGTTTTATTACTTTTTATTTGATTTATACAAAAAGCAGATGGTTGTATGCATTCTTTAGTTCTGAAATAATAATCAGTCACTTTTGTAAAAGGGTATTTAGCTTTTCTGACATTTTTTTCCTGTTTCTACGTATGCTTTGATACATCTTATGCGAAATTTCTGCATTGAATTTTTTTTTAAATAAAAGATCTTTAACGATTTTTAAAGTTCCTTTCCATTCGTGTTTTTTTTTTAAAGAAATATTTCAGTGTAAATATTATGCAAAATGTTTGCTTTTTGTCTTTCGTGTAAGGAGGTTTCAACCAATTTGTTTCGATAAATCTAAGAAGCAGCGGATCTCCACTACGTTATCATTAATGGGGCTGATGAACTTTCCTCGAAGCTGCTGATATCTATTATTTTAAGACCATATTGTTTTTTTGTTCAGACTACTTTTGTTATGATTTTTTTTCTGCTTAATCGTAGCTTTCCCTTTTCTGATGTTGATTTTTTTTGCTGATGATCCTATTGAATTGCTTGAATGCAATGGATATTATATCCAGGTTTGATAGTGTGTAGCCCTCTCTTTTAAAATGGGTACTATAAAAATATTGTAGAGCCTCTTTCGACCCAGAACCGACCCCTCTTCCATCGTACTCACATGTCCCCTGAAATCTGTCTTGAAAAAATGTGTTCATCGATGTAAAGCCAGCACCACTGCAAATAAAATTCAAGACTGGATCGCAACAACTTGCTCTTATGTTCGATCACATCGTATGTACAGTTCACACTTAGCGGTCCATTTTTTTACATTACCAAAAATTAAGGCAAATAAACTGCACGAATGGACTTTACGAGTCGATCTTATGTTCGATCATACTGTAAGTACAAGATTGTAGTAGAAACTGCTAAATATATTCTTAAAGTTAATAACATTTTGTTATTTTTTTTTCGGCCAAAATGTAGACCATACCTACACAATAGTGTGCATTATTTGTTTTTATAAACATTTTACTGAGACATTAAGCTTTCATATATTGATTGTGTGGCAAGGAGGTACCGTTATTGTTGGGGCTAAGAAATATATTCAAAAAAAGATTCTAGGGGATCACCAAAGGCTCTTGAGTAGCAAGTTTAAAAAAAATGGCTTAAAGACACAGGCGAAGCCCATTTTTACTTGCTACTCGTATATAGGTACTATAGGGCAAGTTTTGCATTTGGAAAAAAAATCGAACTCGAGATTTTAATCAAAGTTGACATTACGATGATAGAGAACACCAAAAAAGAGGGACCCCCAATTCCGTCTGTCTGTTCTCGAGTCTGCAGCCTAAACGGTTCGGTGGATTTGCTTCAAATTATTTTCCATTTTTTTAAGGCGACAAATAACAGTAGCTCCCATACATTTTTTTTTTTGCCAAAAACAAAAATCTAATTTTTCTCAAAAACTGCTCCAGCGATTTTTATATAAAAAGAAAATCAGTTCATTAATGAAGGGAAAGGGTATCTTTTGATAATTTTTTTTTTTTTGGAAAAAATGTTAATTTTGGTACATCTAGTAATAACATTTTTTTGTTTTTCGATTTTATGATTTTTCTTTGCGCAGAAGCTCCTAAAAACTTTTAACACTATTGTAATCCAAAATTTTACAAAAAAAAATTTTTTTTGGAAATTAAAAAAGAAAATATTTTTTTTTTTTTGAAAATTCGATATTTCGAAAACGGCTTAATAATGTATTTTGTCGAAACTTAGTATTTGTTAGTTTTTTGATATTATCTTGAAAAGTTAAAAAAAAAACTATATTCCTAAAATAAAAACAACGGTACCTTCCATGCAAATATTAAAAAAAACCGTTAAGAAAAAAAATTAATTTTCGAAAACGGATCCAAGAATTTTTATAAAAAAATGTGTGTGTTCTTAAATTTGAACAGTACACTTTCAAGTATAAAAATATTTTTTTTCGTACTTATTAACGGTACTTCCCATAGAACCACTTTTCATATTTTCGACTTTCTCAACATTGGATGAACCGATTAAAATATTTTTTTTTGCGAAAAAATGCATACAAAATGTTTAAAAAAAAAATTTTTCGATTTTTAAAAAATTTAATCAATTTTTTTTTTTTGAAAAATCGATTTTTCAAAAACCAGTCAAAGAATTTTTTTGAAATTTGCATTTTAAATGTATATTAATAATATCTTCAAAATGGCGTTTAATTTTGTTTTTCTAAAAATATTTTTAAAATTTTATAAATAAAATTTTTGTTTGTTCAAAACCGCTTCAACGATTTTTTTAAATATACCCTTCTTTATATAATGCTAATAGTTACTTAATTGCATTATGGATTTGACAGTATTCTTTAAATTTATTTAAAATTTTAGAAAAAGCCATGGAATTTATTGTCAATGCCTTACTTCGTTTTAGGAAATAACATCTGTAAATGATTTAGTTTGTAAAATGTACCATTGTTTCTTCAATTTAATTGCAAGCCCTCCTAAATTAAAAACTTCTAATATAAAAATATATTCAAAAAAACAAACCGACAGTCTTAGTAGCCATCAATCTTTTTACTTCACTAAATTCTCATTAGACTGATTCCAAAGGATAAGCTGGTGGATAGCAAATTCTTCCTTGTTTGCCAAATGCCAAACCAATAACCGACCATATATTTCGTCCCTTCAATTTCCCATTCAAATACGGAACGAAATCATTCACCAGCATTTCACTAATCTTATCTTGATTTAATCCAACAGCTTTCATTACAATATCCTCGATTTGTTCGTCCAACAATTTTTTGAACTTGTCCTCTCCAACTAATCCATTTATATTGGAGATAACATTTCCCAGTGTAATCGAACCATCAAACTTGTAGATTCTAATGCTACCAAATATGTATGGCATTTTGTACTTAAATTCACCTTCAAACGTGATGCTTTCGAGGACCAATTCAAAATCTCCATTGCCATGGTATTCTACCCTTACTCCGTACTCTTTCATAAAATCGATAAGTGCACCGGTTGCTAATTTCCCGCTTATGACAACCTTAGGTAGAAGTAGGTTGAATTTCACTTTTTGGCTAAAGCTGTAGTTGATTTTGAGTTTGTTTATAAGCAAAATGTCCAATCCATCTATTCGAAAATGCTCCAAATTAGCAGAGATTCTGAAAGGAAATACAACGTCTTGAAATTGCATAATTGAAATGGCAGGCTGGAGTAAAATAACCTACGAAATAAAAGATTTCTTAAGCTCGATAACAATTTGGTCCTTGGTATAGGGTGCCAGAGGAGGGATACCAGCTTCTGGCCATCCACATGGCAGCTTGTTGATGAAGTTTTCTAATGCGTCTTTACCGTTGGAACTCAGACTTTTAGTTAGAATATCTAATTTGAGAAATTTTGTTTAGCAAAAGTGATTATGAGTTATTCTTTCTATTCGTTACCGGGCCCTTCTTCATTCTTCTCTAAATGAGAGAGACTATTTTTTCCAATAAAATCTTTCGGTAAACGACCAGCTGCTGTTAAAGCCAACAATGCAGTTAGAACTAAGAAAAACTGTTTCATTCTTGAAATTCAAACTAAGAACATTTGAAATAAATTGTATTCTTTATATTTTATTCGATATCGAGTCGAAAGGATCTTATCCAAAATGTATTGTTTGTTGGGGGGTTTTTAATTAATGTTTCAGAATCCAATAGATTAGGTACTTCTCTTTTAAATCAAAAGATAATAGTATAAATACATTAACAACATATTATCTAATCTTGACAGGGTGGTAATTACATACATATCCCACCAGCCAAGTTATAGAATCTACAAAGCTAACTGCATATATGATGCCAATCGAAGGTTTTCACCTGAACTAACAGTGGAAAGCAAATGTTTGAGAGGAAATTGAAGTAAATTGAATTAAATCTGAGAGACTTTTGATTGTTTGTCGATTTGTATACAGCAAAACTCAGGACCCAATATCAACTTATATGGCTTTGTGATGTGCTTTTTGCTTTCCAGTTAGGTTTTACTCGCCGGTTAGCCAGCGCCAGCGTCGTAATAAAGAAAACACGAAATTTAAAATGAAGGTCTTTAAACCCTTATTACAAAGTATTTATTAAAAACAACCTCACAACAAAAGATATTTAGTTCAAATAAATCATGGTTATGGCAGATCATCAGTCTGTTGTCTGATACTGGTATTCTGTTTTAAAAATGGTAGCGGCGGTAATTCCAAGTTGCGGTGGCCGTGTTCGCCTGTCAACCTCATGGTCACAGGTTCGATCCCTGCCGTAGTCTATGCCATCTTATTTTTCCATTAAAAACCAATTCTAAAATAAATGTCATACGAGTTGCTGGCTGACTCATTACAACAACATGTAATTGAGTAAAAGTAGTATACCGATAAATATGACAACGAATAAAAAAAATAATGCGAATTATAAGGGACATAGATAAATAAGACTCAGAAATTTCTCCGCATTAGTTCAGCCGCCATCCCTGGAGATAAAATCTGAGATAACAACCACCTGTAGTCTCAGAACATCGCGCCACACATCTTTCCTAGCATTCTTTCTCTTCCTTAACTTCACGCCCGCGCTGTGCTGAGACATTTAAAGGGTAGTATAATCCCTTGAGGGCGTGTAGATTATACAAAAAAAAAAGTATTCGTAAGTAGTTCTTAGTGCTTCTTCTAGCTCTATAGT
Source organism: Philhelius pedissequus (assembly GCA_910595825.1). NCBI lineage: Eukaryota > Metazoa > Arthropoda > Insecta > Diptera > Syrphidae > Philhelius > Philhelius pedissequus. The sequence continues at coordinate 83,093,018 of OU343163.1, forward strand.
AATATTTTCGGGTATTCTGGTTTCTGGTAACATTCGGCTACAGTTGTCTATTTAGCCATGGCTTGTCAACTGGCTGCTTGGCACTAACATCTATTCTAGAGTGGATCAGCAGGCTTAAGGCGCCTGGTGGCACTAAAGAGCAGAATAGGCTAAAAGCTCTGGTGATCGGCGGCGGTTACAAAGCCCCTGGTGGCAATTAGGACATTTATGTATGTTCTAGTAGTAAGAAATAGCTGGACGGTCTCACCTGCCTAGTTCTTTGCAATAAAACTCCTTACCACTGGTGGAGGGAAGTTTCAAGCAATAGCTAAAATTGACCAGATCGACCTACCTCATCAAAACGGTCAAAGCTAAACTGATTGATTGCATCAAATTTACAATTAATTAACGACTTCAAGTTGTTGGAAAGGGTGTCTTTCGTTCATCATCGCAGGTCCTCGTGTATAATTTTCAGTTAATATCGAGTGTGATCTGAAACGATAACGAACGAAAATAATATTTGTCATTTTCGGCTGACGTCACATGCTTCGTTGAGTGTGAATTGTATTACCACAAAATGCATTTCATGCTGAATATACCATAGTGGGTATCGGAGGAAGTGATTTATTAATTTTTAAAATCAAAAAAGAGGTATAATGAAACACTTCATTACACTTTATTCATCTCTTATTCTCTTGATTATCGGTTTGGACAGCATTTCTAGAATTGTTATAGGGAATAATGTAGAGGCTTCAAAAGTTACAGCAAAAGGGTTGAAGAATTTCGTGCATCTTCAAAAAAATTCTAATTACTTAGCAGCATTCTTGGCAATATCAAATATTTGATCATACCACAATATGTGAAACATATCGAGAAATGAAAGTTCCTCGGTTTCATGGATGGTGGGGTCTGCTTTAACGACAGAAGATATGTATAGCATTTAGTTCTTGAAGTATTAAATTCAACCGTGGAAAAAACTTTCTTCAAACTATTATATTTGAGTCTTTAGGCATCTAAGGTAATTTTCCAGAGAACAAATTAAATTAGACAACACTCGGTAAACGTTTTCTTAGACGACCTTAAGGAACTATAAACAAAAACGAAAGCGACGATATAAGCGGTTTCGGCTGATGCATATCCTCGGAAGTTCGTTTGCAGTAGGCTGGCAACGAGACAAGACGAGGCAGCTTTAGTTAGCCTCGTCCCGGTCTCGTCAAAATCGAAAAATTTCAGTCTCGCCTCGGTCTCGGCCTTGGTCTTGTCCTTAGTCTTATTTCCTTTCTTGTTTTTTGGTAGTAAACAAAAGTAAGATAAGACGCATGTTCAGTTTGAAAAGATAGAGTACGGTATCTCAACAGTTTGCGGGTAAGAAAAAATGCGGGGTGGGGATCCATTAATTTATTTAAATCGGAGCCATCCCTCAATTGATTTTGACAGTTTGTGGCTTGACAGAACATGCAACATACAATATTTTGACGTAAAGGTAATATTTTTTTGAAATGTCACTTAAAATGCTTAAAATCAACTCTTTCCGGAGCAAAAAATTAAATCCGAAATATTTCGAATTTTCTGAGATAAATTTGAATTTTGTAGAGGTTTTTTAATCGATTTAAATAGGAGCTATCCCTCAATCGATTTTGACAGTTCATGGCTTGACAAGTAGACAACTAACTATATTTTGACGTTTCGGTAGTATTTTTTTCCAAATGTCCCTTAAAAAGCTTTAAGTCACCTTTTTTCGAAGGGGGAAACAAAGCCTGAAAAATGAGCGATTTCTATTCCAACGAAATGCATACATAAATCCTTCACTGGATTTTCGCAGTGCGAGTATAACTATATCATTATGTGTTTTGATAATTTTAACGCGCATAGAATATTTCGCAAAAAAAAAACTTGTGAATATTATAAAAATTGAACAGAAATTGAACTATTAAATCAAGAAATATTTCTTCTAGCGAAAATCGAAACCGAACCACCGAGACCAGCTGGAGTCTCGGCGAATTTCGGTACCAAAAATACGGATGCCTTTAAAGAAGTCTCGTTGCTGGTCCTAATTTACAGTACGGATATTATAATTGTATCTGTATCCGGAGGACTTTCTTGTGCGTGGTGGAATACACCTATGAAATAGCCAACTAGCTGCCTCATTGGTACAAAGAAGTCCTGACCTTTTTTAAAGTAAAACTATCTTTGATTTCATAATGTGTATCTTTTTGAGTGAAACCTATCAAAATAGTAATTTTTGTTTGGAAATAAAGACCTCCTTTGTCTTTATCAAGAACAGCCTTGAAGTTTTTAAATACAAGAATTTTCGTCTGCATTTCAGTGCTTTTTTTGCCACGCTTATACATTAGCTAATTAATGTCAAGTTACTTCGGCACTATGATTTCAAATGATAGCTGCATAATATAGATTGTCCAATAATCTTGTCCGTACATAAAGTCCTTCAACTTTGAAAGAATTTCGATAAAGTTGAATATCAGTTGTAAACAAAAACGCAGCCCTAAAATTATCGGGCGCCCGCCTAGCCAATATACCAATACTATTATTAATTATTATTTAATCTCTTGATCAAATGGCTATTTATTACGTTGAATGAATTCGATTGCGATAAATTAATTTTAAGTTTAAATTTTAAATGTTTTTTCTTAGTTTTTTTTTATTGCACTTGATGTTTTTAATGATCTAACAGGTTGAGTGCTGCCGTCCAACTTTTCTTGAAAATTTTCTTTTTTCTATAAAAAAAAAATCTACCACATATTTTAACGGCCTGCTTTCTGTATAAGTTTAAGAGCACATATTCTTGCTTTAGTTTTATACGAATACAATCTTCGTATTGTCAACAATAAATAAAGTATTAAATTTCCTCAATATTATGTTTTCCAAACAAAGTACTTTTAGATTATCAATATTGTAAATCGATCGTAAACTCCTATCTGAAAAGTTGTAAAAGTCATTTAATCCAAACAAACTTGTCAAGCAGCTGCTTCTGTTTTCTGATAACATCTATTATCCATCGCCTTGAAAAACTGCCGGCAATTTTCTATAAAAAGCAGCATTTTCTATATTTACATAGTTTTTCAAAGAAAACTTGTCACTATGAAAAAGTTTATTCTTGTTTTAATTCTGTGCGTGCCGATTGTCACTAGTAGCGTGGTAACCTCCCATAACGACCTTCAGGAGGTTGCTAACAATCAAGATATTTCTGATAATGGCGACGAGTCCTATATCGATTTGATTTCATCATCTGAAAATGATGAAGCGGATGAGGAATTGAATCCTGAAGTCACTTCCTATCGTGGATTGATAATATCATCGATTGTCAAAAAGTCACTTAAGAATATGATTAAGCAAATGCCATGTGGTTGGCCAGAAGCTGGAATACCTCCACTAGCTCCTTATCGTAAGGACGAATTGAGCTTACAGGCTAAAAAGTCATTTTTAAGGTGAGTGCCCCAATTTCGTCAAACTAATGTTAAGATGTATCATTTTCAATTCAGCACGATGAGTCAACTGGTACGATTTCGTCTTGATGGACTTGATGACATTAAGATCAAGAAACTCAGCGTCAGTTATATGTATAAAAAGGTAAAATTCCACTTTATCTTTCGCAAACTCAAAGCAACCTCAAAATTCAACACGAACACCCTGTTGGATTTAATGAGGGAACTGGGAATCGCGGTCCGATACGAAGGCAAAGGCGCTATAGACTTCAGTCTTGTCAACTTGGCCATTAAAGGTTCCTTTAAATACAAGGCTCCTTTGATCTGGGGCAGCGTGAAGATCTACAAATTCAAAATTGGAGTGACCTTAGGAGACTGCAAGTCGAATATCACCGGAATAGCGCCAACTTCCAATATCAACCGGTTTATTAATGATCAAATCGAAGACACCATCTTGTCTGGTATTAATGACAATCAAGCTGAAATCAGTTCTAGAATCGAAGAAGTCGTTGTCCCTAACATAAATGAAAGTCTAAAAGGTAAAAATATTTGGGCTTTAATAGCTATGAAGCCTCCAAAGCCCGACGGCAAATGCATTCCACCTCCGGATCCATGGGCTTGAAATTTTGAGCAAATGTTTGATTAAATAAAATTAATCCTAACTGAGTACTTATTGCGTTTTGATTTAGAATATTGTTAGACCCAATCGATAAGACTTATCTGGACACCTGTGTTAATAAAACGTCATAAACCGTTTAGTCTATATTACCCTTGATAAAGCTGCTTTTTCTGCATATATAAACAAAGATAAAAAAATGAAGACTATGGTATCAATATAAAAGGCTTGTATTTTCGTGAAGGCTGCGATATTTAATCATGAGGTTCTTGGTAGTTTTGCTAGCCTTGATGGCGGCCTTAGTGTTGGCAGACATTGAGGACAATGAGATTGACCTAGTACCAGAAGAATCTAGTTCTGAGTTAGATTCTCCTGTTTATGACAGTCAAATACAGCCCCGTTTTATCATATCGTGGCAAGTTCGTCGGCAGTTGAGAAAGCTTCGAAATCGAATGCCATGTGGATTTCCAGATCAAGGAATTCCTCCTCTAGCCCCATATCGTTTGGAAGAGCTAAAATATGACTTTCAAACTTCTATAATTGAGTAAGTTAACTACTTTACAAAAGTCGACTAAATTTATTTCAAACCTTCCCTCTTAAGGTAATTGAATGACATCTTTCGCTTTAAAGTCGATGGATTGGATAATTTCAAAATCAAGAAATTCACCCTTAATGTGATCAAACATCGGGTCGAATTTAATTTCCTTTTCAAGAAAATTCGCCTCACAGGAAAATACAATACTGACACGTTCGTCAATGCTATGCAAGATCTTGGCATTAGCGTGCGATATGAAGGCAAAGGTGACCTAGATTTCAGCGTGGAAAAGCTATCGGTTGCGGGGAAATTGAAGTACAAACTTCCAATACTAATTGGATCAGCAAAAATTACTGAATTCTATGCACTGGTAACGGTTGGAAAGTGCAAGTCTAATATTAGCGGACTTGCAGGAAATGGCAAGTGGAATCGACTTCTGAATGATAAGATTGAAAGCTCGGTTGTTGATGGAATCAATGGAAATCAGGAAGCTGTTAGTGCAAAGATCGAGGCGATGTTCGTGCCAAGAGTGAATAAAGCATTGAAGGGAATTAATTTTTTGGATATTTGGGATTATATCTTTAATAGTGATTCAGAGGAGGAAGACAGCGATGAGGTTTGTGTGCCTCCGCCAGATCCTTGGGCTTAAGAAATATGGTAGTTATATAAAATAATAAAATTAAATCATAAAACAAACTTAGTGGTTTTCAATTTCGCACACTTTGAGGAGCATAATCAATAGTTATATAAATTTGTATGTTTGTATCACTATAGGTCGACGGAAGTCTCGAGACTCTTAAATTATTATAACTGACTGAGCGGAATAACTGCCAGTTATTAAGATTCTACAATAATCTTTAAAGTATGTGAACTTTAGGGGATGAGATGGATTTAATATTATCCATTGTTAGATTTTCAAAAGCTTTAGTTTTGGAGTTCTCACAATATGTAAGTTTAAAACTTGCTCGCAATATGTAAAATAAAAAAAACGACAAATTTTTAGTCTGAGGTGTACCAATATTTGGCCCAAAAGGAATGGCTTTATGAAATATTGCAGATTTTTGGTGATGTTATTACTGATAGTTTTAATTTTTAGTTGTTTTTCCACTATAAAGTTTTCCAGTTGGAATATCCTCTCTTGAATTTTGGTGTGAAATTATAGTTTTTTTTCGAAATTAGTAGGTGCTTATAATTTTAAACCAAAACACAGCTATTGAATTTGAAAATTCGAGTCTTGAACCACTAAAAAATTGTTTGGTGTTAACTTTTCTAAACTATAATAACATTACCATGGTGGTATTTAAACTAAGTAAATCCATTTATAAAAGACGTAGCTAAAAATCTTTCTGTCATATAATTCATTTCTAATTTCTCTGCTCCCATTCGATTCTTTAACCGTATATATGACAGAAGTTCATTAAATACTTAAATAATGAACGCAGGCGTTTTTAGCAAGCAAGCACTCTACGAACGTATCCCTCTACCTGCGCACCATCTGATTTGAATGAGAAAAACGGCAAACACAAACAATCTTCAAATTTGGGGGTGGTCGTGGCGCGATAATTGTATGTTCGCCTGTCAACCTCATGGTCACAGGTTCGATCCCTGCCGTAGTCTATGTCCTCTTATTTTTCCATTAAAAACCAATTCTAAAAATAAATGTCATACAACGAGGTGCTGGTTTACTCATTACATGTTTTCATTACATATATTCGGAGACTGTAGGTGGTTGTTGTCACGGATTTTATCTCCAGGGATGGCGGCTGAACTAATGTGGAGAAATTTCCGTGTCTTATTTATCGATGTCCCTTATAATTCGCATTAATTTTTTTATTCTTTGTCATATTTTATCGGTATACTAGTTTTACTCAATCACATGTTGTTAGTTCTATGCCTAAACAGCATGTAATGAGTAAACCAGCAACTCATTGTATGACATTTTATTTTTTTTAGAATTGTTTTTTAATGGAAAAATAAGAAGACATAGACTATGGCAGGGATCGAACCTGTGACCATGAGGTTGACAGGCGAACACACAACTATCGCGCCATCGGCCATCCGTGTGAAAAGATTTCTTGAAAAAATAAATTAATTTAGAAGCACTAAGATACAAAATCATTAGTTTGAAGAAAAAAAAATGTACATTTTTAACAAACAAAATATAAAAAAAAAACAAATGTTGTGTTGACTTTTAAAAATTGGCAGAAAATTGTGCTCAAGCTGTTCCAGACTTTTTCAGACATTATTTCTGAAATGAGTTAATGTCATTCCCACTCTTGACAATTTTATAAGCTGCCAATTTCTGATGACTCTTTCGATAGCTCGCTATCGACTCCGTAAAGTGCCCCACACACTATCAATGTTTATTGTCAATTTTAATGGAAAGAATTTTATATCAATAAACATTGAAGAAAAATCGCCACCACACGTATCAATGAATATTTACATTTTTTTTTGCATTTCACAAGCCTCAACATTGATAGTTTGGACGAACAACTATGATTTGAAGCTGCCATGTGTTTTTATAAGGAATTCAGTCATTTTTATTTGGGTTGTTTTATTTTTTTTTTATACAAATAAGAGTTCAATGTTGATATAAAAATTGAAGATACCACCACACGATCAAAAAATTGTCAATAAACATTGACGACATTGAAGAAAGCCACATCGATTAGTATCCAATGTTCATTGACGACATTGAAGAGCATACAAACAATCAATATTCAATGAACAATGACTTGTTCAATGAAAAGTGACAATCAAAAATGGACAGCATTCTGAGAGAATTAATTGTCTAGTGTGGAATCGGGGTGCCAACATTAACCACATTTATTCAATGCAACAAACACAGGCAACATTCTGTATTTTTCTCCTACCTCATGCAGTACATATCTCCTAATATCGACAAAAAGTAAAGCTCTCTCCTACTTGGACTGCATTACCTGCAGAGAGAATATTACTTGCAAGATTAAACCAGTTCAGTTTTCAGTCAGTAGTCACCACACCAATCCGCCAAGTGTTTTCTGTAGTTTACTTCGTGATCGGTTCGCAAAAGAAAAAAAATATTTAAAAATTTACTTTCCCATATAAATGTGCAGGTATAATACAAAAAAGAAAATTTACCAGTTGATAAAGTGCATGTTTTCTGGAGAAATAAATTATTCGATAATATAAACATCTTAATGTTTGCAAAATAAATTTTCATTTCAATGTGAACTTTTATAGGTGTAGTTTGAAGTTTCGGTGTTGTCGGTTTCGGTAGTGTAGTGCTGCAATTGAAATGAAATGGGAGTCGGTGCAAATTATTTGACGGTAATATTTGAATATTTAAAGGTAAAGGTCATTTTTTTTTATTGTGCATACATATACATTATGAAAACATTTGTATATGTACATAGTGTATGTACCAAATACTTTTGAAAACTATTTTTAATTATTGATTCAAAACAACTTTAAACGGCCTTTAGTCCAACAAAAATTGGCGTTTCGTCCCGGCGATCTCAAATGGACTCATCAGTTGACTAGTGAGGACCTTTGTCAATACCCAATTTTTGCCAAGTTCAGTTCATCTTGCATAGATATCGTGCAGAATATCTAGTGTTGTTGGACTAAAGGCAGTTAAAAGCTATTTTGAATCAATAATTCAACAAGTGCTAAGTCTTCTACTTGGCTGATGTATTTCAGTAGTATATAGAATTTGTATTATTAAAAAAAAAATTCTTATATTTTTAATTATATTTGCAGTAATTTTTATTTGTTTTTTATTCCTTAAATTGTTAATCTCTCAAGCTTCCTTGGCTTCCTAAAAAAATCGAATCTATTAAGTAAAATATACAAGTAATTTTTTTCTCAATCGAAATCTGATGCTTTCCGTCTTTCCTTTTTTTGTAATTGTATATTGCATTATGTATTATTAAATAAATAAATGAATCTTTGTCAGTTATGTAACAAAACAAAAAGCGGAATAGTTAATTTGATAAACACATCTAATTCTAACAAAATTCATAGCAAACCCATTAAAACTATAAACTAAGACGATTTCCACTTCAGTTTTCATTTTCTTTCACACGAAATTGTCATTTGTATATTTTACACAGATCTTGCTTCACTAACTTTACAAGAACAAGATTTAAATTATTGGTTAAAATTACATTCATAGCTTTTTATTGACAGAAATTTCAGAAATTTCAAAAAATACGGGCTCAGTTCTGTTGCTAACAATTAACCAACAAAACTATCTCCTATTGGCACCTAGTAAGTTTCTTTTCACGCCACTTGGAAGTCAGTACGTGAACTTGCAATTAAATATAGATTTTTTGCGATTTTACGATCATTGTATTTCCCATAAGAAATAAAATGCACGACTGGATCGCACGTCCTAGCTCTTATGTTCGATCAAATCGTAATCACAAGTTTTTTTTTGTTTACAAAATTACTTGCATATTTTCTGAAAAAAAAAAATGTTGGCTTGGCATTTAAAGATATATTTAACAATATACATTTAAAAACTGAATTTAAAAAATCGTCTACCTGTTTTCAAAATATTGAATTTAAAAAATGTAAAAACTATTTTTCGAAATTTTTTTGGTATGTAGTATTATTTGACTTATTATACAAAGTAGTACACATTCATTTTTATATCACAATCGTTAGAGCCTTTTTCGTGGAAATTAAAATGATAGGCAAAATTGTATGGCAAATACCTACTGTTATTTGTCGGGCTAAAAAATCGATTCAAAAACCTATTTGAGATTATAAATCGCTTAACTACTAAGTTTGGATAACATTACTTCAGCCGTTTAGGCTGTAGATCGATCTACAGACAGACAGACAGGCGGAATTGCGGGACCAACTTTTTTCATTTTCTCCGTCATCTCGAGATTTTAATCAAACTTGACATTAGTTCATTTAAAATCTTGATTTTTTATTTCAAATTGCGAAATTTGCCCTAAGACTAAAGTAGGTACCTGCATATATCCTTGTATATGCAATTTAGATGTATGTAGATTTCATATAAAATGCTATTATCGCAAGCTATTTTCCAAGCTTAAGTACAAGCCATAGGAAAATGTGCAGATCGTAACCTCGAAAGAAATTACAATAATCAAAATATGGCCATCGTGTCAGATAGCCAAGCCCCACTCAAAGCTTTGAGCTCCTACTCTATCAGTTCTAAACTGGTATGGGAATATGTAGGTAGGTTAAATGAACTCGGCAAAAATAATAATGTCACACTTCATTGGGTACCTGGCCACGTGTGTCCAGGGCAATGAGGAGGCAGACTCCTTAGCAAAAAAAGGTGCGTCGACTCCCTTAGGTGGTCTGAACCATACTGCGGAATAGAAGAAAATGTGATTAGAAATAAAATCAAAAAAGGAGAGGAGGCTATAAGTTCCAACAATTGGATAAAACTCCACAAACTGACACAGTCCAAACTACTACTTGGGAATTATAACCAACAATGTTTCACAGACTGTATAACCTTAAGCAGGAACAACCTCAGAATAATAACGGGTCTCCTTACAGGACACTGTAAATTAAAAAGACATCTTAACATCCTTGCCTTAGTAAGTAGTGCCACATGCAGGTACTGTGATATAAAAGAGGAAACGCCGGACCATATTCTGGGCAATTGTGATGCACTTGTTCATCAAAGGAAAAAACACCTTGAACGAAACCAGGTGGAAGAGAGCGACTTACCATCTCTAAAAATACTTCAAATACTCAAATTCATGAGGGAAATAAATTTGGAGAAAGAGTTGTAAAATGAGCTATCTTCACCCAGCTCTAGGCGGGAGCACAATAGATCTCAAGGTCGCAGTGCAACAACCCCATATTCATTCATTATCGCAAATAAAAATAAATCCTGTTCTAACTGGGCAATTTGTTCAAGGCTACAAAAACACCCCTAGCTTTGTATATGAATCCTATATACAATGCCCCTAGTTAATAATAATGCCTACAAAAGGTTATGGTTTGCAAATCAGCTAACATTGTTTCATTGCATACTCTTGGGCAAAAATTGAATTTGGCAGATAGTCACTATAAAATGCAACATAATTTCAGGTATTGAACAAAATAATGTTTCTCACATTACTTAATTTTTGAAATTTTATCAATAGAAACTGCATTCGTAAGTAAAAAGTGGATATAACGGGTGATTTTTTTGCTACTTGGTTTTTGACGTTTATATTTTTGACAGATCACACATGACAAATTCCACGAACATTTGACATTTCGATTCAGTATTGTTTGCCATTTCATCATGAATAGACTTACGCCTGAACAACGTTTGCAAATTATTGAAATTTATTATCAATTTTTGGCTAAATGGATACGTGAATAAGCAGAATTGCCGTATTTGGAGTGAAGAGCAGCCAGAGGCAATTCAGCAGCTACCAATGCATCCCGAAAAATGCACTGTTTGGTGCGGTTTATGGGCAGGCGGCATCATTGGGCCGTACTTCTTCAAGGACGATGAAGGCCGCAGGGTTACAGTCAATGGAGAACGGTACGATGATAACAGATTTTTTTTGCCGAAAATGCAAGAATTGAACTCGGTCGACATGTGGTTCCAACAGGACGGTGCAACATGCCACACTGCACGCGAAACCATGCATCAATTGAGAGGCGAATTTGGTGAGCAGTTGATCTCACGTTTTGGCGCAGTCAATTGGCCACCAAGATCATGTGATTTGACCCCGTTAGACTATTTTTTGTGGGCTATGTTAAGTCTATTGTCTATGGGGACAAGCCAAACACGATTGCTGCCTTAGAAGCCAACATTGAACGCGTCATTGGTGAGATTCCGGCCGAAATGTGTGAAAAAGTTTGCCAAAATTGGGCCTTCTTAGCCGCGGGCAACATTTAAGTAAAATTATTTTTAAAAAGTAAATGGCAGAAATTGATTTATCGATCCAAATAAAAATTTCATTCACTTTTTACAAGTTTCTTTGTTTTTTTGAATTTTCAAAAACCAAGCTCTTAAAAAATCACCGTTTATAAGGAGCTAAGAATCAGGGGCCTTAGGAATTACATACCAGTGTTCGTTTATTACAAAATTTTGCATCTGTTTGTTTAAAAAAATGTTTGACAATCTTAATGATTAATGTTTTTTATTCAAAATAGGTTTTAACGGCCTATAGTCCACAAAATTTGCGTTTCGTCCCGACCACCACACTTGGACTCATCAGTTGGTTAGTGAGGGCCTTGCAAAGTACGCACTTTTAGTTAAGATCAGTTCATCTTACATGAGTTTTTTTAACAAACAAGAAAAAACAATGTGAACTATATCCAACAAGATTAAAATTTTAATAATTAAAATTGGAAGATTTTGTCCTGGGCCAGATATAGTTAATAAGAAGGTGTTTTTAATAATTCAACAAGTCCGATTAAAATCTGCTGAATTCAGTAGTATATAGAATTGTAGTATTAAAAAAAACACCTTTTGATTATATGTTTTGTTTGTACATAATTTTTGATATACTCTTCCTATACGAAGCTCTCAGCATTACTTCAGTTGCACAAATTTAATTTGAAATAAATACCATCTGAACTCGATTTATTTTCCAAACCTGATTCAACTTAGAGTGCATTGTAGAATTGCGAGTCAAGAGAGAGTTAACTGAACTCCAGCACAAAATAGTCCTAGAAATTCGAATGTATGTCATTTAACACTATCAGTTGTCTGTTCATTCTTATTTTATAAGTCCATCATAAATAATTTCAAAAAGTAAAGTGCTTTCTATTTATTTAAATAAATTTAATTACATTTTGAATTAATATTTTTTTAGGTAAAACGTTTGAAAACCACGATGAAGATGATAATGATTTTTTGGAACTTGCCATTACGATAATTTTTACGTGGTTTTAAAATGTTCTAGACAGTGTGGAATAATGATTCATAAGTTTTTGTATCCCTTTCGCATGTCCCAAATTATAGGTGTATTTGGTAACGTGAAAATTCGTACGAATTTTTACAAATGTGCACATTTTGCTGTCAAAACCCATAGGAAAAAATCCCAAGTTTGGGAAACTTGGTGAAAAATTCTAGTTACCAAACAGGAATAATATTAATCCGGAAGTGACTCTATTTAAACCATTCCATATTGTACGTTTCATACCGAAATAAAAAAAAAACATATGTGTTACTTTATAAGCAGGGAATTAATTATTTATTTATTTTTCATACACATTCGATTGCGTTTATCTATTGCCTATTTATATAAGTGAGAAAGCACGTATAAAAAAAAAACAGTTCGCTCCAAGAGTTAAATAATAGCAAATCAAATACTTGAATCTTCGCTGAACATCAGTTAATCCCTCGAAATCGGCGAGTTAAATTCTTCAAATGTTCAGCGATGAGATAAATCCTAAACTTCGATTGTACAACACCGATTGCTTAACCGAGTTCTAATCTTGAACCAAGGCTGAACAAAGTTTGTACAACTGGCCATGACTCTTTTTGAGTATTAGATATGGATTCAGTATGACCTTAAACAAATAAAATAACCTTCTTGTGATTTTAAGTTTGGTAAGATACTAAAAGATAGTTCCATGATTAACCTATTTAAAAATATCAAAACGCTCTTTTTAGCTTAGTATAATACTAAAACTGATTTAACATCGTACTAAAGCATTTTAAACCATATATGATTTTACCCCGAATTTTTATCGTCTTTAACAACAAACGTTTGGAGCACATCGCTTTAATCACACATAGCTGGCACAAAAAATAAAATGTACGACTGGATCGTACGTACTTGCTATTAGTTTCGATCACATCGTTTTTAATTAATTTTTATTAATTTTTTTTTTCGAAAGAAAAATTGGTTTGGCAATTTTAAGTATTTAATAATATAAACCTTAAAACATAATTTAAAAAGACAAAAATTGAATTTTAAAAAATGATTCATTTTTTCAAAAAAAAAAAAACTCAAAAGAAAATATTGGAATGCAGTATCGTTTAGAATTTGAAGGACCTCGTGTATAAATAATAATTTTTTTGATCGAAATCTGTTGAGCCGTTCACGATATAGTCGAAAATAAAAAAAAAAACGGTTACATGGTTAGTACCCTTAATAAGATTTCAATTAAAAAAATGTTGACCAAAATGTAGACTATGAGAGATAATTGAGATTTACAAATCCTTACCCCAAAAATTTGTATGGCAGGTTCCGTTATTTTTGGATCTAAAAAAATGTCAAAATTAATCGAGCCAGGCACTTAAAATGCTAAAGTTCCAAGTTTGAGCGACCCACAGACAGGCGGAATTGTGGGACCCACTTTTTTGGCGTTCTCTATTTTTTCAAATGCAAAACTTGCCCTTTAGTACCTATATGTACATTTATCGGAAGTAAAAAGGAGAACGATGCTCTAAATAAATATTATGTGGTTTTCCATTGGGAAAAGAAATCAATTCTTTTTGGAAATATGTCTGTCAGATTTTGACAATTAAATCCTTCTATTGGGCAAACAAAATGGTATCTTTTATTCTGAATGAATTTTACAGGTCCGTTTTTCGGTGAATCTACAATTGGCAACTGGCAGTTTGACAAGTATTTGCTCTCATTGATTTATATCAGTATAGTGAAAGAAATTACCAGAACAAAAATATACACCAATATCTTAACAAATACAAAATCAATTCAAATTAATAATAGAAAAACCAAAAAAAAAAAAAAAAAAAATAGAAAATGCAAAAAAATACAAAATATACTTGCAACAACATTCACTTTACTCTTTATTAACTTCTAACTAAACTTCACAAGCTGGAAAAAGCGGACCAGTTGAACCAAGACCTAGAATCAATCCAATTATTTCCAACAGCGACACATTTTTTAGCTGTTCATTAACGAACGGAACAATACTACTTTCAATTCGCTGCCCAATTTGATCTTTGTGATCTGCAATTAGAATCCTAACCGATTGCTCAACCCACATATTGAAGAGTCTGCTATATAAAGGACTATTCAAAATTCCAGTTGTCTTTGACTGAACTCCATCTATATTGAAGGAACTCTTAAAATTCCAAATTTTCAATCCGTTCGTTGTAGTCGGGCGAATTCGGAAACTTCCGTTTATCCGAATATTTTCGGCTACCAAATTGAAATCACCATCTCCCACCACTGTTACTGGTTTTCCGAAGATCTGCAGACCACCCTTGGCATAGTATTGGCTGAAGAACCTTACTTGATTGAAATTTACATCGAAATTCAGCTTCATCAGGAGTGTTACATAATTGAGTTCTTTGACGTCGAAACCATCAAGTCCAGTCACTGTGAGATTTGTCAGATTTCCAGAAAGACTATAAATGAGGACACGAAGATACTAAACTAATTTCCATGAGATATAGACAATCTTTCTACACTTACTCCACTCCAACATTATTCAAATCGACTTGCTGAAATTCGTTTGTATACGGAGCTAATGGCGGAATTCCAACACTATCAAATCCACATGGCATTTGTTGCCGAAGACTTTCCACCAATTCCCGCAGTTCGTCATTCAAACTCGAAACAGCTGAAGTTGAAGTCAGGAAAAAACCAAAGATGACAATTAGGTGCTTCATTTTGGACGTTCACTTAACGGCCAAACTAACTTGTATTGAAATACGTATTATTGGACTGGCCGTTTTATAAGTTCTAAATTGTTTACGATAAGAAAATACAGAATATTTATTAGGATCTTATCGAAATGTGTTTGCTATTTTTCGCGCGCAGATAACAGTTTCTTGTTATTCTGGTGAGTGACTATGAATTATGATACTTGGTCTGATTATGAAAGATCTTTGGTTGGTATTCTCTTCTCTCTCTCATGGTATATATCTTTACCATGCGGTGCAATAAATAAATATGTAGTGACACAATATTAATCTTAATCATGTATTTAACTTTTGCTTTAATAATATTTGTTCCTGTTTAATTTTTGTTCTCTGTTTTTCTCATTTCAGGTAAGTGAATCATTTCTGGAATTTCGTAAGTAAGATTGCAATTTTATAACATTGTTTAATTATCGGAATAACTGCTACTTACGTTTCCCATATTAATTCATTAGACATATATATGGATGTAGAGTTTGACAGTCTTGGTAACACGTAAAAATGTAGGGTCCATGTTGGCTACCTAAGTGCCACTTACTACGATTGTGAAACTGGGCCTAAGTAGCTACTGTTTATAAGATCCATAGACTCCTAGGGTACTCGTCTTTAAAGCAGAAAATACAAATTGTGGCAACACATCTGCAATTGCAATGAAGCATGCTATTCGTCCCCTATTGTCAAAATATAATCGTGCACAAAATAAAATGCACGACTGAACTGGATCGCATGTATTTGCTCGTATGGTCGATCACATCTTAAGCAGACGATTTGTAAGAGAAACTGTTCAATATGTTTTTAGTCTTTTTTACTTAATTTTTTTAACAAAATTTCGTAATTTTATTTCTAAAAAAAATGTTTAATATGACACTTTTATGTATTTAATAATATAAATTTAAAAACAAAATTTCAAAAAAGTTTGTCCACCCGTTTTCAAAACATTAAATTTTTCAAAAAAAAAAATCTTTTCTCAAAAATTCAAAAAAATATTTTTTCCAAAATTTGATCAAATTCGCTAATTAATTCTTTAATGAAACCGACCCTTGCCAATCTAACCCTAGATTTTAATCAAACTTGACATTACGAAGATGGAGAACACCGAAAAAGTGGGTCCCGCAATTCCGTCTGTCTGTATGTAGATCGATATGCAGCTTAAACGGCTGAAGCGATTTTCTTGAAACTTGGTACCTCAGCGTTTTATGTGATTGTCTCAAATAGATTTTTGAATTGTTTTCTTAGACACAAAAATTACAGTACTTGCAATAAAATTTTATCTACCATCTAAACAATCTCAAAAACGGCTATAACGATTTTGATTAAAAAAAGTGTGAACACTATTTTAAGTTTAGTCTCAACTTTACTCCAACATTTTTGTTTTACATATTTTGTAAATAACGCTATATGCCAACCATCACAAACAGCTTGACGGATTTTGATCAAAATTTTTATATAAGAGGTTTTTCGAATTCAAAGCAATATTGCATACCAACATTTTCGATTTTTTTTTTTAATTTATATTATTAAATACTTAAATCAAAAAAAAAAATACACGACTGGATCCCACGAACTTGCTCTTATGTTCGATCACATCGAATGCAAAAGATTTCTGTTAAAAATCTAAATATATATTTAAAGCAGTTTTTTACTTCATTTTTTATATATACAAAATATCTTTAATTTTTTTCTAAAAAAAATTGGTATGACAGTCTTAAATATTATAATATAAATTAAATCGTCTTAATCAAAGAAAAAATAATTCATAATTCTGAAATAAATACTTAAACTAATTTAAGCTCAAAAAAAAGTACGCCATTTTATTTGTTAGATAAATTTGAATTTATGAGAAAAAAATTTTAAAAATCTGTGGAGCGGTTTGTGAGAAAAAAAGTTTTTTTTTTTAACTTTTTGAAAACATTTTTCAAAAAAAATTCAATAGTATTCAGAAGTATTCAAATAATACATATATAAAATTTTTTTTTAATGATTTTAAAAATACAAAAAATACTAATTAAAAATATTGGTACGCGGTATAATTTAGGCAACCTAAACCTATATATGTATGTCTGAAATTTCGAAAGAATCGGTTGAGCCGTTTATGAGATAGTCGAAACCAAAAAAAACGGTCCTATGGAAAGTTCCGTTTTTAGACATTTTTCTAATTTTTTTTCAACCATATGATCGGTCGTAGCTAAAAATCCGCACTATTTTTTTTTTAAATCAAAATCGTTAGAGCCGTTTCCGAGAAAAATAGGTTTGAATGTAACGGTTATATGGCAGGTACCGTTATTTTTTGAGCTAAAAAAAATTCAATTTCCCCTCTGTACAATACCTGAAAAAAACTCTATATACCAAGTTTGAAGCAATTCGGACCACCCGTTTGGGCTGTAGGTGTCTATACATACATACAGACAGACTGACAGACTGACAGACTTACAGACTGACATACAGACGGTCAGAATTTTTAGACCATCTTTTTTCGACTTCGCTATCGTCGTAATGTCATGTTTGATTTTTATCTCAAAACTTTTTTTTTTTGACGAATGCATAACTTGCCTTATATAGTACATATAATCGCAAGTAAAAATTGGTTTATATGTACATATATACAAAATTAAGTTAAAAAAGACTGAACATAATATTGAGCTGTTTCTATACGAGCATAAGAGCAAATACATGCGATTCAGTCGTGCAATTTATTTTACTAAAATATAGACCACATCTAAAGAGAATTTGTTTATAAATAATAAAGCTTCTTTATAACGGCTATTAATTACACTAATCCATTAAAAGATGACGCGTTATCATGCACCCTCTTTAATACATCCTCCTTGACTCAATTGTGATAATTTTTTTCAAACGTTTTTCCAGTTACTTTCATTTGTAGAAAGACATTGAATTTAATGGCGACAAATTAAAAAAAAAAAAAGAGTTTCACCTGAAATCAAGGGAAGAATCACTCTCTTAAAGAACCAATCAAACTCTGATCAAATCCCTAATCACTTGTCCTGGTATATGCGACAAGGACTTGTTGGCTTACTTTGAGAGAGAGCTATCTCGTGTGCTATTCAATAGCGAACTTTGTGGGCTTCTAGCTTACTTCGTCGAAAAGCTCAAAATCCAGCGACTGAAATAGCTTTGTCACTCAATTGAATTCATCAGACTCTTGCCTGAAATATATGAAAATTGGCTGCATATGGGAAATGCCATTAATAAAAACGTAAAATACCATATTTTATTTTACATTTTTTTTAATCACAATTCTTGAAGCCATTTTTGAGAAATATTTTTTGGAGTTAAATTTTTATGGAACGTTGCGTTGTTTTTTGTTTTAGGAAAATTATGCTTTCTAGTAGGTATTCAAGGGAATGTCAAAAAAAAAATTAGATACTAAATACAAAGTTTCAAAGAAATCGATTAAGTCGTTTTCGAAATATTGAGTTTTCAAACAAAAATAGTTCTTTTTTATTTGGTCTACAATTCTATTAAAACTCTTTAAAACCTTCTCCATAAAAAAAAAACTATTGAATCATTTTTTAGAAAATCAAAAACCAAAGAAATTGATATAAAGGTAACAAAAGTAACCAATTTTTTTCAAAAAAAAAAAAATAACAAAAACTCCCTTTTCCCTTCTTTAATTTATTAATTTTTTTTTATAAAAATCATTAGAGCCGTTTAAAAAAAAAAACGTGTGGGCATATTACCCAAAAAAAAAACACAAAAGATACCAAGTTTGAAGAAAATCCATCCACCCGCCTAGGCTGTAGGCTCGCGGACACAGACAGAATTGTTAGACCCACTTTATTCGTGTTTTTTATCATCGTTATGTCAAGTTTGATCAAAATCTCGAGTTCGATTTTGTATTTAAATCCAAAATTTGCCATATAGTACCTATACATATGTACATATACATATATATGATAAGTAAAAATATTATTAACGATACCTGCCATAGGTATTAGGGTTTTTTGTTTGTTTTCTTTTTCGAATTTCGATATCGATTAATATTTTCGTAAAGGATGTCATTCAAATTCTAAATACTGCATACTAAAATTTTCCAACAACAGTTTTTTTGTGTACTTATGTCCTTTTTTAATTTTAATTAAATGCATTTAATGCAATTGTGTACTTGTGTCCTTTTTTAATTTTAATTAAATGTATTTAAGGCCCAAGGTCGTTTAAATTCAACCTGAATTGCAAGGCATTAGATAGGAAAGAATTTTTTTGTTTTATTTTTAAAAAATCAATATTTCGAAAACGAGTTGACGGTTTTTGTTTGATTTTTTAATTATTAATACACACAAGTCGTCGGTCCAGTAGTGCATTTAATTTTTTGTAGACCAAAAGTATAGGGACTTTGTAAGATCTCAGGAATCTGAACTTGTTAAGAAACTTGAAAATTAGCTTGCAAATTATTCCAAATATGTACCTTTATCATTTAAAGATTCATAGAACAAAAATTTTCAATCCAATATTTTGTTTATGTTGGATAATTTCGCCTCGAATTGCATCATAATTAACTTGCAAGAATTTCGCACACTTGGTCTCCTGTGACTCCAATACAGGTACCTAACAGTTAGCCTTAAGCTGCTTAAACACCCAATCCATGGAGCTCTTGTTATAAGATATCTTATATTATTTATAATGATCCGTCAAATAATATTAAACAATTTTTTTTTAAAAAGAACTAACTTTTAATGTTCTACTTTTTATTTAGTGTTACATGTAAACTTTTGTAAAACTTTTTAAAATTAAAAAAAAAACATGCTTAAATTGGATTTGTGGTTTTTGGTATAACGCTGCTTGTGCTCTCATTCATCATTCGTCGCATGTTTGGTTTTCTAAACAAATTTCACAGATAATCAGATTTTCATGCCAAACAACACACGAGCACCACTCATACGAATGTATTTTTTTTTTTTTGTGTGAAGTACACTTGACAGTAATGTTCTATTTTCTAAAGGTCACAGCTTCATAGTTGGTATCCCGCATCCTTTCATATCATCCTTTCGTACAATATTATTGTGCACGTTGTCCATTCACGTGTCATCTCTATACCCGCATGTGACCTAAAAAGTCCTTCAAACGAGATCTTTATATGTGATTTGCTGTTTGAACTCAGGACATTCATGTTGGTGAAAGTAAAAACCAAAATATTTTAAATCCCACTAATGGACAAATTTTCGGAAAATCTTTCAAATGTTTCATTAATCACGGTTCACTCAGTTAGTACCTTTCATCAAGGACATTAATTTGATTGAAAAGACTCGGACGAGAGAAAAATTGAAAACTCTTGTTAATGGTTTTCCCTTTGACATAATAATTATTATCCTTCTGTGAGAGATACTTTATTTATTAAATTTAATCGAATTTTATTTATTTTCTTTTATTGCATTTCTTTTTGTCGTCTGTGGTTTACCTCAGAGATGAAATGTTAAAGTAATAAAAATGCATTGTCCTCTGAGTAATGGTATCGTAAAATATCTTGGTCCTTTTTTTATGACAGAAAATTTTTCCCAGGAGAGATAATGCGAGGATAAATAAATTGAATAAAAATCCGCGTATCGACACTCACCATTTATGACAATTCTGATTATGATGGTCAACTATATCGGCATCGGCATCTTCGTCGAACCATAACAAGGACATGCCGATGATGCCACAAGAAAAAAAAATGATTATTAAGTTAAAATATGAAAAATCATTCAACCACAGCGAACATCAAGAAATATTGTCATAAATTTCCTTTCATTTTTCTGTCCTTTGGCACATTCTTCTTTCTTTCATTTTACCTTTCACAATATCGCTTAGGAATATCCTTATGCGCTTTAATCTTCATCGCAATAGTTATTGTCATAATTTATGTAAAAGGAGAGATGACAAGGAATACAAAAAAAAATGAAACAATGGACACATAATCAAAAGTCAATCTCAACCTATTTAAGGATAAATTTAAAAATCAGGATAATGAAATTTCATCTGTCGTTTTGTTCAATATTGAGAAAAAAATAAACCATTGCATCGCCGCAACGAAGCAAAGTTTGTTGTTAGGCAAATTTTAGTCACTCCTGTTCCTGCTGGCCTCATCTTGATGTCCTGTGGCGCTACCAGGAGTCAGTCTCATTCTTGTGATGTGCATACTTATAATCTGATTCATGCACATCGTCCTGGTGTCAAAAATGTATACATACAAAAAATATTATTGACGTGTGCTACTTTATTTTTTTTTTGTGCTTCCTCTATTAACCAGTACATCTGGAGCAAAGGACGATAGCGGCAAAAAAAATCTGTATTGAGAGCATAAAAGGATAACCAGAGACCACCCGGTGGACACATGCCGGCGGTTTAAAGTACCTAAATTTTCATCATCCTGATGAGTCCTTCTTTAGACTTTATGTGCAGTGATCGGTCTGTTGCAAAAATAAAATAAGATATTCCAGCAACATGCATTCGCATATGTCCCGATCACGAATAGAAGAGAGAGAGAGAAAGAGAGTGACATCGGAAGATTGAGCTGTGTGTTAGATGTCATAAAGAATCCGCTTAAGGATCTTAAGTATGATTTATTACATGCAATTGGTAGAAACTCAGGTTCTCACTCTATACTGCTGGAAGCCTAGACAATGCTAGTAAGTAGTGTTTTGATTTGATCTGATTAAGATATTATTATTTTTCTGTTTGTTTTAAATGGAGTTCCGTAGGTTTGTGGTGTTGGGCCCATAGTGTTTTTTTATATAATCTTATTATGAGATTTTTTCATTTTTTTTAATATACCTAATATTTCCCAATTGATCTGGATAAAAACCAATGCAGTCTAATGGCGGTTGGGTTAATTCTGTAAATAATTCATTGCCAATATGTGAATTTTTTCTTTACACAGGGAAGTTTTATAATAAGCCCCGTTTTAGAAGAGGACCCAGCTTTGTGTCATCGACTTGTTTTTTTTTTTTTGAGTATTTTTTTTTTTATTTGCATGTGCTGTCATGAAGAAAGGATATCTTGAACAAAATGCCACTATCGTTAGCCCAAACTTAAGGTAGGTATTTATGGATTTTCTTATCTTGCAACTTGACAACCGAATAGCGAACAAAAAAAACGGCTAGTTTCATTGTCAGATGGTGCATCTGTCATTGATTTTAATTCCACTGTTGACGCTTCTAAACCAGACATTGGATTGCTAAGTAATATCTCTGGCATTTCACATAACTTCTGTCATACCTAAACAATTTGAAGCTACTGACAGGTTTTGCCACTAAACTTATTTCGCGTTTATAGAAATAATTCATTCTCAGCAATTATGGTTCCCAAAATTTTAAAACATAACTGATTAAACACCAGCTGCATTTCCGCTTATTGAAGAAAAAAATATTCGCTATAAAATTATACGTCTGATGTTCCTTGAAACCCAATTAAGCAACAATAGGTACCTCTAAATTTTTGGCACTAACAAGCCTAAATAAACAAGTTGCCTAACAGCCTTTTATTTTTGTCATTTTCATACCCCCAATCTCACTCCTTTTTTTTATATTTCTTCAAAAGAATACCAAATTAGCAACATCTATGCAACAACTTCCGAACAATAGCTTTCCGGCAGCAAGCTGCTCCTATCTTCCTGTCAAAAACATGCTGACAAGATCTAGTTTTCAGATCATATCCATATGTTTTCTAAGAATAAAAAGTCGTGGCCAAATTAGATTCGGTTTCAATATACCCAAACAATTGCCAAAAAAAAAACAAGAAAAAAAAACTTTGAAATCAAGTTCATATAGTTCGGTAGCGGTAAATTATATAATGTATACACATATTTTGGTCCTTGCCCGAGGACTTTTGATCCTCTATCTGCGTCTTATCTGAACACTTTCATCTATTAGAGACCATTAACAATTAATTTTATCAAAACTATACGGAACCCAGACCAAAGAGCCAAATATTTGTTTTTTTTTTTGTTGTTGTTTAATTTCATCCTTGTGCGCAATTGAATAATGTAAATGTCCTTTTGTTGAAATACAAACTCATTTTGTTGGGTTATGCATACACATATTATTTGAATTGCTTAATTTGGTGGAAAATTTACTGGTTCCGCGGATATAGACTTGTTTTATTTTACAGACAAAAAAATCTGAAAGGACTTTTTTCGGTAAGTCCTTATTTCTTATACCTAGAGGCATTAGAACATGAAAAGTTAATCCAGATCGTATAAACTGTCTATGCTTATCTAAGATGAATCAAAGGAAACATTTATAAAGTGTGTTGTGACATATTTTAAATTTCCATATTCCCCCGCATCACATCACATCATACATTTGAGTAAGTACTCGTATGCAAGGATATTTTCGATGAAATATAAATGAGCTGTCGTCGTCTGGCCCATATTGATTAACCCCTTTTAATGGACCATTTCCTTAACAGCATCTTGTGTCGCATTTTCTATTGCGATTTTTTTCTTCTTTCCATTTTTGTTATTTGGAGTCCTTTGTTCTGTGAATGAAATTCATCCTTGCAACGTAATTTTCTACATGAATTGGTTTGGTGTGATCTACATTTTGAAAATGATGATGACGCATCACAGAATCCTTTTTCCCATATCTACTATAATGTACGTTGTATCATAACATTTTTCCTTTTTATAATTTTTGATATGGGATCCTTGATTTTACATTTGATTTAACAAGGATAATTAATTTGCCGCTAAAAGGATTTAATTCAACTTTCGTTTGAATTGGTTTCTCTCTCCCATTGCATGGAATTTTCTTACACAAATTTAAAAGTGATCATATATTGTTTCTTGTCTTGTGTCTTTTTTGTTGTTGTCTTCTTCTTATAAGGATGCAATGAAATGAGCAATCCTTTGTAGTCCTTGTAATAAAAAAAAAAAACTAAACTCAATCATACCACACGCACTTCGGGTTCTGTCATAATTGTAATTTTTGATTTATCACGATTGGTTTGCCGAAAGTGCAAGGAGTTTTTTTTTCCTCCATGGTCCCGATTGTCCTTTTTGTAATTTTTTTTCTTTCATTTTTTCTATTTCATATGTGAAGGGAATTGGAAATTGCAAGATATTTCGCAATTATGAATTATAATAACGAGATTAAGTGTGTTAAAATTAGGGCTGACAATAAATTAGAAAATTTAGTACCTACTATATATTCAGGATTTTTTTTTTTGGGGCACAAAAGGTCGGGTTGTATGGTTTTTGTGGAAAACCATTTTAAAATGGTCATGGTCATACAAAAAAAGAAACATCAGGATAATTTCACGCAAATTAAAAGTGATTTTGTGTAGGCATGTCAAACATAATTATGAAGCCTTATTTAGCTCTATGAAGTGAAAGGTGTCAGTGTGACACTAGAGTTGAAAAAGTGAACTCAGGACATTTGAAACTAACATTGACATGGTTAAAGGAAATAATAAAAATATTTGGTATTGTCGAGATTACAGAAAAGCTTAGGTATACCATATTTAAAGAACCTCATGCAAATATTTCAACTCACACAATTTTCGGGGGCGTTTTTTAATGAAGTGCTGTTTACGCAAACCTTTGTTACCAAAATTAATAATGTGCGACTTTTTTAATTTTTCGATGGTTTTTAATCCATTCACATCGTAAACATCCCTTAACGAAATTTGACAGCTTATAGCTTGACAGATGACTAGTGAACTATATTTTGGAAAATGGTCTATTTATTTCAAAATGTCACCCATTTGTTCTTAAATAACCTTTTTTCTACGCAATAAAAAAATTCCAATTTTCTGGTTTTTCATTGGTTTCAAATCCATCAACATAGTTGCTAAAACAAAAAACCGAGTAGATAGCTATACTTAAACCGATCCCAACTTAGTTTGTTCAAGTTCAAAGCTAAAGCTAACTGTTTTTGAAAAAAAAAGATGTTAACACGTTACTACTGTTAATACTCATTGCTTTAAAGATGACAGAAGGATCAGATGCAATGAACAAAGTTTGATAAAAAAAAAAACATCAGCAACTTACTGACGTTTTTAGAAATATTGTAAATTACTGAGACGCTATCAATTGATGTTTTAAACCCGTGGATGTCCTCTTAGAGTAAATCGGAGAAATCCACAACCTGGGAAGTTCAAGTTGCCCATACTGGGCCAACATATTCAATGTGATTTGGAACATAGGTTGTATAAGGAGACCTGTAGTTGAGCCCACTATTTCAAATAACGCATTAGTCCTGTATATTCCTTACTCTCCAGAGAAGTCATTGCTTGTAATTTACCAATATTTAGTTCTAAATTGGTTTTATTGTCAACAAAAAATTCTTTTATATTGTTCTGCAGAAGTAGAACATTATCCGTTAATGAAATTACTTGATAAGATTAAAAGAATAGGTACCGGATGACTGCCTTGCGGGATACCAAATTTTGCAATAAATGGATATCCTACTAAAGATCAGTAAAACAGTTGATGCTAAAGACGAAATAAATATGATTTTATCCACTAAACGAATACAGTAGGAAATCCGAGAGGATTTAGTTTGAACGAAATCATTTTTGTGAGATTTTATAAAAGGCTTTACGTGATTTGAATTTTATTATTATTTCATATTACAAATTTGTTGTTTACGAAAGAAGTCTGCGAAGCCTATTTATGCTTTTCTGCAGAAAGTTGAATTCGTAATTCTTCTTATATATAAAGAACAATCCAAATTATGTTTGTGCGCTAACTTCTTTTTTTCGGCTCGATCGATTGAAATGAAATTTTCAGGAGATGTTAGGACAGTGCACACAAGAAATCTGTTTGCCAACCGATGTCTAGAACCGGAGTTATGACCAAAATTGTCACGCACATGTTTGTTATTGCTTTATTTGTATAAATAATTGTGTTTTGTTTTTTATACATACACTTCATTTTGGTTTTTCTTTGTTGCGCGTGTATGCATACAACTACAGCATTTGATTCCCATTAAACGAATCAGTATTGGTCTAGAATGTTCCATGCCTTTTTGATTTAAAGATGGAAAATTGGAAAATTTCGGTTAATTGTGAATTTCATTGTGCAGAAGAAGACGTTTGCGTGCATTGTGTGTGGAAAGTTTACGAGATATATATTAGATGACGCTATTCTGCGTTCAATGCCACAACTCGATAGATTGCGTTATACATTGACATAGGCTTTGCCCAATTTGACAGGTGTCCTTTTCACATTATCATTTTCTATTCAGCAAGTATGCTATTTTTCTTGCTGCAATTGATTCGAGTTTTGAGTATTATTACACTGATTCCGATCTAACTTTGGACGACGTACACGTCTTGCAATAATTAATCAGAATGTCCGTGATAATTAAAGGCAAGAGGTATGTGCAGAAGAAATACATATAAATGGAGACTTTTCCATTCGACAAAGAGTTATTAGAAGAAGAAAAGTAGTAAGTTTAGACTTCAATCGCGCTGCTTTGGAATACGATTCCGCAATCCCATTTACTTTCCCGATTCTCCCGATATAAGATATTCGCCATTTAGTTGATTCTACCAACAATTCGGCCAAGATCTCTTTTGTTGACTGTTGCATCCTTTGGCATCTATGGCATTGCTGGCACACTGTTTGAAGGTGGTCGAACTGCACATTTCGCTTTGAAGTTGGCAATTAATTTTCCCACGGTTGACAAGCCAATAACGTGCACCATGACCAAGAATTCGGCGACAACGAAATTGATGCGAGAATGCAAAATAATAATTGGGGATGAATGCAAGATGGCGCATTAACAAGGTTTGGAAGCAGTTGACCGAACAATGAAGGATTAGCAAGGTGATTTGAGTTGATTTGGCGGGGATATGATATTGCTCAGCGGAGATTTTCGTCAAACGCTTCCCGTCATCGTCGTCTTTGTGGCGGCATGTCAAGAAATTGAAATATGAGAGTCGCATGGAAGTCGTGCTAAGCAATGGCCAAATTTCTGTTGATGTCTAGACTGAATTGATCTCATTCCCGGCAAATTTTTGCGAGTTACAACATCGAAGGAGAAACTCATTACCAAAATAAGGTTTTCCCTGGTATTGCAAACATTTATAAACATCATGATTATATTTGTGAACGGGCGACTAGTTGTCGATATCTTGGTAAACGTACTTTGTTGTTTGCTTTTGCGCCGGAAAACAAATCGAAAAACAATGTTTATCATATCACTCTCTACTGATTTGTATTCCATTCAAATAAATCACATTGAATTTCAGTTAATTTAAAGGCGTTAAATTTATTTGAGTTTGTCTGAAGGTTTTGGTTACTTCATACCACTTGTGGACAGCTTCTTCCTGCAACTACCTTAGATTCAATACAAACAAATTCGAAAAAATTCCAAAGACTTGTAAGCAGAAAATAAACCAACGGTATTAAGGATTCTCATGTTTTGTTGTTCCTTTTTCCTTAAAATTGAACAGAATTCGTTATATAGAGTAATAACATTTTTCATCAATCGTTATTTAGAGATGTAAATGGACTTCAAGTGGTGATTCGTTATACTGGAAATTCGTTATATCGGCATTCGTCGTAATACTGGACGTCCAGTGTATTGAAAGAAAAATTTAAGAATACATATTTTAGTTTATATTGAGCTAATGATGGATGGATTTTTCAGAAGTTTTTTTCTTAAATTGTATCTATTGATGTTAAGGAATTCTCTAGGAAGTAAATTCAAAATACTTGGATGGAACAACTGATATTATTTTGTTGTCTGCCGAATGAGTTCTTTAAACTCGATATTTGCAAGAATCGGTGTGCTCTTCTTCTAGTATTGTATATATGATCAATTGACTGTTTGTATCTTTTATCATAGTAGAATTCTTCAAGTGTGTAAGTAACACTCAGGATATCAAGTTTTCAAAATATTTCGCCACAATCAACTTTTGTTAGAAAAATTGTACCATTGTTTGCCCTTGCTAAGATTTTTACAATTCGATTTTGTTGTTTTTGTATGCAGTGTTGTATTTCCCCAAGCTAGTAATAAACCTCTTTAAGAATAGCGTAGATGGTGTAGAAATTTAAATGGTGAAGAGCAACCACCTAAGGCAATTACATATATTTCTTATACGTACATACATATATCTCATTTAATGTAGTGTGGCACATTTCCTATAAACTGTTCACAATTTTCTTTAATATTGGAAATCCTTTTTGGAGTTTTGAAGTAGGCATGTTGTTTTGTGACATTTTATATGAATTTTGGTTATCGGTATATGCGGTGGTCTGGGGCCTATAACACACCGTGACAAGTCGACAAGTCTAAATTTACTTGCCAAACTATACTTGTACGTCAAGGACAAGTGTATTCTGTAACACAATGCAAAACTGTTGCACTTGTCAGAATAAAAAAAATTCCCTTGACTTGTCCACATTGTGTGACAAGCGGCCAAAATTAAAACATGGCAAAAATTAGGGAAATAAAAAAATTGCTGTTTTAACAAAAATAAGAGAAGACAAAATTCACTTATTGGAATTTTTATAGTTATTTAAGCAAAAGAAAAAAAAGAAGCGCAAAGTCGACAGAGATATTTGCTTTGGCAAAAAGCCTAAATCTTATTCCAAAAAGCAAAGAGAAATAATTTTACGGCAACATACTAACTGTGCCGTTAATTTTGCGTTCGAAATTGTTCAAGAAACAACTTCAAAATTTATTCTTGCCTTAATCACTTTTAATCTGTACAAAGGTTTATTGTTTTCATTCGCATTGTCACTATCAAAATCAGAAAAATATTTTAAACTTATTTTCAAACTAATTACAACTTTTGAATTACATGTCACACACTAGCAATACATAAGCAAAGTTTCTGTTACACTTGTCACTTTATATCTTGCAAAAGGAGGGAAATTGGATGCCGCCCATGGGTTAAAATGAGACTGTCAATACCTGGTTCTCAAATCCACTGTGCTAAACTAGTGCCGTGCAATTCAGGTTGCATTTAAAAGACCTTAAGTCTTACAGGTATATAGTTAAATTAAAAAAAAAAATCCAACAATTTCCCACTTGTCACATTTTAAAATGACAATTGTCACAGAGCTTGTAGACTTGTCGTATTTTACTTGGCCTACAAGTACTTTTCGCCTTGTGTTCTAGGCCTCTGATATCGATTACTTTAGTTTTATTAATGTTGATTATTCGTCCAAAATCGTTGTACCACCTGACTATTGAGTCCTATTCTTGTGGAATTTGGTTTTAGTTGAAAAAAAATATCATTTCAGTTTTCACTGAGATTTTTCACTTTCCAACTTCACAAACTAGATCTCATTGTGATAAAGTTTATAAATTCTGTTCGTTTTATGTCATTTTTGATAATTTTTTTTTAAGAAAGGTAATAAATATTTCATTTTAGTTTCTAAATTTGTTTGAGTATATCCGGAATAATAATTCATATTATTAACAATAATTATTCACAAATGTGGAAATTATATTATATTCAATCCTGTCTCCGTTTTGAGTAAGATTTATTATTTTTCCTATGAATAATATGGGGATATTGGTTATTGATATTATTATTCACAGAACAATTGTCTGTGTTAAAAAATTCATCATATGAAAATTTTTTTGGCATTTTACTTCAATTTTTCACACATCGAGAATCGAATTAGTCGTGAAAGCGTGATAAAGTTTATCACTTCAGAGCTTCACAGGCAGGGAATTGACCCCCAGCTCTCTATGGCCACATCATCTGCAAAAGCGAATCCAACACTATTTCTTTGGATTGAAAGTATTTGATTTGAATAAACATATAATAAACAGTAAAGGGCCTAAACTTGACCCTTGTGGTACACCGTATTCTAGCATTTTCATTTGACTGTAAATGCTCGAAATTTTCACAGCCATTCCTCTCTTCTTCAGATAACTTTTGAACCATTCTTTTTCTTTCATTTATCTTCTATTGAATTTAAACAAACAATTTCTGTTAAAAATTAGTGGACCTAAATTTACCGTGTTGTTTTGTAATTGTGTAGAATTATGATTTGCAATATAAGTGTATTTCATTTGAATCATTCCATTTGACCTTTTGCAAAACATGTTCGTTGCGGTTGATTGTAGTGAGACTTAAAAGTGATTGAATTTTAAATAATTTAATGTCATAACATCCTCCCATATTTTACTACCGAAACAGTATCCCTGATTTTTGTATTAGGAACTGTAAAAAGTACTGGACAAAAATAACTGCCTTGCGGAACAACAGAAACTATGTTTTTTTTAAATTCATACTTGACATCTGAAATGTATTTGGTATATCCTTCGTTTTAAATACAATTTGATCTGTTAAATAAAATCTGAGAGGCTTAAAATCTATGTTTGTTTTTTTTTCATTCAGATTTTATAAAAGAAAAGATAGGTATACAATTAAAATCTTGTTGCCTTTTAGCTTTTTTTATAAAACGTTTGTTACAAAAGAGATGTACTCTTTAGAATCAAAAAGGATCAGAAAATTATATTACAAAACATGTATATGCCCTTATAGTACTCTTTAACCTTCTTGTTTTTAACCTTTGTCCTTTTTTGTTGTTAAGATCAAAACATTCAAAACACCGTCAAACATAACACCAATCCGTGAATTGTTTTGCTTGTCATTTACGTTTGTCAACTGTCTTAATCATATCAAAAGAAAAAATCATGTAAATGTAAAAAAGTTGTTACATTTATTTTTCTTTAGTTAATTTACATAAAATCCAAATGACAACAATTTTATCTTCCCATCAATTGAGTCAAGTCAAAAAATAAAACGAATCCTCTTAAAATAAAAAAAAAAACCTGAAAACAAACACCAACTAATTGCCGTCCCTTGCGGCATTCCTCCCAAGTCAACTCGGAAGCATTTTTTGTGTGCATCATATGCAGATACATGTTGTCTTCTTGATTCGTCTGTGACATGTCTTATTCAAATAAATAAGACTAGGGCTTCAATTGCATTTTGATAATATTGTTTTTATTTTCAACCCATAATCTGATTAAATCATAGCTTATACCTTGCATTTCTTTTGGCCTGAGGGCATGCATTCCGCGGATTTTCTGTGTGGAACCGCGAAAGGTCTTAAGATTTTTTTTTAGTATCTTTGTATTGCAAGGACGACCCTATTATACTCGTACATATTGCTCTCACCTGGGCCCTGGTTTGGAATTTATGTTTTGATTATGTCGCATATTTATGATCCGATTTTGAACAATATAATGATGATGTAGCGGAATCTTTGCGGAACCATGAAAAAAGGATCTTCTCATGGACCACACAACAACGATGAACAAGAAGGGTTCATACAGTCTTTATGAAAAAATTGAAATCTAACTAATTATAATCATAAAAGGGAGAGAAAAAAACCCAGAAAGGCTAACCCCTTTTCTGTGTGTGTGACAATTGATGGATATATGTTATTCGAGGAAGACGAACTGTCAAAGTACTGTCAAAATTTGTTTCTTTTTCAAAATCAATCATATTTTTTTTATATAATTTTTTTCATTGATTGTCTTTGATTGACAAGATTTGAAAAACATGGGTTGTCTTCAAGGGGCCTGATTTCAGTTATTCTTTTATCTCAGAAAAAATAAGATAAGAACTGATCTTCGTGTTTATAATGAAGTAGTTTTAGCCTTGAGATCAGATTATATAGGGAACTCTTTTGCATAATGAACGTTTATTTTGCTGTAATAGTTTCTATTACATATGTATTGATTTCGTTCTTGAATTTAACGGAATTTCAACCCCTTAGATACTGAAATGTATTCTTTTGTTAAAATAATTAAATTCAGTATTAAATGTGTTGTTTTTTTGAAACTTAACACTTTTTTGCGCAGTACCTAAAATGTTGGTAAAATTTATTATATGAATGCCAGTAGGCTAGCTAGACACGCAATTGCGAATATTTGGTTACAAGAAAGTAGAATGCATAGAACACAGCAATTATACTGCGGAATATTTATAGGAATTTAGCATGTACCAAAACCTAATAATAAGGTTACCTATATGTCCTTTCAAACTGGAAGGACTCGTTATGTGACGTTCCCCAGAAATCTTAATTTTTATATATTTTTTATTACTAATCTTACACTCCGTAATTTTAAAATCTTTTTTTTTTAAAGTAAAAAAAATTTTGTTTGTATAAACTCTACTGAATTTAATTCACGTTGCTCGTGGGTAGGTAGTCCAGTTTGGTAGTAGGTAAGGTCAGACACGATTTAGCTATGTAAGCTTACTTAAGTTCTTAGTATAGATGATTCCAGCAATAGTCAGTTACCTTTAAGCTGGATTATGGGTTTAAAAAATCGTTGGAGTGGTTTTTTAAAAAATATTTTTCAGAACAAAATTTGAAACTCCAATTATGTAATTATTAATATCTGTATGCATTGAATTTTAAAAAGATCGTTTTGAAAAATCGAGTTTTCAAAAAATCATAGTTTTTTTTAAATTAAAAAAAATATGTTTTCTTACATTTAAATATGCATTATTATATTTACACTTTTAAGAATCATCTGCTTAAAGTAAATTTAAAAAATAATTTAATTTAATGAAACAATGAACGCTAAATAAAATATGTTTGTATAGTATAAAAGTGAACTACCATTTTAAATCAACAGTCTTTGAGTCGGGTTTGAGAAAAAAAATATATTAGGTTTCTAACATTGTTTTTTGTTTTAGATACAATGGTTTTGTTGATTATTCTAGAAATGTCTAAAAGATACTTTGTAATTACAAAGTTTCAAAAAAATATTTTTTAATTGTTTGTTTTAAATAGTTTCGAAGGAAAGTTTTTGAAAAAAATTGATGTTCCATAAAAAAAATTACCTCAAACATTCTCCAAAAAATCGAAAACCAAGAAAATCCTTCCAAAAAATAACGATTTTTGGCAAAAACTAATACCAAATCGTTCATTTTTCCTTTTATTAATTTTTTTAAGATTTTGTTTGGTATAAAAAACGTTGGGGCCATTTTGACAAAAAAAATAAGATTTAGTTTTTTGACTAAAAAATATAGCGCAAGTAAAAATGTTAATGAAGCTTATTTTGATAACTTTTTAAACAATAATCTTGAAAAGCGTACGAATGGTCGACAAAAATATGACGACTGGAAAAATATAAATTTCATGAAAATTGACTGAATTTTAACCGAAAAATAAAAGTTGACAGCTTAAAACCCAGCATATTTAATTATCGATTGAAAAGTTTTCGGTAATAATGTCAACTTTTATCTGTTTGGCCAAATACCCAATATTCGGCCACACTCGTAGGCCGAATACCGAATATTCGGCAGCCGAATATTCGTCCAACGCAACGATGTGTAAATATCACCTACGTGACTTTTGACATGTTATAACATGTCTTATTAGTCTTAACTGAAAAATTCGGTCAGTTGAAACACAAAATTTTAGGAATGTGCATAATCCTATATTTGGCCAAGCAAGGATGTTGCAGGGAAGTTAGCATTGGGTTTTTCGAATATAACTCACTTTGCCACTTGTCGATATTTTCAAAATATATTGTAAGAGTCGACATTTTGATCAGTCGGTTTTTTTGTCAATCGACTTTTCAAAAGTCGACATTATCAAGTTCGATTTTTTTTAAATCGACATTTAAAAAATCGGCAAGTCGCCCCATCCCAATAATCGTTTGTCAAAAATTATATAGACAAGTCTTAAAGACCTCTGAATAGATAGTTATCAGCAGCTTATTTTCTGTTCAATGCCCTTCTGGTCGAAAACAGACTGTTGTTATACTAGAGGAGGAAATAATCTAACCTTAAAGCAGAAACATGTGGTGCTCCTCAGGCTTCAATCTTGGATCTTGTATTGTTTATTATCTTTAAAAGATAATTTTTCAAATGGATGGATTTGGAATGGATAACTTAGGGAGATATAACTGGCTTCCTGTCACAAGTTTCAGTCTTTATTTTCAAGTAAATAATGACAATTTTCTAACCGTCCGTCGATGGTGAGCATTTAATTAGATGTTGAACCTCCGAGTAAGGCTTGGGCACAAGCCTATTGATTTCGTTTGTTAGCCCAAGAGTATTTTAATCTGCGTTTTATACCTCGTTTAGATTAAGCGTTGCAAATGTCAATCCCTTTGTATTCTTTTTTTTTGCGGTTCGAGCTTTTCCAGGAAATTCTTTTTTCAATATTAGCCCATAATACATATTTATGTTTAGATACCTTCGACAATTTATACCTACTTATTTTTTAAATGTTCCCATGGTAGTGTTACGATCTGTTGACATCTTTCCGAAACTAAAAAAAGACTAATAAATGATAAACTGTTTTCTTAAAAGAAAAAACATCTTTCTTAATATTTACGAGTATGGCGAAAAAAGAGTTTCAAAAAGGAAATCTAGACTATGTTTCCTTAAATTACACTTTCCCAGGCAATGATTTAGATTATCTCGTTTTAGTTTAATAAATTTGCAATCTTATTACATTTTCTATGACAGCTGCAATAAAATAACAAGTTCATGGAATTTTTCTAAAATATCAAAATGTCAAAGGCCATACCGACCAGAGATCATCGACAGTGAGTCCATTGTACAGTTTTGATACAAATCTGTAAAGCTTCAATATTTGCCAATTTACGAAAGTAAATTTCACCCTTTCATTGTTTTTTTTTTTTTATTTTTTACAAACCGTGAAACCCATAAAAATCATATTTCTGACAAAACACATGTCACATATGCAATAAAATCCTGAATTTAGTAATATAGTCTGGAAAGTTGCGTTGAAAATCTGACAAACAAAATTTTAAAACGATTGTACTGTTTAAGGAATTGACCTTAGACATGCACATTTATAACAGTTCTGTTAGTAAAAGTACCTTTTTTTATGCGCCTTCCAGGGTTAGAAGGGCAGTATACTTGCTGAACTTAGTTGGTTTTCCTAGCCTTCCTTCCCACAGCTGCGCGAAGTGATGAAAATACTTTCATTGGTGAACAGCTGTTATGAAACTATCTCTCTAGCCTAGTAGGGCAAGTTTTGCATTTGGAAAAAAAATAAAAAAAAGATTTTTAGTCAAACTTGACACTCCGAAGACGAGAACACGAAAAAAGTTGGTCCCGAAATTCTGGCTGTCTGTCTGTCTGTCTGTAGATCGACCTACAGACTAAACACCGCTGAAGCTTTTTTCTTCAAACTTTGTGCTTAAACTTCGTAGGTGATTTCCTCGATTCTTTATTCTTATCTTTTTTTTAGCCAAAAAATAAGCGTAAGTGCCTACCATACAAGGTTTTGTACCAGAAATGGTAAATATCAATTATCTCGAAAACGGCTCTAACGATTTTGATAAAAAAAATCTGTGAGCTGCCTTAGGAGTAGTCTCTACATTTTGTTTTTTTTTTTTTTGTTATATAAAATGTTCGTAACTGTACCTGTAACGTTTTTTTTCGATTTTTTATTATCGAAATATATTTCATTTTCATTTTTGAGAAAAAAAATCCATTATTATTTTTTAATTCAATTCGAAAACAGGGGACGATTTAGTTTTGATATTATGTTGATAAATTTGTGTTATTAAATACATACTGAAAATTGACATAAAATTTTTTTCGAAAAAAAATTAACAAAATTTTGTATATAAACATTAATTTTGTGCTTACGATGTGATAGAACATACAAGCAAGTTCGTGCAATTCAGTCATGCATTTAGTGTCGAATTAGTGAACTAATAAAAAAAAAGAACTAATAACCTAAAATCTAAAGAACCAGTTTTTTTAAAAACATCAAAATGCAACTTACCTTCCCAGAATATTAGTATACCTTCTAGGATACACAATTAATGATTTCTTCTTTTTTTTTCAAAAAAGTGTAAGGGTACGACACACTCCGTTTTAATTATCTCTTAAAAGCGTAGCAGCGGCCAGTGAAAAGACGAAATAAAAAAAAATCGCCGATTACATCGATATGACGAGTGACTTTTGACTCCTGTAGAGTTTTTTTTGTTCCTCATTTGACTACAACCCTTTCGCTTCCATAACTAGCCATTGGGCATTTCGTCAAAGTGGACGCTCTAGAATTTTTTTTGTTTTTAAAAAAGCAGCAGCTGAGCCTTAGCCAGAACCAGAACATTTGTAATGCAACCTCTTATATCTGGAGAGAATTGGAGTACAAATTATAACAATATTTTCTGATCCTGCTGTTCTTGCTGCCATATTACTAAGGACATGTTACCCGATGAGTTTTTGTTAAATATTAAGTGGTTGTGCATGTGTGTGTGTGTTGTTAAAATATATGCACCAAAAATAGTCGTTGTAATTGAGGTCGTTTTTTTGTTTTCTGTGTTAAACTTTCTGCGCACGTGCCGTTTGATAAATGAAGACTAAACACCTTTTTTGTTAAGATGATGGACACGAAGGTCTTGTTGTAAAGTCACTATCTAAAAACAATTAACAAATGGCACGCGATCTTCAAGTAATTTAAAACAAATGAGTTTTCTGCTTGTGTCTTAAAATTATTGATGTGGAAAAGTTTAGATCTTATTATGGACAAATGGAACCCTTATAAGTAGGTCCTAGAAAGGGATTGACATGTATGTGTCCTTCAGAGTTAAAGAAAACTGAATGAACTTTATTTTCTTGTTCAAGGCTCGACTGTGGCTAAGCACATTGAATACATATAAGACTAATACATTGAAAGTTTATAAAAAGTACTAAACAAAATTAATTTATTATTTCATGTTATTTTTTTTAAATAATTTGTTTTTAAATTTTAGAATTCTATATTCTTATCATATTCTTACTTCTTACTTGTGTTCAAAGTAAGAACAAAATTGCTCCAGTCATTAACGAGTACGGCAATCACCCAAAAATTATACAATTTTCGGTTTTGACAGTTTTGCTGTCACATGTTTTAATAATAAGAAAAGATTCCACTATAAATATTGATATTCATTGGAAAGAAGAATTCAAAGTGATCGTTAAGTGCGTTATCAGTGGTGATCATATTTCATTGATTTCATTTCGTAGTTTATTTTTTTCGAAAACATTCCATCAGTGAGCCATGCATGTTCAACTTCGGAACAATTAACGGCAATCTTTCACTTCTTTAAGGATTATGCCATGTGACCGAAAAGTCCAAATTACAACAGTTGACATCGTCAATGGAATTTTCTAGTCAAGAGCCTTAATCGAAATATTTCTTATAGTTTTTTTTTCCAAGCAGTTAGTTCCGGTTAGCCCCTTAACTGATGTCAATTAATTTCCACCCAATGTTTGTCAATTCACATCGAAAGAAGAATTGATCAGGAATGTATTTGCGAATATATTGGTGTAAACTACA
This sequence comes from Philhelius pedissequus, assembly GCA_910595825.1. Lineage (NCBI taxonomy): Eukaryota > Metazoa > Arthropoda > Insecta > Diptera > Syrphidae > Philhelius > Philhelius pedissequus. Next base: position 83,130,428 of record OU343163.1, read on the forward strand.
ACAAACTGTATTCATTTACAGGCTAAAATGTTCTGGTTCCAAGGATACAAGTGATTTCAACCTCCTTGCTTTTTCAATTTAAGCTTAGTGTTAAGTTTCCAGTCTGCCTGGCATTCGTGACTTGAAAACTTAATAAATGCTGGAAAGTTGTCAAAACCAGCCCTATCACAAATTCCATTTTAATAATTCCTCGCACGGACAGTTACGCCCCGATCTACGACAAACAGCTTTCACAAAATCTCATTGAAATCTTCTTATTTTCGAAATCAGCTGTGTGAATGTCAAAATGAAATGATAAATAACAAAACCGTGGGTATTTTGAATTTCAATTAAGTTTGCGCATATATCACTTGAAAATTTAAAACAACCTTGTGGTCCAAAAATATTAAGTTCGCCTTTTACAATTTCCCAGAAATTTTGAAATTCTTCTTTTTCCAGTTTATTTTATTGCCTTGAGCCAAGCCGGCTGTTTCGCTCATTAGCTAATAGAGTCTTTCATATTGGACTTTGTGTGCTGTGTTTGACCTTTAAAATCAAATATTATGTATAAAACCACAGAATTTGTAAAAAATACTATTTTTCTATAAATTCCTGTTAACGACTCCTTACTTTCAGTGTCCGACACAAATGGTTTGTGGTAGAAAAAGTTTGTTTCATTCCATTCCATTCCATTCGATTTAAATTCAGTGATACCAATTTATACGAACTTCGAAAATCGTAAGCGATTTTTTCACTCCGAATCCACTACGATGGAATTTGTTATTGTCTTTTTGGGAAACGTAGCATATTTTCGATTACGAAGGAATTTGGCTGAATACCTAATATTTCTTTTGAAATGGCATTTAAAATTAAAATTAGTCATTTTACTTCTGTATTCAATTATCTTGGTAAGCAAATTTTCTTTACTTTTCTCCGATTTTGCATTGGCTAGCCTTAGCCACAGATATTATACATCTTTTGACATTTGTTTGAAATGAAAATTGCGAATTTCAGTCTTTTTGAATTTATCAATAATGAAAGCTTTTCAGTAGATAAATCCCGGAAAACAGATGTTGGTTCATTTGGCTTTCATTGTCCCTTTCAGAGCAAGTTCCTTTTGTCAATATTGTTTTTAATTTCTTCAAAAAACATCATCTCAAGTACATGATTCGCGCCATCTACATACATATTAATGAACAACGGTTTGTTTTTAACAGAAAAACTACATTGGTGGATACTCTATGCACTCGGTTTACTTTAGGTGCAAACAATTAGGTGAAGCAGTATTATTTATTGGAAAAGGCATGTTTATTCTGCGATTGAGGTATTTTTTCATCAAAATTAGTTGGCAGCGATGGTGGTTACCCACCTTGAATAAGCCATTTACCCAGGTAGTCAATTTGCTAATTCGGAAGAATAGTTACTTTATTTGATTGTGTGAAACATTTCTTGTTTTTTACTTAAGCAGTAAAATAACTATTTCACAATCAAATCACGGAGTAACAATTGGACCAAGTTTGTATTCTTGGTTGATATCGAGACGTCAATTATGCATTCACTCAATATGAGCATGGAATAGCCTTCCCCTTTCAGTTAGAAGTACGATTAAACAGAACCATTTCTTTGCAATTGTCTTTAATTATTTAAAGGGAAACATTTCTACCTCACAGTTACTACGTAATTATTTTTTACTTGCGATATGTATATGTACATATGTACTATAGGGCAAGTTTTGCATTTGAAAAAAAAATCGAACTCGAGATTTTAATCAAAGTTGACATTACTATAATAGAGAAAACCAAAAAAGTGGGTCCGGCAATTCCGTCTGTCTGTCTGTCGAACGATCTACAGTCTAAACGGCTGAACCGATTTTGGTGGTTAGGCGTTTTATTGTCCAAAATAGATTTTTGAATCGTGGTTTTAGCCCCGGTACTTGCCATACAAATTTTTCTACCATCTTCATTGTGCCTTATCGAGGTAACCATCTGAGCGGAATTCTTTCCGATTTACTACGAATCGGAGACATTTTGCTTCGAGGTAATTCTCCGATCGGCTGATCGGAAATTCTGTCCGGCGAAATTCAACGCATGCCATTTGTATGTGATGAAGTACTTTTATGACAGATACAAACAAAATATTCTCTGAAGTCCTCCGACAAGTTCTCGTTGTGGAAAGTGTTTTCTTTTTAAAGGAATTGTTTATTAAAATGTAAGTAATGAAGAAATAAGCCTTATGTCCTTTAATTTATGGGCATTTTGTTTTTAGGCAGAACGAATAAACAAGTTCACAGCAATATGAGCGGATTATAAATCTGCCATATCCCGATATTGCATATCTAAAATTACACAAGAAGGACACCAGAAGTTGTGGCTATGTTTTAGTTTTTAATACATCATATATATTTTAAAGGTTTGGAGTGACACCATCAGACCGATAATTTGTTTTGTATTTGTGTTGAACCTGCTCCAAAACAAAATCAAACGCATTTTTATTTAGGCGAAAGTTTTTCTTCAATCTTGAAGGGAATTATAGAATTAGAACTGCGTCAGGTAGTCAGCGTATATTGTTTTCGTTCTTGCAATGTTCTTTTATTTTCTAAATAAATAATATTTAATTTCAAAAGCTTTTTTTCAAATTATTCTTTTGTTGACAGTTCAAACTGAAACAAAACATGTGTTTGGAAATAGGGAATGGACTTTATTCGATAGTTTTGATTTTAAAATCGGTGCACCTAATTACATTTCTCTAAAACTCTAGCGCATTATAATTGAAAAAAAACTTTATATAAACAATAAATTACACTCTCTCGCCAATTTTTCATGGTTTAAAATGTTTATAGTGTTTATTTAATAAAAAACTATCGAAAATATATTGCATTTTCGATATATCAGTTAAGTTGCTCATCTCTGCCTGAAGTTTATATCCATCGCAATGCGTCGTCGAATTTCTTTAAAATTTCTTCCGATGACAGCTACTTCGAACTAAAATTGAATTTCCGACGAAGATGCTTTGCGGAGAAAACTCCGCTCCGACGGTTACCTCGATAGGGCAGATTATGTCGAAAACGGCTCTAACGATTTTGATAAAATTTGGTTTGTGTACTAACTTGAGTATGGTCTACATTTTGAATGAAAACAAATTTAAAATATTTTGTTATTAACGGTAACTGCCATACAACCATTTTGTTGATTTTCGACTTTCTCATAAACGGCTCAACGGATTTCGATAAAAATGTGTATACAGGATCTCCTTCAAATTCTAAATAATACTGCATTTCAAAATTTTCGAAAAATGCTTTTTTTTTGAAAATTCAATATTTCGAAAACGGTTGGGCGATTTTGTCTGAAATTTTGTTTTTAAATTATTTTATTTTATATTTTAAATGTACATACCAATTGTTTTTTAAGAAAAAAATTATAAATTTTTATATATAAAAAATTAAGTGGAAAACGACTTTAAAAATAGTTTTAGCCGTTTCCATTAAGAATCTTTTGCATATAATGTGATCGAACATAGGATCAATTACGTGCGATCCAGTCGTGTATTTTATTTTTTTACTTATAGTTTCTAACGTAATAGTTATTTATTTTTACGTATTACCTGTACTACTATGTGAATTATTTTCACATTAATTCACATATAAATGAAATTGAAATTGAACTTGAACTTCTTACCGTTTTTTTTGTAATATCAAACTTATATGTCATTAATTGCCGAAACCTGATAAACCTTGTTATTTTTGCTATCTGTTATTACTTACTCTTTGGTTTGGCCCAGAATACTCACATTGCCTCGAATTATATACATGTAACATTTAAGATCGTAAAATATTATCTTAGTGACAGTTAATTGACCGAAGAATTTTTATTCTAGTTCTGCATGTATGAAAACATGGTATTCAAGAACCTCCTTCTGATAGTGAAGTCCATCATTTTCTTCGGATATAAGTGCCTTTTCTTTTCGCCAACTGAGATAAATACTAAGCTAAGAAACCATCGTATTGGCTTGATTAACTCTCTTTTGATTTCGCAAATTTTTTTTCAATGGATTCTATTTTTGTTACAATAATGAGTTGTATCATTTGTTTATATGTATATATAGGTAATTTATAAATAAAATTTTATACAGAGAAAACATTATTTTTAATTTACATTTTCTGTATATTTTTGTAGGAGCTCGTCACCAATAGTGTGACACATTCCAAAGCACACATTCTTAAGCGTTTTAGGTGATTGTTTCAAACAGATTTTTGAATCTTTTTGTCAACCGCAAACATAACGGTACTTGCCGTTACCATACATTTTACCATCTTAATTATCTCGAAAACGTCTCTAACGATTTTGGTAAAACTTAGTGTTTGCACTCCTATTGCTAGAGTCTACATTTTGGTCAATTTTTTTTAAATATTTTGTTATTAACTGTACCTGCCATACAAAATATATGTTTTTTTAAATTCATTATTTCGAAAACGGGTGGACTATTTTTTTTAGAAATTTTGCTTTAACCTCTAATAGTTTATATTATTAGAGGTTTTGTATTCCTATCGAACCTTGGGGCTGGGATACTAAGGCTCTCTTGACTGTATCATTGTTGTCTATTCGATCAATTTGGCCAATAAAGTTGACGTATTTTGACTTTGGAAATTTCATCCATATTCGGACTTGTATTTTCCGTTCCACGGAAATCAGACTCGACCATCGCCATGTAGAGCTTTTGACGTTGAACGCTATCATATGTAGTTTTGATGGGGCATGTGAATTTGATTCTCCATTCATTTATACATTCTCCATTCTCCTCTTTCAACAATATTCGGGTGAATCAAAAAGAACTTTGAGTCTTAAATAATCAAAGGTTTGCACAGAGTTTCCTACCAAGTTTAGTAGATGCAGTAGAGTCGAGTTCGGAATGTTCAACACCATCAGTACTTTCTCTATTGTGATATTATATAGAAGCATATGAGTTGGGTCAGTTAACTTAGCGTTCTACAAGACGTTGGAGTTATAAACGGTGATTTTTTAAGAGCTTGGTTTTGAAAATTCAAAAAAACACAGAAACTTGTAAAAAGTGAATGAAATTTTTATTTGGATCGATAAATCAATTTCTGCCATTTACTTTTTAAAAATAATTTCACTTAAATGTTGCCCGCGGCTACGCTTCAGGTGGTCCATTCTGAAGGTCCAATTTTGGCAAACTTTTTCACACATTTCGGCCGGAATCTCACCAATGACGCGTTCAATGTTGGCTTCCAAGGCAGCAATCGTGTTTGGCTTGTCCCCATAGACAATAGACTTAACATAGCCCCACAAAAAATAGTCTAACGGGGTCAAATCACATGATCTTGGTTGCCAATTGACTGCGCCAAAACGTGAGATCAACTGCTCACCAAATTCGCCTCTCAATTGATGCATAGTTTCGCGTGCAGTGCGGCATGTGGCACCGTCCTGTTGGAACCACATGTCGACCGAGTTCAATTCTTGCATTTTCGGCAAAAAAAATCTGTTATCATCGAACGGTACCTTTCTCCATTGACCGTAACCCTGCGGCCTTCATCGTCCTTGAAGAAGTACGGCCCAATGATGCCGCCTGCCCATAAACCGCACCAAACAGTGCATTTTTCGGGATGCATTGGTAGCTGCTGAATTGCCTCTGGCTGCTCTTCACTCCAAATACGGCAATTCTGCTTATTCACGTATCCATTTAGCCAAAAATGAGCCTCGTCGCTGAAGACAATTTTGCGATAAAAAAACGGATCCTCATCCAACTTTTCTAAGGCCCATTCACCGAAAATTCTACGTTGTGGTAGGTCGCCTGGCTTCAATTCTTGCACCAGCTGTATTTTGTATGGCTTTAAACCAAGATCTTTGCGTAAAATCTTCCAGGTGGTCGAATAACACAAACCCAACTACTGCGATCAGCGCCGAATGGACATATCGCGATCTTCAGCAACACTGGCGGATGCAGCAGCAATATTCTCTTCAGTACGCACTCTACGGATACGATTTGGTGGATTAATGTCCAATAAAGTGAAACTGGTCCGAAATTTGGTCACAATGAGCTGAATAGCCTGCTCGGTGGGTCGATTATGACGACCATAAAACGGACGTAGCTTGCGAAACACATTTTTCACAGAGCACGAATTTTGATAATAAATTTCAATAATTTGCAAACGTTGTTCAGGCGTAAGTCTATTCATGATGAAATGGCAAACAATACTGAATCGAAATGTCAAATGTTCGTGGAATTTGTCATGTGTGGTCTGTCAAAAATATAAACGTCAAAAACCAAGTAGCAAAAAAATCACCCGTTATAAATAAAGTAAAAGAGAATATAAAAATTCATTGCTGATATTGTCTCAATACACATATGTATGTAATTATGAAAAAATATTTTTAAAAAAATATGCAAAAGTTTGCAGACGAAGACGACATCCTTTATTGTGGTCCTTTTGTATTGCACTTATTATTAAATTAATTTTAATTGGTTTTGTTTTCGCGGTCACGGAAATAAAAGAACATTTTTTTTTCGTTTATGTTATGGACAGATGGTGTTGAAACTAAGGCTTCATTCTGATCGTAGCCCGTTGCATTTATGCAAGGTCCCATAAAATTTGAAGAAAAAAAAAATTAAAAACAAAAAACATTCAAAGGATACGCGATATGAATTGGTAATTTTCATACAAACCGCGCTCACCATCATTTAAACGAAGGACATGGTCAGGTCAGGGTTGTTGTGTGCTGCACAATAAAAGGGTGTCAACACAAACAGCTACCAGTGATGCGGATGCGCGTCAGGATCAGGATAAATTTGGACGATGAACGAAAAAGATGCACACGAAATAAAGAAGGGAGGTATGGTGGTGCAGTGCACAAATAATAAAATTAAATTAATTGAATAATTGAAATAAAAGGGTTGAATAGAGAAAGAATGGTGGTGGTGATTGTTGTAACGTTGAATGGCGCGGCGTGGACAATCAAGAGAACATAACAAAAAAGTCATGATGTAGGGGGTGATTGGGATTCATTCAGCAACATTGACGTACCTATAAATTTGATCCTAATGAGAAGGTTGTTTTTTTTTTATAAAGCGTTACGTATGTATATGTCCAAGCACAATAATGTCGCGTTAGTGGCATTTAGACAGGTTTGAGTAAAAAAAAAAACAACAATTGGATTATTTTAATTGAGTTAACAAGACGAACAATGAAACCCTTGGAAGTTGGTGTTGTGTTGATGGTTTTGTGTAACGCTCATTTTTTTTTTTGACAAATTTATTCTGGCGTTTTACGAAATGAAGAAATTACACAGCATGGTTTTAAGGGCAATCAAAAGGACAAATTAAAATTTGGTATATGTATTTAGGCATTGAGTCATTAGGAGGTCAATCATTGAAGCTCATCGTTGAGAACTTATACGAAAGTAAAATCAATGATTAGTTTAATATCAAATTTAGCACACGTATTCGGAAAAACTAAGCCTTAATAAAATTACTTTAATTCATAAAAATTAATACAATGGGGGGTGGCCGTGGCGCGATATTTGTGTGTTCGCCCGTTAACCTCATGGTCACAGGTTCGATCCCTGCCGTAGTCTATGTCCTCTTATTTTTTCATTAAAAAACAATTCTAAAATAAATGTCATACAATGAGTTGCTGGTTTACTCATTACATGCTGTTTAGGCATAGCACAAACAATATGTGATTGAGTAACACTAGTATACCGACAAATATGACAACGAATAAAAAATAATGCGAATTATAAGGGACATAGATAAATTAGACACGGAAATTTCTCCGCATTAGTTCAGCCGACATCCCTGGAGATAAAATCTGAGACACCAACCACCTGCAGTCTCAGAACTTTGAGCCACACATCTTTCCTATCCTTCTTTCTCTTCCTTAACCTCACGCCCGCGCTGTGTTGAAACATTAAAAGGGTAGAGTAATCCCTTGAGCGCGTGTAGATTATAAAAAAAAACATCTTACACCAAAAAGAATATGTCAGTAAGTTAAAATGAGCATATTTTCCAATGAGCATGTTGCTATGCTTTGCAACTTATTTTAGTTTTAAAAACTTTGCGGAGCTGCACAAATAGTGGTAGGGCAATACAGAATACTATCATAGAAAGCAAGTCTTTTTTGGGTTGTTAGCATTTCTTTAAATTGACCTTATCATAAAAATACTGTAGTGAAGGTTTGGCATTTGTAAAAAAAATCTAACCCGAGATTTTGAACACACTTGACATAAAGATGAAAGAGAACACAACAAAATAAGTCGATCTACAGCTTGAACTGAACGGATAAAGCGATTTTGCTTAAACTTGGTGCATTAGGTTACTCGATGTATATTACTTTTTAAAACTTTTTTTTGTTGCCCCAAAAATAACGGTACACGACATATTACATACATATGTATGTAATGTATGCTCTTACGATTTTGATTAAAAGAAATTATGTGCACTATTGTAGGTATAGTCTACATTTTAGTCCAAAATAATTATTATACATTAGCGGTACCTACCATAGGTCAATTTTGCTTTCGACTTTCTCATTAACGGCTCAACGGATTTCGTTCATATTTTGTCATTGTACTGCATTCCAAAATTTCCAAAAAAAAAAATATTTTTTTAGATTAAAAAAAAATGAAAACATATATTTTTTCAAAATTAAATATTTTGAAAACTGGGTGGACAATTTTTGTTTGTTAATTATATTTTTAAAGTAGAAGGGGCAAAGTGGTCTACCCACTCAATAGCAATGCGTTATATGCGTCAATGAATAGGTTATTATATGTCCTTCATTTCATTATTTAGCCGTTATGCTCTAAGCCATGGGGCTTAAGAGATATTTGGCTTCAAAACTTGTATGTTCCTACTGAGAGCCCGAGTCGCGTCTTATAAGATGCAAGAATTACCATACATATATACTAATATCTAGATAGAGGTAGGGAAGGGCATACCAGTTTTGAAGCCGAATATCTGTTAAGCTCATCTAAAGACATCTACCCGCGCTTGTTAAAAAATCACCGAAGACTTATTGGAGACTTACATATATTATATTCGAATGTCTGTATACTGTTTTCGGAGCTTACATTTTGAATGGAAAAGCAATGTAAAAGTGGTTTTTGATGTACTAAACAACGTTAATTTGTCGAAAAATAGAAAAAAAATATAATACAGTCTTGGAAAATATTTGACATTTTGTTTTGTTTCATTTTTTTAACAGGTCTTTTTTTTTTTAAATGAATTCATGTTAAAAAAATTTGAGTTGTTCGGATATGAATTGCTGGACATTCTTATTCCACAGAATAGTTTATTAGTTGATTAACACTTTGAAGAGCGCATCTCTTGCCGCTATTGACGTTTATGTTTTGTTATATTTCCTCGCTAGATATCAGTTGATATAGTTTCGTTACCGTAAGGTTTTCATTCGATGCACCCTCGGTCCACTCTTGAACTACATTATGTAAAAAATAGGTGGTCGAATTACCGAGGTTCTACTGTATTTTTTTTATGAATTAATAATTGATAATGTTCCTGATTAAAATAAATATTTTTCCAATTCTTTCAGAAACGTAAAAAAGCAACGGAAGTTTGACAGATGTAAATAAAATTTACTATAGATTTGGGCCTATCGGATGTACAACATCTTTTGTCTTAGTGTGTTAATTTTCTCTTAATTTTCCCGGATTAGCTTTATTGCTTTAATTCTCATAAACACTTTGAAAAAACGTGAAGAAATTGCAGGAAACTTTCGAACAAAATTGGCAAATATGACTATTTGGCATTACGGTCTCCAAATGAACACATGCGGATATACAGTACTGCGCTATTTGTTATACCACATAATAAATAATTCGCAAAATCATTCGACTTGCAACATATTTGGAAATAGTAAGGGTAATAAGGGTATAGCGGTAGGTAGAATGTATCCTTCCAAACTCTGTTGTTTTGTTAGCTTCACCATATTTTATGATTGTTGATATTATATAATAACGAATAACTTTTATAAAACAGTTATACTGTTATAAACTGGTATTTATCTACTTTCGTCCTTTTTTTAAATCGACCATAAAATTACCAATTTCTAACAAATTAGAAGATTGAAATATTAAACGCACTTTTCGCTATCGGTTCGAGAAAAAAAAATAGTTCGCTCTTATGAACAGAATTTTTATAAATGATCCCTATGGGGAATCTCCCAGGGAAATTCGTTTCCTATGGAATATTTTATTCCTTTGAAATTTTTTCTGCGATCTTGAATCCCCCACGGAATAAATTTCCCTCGAACAAAAAATCGTATGAAATGACAACAGAATTCCCTGGGAAAGCTTATTCCAGATACCAATAAATACCAAGGGAAATTTTTGAGCATCACTCACGTTTCCAAGATTCGAAATGAGAAAAGAAATTTGTATTCACGATAACCCCCAATATGAATGTCCTTACGCACTTCCCTTTTAAATATCCAATTTATTTTCAATACTGATTCTTTGATGGTATATTATTTTCCATGAACAAGATACTCTATCTGGGCTATTTTAAAATTTGTTTATACAGTCATATAAATGACATCTCTTCTGAGTTTTGAAAAACTGGTTTTCATTTGAATTAAAATCTACATCCCTTGCTATATACGTCATAGACTTTCATATAATGTTATCTTAAGTGTCATCATTCATTTAATTGTTTGCTCAATCTAAACGAAGCAGAAGCGGTAAGAATTTTATAAAAAGAAAAAAAATCATTATCCAAAACGATACTTATCTCTTTAAAAGATAAGTACCTCTGATCTTTTCAATCGGATTCCTTCAATTGTCCATAGGAATAATTAAAGATCGATTACATTTCTCTCATCATTCAGCAACATATAAATACAATATAGATACTTTTGTATAAAAAAAAAATGTTCTTAATCTTTGAAATGACATTCATGAAGATTGATCATTAGAAAATCTAACAAAATGCAACAAGGTGGAAAATGATTAATTTGACATTTGAAAGAATTGCGGTCTGAATATGGTTAAGTGCGGTACTCCTGTTCGTATTAATGTATTTTCTTCATCTGTGAAGATTGATTTTTTTTCGTATTTGTATTTTTTGTTGTAAACGAAAATCAGCTTCGACCATTTGTCTTAATTTTTGAGAGGGTTCTTTGAACTTTCTCAAAAACAAAAAAGTCAAGATATCCTGGCGATTTATTATTCAAGTGGCTTTTATATAGCTTACAAATGCCAAAAACAAAATCATTCTGGCACACTTTTTGTTCTTATCCTCCATCCTTCGCTGACTGACAGGTATATTTATCATTGTACGAGTATGTATAAAGAAAATTACCAACTTGAACTTATCCTTCTTGAGTGTTATGAGACTGTTTTGGAGATGATATAAGTATACATATAACCACGGGTGAATTCTTAATTTCGGATATTTTAGCCGACCTGTAATTTGGGTACTCTGACACTCCCACGTGTCGGGACCTTTTATTTCTTTGCTAGAACAAATTGTTTTACTACTGGATATTTAGCTTGATTGGAATCACAACAATTATTTGAATCATGACCATAACCGTTAGTGGCACGTGTCCAGTCAATGTCTTGAAGTGTTTGTTTAAGGATACCCCATTTACTTATGAAAGTGACACTTAGTGAAATAATTGCGGGTTGTTTGAGTAAAACTAGGTTTTAGAGATAGTCGTTTTGGAAAATGTTTATTTTTTTTTAATGATACACTTTAGTCTTGTAGTAATTTATGAGCTTATCTAGAAAGTAAACTATCCATTTTGAAAATGGAAAATTAAATGTTATGGAGAACCGATTGAATCCATACTGAAAGTAATAGATCATCGTTGATGAAAAAAATATGAAACAAAGAGAAATGAAAAAAGAACAAAGGACGAACCCGTATGTATAAGACCGCGGCACTTTGAAAGGACATCTTGGCTGTGCAGGGTATATGGTTCTTCTTAAAGGTAATCCTATTAAACAAAAACGGCTCGTAAAACACATTCAAAAACTTATTAAGTGGCAAAGGAAAAGCTTGCCTGGCTAACCAGTAGAATCCCTTAAGGCAGCGAGGTATAACCAATAGGATTGTAAACAATCCATTACCTTAAAATTGTATACATTGTAGAAAAATGGGAAAAAACGTCCATTATGTGGGGCAAAATTTAGAAAGAAGAAAAGAAAAAATGATAATTTTATATCTGAAAAGGACTAAAGACCATGTTATCAAATAAGATGATCCGAAACTATTGGTTTTAGCGAGAGAATTTTTAAGAACCACATTTTTGGCCATAAAATTATCTATTATTTGCGGTACCTATTCTTAAAGTTTATTTCTGCGAAAGTAAAGAACAAACAGAATAGGACTCAGAGTACTCCCTTGCGGAACACTCGTATTTATTTCTATTTTGAACCTAAATAGATTTCTGTCAAGCACGAATTTGAGAAGGAGAAAATCCTGTCGTATTTTCGATACTTAAAGTTAGAAAAGATCGACTCAGTGGTGTACTTTCTTTAAATATATGTTTTTTACCAAGATGATAGATTTAAGTCTGTCGAATTTCTTTTCATTAGGTGATATTTTGGTACTTTCCATTGGCGTTCGAGTTTATTAGACCCAGATCCATTGTTCAAATGAAATTGATCTTGCTGAAGAGCTTCTTAAATGCCACGCTTACCTAGACACTTTAAGCACATACGTTTGACTAACAGTATAATGAACATTACTGTTCAACTAGGTTGTTTATAAGCTTGGTAACAGATATATTAGTGTTTTCTCGTTGACTCTTTGAGACTCGACGATTTATTAAATCTAATCTAGGTCTTTTTTTTTTTTAATAGAGTCCTTGTCTGGCGAGATTTGAGATTTGATTTGAGACATTTTTAATCCAAAAATTCCCATAAATTTTGGTATTCAAGTTGTTCTTCCAACAAAATCCCTCCTTTTAAAATTACTGTAAAATATTAAGACATTTTAAATCTCCTTTGATGGTTTGCAAAATTTAAAAATTATTTTTTTATTTTAAATAAAACAACATGTTATTTGAAAATTTGCATAGTTAGCATTGTTTTTGAATTAAGGAACGTGGTTTTCTCGAGTATTCTAGAATATATCAAAAAATACTAAATATGAAGATTCCAAATAATGGATTAAGTCGTTTTCGAAATACATACAGAGTTTTCAAAAAAGTGTGTTTTTTTTGTATTTCAAAAATAAGTTTTTGAAAATATTGGCTTACAACACTGGTTAACTTTTGAGAACCTACTATATAAAGAAATCAAAAAAATCATATGAACGTTTTCCAGAAAATCGAAATCAAAAAAAAAAAAAAAAAAAAAAATCGTAAAAAAAGCAAAGATGCAATTTGAATTCATGGATAAATAAGAATATATGAAAAAAAATTCTAAAATCGTTGGAGCGGTTCTTAAAAAAACTATTTTGTTATTTTAAAAACATTTTTAGGAAAAAAAAATTGAAGCGCCATTTTGGAGATATTATTAATTTACGTATAAAATTCAAATTTCAAAAAAATTCAATGACTGGTTTTTGAAAAATCGATTTTTCAAAAAAAAAAATTTTATTTATTTTTAAAAATCTAAAAACTTTTTTTGAAAAATTTGAGTATGCAGTTTTATTAACACTCTTAGAAAGCATTTTCATAGAAAAAAATAAGTTTAATCGGTCCATTCAATAGTGAGAAAGTGGTTCTATGGGAAGTACCGTTAATAAATACGTCATATAAAATATTTTGATACTCAAAATTGGACTGTACTAATATAAGAACACACATTTTTTAATAAAAATTCTTGGAGCCGTTTTCGAGAAATAATTTTTTTTCTTAACGGTTTTTTAAAGTTTGTATGGGAGGTACCGTTGTGTTTTATTTTAGAAAAATAGTTTTTTTTAACTATTCTAGATAATGTCAAAAAAAGACCAAATACGAAGTTTGGAAAAAAATCTATTGGGTCGTTTTCGAAATATTGAGTTTTCAAAAAAAAAATTGTTTTGAAAAATTTTGGATTTATTATAGTAATAGTGTTTAGACTTTCTAGGAGCTTCTGCGTAAAAAAATTTAAAAAATCAAAATAACCGTTTCCCAGAAAATCGAAAACCAAAAAAATGGTTCTACTACCAAAAATAACAATTTAAAAAAAAAAATATCAAAAGTACCTTTCCCTTCATTATGAATTGATATTTTTTTTTATAAAAAATCGTTGGAGCCGTTTTTGAAAAAAATAAGATTTTTCTTTTTGGCCCAAAAAAATGTATGGGAGCTACTGTTATTTGTCGTCTTAAAAAAACTAAAAAACATATTACCTTTTTTTAACAAATTCTAAACTTGTCAAATAGTACAAATATATTTATATATATATATAAATGTGCGTTACCATATGAATAATTTAGACAATATTTAGCAGTCGAAATCTAGCCACGGGTAGTTCTCAGCTTATATTTCCCTCAACTGTTTCGACTTGTGGTTTAGACAGCTCTGCAACTCAATCCTTCGTCTATGGCGATGTATGTTTTCATAAAATAAAAGTCGCACAAACAAACATTGTTTTTTCGACTCCCTCTTGATATCCTTGCAAATATCCCATAATTTAAGCACTGTTGTCAACCCTCTATACTGCATTTAACGCTACTTGACTGAATCCTCAATTTAGTTCACAACATGAAGCCTTTGCTACATTTAAATGCAAATTTTGCAACAACAAACAAAAATAGTAATAATTGTGACACAGATAAAAATTGATGACAAAACCTTAGACATTCATTACATCCTGCCAAAATATAGGCGCAACTTTCTCTATGGGTACCCTCAAAATCCCACCTTTACTTTTAAGAGCCTCAGGCTTAACAGTTTTCAATTAAAATGAAAAACATGCTCAATTTGTATTATTAGCCCTTATCCTTTTTCTTCTTATAAGACGGAAGTTTAACTCTTACCTCAAAAAAATAATAGGTAGGTGCATGCAGACAAAAAAAATTCCTTTACCTACCGCCTTGTGCAACTATACAAATTTAAAATCGATTTCAAAACATTCTAAAGAATCTAAATCACTCACAAACATTAGCCGTGTGTTATTTGTTGGCAAGGATTTTCCACCCGGTTGCGAAGGACTCGTGTTTTTGATTGAAATTCAATTTTGTGCGAAAGCAAATCCTCACAAGGATTCATAAAAATGGGGAAAAGGATTAAACTGCATTTCACAAATAGGACTTACGAGGACAAATGTGTATACACACAGAACTGCACGACTTAAGGAAAACCCCTTACCTGACATATCTACATACATATGTACATTGAAAAATAAAAGGATCTTCTTTCATTTCAAAAAAAAAAAAAAAAACCGATTAACAGTTTTGTTGTGGACAAGAGTTATTATTTTTGTTTCCTTTTTTGAATTTTTGCAAAACTGATTACTTGCCAAAAGGATCAGAGGTTTTAACAATTTAAAATAATTTCCAAACAATATCCTTCAGGAAGGAAGTTTATGATAGAACTTAAAGGATTAAATAAATTTTATAAACAACAAATTTATTCTCTGGTGCACTCGCTTCCTTTCTTATGAGCACTTTTAATCTCTGGTGCATTTTGGAAATCCCTTTGCATGTGCCACTGACTCTGTCGACTACTATAGCTGGCTGTCAACTTGACAGTCATTAAATGTAGAATTTATTTGACATTTATTACTATGCATAGTTTGGGCGTTATTTATATTATAACTGATTTTAGAGGTAACAGGGAAAGTGGATGGAATTTTATGATCGCTGGAACGAGTTTTTTTTTTTTGGTTTTTAAGGATTCGTTCTACGAGTGACATTATTGTCGTGTTTACTTAATTTTATTCGTTTCGGTTTTTGTGGGGCAGTTTTGTTATCTTTGAATGCGATTGTGATGGCACGTACTGTACAGTGTTAGGATTGTCCAATATGTGTCATTTACATGCATCTTGTCGTCAGTATCAAGGAGTGGATTTTTTGTTTGGTTTAGTGTCGAGGAGTGGACATCGCACGTGCTAGCTAGGGGTTGAAATATGGAGGAGGGTGAATTATTCGCTTGGTTGGCGCGGAAGTGATTTTATTATTAAATGTTATAAAGGAAGAGGGTTTAATGGACTCGTGATATTCAGCTGCTATCTCACGTCTCACGCATAACTATCAAAAAAATGATCAATGGACATTCAGGAAATTTGGTAAAACGACTTGAGACGATTTAAAAGTGTGGGTTTAACAATACAAACCTGTAGAACATTTTTATTTTATAACGGGACAACACATTCGAGAAATTTACATTGATAATAATTGATTGTAAATAGAACTAACAAAATTGAGTGAAAGTGTTTAATAAATGAAACTTTAGTTCGAGCGCATAGAGTATGCCCTGGACTTGTTCCGAACAGAGTCAGCTCTGAACACTCTGATTTGTTTTTCAAACACACTTGAACCACACAAACCAGAATACAGTTTCATTTTAACCATAAAAAGCAATACAACACCAAACAACCAATATTCTGTACACAAATCAACAAGTGATCAACTTCTCCCGCCATTTTAATTGTATGTGATTATTTTTTCTTCACATTTTACACATTGGACACACATGACATTTTGTGTGCTCAGCAATTTACTCTGAATACTCAGACAATTATGTCCGAGAACATCGAGCGCACTCTGCAGATGTTTAGAACGAACACAGAAACATACATTCGGAGTTCTGAAGACTCTGAGTGAAAAAGATACACTAACACATTTTTTGACAACTTGGTATCTTCTCTAAACCAAAAAAGAAAACGCTTTTTATGAATCGTTTTATAAAATTTTGAAACGGAAAATATCTGTAAATTTTGTTAAAATAAAAAAGTTTTATTTTATTTAAAAGAATAATCAAATTTATTTAAAAAATCTTGGATAACAAAGGGCGATCTACAGCCTTTCAACTTCTTCAAACTTGGTAATTAAGCGTTTTAGAAGATTGCCAGAGTCTATTATTAAATCCTTTTTTAACCCACACATTTACCACACTGTACCTGCCATAAAAAAATGTTTTGTACCTAAAATGGTAAATATTAATTATCTCAAAAACAACTCTAACGATTTTGATAGAAAAAAATTCTGTGCACTATTGTAGTGACATACAAAATTCCATAAAATGTTTTAACGGTCGTAAACTGCTCAACGACTTTCGATAACGATTCTTTAAATTCTAAATAATACTACATACCAACGTTTTCGAAAAGTAATTTTTGATATGTAGAAAAAAAGCATTTTTTAAATTCTGTTTTTCAATTTATATTGTGTTATACTTAAAATTGTCATATCAATTTTTTTTCAGAAAAATTATAAATTTTTTTAAGTACCTAATACATCAGAAAATATAGTGTTTAGTAATATAAATTAAAAAGTTTAATTTCAAAAAAGATAGTCAACCCGTTACCGAAATATTGAATTTTCAAAAAAAATGATTCTTTTTTAAAAGTCGAAAAAAAAAATATTTTTTTTCGAAAATTTTAGAATGCGCTATTTTTTATAATATTGAAGGATCTCCTGTACACAAATTTTAATAAAAATAAGTATAGCCGTTAATAAGAAAGTCGAAAAATGTTTCTATGGCAGTTAATAACATTTCTGTCAAAATGTATTTGACCAAACTAAAGACCATGACTTCAGTAATTGGATTTTTAAAAACTATAGTCGTTAGATCCGTTTTTGACATAATTAAGGTTTTTTTAAAACGATATGGTATGGCAGGTGCAGTTATGTTTGGGGCTAAACTCCTCTAGAGAATCAGTTAAGAACTTAAGTGCCAAGTTTTAAAACAATCACCCGAGGGGTGTCGGGTGTAGGCCGCAGGTTAAAGTATATATAAATATGTTTTCAGACATATTGAATTATAGACAGACAGACCCAATTGGGAAACCCACTATTTTGTGTTCTATTTTATGCTCTTTTATGACAATGTCGAGCTTGATCCGTAATTTCTTCAGTTTGACCACATCGGCTAGAAGATCTGTTAGAATATTTCTGTCAGTTTTAGTTAACAGCGCTATATATCTTAAACAAGTAGGCTAGAATGAATCCCAGCAAACTAGGTTCTTTAAAAACACCTCCATGACCTATAGAGCTTAAGTGTTTAGCCTTCATTTCAAAATGATTGCATTTTCTAGAACTAATTTGATTTTACAAACTTTTAAAACATAAACACCATATGCAGCGAAAATCGACTGCGAAGCTAACAATTTTATTTAATTAATAAATTACCCAGAAAATAAGGGAGTCTTGACTTCGAAAGAACTCTCTTTCAAAGCATCCATACTTCTCCAAATCAATTCCAAATAAGCTCACCGAGCTCACTGTCAACACTGTCGAGCAATTCCGCCAATTTGCAACAATATCTTACATTTCGCAAGAATGTTTTTCAACTATTTTTTGCAGTTTCGAAGGGGACTGTCCCCAATTTGACAGAAATATACGGCTAGTTGTAAGTCACTCGTCAGAAAAGTTCCTCCTTCAAAACATTTTTAAATGGAAAAAACGCTAAAAGAAAAATTGGAAAAAAGCCAGACAAAAATTTGGGCTTGTGTGAAGTGTTTTCTGCTGCTCTTGTGTTTCATGCTGCCCCCCTGAACCCCCCTAATTGACCCAATATAGGATTTGGGTTGGTTACAAGTTTGGGTATATGACATTTTTTTCGATTTAAAGATTTCTTTTTAAAAAGTAAAAAAAAAATTTAGCATATTCCCAAACTTGTATCCACACCAAATCCTATATTGGACCAAATAGGGGTGTTGCAGGGGGCAGCATGTCCCCCTTACGCGACGAGCTTTTTGTACAACGCGCCGCCGTGGACCTACTTGCAAAAAACACTTCACACAAGTCCGAATTTTTTTCTAGCTTTTTACAATTTATTGTTTACATTTGAAATCTATTTTATGTTTTGAATAAATATTTCACAATATTTCATGTGGCCCCGCATCGACCGGTCGCGCAACCACCACCTTCGTGTGGTTTGAAAATATATTAAAATATATTAATGCCTTTTTTCCAAAACGTTATTTGGAAATTAGACCAGAATATACAAATTTGCTTTCAAGCTCTTTTTCCAACACCTATCTGGCATAATTTCCAATATTTCTGGCTTATTTTCCAAAAAAAATATGCTCTTTTTTTCAATTTTGAGAAAGAAAAAAATTCTGACAGAAAAAAATTCGTACATTTTTTTTCCAAAAAAAAAAAAATTCTGCCGTAATTTCGACGAACCTTAGGTTTTCGTGCCTTTAATTTTCTTATAAAAAAGTTTGTTGTTCAATCAAAGTCATCTTCGTCATTTTGTCCATCGTTCTGTGCATCTTATATTCGCTATGCCCTCAATGCTCATCAAATTTAAACACTGGAATTGACTTAAACATGTTCGCCAGATTGAGCCATGCTTTTTTGTTTCTTTGGTTTTTTCCTTTCCTTTCGTTTCCGTCTATGAAATCCACCAAAAAACTCTTATATATATTTCATATTTCTCGATTAACATCTCTTAGGTTAGCATTTTTTCCCAGAGCTGCTGATTAAATAACCCGAACAAAATGGAAAACCGCCTTAAAAACATTTGACAAAGCTTCCATTGAATACGATCACATCCTCAAGAGCTTGTCAAGTGTTTACTTTTAATAAAAACCATGTAATTGAGAGGATCCTTCAAAAATTAAAAAAAGAAAAGCAAACTCGTTCAAAAATAAATTGGCAACAATGAAACGACAAAATATCTGCAAAGATCTTCACTCAAAACTATTTCAGATAAGAGATCGAGAAGCAGACGAATATTTTCGCAAATTAAATAAAAATGACATACGCCTCAGGGCTTTGTGAATCTAAATCTGGTTTTCCTTTTTATAAGGATCAAAGATAGACGTACACCGATGCAATATGTTATTGCGACCGACATGCACCAAATTCTCACAATAATCCTTATGTGATTGTGCGGCCATCAACCAAAATTATAAAAAAAAAACTGTACCTACATTTACAGTGCAGGTGATGTTTTTTCATCAAAAACAGTAATAACATGACGGATGACTGTTATCCTTGTAAGGAGGTGATAGGGAGGCAAAAAAAACGAAAATGGAATTTCAAACCCTCTGCGAGATATGCGGTTCACCCAGAGCATATTCTTGTTTAAGATAAGAAAAAAAAAACTGTCTCACTCTCTAAGAAGTGGAGGAAGGATATCTTCCGTATTTCCATTCTTCACCCAACCATGACTGACAACATGACATTGGTGTGACAAACACCAAACAAGAAAACAGCATCCTGCTGCAAAGACTTAAAAAAAAAACACAAACACAACAACAAAGCAAACCAACTATAGTCGCATCGTTGTCTTCGCCGCGCGTTGAAAATTCTTATTAAAAATGCAAATGCTTAGGGATGAGGACCTCTATTTCTTCTTCTAAAAACATATCTGAAAGATCCTTCCGCATTTTTAAATTCTTTAATTAATTCGAGTTTATTTTAACTGACATCGAGAAGAGTCCTTTGTAATATGATGGAAAAGAAAAATGGCAGTCGTCACATCAAATTTAGAATATCACTTTTCTAGTTTTCTTTTTGAAATTGAATACCGAGAAACTTCCTGATTAATTGCAATCAATTTTATTTTTGTGTAAGTTTTCGTCCTTTTGTAAATCCAAGAAGGATATGGTGCATTACAATGAGGCTGGACTACATGTTTATCTAACATTTACTCTGGTTCACAGTCGGGACTATCGAGAGGCATTCCAATGTCCGGCAACACAAATACCAAAGGACAAAAACATGTCTGCCCTAGAAGCAACTACCATGAGACAAGGGTACAAAAAAAAAAAATCAAAAAGACTACTATTGATTGATGTCCTGCAATCGGTATGAGTATTGTGCGAACTTTAAATATTGGCACAAAAACGAACGATAATCCATCTACGTCGATTTGTGTATTTAGGAGTATTTTGTGTTCATTTCTTTCACAAAACATGTTCGGCCTGATTTTTAAATTTGTGCCATGTTGAAAAATGTTTAGCCATTAGTTTAAGACTAGTGTGACGAAGTTTTTAAAAACATATATCTTACAGGGTTTCGTTAAATTTTTTTTAAACGACAAACATTGAAACAAAATGTTGTTGAATCTTTCTTCCCAGGAAAGATACACCTACAAGAATACACAAAAAAGAATATCCTTTCGGCAGCGTGCCAATGCCAAAAGAATATTTTTCCATTTGATTTGCTTCTTAAACTCAAACAGCAACCAGCAGGATGTCATTAACTATACTCTGTGATTTGATCTTTGGGCGTAGATAAGGGTATACCTGTATGTGGTTTAGTTTACCTATACACCACCTACAAAAGGAAATCTGAATATTCTTCTTTGCATTTGTACAGGGTGGCCCACGAATTGTGCTACATAACAAATTTAAATAACTTTTATTTTAATCGATGTATTTCATTAATTTTTTTTATTGGATTAAAAATTAGATTTTATTTTAAATAACTAATTATTTTTAAAGATGATAGACCGCAAATGACCTCCACGCATATGCGGCACCTGATCAGAAAATTGTTCATTTCGGCCTGAAGGGTTGAAATTGGGATCGCCTCAATTATTGTCTTAATGGACTGCTTCAATTCAGTCAAATTCCTGGGTTTCGTTTTGTAAACTTCCTGCTTGACATAACGCCATACAAAAAAGTCTGGTGCAGTCAGGTCAGGTGACCTTGGGGGCCAGCGGAAAGTGCAGTTTCTGGATATAAATTTGCTTGGGGATTTTCTTTGGAGCCCCGCCATAACTTGTGTGGCTACGTGTGCACTTGCTCCATCTTGTTGAAACCAAATCCTGCTGAACGTATCCCTACGTCTTCGGCGAAGGTCTGGGTAAAAAACACTCCTTCAACATCTTTAATTAACGGTCCCCATTGACAGTTTGTGTTACACCGTTTTCTTCAAAGAAGTATGGCCCGACAATACACCTTGAAGAAACTGCGCACCACACAGTGACTCGTCATGGAGCATTTCTGGATTAGATTCACTCCATATACTAACACTCCAATGTTAACAAGCAAAATTGCCGTTTAAGTCGAAATGGGCCTCATCAGACATGAACAAACAATTTATCAATGTGTTGTCTTCTTCGGCCATTGCAATAATTTTTCGGCAAAATTCAAGGCGAACAGGCAAATCCTGAGGGTTTAACTTGCTTGTAATTTGGACTTTGTACGGAAACTTTGTACCGCCAAACTCCAGCCTAAATTCCCCTTGGACGGAAATGACGGACTGCAAAGAATGGTATCGCTGCACTATCCAAATCCTTTTTTCAGTATCCCAAGCATTCATTTTGATAAATCTAAATAGTAGACTATAAAATAAAAAAAAAATAAGCCGATTACTCACACTGAAAAAAGTTATTACGTTTTATTTTTGTAGCACGATGGGGCACCCTGTACTTGTTGTGGTTATTACACCAAGCTGCACTTAAAGTAAAATACTTACGAGAACGATGATCCGCATCGAAGTAATGACTTAAAAAAAAATAATACAGGCCTAAGATAAGAATCTTGTGGTACATGGATTTATGTTGGTTATTTTTTCTCGTTGAATGTTTAAACTTGAGCCACAGTTTGATATTTGAATAAAAGGTCTTGCTTTGCTATTTAATTCATTGAAACTATATTGGCAAATTAAAAGGAAGGTGGTGGCGATGACGATAACGGAATGGATAACGCCCATGCATATGTTTCTGGAATTTTCGTTAGTTCTCAGCTGTTGAATTCTCAACCATATAAATTAATAAAATTCACTTCTGGATAGCACATATGTA
Organism: Philhelius pedissequus; assembly: GCA_910595825.1. NCBI lineage: Eukaryota > Metazoa > Arthropoda > Insecta > Diptera > Syrphidae > Philhelius > Philhelius pedissequus. The sequence continues at coordinate 83,153,244 of OU343163.1, forward strand.
TATACATATACTTGCTCTTATATTCGATCACATCTTATGCACAAGATTTTTAGTATCAACAGCTAAATATATTTTTAAAGTCGTTTTTGAGGTACTTAATTTTTAAAAACAACAAAAATTATTTAATTTTTGTAGATATATAAAAGCAATTTTATGGCATTTACAAGTATTCTACAATATAAATTTAAAACCATAATTTCAAAAAAAAAATCGTCCACCCGTTTTCGAAATGTCGAATTTTCAGAAGAATAAATATTTTTTAATTTTTTTTCAAAATCCAAAAGAATATTTTTCGAAAATTTTGGTATGCGTGTTATTTAGAATTCGGATGACCTCTAATATAAAAACTTTGATCGAAATTAGTGGAGCTGTGTAGGAGAAAGTCAGTCGAAAATAAAAAAAAATCGTTGTAACTATAAATAAAGTAGTACGTACTCTTTTTTTATCAAAATCGTTAGAACGTTTTTCGAGATAATTAAGATGGTAGAAAAAGTGCATGGCAAGTACCCTTATTCTTGGAGCTAAAAAAAAAACTATTCAAAAATCTATTTGAGGCAATCACCTAAAACGCTTAAATACCAAGTTTGAAGAAAATCGCTTCAACCGGTTAGGCTGTAGATTGATCTACAGACAGACAGACGGAATTGAGGGACCCACTTTTTTGGTGTTCTCCATCATCGTAGTGCTGAGATTGATTTAATTTTTAAATTTTTAAAATTTAATTTAAAAAAAAAAACTATATCAAAGCAGTCTTTGGCACTATCAACCGTCAAGCTTTGATATTCAAAATGGATTCCTTTGGTATTTCTAGAAAATTCCTATCGATATATGAACATTTTTGTGTGGAACCAATACAACAGTCAGGGATGGGTCGAAGACGTCGGACTGGTTTGAGACGACGACAGGTGTTCCTCAGCGATGTATGTTCATATCTTAAGTCCTATTTAAACAAGGTATACATAAATACTGTAATAAATGCGACTTAAAGATAAATGCTGTAAAAACAAAAATGTTGGTGTTCTAAAGATTGAGAAAGGGAAAGTTGGTTTCTTGATAGCGAATACATAGCGGTCCTCTGCAAATGTAAGCTTTACAAAACTTGTGAAGGAAAACAGTAGGGATGTTATGGTGTTCAAGCTTTTGGTTATACATATTTTGAAGAATTTGAACTCATTCCAAGGTTCTTTTTCAAGCGTTTGTTTCGCCTACGAAATTCGAACCCAACATTATGCCATCCACGTTGAGTCAGGTATCACCCCTATTTACATCAAAAACTTAAAAGCTAATTCCGACTTTTTGATCAAAACCATGAAAAAATCTGGAGAAAGTCTCCACAAATCTCACCTTTTACGTACACAATCTGCACCATTTAAAGAATGGAGTGCCCTATACATATTCTCGTGGTGTCCCCTTAAATCTTACCGAATCGTATTTAGATATTTGGCAGCAGCTATTTGCGAATGTCATATCAAAAGTAGATGAACTAATCTATCTTCAACATATAAATCGTGCATCCGAATCGTCAGCAAGACATTTTCTTGTGAAAGCTCTTAGCATTACTTTTAGAGCAAGAGTGGAAATTCTAAATCTAAATCATGATGCTCATCGTTCTGACCTACCAATTCTGTGTAACTTCTACAACAGGTATGAGCGAGCTGATGTTTACCATTTTGTAGCCACTTGCCCTATTTTTCAAGATATGGTTTCCTAGGCTCGGACTATCTTTACAAATTTTGTGACCATGCACAGTCTTTAAGAAATAGTTTTTGAAGTATGTATAGTCATAATTTCAACCTTTCACTTTTTCTTAAAACTTTCTTAAATTATAAATTATAATTTAATTTATATTTTCTTATGAAAATTTGGGTGACAATGGCGCAGTGGATAAAGTGCTTGATTGCTAACTAGGACGTGTGGGTTCGACCCCCACGCTAGGCGCATTCTTTTCTATACCTCAAATATTAATTGGATGCCGCCCATGGGTTAAAAATGAGACAGTCAATACCTGGTTTTTGAATCCACTGTGCCAAACTAGTGCCGTGCAATTCAGGTTACATTGAAAAGACCTTAGGTCTTACAGGCATATAGTTTATAACGTTTATTTTGAAAGAAAGAAAATTAGTATTAATAATATTTGTCCCCTTTGTTTCGTTTGTATATAACTAAGTTAATGTTGTTTTATTCAAAACGTTCAATGCAAACACATCTTATAGTCACGACTAAGCAAGTATGAAACAGAGCCAACCCATATCGTTAGATGAACTGTAAAAATTCCCTTAATTAAAAAATATTTATGAATAGGTGTTTTCACTGGGATTTAATGACACATTTTGTGTCATGGTTATTTGCATAATTGTTTTTAAATGATTTCCTTTTAAAAAATGTAAAAATATTTAATCAATATTAATACTCTTCCATTATTCAATGTCAACTGAAGCACAAAAAAAAACCGATTCCGCCTCTGGAAAAAAATCAAACCCTTTCGAAATATTATAATTGCAAAAAAAAAATCAACAGATTAGTAGTCATTAGTCACCCCTGGCGTACCCCAAATAAATTTATATTTTTTTTTAATAGATGCCAATGTTAGGTACATATTTAAAATCACTTCTTGTTTTTTTTTTTAAACAAATTACTCATACCTAGTTTTACATTTTTGTTTGTATCTTTTCAGGTAAGCCGATAATTTCTTCTAGATTGACGCCCAATGTTTACCTTCTATCGATCTTCCAATGGGAGAGTAATTTTTTGTTATGTTCCCGATTTGTGTAAGTAAATGACAACCATGAGAAATCCTTTTTTTTTGTAAGAATAACCGCGCATTAACGCCTATCCTAAATTGCCTTTAAAATAGTTCTAAATCCTTAAAAAATTGCCAACCATCGTTGTGTGTCATATAGGATATAAAAAAAAAATTCAACCACATTAGCCTGTCCTAAGCCTTGTAGATAAATTGCTTAATATTCATCATACTTTCCAAATTACCCCTGGGGTTCTTTTTAGCAATTTTTTTTTATTTTGCGAATTCAGAGACACTTTTGACTGATCTCTAGAAAGATCCTTTTTAATGATGTTTTTTGTGGAAATTTCTTGCCAGAATGATCATTGCAGATCGAATTTCCAAACCCGAAATGTCATTTTGATGGATTTTACATGTTTTTTCTGACATATTTTTTTCCCTTTTTTTTGGCAAATTCATTGAGAATGTTTTCTTGTGATCCTGGCTGTCTTCGAGGACATCCCTTATCTACACAGTTCTTTTTTTGTCTCATGATGGTTTCGCATGTTACAATGATTGATGACTATGTATGTTTCCTTAGATTCGCTTAGGTTATGCAAATGGTTGTGAATGTCCTGTGGCTTCTAATGCTATCAACAAAGTGAAAAAAAAAATCATTAATAATTATTAAGAAGTAATTTACAAAATATTGTAAGGATAATCCATATTCCATGGGTGCACATCAGACAAAAGCCTTGATCTTCAAATATCCCATTGTGTTGTGTGTGTGTTGGCTGACTTCAAATTGGATACGGACACAACACTTTTTTTTTCTATTTGGAGCAAAAAAAAAAACATCTGCGGTTTGATCCTTGTCAGAGAAGACTGAGAATTAAAATCTAATTTGGTCTTACGTCATCATTTCTAACGTATTTATAGTTTGTTTTCTTGTTGAAATAATAGTTCGAGCGTAATAATCCTTAAAAATTTAAATTATTTTGCAAAGAAAAGGACGATTTTTGTTGGGATTCCTTTCTTATTTCTGTAAAAGAAGAACAATGGCGAAAATATCAGTAATCCTTGCTGAAGGAATATTGTGAATATATCCTTGCAAATCTTATGATTTTTTTTCCAAATATTGATGATGTGCAATGAAGCGGTTAGATTTTTCTTTTTTTTTTTCTTACACATGTACATGATGCGATTTAGATCCATATTTTCGCACATAATTTAGTTATGGAATTTATGAGAAAGAAATTCAGGATGTTTGAAGGATTCATTTGGACTGTATTGTTAGGTACATTAAATGAATATCGGTTTTAATTTTGCATAAGTTCAGTTTTGGGTCAAACTTGAAGATATTTTGCTGAGATTTTTTGTGAAAGCAGATGGCCGAAAGAGGTAATTGGATGAGAATGTATTTCATATTGATTTAGCTTACATAAAAGGATTTATATTTTATTCCATCGGTCTAAAGGGCCCTTCAACAAAAAAAAATGTAATAAAAATAAATATGAACTTACTTTTCCATCTTTTTCATTTCATGCAACCATTGACCTAGTAAGATTTTATTATGGCTTCAGCAGCATCCAATTCTGAATTTTATGCTAAAATGCGTTTACTTTGTTACATGAATCTTTTTACGAAGAATTCATATAATGATACATTATATTTTTACTTTATTTCGGTATTTAAAGTTTTTCTGGCTTGGATTTGAAATTATTTCTAAAAAAAAACGGAAAAATACAATTCAGAAAATTCATTTTTCAAATATGCTAATTTCAAGAATACACCTTTAAATTTATTAAGCAATTTTTACCGATTTTAAGGTTATTATTTCGAGCGTCTCATACATCCTTATCGTCTCATAGCTCCTACGCACTTACACTATACGGTGAGGTTTACGCGAAACAAAGAACCAAACATTTTACGATGATAGATGAGTAGCACAATATTTTCCAGAGGTCAAATAAAATCGCTAAGAATAACATCAGTAGGTTCCCCTTAAATTCTGAAAAGTAATACTTCTATAAGCCATTTTAGCTTGTGTAAGACATTACCGAAACCTTATAGAAGGTGAAATGTTATAGTAGTGTTAACGCTCAGGTATTTCTACCCTAAAACTGACACTGCGGCCACTCCGACAGACTAAATTAAGATATCTCATTTCGTCTTTCTAATAATTGTAGCGTGTTTCAAGCGAGCTTTTAACGATCAAAGAAGTTTTTCTTGGCTTAAAGAAAACGTATTAGCAACAAGTGATATACTCATCTTCTCGGAGAGTCAAGCTGCACTTAAATCTCTGGACTTTCTGTCTCAAACAATCTTCTCTTATGGAAATGACTCATAAGTTCAATATTCACCCATTTTTTGGTGCTGCGTCATAGGGGCATTCAACGAAATTGCATAACTGATGAACTCTTTAAATATGAAACAACAATACCTCTGCTTACAAATTTTCTACATACTTACTACTTACTTAGGTCCTCAGACCTTTTATGTCCGTGGGGGACACCTTGTGCGGTATAGGGCATCCACAACGCCAACTCGCCATCGTGTTCGGTTTCTGGATATGAGTCGCAACTCTTGCCTAGTTGGGCTGACTCATCCTCGACTGTCCTTTTCCGTGAGCTTCTCGGGCGCCCAACTTTTCTTCCTTCTTGAGTGAGAGGATTCCACTGCATTGCCTGTGCCGCAATACAGTTGTCGCCTTTTCGAAGCGTGTGTCCGACCCACTGCCACTTTCGACGTCGTATAATAGAGTCAATAGCTTCCTGGCCCGTTTTCCTGAGGAGCTCTTGTTTTGATATACGATTGGGCCAGAAATTCCTAAGGATGTTTCGTAGACATCTATTGCAGTTTCTTAGTGACAGCTACTGTTACTTTCCAAGAGCGACGTTACATACCGAAAGCTGCCTTTGCTTTCCCGATTCGGCTGCTGATGTCGGTTTCGGTGCCACCCTCGGTAGAGATGATACTTCGAAGTTATGGGAAGCTTTGTACTTTCTTTACCGCTTGTTGAGAAATATTTATAAGAGCGACGATAGCTGGCTTCTGAAACTATTTGCCAACGGCAGGCAGGACGCAAATCTCCCTGCAGTTTTCGCACTATCTTAGGTCTCCTTTTTTAGAGAATTTGACTCATTCGGAAATCCTTCGGATACCCCAGCTTTCTTTATGTGTGGATGCAGGCGTTCGCTTGATGTCGTTGGCCCCGATTATAGAAGCTCTGCAGGAATGCCATCAAGTCCTACTTCTTTGTTGGTCTTCGGGAATTTGTTGTTCCTGTCAGCTCAGTAAGTATCAGTTGCACGTTGCTGTCGGTAACTCGGTTTAATACCGACGCAAAATGGTCCTTCCACCTTTTTAGCTGATTCTCATTTGAACTAAGTAGCTAGCCGCCTGAGTCTTTACGAGGTGTTGTTTGGAATTGCGAGCACCAACCAGTTCTTAAGTAATGCTGTAGAAGGTTCTACTGTGACATCTGTTACCAGCATCTTCTGCTTGTTGGGCCAAAGCGTTGATGTGGTTACGCTTGCCAAGTTTTACACTGCGGTGAACATTTCTCTTTTTCGTGCGGTACAGTGATTCCAGTTTTCTTTTTTCTTGAGTTTTTGCCACTCGTCAATCCGTATCCAGGTTTCTTCAGAAAGCCAAGCGTTATTGTTTCCCCTCGCTCGGCTAACTATTCTTTCAGCACCTGATATAAGAACATTTTTCGCAGCACTCCAGTGGGTTTCGATGCATTCAATTTCCGTGCTGCTGATTGTCATCATTCCGTGTGAAAGGTGGCCTCTCATTTTTTTGTGTGTTGAGGGTACTTTAGTCTGTCGACGTTGAACCTGGATACACCACGGTTATGCCATTGGATCTCCGAGCTAAAGCTGTACGAATTCTTTCAGTAGCTACCACAAGGTGGTGGCCTCGAGCAAGTTACATACCGGCTCCTCCTTTATTTCGAACATCCTAGGAGACTGCTTTTAAAGCGCCGCCGGCTAATCCCGAAATGATCAATTTGATTCGAAGATGTCGACACCCAACTTATTTTGTGACACGTCTTGTGCTCAAACATGGTGCCGTCAAACAATGACGAGTCCGTTAGTATTGCAGAAGTCAATGAACTGCTCACCGTTATCATTGCTATTCCCAACTCCACGGTTGCACATCACATGTTTGAGTACATCGTTGTTGCTGCCAGCTTTAGCATCCAAATATTCTATAACCATTTTAATATCTCGCGCGGTGTGTGGTTTCTATATGCTACATGCATATTTATGTTAAAGCCAAATGCTACTTTTTAATAGACAAGCAGGCAAAGCGGTTTGCTTACTATGTTTGAGGAAGAGAAAATTGCTTCAACTGAAAGACTTCTACAACAAAGATCCAAATGATCCAGCTAATACTAATACATACGTAGTCTTGCAAGCTTCATTGGGAGCTCTAAATAGCTTACGAGTTGGACCAGTGTTTCGGATCGCAATGGCTTAATAAATTGAAATGCGTGTATCTTATGATTCTTCTAACCAAAGTTTTTCGTACTTTTTTACACTTTAAAGAACTGTTTGACTTATAAAGTAGTAAGAACAACGATATGTTGGATTTATTAAGAAAAAAAATAATGAATATTGAATTGAAACAACGAAAAATAAACAAAATTATGAAAACAAGTGAAGTTATTCTAGGATAAAATAAATAGCACACTTTATTAGAAAAAGAAAAACAAGTAAACTAACATAACATTTGACCGTGATACAAAGAAAATTATATGTTAGTACATATTTAGTGAGATAACCTTTATTTTTAATCACAGCGGCACACAAACTTTTCATAGATAAAACAAGAATATCAAATCGTTCAACGTTTACCGAGTACAAGGCTAGCTAAGTCCCCAGCCAAAGCTTATCCAAATTTGAACTAGCGGATCTATTAATTGCTTTATTCACATCATTCCACAAGTTTTCAATATGATTGAGATCTGGGGATTGAACTGGTGGCTCCATGCCGTGATTTTTTGGATGGATAACCATTGATTCACGTTCATAGACCTAGCTGTTTTACCTTGGATCGTTGGCCTGTTGAAATTTCCACTTCAAGGACATTTCTTTATCAGCACACAGTAGCATTGTATTCCTCAGTATTTCTTTGTATCTTTTATCTGATCAATAATACCTTCAAGGCGGTCCCACACCATACCAGGGAAAGATCCCCAAACAAAAATTTCCTCCTCCGCCGTGCTAAACACCTTTGAGGTGGCCGTAGCGCGATAGTTGTGTGCTCGCCTGTCAACCTCGTGGTCGCAGGTTCGATTCCTGCCGTTCGTTGTCTATGTCTTCTTATATTCCATTTAAAACTTATTCTAAAAATTGTCATAAAATGAGTTGCTGGTTTACTCATTACATGCTGTTAAGGCATAACACTAACAACATGTGATTGAGTAAACTAATCATTAATATGTCACGAAGTAAATAAACTAATGCGAATTATAAGAGACATAAATAAAAAAGATACGGTAATTTTCTCCGCCGTAGTTCAGCCGCCATCCCTGGAGATAAAATCTGAGACAACAACCACCGTCTCAATACATCGCGCCACACATCTTTCATATCCTTCTTTCTCTTCTTTCACCTCAAACATCGTCGAAATGTTTCATGTATTTCGCTGTTTTATCGGTATTTTTATAAACAGTTTTCTAGCGAAGTAGCCAGTTGCATTCCTCGCCTTAAAATATTCAACCGTAATACTCGCGCTTCTAGGAATGCTCATCAGTTTACCCTTGAGTCCAATTTTGGACGTACTGTCAAGTACAGAGATTCTTTCTTTAGCCGTACAACACGAATGTGGAATGCTTTACCATGCTCGATTTTTCCCTCCCATTTTGATATTATAAACTTCAAAACTAATGTGCATCAGTATCGCCTTTCAAATCCTTCCCTATTTTCCTAACGCTCGCACTGTGCTCGATCATATTAAGGGTAGTCAAAATCCCTTTAGTGCGCGGAAAATATATAAAAAAAAAATACTTTGGATAATATTCCTGATTTTTCCAGCGTCGTCGTACATATTTTTTGCCATCCAAACTTAACTTATATGTCCACAAGATATTTTTCAACCAATTTTGATCTTTTAAAATATGCTCCTTTGCATCTTCTGGGCAATTCTTTCAAACAATTTTGTTCACGGAGGCGGTTTTTAATAGTGCTAACAGACAAGTTCACACAAAGATACTTCTTTGCTTTCTTTCTATTGCTCGTTTTATTTTTAGAGCTGCCATGAACGGATCTGGTTTTATCATGCGGGCGATGGCAACATTAACACAACACAAATTCTTCAAATTACGTTTGACCCAAAGCCTTAATACCATATTACATGCACGTGCTTATAGTAGCTTCAAAAACTCTGTTTAGAGTATTTGTCTATATTGTGGTTTGAAAAAAAGAAATGCAGTATTATTTAGAATTTAAGAATGTTCTTCGAAATTGGTAGAGTCGTTAATGAGAAAGTCATTAAAAACGCTTCAATGGCAGCTGCCGTTAATGGCATTTTTAACTAAAATTTTGCTGACCAAAATGTGGACCATACATTCGAGATAATTAATAATTCATTAACTGACCTAAAAGTTCTAAACTCAAAAAAATGTTCCTTTTTTTTAATTTCTCAAAAAAGTACAAGACATTTGAGCATCCAGTTTTTCACTTTCGACTAAATATTAATAAGATCATTAAATTTTGAAAACAAAAACAATATTTAATTATGTTGAAATTTAGACAAAATTGATTTGAATTTTTTTTTCAAAATTTTGGGTTAGAAAAATAATTTTTCAAAAACTGTACACTACAAACCTTATTAAAAAAAAAAGAATGTGTGGCATTAAAAAAAGTTTTAATGTCATTGTATGTGTTAGCGTTGTTTTTTTATAATTTTTTTTTTCTGTTTGAAGTCTTTTTTTTTTAATCGCGCCTTCCTGTTAAGCGGGGATAGGTCCCCCGGCTCCCATACGATTTGTTTTCTTTTTCTGACCACAGACCGCCTTATGCGAATCACCCTGTATAATAAGCCAGTTTGTAATTTGAACAGAATGTTAAATGTAGTATGGAATTTGTAAATTTATCATACACTTCACCCAAAAACCAGACGTTAAAATCTCAACCCAAAAAAACCACACTTTCACCATAATTAGAATGTTACTGCCAATTTAGTTAATAAGTGGGTGTGTGATGAATAAGCGCATTTATGCAATATCCCCTATATCACGTTCTGAATTTGATTTTAAAATCTCATTGTTGAAGGACATAATAAACTTTTTCAATCTGCAACACCACATCACAAAAGAATTTGCCAGTGAACTTGATCAGTGCATTCTCTACTCTTAAAATTATGTAGGTACAAAAGCAAAGAGGGTGGATTTGAGAATACACGTTACTTAGAGATACATTTTTGTTTTTTTTTTAAATTTTCCCTCATTTCATCAAGACTGCATAATTTTAATTGAAGGAATTAATATGCACATCACCCTCGCGCTTTTTTATCAGTTTATGTGCCGGCCGTCTAGAATTATTACATAACACTCACACGTCAAGGGTTGATGCAGTAACAGCACTGCTTGACAGGTCCTTAATTTTTTGTTCGTTTCTGATATAACATCCTGTAACATCTTTGCGACTTAATTATGTCACTTTCTTCGGGAGAAAAAAAATTCGGTTATACGCTGGGGGTGGACTGAAAGTGAAAGTTCAGTGATGAGGAATTTCTAATTTATTCGACACACCCCCTTCGGCTAGACACAGAGTGTTACTTTTTTCAATGCAACTAAATACAATTCGTGGGTTGTGAATTTTTTTTCCTCAGGGGTCGAAACTCACCCACCCCTCTCGAAATAGATTTTAATCTCACTCTTTTTCAGTTATTTAGCTCTTCCAACTACAGAAGGGATGTGTTTTTTTTTTTGGAATTTTAATAGGTTATGGTGCGCATGTGGGTGATAAGATAAATGCCTTGAGTGGGGTGTAAGAATTCGTTTTTAGGTACAGTTTCTATCAAATTAGTTGGTTGATAGATTGAACAGGTTTTGTTCTACTGGATGGACGAATACTCAAGAAATGGCACATTGTCATGGAGGGTTCGCCTCAGGGAGATGGAGTGAAATGGAAATTTAGTTGGAAAACGTATTTATTTTTGGGATTATGATGTGATTTAGTTTAAGGGCGTGTGATGGAAGTGTGGCAAATAAATTGGATATTAAAAATAAAGTACTCATGGGTGACTGTCTTCTAAATATATTACCCAAGTACATAAATTAATTTCCATGACAAAAGTGCAGGTTACCCGAGTTATTAATACCCTAGAAATCTTTCATGTAGGGTCCACTTTCAACAGAAAATCCTCTTTTCTAGAAGAGAATTTTAGGAGCAATAGATTTTGATACCTTTATTTGTCATCTTTTTGATTACTTGTTATCAAAAGTCCTTACATCTCTATCTGTAGCATTCCTTCCAGGACATATCCAAAAAGGAAAGTTGTTTAGAGTTAGAACGGTGACCGGTACCCATCAAGGTATTCCGCGGTTAAATTGCCCTGGGTGTTGTAATTCTGAAAAAAAAAATCCTTGGGTGATGTCGGTCTTGTACAGCCGCTCCAATGGCCTATAGCCAAAATTCTATAAGTCCAATCTCGCTATGAAACATATTCAGTCGCTGGCTTGTTATCATCAGTCATATCGATGCAAATTTTAATTTTCTCATAAATCTACCTCGCAAGTGACAGGTTCATCGGCTTCTGTTATTAATGCATTACGGCAGATAGTGTCTCAGGGAATATTCTTTATTTCCTCTAAAAAAAATTCTTTCGCCATAAACGATTGCTTAAAATATATTCTTCAAAAACAGCATCAACTGCAAGCTTTAACAATTCCCCAAAAGAAATACATGTAAATCAATCAAAACTGGGTCATGCACAACACACCCTCTTGAATTATAAAAATCCATTTGAATTTGCAATACATCCTACCACTTCGTCAAAATTGAATTGCTGTTCACTTATGCGAAATATGTCCTGGGCCTTTATCCGATTTGTTTCCTTGTTTTTTTTTTTTTTTGTATAAATACAATTTGTTTCGAGGAAAACTTTACGCATTTTCAGATCAAACTTAAAATAAAGTTATTACATATTTTGTTCATATTTTTTTTTGTATCTGCGCTTAGAGAGAAACCAAAAAAGGGGGCAGCGTATCCTTTACATCTTCAATTCACTTTCATCTTTTCACTTCTATTACACAAAAAATAACATAACGGGATCAAACGCAATAAAATACCATAGAGCAGTTTGAGGAATCTCCTTAATAAACACAGGGCCGCGTAGGCTATAAGGGCAAAATCCTATTCGCAGTGAGGCGCTGTAGTAAATGAGAGCTCATTAATAAAATAAAATAAAATAAAATAAAATAAAATAAAATAAAATAAAATATAAAATAAAATAAAATAAAATAAAATAAAATAAAATAAAATAAAATAAAATAAAATAAAATAAAATAAAATAAAATAAAATAAAATAAAAAAAGGGAAATAAAATAAAACACCCTGTGGCCATTTCGCAACTTTTCCAAGCAACGAATTCTTCAATGTCTCTCTTTCGGTCGCTTATACTCTTTTTGCCCTCTGAAAGAATTCTATTATTTAAATGGAATGGTGTTTGATTTTGATCTGAATCAAGGAAAAAAATAATTAAAAATATAAATAAATTAAAATAAATAAATAAATTAAATTAAATAAATAACTAATGTCTTATATTTACAAGAGTTACAAACTTCCATTTTCTTGATTTTTTTGACAAAATAGTGTAAGTGGCCTAATATCTGCCATTAAAGTTCAAAGTGCAAGTGCATCGGCATTGTGTAAATACAATAGTGTCAATTTACTAAATATTAGTAACAAAAAATATATAAAGAATGAAACTGCTCATTCTTGCCCGTATGATGACCATTCTTAATCTATGTCTTTGTAAATTTCCAGGAAAAAATTATGGTAATTATGATCCTTCATTATCCATTCAGTCGATTCAAGCGATTATCAGTCATAAAAAAAATATGAATTTGCTTATGGTGGCCAAGATCGTCGCAGAATTGACGCCTGGAGCTAATTTCAAACATTCAAAAATAGGCTCCCGGCATCGGAAATCAACAAAGTTTAAAGAATAACTGCGGCCCTGAATAAGTACTGCAGAGAAAAAAACAGAAGCAAGTATGAAGGCAAAAGGACACCATAAGCAATAAAAGGATTTTATTTTTTCCAATTTTGGATCTCCGTCTGACAAAAACACATAAAATGCAAAGGATAACTTTATCGAACGGAAATAATAAATTTATGATTCTTGCTGCCGCCTCCTACACTGAAAAAGAAGAATAAATATGTGTGGTAGCTTTATTATAAGGAAGTCACAATAATCTCCTTTCTTTTTGTTTTGTATTGTTTTTTTTTTTATATAAAGAAGGAAATTGAAATCTATTTCTGGCTCTGGTTCTTTCTGTGGAAAACTTTCTCTGACTGCAAGTTAATTTTCGAGCCATCAGCTTTTGACATTGGGCTAATAGTGTTTTCATATTCAAGCAAGTGCGTGTATATTTTTAATCGCATTAGACGACTAAAGGCATTCAACACACATACAATCGATCAGTATATATCCTTTTTCCTTCTTCGTATAGAACACTCAAAGACTTCCTAGGTACATATTATAATGTACTCGTACAAATTCACCTGTTTGAGAGTTAATAAATTTACTTCTCGTCTGCTGGACACTAAATCAAATTATCCGGATGCATAGGCTCTTAGAGTGCCGTGCAATATGGTAAAAACCAATTTGAATTTATTCCGACAACACGAATATCCTTTGAAAACATGAGATTTAAGGACATGCGTCGTTGTCGTTCTTTCATAATTAAACGGATTTCATACGTTTTCCCAGCATTTATTTTTTTTTCTATTTGAATCTTGTTTTATGTGTGATTTTCACATTTTACCTAAGTGAAAATGTTTCTATGGCTTAATATTTCATAAGCTTTTAATCCCGTTTTTTTCCTTTTTTTAAAATCTAAATCCCTTGCCCTGAAGCCTTGAAAGGATAAATTAAATAAAAATCTACGTTTTAGTTAACAAAAAAAAATGAAATATTAAATGCGCGTTGAAAATTTTGTTTGTTATCCTTTCCATTGACTCGACCGAAGCGACGGTTGAGTATACTGATTTGAAAAGAACAAAAAACTTTGCTTCCTTCACACAGGTGTATAGTATATGCAAGTGTGTGCTTGTCTGAGGGGGAATTTTCATTTGAAAAATTAAATCGAGAGTGAAAGCAATGGAAGTGGGTGTAAAGTTGCTGTTCACTAAATTAAATTGCAATTTAATATTAAATCTTGTTGCGTTGAGTTAAATATGCAGCTTTTCATAGATATTATGTTAGCCATCTGGTGATTGACTATATGCATAGGTATGCATGTATGTACTTGTGGTTTGTTTGTAGATGAAAGTTATACCTTTTTCATAAAAAAAAGTCTTTATAAATTAAATTAGTGTATGATCAATTATTTCGATGAAATGAAAGTTTAAAAAAAAGCATGTATTTCTTTACCAACGAAACGGATAAAATTCCACAGAAGCGCCTCTTGTTGCTTCTTATAGTCCAATTTACTAGAACATGAATTTGAACAATGATTTTGGTGCAGGTTCGGTTTAAAGTGTGAAATTCTTTATTAATATTTTTATAAGAAAATAATTATAAATGGTTTTCTCTATGTGTACACTCAAAACATATTATCTTACTAATATTATAAATGTGCAAGTTTGGATGGATGGATGGATGGGTGTATGTATGGATGTTTGTTGCTCAATAACTCCGGAACGGCTGAACGGATCTGGATGAAATTTGGTACTGAGATAGATTATTGTCTGGAATAGGCCACATGCTACTTTTTATACCGGAAAAATGTAATGTATTGTTCCCGTGGGATAGGTGTGTTTTAATTTTTCATAGAGTTCATTCTACAAATAGCCATCATAGCTTTTATTCACAAGGCGCATAGAAGCACACAGATTTGCATGAAATTTGATTGGTAGATGGATTGGGTACTGGATTCTCACATAGGTCATTTTTATCCCGAAAAAAATTAACGGTTCCTATGGGAGAGGCTTAAATATGAAAAAAATATATACAGCTGCGGTAAAAATAATAGCACCATTGCGAATCAAAAAATCTCTTTGAAAAATAAAGTTAATTCTAATAAATAAAGAAATATTTTGAATGTGCCATAGAATGAGATAAAGAAAAAACACCGTATTACAAAAAGAAATCATTTTTTTATTTAACAATTTAAGAAAATAGAGTTAATTTTTCTAAAAGATATAAAAATAAATAAAATAGCACCACTGCTTGTTATACAAATTAAACCTAAAAAAATAATAAAAATTCTATTTTTTTATAAAAATTATTTGTCTTAAACAAGTGTCCATTTCACTAATATTTAGTTGAATAGCCTTTGTTGGCTATAACGGCTTCACATCGCCTGGTCATGGAATTAATCAAGCCTTGGCACCTTTGGACTGAAATACTCTCCCAAGATATCTTAACTGCATCCCAGAGTGACTGATTGCTCGTTGGTTTAATTTGGGGGACAGATTTCTTCACGTCAGTCCATAAATTTTCAATGGGGTTTAGGTCAGGCGATTGCGCTGGCCATTCCATTACATTAATTAACTTGTCCGCAAACCATTTTTGTGCCTTTCTGCTGGTATGTTTGTGGTCGTTATCCTGTTGGAAGACCCACAAAAGCGGCATTTCCTCCTCTGCATAAGGGAGCATAACATTTTGGAGAATGTCAACATAAACATGTTGATCCATAACTGTCTTTATCCAATGATTTTTTAAGAGCTTGGTTTTTGAAAATTCAAAAAAACACAGAAACTTGTAAAAAGTGAATGAAATTTTTATTTGGATCGATAAATCAATTTCTGCCATTTACTTTTTAAAAATAATTTCACTTAAATGTTGCCCGCGGCTACGCTTCAGGTAGTCCATTCTGAAGGTCCAATTTTGGCAAACTTTTTCACACATTTCGGCCGGAATCTCACCAATGACGCGTTCAATGTTGGCTTCCAAGGCAGCAATCGTGTTTGGCTTGTCCCCATAGACAATAGACTTAACATAGTCCCACAAAAAATAGTCTAACGGGGTCAAATCACATGATCTTGGTGGCCAATTGACTGCGCCAAAACATGAGATCAACTGCTCACCAAATTCGCCTCTCAATTGATGCATGGTTTCGCTTGCAGTGTGGCATGTGGCACCGTCCTGTTGGAACCACATGTCGACCGAGTTCAATTCTTGCATTTTCGGCAAAAAAAAATCTGTTATCATCGAACGGTACCTTTCTCCATTGACCGTAACCCTGCGGCCTTCATCGTCCTTGAAGAAGTACGGCCCAATGATGCCGCCTGGCCATAAACCGCACCAAACAGTGCATTTTTCGGGATGCATTGGTAGCTGCTGAATTGCCTCTGGCTGCTCTTCACTCCAAATACGGCAATTCTGCTTATTCACGTATCCATTTAGCCAAAAATGAGCCTCGTCGCTGAAACTGACGTAGCTTGCGAAACACGTTTTTCAAAGAGCACGAATTTTGATAATAAATTTCAATAATTTGCAAACGTTGTTCAGGCGTAAGTCTATTCATGATGAAATGGCAAACAATACTGAATCGAAATGTCAAATGTTCGTGGAATTTGTCATGTGTGATCTGTCAAAAATATAAACGTCAAAAACCAAGTAGCAAAAAAATCACCCATATATGAACAAAATATATACTTGGTTGTTTGTTCCGCATTCATGCCTCAACCATTGAATGGATTTAATGAAATTTGGTGAGCAGCTGGAAGATTAGCCATGGTTTAATTTTCCCAACTTTATTTTTGTAGTTCTTACTTTTTGAATCCAATATTAAATCTTCGCTTTGTTCGCGAACATGATCATATACGACGAACATCGAAGCCAACGAATACGACAAAATCTAAATTTTTGGAAGAGCACAGCGAGCGCGAGCATGCTAGACGAGCATGCTCGTCGTTTGTGCCTACATTTAACAACTGAAGGGTTTTGAATGAAATTTTGTAGATGGATAAATGATTTCATTAGATTCCCGTGGGTCCGTAGCATCGCACGGGTATCTGCTAGTATGACATATGTTCAAATACATATTAAGATAGATGGGTGTATTAATGATATACGAAATATCTGCTACCTAAAATAAATTAGTTGCCAGAAAAGAAAAAAAATAAGGATGAAAATTCAAGAAAATCTTTTAGATTTATTTAGATTTAAAAAGTTATTCTCTTTTCATTTAAATTATTTCTTAACCTATTTTAATGCAAAGTAATAATAAAATATTTGCTATATTATGATGCCCATTTTGTAGAATGCAAATATTGTATATCCTCCTAATAGCACATAAATTCATGCTTGACCAATTTTCCTGCAATTTGACTTCAATCCCAGCCGACAACTGAATGTTCCAAAAATCCTATTTCCACTTCGTCAACATAATTCTTAATGAATGCATACAAAACTAGTTGAATTAAATCTGGTGATCAGGGTGATGGCCATTCCGTGCGGTCCCTTCCTACGATCCAATTATCACTAAAATAATTATCCAGCCATTTCTTTGCATCTAAGCTGATTTGTGCTAGATTCTCGCATCTTACTCATAGATTGAATAATTACTTGCTTTGGCCAAGGAATGTTGTCGAGCACATCGTGCAGTAGGAACTGCGGATATAATTCTGTTGATAACATTGCAGTTAAGTGGATTGATATTACTCTTTTCCTGCTATCCGTCCAGAATGTCCTTGGAAAATAGTTCGGTTCGGTTTCAACTCTAATAATAATCGACAAAATTCTGCTTTCAATAGCTTGTCATTTCCGGAGTAAAGTGCTACTCGTTATGAAGTACTCTCCAAACACTAATTTGCGACACTCGAATCACATTTAGTAAAATAAAGCGAGCTGTCAGTGGAGCATTTGCAAGTATTGAAGCGAAAGCGGCGAAGATGGGTTTGACTGTTAGCGTGACGAAAACTAAGTATATGCTGTCATCGAGAAGAGAAGTGCAACACCTTCGACTGGGACAAAACGTCACGATTGGCGGTTATAACTTCGAAGTAGTCAGAGACTTTGTTTACTTGGGATCCACTATTACATCGCACAACAATATCAGCGCGGAGATCAAACGAAGAATCACACTTGCAAATCGCTGTTTCTTCGGGCTTAGAAAGCATTTGAGTAGTAAAGCCCTCTCTGAAAGAACCAAAGAGACCCTATATAAAACTTTAATCATCCCAGTCCTGCTGTATGGGGCAGAGACATGGACACTGACAAAATCGGATGAAAACCAGGGTTGCTTTGAGAGAAAGATTCTTCGAGTTATGTTTAGCCCAGTGTGCATCGGTGGTGAGTGGAGAAGAAGATTTAACGACGAACTTTACGGGCTCTACAGCGATATCAACCTGGTCAAAAAGCTAAAAATACAGCGACTGAGATGGCTAGGTCACGTGGAGCGCATGCACATCGACGCACCAGCCCGACGAGTCTTCGTATCCAACCCCGGTGGACAACGCGACAGAGGAAGGCCTTATCTTAGGTGGCGCGATCAAGTGGTGAACGATCTCAACCAACTTGGTGTGCGTAACTGGTGGCAGCTAACTAGGGACCGGACTAGCTGGAGAGGTTTGCTGGTTGAGGCCGTGATCCATCCTGGATTGTAAGCGCCATCTAAAGTAAAAAGTAAGAATCACATTTAATATAGCTATTCTCTTGGTACTGTTCGAAGGATTACATCGGACCAAATCCAAAATTAATTCATCTAAGTTTGCTGATGATCTTTCTCTCCTCGATACTCTAGAACTCCGTCATCTCGAAAATGTCGATTCGGTTGATTTTTGAAAAAATAATAGATACGCTTGGATTTTGAAAAAAAAAAATAGTTCGATTGGGACACCTCATATTGGGATATCATCTTTTAATTTTGTTGCTCTGTAGGTAGCACATATTTTGTATTTTAGTTAAAAAAATTGTGTCTTATAACTTGATCGAAATGATACCGCTGCGGGCGCCGCCAGTAAAAAAATCACAGTCTTCAACTCTTTTTCTCATTTTCATAAATGGTCTCTTATCTGGAACTTCTCATCTACTAAATTGTTTTGCGATGACAGTACTCTCAGCTTTTCATACTCGTTTTACTCAAAAAAATTTGACTAAACCAATTTTATTTAAAAAGAAAATTAAAGAAGATATTTCTGACTTTACAAAAATGCCATTTGGTTTTTATAGATTAATAAATGCATACTTTTGAGCATGGCCTAAGCCGTCTCCGAGATTCCATTAGCCTTCTAGAGTTAGGTTTAGGTACCTTTGTATTTTAATATTTTTTTTTTTAGAAAATAACCGCCCTTAGATAAATTTTTGAATCGTTTTTTTTTTGGTCCAAAACTAACCGAACCTGCCATACAATTTTTTCTACCATCTCAATTATCTCGAAAACGGCTCTAACGATTTTTGAGGTATACTCTACATTTAGTACCTGCCATACAACCATTTTCTTGATTTCGAAATCTCTAATAAACGGCTCGACGGATTTCGATCAAAATGTTTATATAGGAGGTCCTTCAAATTGTAATTAATTCTGCATACAAACATTTTCGAAAAATATTTTTTTTTGGAAATTCAATATTTCGAAAACGCGTAGATGATACTTTTTTTAATCTTGTTTTTAAGTTTATATTATTAAATATTTAAAATTGTTTTTTCTGGTAAAATTTTGTCAATATATACATATGTATGTGTGTATTGAAACAGCGAAAAATATGTATATTTAGATTCTTCAACGAAACCTTTTGCATACGATATGAGAAAGTTCGTGCGATCCAGTCGTGCATTTTATTTTTTTACTTGCGATCATAGGTACTATATCGCAAGTAAAAAATGGATTCGTGCAATAAAAGAGATTCTAACAATCAAAAATGACATTCCTATCATAGAGAACACCAAAAAAATGGGTCCTCCCGATTCCGTCTGTCCTCGAGTCTGCACGGTCAGCCTAAAGGGTTGGAAACGTTCAAAATCAAAACACAACAATCTCTTATAAAGAGACAGAAAAATGGATGGTATTGTGAAAAGAAATTTTTAACATCTGATCACCATAAGGATTCAGATCTAAACGTCTTCAATAAAGCTCTTGAAAAACCAACAAAATTATGTATTCTAAGTTTGAGAATATTTTCAAGTCGAAGGTAGGCTTAATTAAGGTTAGAATTAGGAAGGCGCCTGGCCATATGGCCTAGAATTGAATTCTATCCGATCGCGTTCAATGTTCTTAGTATTTCCAGTTCATGGTATAAATTCCATAAAGACTGTTCTTCACAGCTGCCATATGAATTATTTCCAAGTTGTCCCACAAATTTAAACATCTTACTTTAAAAGACACATCGTCCTTCTCTCATATATCTCAGACTTTATGTGGTGTAAAATTCTTGAACAGCAACTGTTACATTATTATTTTATAAAGAATAAAAACATTTTCTGCGAACTGCGAAATTGCAATTTCACTTGTAACAAAATAAATTAAAAATAAAAGGACATGGCACATATATGTACGTATACTTAGGCAATTAGAGCGTGACAGCATATAACATGAGCCTTCATTTCAATTGTTTGTCCTTTCATAAAAAGGACTTACATATATGACATCACTTTTGTTTATATGCCATCTAGATCCAGCTACATGCACTCCCATAAATACATTCACCTTTTGTCAACCTAGTCGAATTGAAGATGAAAGGATATTGCAAAAAATTATTGTCGTCGTGTGTCATTTTGTGATATTGAGATAGTGACATGCCTCTTCCTTAAGAATATGCGCCATAGACAAAGAAGAATAAGGTGCGATTGATGCGCATATATTTTTCTTTTTTTTAAAGGGGACCGACAAAATGCCAAAGGATTCGATTTGCACAGTAATTAATATGTCATCTTCATTGATGTAGCAGCAAATTTGAGAAAAATAAATAATATATAGCAAAGGATTGTACATTCTATATAATCCCTTTCCGCTTCACTGAAGTTTTATTTGACAAAAACTTTTGTAAAAGTTACCTATTTGGTCCTGGTTGACAGATGCATATACCCAAAATGCATCCTTTTAACAAGAATTGTATGTAAACTAACAGACATCCTTTATCGATCTAGAATTAGACTCCCCGTTAGGACTCATTTACATATCAGGATGGAAAACTCCTCCCAAACTAGAATAATAATTCGTCCTGCAGCTATTCATGATGATGTGTCCGATAATCCTGAAGGAACTTTAGACCTGATGTTTAAAGTGACCAAGGCTGTGAGCAGAACATTGGAAACAATGAGAGAGGGTGAGTGTATCTGATGTCCGTACGTCCGACACAATAATGCCCCGGAGGATCATTTTCTATACATCGCCTCGTCTCTGAACAACAGGATTGCATCACTTCGAATAATGCGAAATCTGATTTCGTCTTCTATATCAACATGAATGTGAAACAATCCCTGGCGAGAGTAAAGTCCTGTTTAGGCGGTTCATGTGTGCAATTTCCATCATGCGCACCCCATTTAATTACTGTTTTTCCCTACTCAGAATGATTTTGATGATGATGATGATGAGTACCGTCAGTTGTGACGTTGTGAGATGCATTTACGAGGGGTTACCGTTTTTTTTTCTATTCACTCTCTTTCTCTCTTTAAAGAGGCTTGTACAGTTTATAATCGAGGGGTGTGCATAATATTTCATCGTAAATGGGAGAAAGGAATTTCACTTTTCTTAAAGAAATTGTATCCTAAATGGATTTTCTTTTTAAATTTTTTATATTAATTTTTTTTTTTTGCAAAATAATGAAGGTCTTTTTTTTAAACCAAGACTGCAAAAAGGTGATGATGTTTTTTTTTTCTTTCTGTGGTTACTTTAGTTGGGAGTTTTTAAGGTCGATGGGGACCTTTTGTCAGTTGAAATTATTGGATTTGATCTTTTTTTTTTGATTTCCTTACTTTAGATGGCGAAAAATATTATTTTTTTTTTTTTGTGAAATCAAGAGGAAGAAAGTGTGATGGGAATATTTTATGATTTTTTTTCATATTTTAGATGAAATGATCATAAATTTATTAAAAAAAAGTGATGGTAGTTTTTTTTTTTTAAATAAAATTGTTTTTATTACTATGATTCTCATTTTCTTTTTTTAAAAAAGGTCATAAACAGAGTAAAATGTCAAGAAATGTAATCGATACTTTTCATTTTAATTGAGTTTAGAAGAAGAAAAAAAATAATAATGATCTTGTCAGTCAAAACGTTAAATGTTTAAGTTATGGCGGGTTTGAATATTTTTTTCTTTTACATTTCAATGGGGATGATTCTATCTATGACTATGAGTATACCGATATAAGTAGATACTTGCAGATTTCATCCAGAGTGATGCAACTGCAAAAAAGAGCCCGCCTTTTTGCTCTAGAAATGGTGCTTCAGTGATGGAAATGTCGGTGGGTAAAGTCATGGAAAGATAGTGAATATTATAATAACCATGGTTTAAAAGTCAGACTAAGTTTACGAGTAAGTTATATTTAATTAGCGAAAGATGAGTTCTGGAAAAATCATAGAGTTCAGTGGCACTTAAACTGAAATTATTCTTCATCAAGAAAAGTAAGTTGAAGTAAATTGATTTTGTAATTTTATTGTTTAAGCTTAGCCTATTCATATATATCCTACTAGTCCTACTAGTAATATAATTGTGAATGTTTGGATGGATGGATGGATGGATGGATGTTTGTTGCTCAATAACTCTAGAACGGCTTAACGGATTTGGATGAAATTTGGCACATCGATAGATGATAGTCTGGAATAACACACAGGGTAGTTTTTGTCCTAGTAAAATGTTTGATTCTCGAGGGATAGATAATATTCAGCTGCCGTTCCAGTATCCAATCCAGTGTTCCAATAAAACAAAGCTATACGAAAGCTCTATTTACTAATATTATAAATGTGAATAAATGTTTGGATGTTTGATCCGTAATATCGAATTTGGATGAAATTTGATAGGTAGATGAATGGGGCACTGGATTATCACATATTTCATTTTTATCCCGCAAAACTTAACGGTTCCTATGGGAGAGGCTTAAATATGAACAAAATCTATACCTGGGTGATTGTGATAAGTGAATTCTAATAAAATTTGGTAAGCAGATGTATGAGAAACTGGATTATCCAACCAAAATTATCAGTTCAAATGAGAGAGTTTCTGTATTTGTTCCGCTTTGACGGTTAACGCCTCAACGACGGAATAGTTTTTTAATGAATTTTTGTATGTGGATATATGATGTCAATAGATTCCCGGGGATAGAAAGTTTTGTAGCATCGCACGCGAATCTGCAAGTATACATATGAATTACATATTCATCGTAGTCATAAAAAATTACACTGTTCATACTGTTAAGATCTTAGGATATATACCAACAGTGTAAAACCAATTTTGCTGCTTCGAAAAAGTCCTCGAAATGTACGTAATATTTTGTTTAAGTTTTTGGCTTATAACTTTTAAAAGGAAATTAAAGAAAACCTCCAACCTACACAATTTTAAAGTACAAAAAAATTGGTACTATACTCTGTTCAATTTATATTTGCAGTACAGGCCTTATGGGAGAGCTTTTTCAAACACACTGGTGCCGGTTGGTTTTTGCATGGCACACAACTTAAGAAATTGCCACTAAAATATTCCATAAACCCACGTACATCCCACCGTGACCGTGACGGCTGTGAGGAGAGAGGAGACTGATCGCCAATTATTAAAAAACTAAACACATTGATTAGGAGTTACCATTGGTCCGTTGATGAAAATTCTAATACCTTTTTCATTGGTGCTCGCTATGGAGCTTTCAGAATCGAAGCTTTCTTAGAGCTTTTGAGAGCATATATTTCCAGTTTAAGGAGAAATATGTTGTCGGTGCGTGCTTTTCTGCTTTCATCAGAGAATAACAACATCTCTGTAGGTGGAATAGTCATCGAAATACTGCACTTAAAAAATTGACTATTTTTCAAAAGAAAACAAATTATAGTTTTTTCAGTTTCCGAAGAGAATTTCGGATAAAATACTCATACGATTCAAGTTTGGATTCCAGAGTAGGAGTCATCCTTAGCTCTTCTGGCTCGATTGTCTGGTGGCATACACTAAGCATACAATACAACATTAATAAAAGAAAGAAAATTCATAGAACTGCTTCTGTTTGCGCAACAGGGGCTTTAATATCTTGTCCAACTGGATGCATTAAGTGTTATTTTATTTCTTCAATACCTCTTGACCTTAAAGTGCCTGTTGAACAAGTGAAATTCAACAACTTTTTAAAATTTGTGTAACATGGAACATGGAATAAAAGTATAGGAGAATTATAACAATTGTCTTGGCTTCATTCAACAAATGGGAAATTTCACTTTTTCACCGTTTCTCTAACTGGAAACAACAAGAGTTAAATAAAAAGAGAATAAACTTGTTGAACATAAATATGATTCCTATTAGCAAAAGGGCCTAAGTGTAAGGCAGAAAATATTGATAGCCTTACATTGGATTGGAACTGGATCTCAATACCATGTTATAGGAGATGTTCATGGTGTTTACAAAATGACTGTGTCAAAGAAGTGACATTTAAAATAAATACGTATTTGTTTTTCTTCCGAATTTTTCGAGTCATTTTGGTAGATTTACTTGTTAAACTGATTTAACAAGTAACAAGTGAAGGGAATTTTTTTCTATTGACTACTAATTGTAAAGGTTTTTATTCTGATACAGAAATGATTTTTACTTATTCAAAAAACATTTAAATCAGAAATTCTTTACTAGTTGACTTGTTTTTGTGTGTTATAGGCCCCTGGTATCTTGCAGCGCACATTTCTTTAATTTGTTGAAAAGAAATCGTACGTACATTTTAAGCATTTAACATTATTAATTAAAAAAAAAAAAAACAATAAAAAAGATGTAAAATTGTTTACCAGTTTTCGAAATATTGAATAACTTTTTTCAAAAGAATAATTTTTTTTTTAATTTTGGTATGCAGTATTATTTATATTTTGAAAGACATATCGATTAAAAGCCGTCGATCCGTTAATAAAATAGTCGAAAATCAATAAACCGATTGTATGACAGGCACCATTAATAATATTTTATGTTAACATTTTTTTAAACAAAAATGAAGACAGAATGAAGAAAAAATTGTTGAACTTTTTATATCAATTTTTTTGTCCGTTTTTCAGATAATTAAGATTTAAAAATAGAATCGAGCCAATCACCTAAATCGCTTAAGTATTAAGTTTGAAGAAAATCGCCTTAGCGGCTTTACTCCTAGATCGACCTACAGACAGACAAGTCGGAATTGCGGGACCAACTTTGTCCGTGTTCTCTATCATCGTTATATCAAGTTTGAAATGCAAAACTTGTCTAACTATGTCGCTAGTCAAAATCGGCTTAGATATTTAGAACCTTTCTTGTTTTTGACATTCTCATTAAAAGCTTATCAGACAAATTTGTATACACCAGGTCATTCAAGTTCTAAAGAATATTCTATAATAATGTTTATATTTTTACAAAAAAATATTTTTTTTTCTGAAAATTCAATATTTCGAACGAATAGATGATTTTTTCTTTATAATAAAATAATGGTTTTATGCTATTATATTTAATACTTAAAATTTACGCACCAGCATTTTTTTGTACAGACATTTTCTGTATACAAAATGAATTAAATAAAAAATTTCAAAAATATATTTAGCTGTTTCTACTAAGAATATTGTGCTTACAAGTCTTGAATTTTGTGTTTATTGTAGAAACATCATTTTCTCAAGTATTCTAGAAAATTTCCAAAAAAAATAGTATTTAAAAAGTTTCAATGAAATGAAAAAGTGGTTTTCGAAATATTGAGTTTTCAAAAAAAAATGTTTTTTTTTTTTTTTTTAATCTCAAAAGATTTTGTTTTTAAATGTATAAATTTGTTCCTCTATAAAAAATTAAAAAAAAAATCAATTGGCCCTTTTAAAGAAAATCCAAAACCATACAAAATAGTTCTGCTAAAGATACACCAAAAATAAACAGTTTTTTATTCAAGAAATCAAAAAAAATAAAAAAAAAAAACGAATGGGCCAAGAAAATCCATCCAGCAGCCGCTTCTGCATCTTCCTAGAGCTTTTGACAATGTCGAGGGTATGGTCATTCTACAGACCCAAACATTAATCATATGTTTATATGGGTTTTCTAATTTCTTAAGAGAACACTTAAGCTTATTTTTTTTAACCAAAATCGAAACCGCGTCGACCTAATTTTCCAAAATAAATGCCCTCAAAGTTCATGTTTAGAAAAGACACCGGAAAAGTCAGTCAATCAATCTGTACCAAAACTTGAAATGTTTGCTCACAAAAGACTTGTAATAAAATTCTGAATGAGAACCGCATGGCCTTTTAATTTTTACTGCCAAATACTTATATTCTTAGAATGTCAGGTTTTGGCCAAAAGTCGTATCTTATCTTATTCTCCCGCCTAACTCAGTTTCTTTCAAAAATAAATTGTATCTAATTATTTTCTTGACAGAAACATTTCTCCGTACTCGATCTTTCTTAATGATGATTGCGGTTTTTGCTTAAAATAAGTAATGAGTATTCTCTTTGAGTATAAACGGTTTATTTTCATTTACCATGGTCAAAAAGTCCAGAAACAAAGTCTTCTTTATTTAAAAATGAGAATTAATAGTGGTCGTACTATATCTCTTGGGATATGGCTAATTTTGTTTGTACAATTAACCGAAACTTATTAACGTTGTATATACGAAACTTAATTAGATAGGTATACCTGAAAAATAAAAATAAAAAAAAAAAAACTTTTATCTCATTAAATCCGAAAAGCTGACCGTCTTGGTGATTAAATCCCCATCAGATATACCTACATATGCGTATTTTTATTTCCATCAAACAAAAGCAAAAAAAAAAACATTAATTTAAAATTTGATTGTATCTAAAAAAAAAAGTTTACCTGAATCTTTTGCCTGAAAAATGATTTCACTTTTTTGTTTGTTAAAATTAATTTTTATGGACATTTGTTAGTCACGAAAATGTGCAGTGAATTTAGATATACTTATTTCGTTTGAATTAAAAAAAAATATTCGTACGGAAAACAAAACTTAATTTTACAAATCAATTTTATGTACTTACATATTACAGTATTGGTCAAAAGTATTTAGTGTATGATTATTATTTTTTTATTCTATTTTTACATGTCCACACTCACATGCAATGTTTATTTTACTAACTAGAAAAGGACATAAAGTGGTTGTCCTCTAAATCTAGATAGGTAATTAATTAGATTTTTTGAAGCCATTATGTACATTCTCTACTGTTCTTAAATATTATTTTCTAAAATACATAGACGAAAAGCCTCATTTTTAAGGAAATAACGCCCAAAATTTTCTTTCCATCGAATTTAAATTCAAATTGCAATTCAAAATTATAAATTCAAAAATTAAAATTGCCCAATACTTTTGGCCAATACTGTACCATGATTCAACCTATGAAAAAAAAATGAACAACTCTCGTGCCACCAAATCACACAGCCATTGATATGTAGGTAAACAGGAAAAAAAATGGTCGGGAGATTTTCCGCAGTGATTTGTCTTGTATAACAACACAAAGAAAAAACATCATCTCTCCGGAGCTTCGTTTTCATTTTTCATTTTTAGACCAAAAGCCGAAGATGACAAATAGAGATTTTCGTAATTTGTCTGCAGTTGAATGGATATCTTGTATCTTATTAAGATTATTATTTTTTATAAGAAAAGAGTTAATTTGTCTTAATGCAGATTGATGGAAATGTGTGGAGAAAATATTTTTTAGGAGGTCGAGTTATAGATGTATGTATGTGAAGACATTAATGTTTGATGGATTTCTATGTTTTCGAATTTTGATGTGTTTTTGAGATAATTAAAATGTAAATGAAAAATTAAAGTTTTTGCATTACAGCTACCTGTTATAAATGATTTGAAACATACAAATAATATTTACCCAATAAATGGAAGAATTAAATAAATAATTATTTGAGTATTTAACAATTGGTATTTTATGAAAATATTGATATACTTATTTTTAGGCTTAGGTGTCAGTCTGGAGTCGTCTGTCAATTTGACATTCTAATTATAGGATGACTCAAAGACTCCAAATGTACCAAATTTTAACCAAATTGCTTTTTCTGTTTAAGCTTTAATGTACAATGCTCGTGTGGACTTATAAGTTCGATGACAAATGCAGAGACAAGTGATATGACGACAGGACTAGACAAGCAAAATGACATTTTATAACATTTACAACAGTTGTTCGCAATGTATCCAAATATTGATAAAAAGCTTAACACACTTTGTACTGAAAACTTTGGACAACATAATTCACAACTTCATAAGATCACTTTTTCTGCTTGACACTTTAGTCTTCTGTAAAATAGGGCAGGTCCGCTGAAGTCACCGTATCACCTTAAACCTAGTTTGCCTGTTAAATAGTTTTTTCCTTTTTATCAAAAATAAGCACAGCAACTAGAAATACAGGAGAAAATGCGCTTAAACAAAAACCCAGAAAAAGAGCAGGCCAAAAAATCCAAAATTGAAAAGACCTTCACAGGAAGAATCAGACCAAACTGTTTTTTTTTGTCAATTAAAACCAAGAAGCTTTGAAACATTATAACAGCTAAAGTAGGAACCACTTTAGAAAAATAGGCAGATCTTGCACTGAAAACTTAGGTAGTAATAGGAGAGTGAGTCTATGCTAGGCAAATGCGACTAGATACGAGTAGTGCGCCATTTTAATAAAGTAACTCGAGTGACAATTTAGTATTAAAGGTTTTTACTTGCGATATTAGGTACTATCTATAAGGCATGTTATGGATTCGTGCAAAAAGAAATTCTAGCAGTCAAACATGACATTACGATCATAGAGAACACCAATAAAATGGGTCCCCCAATTCCGTTTGTCTGTCTGTCCTCGAGTCTACAGCCTAAACGGTTGGATAGATTTGCTTCAAGCTTGTTCCATACTGTTTTTTCGGTAATATGCCCACACGTTTTATTTCATTTTTTTTTAAGATGACAAATAACAGGAGCTCCCATACATTTTTTTTACTACCAAAAACAAAAATCTTATTTTTCTCAAAAACAACTTTCGATTTCTTTTAAATTTTTTTCAAATAAAAAAAAAACTTTTTTGAAAACTCAAAATTTCGAAAACCACTTGATGGATTTTTTCGAAACTTCGTACTTACTATTTTTTATATAATCTTGGACAGTTAAAAATTGATTCCTAAAATAAAAACCAACGGTACCTCATATACAAATGTTAAAAAGAAACCGTTAATAATAAATTGTATATCTCGAAAACGACTCCAAGAATTTCTTATAAAAAAATGTGTGTGTTCTTAAATTTGTACAGTCCACTTTTAAGTATAAAAACATTTTATTTTGCGTACTTATTAAAGGTACTTCCCAACCACTTTACATATTTTCGACTTTCTCACTATAGCATTGACCAATTAAATTATTTTTTGCAAATGCTCCCTAAAAGTGTTAATAAAACTGCATACTCAAATTTTCAAAAACAAAGATTTTCGATTTTTAAAAAATAAATAACATTTTTTTTTTGAAAAATCGATTTTTCAAAACCCAGTCACTGAATTTTTTTTGAAATAATATAATATCTTCAAAATGGCGTTTCAAATTTTTTTTCGAAAAATGTTTTAAAAATTTTACACATTAATACACATTAATTATTTTATAAATTAATTTTGTTTAAAAACGGCTCCAACGATTTTTGAATTTTTTTTTGATATACAGTGCTCTTTACTTGATTAGACGCACACATTTTTGTTTACATAAATCTAATATTTTTGTAAGTGTGTGTAGCAATCATCAAACAAATGCATTTATTAGAAAGGTTAATATCTCAACAAAAAAAAAACTCAAAAAATGGTAGGTGAGTGGAAGTTAACGGTTATTTTTTCTCTTTTTTGTCTATGCTGTAAGAAAAAGTGCAGTTTTTTTTTGTTCACATGATTAGACGCACTCGTTAAATTAGATAGTTGGTCGCGATCTGTTACGTAAATTTGAGTTAGCTCCAAAGTTTAAGCCGTAAGGAGTATTCGCTAGTGATTTAAATCCAAAATGGGGAAAAAAAAAGTTTTAAACGCGGAAGAAAAAGGAAAAATTGACGCGTTGCACTCCGAAGGGTTTTCCATGAGAAATATTGCCAAAAAAATTGGTCGAAGTGACCATGTCGTAAGAAATTATCTTAAAAACAGTGCTTCATACGGTAAAAATTACAAGGGAAGGACAAAAACCGCTTTAACACCTCAGGATAAAAGAAAAATAATAAGAATCGCGTCAAATTCAGCTGCCTCTACCAGTAAAATAAAGGAAAAAGCAGGGATAACTGCCAGCACATCAACTGTTCGGCGAGCTATTTTGAGTGCAGAGCATTTAAAATTAAAAAAACTTAAAAAAAGCCCCCACTAAACGTCGTAAGAAAAGCACAGCAGTTGGAGTTCGCACGCCTTCACATGTCGTGGGATACCAACGTTGGAAGTGGGCTAAATTGGCGAAATGTGGTTTTTTCAGATGAAAAAAAATTTAATTTAGATGGCCCTGATGGCTACAACTACTACTTCCATGATATTAGAAAACAGGAAAAGTTTTTGACACGTCACCATTCGAGGCAAGGAGGAGTTATGGTCTTGGGAGCCATTTCGTACTATGGGGCGTTTGATTTGGTTTTCGTTTCCAATAAAATGACGGGAGTTTCCTACAAATCCCTTTTGCAATCAGCCTGCCCCGCTATGAAAGAACTGTTTGGACCTCTACAGTGGATATTTCAACAAGACAATGCACCAATCCACAACGCTCGTGTAGTCAAAAGCTTTCTCGCCGACGAAAATGTGGAATTACTGCCGTGGCCACCTTATTCACCTGACCTCAATATAATCGAAAATGTTTGAGGATGGCTCACGCGTAAAATTTACGAAGGAGGTAGACAGTATGAGACCTGTGAAGAGCTAATTTTCGCAATCAAAGAAGCCTGGAAGACGATTCCTCTAAATTATTTAGAAAAACTGTATGTTTCACTTAAAAATAGAATTTTTGATGTGATTTTAAAACATTTTAAAACAAAGTACTGAAAATATAAAAAAAAAACAAAAATAAAAGAGACAAAAATATATTAAAAAGTCTATGTTTCATTTTTACGAATTTTTTACAGGTGCGTCTAATCATGTGAACAAAAAAAAACTACACTTTTTCTTACAGCATAGAAAGAAAAGAGAAAAAACAACCGTTAACTTCCACTCACCTACCACTTTTTTGTGTTTTTTTCTTGAGAACTTAATAACCTTTCTAATAAATGCATTTGCTTGATGATTGCTACACACACTTTCAAAAAAATGAAATTTATGTAAAAAAAAATGTGTGCGTCTAATCAAGTGAAGAGCACTGTATTCTTATTTATCCACGAATTCAAATGGCATCTTTGTTTTCCCTCAAACTATCACCACTAAGCAATATCAAAACATTTAATTATGTGTTTTATCCATTTATTTCTATACCTTATTATTATTCCCTTTTTACGTTTTTTTTTTGTGTACGTCACTGAATACTACATAAAATGAGGAATGAGGCGGGTGTCTTCGGGCATTGTCATAGTTTTCCGCTGCTTGAAACCCCTTCAATTTGACAAATTTGGCGACCGATTAGTAAAGCCAGAGGTGGATATGAACTATCTTAGAAGTCGCTAAGTTGTATGGAAATAGCTGCGGCTCTTCCCAGCATAATAATTGTAACGTATACGGCCGCCATTTATATAATCCAAGCCCGTATCCTTATGTACCCACCCAACAAGACGCTTTCCCTTCGATTCCCCATTTAAGTTTAAGTTGTAATGTCGGTACTGGAAAGATAATAGGGTCAAGAACTTTTGACTGTATGCAGTTATTTCCCGTAGGCAACTTGCTGAGGTCTGCACCTTCAAAGCTCATCCCATAAGAGATTCCAACTTCAGGAGTAGATAGTTTCACAGGGGAACAACGCATGGCTGTACTGTATAGTGTGTTCGTCGTAACAAATTTTGATGGTTGGTATTTTAAGTATGGCGTACAGAGATTACGATTGAGACATGTGGGATCTGTTGATGCTCTAGAGCTATGTACGTCATTTGTGCCAAGCGAGGCAGCTAATTCAACTCATGCAACCGTAACAATTTTTCTTAGTATTCAGAGCCAAATATGGTATCCATTCCCCAAGGACTGCATTTAGCCTATGGCAGAGAGAAGACTTCGGGAGGTAGACATCAATCGACACCGCTCTTTTCACAGGGTTCGTTAAATTGACCAAAAAATATCTTTACCAAGCACTTTGATCCTTTATTTGGCTAAAGCAGGGCAATAGTAGAAGCAGTGACGAAATGCTTCCTATTCTTGTTTGTCCTTTTTGGTTGCAACAATATTACTTACGTCCTGCATACTTCTCCACATAAGTTCATTCATACTATATTTGGCATTGGATGGACACATCTTCCTTGATATTAGTTAACGTTACTTAGATTTGTCCACCTACACCGTTGAATTCTGATAAGTATGTAAAGAGTATCCAGCGAGTGGACCTGTCATCCTGTAAAAGGCTGCTCCTTGACTGACCAGCTCGAGTCGTACCGTTTATTTCCAAGAATTGCACTAAACCACTGGGACCGAGAGTGAGTGCCTCAGAGTATTCTGCATGCCTTTCTATAATTGCCAGTAGTTGCATGAAGAACACACTTGCAATCTTCCCATGCCGAAAATATATGGAGACTTTTTTCGAAAAAAAAACACTAATACCGTCCCAGGAGAAATCGTCATGTCAGTGCTTCTCGTCACATCGCCATTTACCTATTCCTCTCTGGTTGTGGAATCCCACGCTGAAACCTCTACAGGGTCTGAAGATAGGAGTGCAGAAGTCATTTCGGGTTTCGAAATTCATTCAGTTGGAATTAGACTAATGATGTTGCTTGTCCCTAATTCTAAAAGCCATAAGGCTCCCTCAGCGATCTCAATAATCTAAGATATGAACTTACCTGCTTAAGCTTAAGCTTAGAAGACACCTGTGTATTCTTGTGCTAGTAATGATGACAGCAGAGGAAAGGCTGAACTATATCGTAATTAGAAATGAACCACTTGAGCACCATTGAAATACCTGAGATATCAAAATTGTGATATTTTCTCTCTTTAAAAAAAAAAATTCAAACACTCAAATTGCTATAAGAGAAATAAATTTGAAGTAGAAGCTGTAAAATCAAAACGTCTGTTGATGCCCATATGTACTTTACTTAACTTTAATGAGAACCTTCTATAATTGCTCAAAACTTAAATATACTTCCCACTCATCCAAAACCAAACACCATACATCAAACCATTGTTAAAAGAACAAAGAATTTTTTAATTATTATTAGTTCGTTGTGATTAAGTCTCAAGATTCATCAACCCTATAAGCTAACTAACTTACTCATTATTATTTTCTTAAATTAACTTGTGCGGTACGGCTGATCTCATAATCTCGCTGAGTAACACAATCTCACTAAGCATCTTGAGTGGATTCCTTACCCTCACACACTCGGGTCGGAAGTAATATGCAAATTAAAAACACACACAAATTGTGCAATTCTTCAACTTGTTAATGAAATAAGTGTGAATCATTTTTAAAATCTTCTAAAAACTGAAAAGTGATGTGACAACAAAATCTGTCCAAAATATTTAAACCGTCATCTTTTCCTTCACATTATGTATCTTCTATACCAGCTTTTTTTTATGCCCACGCATAACAATGAATAAAAATTTACATCTGTCATGTGTGAATCACAATATTTGTGGTTCTAAAAAAAAATTGACACAATACAACATCATCTGCTGGTACATAATAATTCCTGTCAAAGTAAACAAAAGTGGAACTCTGTGTCTCCCTTGTGTGACCCCATGTTTAACACTTTCTGATTGCTTACATGTGACAAACTATAATATGCATAACATTTTCCAATGATCCTAATGATCGATTTACAAAAATAACCCACAACTATCTTATCTGTTCATCATTCTTCCCAGAAGATGTTTCTAAAGCTCTTCATGCAGCGTGAGTCGCATCAAATCCTCACCCGAAACAAGAATAATATAAAAATCGAAATTAAATTTGGGGTGAACTAAATATTGTTGATAATTTAATTTATCCCATAAAATGTAATCTTTATGGTTTTAGAATTTTATAAAATTAATGCTTAGAGTGCAAATACACATCAAATCTTTTCGTCGAACACAGTTTTTTCCGGTTATTTGAAATCAAAAGCGATTAATCGGTGAAAAGTATCTTTTACATCTGATGAATAAAAGTCCAGCGAGTCAACGGATTGAAATATTTATTGCCTCTCGAACTTGTGTAGGTGTATCGCGGAGTATGATTCCACAAAGAATTTTCACGAGAAATTTATTAGTTCTTTTGTTTTTTTTTTTTTTTTTTTTTGTATTTAAAATGCAAACAGTTTAAATTAATGACTCGTTGATGCTTTGAGTTTTTTTTTATGTACGGAAAATCCATTGGTTCATTGATCCAAATTTAGAAAAAAAAAGATGGGTCAGTCATTCAATTAAAATGTCGTTCAATTCAATTAGGAGAACTTGAAGATTCATGAATAATTTTCAAACGAAAACACTGATATAGATCGCAGACAAGGTAATTGAATTTTATTCATAATTTAAAGTATCTTTTTTCTATGTCGTTCAACATATCAAAATATCTTATTAATTTCTATAAAAAATGTAGGGTGAGTGAACTCTGTAAAAGGTATAAAATAAGATAGGTCCAATATGACCACCCAAAGGCATATCTTTGGTAACTACTTTAAATAGATTTCAAATTTAAATAGTTTTAAACATTTAACTATATTGGTTGAACGTCCTTTGCACTTTATTTTTGAAGTGTTGGTGTATTCTACCAAAAGAAGTTCAACGTACGAAGCAGTATATGAAAAATGCCATCCTTACCAAAAGAATAAAAAAAACGAAGAAGAAGATGAATAACTGCAGCATATGGTGCATTTTTTCGTTTGTTTTAATGACAGGTGCATCTATCTGTATCTAAATCTATATAACATAGCTTAATATGAGGAATAAACTCTCATATTTGTGTCCTCGTTGGGTGGTAGACAATGTCTGGGCCTTTTTCCTAGTAATATATATTTTTTTTTTTTTAAAGAAAGAAGTTATGAAGAATGTCAGCCCGGAATAAGGAAGCCCTATGGGTTTTCAGTAAGGTTGTGTATAAATATTTTTGTGGGATTTTGTTTGTTAAATATGCAATTAAGTAAGCTATTAAAAATATATTACGTTAATGCACTAAACACTTGACAGACTAGTAGATAATTGAAACTTCTAAACAAAATTCAAACTAATGCTATGCTGAAAGGCCGGAAAAATGTATCTGATTAATTGGGTTTCTAAGTTTTTTTTTGTAGAGCGTTATTTGAACATTTTGAATGCACAATCCACAAGGTATGATGATTTAATGCTGCAGTATTAAAAATGCATGAGTTTAACTCAGCAAGCTACATCTGCATTGACTTTCAAATGTACCTAAATACTCGCAAGGCGTCTTGAAAATTCAGCAATGCAGCAATAAACCCAAACACATTTAATTAAAACATAAATATATAAAAAAGTTATGTAATTCTTGTCTGCTTTGTAACTTAGCTGACAGTGCACACTTAATTCATGGTTTGATTTGAACTGTAAAGATGTTATTAGACTTAGAGAAGTAAAATTCTGGAATTATAGCCAACTCCACTGAGGAAAACCAGAAAAGTTGTAACAAGCTAGTAAGACTTGCAACGTTCACATTCAGAAAACGAAATTTTTGCATTACCATAAATTATGCAAAAAAAACATTCGAAATACATCTTCGTCTTCGGTTCCAATGCTCGTCTCTAATGATACCCATTTTGTCAGCTTACGTGAAAAAGCCAATTTGCTTGCAATGCATTTCGCTGTTAATTCGACGCTGCCAGAAAGTGTTATGACTCATCCAATACTTGAGAGCGTAAATGATTTCATGGGACGAATCTTCTTTCGCACTCGTACAGTTGATTAAGACCTTGATAATGTTCCTCAACTTGAGGTGTTCCTCAAGTCTGGCAAAACCACTGCGTTAGCTTTTCCATCTGTCCTACTCTACTTGTCTCTTTCCGAGTGGATGGAAAATTGCATTTGTTCAGCCTGTCCATAAAAAAGGTGAATCATCTTCACCCTAAGTAAATTTGCACTTACGTCACTTCTTTTGAAGGTTATGGAAGCGCTTTTTAATTATCAGCTAAACAAATATCTTGAAGAAAAAAGTCCCTAATGACCAGCAATATGGCTCTTGTAGCAATAGGTCCATTGGTGATCTGTAGTATATATCACCGAACAGTAGCACAAATCTTTACATAGTTTTGGAGAAAGTAAGTTTATTGCGCTTGATATTTCGTAAGTATTTGATAGATTTTGGCATCAAGCTCTCTTATCGAAAATGGGTGCATTTTGTATCGATGAATCTTCTTCGCTTGATTAGAAATTACCTTTCGGACCGCTCAATACAAGTCTTATTGGAAGGTTTCAAGTCTGAAGTTCACAAAATAAATGCTGCCCCAGGGCTCCGTTTTGTCTCCAACTCTTTTTTCTCATTTTCACCATTAATCAATTTTCTGGAACTTCTAATCCACTAATTTGTTTTGCTGACGATAGTACTCTCAGCTTTTCATAACCGTTTTCAGATTCACTTCTTGTTCTTGGGATGTGGAACAGCAACGGCAGCGAATGATAAGCTGATTAAATTGTGATCTCGACAGCATTGTCCACTTGGTATTCCCAAAAAAGCCTCGTAGAATTTAATGCTTCAAAAACTCAGCGCTATCTTTTGTCGTTAAAGCAGAACTCACCCCCCATGTCGCTGTCGATGAGAATCACATGCATTGAAGAATCAGCTTCCAGTCCTTGATATGTGCATCACAGACCACTTCTTGTAGAATGACCACATATTCGATGTTGCTAAAAACGCTGCAAAGTGTTTGAGCTTTCTGCTAAGATGCAAGAAATTCTTCTCCCATTCTGCTCTGGCTGTAACCTTTAAGGACGTCATTCGCCCAAATCCTGAGTATATCCTCCCAAAACTCATTTGTATCTGTGAATAGTATTCAAAATAGTGCTTTAAGGATGATAGGTGATAGTGTATTGCTTTTTTAGTTTAGAGCTGAGATAGGGTCCAAGGTCTGAACGAAGAAAGCAATAAAAACTCGGTGCATGAAGGGTTCAGAACTCCGTTAAATATCAATCTTTAATAAGTTTTTAAATATAACATTAAATTCAATAAAATATACTATAACAAGGTATTTCATATATATATAATTTAAAATCGTTCCCCTTAAAAATAAACTAACAATCTAATATAGGTTGGGATATAGTCCCTGGCCCTGGTCGGAACCCAAAGGCACAAAGTTCGGTGGGATAGAGTCCCCGGCCCTGGTCGAAACCAAAGGCACAAAGTTCGGTGGGATAGGGTCACCGGCCCTGGTCGAAACCAAAGGCACAAAGTTCGGTGGGATAGAGTCCCCGGCCCTGGTCGAAACCAAAGGCACAAAATTCACTCCTCACTAGTGCAACACGCACTCAGTAGTCTGCCTCTAGGTACTTCCCTTTTGTACACCAGATTGATACATGCAACACCCAAGGCAGAAGTCCGTGCTTTTCCACACCAATGTTACCTCCTCTTAATATATTTTCCGTAACAAGAAAGTGTGAGTTGTAAGTCCATAAAAACTTGTCCTATGTAATTCATATGGCGGGACGTTTGATTGGATGATAATGTTCTGTTTTCATTACAAATCGTATGGTCACATGTATGCTTGCTGACGATCTCTGTACATCTGTTATTCGCTGGCCTTGGAATTTGAAAATTCAATTGAAGCTGAAATGGCAGTTGGTTGGTCGATGAATGCATGCGATGTGTGAGGGATATTGGGAAGACGATTGTTGGATAAAATTTGTAACTTCGTTACAATAGAACTATAACCCCCAGTTTCACAGTGCGAGTTTTAACTCCACTTTTGGTTTAAACTTCAGATCAGCAATTTATTCGGTTTCACAGTGTCGTTTAAACCTTCAACTGAGTTCAATTTGTAGTTTAAGTTAAAAGAGATTATTCTGCCGTTTAAACTTCAGTTCAGTTTGAATTTCAAATGGCTTAGTACAAGACCGCAGTTTTGGCATTCAGGATTTCGTATCCAACCAGATTGTATGATTTATACACTAGAACAACCATGTAATTTCTCTACTAACAATTCAACTTCTATAAGGTTTCGGTAAGTTATTATCGAATGTAAAATTACTTAACGAAGCCTTATCGAAGTTGAAATTAAAGTTGGGTTTGGAGATAGTAAATTTTCTATATTTTATTTTATAAATTTTATATATTTAAAAACAGTAGAATTAAAAATAAAATAATATAGAGAGTTTTCTTGGTCGTTTCTCAAAAAATAAACTTTTAAATATTGAACATAATAAAAAAAGTTAGTTTATGTCTCATTTTTCATTTCGCTATTTTTGTAGATACACGCGGGTTGTACTGTATTAAAAATTGATTGCATTCGTTCTAGTAATCTCTACTTTCGTCACATTCTTGATAAAGCATAGGTACCTAGTTATTATGAACTTAAAGATTTTCCAATTAAAAGTTGTTTGTAAAATAATAGCAAACCCAAATGTAAATCTTCTATAAAACTTTCATCTTCCTCATCATGGCTTGCATTGATTTATCCAAAAAACCACCACCATTCACCACATATGCGAAATAATTACTTAATAGTAATCTCAAATGCACAATCTTGTATCATAACCACATCGGAAGAGAGTTTTTTTTTCTTTCCGTTTCTTCAATCCTCGAACTCCATCTATCGAAATAGGCAACCACTTTCACTTGAGCAAATTCACTACAAAAATATATATTTATACTTCCAGCTAATAGATTTTTTTCTTCCTTGGTCTTGAGAGCTTGTTATGGGCTCAATTCATATTTTTATTTAACCAATATAATTTCACTGTCATTTAGGTAAATCACTAGTTAACATTTTTGCGCCTTGTATTCGATAGAAATGATGCTATACATAATGGATGGCATCAGAGCTGTAGTCAAGATATTTTTCGGAGGGGATTGGTTAAAAGTTAGCTAAGGTAATAGGTAATAAATATTAAAGTTGACACATTTTAAAAATTTGCAAAATCATTTTGCATTGCATTTGTCGTCTGTCTTCTTCTTTCATGAAGCTTAAAACGAGTGATTTCTTAAGACTAATTTAAAACTAAGGGGAATATAATATACTCAGTACTATGGAAGGCCATCGAGAACCAGAACATTGGTATGGACCTGAGACGACGATGGCTATCAATACAACCACTCAATACCTGATGTACAATAATTATGTCAGTGTTATCACTGTGATTTTCGAATTGAGGTCAGTTAATTGTATCTTCCCAACCAAGCCGCGTAAAGCTAAGCTGAATAGCCTCAATGTTGAATGTGGGTAATGTGACCAGACTTTGGAGGCATGTTCAAGAAGAGGCCTCACAAAGGATTTGAAGATTCTCCTTACCAGCGTTTAATGCCCCCAAGAATAGAATTTGCTCTTTAATTTAATTTACAAAGGCTTTTAATCACAAATAGCTTGACATTTACTTACGTCAAGCTCAAGAAAGTTATGTTGACACCAAGTAAAGAAGCTGTTTAGGTCTTTTTGTAAGACTGAGAATTTATCGAAGTGTTAGTTTTAAATCACTCTAAGATTTTCCAAATAATTTTGATTGACTGAAATGACTGAACGTAATTTCTTGATGGCGAATAAAATTCCAGCTGATTTTGGACCTTTTGACAAAAATTTCGACCAAAAAGTTGGTAATTCCACTTTAATTTTGCCCAAGATGGGAAATACTGTAATCCTTTAAACCGAGATATTCACACACGATTTTTTTCTTTTAAGACTGTAGGTCAAATACTTGGCTTCCGCAAGGGCGGATTTGCCCACCAGGCAGTGGAGAAATTGGCCACCTTCTACGAGGCCCTTATGAGTAAGACTTTCTCATAAAACTACTCCTGATGAGTCCCACAGTAAATAATGATATGAGCAAGGCTCTAGGAATTCACAAATTAGTAATAGTTATAAGACTGCTAGGGTTCTCAAGGAGAATCTAGTGAACCTATCAGACAGTGAAACAAGAGAATTTAGCTTTTTATCTTTAAATCCTGACGGGGATTTTTATCGACAG
This sequence comes from Philhelius pedissequus, assembly GCA_910595825.1. Classification (NCBI taxonomy): domain Eukaryota; kingdom Metazoa; phylum Arthropoda; class Insecta; order Diptera; family Syrphidae; genus Philhelius; species Philhelius pedissequus. The sequence continues at coordinate 83,193,432 of OU343163.1, forward strand.
TCCGCCGCTATCCAGGTGTGATAATCTATCGTACTACCCATTAAGCTAACTGTGTCTATGCTTCGCTAAGGCCCAATTTATTCAGCCTCCATTAAATTTAAAGACTGTTAAAAAAGGGGAATTGTTAAAATTTTACATAAAAATGGTAAATATCCCATTTTTAATAATGATATTAAATTTAATAGATACTTGTGAAATTAGATAAGATCAGACGTTTTTAAAAATAAAATGCACGTCGAACGTACTTGCTCTTATGTTCGATTATGTGGCATACACAAGATTCTTATAGACTAAGAGCCTAGGGCCGGCAGACATACGTCATTTTATCATAGCTGATTTTTTTTTGCGTATAGATACCAAATTAGATAAGAACAAATAGACATTCTGAATTTTCAAAGCTGGGGCTTTTTGGAGATATGCAGTTTTAACAGTGGATTATTAACTACGTTAATTTATCAAAGCTGATTTTTGGATATGATTAAGGGGATAGTGTCTCAAACTTTGTTGGACACTTGTCACACCCCTACAGTGGCGTTTCGTCTGGCAGACACCTTTAAGATGTCACCTTAGCAAAAACGGCTAAATATATTTTCAAAGTCGTTTTTTACTTAATTTTTTATAAACAAAACTTCTATAATTCTTTTCTAAAAAGAATTGTTATGACAATTTTAAGTACCTATTAAACAATATAAATTAAAAAAACAGTAACAAACGTAAAAAAAAAAAACAGAATTTCAAAAAAAATCGTCAACCCGTTTTCGAAATATTGAATTTTCAAAAAAAAATAAAATTGTTTATCAAATTTTCGAAAATGTTGGTAAGCAGTATTGCTTAGAATTCGAAGGTCCTCCTAGATTCAAATTTTGATCGAAATAGAATATAAAAAAATGGTTGTATGGCAGGTCCCGTAATAATAAAATATGTAAACAAAATCTAGACGATACCTATAGTAAAAATTGGGGCTGAAGCAACACTCTTATGTATAGTAGTTCCAACTCGCATTTGTCACTGACAAATTTTACCTCAGCCATTAGTTAAATTTTCAGCTTCGGTAAGGTTTCCGTAAGTGATTTTAGCCTCGATAAGACGTAATAGAAGCTGAAATGTTAGTAGAGTTTCTTCCGATTCATCTTACAGGAAAAGCTTACTAGTCACTTAGGACCTGGTTCTCCAAACCTCGTCATGCCACTAACTTCTTAATTGACATTTCAATTGATGATGGAGAAATTCTTAAGTTGACTTCAAGGCATCAAATTTGCCTAGTATCTCAGAAATAATTGAGTCTAATTTTTACTTACAATATCGTTGAATTGAAAATTTGCACTGCGCTCTTATTATTTCAAGCAAATCCGCACACCATTATTCACTCAAACCCTATAAGTGAGAGTCGTGAACCCCAATGATCCCACCTTTTACACGGCCGTGTATGTTTAACATTCACACATAGATTTCGATGTTTTTGATTAAAAAAAAGTATGAAGATATATAAATGATCTCTATCGCGGAAATTAGTTTCACGGATACAATCGATTACACTTAACGACTAAACCGAAGTCGAAAGTGAATTTATGACTTGTTAACAATAAAAAGAGGACAGGAAGGATGCCAATGCCAAATCATGAGTGACAAGATGGACAGACGTTTTTATATTTATTTTTTTTCTGTATTGAATAATGTTGCTTGCGTCTTGAATGTACTCTATGGGTTCGATGCGGTCATTGGCTCAACATTCACTTTTTCATTATTTAGTATCTGTGCATATTTTTTTTGCAGCAATGAAATTGAAATGGGTTCTTTCTTTTTTGTTTGTTAATAGCCGTGATGGCTTTTTTGCCCTTTTTATATTTTATGTTGGTTTTTAAATAGCTATAGCAGTCTGTCGGTGCTGATTGATGGTGTTTGATGTGCTGGAGGCTTCATTATCGTCTTCAGCTTGTTAATTGGTCAAAATGTGTCGAGGGTATATTTTAAAATTCTTGTCTTCTTTATTAAAGAAGTGTGACATATTTTTTCAATGTAATTTTTATTTCCAAATAAATTAAAAAAAAAAAATAAAATAATTTGCTTACTGCGCGCAGTTGAATGAATCGCTTGTCATTTAATTTTCGTAAAAGCGTTCACATCAACCCATCACCGCCAACGTCATCAGGCTCTGAGCTCACTCTATAGACAAGCAACCACAATTTTACACTCGAATGAGTCTGTTAACCGGAATTAAAGACTCACTTCGAAATAAAAAGGAAACAAAAGAAAAATCACACCAGGAAATCATTAGGTGTGGATAATTATTAAAAACAAAAAAAGACGTTCGTTTGGTCTACTTGTAAATATGGCATGGCGTTTTTCGTCTACTAAGTCGTTGAATATTCACTCACTTTAGTTTCACACCTTATCACTTTTCGTGGAGTGTTAATTTTTTTTGTAATACCTTATATAATGTTTATGAAGGAATGAGATGTACTAAAAGGGTTTTTTTTTTCTATTTGGGAGATGGATTAAGCTTTTAAATTGAAAGCGAAATTAAAAGGGATCCATCATCCATGGTGTTCACATAATTATTTGGAAAGAAAAGAATGTCTTTGGTTTTTGAAACAAAAGGGTGGATAGGTAAATTTAGGTACATGTGTATATTTGTACTGAGATGAATTTAAAAGGCTAAAGTAAGTACATAATTTTTCTGATATAAAATACTTTTTTTATGATTTTTAGAGAAAGTCTAGGGAAACCCCGGTACAGAAATTACTGAAACAGAGAGTATGTATGTACAGAAATAAAGTCAACGAATATGTATACCTATGGTTAGAGAAGTAAGTTTCTGGATACATAAAGCGAACCCCAATGAGGAAAACCGATCAGCTAGAAAGATTTGCAACGTTCACATTCAGACAACCAAATTTTTGCATGACGAAGAATTAAGTAAAAAATACTACAATGTCCCAAAGGTATAGTAAACATTTTTGGTCATTTGTAAAAAAACTCAACGCTCGTCTCTAATGACACCCCTTTTGTGAGCTCACGTGAAAAAGCCAATTTGCTTGAAGCGCAGTTCGCTGTTAATTCGACGCTGCCAGAAAGTGTTATGACGATTTCATGGGATGAATCTTCCTAAGCAGGCGTTCATTTGCTAGAGTCCTCAAAGACATTGATATACACAAATCCGCTGGCCCGTAGAGTATCCCTCCCATCGTTCTGAAGAGGTGTCCTTCAATGCGTAAGCTTTTCCATCTGTCCTACTCTACAGGTCCTTCCGAGTGGATATAAAACATCATTTGTCCAGCCTGTCCCTAAAAAAGTCGAATCTTCTTCACCCTCTAACTACCGTCCAATTGTACTTACGTTCCTTCTTTCCAAGTCCATGGAAACGCTGATTAATTATGAGCTTTCATTGCAATAAGTCCACTAGTGATCTGATGGTGTATCTTACAGAACAGTGTGTGATATCGTTTCGGAGATTATTGCGCTTAATATTTCAAAAGCATTTGATAGAGTTTGGCAGCAAGCCCTTTTATCGAAAATGTGTGAATTTGTAATCGATGAATCTCTTCTTCGTTGGATTAGAAATTAGCTTTCGGACCTCTCAATACAAGTCTTATTGGGAGGTTTCAAGTTTGAAGTTCATTTTCATTATTCGCTTACAGATTCACCTCCTTGTTGTTCGGATCTGGAACTGCAACGGCAGCGTAAAAAAAACCGCGTAGAATCTAATTTCTCAAAAACGCAGTGCTGTCTTCTGTTGTTAAAGCGGAACCTACGACCCATGCCGATATCAATGAGCGTCACTTGCATTGAAGAAACCGATCAGCTTTCAGTCTTTGGTATGTCCATCTCAGATCACCTCTTGGTCTTGGGGAACGAACACATATTTGCCAAAAATGCTTCGAAGATGTAAGAAATTCTTCTCCCCGTCTGATCTGACTGTAATCTATAAGGCAGTCATTTCTCCAAAACTAGAGCAAAACTCTCACATTTCAGATAGAATTCAGAATAGAGCTCTAAAAATGATAGCCAATAAAACTATAATGGAAACATTAGAACACCACCGTCTAAATTTTATATCGTGTCTCTCATTATTTTGTCGCTTGTTTTATATATGGGTCTAGAAGAGCGGTGCTAGAAGTAACAGGGGTAAGAAGTAACAGTTAAAAATTAAAGGGTTGTCCTTGAAAACTAAGAAACACGTGAAAGAGTACAAAGTTCGTCTACTTCAAAGCTAACTTTAAGTATAAAGGGTTATCCATTTTGCGGTTTCAAAAGTAAACGTAAATAAAACACATATAAAATATTTTTTTTCATGATATTTCTTTTTTATTATAAAGTTTGAACGTTGACATTATGTGTGAAACACTACATCATTTAAATGGCCACCACGCGAGTTGTGCAAGCATCGATTCTTTTGAGGTAATTTTCGACCACTTTTTGACACATATTAGGCGTTATCTCAGCCATAACTTGACGAATGTTGAATTTCAAGTGCTCAAGAGTTAAAGGTTTATCTGCATAAACACGGTCTTTCGCGTAACCCCACAAAAAAAAGTACAGCAGTGTCAAATCGCATGATATTGGTGGCCAGTTGATATCGCCACGACGAGAAACTACGCGGCCAGGAAATGTCTCTTGTAATAAAGCCATATTCGCTCGAGTTGTGTGGAATGTGGCACCATCTTGTTGAAACCACATATTCTCCAAGTCGTATTCTTCAAAAGCAGGTAAAAAAAATTCGGTTATCATATAACCATAACGCTCCGAATTTACGGTGACAGTCGTTCCATTGTCGTTTTCGAAGAAGTAAGGTCCAATCACACCTCCGGATGAAATAGCGCCCCAAACAGTGACTTTTTGTAGATGTAATGGCCTCTCTTCAATTACTTGAGGATTCTCAGAACCCCAAATACGACAATTTTGTTTATTAACAATCCACCGAGTGAGAAATGTCGTCGTCCACCGCCGGTTGTTCAAGCACCCATTCGACGTATCTACGACGTTGTGAATGGTCAGCTGGCTTCAGTTGTTGTGTGAGCTGGACTTTATATGGAGGTACGTGTAGATCCGAATGCAAAATACTCCATTATGTGCCGTACGACAGTCCTAATTCCTGAGAACGACGAGGAATCCACACATTCAGGTCTTCGGCAACACTTTCACTTACAGCAGCGATATTTTCATTGGTACGAGCGAAACGATTATGCACAGGCCTTACAATATCTGTAACCAATCCAGTCTCTTCAAATTTCTTCACAATTCTGCCAATTGCTTGCGTATTTGGACGATTATGTAAACCATAATCTCGTCTTAAAGCACGATATGTGGCTGTGGCAGAATCACTATTTTTGTAGTAGGTTTCAACAATTTGTATGCGTTGTGCGATAGTTAAGCGATCCATTTTCGTAAATTGCTGACTTTCAACTGAAAAAAAAATTGGTTTAACAACTTAGTTTGACAGAGGTCGAATTCCAGTCCTATACTTTTAAAACCGCAAAATGGATAAGCCTTTATATCTAATAATCGTTTTGGAATATTTAATTACATTAAATATTAGATTTATGTGACTAAATTACAAGTTTCCCCGCATATGGGGCAAGCCGAAAAAAAAGTTTTTTTTTTGTCTAAATGTTGTATTTTTACAAATTCTGATCAGTATTTTGTTGGCTTTTTTAACTCATTTTCAAAATCTTAGGAACAGCATCAATTTTAGTAAAACGTGTTACTTTTAGCCCCACTTTTATTTAACTTTAAGCATTTACCTATTGTTAAGTAAGGTTAGCACTTAACATCAAAGAATCAGTTCTCAATCAGTTTCTACACAAATAGCTGTCATCATCACCGAAATTTCATCAGCACTAAACAAAATTGATTCAATTAGATACGTAGCTTAAACACGTTTCAACGAAAAGGACTCCTGTTTTTGTTTGTAAAATTTCTATCAGTATTGGTATTGGAAAAAGCACACACTTTTTACATAAGAGCTGAAAATGTCCTCTGTTTTATCATTCACATTATGGACAGGTCACCGGTAGGTACCCATTTCTCGAACAAGCCCACATCCTTTTGAATTTTCATAAGTGCAACATTATTTAATAATGTAATTGTGTTTGTATCTATGTAAAAACATTTCTAGAAGATTCACCGCTTTTGGGTTGCACATATGTACATATATTGCATTATTGCATTTCGGGTTCTAATTTGCATATTAATGATTCTAGTGTTACCTATATCATATGTATAAGAACTTGAATAAACACAAAAATGTGTCCTTGAAAGACGACACCAAACTTCTTTTTCAAAATCTCTTAAAAAAAAAGTTGCAATAGAAAAAAGTTCAGCTAAGAATTTCGAACATTTCAATACTTATTTTCGTCTATATGGATTAAATGCCAAAAAAAGATAGAAGGCGGCAAATTTCCAAAAAATATTTTCTATATTTTCTTCTGTTTTCATCATACACAAATAATAAGAACAAAAGAATTTCAAAAGAAATTTATTTTCAACCACAGGTTGGTGAGTGTAATATTTAAAAAAAAATCGCTCATCGGCAACTCTGAACATTCGCACATCCTGCAGTGACCCAACAACAACCTCAAACAAACAAAAAAAATGCACTAAACTACTGCAACGCCCGGCAGACTGATAGTCGTTTCATAGAGCTAACGCGGACAGGGACAGGACAGGCACACAAGAAACACCGTTATGCCTGCCTTCCATTCGCTACGTAGTCACCTTGCAGATTTAATCTGTCAGATAACAGAACACACCAAACAACCTATGTTCCTTCCAACTTTCGACTAAAGTAAAAACTTTCAACATGTTTGATTCAACCTTACAATGTACTTAACAGTTCCAACTTGTGTTATTAACACTTATTTTTTTTCTGTTACTACATTACCGACACACGTATGTTAACAATGCATTCCTTTGGAGAATATATGCGGAAGGTTTTGGCGTGTGGTGCAACTAGCTACTGTTGCATCATCATATTGAATGTTTTTCCAATTTTCCTTTTCCAAGGGTTGTTCCATCTTTTGTTCGGGTCTATTCGCACAGTTGTGTCACGTTGGTATTTCACAAAAAACGTTTTAGAAAAAAGGCTCCTCGAAGTGTGTCAGGAAACGTCTCTTTGTGTATAGAAATCGTAAAGTTACGTAGTAAAGTATTACGTTTACTCCCGGGAGTTGTACTAGGAATTTTTTTTTGTTTTGTTCTCTTCCTGAACTGGAAAAGGAGGATTCTCATTTTGTGGACAATCTGGGTAAGAACAAAATCATATCCTGGGAATATTGCCTATCTAACAGAAACAGAAGTGCTTGTATGTTGTATCTCTAGAGTTCCATAGCATCTACACAGTGCAGCCCAGCATTAGTAAAATAAAGTAACCTACTTCCATAGTCAGTTCAGTAGGTATCTCTATTGTTTGATTGTGTGGATGGTTTTTTTTTGTTTCTTTTGTCTGCTGCTAATCACTTGGCTCATTTGCATGTGCCGGTGGAAATGATATCTAGATATCTACATTATTTTGGTTGTTGCATCACAATACCTGCGCCATCGACCGACGGACGAACGGCGCGGCAACCGCGAAATCATCCATTGCCATTGCAATTGCAATTTACAAATCAATTGAAAGCAGGGTAGCAGTTCTGTAGCAGTGTTGCTGTTGTTGCAATACATAATAGTTGCGCCTCAGATTTGACCTATAAATTTTGTTGCATGGTCCTAGTCATTTCGTTCGTATCTATCTGATTCTTTGTTTGTAGGTGTGGAGATGTATCTATATGCTTTATAGTGAGAACCAGTTTTGCTGAAAGTTTTCCGGGACTTTCAGCTTTGGCAATTGTTTTCACTCACTCATTGTTCAGCAAGGGATAATGATAATGGAGGAGCGGCAGCGCAAAATTCTAATTGAGTTGAAGTTGGAGGCGGCTGGTGGCGATGGCGATTGCGATACTGATTGCAGGTGTTGCAATTCTTGTTTCTCTTTCGTACTTATTTTTGTTTTTTTTTTTGCCAGCCAGCCAGCTGTGTGGAATGAAAGGATTTTGTGCGAGTTAATTGCTTTGGGGAAGGATTTTGGGAGACTTAAGGTACATAAGTAGTTATACCTAGTTTTGAAAAGATTTGTGGTCTGGTTCAAGTGAGATAGAGATTGAATTGTTGGGTTTGTTTTTTATTCACAAACTGAAATAATATGAAGTTAAATTCAGTGAGGGTAGTCGGTATGTGTTTTTCGAGTATTTGTTTTGGTTAATTCGTTTTAAAGACCAGATTTGGATTTTTTATTCAATTTAATTCAGTTGATAAATCTAAATTGGATATCCTAGAAGGTAAAATGCTATTGTGCGCAGAAAATAAACTGAACAGAGATCTAGTTTGGCACCTTAGTTATTAAATGTACCAACCAATTATTGTTATTAATTTATTTTTCATTAAGTATTAAGGGTTATAACAATTTAATGACGTGCGCGAAGTGTTACAAAAAATATTTACTTGACTTTCAAAGTTACTTATATAATCAAAGTTGGTGGCATACCTCAACCAAGAAGCCCTTTCACCTAGTTGGTCCCAAAACATCAAATATGATAAATATTTGGTTGTTATCTTATTTTAAAAACAAAATGGACCTTAATTAAAAACAAAAAATCTGATAATATGTTTCCGTTTTAACAAATCTATGACTTCAAAAATTAACAGATCTTCAAGATTACGTTCTTAAAATTCTAGCACAATACAGGCAATTTATGAATGAAAATTATTATTTTAAAAAGTAGGTATTTAAAATGTTGATCCGATAAAATATTTTTCAACTTGTATTTTGTGTAACTTACGAGTACTTTCCTGAATTGTCAGAATACAATTCTCTGGTGCTTGCTAGGAACGGGTTAAGTCAGAAATAGTATGAGATCTAAGATTGAATATTTATTTGTAAATCCAGATATTGCTTTTTCAAAAAAATTAATGATGCAGAATAATCATAAAAACGGTATCCTGTAATAACATTACGCTATTAACAACAATACATGAGTACCTACCCGATTGTTTAAATTAAGTTTTTTCTAGGGACTTAAGTCAAAAAAAAAAACTTTTTGTACATAAATAACTCAATTTAATTGAAAAATTTACTTTAAAACAATAAATTTATTCAAATAAATAATAATTATTGACATTTTATTTTGGTCATCTTCTAACAAATCTGAATTATTATCTGGTGCCTCTTTCGAAGTTGCTAAATTTTTGTAAAAGTCATGAAAAACAGGTGGAACTAAGGTTAAAAGTGATCACAAATCCTTTTTGGATTTGAACTCTTGTATTTTTTTAGGACATTTACGAAATTTATTATTATATTTTTTTAAACTTAGAAATGTGTATCCTTTCTATCACAACCGACTAAACTAGATAACTTAAGCCCTTAGGAGCAACAAGATTTTTGAATTATAAGATAACTTAAGCCTTTAAAATAATTAAATACAAGGGACTTTAGTCCACTTACACCATTCATACCAAACAAATCAGAAAACTTTCTGACTTACACCCTTTGTACCGAAATATTTCTATAGGGAGGGGTAAGGCTAGGCTTACGCGCGCCGGTAGGACCAAATGATACAGAAAAAAAATATGACTTAAGTCCAATAAAAATCGAAAAAACGATTTTTTTGACTTAACACTTTTCTACCAGACACCAGAGAATTTTTACATGCTATGTATGTATATACAGACATATTAAAATCGAACTCGAGATTTTAATCAAACTTTACATTACGATGATATAGAACAACAACAAATTGGGTTTATCGATCTAAAGCCTATACGGCTGAAGGGATTTTCTTCAAACTCGGTACTTAAGCGTTTTAGGTGATTGTCGCAAATAGATTGTTGAATAGATTTTTTAGCCCCAAAATTAACGGTACCTGCCATACATTTATTTCTATCATCTTAATTACATGTCTCGGAAACGACTCTAACAATTGTGATAAAAAGAATATACATTTTGGTCCAAACATTTTTTTATATATATTTCGTTATTAATACCTGCCATTACAACAATTTTTCTTTTAATTTCGACTTTCTCCTAAACGGCTCGTAGAATCTGGATCAAAATTTTTATATAGGAGGTCTTTCGAATTATAAATAATACTACATATAAAAAATTTCGAAAAATGTTTTTTTAGATTTTTGAAAAAAAAAATATATTTTTTTTGGAATTCAATATTTTAATATTTTGAAAACGGGCGACTATTTTTTTTCAAAATTATATTTGTTTGCTTAAATGAATTATTAAAAACATAAAATTGTCATACCACATTTTTGACCAAAATTAAAAAATTCTATACCTATAAAAACTTAAAAAAGTATATTTAGGCTCTGCTAAGATTTTCTGCGTTCGATGTGATCGCAATAAGAGCAAGTGCGTGCGATCCAGTCGTGCATTTTATTTTAATTTGTTTTGAATGGAAAAACAATCACATAATGTTTTCCCACTAATAATATATACATAGTTATTTTATGTTTTCTTTAAAAATAGGCTTCAAAACATGGGTTATTCTGTATTAATTTCCATAGTTCATGTTACAAAAAAAAAATTAAAAAATGTGTAAAAGGCATTATAGACATATGTATGTATGTATAGTTACAAAAAAAAACAGTTTATTATACAGAAATATTTACTATACTTTTGTGTTTCAATTTAATTGGAAAAGTCTGGCATGAAACCTTTCCGCGAAAAATCCACGCCTATATATTTTTAAGAATTTTAAAACTTCCATTCTCTAAAACAAAAATTATTTTAGTTTCTATTGAGGTGTAATTATATCTAGATTTTTTTTTTTTTTTTTTTTTTTTTTTATAACTTTGCACGCGCTCAAGGGATTATGAATACCCTTTATATGTTTTTCTTAACACAGCGCGGCATCCGGTGGAAGAAGAGAAAGAAGGATAGGAAAGATGTGTGGCGCGATGTTCTGAGACTAGAGTGTAGTTGTTGTCTCAGATTTATCTCCAGGGATGGCGGCTAAACTAATGCGGAGAGAATTACCGTGTCTTATTTATTTATGTCCCTTATAATTCGCATTATTTTATTTTTATTGCGTTGTCATATTTTTTTATGGTTATGCTAGTTTACTCAATCACATGTTGTTAGTGTTATGCCTAAACACCATGTAATGAGCAAAGCAGCAACTTATTTTATGACAATTTTTAGAATTGGTTTTTAATGGAATATAAGAAGACATAGACAACGGCAGGAATCGAACCTGCAACCACGAGGTTGGCAGGCGAGCACACAACTATCGCGCCACGGCCACCCCCTGATGCAAATTTTAACACTCTTAATGAAATATTTTTATGCAGACATGAATTATTTTTAAAAAATAATAATCAGTAAAATCAACTGTTCTATTTTGAATTTTTTTTATTTATAATTTCAATTCAATCTAAGAGATATCAATATTTTTATCCTGGCTGAGAAGGTATATGTACATAGGTACCTATCTCACAACTCTATTTGTCATTACTGTGATGCATGATTTTATTTTCGAGGACATGGTTAAGTAATGTATGTACCTATGTTTTTTTTAATAATTTTTTTATTTTGCCGTTCATAATACACCATCAATCCCAATCCCTTGAAAAAAAAAAAATTAAAAAAAAACCTTGACAAAAATCCTCCACAGTTGTATGCCTACTCTATCATAAAATAATCCGGAACCCCACAATCCCTCCCAGAAAAGGTCAATGATTTCCTGATAACAAAAAAATCTACTCCTACAATCATAATCACAAACAATCAAAAAAAAATCACTTTTGTTCCTACTCACACACTTATTCCCCGATAAAAAAAAATACCACACTAAAATTCATCTATCTTCTCTGTATAGCAAACACCAAAAGAAAAAAAAATAATTTACAAAAAAACACGTGTATAAAACTTGCTAAAAAAAAAATCCATAAATCCACCCAACAGATGCAAAAGTATCTATTGCGTCACAAGTTGTGGTTCTGAAGAACCAAAAATACAAAACAAAATAAATAAAAAAGAAAAGAGAAAGAGAAAGACAACCCGACAAAATCTGTTGCAATTTAACATAACAGGCTCTGTTGATTCTCTGTTAAAGTGTTCGCATCCAACAGATACTTTTGTATCTACAACCACTATACCTAGCCGGTTTTCCACCGAACAAATTCAGTTGATATCTGACTGTCGATTTGTTAGCGTCGGATTATTGTCCGTCTTATTTCTGAAAATAAATAAATTTATCGAAAAATCCGTCTAATAGACAATATTTTATCTTATCTTCAATCATTTCTCGGATTTTTTTTTTACAATTTCACAAATGTCAAGGTTAAGATCTGATTGTGTGCTTATAGTTTTTTCGCTACGGATATACACTTATTTATTGAATTAGTTAAAATATTTAAAAAAAAAAATCAAAACCATCCATATGTTGATATGACAAAATGTTAACCTTAGTGAATATGATTATAGTGAAAGATACAAATTCCCTGCCCCTTGGATAAATGTGCAGATAAGGAAAATATATAATTTGATTGTAAACTTGTGTGTGTGTGTGTGTACTTAGAAAGAATTTATTGTGTTTACACATAAAATAAGGATACCTACCATTAGAAGGATATAAAATAAGTTCAAATATCAAGGAGCATCATGTTGGCAGTTAAAAATTTCTTTCTCCCCGAAAGAAAAGCCCCGGATACCCCACAAAGATTCTCGCGGATGCCTGAAGCTTTTCTACGTTCAATACGTCGTAGATCGTTGCGTGTCAAAAGGGCTAAAAGTTTAGTGGTTCCCGATCGGGAAAAAAGGAAATCAGGTGAGGTAGAGTGTTGCGACAAAAAAAAAATTGATTTTATATTATTTTCCAACTAATATCTCGGATAGCTTTCTTGCTGGAATAAATGTTCGTTAATCCTTCAATAATAACAGTCAATACCTTTTATTTGAAAGGTACCTACTTAATCTATTTTTTAAAAAAATCGCTAAATCAAAAACAATTATTATTGTAAAGTATTACCGGTGGGCACACTTAGAGCGACTATAGATTTCTAGATATCTAGGTCTCAGATATATAAAAATACCATGAAACGCACAATTACACGATAAACGTATTTCACAGCTTGAATTCGAATTTTGAAATTAAATAGCTTACCGAGATGGTAACTACGTATGCATAAGTACCTATGTGATACACAAATGTCAAAATTAAAAATGCGGTAAAAGAGGTAAACAGTGTGCCTAACTAAATACTATTGATCACAAAGTTTCTTTTTGATTAAATTTCGTTTTATTAAAAACTTTGAGTTTAGATTTTTTTTTGTTAAATATTCTCTTCACTTTCTTCAGAAATGCAAGGCGAAATAGTTATTTCTTATTTTAACCCATTATTTTAACACAATTTTTACATTAAAGGAAATTCGAACAATATGGAAGTTGTTGCATTTAAAAGACTATAGATCTTACAGCCATATATATAGGTACCTCGTTAACATTATTAATTATTATTAAGTGATGTTTATGTATTTTGACTTCGTGGTCTGACGCTTACCTTTCAGATTTATGCTTTTAAAATTCAATTTTTTGCGCTTTGTTTTGTACGGAAAGACAAATAAAAGCATGCGCATTATTTTTGTCATCTAAATCCATACGTTGAATTTAAAAAACTAACAAAATAGTTTCATAATTGTTTTGACTTTGCTAAATTTAAAATTTTTCTAATCTTTTCTTAGTTTGTTTTTTCATCTAATTTTTTTGAAAATATCTATACATTTATTTGACGTCCTTCCATTTCGACCCCTCTTTTTCTTACGATAATGAAAAAAAGACATAAATCAACGACAATATTGAATTAAAAACTCGTAAAAGTACAATTTTTAAGGAAACCACTAATAAGGAGCGTTTAACCCGCATATTTATACTGATTATACTTTACATTGTTTTCAATAATTTTACGACTTTTACGAGCATAGGTTCATACACATGCAATATGCGTTGCTGTATTGTAACTATACTAAGTTGATCGTTGATCATTTCTTGTTTCTATTGATCGTGGCTAATGATAAAAAATAAGGCGTAACATCTTTTAACTTTAATTTCAATATACATATTGCTAATTTATAGACAGAGGCTAGTATTATTAATAGAATAGTTATAATAAAATTTAAAAATGTCCCAAACAAATGAAATAATTCTTTAAACATAACTTTAATTTATGTTATTCACCTCCATTAAATTTAAATTTATTTGTTGAAAAGGGAAATTTTATTTGTAAATTTAATAAGGGATTGAAAAAATTAGACTTAGAGCTTTGCATTACCTTGTCTTTAAGTTAAACTAGCTAAGTGCTCAAATTAAATCAAGAATTCCAAACGAAGCCTTAGTTTCACAGTCGGAGTAAGTGGCAACTTTTAGTTATCTTATATGAAAGACTGAGTGTCATTTTTGCAGTGCACATTAATAAGTATATTTACCAATATGCAACTGTGGCCCTAAAAATATGTTGTTGAAATTATTTTTTTTCCAATAATGTTAACCTAAACAAAACTACCAAATAAAAATCTGTCCCACGTATTCTTAATTTAAAAGAAAATATACAAGGTCAAAGCTCCAAACCTAATTAAAAAATAATAAAAGTCTTTCAAGACACATGTACCGTAAACAAATTAGAGATGCCATGTATATTGTGGGAAGAGATTTTACATACATTTTTAACATTTTTAATAAATATTTATTAAAAAAAAATTATATCAATTGAATTTTAAATTTAAAAACAAACTTGGTTCAAATTAGATCATCAGCTCAGATTTTTAAAAATTTCAAAATTCACCTGAAATTTCAAAATTGGACTGAACAACCAAATCATAATTTACAAGAATGTTTATTTACATATTGGAGGACACCTAAGATAAGGTAAACTTAGTTTTGATAAGATTAAATAAATTCCAATGCCACAGTCTTTGACTTTGTGACATTTGGAATATATGTTTTTTTCACAATTGATGACTGTAAGCTTTGTGAAAAGACTTGTGTCAATATTTTTCTGACTGATTACCTTCTTATCATTGTTTTTCTTTTAGTAGGTCTTATTTTATCTAATTCAATGTTCATTACATAGTTCTTCCAACATTTTGTCATAAAAACTTATGAACGTATGATGAATCCATGAAATCCGTAATTCAAGGCAAATTAAAGCGATAAATAGATTGTTTCTATTTCTTAACAATTTCTATCACAAAGATACATAATACTACAAAATTTCAACCTAAAACAATATTTTTTTCACAAAAACAAAAGCAATATAATTATGTAGGTAATTACTAAATCCAAACTTTGATTAAGTTCATCATAGTTTCGTACCACTTTGTCGAAGGTCGGTTCTCGGTGATAACAGCAAATCACCTAAATTCCCATTGCGCAGTATAAAAATAGAATTGACGTACAACAAAAATCAATTGAATCAAAATTGAAGGGTAGTTCCAAATGCCACATTGCCAAACAATATTGTCATACCTACTCGTATGATAAGGCTATACACATGAATGTGCGGTATTAGCTTATCAGTATCAACAAAGGTGAATGAATACAATGTATGGCATTTTTTTTTTGCAATGTCAATATCAAAAATATTGAACTTCGTTTTTCATTGTTTTATTTTTTTTTAATGAAAAAAAAAAAAAAACGCTCCGATAAGCTATTTATGGAAATGGGGACGAACAGCGTATTGACAAAGCCGCTAGCACATGAATAAATTTTATTGTGTTTTTTTTTGTTTTTATTGTGAATTTTGTTCTGTAATTTTTTGAGCTGTTAGAAAATTGAGTGTCGTCGCTTAAAAATGAAAACGAAAGAATATCCAAATTGTACCTCATTGCATAAATTCATTGATTTTTCACAAAATTTTAAGTGCATAAATTGTTTGTTGAAAAGAGAATAGCTCATAAATTGTAAGCCTCGTCCAACAAAAAAAATCTAAAATATCCTTAGGTTAACACAAATTCTAAAAAAAAGTAAGCTCACAGTTGGTCAGCCAGAAAATGCAAAAAAAAAAAATAGAATATCAAAACTGGTGTCCCAAATTGTGTCACAATTGTTTCCAACTTTAAAAGATTTGCTCAAAAAAAATGTCTTTTCTTACAAAAGCTAATAAATATTTGTATCTATAGAATTTAAACAGAAAATCCGACTGAAATTTTATACCCTTTTCCATCCGTCAAATATCAATCAGACCAAAAACATTTTTTTAAATTTAAGTTCTTCTATACAAAAAAGTCAGCCTTGAAAAGTAGTGAGCTCTGAAAGTGCGCCAGACTTCAGACATATAAAAAAGAAAACTTAACAAGTAAACCCACCAAAATTTAGTCAGTAATTATGAAATAATAAACTATATCTCTTAATTTGTAGTTGTTTCAATATTATTCTAATTTTTAATTATTTTGTATTTAAACTTCAAATGAAAAATTTTAGGTTTTGTATTTTAGTTGAAGTACTAAAAAGTGAAAAATAGAAAATCTAAAATTTTTCATTCTACGTTTTTATACCAAATATTTAAATTAGAACAATATTTTATAGCTCTACCGCTCTACCAAATTTCACCACTCTACGGCTATCCGAAGTGGTTCGTGATAACATTTCAGCTAAAGTGGGCGGATACTACGCCCACTAAACAATAAATCTAAAATCTTATATTTTACTCTTTTTTGTACTTTAAAGCCTACCACTCTATCAAATTTCATTAAATTACAGCAATCGGAAGCTCTCCATATAATTTAGAACAATTTTGTGGAAGTGGGCGGATACCACGCCTCTCAATGTAAAACCTTTGGTTTTCTATTTTTCATTTGTATGTTATTGAAGCCCTACCGCTCCACCAAATTTCGATATTCTGCATCAGTCGGCAGCACTTCCTATAATTGACACCAATTCTGAGGACCTGGGCGGATACCACGCCCCCTAAATGGAAATCTGAAATTTTCGTTGTATTCCTTTGCTTACAAGACAAGGCTTACTGTTGTGCAAAATTACAAGATTGTACGATTGCGGAAAGTGCTCCATAATTTTGATGATCAGTAGGTCAATGTTGATGATCTGTCAAGAGTAACATTTCTTGGAATTTTTGAGGGTCTATATCTCCGGAACCACCTGCGCTAACAAGTTGAAATTTGGTGAGGCGCCTGTGCTCGGCTAGCTTAGCTTAGCCTTATTAGGAATTTGAAGTTTCTGACTTCATTGGTATTGAAGATACGAGTAGAAGAGTCGAAAATTAGCTGAGTTTGTTGCTTTAGGGTGTAGTTCCAGAACTTGGCTTGGTACTACTGTGCCCTTTGATTTGTTTTTTTTTTTTTTTTTTTTTAGAACAATTTATCGCTTTTTGTTAACGATGTAAAGCGTCGTAAGTATTTTTTTAACTAATACAATAATCATAAGATTACAAAAACATTGCAAAATTTTTAACTAAAATCTTCAACTTTAATTTAACAACTTTATATTATTTGCGTAATAATTACTTTCCAACCACTTATCAGCATCAGTATCATTAAACTCCCCTCCCATAGCGACTATGATTCTAAAAATACCTAAGTCATTGTCTTCGAACTTCGTCGTCGTCGTCGACACGTCAAAACAAAAATAATATACGTCTGCTTAATTATTGCAAAATGTACAGCGATGAACTTTTACTGTCTTGAATTTTTTTTTTTATTTTCACAGTCCGATAAGACAGGTCTTTTTTTATTCGAGTTTTATTTTCCTTTAGATGAGCTCAAACAAACTTTACAAAACAATCTATAAGTTGTTGACCACAATAGTTTTGCGAAACTGTAAATTAAGATTTATTGAGAAGAGAAGCTTTTAGTTTCTTAACTTTGATAGAGTGAATGTACCTTTTTTTTTGAAATCACATAAACTTTCATGTGACATTTATGACCAATTAGGTACTCCAGAGTTACTAGTAAGTTCATCTTGCTATATTTTATCTCCCCTTATATGAGACGCCCCATTAAATACCTCCTTAATTCCACTAAATTGCTAAATAAAATAATCTATTTAACTAGTAGAGATTTTGTATCTGTGAGATACCATGTTCTTTGATTATTTTATTCCATATAAATTTTTCCCAGATTGATTGATGAAAATTGAATTGCACACGCACTGCGAGTAAATTTGTAGATATACAAAAAGGAAACGTGTCACAGTAAGTGACGTTCTGCATATTCAATGAGACCCACAGAGCTTATGAGTGAGCACAGAAATAGGTTCTGTTTGTTGATAGGTATATCTGTTTATCTCTGTAAACTTGATAATGGGCTGATACACTCAGATATATAATTGTCATTGTACGAGTATGTACTGTGATGGGTGGCAATTTAACGTCTATAGACGATGTAGTTATTTTTTTATATTTTAATCATGATTTTTTGTATTTGTTTTGCTTGGGAACCCCAAAAATTATTATTTGGGACAAGTTGCACTCGGTGTTTCGTTGTTCATGTCATTTGGTTTTGTGAATAATTTGTCCAGGAAGCTTAATTGCAGTGGCGGCTCCTGATAAAGTAGAGTTTACGAGTTTTATTTGATTTACAGGTGGAAGACCTAAATTATGTATCACCAATTTTGGATAAGTTTGTATTACCTGACCGAAAAATATGACACAAATTATTTTCAAAATGGCCACTGCTATTGCTGCTACTTTTCTGGAAATATTTGACAGTGTCCCAAAATGTCTAAATACGGTGAATAACAATATCAACATTTTCTTATTCGCTTGAGTTATCGCACTCTCGCCAATGATTTTATTTTTTTTTTTAGTAATTTCTAAACATGTCTCAAAGATGTCACAATCTGAAATAATAATATGTTTCCGGCGTTTTGATTTTCTGCAACTTATTTTACATTAGGTACAATTTTGATGAAACTTTCTGCAAACAAAAATTAAGGAATAGAACTTTTTAAATGAGGTTTGGCCAGGTTTTTCATAACTGAATAGAAGTCCAGAATTACTTTTGATGACTATTGATGTTATTCAAAAAAGGTGTCCCAAAATATGTTTGCCTTGGAAATTATCTTTTAATATTTTTTTTTATTTTCAAAGTGCACAAAGTAGATCAAATATCTATCTTTAGCAATGTCCCAAATTTTGGGACACTGTATGTTTTTTCATTATATAAGGATGCGATCTGAAACTCATGAATGCTTTTAAAATCTTCATTTTTAATTTCAAATAAAAACATTATTTAACTGCTTTGAAAGTTATTCTCTTTAAAAAAATGTATTGCATACCTCATTTATTTTTTATATCATAAGATGGTCAAATGATAAAAGTTCAAGTTTTTTTAATGCCTATTTTACTACCAAAATTTATATCAAATTTACTATAGCAAATTATATGACTGTCCTAATTTTTGGGACATTATATTTTTCTAAGAAATTCACTAATTTTTCTATTTTTTTTTTTTTTTTTGTTCTTTTCAGGTATGTATCATCAAATATTCGTGATTCATTTTAACACACCTTTCTATGTAAGTTCATTTAAACCAAAAAAAAAAAAACAACTTCGTTCCAGTTTCTTAAACATTTTCACTCAGCAAATATTTGGCCAAAATTTTGTCATCATCGTATAGTCGTCTGTCGTTGCTGTTAACCCAAAAAGATAAATCACTTACAGTCACCTGTATAATATAAAAGTTCTTCCCTTGAATACCAAAACTAAACAATATTCACAACTGAATGCAAGGAGAACAGAAATACATTTTTAATAAGCAATTCCCATTCAAGGATATATTTTTTTTTCTTTCTTAGAAAGTAGTAATCTGACGTCATATTGAAGCGGAAAAGGACGAAATGCTAAAAGTTATAGAAACTATTATATTAATATCTTAGCCCAGAGGGTTAGTTTAAACTATTTTAAAAAGTTTCCTTTTCTCGTACACATTCAGGATAATATCCTTTTATATGAAACAAAAAAATGTGAGTGTGAAAGCCGATACTCATGATGAATAGAATGTTGAAGGACGTGTTCTAGTTCAAAAACTAGTACTACTAATACATGAATGTGTGACTATTAATATCACATTTTTCTTAAGGAATATCTTTTCTGATATCATAGTTGATGAATTGCGCATATTAATAAATTGTTGCGAATATTATTCGCACAATAACAGAAACCAACATCTGAATGATGTTATTTTTTTCTGAAACCAAAATAATATATCTCAACACATTTTTTAATGAGATCATGGAATTTCCATTAACGGCTTAACTCATAAAATACATATGTACTCTGCAAATATCTGAATGTCTGAGTATCTTTTATCTTTTTATCCAAATAAAAAAATTTATATTATATTCTTGTTGGGAGTTGGGAAAAAATAAATCGCAATATAAATACAAAATCAAGTTTACTTCCGCATTCACTGAACGACTGAACTTATTTCATAGCGTTCAGGGTCGTTGGTATTCAAAGTATCTCTTGCTCGTATGCCCAATCAAAAAGATACAAATCTATCTACACAAGAAAGGGCAATAACAATTATTATTACCATACAAACTCATCGTTATCATCACGCTGTTGCTTAGAAAGTCTATAATATAAAGAAGTAAAGTAAGAAAAGGAGGGAATGAACAGAATGTGTAGGTACGAGTATTGGAATATACGATGATTAATTATTTTAAAATTCTTGAAAAGTATCTCTATTGTGGATTTCTCTCTCTCTCTCTTACTCTATATTTCTTTAAGGTGCAAATCATTAATCATGATATTGCGGGTGAAACGTATTTTGTTTAGCTTCGAATGACTTGTTTTGTATGCCCTTTGTGAAATTGGCTTGGATGCGGCCACTAGAGAATCAATTTTCAGCGTTCAATCAATTGTTATGTTTCAATTGAAAAAAACTGTGTGGGAAGATGAAGACGTTTTCATGTTTTCATTATGTGAAGGACTATGAACTGTTCTAACACGCGCAGTTGCACAGAATTGTTTCTTTGAGCGCCAAAAAAAAAAGAAAATTTGCGACTGGATCGCACGTACTTGCTCTTATGTTCGATAACTTCGTAACCATAACGTTTTTAGTAGAACACCCAAAATTTGTATGGTCGTTTTTTACTTAATATTTTATATACAGAAATTCTTAAATCTTTTACTACAAAAAATTAGGATTAGACAATTTTAAGTACCTATTTAACAATATAAGTTTAAAAACAGTTCAAAATTCCAAAGAAATATGTTTCGGAAATTTTGGTATGTAGTATTATTTATAGTTCGAAGAACCTCCTATATACAAATTTTGAACGAAATCCGTCAAGCCGTTAATGAGAAATTCCAAAAAAAAAAAAAAATTATTGCAGGTAACGTTAATAACAAAATATGTACGAAAAATTCTTCTTCTTCATTTCGGTACTATTGTGATCTCGAAGGGATTACAACTTTCCCACTTATCTGCTTCACATTAGTGATCCTACTGTGTGATAAGTAAAAAATAGAATCTAGCGCATTGAAGCCACCTTTTAACTGATGTCACAATATGTCCCAAATGAACTATACTGTAAATCCGTAAGGCAATTTAGGTTCGTTTACTATAATTATTGTTTGAATTTTATAATTTTATAATTCATTCACATGGATACATTACAAAAAACTCAAGAATTGCCCACCAGTCTTAAGTTTTCATAATTTAGTAATTTCAAAATTGAAATCTTGAAAGCAATTCAAAATTAATTGCTCATGTAAATTCTTTGACAGCGCTTCATTCATAAAATTCAATTTAATCGCTTGTCATTGTATTAAATGAAAACGTGAGGAATATTGTTGTGTCCCAAATTTTGCATCGAACTATTTCATTAAAAATTTTAACCTTAGTCCAAAATTATAGTATTCTCGTATTATAATAAACCAACTGCATGTCCCAAATATTATATATTCATTTTTTATTAAAGAGTAGGTACGATGCTGATAGTGAAACATTAAAGTTGTTCTAAAATTAGAATTTGTTTAAAAATTAGCTATACGAATTACCTAACTAAAAATATACGTTGTCCTAAAGTTTTTTTTAACTATTTATAGGATTTCTGAAAAAGACACTGGCCATAATTTACTTATTTTCAACAATTTAAATACTTTTTATTATTACGTACCAAAAACAATTTTTTTTAATGACATTATGACAAAATTTACCTAAATTTTATTATTTTGATTGTCTTCTTTATTTCTCTTTTTTATTCCAAACTTTTTTCATAACAGAAATCATGATAATGTTGCCTGTTTTTTTTTTGTTTCGCTTTTTTTTTTTATTTGAACAAGAGCTTGTCCCAAAATGTTTATGTTTGCTGAATTTTGAAGTATGATCTTAAGAAGACTGCTTTCACATTTTTTTAAGTAGTTGGGCTTGTCACAAGGTTGTGGATGAATATTATTGTTTTATAAGAGAAATATTATCCGACACAAGCGTGCCTTAAACTTGGATAATTTTCATGAACTCTTGAAAATATTATACACATTGAGACTTTCCATTTTAAATAACTAACATTATGTACGGGATACATCTGTCCTAAGGTCGACAATGAAAAAGTCCTAAAAAAACAGTGTTTAAGATGTTACTTTTTTCTAAAAGAAGAAGTGCAAATAACTATAAAAATCCTAAAGGCCAAACCAGCGCTAATCAAACAATGACTTAATATTGATTCTACATGGATTCCATGCCGTTTTATTTGGCTCAAAATCACTTCTAGTTTATGTGACATTTAACATGGCAGCTGGACATTAAATTAGTTTTAATAATCATCAAAATGAACTGACATCTGACTTATGGCAACAAAATCCTTTAAAAAAAAAAAAAAAACCCAGGAGATATTACTTTCACATAGTAGATACCAAATCGAATTGCTTCTTCATCATTTTTACTTTCATTCAATATCTTTCATCCACACATGTAATTTTTTCATTGCATTGAAATGGCAAACGAATGGCAAGGACTGACCAGATCGGGTCATCATAAAAATGTCACATAAAATATGTAGTAAAGTACTTAAAAAGGGGACACAAACACACAGGCTAGCATCATATTTGCTGAATGATTTTCAAAGAGATCATCATAACTTAAAAATGAAAGAAAGGTCCAACATAATCTCTACACACAGCATCATGAAAATAGAAAAAAATTACGATTGCAATGGAGAAAGGAAATGAAAAAGAAAATAATGAACACACACAAAAAAAAACAGCAGCTAAACTTACAACCCTGTGGTACTTCTGTGCAAATACGGCCATTGTCGGATAAAATTCTATCGACGACGACGACCGCCCGCAAACTGCTTGTGTATTCAAAGCGGAAGGAAATCATCACACACCACGACAGAAGTTGTAGTCGGCGAAGTAGAGGTAACCTCTTTTGTTTTCTTTTCCTGCGATGAATCTCTCGATTCAAGTTCATCTTGTGGATACAAAATGCAAAACTGCTCAATGAACCTATAGAGGTCTGTGTGTTTTGCAAAATAAAAAAAAAACGGAAGTCATAAGTTAAATAGAATTTCGATCTTTGCTGTGTGATAAAGTTCTCCCAGGTTGTAGGTAAGACTCGTAGACTTAGAAATAGAAAATTGAAATAGCATCCAATCCTTGGTATAGGTAAAGTTATCTGTAGTTGCTTGTTTGTTTTCGTTTTTCGATATTCGAACCAGACCAGCCCACTTAAAATGAACCAACTATAAGAACGGCAGGGAGATATTGCAACATTTTGACTATAATTTCTGTTTGTATCAAAATTCCAGTCCAGATCCAGAGAGCAGGACAAGAGTGTAGGAAGGACACACTACTAACCACTCACGACTTTTTCTTCTTTTTTTTTTTCCTTGGTGTGGCATTGTTGTCGCTGTACTCTTAATTTTCATGTTTTTTGTTTCTTCCTTTCAAGTTTTTGATTTGGTAAGATAGATATAGTAAAAAGTCTACTGTCACGTTGTCATTTTGTTTTATTTTTCTATGGTACAAACTGAGATGCTATCTGCGACTATACTGTTTATTTCTTTTGTTTGTTCTGGTTTTTGATTAAATGTTTATACAAAACAATTGAGTAAATAGGAAATAATATAATGGTAAAAATAAAATAAAGACAAGTTGATGCTTCGGACCATTTTTTATTTAAAAAAAATTTAATTTAAATATTTTTTATCAAAATGGAATTTGTCTGTTTATGGATTTGTCATTCAAAATTGCTAAAGTATTTTTGATTTTTTTTTAAATAAATTAGTCTAGTTCAGAAAAATTAGATATCAGAAATCTCTTGCAGGTGAACAAGATTTTTCTCTCTGAGGAAACAGAATTTGGATTCCCCTCTCAATTTTGTATGCAATCTCAATTTTCTGAACTAACTACCAATTCATTCTATAAAAAACTGATAATGTCAAATTAAATGACATTTTTGCCACTGATGTTGGGAAACGTTCCGAAATTATAAGTTTATTTTTAAAATTTGAAAATTAACAGAAATAAATATTGTAACATGTTCGGTTTGGGTTGATTAGATTGAGGTGGCTGTCAGGAAAGCTGCTAGCACACTTAGTCTACAGATAGGATTAACACTGGAAGAAGTACAGGGCATGAGTAAAGAAGATGGGGTATAGGTATAGTCTCCTCCTCCTCTTCATCATCTATGCAACTTTATCATCCAAGATGTCTTCTGCTCAAAGAGAGCACCTCTTTGCAGTTTCCCAAGAAATCCCTATGTCGACCGCTTGACCCTGTTGTAAATTTTGTGCAGATATAGTCCAGAGATTTTAAAGTAGCCTCGTTATGTGAAAAGATGCGAACATCAGAGGCTGATATCACGTTTTCTTCGAACCAAGATAAAACTTCTTTTGTGCTTTGGAAGACGAAAGAAGTCTCTTAAGTTAACTCTTTCTGAGTATATACGGTTTTTGGACAATAAATGTAAAAATTGATTGGTAACTTGGTAGTTTTTGTTGTACAGCCAATGCTGCTTGGACGGATGGCTGTACTCGCTGGCAATTTGTTTGCTGAATATGTCGAATGGTGCCAGGTGAAGAGAAGTGCCTAATGCAGCAGCGGGAGTCGTGCGAAGTATTCCACTTACACATAACGAGGCTGATCTCAAGACTGCTGAATTTATCGCAGTTTATTGCTTTAAACCTAGTAAGCTGCTGATGCGAAATGAATAAAATGGACGACTGGATCGCACGTACTTGCTGCTATGTTCGATTACATTATATACAAAATATTCTTAATAGAAACGGCTAAATATATTTTTAAAGTATTTTTCACTTAATTTTTTATATATAAAAATTCATAATTTTTTTCTAAAAAAAAATGCTATGAACATTTTAAATATTTAATAATATAAATTCAAAAACAAAATTTCAGAAAAAATCGTCCACTTGTTTTCGAAATATTGAATTTTCAAAAAAAAAATATTTTTTTTTTTCAAAAATCCAAAAAACAATTTTTCGAAAATTTTTGATATGCAGTATTATTTAGAATTTGAAGGAGCTTCTGACAAATTTTGATCGAAAGCAATTTTGTATGGCAGGTACCGTTAATAACAAAATATTAAAAAAAAAAAAATTTTGACCAAAATGTAGACCGTACCCAAAGTAGTATACACGCCAATTTTTATCAATATCGTTAGAGCATTTTTCGTGATAATTAAGATGGTAAACAAATTTGTATGGCAAGTACCGTTATATTTGGGGCTAAAACAACTATTCAAAAATCTATTTCGGACAATCACCTAGAACACCTAAGCACCAAGTTTGAACAAAATCGGTTCTGCCGTTTAGGCTGAATTGGAATTGACGGAATTGCAGGACCCACTTTTTTGGTGTTCTCTATCATCGTAATGTCAACTTTGATTAAAATCCCGAGTTCGATTTTTTTTCCAAATGCAAAACTTGCTCTATAGTACCTACATATGTATGTGTGTATATCGCAAGTAAAAATCCCATACAAAAATGGCAGAACGTAATCATACACTAAAATTTTCGTTCTACAGTAAGCTGTTCCATGACGAAATTTAAAAAGTCTCCACTCACTTTTCGCAGACAATTTATTACCCAGACCAATTAATTGTGTGCGAAAAATTACATTTGAGTTTTTAGTCGTTTTTTTTGTTGTTGCTTTCATCAAAGCTTGTTTATTTGTGATATTTTTGTGATTGGGTTTGTTTTATTTTCTTCTTAAAAATTTGATCGTTCATGTTTTCGTTAGCATTTCGCTCGCCTAGTGGAGGCTTACTAGGCTTTATCCGGAGTAATCCACAATACGAAAATATTTTGAAATTAATTACACATCCTTAATAATTCCCTTAATCTAAAAAAAATGTCGGAATAGTGTAGGTTGATTAATTTCGTTAAAAAAATGTTAGATTCAAATGTCCCAATTTTCTGATGCCCCTATTAATATTAAACATAATTTATAAAATGTGTACATATTCTAATTTTTGGGACTCGGCCTATCGTGGTAAAGTCTACAAAATCAGAGAAAGTTCTATCCCATTATTACGATATCTCTCGGCCGATTACCTATACTAAAAAAAAGTAATAATAACTCCACAAAGTCATACCGACCATTACTGTTCACAAAAAAGTCTTAAACAACTCAGGGCCATCAAGAGAGACTTATAACAAACTGAGGTCAAAAGAAAAACGATCCTCCAAATAGGCCCAATAGTAGGTCACCACCATCATGTTTGTGTTTGGGTTAAAGAAAGAATTTTAAATGTTTGCAATCACTTTTTGATTATTTTTTTTTTGTATCTTTGTTATTGGATTTACATAAAAATACCTACTCTGAACGTCCATCGGCGACGACTACGCCGCGCCGCCGCGCCGTATAAAGAATACTCATGCATTGCCCGCAGAGGATGATGGCTAGTTATTTGATTAAAGAACAAATGCGGAACCCCTTCACCTACTCGAATGGAACTTTACATAAAGTCAAATGCCCAAGGGAGAGAAGGAAGAAACAATTCAACTATTATTTTGTGGGGGAGCCATACGATCGTTTGAATGGTATGTTTTATTTACCGCGCTGCCGGCCGTCGCGCCGCGCCGGTCGTATAGTCTGTGATCGTTTCATCAGAACATTTTCCGGTTTAGATATTAATTGCTCTCTCTCCCTATCCGGATTCGATGTCCAAAGCCATAATATCTGTGGTTTTATTCTCTCCTTGCCAATGAATTGATAGATGTGTGAATAGATATCTATGTATATACAGGAAAGCCCGTTTAACTGGCCCTATGCAAACAACTAACCACGTGTGTGCCTAACTAAATAATGTGCCCATTGACCGTGGTTGCGCCACATATATGGTATGGACATCTACCTACGTTCGAGTATATGTTAAATTGTAGAATTGTGAAGGTTCTCCACCCAAATTTGGGACACTCCGAGCATGACCATGAATAAATTTGTTTCTTTATGTGTTTTGAATTTTCGTTGATCTTGACATATACCTATGTTTGAATTTTAAGAGGATCTGTCAGAAAACTTTCATCACTTTTTGCACCCGATGGGAATTAATTTCCATCAAATATCAAGAAAATCCTTTCCACCATTACCACGACGACACTGACTGATAAAGTGATTTGATTTCGAATTCAAAATTCATCACGTACTTACAAGTTAAACACGAAAAAGGAGCCAAACCTGTTCAATAACTGGGTATTGAAGAAAAAAATACCAGAGCAGTAAAAGCTAAATTTATTAATTGCCCCCACTAACGATGATGGAGACGATGACGCCGACGACGACAGACGGACGCCAAGTAATTCAGAAGTTTTTTTGTTCGTTTGTTCGTCAATTAAACGTCTCACTTTCACACCTTATTTGTGCATCCAGCATTAGGCTTCGAAAAAACAGCACCACGTTGTTTTATGAGCTTGCTCTCATTTACCAAATTTTCTTTCTACATTCAATCCATCCATGTATTTTCTACTTATGAATCGATAACTTGCCCTTAAACATTCATCGCTTGATGATTCAGTAAGAAGATTTGAAGGAGCCCACAGCTGCACCCACAATGCAAATATGAATTCAAAAGACATCTTCCAAACAAGTAGTATAGATACTTCTGTCGTCTTGATACAAATTTTTGTCACTAAGTCCCCAGACGCGACAGCTGTTGGCGCATAATCTTTAATGCAGTTTACTTCATTGGTTTATGGTTTGGTATAGATGATGACGACGATGATGGTGATGATGATGTTTTACCCATTTGGATTTACAAGAAGTCTTTGTGTTGTCGACAAAGTTGCGAAGAATCAGCTAAAAAAAATTCATTTGCATGAAATCATTGGCGACATTGGGTGAAATGATATTTTATGCAAAAAAAAGTGGTACGACAGGTTCTGTATATTTTGCACTTTTTTATAAATCGTGGGACAGGACAAGAGTATGACAGAAAAATATTCAAATGAACTGGATTTATTTAAAAAATAATAATAATAATTCATTGGAACAAGTGTGGTATAAGTTATTTGAGCTAAGAGTGCAAAGTACGAATTTGGATAAAAATATAATAAATTATAGCAGTGGATATAATTACAATTGATTTCAATGTTTGTGGTAAAAAAATATACAAAATATCATACGTGTCCCAAATTTTGGGACATACTTAAAAACTTGTCTAACGTTCAGCATTGATGTTATAAATAGTGTAGAGTGTCAAAAATAAATACAAATACAAAAAAAATGTTTACTCAACATTTCAGTGTCCTAAAAATTGATGATAGTACATAAGCAAAAAAACCATGTGTTTTAAAAGCTTATTGTTTTTCTTAAATACATCTTAGCTGTTAGAGAAGCTTAAGTTATTAAATTAATAAAATAGGTTGTGCCAACATTTTAGGACACTCTGATTTTTTTTAATTGAGGGTATTTTTTGGGATGCTGAACAAGACTAGTAAAAAAAATTACAGCACCCAGGTTGGGGTGCTAATTTCGCTGTTTTTTGGAATTATGAATATGTGTCCCAAATTGTGACAACAATCAGGTTTCAATTATAACATTTTCTTTACATTTTGTTCTCTATTTGTGACAATTTGATATGAAAACCATCAAGCGAACATACAAAATTATAATTTTGGATATTTGTTGTAGAACTGCACCAGTTTGGGACAGGCGAAAAGCAACTCTTCGAGGCGTGACTCATAAATGATTGTCTTTATTTTTATTTTTATTTCGGAAGTACATATTTCATATTCAATAAGAGATAAATTTCCAAATTTTAGGACAGATGGTGACTTCTTTTTGTCTTGTTGAAATAAAACCTAAGGTCATTAAAATTTCATAGAAAACGCGTTTTTATAGGTACATCATAGCATTTTGATGAATAATTGTCTTTCATTCAGTGTTCTATGTGGTTCTGCCATGACTAATTTATTTATTTAATTTTATTCAAACAAACTTTGTTTATGGATTCCCTTGTTACATGCTTGTGAAATGTACAGCGCAATCAATCATGCACCACCTAAACTCAAATGCAGAAGTTCGTGCTTGTCACAATTTGCAAATAAACACAAAACTTAAAATCAAATGTATAAAACTCGGTGTATAATATCGTTTATTTATCACCAACAGCTTGAACATACCTTTTCACTGAGTGGGTTAGGAGAATAAAAATAAGCGATTAGCATTTTCGCTTGGTCTTTTTTTTTTGTATTTCTAAATTGAATATTAAAGCCAGTTTATCTGCTTGCCAACTTGACGACTTAATCTAAAAATAGAAACCAATATGATTGCAAGGAATTGAATGCCAATCACATAGCAATTTTATTCTTAACCAATCGATTAAGACACATTGAAATACCTACTTACAGAGAACATATTCGAACTAAGAC
Source organism: Philhelius pedissequus (assembly GCA_910595825.1). Lineage (NCBI taxonomy): Eukaryota > Metazoa > Arthropoda > Insecta > Diptera > Syrphidae > Philhelius > Philhelius pedissequus. The sequence continues at coordinate 83,223,265 of OU343163.1, forward strand.
AATCTATCTAATTTTAGAACAAATACCTATACGATTTAATAAACGTGAGAGATTCTACTCAAGGACATCACACAGGACAACCAAACAAAAACAAAGTCGATGGAGTAAATCAATAATTAAATACAATTCAATACGGCTCTTAAAATATGGTTTGATAGACTGGATATTAAGTGGCTAGACTGACAGGCGACACGGTCACGGACAGAAGCAGCACAAAATGTGTTATTTTACAAAAAGAAAAAAAAAATGAAATCGAAGGAGAAATCCTTGAAAATCGAGTAAAATGGAGAGGAAAAACAAAGCAAATTTATGACATCCCTTCAATCTCCTTTTCAGTGGTTTGTGTCGTGTCTGGCTATGTGGGAAATGATTATTATTGACTGTGACAATAATATTTCTTCGAGTCGTTTTTGCCCATCAAAAATTTGATCAGCTGTCGAAGGAGATTATTCTGTTTCCTTAATGCATGGAAGAACTTAATGCGATTACAATGGGAATTGAATTTAGCATTTTGGAATTTGCGGGCTGTTTTTTCACATTTTTTTTTTTTTTTGAATTTCACTTAATTTATTTGCATTCCGGAGTTGGAAATTTAAGGGATTTAACATGTTTTTGTTTCCTCAAAAGTAAAGTCCGCATTCATGATTGGTATGTAAAAAAGTACAAAGATTTTATAGCCATTAACATAATAATTTTATTATGGAGGATTATGAACGCTACTCAAAATTTCAATGAAAACAAATTTAAACGTACCAAATTTTGATAAACTTAAAGTTTAATGAATAAACAAAAGATAGTATTCAGCCTTAGCAATAGGTGCATTCACATTTTAGAAAATAAATTGTCTATTGAGAGTGAACGGTGGTGTTGTTTCAAATGTCACAAAATTTAGCACAACCACCATTTATTGAAATACTTTATGTGCCTCCATAACTAAATTATCATTTTGTTTGTATCATGTCTTTCCGATTTCTACCAGTTTTATATTAAGTTATTGACCAATTGGTTGAATTATTATAGGTGTTCGAGATTTAAATATATCTCTTTTGGCTGTTTTGGTCGTAATTTTTTTTTAATGAAACAATTTCATTTCCTTTCTCGACGTTTCGACGGTGGTTGCCCTCTTCTTCAGGGGATCTTTTATTAACAAAAATAAAATGAACATAATATACACATAAGAACATTTGGTGTAAAATTTTGGCAAACTTACATTTAGTACGTATCACAGGTAAACATAAATAATACAAAGACAAATATAAAGCAATGATAAAAAAAAAAACACTTCGATTGAAGTTTAGTCGGCTTTAAATTGTCACGGATTCTGCTTAGTCACCAAAGAGCAGTAAACCGATGAAATGTTCTGGCTGTCTTGTTTACGATTCATATTGTTTTTGTTGTTAATAATATGAAGCGTTTCTAGAGTATACCGCTTGGAGAGATTTTTTTCCCTTTCCAGGATTTCCACTCTGTCAAAATCTGGTTTGTGTCCACGCTTAATGGAGTGTAAGGCCAATGCTGTCTTCCCAGTACTTTTTAAATTAATGTCGGATTTGTGGTTGGAAATTCGTTGACGAAGAAGTTGTTTCGTTGTACCGATATAGGAAAGATGGCAATTTTTTTCCGCATTGCCACGACAGTTAATTTTATAGATTACGTCTGTGCACTTATCCTTTTCCGTTTTTGTTTTCATGTTGGTGAAAAGAGGTGCCAGCGTCCTATTGCATTTATACGCTAAACTGACGTCATTAGTACTATTTTTTCCCGTCTCTTTAAAGTTTGCTGACAGTTTGGGAACATAAACTATAATCTTATAAATACCTCTCTCTTTTTGCCGATTATCAACAGGAGCTTTGTGTTTTTGGCGAAGTATCAAGCTCCGTATGATTTCCATTGGATAGCCATTATCTAGGAGAATTTCTATTTTCTCATTTGCGGCGTGAAATTCCCGGTCACTCAAGCAAATGAAATTGTTTCATTAAAAAAACATTACGACCAAAACAGCCAAAAGAGATATATTTAAATCTCAAACACCTATAATTTATCCTTAATCTTCATCAAATATTATTTGTTCATCGTCAAAGATATTGAGTGCCCCAAAAATACTTCTATTTAGTTATGTCGAATTTTTTTGCGAATTCATTGGAAACATATTTATTTTGGCGTTTCGTCCCGGTGATCTCACATGGACTCATCAGTTGACTAGTGAGGACCTTTGTCAATCCTCACTAGTCAACTGATGAGTCCATGTGAGATCACCGGGACGAAACGCCAATTTTTGTTGGACTAAAGGCCGTTAAAAGCTATTTTGAATCAATAATTCAACAAGTCCAAATATAATAGTGCTAAGTCTTCTACTTGGCTGATGTATTTCAGTAGTATATAGAATTTATATTATTAAAAAAAACTCCTTACATATTTATTTTGTTTGTTATTGTTTTTTATTACATTCTTGTTCACGTGTCCTCAAATTAGGGACTAGTCGAATTAAGCTGAAACGTAAAAACTGGTGCGTTAAATTGAATAGATACATATACCGATGTAATTTAAAAAAGAGCACAAGTGAGTTGAGTAAATAATGTTGAAAATAGTGAATCTAGCGAAAGCCAAGGCTGAATAGTTCTCTCTTACTTTATTCTTAGAAACAAAAATATTTTTTTTTTACTAAATACATATATCACATAATTTTACGTACAATAAACTACTTAAATACAATAAACTTGCTTATTTTGATTATTCTTAAATATTTTTTTCTTCATTATATTGCTTATTAAAATGTCCCAAAATGTAGGACAAAAAAAATCGAATTTTAGGTTCAAATAGCACATATATTTAGTAACTAAACCAACAACATACAACTATTGCAAATTATTTGATGAAGAAACTCAGGCTGCTGAATATTGTCCCAACTGTCACAATTTTAAAGTAAACTAGTATTATATTTTTGTCTTCAGTAAAATTAAATAACTAAAAAACTTAGCAATTTCGAGTATTTTTATTTGTTTATTTAAAAAATTTATTGATTATTATAATGTCCCAATATATATTTGACACTTGAACATTGAATTTTCAAATACAATTTATGTATAGTTAGCCAAGAAAATACGATTATTACAAGTTATTTTAAATCTGATTATTTAAAGTAACTTTGAACTCTTAAAACGATTTTAAATAGCTACAAATGGTTTTATTAGTTTTTCAAAACGTTAGGACAAGCTTATTGCCAAGACATGTCAATTACCTATAATAAATAATAATTTTGTATGCTATTTTTTTAATGACTTCTTTGTAAATTGAAGAGCAGCAATTAAAATGCGTCAAACATTTTTTCGTAACATTCCTAAAGCAGTGTTCAGTTGTGAGACACTTAATTAATCATTAACTTGAACGACCTATCTCGAAGTGTCATTAGTAAAACAATTTCTGTTTTAGTCAGATTAGATAGCCTATTTCATAACTCTCAGAATATTCAAAAGTCATTTGTATAATTTGAACAATATTTGTTTTCTTTTTAAATGGTGAGGAACAATAAATGAATGCGTGTAGACTTGGTTAGTTAATTTGAAATTTGTATGCTCTTCTTTTGTGAAATTATTTAAATGGTTTTGTGACAACTTTATTTTGTCATAAATTGTGATTACATGTGTTTCCCATACATTTGCTACTATATGAGATAATTTAAACAAACACTTGAAGTTCAAGGCTGAACAAGGCATTTCTCAACAAAGCACTAAAAAAATAAACTATAAAAAAATCTAATAAAAACAGGTTCGAGAATGAAGTGCCTCGGTCACAATAGCTAACATGATATACGTGGTTGCCAATTGAGTAGAAATCGAGCAAACTTGATAGATTTTCAAATTACAACTAAGCTTAAAATAATTTACAAATAAAAAATGTGTAAGAAATATTGGCAAGCTTCATAATTTAATGGATTATTTAAAAGGTCCGTAATTTTAATTATTTTAAAAAATAAACTTACATAATATCGGTTGGAAAAATGAATTATTTGTTTATAAAATTGGACTGATAAATTTAATACTTGCTTAAGTCTTTTCTGAATTATATTTTAAATCATTAAATTGTTTTTTACTTTACAAATTTAATAAATATAAAAACAATAAAATAAAAAAGTTAGACTCTTCTACTACTCAAATTGGTAACCGTCAATTTGTAATTTATTTGAATAAGTTGTTTTAAGCTGAAAATAAGTTTAGTCGGTTTCCAAACTTTTTTTATTTTGTAGAACCCAAACAATATTTATTTTGGATTAATATGCTAATTTGTCCAATTGTACATTCTAGCTCTAAAAATCGAGACGTATTCTTCCATGATTGATTGGTATTTTATTTTAAAATCCCATCTCAAGCCTTTAAAGTATTTTTTCTATTCGAATTATTTGGCAAGGTTTGGTGGAATAAATGATTGCTTATGTAGATTGTCAAATTGGTGAATTGTCGTTATTAGTACAGTTATATTTTTTTTAGATTAAGGTTTTTATTATTTTTAATATAATTTGGCTTAAAAGAAACTTATTTTTAAATTTAATCATATTGGCTCAAAAATAGGGGCCCAACATTCTTCTTCTGACTTTATAAATGGTATTTTGTTACAATATCATATATGTAAGTGTTTAATTATTTTTTTCGAATTGGTCATCAGTGATGGTTCGATCGTCACCTGTCACTAGCCTCCAGTTGTTGCTGGAGAATTTGTTGAACTTCCGAGCTTGGTTGGTCTTGGTCTTAAATATTCCCGATTATTTTTCAAGAGAGTTGTGGAAAATATTGATCCATAGGTAGAGATGCTGAGCCAAATGGGGCCCGTTTATGAGTTGTTTATACACAATCACCTTGGTCTTTTAACTTAGCCCATTTTGTTTCCCAAGTAGCGGATAAACCAAAGGAAGGGAAAAGTCGGCTCTCTTCAACATCAAGTCTGCGTGTTTCTTGAATTCCATCTTATTTGTGAGGTTAATTCCCAGGTACTTCGTTGAAGATTTCACTGCTACCTCTGCGCTGTCGACCTGCTTGATTTTGGTGTTGTTGCATTGCGTTGCTGGTGGTCGGAAGCAGATCAGTTCGGTCTTGTCACTATTGATCTTTAGTGCCCATTTGAGATAGTACTCTTATATGTTTTTAATGTGCTCCTGCACTCTCCTAGCAGCAATTTCTGGTGAAAAAGAGGATGCATAAGTGAGGGAGTCGTCTGCGTAAAGCTTAGTCTTTCTTCGCGGTATGTTGGCTGGTTGATGTAGATGTTGAACAGCAGGGGTCCTAGTTTGGTTCCTTGTGGTTCTCCAGCGCTGATTCCTTTCGTGGATTAATTCTGTTTTGCTACCTGAATATAAAACAGTCTGTGGGCTGCCAATGTATTTTGAAAGTCCAAGTTCTAACAATTTGAATATTAATCTGTTAATCCAAACGCTGTAAAGCCTTTTCAGTGTCCAGTAATCATGTTATGGTCGTTTCCTTTTTGTTGAGTCCTGGTGTAAAATCACAGTGGACTTTCAGCAGTGGATGAATTGTGAAATGCTTATTCCGAAAACTGTACAGGAAATCCCGTACGACATATCTGTATCTGCAAAATACGTTCAACTTTTTTTCAGAATTAGTGCTTCAATTGCGAGAAGCGAGTTTGGCTGATATCGTTCAACATTTGAGTGGTTTGTCTTCTTCAGGAAGGGTACAACTTTTGCCATTTTCAATCCGCAGGAAAATAGGTATTGTTCAGCAATTGTTGAAGATTATGGTCAAAAGGAGAACTGTCAGATTTGGTAGCTTTTTAAGCACGTAGTTAGATATCCTGTCTCTTCCTGGTGACTGAGTTTCCGTCGATGATTATGTTGGCCACTTCAGGAGAAGTAAACACATCAGTCAGAAGCGGTTCTGTTGAAGGGTTTTCTACATTAAATGAGGCAAGCATGTCGGTGATAGCTCTTATCCCTTCAAAGCGGGTTTTCACTTTTTCGATCAAGCCAGGAAGGTGTATGGGAGGACTGTCTTTAAGACTACTTACTAATGCTTCAGATTTCTCAGCAGGAGAGGATGAATTTTCTTCGCCGTGCAGGATGGTTTCTGGTATAGAGTTTACTCTTCCAACTATCCAATAGATTTCGTTGAAGGTGTCAGGGCCAGGTTTAATGTCCTTGAGTATCGAGTTAGTACAGAGAGGCTTTCCAATGAATATAGATGAGAGGTTACTTTTGTTTACTTGTGTACTAAACTGAAGAATTTATTTCCGCATAATCTATAAAATCTCGTTAGTTCTTATAACACATAATATTTAGATATTTTTTAAAATACTGAATTCACTGACTTCAAACTAAAATTGCTTTTCATCATGAATTTTTATATAGCCTTAAAATTCTTTGGTGTCATTTGTACACACATTTTTCAAGGTATTATTAGGGTACTGATTTTTCAATGAAACATTTAAGTTAAATTATATCGACATGCTCTATATTTTCAAAAGGGTTTCAGTAATATTTATTTATTATATTGAAAATTTTATATTCATCATTCCCATAAAAGGGCAATAACTTTCAGGATTAAAAATAACTTAAAAGCGTTCTATGCCTCGATTAGGTCAACGTAGATTTATCCGTCCGATAAAAATCTAAGATATTTTTATAAGCTCTTGATTCTTCATCCTTATGTTAAATTACACAATTGTTCACTAAGTTTCATGAGGGTGCGAACAATATTATGTCCAATTGTACCTGTAAATGTAATAGCCTGAACGTGATTCTATTATTGAGGGCTTTGCTCTCGAATAAAAATGTATATCTATTTATTTTTTCAATTACCAATCTTAAAATAAACACGTTTCACAATAAAACTCTTACAGTTTGTAACGTATACATTAAGCTTACTTTTGCTTTAATTTAAATTTAAAATTCGCACCTAATTTTGTTTTTTAAATTTTTTTCTTATAAATGAGTATGATAAATGAGGTTTTTTTTTGTGTGTCAAGTTCACAATTTTTTTCTTGGGTGTAAATAATGTTAAATATAGGTGCGTTAACATCATAAAGATGACTTTACTATATAAGGTGTTAAAGGGTGAGTCAGTTTGAAGTCGTTATTAATTGTTCTGTATACTATGATGACGTATCAAATATATAGAAAATAGAACCTACATAAATATGCATATTTATGCTAAAATAGAATACAATTATTTATTTATACCCTTTATTTCACCACAAAGACAAATTATGAAATTCATGGATAGAGATTTCACTTAATTTCGATTCCCACATCTTTTATTGACATAAGTCACTCTAATGGTAGATAGGTGATATGCGATGCTCAATTAGTAGGTTTTAACGTTACACAAATTTTGTCTAAATTACAAAGTAGGTATGTTCAAAATTTCAGGCTGAACAGTTTGTTTTTATAAAACTTCAATCTTTTACTTGATTTTTGAATATATATTAAGTTAACGTACGAATGCAACCAATATTTTTTTCAAAAGTACATTGGACCCAAATATGCAACGAAAGACGATCTCATCATAAAACACTGAATTCAATTCGGTGAGATTACCAAATGGAAGTGTATAATCAAAATGTTAAGAACTTCCTTGAAATGCTGCAGAAAATACAAAACGGATATACGAATAAAAATATTGAATCTGAAGGACACTACACTTTTACTGGAAAGCAAGATAACGATTTAGTAACAAAATTCGAAGTATTTAAGAACTTTTCCTATAACATGCTTATTACTGTGGAATTGTCAAATGAAATTGCACCTAAACAAGAACCTCCAACTTTTACCAAACCAAATGAAATGCCGATCTTATGAATTTAACTAAGTTACCCGAGGCATCTGCGATCCATTCCAACCAACTTATTTCTTGTACTAGGAACTCTTCTTCAAAAACAGTTTGAAATAAGTGTAAGAAGTTCAGCAGGCACCATATGAGGTTGGTTTCGTATACCAAAGGAAGATACAAGATACAAATGTGTTCTTAAAAAAGAAAAGAGAATTCGAAAACAATCAACCTGAAACACTTGGCCAAACAAACAAACTGGAAAGAATTTTGAAAAATGGCCAAAGCAATTAATGAGTCCAACTTTATGATAGGAACAGAAGTAGCTGAAGTTCTCTTCATCCATTTCTACTTTATGGAAAATCCAATCTCCAGTTTTCATATGCTGTACCACTTTTTATTAATGTAATCCTAGGATGTGTCCACACCAAAGAAACATTTCAGAAATATTCTAGAAACATTTCAGAAACAGAGAATTATTTCTGAAAAGTTTCTGAAATGTTTCTCTGATTTCCATTCTGAATGGAAAACTTTCTTTGTTTCCCAAACATTTTCAAAGGTAGATAGTAAGTGAGTAGTTGTTCACCTAAAAATATAAATGTCGTGAAAAGTGTGGAGCAACGGGATGTTATCCAATTATTCAAAATCTATGAAACGAAAAAAGTTTTGTGAGATCCACTTGACGAAATTAAAAAAAAAAAATAAATAAATAAAAAAAGCCGATGATTTGTCTGAAATTACCAAAATTATAAATTGTGAAAAAAGTTGAGGTAGAAAAAAAATCATGCGCTTAAAGTACAACACAGGCGATCAAAAAATTACAGACTACTCAATCTGGTAGTTGGTAAATGGGACACAAAGAAACATTTCAGAAATGTTTCTCAAATTGTCTCAAATGTTTCTGTAATGTTTCTGAACTATTTTTTTAAACGAATGGGAAACATTTCAGAAACGTTTTTTAAACAATGTTTTCTTGGTGTGGACGCACCTCTAGACGTCAAAATAAATTTAGGAAGTGATATACAACCTGTAATCTTTAAATCGAAGAACGGGTACTAAGATTTTTCTACAGTGGGCCACATTTTTCCTCTAATAGTTATTGCCAGAGCATATAAAGCAGGTGTTTTTCGTCAGCTTTTTTGATAAAGCTATTTAACCTTCCAATAAATGAAGACCAAAATGGGTATTCCTAAAATTTTCACCAGCACTCTTAAGTCCCACGCAGGCTACATTGTTAAAGTATTGTCTCATCAGAACGATTGCCCTTTACAAAACGAAGAATGGAGGATGTTGAAGTGGAAAATTAAAGAACAAGCTTGTGGAGAATTTATTACAACTTAAACAATAATCTAAAGGAGCAGTTTTACCGCATAATTCAAGTGCACCATATGTATGGGGTGCGAGTTACTGAGAGATATCTTTAATGTTTAAAGCCGGATGCGAACTCCTAGGGGCCAACAGGTGTCCGTACAGTGGACACTTACTCTTGTACATTTTAAAAGATTACTAAATAATAGAAATAAACTCTGAAAATGTCAGTTAAATCGATTCAGTTGTTCTTAGACCATAAATTCTATAATGTGTGTCTGGGTGCACACAATATGATTCTTCCAATTTTTATTACAGCCCATTTAGAACTTTTACTATTTTGTTTCGAAAACTACTCAACGATTTTTATTAAATATATACATGTTATATACAAAGCAGTTTAAAGTTTAAATAAAACTCCATTATCAAGTTCAAGCGATCCATTCGTCCATTTTGTTTAATAGTAGAAAAATGAAAAGGTGGGCAATTTAGGAAGGGAATTCTGAAAATTTGCTTGTTATGTCTTACACTTCGACAACAAAATTAATTTTTGAATTTCAAATGAATTTATTAACGAAACAAATCATCAATTATTTTGATATCTTGTGTCATTAACAGATAATGTGTTCTTAATATGTAGGTAATGTGTAGCAAATAAGGAAAATCATTTTCAAATTTATTCTAAATCCTTTGAACATCAGAAGCCATTCCTTAATGTCCCCATAAATACCAAGTAGAATCCTCTTCATTATTTTTTAAATTTGTCCTTACAAAGACACTACTTAGGTTATAAGTATTATTAAAGGCCCTTGTGACTTTAGCTCTCTAGAAAATTTTTAGTTCAAAATTCCATTATTCAGACATTTTTTAAGCACAAATAATTCCTTTCGATTGAAATTTTAAATAAAAATATAAAATAACGCAGCACCCATATGAATTTCCAATCAATGTTAGACCCTTGAATTCTTCAACGTCAAGGTATTTACGTATTCAACTTGCTCACTTGAGAATGAAAAATGTAAGTCAGACTTTTCGACATGTGATCATTTTCGAGTGCGGGGTGAATTATGTTCCTATTTTTAGAAAAAAAGAAAAACGAAAAGCAAATCACCCTGCCATAAGAATTCTTTTGTCAAAAGTTGAAAAGTTCAAGGCTAAGCAAAAGCAACTCAATTATAAACAGCAGCACCAAAGCGAATTGAATAAAAACTCGAAATAAAAAAATACAATCTGATAAACATTCTGATTTTGTGCTCAAGAATTTCTTCTATTGTATTTTCGTCGATTAAAATGTTAAAAACAAAACGAGAAAAAAGAAGAAAACATTTAACATAAAAGAAGAAGTCGTAGAAAAATCTCACTTAAAATAGCAACACAAAATAATCAACGACGAAAGCTTCAGGATACTATGTAATTGGATTTAGAATAAGTAGGTATATAGCCCTCTGGCCTCTGGGCGATGCCATTTCAGTAGACCTCGTTCCAACGCTCTTCGAATGTTCTTTTTAAAGAAGTTTTAGCAAATTCTTTCATTTATTTTGTGCAATGATATTGAGGCTTTAAGAAGGAGGGTTCAGTAGTGCCGACCCGAGAAGGTTATGCAATTATGTCGGTGGGAAATATTGATTAAAGTTTACCCTCTGCTGTCGATAAAAGACCAAGAAACATAATTGTGTTTTATTTAAAATCTTATTTCAAGGGTCAAACCATGAAAATGTAATCTTTTTGTTTTTAATTTCAAGAACTTCGACCAGAAAACCAAAAATAAAAAATATCTTCAATCAAGAATTTCAATGAAAACAATCAATTTGATTACAAGTGATTTGATGTGGTTTTACAGACGCCTTGGTGAGAGGTCAACAAATTAATGCTATTATTATGCATGTGTAATTGTGGTTAGGTACTAGAAATTAACAACATTATTAAGTAAAAATAGTTTAAAATGTTCAAATAAAAATGCAGACATGCAGAATGCTGACATGTACAATATACAAAATGTAATTTTTTGGGCACACTTTAGCGTGGGAATATTTGCCATTCCAAAAAATAATGTAAAGCTATGAACTGATTGCTGTTATATCTCATTGCCTTTAGTTCACAATAGCAAATTAGTTTACTTACTTATTTACTTAGGTGGCGCTACAGTTCGGGGCGAACCTGGGCCTCAACCAATATGCCTTCCCAGCTAGCTCCTCCAGTTACGTACTCCAAGTTTGTTGAGGTCATCTTCCACTTGAGCGCGCCACCTCAGGCTAGGTTTTCCTTGACTGCGTCTTCCCTCTGGGTTGGAATCGAAGATCCTGCGAGCCGGAGCATTGTTGTCCATACGCTTTATATGACCTATCCATCTTAAACGTGATATACGTATTTTTTTGTACCAGGACGATGTGGTCTATTTGGGTCTTTCACAATCACCGTAGTATACGTCACAGTTTTTCATCTTCTTTTGCCCGGCCCATCCCATCGCACTTCCTGGATGGCAGTAGTTCCTGCTCTGTAGCAGTCTAGGGCCTCCGCTAGTTGTTCGGCTGCACGTGCTCTGTAAAGAGTTCTAACATTCCACGTGCAGATCCGAAGGTCGTTGTCCTTAATGCATTTTGCCGGGTCGTCAACAATTAATCCGTCCTTTTCCGAGGCTATTGGTCGCTTCGCAACTTATCTTTTTTACATGGCGGGGTTGTTAACCCCACGCACAACCCCCAACCAGGTCCTTTGTTGGACTCCTTGGACGAAAGGAGCCGGAAAGTCCGAAGTCAGTAACCCGCTTCAGGGATATGAGCGCTGCCGTTGGCCCATTAAGGGCTCATCCGCCACCATCTCTATTTCAATGCTCTGACTTGCATTGAATTGTCCCAATGACCTTATCTCCAAAGCCGCCGTTGGTCCAATTATTTGGGCTCATCCGCCGTACTTCCTCTTTCTGAGGAGCTCATGCAAGACTTCTGCGAGTCAATCAGAAGAGTCATTAAAACAGAGCATTATAGTGTTGCTTTCTTTTCTGTGTTCAACACTCGCGCTTATAAGTTTAGCAGAAATGTCCGGATGGACAAGCCAGTACCCGGTGGTTACCGCAAGCACAATTGATGTGTACGAGATAGTTACAACACTGGGCATCGCCTGGTTGACGCCGATCAGGGCCTGACCTATTCATACACACCCAACCAGCAAATTAGTTTAGAATGCAAAATTGTCAGTTCACACAGCTGACACATTTTTTCACAAGCCCGCTAATGCTTTTCCTGGTCACGTTGTCAACTTGAAAATGTTAAATACACACGGCTTATAGATGTTTTGTTTTCGGACAATTTGTCGATTGGTTCGCATGAATTGACAGACAATTTTAAACTGCTTTGTATTGTTGCAAAATATAAGTGAAATGCACGACTGGGTCAGACGTTCTTACATCATTTGCAAGTGTTTTACTTGCACTATAGGTATTAGGTACTATAGGGCAAGTTTCGCATTTGAAAGAAAATCGAACTCGAGATTTTAATCAAACTTTGCATTACGATGATAGAGAACATCAAAAAGTGGGTCCCGCAAATCGTCTGTTTGTCTATCTGTATGTCTGCTTGGCTGTTTGTCTGATGCCTGTTTGTTAAGCGGTCTGCCTGTCTGTCTGTAGATCGACCTACACGGCCGACGGTATTTCTTTCAAACTTGGTACTTAAGTGTTTTAGGTGATTGTCTCAACTATATATTTGAATCGATTTTTTAGCCCCAAAACTCACCGTACCTGACTTTAATTTTAAAGACTCACTTAATTATCTCAAAAACGGATCCTACGATTTTAATACAAAAAATCTGTGCAATACTATAGGTATAGTCTACATTTTGTTTAAAAATTTGTTTACATACATATTTTGTTATTAACGTACCTTCCATACAACCATTTTTTTTATTTTGGGCTTTTTCATAATCGTCTCAACGGATTTCGATCAAAACTTTTATATCGGACGTCCTTCTAATTATAACTAATACTGGATACCAACATTTTCGAAAAACTTTTTTGAATTTTTGAAAAAAAAAATCAGTTGGAAAACGGGATGATTTTTTTCGATATTATATTTTCAAGCTTATATTAATTAATACATACAATTTTCATACCAATTTTTTTTTAAATTAAAGAAATTTTGTATATACAAAATTTAGTAAAAAAACAACTTTAAAAATATATTTAGGCCTTTCTACTAAAAATCTTGTGCATACGAGTGATCGAGCATAAAACTAGTGCCGTGCAATTCAGGTTGCATTTAAAAGACCTTAGGTCTTACAGGCATATAGTTAAATTAAAAAAAAAAAGAAAAAAAAAGCAAGTACTGCGATCCAGTCGTGCATTTTTTTATTTTCGTATTTGAATATGTATTATATTTTATTATAATTTGAAGGGCATCCTTTTATCGAAATCTGTAGAGCCATCAGTGAGAAAGTCGAAAGTAAAAAAATTGATTTTATTACAGATACCCTTAATAACATTTTATTTTAACATTTTTTTTCACCAAATGTACACCACTTATCACTTCGCGTTCTCCATCACAAGCTAGAATAATTGTTCGCTGGTGAATAAATTGCCACATATTGTTAAATTTCCAATGAGTCTCGCAAAGGTCCCAAATATCTGACAATAGTAAAATATTTTGTGTTGCAACTTGTCAGATGACTTACCGCACGTATATGATCTTCCTACCAAACTTGATTTAATGTGGTCATAAAAAGTGCTATCAAGGAAGCCATTTTGTTATTTGTGGAAGTGGAAACTGTTTTTTTTTTTTTTTTTATAATCTACACGCGCTCAAGGGATTATGAATACCCTTTAAATGTTTCAACACAGCGCGAGCGTGAGGGTGAGGTTAAGAAGGAGAAAGAATGATAGGAAAGATGTGTGGCGCGATATTCGGAGACTGTAGATGGTTGTTGTCTCAGATTTTATCTCCAGGGATGGCGGCTGAACTAATGCGGAGAAATTTCCGTGTCTTATTTATCGATGTCCCTTATAATTCGCATTAATTTTTTTATTCTTCGTCATATTTTATCGGTATACTAGTTATACTCAATCACATGTTGTTAGTTCTATGCCTAAACAGCATGTAATGAGTAAGCCGGCAACTCGTATGACATTTATTTTATAATTGGCTTTTAATGGAAAAATAAGAAGACATAGACTACGACAGGGATCGAACCTGTGACCATGAGTGGAAACTGTGCCGGGGAAATTGAAAAGCTATAGAGCAACAGACTCTATATCCAGGTCCACAACAGCGTATCTTATTGACATTCCAGAAGACGCTAGCCGGTACGATCAACAAATATAACTTCAACTAAAATTCTACAACGGAGTTAAGCTGCAAAAAGTTGTTAGAAGAATTGTTAAACTGCTATCAAGTGGCAATAATATTTGGGCCACTATTAAAATTTTTTAGAAAGAAATATCGAAATAAATTACCAAAATATTGTCATCATGAAAGCAAGCCGATCAAGCGTCGCTTTAAAAGCACTAAATCCTATGAAATTAGCTTAAAACTTATATGGAAGGGCTTAAGTAGGTTAAATGAACTTTGCAAGATTGCTAAAAAAAAAAATACCCGCACACTTTATTGGAGTAGCATGTGTACGAATGAAGACGCAGACTCCCTAGCAAAAATATTAGCAATAATGCTTTTAAAGCACTAAAACACGAGTCTGAACCCTGGTGTGGTAAATGTAAAAACTTTATCAAAAACCCAATCAAAACAGAAGAGGAGTCCACAAGATCCACTAATCTGGAAAGAAGTCCCAAACCTCAGACAGGCCAAACTGTTACTTGGGAATAAGAATCAAGAACTTCCCTTATAAGACGGGAAAAATCATTAATCTCTAAACACTTATCTAAAAGTCACAATTCTAACACCCCAAAATTAAGGATCTTGAATAATTGCGCATAATTTGACAAACTTGGAATTCTTATATTATGGAAAAGACCATTAATTATACTTGATGATGCAGACATTTTGAAAATATCATCAAGACGCGTTACTCCAATAATTTATTGAACCCCTGAAATTTAACAAAAAAAAAACTGTAGTACCTTGGCAAAACTCATACCTAGTGATCTCGACTAAAAGTAGCAAAAACAACTTAATTTGTAGTTACCTACCTATACAATTATATTTTTTTTAAAGCCGTCCCTAAGCTTGAAAAGGTTCTAATTGAATTACCCCACACAAACTTCCAACTCTCTGAAAAAATCATCAAACTTTTCCAAGACTTGTGTTTATGACACGTGCAATTGCCACGTAAGACGTAATACCTAAGGTTAATTTTTCCACATCGTCTTCTCTTTCCTCTCTCATATCATGTTCGGTAGGATATGTGCAAGTTGCATCAAAATTGCCTTTTATAAAAAAAAACCCTATAACCATATTCGTCTTGCTCGTAGCCAATAAAACCATTTTCTTAAAGTTCACCCAACCAAAATGGGCGTGTTTTCTCCACCGTTTGACTTCATACGCTATCTTACGTACCTAAAAAACCGGAAATAAACAACTTGAAAAACTAACTTAATAGGTATACACACTCCTGTAAATTAGGAACACAACAACAACGTAGCACCAACATACTATAAAAATTATATGGAAAATAAAATTGCTGAAGAAAACGAAGGGTTAACTTTAACTATAGCAAACAAATCTTCTCTTCTGCACACATAAATCATCCCAATCTTAAAGCATTGCCTCATCTCATCCACCTCTCTCTCACTCAAGTGCATATAGCTTAGACGTATATCCTTGAACACAATCAACAGAAAGCCAAAAGAGTGATCTAATTACGAAAACAAGAACGAACGAACAACGAAAAAAAAGGATACCTTACGTGAGTTCGTTAAAAAAAATTAAAGTATACGCACACACAAAACAACATATCCTTTTATTAGCGAATGAATTATTGCTTATTATTTGTTAATAAGCCAGGATGTTCCTTGAAAATAAGGGAGAATACTAACCTCTGGAAATCATTTTCAAGTGCACGTTAAACGTTAAAGAACAACTTCAAAGAAACAAACAATATCATTCCTTTTAAATACATAGACAAATACCTCAAAAAAAATTATATATATATATATATATCGCTAAAGGGTAACCAAGGATAAGACCAGAATATTTTTTGTCTTCAAAAATACAACCATCCTTTTTTTATTACGATTTAATAGTTGTGAAATTGTACATGAGAAGGACTCTGAAATCAGATGTATTGTATATCTTTCAAAGGACTCTCTTCCTCTGAAGAACCAAAAAGAATCCTTATTTAAAACTTCGCTGTCGTGCTTTTTCTGCCGCACAACCCCTTTAAGATACAAATCTAGCAAATAGCACCAGACTTTTTTTTAAATTTAAATTCGCATATGAATAGTTTTTTTTTTTTTTTTTTTTTTTTTTTGTCTTTTCGCAATATTTCACGGATGTAAGGAGCGGATTTATGCAGAACAATAAGAGAAATAATTTTTCGCTGTGAAATTCTGCTGGTCAAAGGATATTATTTGTTCTAGATATTTTTTTTTTTTTTTTTTGGCAAATTGGAATTTTATTTATGGTGCTTGTTTTGTTTGTTTGTCTGCCTGAATGTCCTTTTTTGCGTTTTTGGTGGGGATTTATGAATTTTTGTTAATAAGTGATAATAGGGAACAAATTTAGGCAGAAAAACCGGGCAAAAAATCAGTCACACTTGAGTGATTCTTTTTAGGACGACATCAGGATGTTGGTCGAGGATTCGTATGTGGTAGATTTATGCCTGGGAGTGATAGTGATCTTCTTAGTTTTAAATAAATTATATTTAATTTGCATCTGTCCAGTAGGATATTTCCCCTCATTTTTATTATTATTTTTTTTATGGTGGTAGTGTTTGCTAATAAGCCTTAAATATCAATAACACATTAAAAAATATTCAATAAAAAAAAAACGTTACTAACCCCCTAAATATACATAACATACTTGTATACCATGTCAACATATGAGATCTTAAACCGTGAACAGAGAGTCCTTATTTTATTAGTCAAATTGTCCAACCGTAACAGTTCGATTTATGGACGATATGTATAGGTATAGAAACATCCGCCTTGTGGCTTTTGGTCTACATCGAATTACCCTCATTCCCGGCATACGCATACCTATCTAAATTGAATTAGGTAATTTTTGGATAATATTTGCATCCGCGTGAACTTCAAGGATCGTCTTTAATTTTTCCCTTGTTTTTGAGAATTTATGGGAAAACTGTCATGCTATGCCATACTGTGTTGCACTTTCAGTATTTTCTCTCGTTTTTTTTCGGCATATTTGAATTTTCTTTTGGCTCATTAGCTTACAATTATGTGTGTTGCCCTTTTCTTATGCGTGTTCTTTTCAAGAAAGGTTTTAAGGCACATTGGAATTGTTTGGTTTTTTGTTTTCTTTATGCCAAGGCATATATCTTGAGGAATGAATATGATATGAATGGCAGATGATTAGGGCATAATTGTTTGTTTTGGTCTTACAGATGGGTTCTTCTTTTCTTCTTTTTTTTTGTACCAAAGTCAAATAAATGTTTGCACCAATCGATATAATTTTTTTTTGCCTTGTTTGGAAAGGGTACAGAATCAGAGATTTTGTAATATATTTGATAAAAAAAAAACGATTTCATTTTGGTACCAAAACAAACTGAATCATACCAGCCCTAACCTAAATTCTCAGAAATTTAATAGAAATTCGTGCCATTTTGTATGAAAAAAGAATTCCTAAAATAATAATGCTTGCCGCCATCTTGTGTTTTATCCTTCCTTATAAACCGTAGATATTCCGATATTAGTTGCAAAATATACATTTTGCTATTTGAAGATTTATCATTCTTTACGTGGCAATAGCGCAGTGATTATTAATGGGCAGCATTATCTTCTATACCTCCCAGTTTAACTGGATGTCACCAGTGGGATATAATGAGTTCATCAACACCTAATTCTCAATCTGCTGTGTCAAAAAAAAAATTTCCAATCTTTCTACCTAGTGCCGTGAAATTTTGTTGCATTTAACAATACCTTAGGACTTACAGACATATAAGTATAAGTTTAAATTATTATTATTTTTTCGACTTTTTTGTTGAATCTTTTCCGTGTTTTGGTAAAATTTTTGGAATAGAAGAGCTTCTTAGCATTTACTCTATCCCTCTTAAGATCTTCCAACGTCATAGAACATTTGATGTGGTTTCTGTTAATCGCTCTAATAATTGATTTAAGCTAAGAGTAAGATCCAATAAGACGTCGAATAAATTAATTCACAAAAAAAAACGAAAAAAAAGATATCCACGTTGGGCGCCAGTTAAGTACAATAGGTCGATGAAATTTCATGTTTGTTCTGTTTTAGTATTTTCCAATTGCGCATAGAATTTTTTAAAAGTAAATTATTTGACTTCAACAAAATTAAAAAATTCAACAAAATTAAAAAAATTCATAAATTCTTAAGAAGTTGCCCTGCGCTTTTTGATGATTTAAATATCAATAAATACAATCAGAGTATTAAACTATTTATAATAAAATCTAAGATGGAATACAACGCCTGCTTATGACCCCAAGTGTTGTTTAATGCTTTGAATTGTTCTGTTATAATATGCACGTTGGGCGCCATTTTTGTAAATAAACATAAGAAAATAATTCTCGTATTTTGGGTAATCCGATGTAATAATTTTATTCACATGCATTAAGCATAATTATTTTTAAGAAACTACCATTTCTGACCTAACCCCGATATACATTTACACATTTTGGTAATTAATCTGAACTAAAAATGAAGCAAACAAATTTCAAATAAATTTAAACAAAGACTATTTTACTATTATCTTTCTTTCATTTTATACTCAAACTGTTTTATGTCATGGAAGTTAAGAAATAGTGTCGTAAAAACACAATGAATTATTAACAAACAGCCACCATCATTGGGTGCAATGTGCAAACATTCAAAAATTGACTGCTTATTGAATGTTTGATAATCAACCAAATTATGAAAATTAACAATAACCTCTCGTAGGTACTGCAATTAAATAATTACAAAAAAAAAAACTGAAATAAGAAAACAAAACACGCTTGACCATGAGACTTGCGTGCTACAGGAAACACTTTATGTCTGGATAAACTGAAGGTCGTCTGGTGCAAGAGCCAAGAAATATATATATTTTTTTTATTTTCAGTCTGCCAGTGCAAAAACAATCTTTCTCTAAATCCAATTTAAAATTAAGTTCTGTCAATCAAATGCGATTATGTGTGCATTTCATTTTGAAGGGTTTCCCCCTCTCAGTTTATCATATCGATTCGAAAAACTAAGAATTACTTGCAGCCATTTTTGTTATCAACTTCCGCCATAACATTTTGCCAAGTTAGCAGCTTGGGACACAACAGCGCTTTACTATATCAAAGTTCCGGTGAGCTGACTGTGTGACTGATTGTGAAAATGAATGATTAATGATTATGGAAATGATTTAATTTATTTGAAAATGAAAAATTATTCAATATGCTGCGACAACGAGCATAATTTTCTTAGTTTTAGTGAATTTAATTAAGCGTAACATTTGAAGTATTTCAACAGAACTTTCAAGGTTATCGATTCTTTATTTTTATTTGAGAAAAAATTGCGTGTTTAAGGGCATAATTACCAAAAAAATCAATATTAGTTTTTTTTTCAGTTTTACGTAAAGCTGACATAAAATCGAAGATAATAAGGTGCGTAAAACTGAAACACAAAAAAAAGAAGAAGAAGCATAGACTGCGTGTGACGATAGCATAACATTTTTATTTCCACATGAGTGGTTCTTGTGTTTTGATCGTTATTTTTTATTTGTGATATAAATTTTATTTGATTCCGAGGTACCTACATATATACTTATGTATTACTTATGTATGTATATGATGACATGGGAAATCGAAAATATAAAGTCATGTCAGTCAATGATGTTTTGGGTTCAGTGATGTCAGGCCATATTCTTGAAGTTAGATAAAATTTATATTTATTTTTAAAAGTTAAGCATTGGTAAATTGAAAAAAATTTACAAGAATTGTTATACAAGAGTGATACTAAGTTGCCATATTTTCTGCCATTTTGCAGCCTTTATTTTTTATGTCATAAATATAAATGTAAATGGCAAAAATTATGACAGCATAGAGGAGTGTCAAATTATTAGGAAGGCTGTCAAACTAATAAAATTCTAAATTACATTTTTGTAAGAAATCAATTTGTTGGGCATTTATTCAAATAGTTTATGTTGACGTTTTTGTTTGTGTATTCATAAGTCGACTTATATTATTTATTTCTCCAGCTAAGCATGATAATTCCACACATTAGAAAAAAGGCCAAAGAGACAAAATATGTCCTTGGCTTGGACGATTAGAATCAGTCTATTAGTATTTTGGTTTAAATGTTTTAAATGAAGTTGTGCTAATAACCATTGCAACATTACTGGAAGTATTTTTTTTTTCATAATTAGTAGTCTGACAAAGTCTTTTGAATATTTACGAAAAAAACAACAAAATATTAAAAAAAAAAAGACTTGAGGAAACAGTTTTTTTCGAAAGCTATTCTTACCAGTACAATTCTACAAATTTGGCTTTTTATTTTATGAATGAGTTAATCATATATTTTACCTCTTCAAAAAGCCATTGATATCTTATTGTTAGTCTGCTAAAATCAACACAGATATTTGGATATTTTTTGTCGATTTGACAGAAATATTTTATTATCTTAATAAAAATGGGTGGCAATGGCGCAGTGGATATAGTGCGTGACTGCTAACTTAGACGTATGGGTTCGATCCCCATGCTAGGCATTATTCGTTTCTATACCTCCAATTTTAATTGGATGGCTCCTGTGGGTAGTAAAAGTCTAATTCTCTCTGTGCCAACAAAAAATTCTTTTTATTCCTTCTAATTAGTGCCGTGTAATTCAGGTTGCATTTAAAAGACCTTAGGTCTTACAGGCATATAGTTAAAATTATTGTTAAAACAAAGTTGATATTTCTTTCAATATTAAGTAGTTAGTCGGTTTGTGGTAAGCAAATGAACGTTTTATCCGAATTTAACTCGATAAGGCCAAAAATCTATTTTCGTCACTATATGTTTGTGCACTGTAAACGAACATTTGAAACTGGAACTTGGTTCACATTTAGGGCCTGGTATTTATATTCACGCGATTTCCTGAATTGGAATTTTTGATCATTTCAAATTTTCTCGCAAAAGCTTTAAAAAATTTGGCTTAAACTTAAAACTCAAGTTCTTGCCACACAAAAAATTAATAACCAATATTTTTTGAGAAAACTGTGGTATTTTTCGTATATGTTTCTATCTCGCTAAAATATCGACTACTTTTGTTTTGATATTGTATTTTAAAATTTTGAAGAAAAGCAATTGCATGCAGGCGATTCAACGACTTTCGACAGCAAAAATAGAACTGTCACATCTATACCAAAACCTTTGGTATGCAATCTTTTGAAGTAAGATAAAATGCACGACTGGATCGCAGGTACTTGCTCTTATGTTAAAAATATTTTTAGTCGTTTTTTACTTTAAAAAAAAAAACATTTGTATTTTAAGTATTTAGCAATATAAATTTACAAATATAGAGGGTGTCCGCCGGGAAGGTATACTACTTTGTTTTGCCGCCATTTAAGTAAACATTAGTCCTGACAGTTCATATTTGGCAGTCGTGAAGTAGACACGTGGCAAATTTATTATAGAAAAATATTCGATAAACCAACGTGTTTTAATCGTTAAAACATTTTATCAAAATCAATCATGGATAACTGTGACGATGAGAAAGTTACGTGAAATTTTTGGGAGAAACAACGTGTCAAGAAAACGCACTATTTATCGTTTGGTGAATGATTTCGAAGAAAGAGGTGATAAGCCCAAGCATGGACCATAACGTACCGCAAGATCGACTGAAAACATTACTACTACTCAATGAAGTGTTCAAAACAATCCATCAATCCCAATTCGACGCCGTGCTCAGGAGCTTGGTCTTCAAAGATCAACTTTGGCAACAATTTTTGCCAAATTTCAGTTGACACAAGAGCTTCTTCCACAAGCGTATTTACGCCGCCGTACATATGCCAATAGGATGTTACAGCTAGCCCATGACAACACCCATTTTCATGAAAAAATCATAATGAGTGACGAGGCACATCTTCATTTGAATGGATATGTGAATAAACAAAATAGTCTTTTCTCGGCAATGGAAAACCCTCAAATTATTCATCAGTCACCTTTGCATCCATTAACAGTTACAGTCTGGTGTCCAATTTGGTCAGGAGGAATCATTATTTGAAAATGAAAACGGCGTAACGGTAACTGTGAATTCGGAGCGATATCTAACATGTTGTATCAACAAAACGGTGCAATATCGCATACAGCCAGGATTACAATGGAATCACTGTGAGACCCCTTTCCACAACAAGTTATTTGAAGAAATGGTGATGTTGATTGGCCTACACAGTCGCCTGCAAGTAAGGTTAATGCAAACAAACCAGAAATGCTTGAGCAACTAAAACAAAATATTCCTGATGAAATTAATGAAATACAGCGTGAAATGTGTGAGAATGTAATGAAAAAATGTGGTCAAAAGGGCTCGCATTTGTGAGACTAACAGATGCGGACATTTACCTGATATTGTATTCCATACATAATTGGCGACATTAAGTAAAACATTTATCAATATAAGATCCATTCTCTTTCATTTCATCAAAAATTATAAACAAACAAAATAGTATACTTTCCCGGCGGATACCCTGTACTTTAAAAAAAATCGCCCATCCATTTTATTTCAAACCTTGAGCGAAATACTTAGGCGGCTCAAATTTGATTAAAATCTCGAATTCAATTTTGTGTATAAAAGCAGAACCTTTGATATATCGCAAGTAATAGGAGCGGGTTAACTTCCTTAGCTATAGGAGCTCAGACATGTTGTGTACGTGGTGCTCCTCTTAAAAAACATAGGGCTTTCATTTTCTTCATTCCATCGTACAATTTCTTTCAATTTGAACTGAATCTTCTTTGGCCTAAATCACAAATCGGTCTACTTGATTCTTAAGGACTTTTCACACGAGAGTGACCAACGACCGACGAATTAACAAATAAATTCCATTAAAATCAATTTACGAACCTAAATTCTTCACATAAGCAAAATTGTAGAAATACTCGTATAATTTATATTAATGTTTAGACACAAAAATTTACTTTTTAATAGCCAAAATAAGATACATTTGAGAAAAACAATATTGGTAGTCGCGAATTGCATCTGATTGTAACGAACAGTCAAACTCTATTCGCATTCCACATACCATCCACTCTTCAACGAGTAATTAATTTGTTCGCTCGCGTCTAACCTCAAAATCAGATTTTCAACTTATATTCGTGACGAATAGAATTAAAGCAATGTAAATGAAATAATGGACGAATATTCGTCAATTCGTTGGTTGTTGGTCGCTCGCATGTGTATAGTACTTTAATGATCAAAACTTTTGGCAATTGGATTGTTAAAAACCAAATTCATTATTATTTTTCAATTGTAGTTGATACATTATCATAATATAGAGGTGTCTATGTCTTGGCATTATTGGGTAGAGTTCATGAATTGTAATACGTAGGTATGGGCGAGAAAATTCTGAGGTTGTTTCGCTTCCTTGATATGTTGAATTAGACTTCCAAGAATAACCTGTTAGGTCAGATTTAACGGCTGTCAATATCCCTGAAATATAAACTCATTTGGCTATTGCCTAAAAAGTCCGAAAGATCTTCTATACTCGTAATTCAAAGAATTATTAAAAATGGTTATGCAAAAGATCAATCCGGAAAAAAAGAAACAACCTTGGAACTTCTCATTTTTCGAAGTGCAATACATATAGATACTTCTGAACAACATGTAGAATTTTACTTTGGCTTAAAAGTGGGTGTATAGTTTATACTCAAATGGGTTCCTAGACTTTAATAATTTCAGTGGAAAAAACTAAGTGGGTGTAAGCAGATTCAGTTTTAGAAAACAAAAACGAAAACTGATTCCGTAAACATGGTTAATTATCCAAACACTTTTTTCCTTCATGCTCAATCTTGTAAGTTCTTAAATTACAACTTGTAACCAACAAATCACCTTGAAATCATTCACTAAATTATTTACAAAATAAAAATGCTTGTCAAAATCATGTCTTCCCATAAACAGAATTCAACTGTCAAAGCTTATTCAACCCTCATATAAAAACTCACCGGTCTTTACCTGGTACACAAAATACGCAGAATAAATAACCAACTTAAAGTGAACTCCGTTTAAAAAAAAATATATTATGAGAAGGTTAGCTAACTATAAATGTATTTAATGTATTTATGTTTATTTATACTTTATTCAACTAAAAGTTAATTAAAACATTCAACAAAAAAAAAATGCCAAAAAAGAAGATTGGTTTGATATTTTTTTTGATTGGTTTTGTATCAAAATCGAAACTAAACTTTACCTTATAA
Organism: Philhelius pedissequus; assembly: GCA_910595825.1. NCBI lineage: Eukaryota > Metazoa > Arthropoda > Insecta > Diptera > Syrphidae > Philhelius > Philhelius pedissequus. The sequence continues at coordinate 83,247,838 of OU343163.1, forward strand.
GGAATCGTGTAAACGACCAATTTTCAGCCCACGACAACTCCAAGGAGAGAGAAAAAAAAGTAGTTTCTTGTTGTGGCTTAAGTTGTTATTGCTGATCCACACTTCATGCCTCCGTTTTTTTTTTGCGATTGAATACAACAGCTAATGACACTGTGTATGAATCATTATGGCAAATCACATACAAAACATTTTTTATTTCTTTTTCAAGTGAACAGCGTTGCCGTTTTATTGAAATCGTAAATAATTGCAGTTGATCAAATCCGATGCTGCTTTTTAAAGAGCGATGTAGGTGTGTAGAGAAACGCGTTTGACGGAATATTTAAAGTGTTACAATAATACTCAGCCAAAATATGTCAAAGTTATTTAAACTATGGGTTCATTGTCTATTTTAGATCAAATCAATCCTTCGCTGTGTCAAATCACATGCAGTCTCATTTTTGACTAACATGTTTTTGAAAGAAAGCTTGAAATATGATATTTCCTAGATTGTGGATTGCAAAACATGTTTAATTAAAAGCTATTCTGACCAAATCCATAGTTGTTCATGCAAAACTTCTTATTTATTTAGTGAAATTAAAAGTGAATGCATTCCACAATCTGTTAAGACCCGACTAATAAACGAATGAATTCGATTTAAAACAATTTACCAATCTAAATTCTTCACAATATCTTAATTTTAAGACACAAAAATTAACTTTTTAATAATTGCCAAAATAAGATAACGAACAGTCGAACTCTATTCGCATTCCACATACTATCCACACTTCAGCGAATAATTGCTAATTACCTCAAAATCAGAATATGAACTTACATTCGTGACGAATAAAAAAAAGTCATGTGAACGAAATGTCAAAATAGACGAATATTCGTTGGTCTTTGGTCGGTCTCATGTGCATAGTACTTTACTAGTCACATTTCAAAAATGCATCAAATAGAAAAATAGACTTTTGCCAATCACATATTGGAATCATAATTGCTCTTGTATTTTTTTTGATGGCAACACTGCATGAAAAAAAATAAAACCTAAGCTGTTTCGTTCCATAAAAGGGAAGTCGCCTCTTTTCATTATAAGCTGTAAGCTCCGGCTCCATCGTCTGTATATTACATTTTGCTAAATGCGTCTTGTCATAGCGTTTCATATTAGTTTCTGGACTTTACATCTTTTTTTTTTTGTTCACTTATTAATTATTCGCTTCATTGCCATTGAGAGAACTTAGGATTTAATTTGGCGAGGGCTAATGATGCAACCAAGAAAATCTGACACTAAATATATCAATCTATCATCATGATAAAACAATAATCTGATGACAGTTTGTGTGTTGAACTTTCACACACTTAAATAAAAAAAAAAAAGGATATACCTATCTTCAGAATAAATATTTTCATAAGGTAAACTCGTTTTCTTAGAAGTAGGTATGAAAAGTGACAAACAATCCTTGACCCGTAGGTAACCCTTTGTGGATGGGAATTAAGTAGAAAGACAAACACCAAGGACACAGGACACCACAGGATGATTACTCTTGAGTCATTTAATCCTTCGGCTAAATAGTTGATCATTTACCTACATATAAACAATATATTCCCTATTACTGTTTTTCCTTGCATATAAATTTGTATATGGAAAAAAAATTGAATTTATAAAAAGTAATTCATCAACTGTCAGATAAAGTGAATGTGCATCCGAAACCCGGATGGCGGATTGTGCCAAAAGAAAAACCTCGAGGTGATCTAATTCTGTGGGTATGTGCTACAACAGAGAAGGACAAAGCGCTAGACTATCGGAGTGTATGATATATGTATATAATCCTTTTACATGGACATCAATTGTATATAAGAAATTTATAAGATATGTTTTTTTTCTTCTTTGTTTTGTTTAATGTTTATCTTCTGCACACACATATGTCATACGTCAAAATGTTCTGATTGCATATGCAAGGGGTATTTTTTTTACTGTGTACGATGGCTTGTTCACAAATTTGTTGCGGCAATTTATAGAAAGGATGAACCTTACAGGGACACATTTCGTATTGTCATTTGACATGCACCATGGCAGTTGACATGTCTACGAGTGTTTTTTAAAGGGACTTTGTCTGGCATATTCTCGTACACAGTATATACCTAAGGAATGAAACTGAAGTATGAAATTCCTTAAGGTAAAATTTTAAGTTGTTCAATTTCTAAAATTTTGAACGCAATTCGAGCTTAATTTTAAATTTAATCAAATCCATAAAACTTCCAAGTAAAACTTTGACTGTAAAAGGCAACTATGTATATCGGAAATCATTAAAGGAAATATTGTAATCCAATATTTTCGCTTGTCATGAGTATCTTTCACATTCGTATGTTATAAGTTTAATGGCGACAATTTGGCAGATACCTATGTTAATTCCGTCTAATAGTACATTTCCACCGGCCACTAAACCGAGATTTAAGTAGACTTAGCTAATACTACGTTTCCACCGACCACTAAACCAAGATTTATGTAGATTTTGCTAAATCTCCTAAAAATCTTGAGGATTTACCATATAAATTTTAATCTTCTCAGATGAAGATTTAAAATAAATCTCATTTAAATCTTCACTACCCTATTTCCATATCGAAATGAACACATTCATCGGGAAAGTGAATTTTTCTCTTCGGTTGACACAGATGAAGCTGCCTGTCTCACTTCTACATCATAAGAGAAAATAAAAAGATAATGTATTTTGAATAGTGCTGTGAAAATTAATCTACTTTTGGAGCGGTGGAAACACTTTTTGAGATTAGTAAATCTACAAGAGATTAAAGTTCTGTGGAAACGTAGTATAAATATACAAATCTTAAGTATTTTCCATACAAATTTAAATCTTCTTAGATAAAGATTTAAAATAAATAGATCTACAAATCGAACAAACCAATTCCCATATCGAAATGTACACATTCATCGGGAAAGTGAATTTTTCGCTTTGGTGTACACAAATGAAGCTAGCTGTCTCACTTCTACATCATGAGAGAAACACAATTTGAATTTTGAATAGTGCTGTCAAAATTAATTTACTTTTAGAGCCGTAAAAATACTATTTGAGAGATTAGTAAATCTACTAGAGATTAACGTTCGGTGGAAACGTATGACCTTTTCGATTGGCCGTCCGGAACACGTTCTTTTAATAAAACACCCAGAAACAATTTGACTGATTCTGAATTGTATGCAACACTGTATTTGTGAAAATTACATTTAAAAATCATAATCGGTTAAAAAGAATTTCCAAAACATTTGACTTCAATTTAGATACACATTTTCTTGTATCAATAATTATCAACTTGCTTCTTTTTATGTTATTTTACCAGAAAAATAGTTTAAATTCAATAAACACATAGAAATTACACAAAACAAATCATCCCGATGATTTTGACATTTAATTATGTGAGTGGATTAGTGATTCTGTTTTCGATTCTGAAATGAAATCCAGAATCGTTTTCTGTTCTGAGGCCCAATTCCGCAAGCGTGAATGCTTTTCCGTGCAAAAAAATTATTCACCCTCAAAATATGAGTGAATAAATTTGCCTATCTGTGTACATGTTATCTGTCAAAAAACTAAATCGGAAAAATGTATGTGTACACAACAACAGAGAAAACACAGAGAAAACTCGCGCTTGCGGAATTGGGCCACTGTTTAGAGTAACATCTGTCAATTTGTTTGGGTCAGAATAGTTCTGGACGGCCAATCGAAAAGGCCAGTAGTATAACATCCCGATTCTCCCCACCATCATTGATACCTCACAAGTCACAAGAAGAGGTGAAATTAATTTTGTGACTTTTTCTTATTCTCCCCCATAGTCACCTCACAACTTGTGAGAGTCATAAAACGATCGAAATTGTGATCTACTTCCAGAGTAGGTCACAATCACAACTCACAAGTAGTTTCAGTTTTGACATTTTGATTCGGCGTTCAATATATGTATTTTGTAAATATTTTTTTAGTATTCTTTTTTCGAGTGTTCTTTTTCTTTATCTAGTTAATTAAAATGGAAGTGAATTAGATTCTAATGCATCTTATTGAAAAATTTTTACCGGAAAATGAAAAGTAAGAATCTTGCAATAGAACACATTTTTTAAGAAGCTAATCATATTGTTTAGATTGCAGCGACGAAGGCTTTTCAGAACTTCCAGAGACACAAATGATCCATTCGCTTTTCTCTAACCAAGATAATATTGTTTATTTATTTATTCGCTTGCCGAAAACTTTGTTTTTGGGATCTTATTCAAAGCTTAAAGCCGCACGGCAATCAATCAACTTCTTTGCCGTTTGTAAATAAATAATAAATTATTTACAAATAAATATAGGGTCCGCCAAATAACTTCTTTTTTTTTTTTGAAAATGCTATAAAAAAAAACTACTGAATATTTTCTCAACTTTCTTTTTTTATTTGAAAGTACAATCCTTCCGGTTAATAATCGAAAATAATTTCATTCAAATGGCTGCCTCGACTGGCCATGCAGTAGCCTACACGATCGGTCCAATTTTTAAGCACATTATCGATTGTGTGCAGCTGTATTTCACCAATGGCTTCACGAATATTGTCCTTTAAAGCGTCAATTGTCCCTGGCTTGTCGCCGTAATACTTATCCTTTACGGCACCCCACAAATAATAGTCCAACGGTGTCAAATCGCAGCTCCGAGGTGGCCAAACGACATCAGCACTGCGGCTGATAATGCGATCTTCAAAAACAGGGCGCAAAACATCGAGTGTAGCTTCAGCTGTGTGGCACGTACCGCCGTCCTGTTGAAACCAAATATTGCCAATATCCTCCTCTTCAATTTTTGTGAACAAAATTTCGTTCAACATCATGGCCCGATAACGATCGCCATTGACTGTAACGGCCGATCCTTGCTCATTTTCGAATTATGCCTCTGGACCAAAATCCTCACCAAACAGTGACTCGTTTTGGGTGTATCGGCTTTTCAATGTATGCGTGCGGGTTTTTTTGTGCCCCAAATGCGACAATTTTGCTTGTTTACATATCCGCCAAGATCAAAATGAGTTTCATCTGAAAAGATGATTTTTTTTGGAAAAATCGGCTTCTTCTCTAAGTCGATCGCAGGCCCACTTAGCGAAGCGAAAACGCATTGAATGGTCAGTTGGCTTCAACTCCTAAACCAATTAGACTTTGTATGACGTCATACCAAGGTCTTTATGCAAAATTCGTCTCAATGATGTCTCCGAAATGTTGAATTGTTGAGAACGACGGTGAATTGATGTTGATGGCGCTTCACGCACACTTTCTGCCACAGCAGCAATATTCTCGGGTGAACGAACTGTTTTTGGCTTTTCACGCTTTGGTTTATCGATGAGGATGCCAGTTTCTTTCACTTTTTTCACAAGATAACAAACATACGGAGCTGACGGTGCTTCTCTTCTTCCAAAATCCGTACGCAATTTTCGCACACATTCTGCAACATTACTAATGTCGCAATATTTCCCAGCGTTGTTCAAGCGTATACACAGCCATATTCGTTTAGCGGAAGGATAAAACTAATTATCTGTCAAATCAGAGATGAGCTAAGTGTTACCATTTACGAAATAAGCACTAGTTGAAATAAAAAAGTTAGATGGCGGACCCTTTAGAATTATAATCATATGAGTACATAATATTCTTTAAGATTTAGATTCTTCTTAATTCTCCAAGATATTAATATAACCTAAAAAGGACGTTTCAATTCAAGCTGTTTACGAGGTCCTTTTCCTTAGGGCATTTTTCCACTCACTTCCTAGTTTTACGATCAAATAATACCTTAAGGTCATAGAACTTCCAAAAACTAAAAACATCAAGAAAAACTAAAAAGGTGAACAACCACAACACAAACAACAACAAAGGACCAAAACTTAATAGTATTTCGCATAATAAACACAGTTTTTACGATATAACTGATACCTTTATTAAGAAAAACGGTTTATCATTTAAGTCCTTCTGAACTTCCTCATCAACAGCTCATAAAAATTGAGAAAAGGAACAATGTCAACCGCACAGCCTATAGGTATATTATATACATTATTACTCCTATAAATGTATAAACATAAAAATGTCTAATTTAATGTCCTTTTTTTGTTGTCGTTGGTTGGGGTTTTATCTCATCAAGCGATGATATAGTCTCGTTTACATCTTGACCAATGGTCTTTTTGTCCTTTTTTAGAATCTTCAAGTATTAAACAGACACAAGAAAAAAGAGTATAATAAAACGGTAATAAAGTGAATTTTTATTATAAGGACCTTGTGCCGTTGGTTGTTGAGTAGCACGGATCATTTTCACCTAAGTTTTTTTTATTCCGAACCGAAGAAGTTATTGAAAATGGGAGTGAGATGGGTTGGAAGAAAAATACAACAAATAAGAAGGAACAAAAAAAAAAAACTTTCAATAAAGGATCTACCTACATATTATGTGTCTTGTTAATAAGAAAATAAAAAAAGGGGTTGACCATGGCTTCTATTATTTTTGAATGTGAAAATGTGAATAATACTTTAACTGATCGTAAAATATAAATGTATGGGCATGTAAGGACATGAAAAGGGTCAATTGTGTCGTACTTGCTTATATCATTTGAAATATTCTTTTGTTGAACTTGTTGCGCATATAATAGAAACACGTACGTACGAGTAACTTGTTATCTTGTTTATTTGCGTTGCTTTCGGGTGAATCCTTAAAAATGTTTTTTTTTTTTGTCAATATTACATATATACATATATGTATGTTTATGTGAATATATTTTTTTGCACTGATGTCTAATGGGTTTTGTTCATCGATTAAGTGTAAAATGTCCTTTCGAGACTCGAAGTGATTTTTGTTGTTCTTTGGATAAATTGTAAAAAAAAAAAAAAATATTCCAGGAAGAACACTACTCCTGTCATGAGACAGTAGCTCTGTTGCGCCTATCAAATCAATACCATTTGAATTGTCTCTCATTTCACGGGTTTTTCCCGAATCTTGTTTACCTACGATTTATTGACCTATTCGCTAAAGGTATCATGACAAACAAAAAAAAATTGAACATCTGCGCGCGCCTTTTTGTAGTTGATCTACTTCTTGTCTATGATAGTGTTCCTTTTTAAAGGAAGAGATGTGTTTTTGATTTCTGTACCTTTGACTTGTTTCACACACACACACACGCAGAGGGTGGAGTAAAATTGCAATTGACAATTATTATTATTATTGCCTGAAGGAGTAAGATTACCTTCGGGATCTTCTTTATTTTTTCTTCTTTTCTGATTGCATCTCCGCCTTGGTTATTGTTCAAATTGAATAGAATGATCTAGATGACATGTGCCATTTGCTAGTATTTATGGAGTACGGATTTTTATTTTTAATTATGAGCTCTTTTTTTGTGTTGTATTGCGAAGACTTTTGTACGCGCCTAAAGGATCAACCTCATAAATTAGAGCAACAAACACGATTGTAAGAAAGTGCATTTGGTAGCAATTAAGGAAGTATTGTTACCGGAATTTTAAGGAATAACTACTGAAAACTAATAAATGTTGTATGTAATGATTTGTGTTCGTTCCGGAAATGAAAATATTGAGTTAAAACATATTATGGACTTTTTTTTAAACTTTGGGACACGCTTTTAATAGTTAAGCACTCAACAAAATATTTGTAATGTGCAATAGAGTTTGTTTATATAAACATTTTTGTGTCCCAAAAATTGGGACACGATATTTATAGGAGTTCGGCATTTTTTAAATACTGCAAATGACTTTTAGGACTCTTATATTTCGTTATAATAACATAAATATACATAAAGTACTGTCACTTTTTTGGGACAGACTTTTATTCATTCTGTTTACTTCAAAATGTGCATACATATACACAGAATTTCAAGATCAATTTAATGCAATACGAACGTAACGAAAATTTGCTGATTTTGTACAATTTGAATAAAATTTTTCGATTGAGCAATATTTTGTTAAATCTTTAAAAAGAACTAGTTTTTCCATATTTGTCCCAAATATTCAGACAGTAAAGAGAGTATTGCCTAATGAACTAATTTAACAATAAAGCATAATATATGTAAGTAAATATTACCTCTTGATTTGATTCAAAAGAGAGACTAGACTATTTTAAAAGCACTCGCCGAGAGTATCGCTGGTCTCGGTAGTTTAGTTTCGGTTTTTGCTAGAAAAAATATTTTTTTATTTAATTATTTTTAGTAGGTATTCATGTTTATCTTTTATAATATTCACAAGTTCTCTTTGCGAAATATTATATGCGCGTTCAAATATCAAAGCACTTATATAGACAGTTATATTCAGATAGGCCCACTAAGAAAATACAGAAAAGAATACGTCCGATTTATGTATGCATGTTTTTGGAATAGAAATCGCTTTTCAGACTTTGTTTCCCCTCCGGAAAAAGGAGACTTTAAGGTGACACTTGGATAAAAATATTATCGAACAGTCAAAATATAGTTTGTTGCCTACCCATCAAACCCTAAACTGTCAAAACCGATTGAATGATGGCTCCGATTTAAATGGATTAAAAAATCTCTACAAAATTCAAATTTTAGCTCAGAAAACTCTAAATTTTTCTGATTTTAGTTTTAGACCTTTTGGATGACATCTGGAAAAAAATATTATCTAAACCTCAAAATATAATTCGTTGCCTACCTGTCAAGCCATGAGCTGTCAAAATCCATTGAAGGATAGCTCTGATTTGAATTGATTAAAAAAACCTCTACAAAATTCAAAATTTACGTTAGAAAATACGAAATTTTTCAACCAAGACCCAGACCGAAACTGCACATCAAAATTTTCAAGAGAAAAAGTTAGACCAAGATCGAGACGAGAGTTGGTTAAGCGAGACGGAGACCGAGACGTGACTGAAAAATTTCGATTTTGACGTGACTGAGACGAGACGAGGACTAGGGTCCTAATTTTTGGGACAATTTTGAATTTTTGTTCTGTATTTGTTTCTGGAACGGTACCTTGAGTTTCTTCTCTAGTATTTGAATTTAGTAGTCAAATTTCGATTGTGAATAATAACGTATAACTCGTATTCCCTGATATTTAATGTTACTTAAGAAAAAAAAAACACACGTTAATTTCGTAACGCATATTTAAAATCATACACCCTTTTCAATTATTTCTTATGTCTTGTCACACCATTATCCTGTCAATCAAATGTCCGTCTCTGAATATGTTACAATATTTTTCTTTCGTCTTAGATGTCGGCATTTTGTTAGTCCAGTTCATTGGCAATAATTTTATGGCAATCATGATGAAGCTAATCAAAAACGAGTTCCTTTTATATGAATCCTTTATAAGCCTTATTGTCTACAAGTACTTAAGGCTTCATGTACTTGTCCATATATACAAATATGTATATAAGACATTGTAACTTTTGAATGAATATGGCATCTCTTGTCAATCTTTTTTTTTTTTTTAATTTTTATCTAGAAATTTTCTGGGGCATTTTGACGAATATTATCCTTTAATAATGTATGATGACTCCTTTTTGAAGAGGGTTGCATTGGGTTAAAGTTTTTATTTTAAAAAAGCATTCGATCTGGTTTGTTAGTAAAAAAAAAAAGAAAAAATATGTCATAAGTGTTGATTTCTGGATGAACATCTATTTTTTTTTTTTTAGAAAAGTGACCATTTATTCAAACAGACACTAGAGCCAGTAAGGGAAATTTAGTACTTTTATGAAGACATCATGTCAAAGAACAAGGTGTGAATTAAATGAAACCTTTGTCTTTTTTCGAATTAACATTCTTATCATTGAGTCTTCTAACCACTTTTATGAATACTTATTAGAATGTTTTTTTTTTTCTTTGTTTCGGTTTAAAAGGAAGCTTATTTTATTATGATGGTTGTCAATATAATTCTAACGTGATGAAATTTTCATATTTTGTTTTCTTTATTTTTATAACTATTTAAAGGTTTGGCTCTGATTGCTGTGGGATTTTATTCTTTTTTGTTTTGTTAATCTTGCAGATTCGTTTGTCAACAGTCAAGAATGGACAATATCACGATCTGTTCCGGATCTGAGACTGGGCATTGTGGGTTCATTGAGCTCTGGAAAATCGGCCTTGGTGCATCGTTATTTAACTGGTTCCTATATGCAAGAAGAATCGCCTGAAGGTGGACGATTTAAAAAAGAAATATTTGTCGATAATCAGAGTTATTTGCTGTTAATACGAGATGAGGGTGGTGCACCAGAGATGCAGGTGAGTTTTTTTTCTCATTTTGTATATATGGATTTCTATTTTAGATTATAAAGTCACCAAATGAGAAAAATAAAAAATATCATTTTAAATAACTAACGCGGAATTCTTCGATTTGAGCAAAGTAACTATTATGGAAACTCTCCAGTTGTATGTGATTTTATTAATTCTTTAGATTATAAATGTGTACATATTTTATATTAGAGCATTGGCTTTTTCTAATTTGAAATTTCTATTTTAAAAATGTAAAAGATAAGATCTTAAGCAGCTACAATTACACGGTCAAAGTAATCGGTCCCCACATTGACTCTCTGACGTCACCCCAAAACTAATATTGACTGTGCCACTTCAGAGTCAATGTATACAGTGTCAATGCTTCAAACATTGACGATCACACGCATGACACACGTCGGTCAATGATGTCCCAAAATGCGATGACATGCCATGTTTGTCAATGTAATTTTTATTCGTCACTGCCAATGCGTTGACACTCAAAACTTTGACTATCAAACCAGTTGACCATGTTCAAATGCGTTGAGCCTATGAGAGAAGAAAGGGCGGTAATTTTTCACGTTTTTTTTTTTTTGAGCAAACATCAGTTTGAGTTTGTAAATAAAATCTCTTAAGTTAATTTTGAATATTAAAAAAAATATATATAAATGACAAAAAGAAACTTTAATTTGGAAATGGCTGTTTTAGCCGCTTCATGCTTATAAGAACAACAGATGAGGAAATCGGACAGATGCAATGAAATCGTCGTTCTGTTTGGACAAAAAGTTTATTGTTGCTGCGTGAAAAAAGAAGGATTCGGTGTGAAACTACTCCGTGAATTCCGAAACGAGGAGCTAAACTTGTATCGGAACTTCCTGCGTATGTCAACCAAACAGTTCGATTTTTTACTGGCCCTAGTGAAGCCTTAAATACAAAAAAAAAAACATAAATTGTTGCGGGTAGCAATGGCGAAGTGGATAAAGTGCTATGCTACCTTAGACGTGTAGGTTCGATCCCACGCTAGGCGCGTTCTTTTCTTACCCCCAATTTTAATTGTATGTCGCCCTTGGGTTATAATGAGATAATAAATACCTAGTTCTCAAATAACTAGTGCCGTGCAATTCAGGTTGTATTTAAAAGACCTTAGGTCTTACAGGCATATAGTCACACAGCGATTCTTGACCACTGCTGGAGAGAATTTTTGCTCCTTACAGTACCTTTTTCGGATTTCAATTGCAATACCAACAAAAAACAGCTAGTAAATACGAGTGTCTTATTTGTTTTTATTTTATAAACAAAAACGATTGTTGTGTCAATCTCAATTCTCAAAGCTACGTTGCATTGGCCGGGTATAAAATTGTGCCGTGTCAATGTTGGGATACAGTCAATGCGATGACAAATACGAGTAGTTCTAAAAACTGTCATCGCAATTACGTTGACCCACAAATTCGAGTCAACGTAGACGTCAACGTTCTCGTCAACGCATCGATAGCATTTTTCGTTGACTATCACGACGGCGACGTGACACAATTAGGACAGATTTTGACGTCATTTTTACGTCAGAGAGTCAACGCAATGACCGATTACGTTGACCATCTAATTGTAGCTTTAGATTTGGACTAATCACATTGTAGTAAGAACTATTTTGATTCTTTAAAAAGCTTCGTTTATTATTTGTAGTCGATAATTAAAATCTGTTTTTATGTAAGTGTAAAGATGGTTCCAGTTTTCTGCATTTAGGATTTGTATGGCGTCTTCGCCTTTTAGAGTGGGGTTTTCCAGACCGAAATTAGGATCTTTTTTCAAAACAGAGCATTTCTCAATAAAATGTTTAATGTCTTCCCTCTCTCTAAGATCAAAGTACACATAGAATATATGTTGCCTCTATATGGCTTATAATTTAGTGGTAGGAGTTCACCTCTGGCAACAACCCTAGGTTGTGCTGGTTCTTTTAATTTCTCTTGGAAATGTTTTCTAAACGAAAGTTGGGGTGTAATGAGATCACCCAAGTATCTATACTCTTTAACTTTTTCTATTTCATCGTTTTGCCAGATCCAATTCTCATTTCTAGCATATCGTCCCGTTCCATTTCGAAAGAAGACCAGTTTGTTAATCACCGTATTTGGATTTTCGGCAATAATAACTAATAAGTTCATCCAAAACAGCGAGAATAAAAGTGGACTAAGAAGGCAGCCCTGTTTGACTCCATTTTCAGTTTTAAACCTTTCGGACAATATATTTCCATCCCATACTGCTGAAAGGTTCCCATCGTAGAGCTTTTGCAATATTTAAAGCATTTCGTAGACACTCCCAGGTTGTTGAGTTTTTAGAGTAAGGCTTTTCTGTCGATGGCATCAAAAGCTGCCTTGAAATCCACAAAGAACGGATAGAGTTTTTTCCCACTATCTATATGGAATCGAGCGATGCTTGTGAGGGTGAAGATGTTATCAACCGTGGAGTACCCATTTCGGAACTGGCTTGGTACTCACTAAGCAAGCAGTTTCCATGAACACAATCCATTAGTCTTTCTAGCAGAACCCATGTCAAGATTTTTGTGACAGAGTTGAGAAATAGGAGTCTTTATAGTTGTTTGGTTCCATTGGATCTCCTTTCTTCAGTATAGGGAAGATGATGCTTTTTTTAGACATCTTGCTACTTCTCCATTATTGATAAATTCTCCATATTTTTTTATGAATAATTATTGAGTTAAGAAGTTCTTCTGGTATAGATCGTGTCTTGCGAAGAAACGAAGCTTGCAAATTCAGAAAGATCTTCCTTCTAACACAAATGATTTTTTTAAGTCTAAACCCAGTTTGGATCATTAAATGAACACCTTGATGGAAATCTATAACTTGACCACTCTTTAAGCTGAACTTTCAGCCTCAGGGTTATTCAACTTCTGGAATACCCTGTAAATAATAATAATTTAAAAAACTCTTTTTCCCACATTTTTTTTTTGTTTCTACCTAAACTTCACACAATATTTTTTATCCCGCTGACTCAAGCCAACCTTTTCATTTCTCTATCCTTAAAACCTAGACACGTTCTTTGTTGTTTTTGTTTGTCAGTATTTTATAAAATGACAAAACTGTTTCGCAATATTTGTTGTCTCTTCAACCTAACATATTTCACACTTCTTCAACATTATTATTTCTGTGAAGTCTCCAGATAAGTCTTTTTCACAAACAAAGGATACGCGGAAATGTGCTTCCTTTCAGTGAGCACTCATCCTAACTTCCTTCAATATAATCAGAACACAATACATGGGTATACATTTTGTATGAGAAACATATTCGGTGAGCGTATAAAATTAAGAAAAAAAAATTTGAACTTTTTCTCTTTTGATATAATTACATTTGGTTATTTTTTTTTTTTTATTTTTCACCAAAGTTTTATCAGAGAGTGGTACGAAAGTTTCAAATTTTGTTTGCCTTTTTTCCCATTGGAATATTATTTCTGTTTCCTTAGTTTTTTTTTCGGTTATTTTTAATTTCATATAAAAGTTTGCAGTTTGTGTATGTGACTTGTTGGGGGAGTTTTCACAAAAGTATATTAAATGAGGTTAAATTGACTTTTTGTAAAATAAATTGTCAGATTTAATTTTATATAATTTACTATTATTTTTACCCAAAAACCGTGGAAGTATTGGCTTGAAACTAGGTGTATTTTCTTCTTGTTTAACCAACAACGATTCACATTTTTATGCACACTCATTCGTTTTACCTCAGAGTAGGTCATTGTGGCGCCAAATTAAAAGGAAATTCTTATCCCTATTTATTACACCGTTAAATATACCTATGTAGGTTGTGGGTGTGAGCTTCCTGACGTGCATTTATGAACTTAAAAAAAATAATGATAAATAACTTTTTATTTCATGTTTGTGGGGTGTTTAAAAATATATACATACATACCTACTTATTTCACCCCACAGGATTTGCAGATTGTAAGTAAATTTATATAGTTTTTTGTTTGTTTTACTATTTGTATGGTTACGTTCAAGGTTAAATGGTAATTTAATAATTTGAAAAGAATGAGTATATTTAGGTGAATTTTTCTTTTCTTTATGAATAAAAATAATGCATAATAAATAGCTGTTACGTTCTCATATGTGCGTGTTACATAGTAATTTGATGGATACAGTATAAACACGCCTTTCAAGTATTAATCGTCACACTACTTCGTCGAATAATAAAAAGAAAGCTTATGAAGAATCTTGTTATAAATACTGTTCATTACATTAGGTAAAAATACTTGTGAAGAAAAGTTTTAGAAAAAAAAAATAAAATCTAGTCTGACGAACATTGTCCTTATTTTGGGAGAAATTAATTTGTCTCGCCGAAAGATTGTACTATTGCACATATATATTCAACAATTTTTAACCGACTAATGTTAAAGGATAATGGCCCTATCGGGCAATCGTCAATATCGAGGAGATTTTTTGTTTGGCTATCCGAATATTTTGTTTCCTTAAAATTTCTCCTGCGATTTTACAATCGCCTCACCCAAAAATAAAATGATAGTGAAAGTCCACCATACGCGGTCCACCTCTACTGTGCTGTCCCACGGGGTTGGATTTAAAGACTGCGGGCTGGGGTATAGATGTTCATTCGCTCTAGATGACCCAGCCATCTCAGTTGGCTTTTCACTTTTATGACTAGGTCGGTGTTTTCGTACAGCCCGTGCAGTTCGTTGTTGTATCTTCTTCCCCATTCCGTATCGGGACCAAAATTCACCGAAAATTTTCCTCTCAAAACAGCCTAACGCGTTCTCATCCACAGTTAATAGTGTCCATGTCTGTGCAGCATACATTAGATCCTGGATGATAAGCGCCTTATAAAGGGCAGTTTAGTTGCTCGACAGAGGGCTTTGCTTCACAAATTTCTTTCTTAGCCCAACGAAACAGCGATTGGCATGAGTAATTCTTCGTTTGATCTCAGCAATGGTACGCTTCGCTGATTTTATAGCGGATCCTAGGTAGACAAAATCTATGACCACCTCAAATTTATAGCTGTCTATAGAGACATTCTGACCGAGACGTCGATGTTGGGTATCCTTTCTTGTTGACAGTATATATTTCGTTTTACTTACATTTACCGTTAAAATCTTATTGGTTTCCTTCTCAATACTCACGAAAGCACCACTGACATCACGCTTTGTTCGTCCTATTCTTTCAATATTGACTTAGGAGTTTTGCATTGTTATTTCAAGAACGATGTTGAAAAAGTCGCATGACAACTCATCGAGTTGCATAAAACGTTTTTTGATATCAGAGGTTTCGGTGAGTTCTCCAGCGCATCGTCATCCTACATAAAGGGACGAGTTTGGGAGGGATGCCAAAACTAGGCATTGCTCTATATAGCTCGTCTCTATTTATGCTGTCACACGCGGCCTTTAAATCGATTAGAAGATGGTGGGTATCGATTTGAAACTCTTGGTGTTTTTTTCCAAAATCTGCCCTAGTGTGAATACTTAGTTGATGGTGGACGTGGACTTCCCTGGCCTAGAGCCACACTGATATGGACCTATCAGGTTGTTGACGAATGGCTTCAGGCGTTCACAAAGTACGGCAGAGAAGATCTTGTAGGCGATATAAAGAAGACAACTGTTGCCTTTGTAGTTGTTGCAGTCCAGAGGATGCAGTAAAATTTTTCCATATCCTCAGCATCGACTGTGACTCTACCACGATGCTCCCCTGATCAACCTTGCAGGCTGAGGTTCGGGACTTGTAACCATGGAAGGTTCTTTTTATTTTTTGGCAAAACTTCTGAACTTCATTCCTGCAATGGCATCCCTGTATTTTATCGATTGCGCTTCTCATGCTTTCTTCTATTCCAGGGGTTTCGCTGTGGTGTTCGTGCGATGCCCAGCACTTCAGAGGCGGCATCTCTGATGGCTTCCTGGCAATTCTTCCACTGGTCCTCGATACTTGCACTTGGCAACAAAGGACTATTTCAGAGGGCGCGAGAGACTCGATCGTAAAAGGACGAATGATATTAATTAATTTAATTTATAATTAGCTAGCCCTTAGACTCTCCAAAATTACCAGTATCTTTATTCAAACATTCAAATATAAAACAAATTAAACAATATAAATATTTTACCAACAATACGAATAGAGCCATATATAAACTCCCTTCAGCTCAAATCAATCTTTTTCTTTGTCGGTCTTCAAGGAACACCCAAACAAAAATTTTACAATAAGAAAAGCTGAATACTATATTCTCCCTTTAAATACAAATCCAATTCCCAAAGTTGCCCGCAAAACAAGAACAACCAACTACCGTACACTGCACTTTTCGTAACCCACCATGTCTGCAGTTCAGTTCTAAGAAGAATGAATCAATTCAATTGAATGAACTTCTTAAGTCTTAAACAATGGCACGGCCCAATCCCACAATGGCACACACTTAAAAAAAAATAAAAATAAAGAAAGCTATTTTCATGATTTCATCCTGCACGATATTCAGGTCAATCTTTTAGCAATCAAACAAAAATGTGTACAAACAAAAATAAAAGCCCTCTTGCTCTCTATCCACTATCCACCCCCAATGGTTAAACATGGAATTGATGTTAGTAAGAACGGTAATGGGGTGGTATGGTGCAATAGAGGTTAGGTACATTTAAAGTTAAATTCCACCATTTGTACTTTGAAATGACAGCAAAATACCAAAATGACAGGGATGTTTAAAGTGATAATTTATGTCTTCTCATTTTTAGTAAAGTGACGTTTCTGGAACAATACATTTTAGTGTGTTGTTTTGTTGCAAGGACTGCCCTTTTGCGAAAGGGTTAAATTAGCAAATATGTATATTTCATGAGCAAATATCGTTTATAGCATTTAATTCGCCATGAAATTGACGTGAAAATGTATGAATTTTAGATATGTCGGCGCAAATCTAATGTGATGAATATAAATTTATCCGATGTCAGCGAATTCGTATGTGATAGTGACAGATATTGCTTCAGATACATTTCTATACGACATTTGCATTTAATGCTAAAATAGCGATTAATTAGACGTTAATATGCAGGGTGTTTTGGTTATAGAGATACAAGTTGCAATAGTGTGGCTAATTGAAGGAAAAACTGGACAATAGATACCTGCATAACTGCAAACTTAGCAGATGGCGATTATTTCAAATACTTTTAGTTAATATTTTTCTATAAATACTTCGCAAAACTTTTTAGATAAGATGAAAGCTTTCTTTGAAATATAGTTATAGCTATATTTTATTTTATTTACCGGTTTATCATTTGGTAAACTACCGCACAATTTAAACACAGAGGTTTGATATACTAATAAAGGGTCCGCCAAATAACTTCTTTTTTTTTTTGAAAATGCTATAAAAAAAACTACTGAATATTTTCTCAAATTTCTTTTTTTATTTGAAAGTACAATCCTTCCGGTTAATAATGGAAAATAATTTCATTCAAATGGCTGCCTCGACTGGCCATGCAGTAGCCTACACGATCGGTCCAATTTTTAAGCACATTATCGATTGTGTGCAGCTGTATTTCACCAATGGCTTCACGAATATTGTCCTTTAAAGCGGCAATTGTCTCTGGCTTGTCGGCGTAACACTTATCTTTTACGGCAGCCCACAAATAAAATAAAATCGCAGCTCCGAGGTGGCCAAACGACATCAGCTCTGCGGCTGATAATGCGATCTTCAAAAACAGGGCGCAAAACATCGAGTGTAGCTTCGGCTGTGTGGCACGTAGCGCGCGCCGTCCTGTTGAAACCAAATATTGCCAATATCCTCGTCTTCAATTTTTGTGAACAAAAATTCGTTCAACATGGCCCGATAACGATCGCCATTGACTGTAACGGCCACTCCTTGCTCATTTTCAAAGAAAAATGGCCCAATTATGTTTCTGGACCAAAATCCGCACCAAACAGTGACTCGTTTTGGTGCATCAGCTTTTCAATGTATGCGTGCGGGTTTTCTGTGCCCCAAATGCGACAATTTTGCTTGTTTACATACCCGCCAAGATCAAAATGAGCTTCATCTGAAAAGATGATTTTTTTGGCAAAATCGGCATCTTCTCTAAGTCGATCGCAGGCCCACTTAGCGAAGCGAAAACGCATTTGATGGTCAGTTGGCTTCAACTCCTGAAGCAATTAGACTTTGTATGGCGTCATACCAAGGTCTTTATGCAAAATTCGTCTCAATGATGTCTCCGAAATGTTCAATTGTTGAGAACGACGGTGAATTGACATAGATGGCGCTTCACGCACACTTTCTGCCACAGCAGCAATATTCTCGGGTGAACGAACTGTTTTTGTCTTTTTACGCTTTGGTTTATCGATGAGGATGCCAGTTTCTTTCACTTTTTTCACAAGATAACGAACATACGAGGCTGACGGTGCTTCCCTTCTTCCAAAATCCGTACGCAATTTTCGCACACATTCTGCAACATTACCATGATTTTCAAAGTAATGTCGCAATATTTCCCAGCGTTGTTCAAGCGTATACACAACCATATTCGTTCAGCGGAAGGATAAATCTAATTATCTTTCAAATCAGACATGAGCTAAGTGTTACCATTCACGAAATAAGCACTAGTTGAAAAAAAAAACGTTAGATGATACTTTGTGAATAATAATTTTATTAACCCCAGTTTCACAGTGCAAATTTAAACTCCACTTTTGGTTTAAACTTCAGATCAACAATTTATTCGGTTTCACAGTGTCGCTTAAACCTTGAACTGAGTTCAATTTGTAGTTTAAGTTAACCGAGATTATTCTGCCGTTTAAGCTTCAGTTCAGCGTTTGTATTGTTTTTTTTTTTCAGAAAATATAATGAACAAAAAAAATTGTTTATTCAAATGTTACCGAGTTTTTATAGTGATTTGGAATATTATTTTATTTATTATTCTCGTTGTTTCGCGTGTTTTTTTTGTGACAGAGAGAGAAAGGGAGGACGAGGCAAGAAAAATGCTGCCAACTATTTTTCATAAAATGTAGTTAAACGATCTGAAAGATCAGATTTCACGAGTTAAACCAAAAATTTGAACTGAGTTTAAGGTTCAGCTGATCTTAGGTTTAAACTCCCACTGTGAAATTGGGGGTTAAAGAATAACTTTCTATTTATATAAATTTGTAGAGGATATAGATTGCGATGCTTACTCTTCTTGGAGTTTTAGAAATATATCCCTTAAACGTTAGTTTCTGGTCTATCTGAATAAATCCCTAGGCATTTCGTACTTGATTCCCACTTTAACTTTTATGCCATCAACATTGAGCTGACTACTCGGAAGATAACAAGACTTTCTTTTTATACTTAAAAATATAGCTTGTAATTGTAACTTGTCAGCATTTAGTTTAATTTTTCATTTCTGGTAATATTGAGTCATGAATTCGAGTACATATCTTAAATTTGCCTAAATATTGAGACTAAATTCATGCGATAAAAAAATGCCTGTATCATCAGCAAATATATAGATATTTCATATTCTGGTAACCTGGGAATATCAGATGCGTAGATGTTATACAAGGAAGGACCCAGCACTGATCCTTGTGGGACACCTTGGTTAACTTGATACCAGTTTGAATATGGTTATTATTGCCAAAAACAGTTGGGGAGAAAACTGTGATTTATTTTAATAAGATACATGGGACATGGCACATTTCCATCATGCCAAACTGTATCAAACGCCTTTTCTATATCGAGTAGAATAAGACCTGTCGATTTGCTAAGAAAACGATATCCTTACATGTTCACAAACTCTTATAAAATATAGTACGCTGTTGATGCGAAACGAAAATTTTCGGTCGTCTCCACTAGGAGAGCGAAATGCTAACGAAAACATGAACGAAAAATTCAAGAAGAAAAAACAAACCCAATCAGAATAAAATCACAAGTAAAAAAACTTTGGAAGAAGAAACAACAAAAACAATACGACCAGAAACTGAAATCTTATGGGGTTTTCGTTTGGTAAATTTATATTTTGATCTATAAATAGATTTTTTTCGTAACGAATCGAATAAGTTTTCAGATTGATTTTTATTTGCTATAGTATTTGTGTATATTTGTGTCTGTGAACCAGCTATCAGTATCAGCTGTCTTGCCTAATGCATAGTGGTGTTAGTAAAAGAGGGGTAGATCTGCCGAAAAATCCAGATCTGCAAAATTGATTTAAAATCAAAAAATAAATCAATTTATTTGGCCAATCGAAGGCAAAAATTGTCCAAATCAGTTTTTTCAAAATTAATTGGTCTGGGTAATAAATTGTCTGCAGAATGAAAAGCAGAACGAAAATTTCCGTTAAGATTTCGTTCTGTCATTTTTGTATGGGATTTTTCGTTTCGCATCAGCAGCTTACTAGGCATAAAACTTGAAAAGGTACTATGGTGCATTCAGAATCCAAATTGTTCATTCATGAAATATAATTTGTTGGGATATTTTAAGGGTTTTGAATATTGGCATTGTACTCGTTATTCTACAAGAGTTTGTATAACGAAAATAATTTCTTAAATTTTCAGTTAGACTTTCTTTCCTTTGCATTTCTTTAAACTGCAGGAATTGTTATTTTGCCAAATATTGAGGAATAAGATGAAAAATATAAACAAATCATTTCAAAAAAAAAAAATATTAAACATTTTTTAATTGTTTTATTTCGAATTTTGCATAGAACAAGAATAAATTAGCGGTGAGGCCGAAAATCAGTTTTCTGATTTCAGGACGACGAATTCAGGGGCTGTTATTTTTGCTTTTTAAATACAAGACCCCTGGTTGAAAAGTGGCAATAGGCCTTAAATCGAATAACTATCTGACGAAAAAAAATCACTATACATTTATTTGTCTTGTTCAGTTCAAACCCCTTTAGCAGATTAAACCAATTTATTACGAATAAATTAACACGTAGATTTTCAAAACAAATAAACCCTTCCCAATCCAAATATGCTTATGAATTCATTTTTGTAAAGAAACTCCTCTTAGCTCATAAATTCTTGATCAAACAATAATTGTGAAAAAAAAAAACATTCAACACAACTAGGCACACAAATAACTTACACCCCGTCATCGAAACAACACTGTGTGTCATCCTCGTCATTATTATCCCTCAAATGAAATAAAAGAAACCACACACTCCTTTTTTGACACGCGATATCAATAAAAAAAAAAAGATCAATATGGGGAATCCACCTCTTTTTATCGAAAATAAAAAACAAATATTTTTGAATTTTATGTTTAAACCGGGCGTGTATCGACGGACACGGGCATAGAAATATGAAATGAACCCTATGAAACCACGCAAACAAAACTATGTTTATTATCCTTTAAAAATTTCCCTATAGGACTTAGTACTAATACCCCTACATTTGCATGCAGAAATGTACATTTGTGGTATCGGGGAAAAATGAAAGGAACTAAAGTGACCCCCTTTTCTCGCCGCGACTCGCATGAAGTCATGATAATAAAAAAAAATTAAAGTACTTAATCCCTGGTGAGTTATTGACGTTGCTCCGACTTGCCACTGCGTCCTGTCCTATTGATTTTGCAACAAAAGATTTATTGCAGTTGCGTCGGCAATCAAAATATTTCCCTGGCAGGGCAATTGATTTTTGTCTAATCGGTTCTCAGTGTGTGATTTTCAACTACAAAAAAAAAACATCAAGTTTATTTTAAAGAATTTAGCTAGAGCTTGGTACTGAAAAAATGGGGTGACAGTAGAGTTGACTACAACATGATGGTGTTCCTCTGTGCGAATAAAATGTATACATACTCGTTAAAATCTCCTGCAGCGGTTTTGTATGAAAATTGAATTCTGTTTTGGTCATGTGTTTTAAACTTTTTTTTTTTAATTTTAGTTTTCTGTATACCACAACATAGCTTATAGTCTGAGAGATAATGTTGAATACTGCATAAGTAAAATGAATGTCAAAATGCCAATATTTCTGAATTTTTATACCAATCATGTCATAAAATGATTTAAAAATTATTTTACCCTTTTCCCCATCGAACTACTCATTTAATCTATTTTATAACTAGTTTAAAGAACAACCAAAGAAAGTGATGTCTAAAATTTGAGGTCAAATTCCGTCCTGTTGTTTTGTGGATTGCGAATTAACATTTGACAGTTCTCAGAAGTCTACTGCTGTTCGCGTAGAAAATATTTTGTAATTTTTTGATATTTAAACCATTTTGTTCTAGTGTTTTCTTTTTAACTTCTCTGAAAAGTTTAAACAAACATATCAGTTGAAATTGCTTGAAAAGATTTCGTCGCATTTGCAGCTCATGTGAAAGGCGATTAAATGCAACATACGCCGTATTTTTTATTACTTATGCGTTAGACCAGTTTATACCAATCAGCGATTTTTGGTGTTGAAATATCAGCAATTTTTGATGTTGATATACAGTCGATGGCAAAATTATTTGCACATAGTAATACTGAAACGATATCGTTTAAATGAAACTGCATAACTTAAAAAAAAAGTATATTATTTGTATTCATATTTTATTTATAATGCTTTTAATATTCTCTAGGCTGTAACTATAAAAACAAAATCGAAATTCTAACGGTTATGGTAAAATCCTCAGGATATAAAGTGGCAAAATAATTGTTGCAGCACAAAGCTCTGACAAAATTGCTTGCACATGTTTATTTCAGTGCTTTTAAACCTATGGAAAATCATAAAGACTTTTTTTTACACCAAACCAAAATGTTGCTCAACGGGGACATTTTACCTAATAAGTTGTGCTTCCAGCTTTTGCAGCAATAACTTTTGCGAGGCGCCTTGGCATTGAGTCTATCAAATGTTGAATTTGTTAAGTTGTAATGGTACTCCAAGTTTTTATAAAATCTTCCCATGTTTCATTCGGAGATCTCCCAATTTCTTGAGAAACTCTGGATTTGACGAGATGCCAAACATTTTCTATTACATTAAGATCAGGGCTTTATGGTGGCCATTTTAATGTTTCTGATAAGAAAGTTTTGATAATCCGGGCAGTATGTATGGGTGCATTATCTTGTTGAAGAATAAAGTCACTGCCTATGAATATAGACCATCCAACTAGTGCAACATCATGTAGTATTTCCAAATAATGGGACTTTGTCATACGGTAAGAACACCTCACAAGTGATCCTACTCCACCATATGATACACATCCCTAGATCATGATTTTACCTCCTTTGGAATGCCGTGTGGGTTGTGTAACAGGTTTTATGGTTTTGGTTTTACGATCTGAGTAGTAAAATTTTCGGCCATAATTACCATCCAAGGAGCAAACAGTCTCGTCAGTCCAAAGCACTCTTCTCCAAAAAGTCGGTGACTTATTACTATGCTCCCTAGCCTTTAATCTTCGTCGTAAAGTCCTTTCACTGATGGATTTTTCAGGATCATTGTTGAAATTAGTAAGCACATTTCGAATTTTTGCACATGGGTTACTTTTACAGGAACGAATAATTAGGGTTAGGTTTTATTTTACCTTTTTGTTTACATTGTCGAGAATATTAAAGAATCTATCAATAAAATGAAAGTTGTGTAGCTTTCTGCAAGTTATATGGTTTGAGTATTACAATGCGCAAATAATTTTGCTATTGACTGTATATGTGTTCATTTACAGTCTTATTCATTAGAAAACGCTGAACGCGTGCTTAGTTATGCAGTGCATAAGGACTTCTGTAGTCGCTATGTAAATACTTACACAATAGGCATTTTCTTCCCATTATAGTTAAAATGTGTTTATGTCAAAATAAAGTATGTATTTATGTTTAGTCTTATTTTTCTCTTTGACACAAGAGAATTTTGCAACAAAAAATATGAAAATACCCCTGCTCCGAAAGATATTTTGCTGAGTCAACTTTAACGCAACGACCGAGACAAGACTGACTTGGTACATGTCAAAAATACACATATACCCATATATTGTATATTTCAGGTTGTTTTCTTTAAATCGGCCAACCCGCCTTAACGGTAAAAATAAACTAACTAGAATAAAATTAGCAGTATTACTTCTCTGACTATAATATCAAAGTGCATTTAAAGCCTTTAGGTAAAGTTTAACGCTTATATGGAAAGTCTCTGGAAAAATGCTACTGATGCAAGTTTCTTTACAAAACCCCATACTCATTTTGTTGGGGATGAAGAAAAATAACAAAAGTTTAGTCAGGGCTGGATCTCTTATGTTGGGGCAAAGTAGGCAACTATATAATATTTATGTCCAGTGTGTCTTAAGAGCCACCAGCCATAAATCGAAATCATTACATTAAACCTAAACGAGTTAGAACATACATTTAGGACGGGTCTAGGAAAATGCAAATTTATAACAGTTATAACAGTTTTAAATATTCTCCGCACCTCGCTCGGTTGGGGAACATCTAATTTCTGGAAGTCGAGTGCCTATTTAAACATACGGGGCCGCATAAACTCAACTTTTTCTGTCACACTGCTGATATTCGCTGAGTCACATCTTTTTTTTTTAAGGTGCCGTTTAAGTCTTAATACAACTAAACTTTCTGGGAAACTTTATTTGGAAATGAAGCTAAATGTACTTTAGATATTTGGGCCTATTGAAAAAAGCTTAATCCAGCCATGAAAAAATGCAATAATGCTGTAGCTCGTAAGGGTATTTTAAGTGGGTGGAGCTTATACTATGATAGCAAAAAGAGGAGCCTAATGAACTTTTCCATATAATTTCCGGCGATGGTTATATGTGTTGCACACATTCTGGATAGTGTGTACCCATTTTATGAGGATTTTATAACAACTAAAGAGATAGAAGCCTTTTGTTCAATTTGTCCAAGTGAAGGTTTTTGTTGACATGCCATGTTAATTGGTGACATGGGAAAGTGTAAGGTTGTTTTTCATCTTTTTTGTTAGCATTTAGATGGAAAAGTATTCGTAAGTGTTTCTAGCTTTAAAAAATATAATTTTAAATTAGTGAAAACTTGTGTAGTCAATAGTGAGCGTTTTTTTTAGTTGAATTCTGTAAAACAGTTGCATATTTCTTAAATAGAATTTTTGTGAGTGCATTCAAAACATCTGCAGTGCTGGGAAAATTTAATTAAATTAAATTTGTGGTGAGTTATATCAGGTAAAGTTGATCCACATATTCTACCCATTTCAAATAAATTTTGCAGATCGCGTACTATTGAAGTAATTGCTTATCCGAATCTCGAAAACAAACATTTATTTATCTAGCTATAAGATCGTATAAATTAAAATCTCAAATTCAAATAAAATATTTATAATATTATATTATTCACTTGTGACCTTATTAACAAATGTTATTATCATTACTAGTATCAGTTTTAATTACACATACACCCCAACTATTTGAAAAAGTGTAGTTTGCTTCTGAAATTGTTAAGTTTATATATTTAAACCGAGAAAAATTATTACGTGTTCCCGTACTGCTTAAAACTGCAAAAATCTACGAATATATATGAAAAACTGTTAAATCTTGTTTCCGTACACTAAATGTTGGTACTTTTTCACAGAAGAGAGTGCACATGAAAGTGTAAAATATTTCCCCAAACTTGGAATTTTAGTCGCAGAAATTTTTTTGGACAAAATTATGAAGACTATCAAGTGAAAGAAAAAAATATTCAATAGCTGTTTACATCCACTCTTGAAAAAATGAGAGTCTGTTCATTTTTGTGCAAAAAAGTACGGGAACACACCTAATTTGGGGGTGGCCGTGGTGTGATAGTTGTGTGTTCGCTTGTCAAACTCATGGTCACAGATTCGATCCCTGCCGTAGTCTATGTCTTCTTATTTTTCCATTAAAAACCAATTCTAAAAATAAATGTTATACAATGAGTTGCTGGTTTACTCATTACATGCTGTTTAGGCATAGAACTAACAACGTGTGATTGAGTAAAACTAGTATACCGATAAAATATGACAAAGAATAAAAAAATTAATGCGAATTATAAGGGAAATCGATAAATAAGACATGGAAATTTCTCCGCATTAATTCAGCCGCCATCCCTGGAGATACAATCTGAGACAACAACCACCTACAGTCTCCCAATATCGCGCCACACATCTTTCCTATCATTCTTTCTCTTCCTTAACCTCACCCTCACGCCCGCGCTGTGTTGAAACATTTAAATGTTTCCCTTGAGCGCGTGTAGATTATAAAAAAAAAAAAAAATAACATTCTTACGAGTGTGTCGGATTTAGTCACTCTCCATTAAATTTAAATTCTCTCAAAAAATGGGAAATTTAAGACATTTGAATTTCCCTTTTAGAAGGGTCTTTTTGATGGAGAGTCGTCAGTACGGAGTTTTATGTTAAAAAAACGCAATTTAAAAAAAAAACAAAGGGTACAATAAAGGTTCAATTGAAAATTCTACATTTAAAAAAAAATTCAACACAATGTATTTTCAAGTTTGCGTCCTTTTGTCCGTGATTTACCAAAATTAAAGACCTGTTTACATATCATCTGCTGGCACACTGTGCATTTTCTTATTTGCAAAGCTTTTATATTTAAATATAAAACCTTCGTGTGATTTATATTCCTTTTGATTTCTTTTCTTACGCCTTTGCATGTAACGCAGAACTTCCATACTAATAGAAGATATTGCTCCTTTACAATTAAGCCTTGCGACAGTCTCAATTGCCTTAAGCAGATCTATTATCATAACATAAGGTATGGTATTCAATATATAAAACATGCTACCCTAACGCAAACGACAAGTATTTTGTCTAGATGCAAGCTGACCAATCGTCCATTATTTGTTAGCTTGCAGCGAAAAATGCCTCGAGACACATCTTCTAATAACTGATTCCGTGTTTATTTCTTCTTATATTCTGAGTATATTCCTCAACGTTTATACTTTATATACATATTAGTCTCCTACTTCTCCATTTTTAACAGCTTTTTAATGTTTGCTGCAGTCATCCGTGATTAATATTTAAAGATATAAGACACACATTCATATCGCTTTTAAATAATCTTCCCCCTCTTATACGAGAACGTATTTACTTCCCTTTCATCATTCGCTAATTTTTTTTTTAAACATTTCAAGAAAAAATCATTCTAAACAAACAAATTACAAGTAAAAAAATGAAAAACACGATTCCTTCCGCCATCCTTAACTTTTCCACTCATTTCCTACAATTTGTCACACTTCAAGGTTCAACATTGAGCATTTTTAGAAAAGATATTCAAGGCAAAAGAGAAAAACAATCTCCTTTTCAGCATCTTGTGCACATCACAAGAAGTCATTATCTTCCCTTACACTATTTCGCCATAAGAAATTCTAGTTTCAACTATTGCACAACAAGCACAGAAAAATCCTCTTAAGGATCTTTCGCTGCATATACCCCAATCCCACTTCTGACTATACTACTTTGTATATACCTACACCCACTTCTGATTATAATATACCTACCTATTCTTCTGTTCATCCCTTTCTTGACTTGGAAAAAGGCTTGTGACATGGCAGTCAGTGTCAGTGTCGACGCTTGACAAAGAGATTGAGCGGCAAGAAGTGTTGAGGTTTTTTTTTCAGTTTCGTTAAATATAATTTAAAGAAAATAGGCATACCTACTGATAGTATGTGGATTGTCAAGTTAGCCGCAGATAGCTCATACATAAATACATTGACTGTGTCGTCTGCCATGGTTAACGATGATGAGGCTATACAGTTGATGAGGCCATAGTCTTGATGAGGACTATGCGGTTATTTCTCAATTCCGATGACATAGCACTGCAATCTGTGCCAGAAAAGGATGTCAGATATTAAAGAAAGAGCAAGTGATGAATTTTTGCTTTTTCTCTACAGCAGATCCACGTGTACTTGAGACACCCATAACAAAACTTCATCATCATCAGCAGCATGCATTCAACCGGCATAGTGTCCCGTTGTGTATGCAAATATGGCGGCTTTCCGCAACATACATAGACCAAATTTTATTCCAAGAGCAGTAGCACATCAGAGTTGCCAACATTTAACATAAATAAAATTAATTTCAAAACCTTAAACGTGAAATTTACATTCCACAAATTCTACCTATAACAAAACAAACATTTATTGATTAATGAATAATAAACTTTTCAACCCCACTTCAGCTTTTTCATGGGGCATGTGTAGAGTAAACTCTCTACTAACATTTCAGTTTCCATAAGGTTTCGGTAAGCTCTTATGGAAGATAAACTAACTTACTGAAGCCTTATCGAAGCTGAAATGTTGGTCGGTGCACTAGTGCGTTGGAAATCCTAACTGTTTACTGTACCTATAAGCATTTTAGATTCAGATTGAAATTTCCATTTTTCAAATGTGTCGGGGGGAAATTTAAAGCTTATACATATTCAACAGGGTTTCATATAATTTTCATATTGCTTAAACTGTCAAATAGAAAATATACCCTAAAACGGTATAAGAAATATCTAATGCATTATTCGTCATCATTTTAGTGCAAATAATTTTGTCTTAAAAACGCCGTCGTGAAATAAAAATAGGTATTAAGAGTCCATAGCTATTAATTATAAACATAATTAAATAACGAATTTGAAGTTATTTTCTGTCAATGGGATTGATGCAGCATGAACAAATTGTAGAACGTATTTCGCTCAAAATAATAGCTTACATGAATATGAATATTTTTTGTATTGTTGTTGTTTTTTTTTTAATCTATATTTTAAACTGGAGGCAACTCTGGCGCAACCACAAGCTACTACTACTGCTGCTGCTGCTGCAAGTGTGTTGTCCTTCTGTTTTTGATTGCAGAATATATATACCGCAAGGCAAATGAGGAGCAATTCTGTGGGTGGCAGAATATTATAAGGACTCATTCGTCATTTGATCGACAAGGGTGCATGCAATTCAACAGCAACAACATACAAAACAATTCTGCCGCCGCCGCACAAAGCACAGCCTGCCATCATCATCATCATCAGCACACCAACACTGAATATCCATGACAACCAAGCCGGGCCCGGCTTTGCATTATCAAAAATAAAAATTCAGTTCATCGTTGGTTTCGTCCTGCAAAGGACATTCGTGCTGCATATTATGACTGACGGATTTCTATCTTGTTATTTTTGTGTTATAAAAAATCGATAAACATTTTTTTCATTGTCGATGAAGTTTTCTTCCTTAACAAAAACAAACGGACTGTAGGGGTACCTATCCTTTGAATAATTTCGAGTGACTTTTCAGTAACACCAAACAAAGTTTTTGTGTTCCTTTCAAAAATTAAGAAGGAAAAAAAAACAAATTTCAAGGGCTCCTTTGAGTGTAGTGTGTACAGGACGACCCAACGCGACACACCGTCGTCGTCGGTCGGTCGGCGATGTGTGAGTTTAGTATGGTGCTTGGCTAAAAACTGCCTGCGCATTGACTTAAAAAGAACTTTAGTTCAGGAGTTCATTATCCTTACCTATAGCAAGAGCATATAGCTAGGCAAGCCATACCACTGTAAAAGGGTGCATTTTAAGGTAAACACTGATTTAGCAAAGGTTAAAACAATTATCCTATTGTTCGTATATATTTGCTTATTTAAAACGCATTCAAAAAAATAATCAAGGTAGGTTTTATATGCATGTACCATTCAAGGGCTATTATTCTTGAGCGTCTCACTTGGTGGCTTTATACTCATTTGTAAGGCCATGTTCAATTAAAAAAAAAATAAATTCGCTGTCAAGGGCTTTTAATCATTAAACTCGACTAATTTTAATTTTGTTTTCTTTTTAATCTCCAGTTTGCGGCTTGGGTTGATGCTGTTATCTTTGTATTTAGTTTGGAAAACGAGGCTAGTTTTAACGCTGTATACAGTTATTATACCAAAATGGCGCATTTTCGCAATAGTCAAGAAATTCCAATTATTCTTGTTGGAACACAAGGTGAGTTGTTTTTTTGTTATTAATTTGTTTCTTTTAAAGATTATTTTTTTTTAAATATTGATCATTTTTGTAATTTATTGTTTTTTTTCTAGATGCCATTAGTGAAAGAAATCCCCGTGTGATAGACGATTCGAGGGCTAGAAAACTTGCGAATGACTTAAAAAGGTGCTCGTATTATGAAACCTGCGCCACTTATGGCCTTAATGTGGAACGTGTTTTTCAAGATGGTAATTTTTCCTTATTTCTACAGATTTT
This sequence comes from Philhelius pedissequus, assembly GCA_910595825.1. Classification (NCBI taxonomy): domain Eukaryota; kingdom Metazoa; phylum Arthropoda; class Insecta; order Diptera; family Syrphidae; genus Philhelius; species Philhelius pedissequus. The sequence continues at coordinate 83,278,083 of OU343163.1, forward strand.
TTTTGCTCTTAAGTACTGTGCGATCAGACTAGAATTACATTAGAATTTTAAATTTTACAGCCCAAAATTCCACATTAAATTTTTCGAGTGAACACAGACGTTTATAACACTAATTTACAAAGTTTCTGGGACACTATTTCAGTTTTTTTCATTTTTAATTAATTGGCAACGATTTTCTTTAATAATTTGACATTATCTACAATTTGAGAACAATAGAATTTTATGTCGTAGATTTGCGAACATACTATAAGAGATTTTGATTAAACATTAGAATGAAAGAATATACGAAAAAAGTGGGTCCCGCAACTCCGTCTGTAAGCCAATCTACAGCCTAAGCCGCTGAACTGATTTCCCCACCAAAACTAACGTCATACAACCGTTTAAAAAAAACTTAATTATCTCAAAAACCGCTATAAAGATTTTGATAAGAAAAATAATAGTACGTGTGCAATTGTATGCTTTAAGTTTTGTTTAAAAAAAAATTAATAACGGTATCTTTCATACAACGTTACTTTAGATAATCGACATTCTCATTACGGGTTCATCGATATCGATACAACAATTTATGCAAAAATTTAAAGTCTACAATATAAAAATTTTCGTACAAACATTTTTTTTAAATTCAATACATATATCAAAGCTGACTGAATGATTTTTTTTTTAAATTATGTTTTTAAATTTATAAGGATATTCATGCAATGAGATAATTTTCCGCCAGACGTTTGCATGAACACCCCCTTCTTTGAAATAAATGAATGAGGTTTATTTATTCTCTTTTTACATCAAACTCGTGAGATAATTTTATCTGATTTGCAGAACATTTTTCCCATACAAACTTTGAAAGTTCATTTCTGCGGAGATAAAATTATCTGCTTTCTGAGGCTTATCTGGGTTTTCCGCGTTTAGATGATTACCATTATTAAGTAAAAAACAAATATTGTGATTCTATTTTAACTTGAATTTTCCTTAAAAAATGCAATGAATGAATTTTTCAAATTGATTCAAGATAAAGATTTTTCATTTCGAATAAGGCTATAGCTTGTATTAGATGGATATATACAAGCTATAGCTTGTATTAGATGGATATATACAAGCTATAGCTTGTATACAAGCTATTGATTTTTGCGCTCTACACAGCAACTTTGGCGGGCGTGTAGAACGCCTTATTCAAGTTGTTTTGAAAAGTTTTATCAATAAAATGTTTAATTTACATAAGGAAGCCATATGCAAGCTATAGCCTGCGAAACTCTCAATTCGGACCTACTGCAAAATAAATTGTTAGTAGGGTGGTTACCTAATATGAAATTAAATACAATCCACAATATTTTTATGACAAATTTTTAACAGAATTTGGCTACATGGGAAAGAAGTGCTGACAACTTTTAAATTTTACATATATGTATTTATATGTATTTCGGTTTCTGAGAATGCACGAGACCATGTAAAAGCACAGTGTGTAGAAAGCTTCAATATTGCGGTATTTCTTCATGCTACAAAGATCTAATATAAGTTAAATTTTTGCTGTTTTCAATCTCAGTTTTTTTTTTCTTCCAAAAAATCAGACTTTTATACGAGTATAAAATTTCATGTTAACATGAGTAGTTTTCTTAGAAGAATTTTATTTTCACTCTTAACAATTATTTTTGTAATTAAAAATTTTTACTTTTACTCATTGTTATAGCTTGTCAAAAGATCCTTCAGCAACGAATCACGACATGTGTACCGCCCGTAAATTCTCGACCAACCACACCACAAGGAACACGGCTCGGAATAGCTAGTTTTCATCATTCCAATGCTGCTGTTGCGGCAAATGGTTTTTCCGCCTCAACTCCATCGGTTGTTCAATCATCGGGTGCAACTTTGCCCCATCGGCATCATGTTCTTTCGACCTCAAGTCATCACATCCCAATGCGAATGAGTGCAGATTTTGTGCATAACGAACAACAGCAACAACAAAAATGGGCGGCCATCTCAGGTCATCCATCGCAGCAATCTCATCATCAGGTTCATTCTCAGCAACATTTTGTTACCGTGACGAATGAAAATAATAATGTGACAACAAAGTTTACGCCTGGCGCAGTAACAGTACACCATTCTGCAGTTCCTTTGGCAGAAAATCTAGCTCCTTTATCGCTGATTCCCCAGAGTAAGGATTCGGGGAAGGACAATAGCAGTGGCGGTGGAAAAGATCTCCCCACCCCGACTTCCACACCAACAACAAGTCGTAAGTCACGACGACGATCGAATCTATTTATTCCCTCTTCAAAGAAAGGCGAGGATAAATCTAAAAATGGTGAGCTTGGTAGTGGAAGATCAATACCTCTGAAACAGGGCTACCTGTACAAACGGTCCAGCAAGTCCTTAAACAAAGAATGGAAAAAGAAGTATGTGACTCTTTGTGATGACGGGCGGTTGACTTACCATCCATCACTGCACGACTACATGGATGATGTTCATGGCAAAGAGATTCCTCTGCAATATGTAACAGTAAAGGTCCCAGGACAGAAGCCCCGTGGATCAAAGTCAATAATAACCAACAGTGCTCTCACTTCATCGATGCTTTCAAATGGCAAATCGAACCAAAATGGTCTTAGTGAAGGAATCGGCTGTCTGTCTATTGTCAAAGATAACAAGAAGCTCTCTGAGAAGGGACTTCTTACTGCCTTCGACACGTTGTGGGAGCCAGGAAAGTCAAATTCATCTCAGCAAACATCAGGCGACGAAGGAATCGCCATGAGCAATAGCAATTCACAGACTTTCATTGCAAGTGATACATGTAATCAACAGTTGCTTGTTGGTGCAAATAAATTGGACGCTCAGACCCCAAATGTCAAAAAGCGTCATCGAAGAATGAAAAGCAGTGGTGTGAAAAACCAGGAAGTCGATGATTCCGATGGATATGAGTTTTACATTGTTTCATTAGATAGTAAACAGTGGCACTTTGAAGCGGCCAATAGTGAGGAGCGGGACGATTGGGTTGCAGCAATTGAGCAGGAAATATTTAAATCCTTACAAGGCATCGAGTCAAGTAAAATGAAGCCAGCGACGTCTAGTGAAATGGCTAGTATGACATCGATAAGGACAAGAGTTCCAGGCAATGGACATTGTGTGGATTGTGATGCTCCAAGTAAGTTTAAAGAAAAAAATTATTTAATGAAAAGAGTTAACGTCATGTTTTTTTTTTTTTGCTTTTGTTATTGCAGATCCAGAATGGGCGAGTCTTAATTTGGGAGTTCTAATGTGTATAGAATGCTCTGGCATTCACAGAAATCTCGGATCTCACATTTCCAAAGTTAGATCTTTGGATTTAGATGATTGGCCGTAAGTGTTTTTTTTTCTAATTTTACTTAACAAATTTATTGATAAATTTAATTTAACAGGGCTGGTCATCTAAGTGTAATGTTAGCTATTGGCAATAGCCTGGCGAATTCAGTATGGGAAGCTTGCACTCGAAACAGGCCCAAACCACGACCTAATGCAAACCGAGAAGAAAAAGAATCATGGATTCGTAGTAAATACGAGGCTAAAGACTTTCTACCAATGTGCAATCAAAATACGAATGCCACTGCTGGGCAGCAGCTTATTGAAGCAGTGATAAGGTAAACTTGGACATATTTTATTTAATTTAATTTTACTTGATTTTTTATTTTGTTTTTTTCTTTATAGATCTGACATGAAGTCAATAATTCTTATTCTTGCGAATGCAACCAATGAAGTCACTAACTCAACTGTTAGCCCAAGGGATGTTCGAACGCCTTTGTTGCTGGCTTGTGCTATTGGAAATTTGGCCATTGCTCAGTTATTGATATGGGTAAGTCTATAACCACTTTGTTGTAAAATTTTAAAATCCCTTGACTTTTTCCTTCGAAATGGCAACGCGAGCTTTCTTTTGATTTATTTGATTACTTAACGTAAACTCTCAAAAAAAAAATATCCTTTAAAAACTCTAACTGCCATCCTAAAAAATTGAAACTCAATATTAGCCTTATGTTGATGATTTCTAATAACTCGATCTCAAATTAATTTCTGTCATTAATACTAAAATAATTAATATTTCCTCTTTTTCAGAATCACGCTAATATCAAACACACCGACCACGAAGGACGTACCTGCCTAGCGTATGCACGTGCTGCCCAGTCTTTAGCAACGGCCAAATCTCTTAAAGCAGCTCAAACAAACTCTAGCAATACCAGCACCACATCATCGACATCCTCCACTAATTCCTCCTCAGCGGCGATATCGAATGGAGGTGGAATTCCAACGCCCCATTACAGTGTCGAGGAAACGACCGCCTTAGTTGAACTGCTCATGAGTCTGGGGTGTCCTGAATCGGCTCCTTTAACCGCCAGCGGTACATTACCTCGAAGAAGGGATACTCTTGGGACTCCATATGAGAAGGCAGTTTCCGGTGTTATATAAATAAGCTACATTTTAACAAAAAGATGAAGAAATAATCTCATAAAGCAAACCTAATATATTTATTTGGAGCTAAATATGTATTTTATATGTATATGTAAACTTATTATAAGATATTGTTGATTTATCCTTTTTAATTTAATTGTAATCCTATTTTTTTTTTCTTTTAAAAATGTTTACCTTTTAAATAATATTGAATCCTATTTGTTGCGGCCAGTGATGCTCCTTGATGGACCTATAACAAACATACATTCTACCTTCTTTATATAAACTTTGTTAAAACTATGTATTTGTTTCCAACGATATATCCTCATTGTTTGTTTTTTATTTAATTTTTTGTATATTGTATGTACTTTGTTTCTATTATCATTGGAAGAAGGTTAAAATTAATATTATATGTATGTACGTGTAGAGAAAACAAAAAAAAATATTCCTTAGCGTAATGTTTTTTTTTTTTTTTTATTTTATATTATACAAATAATTTTTTATTGAATGTGATTCACCTCTTTTTTGTTCAAAATTTTTGTACTGTAACATATTATTATAAAATATAAATGTATTGACAGAGGATTACATAAGAAATATCCTACAAAAAAAAAAGTAAATTAATAAAATATATTTAATAAAATAAATTAACAAAACATAAAATAAAAATTAGATATTAAGAAAAATTAAGTTATTAGAGAAAAAAGGAAAATAAACTTACAAAAATCGAGCGCATTAAAAACGCAAATCGACTTATAGTATAAACAAAAATAAATTAAATACAATCGCCCGCTATAGTGGAATTACAATAAAGCTAATACAAAAATACATTTACACTTTGCTGAATTAAATTCATAAATAAAATATTAAATACAAATTTAACGCAATTCGAAGCACAGAATAATGAAATTGTTGCTATCCACAAGCGCAAAATTTAATAAACACGTTTTTTTTTCTAAATCTTGTATGAAATGATATATATATATATATATATATACATATATATAATATAAAAATAGACAAAAACCACAACAATAAAATTGCAAATTATACACAAAAGTTTACATAAAAAAATTAAAATCAATACCAACAAAAAAACGAAAGAAAATAAATCACAATGATGCAAAAACAATTTGTCTTTTAATTTACATATGTAATAGAAATGATAAGGACCTTAGGAAGCTGCTGAAGGGAGTCTAAGTGCTCTGTGTGCAATGAAGGGAATGAATCGGATAAGGTGATAGTTGATTATAGACGTTTTAACAGTCTAATTTGATTATCAACTTTTCATTGTTCTGCTTAAATTGACCGCTAACAAAACAACGCGTGAAAAAGCATGAAAGTAATGGGCCTTAGCGAGGTAACCTTCGGGGCGGAGAATTCTCCGAAATCGTTCGATTCGGAGAATATTTGCTTCGAGCTAATCTTCGGAACAGCCGTGCGGAACAGAAAAACTTGCGTATCTGCTAAAATCCCTTAATCTTTTGTTTAAAACCTCATTTTTATAGATCAGTAAGGGATTTTTAAAACGTTAGACCAATTCCGGGTGTGTTTCATGTGATTTTCGAAACATAAAATTTTAACGACCAAATGTCCACATTTTTGATTAAATTTGCGTTCGAGAAACTTTGATGAGGTATTTCTCAGCTTGTGGTGGTCGTAGGAATAAGTTTTATACACCAAAACGTTGGTTTACTCTGCAAGATTTCATTAAAATAAAAAAATTGAAAATCGGTTCACAAATGGATGTACCGTTAGCAATTTAGTAAAAAACTTGCTTTTTTATCTTTGTAAGCCTCTTAATCAATTAAATTGTATGGGCACCTATATATATTATATATTCTAAATGTTGCTGAGACAATCACCTTTCTATTAAGACCTCAATCTTGGAAATCGGAGCAGTATTTCCCTACTTAAAAGCCCATTTTGTGCGGCTGAATCGTCAATTTTCCAATTTTTCGAGTATTTACCCATAAAATTGACAATTTTACAAAAATTGGTAAATTTGCATTAGATGCAACGGAATACTCGTATAACGTTAGGTTGAGTCAAGATAGCCCCCAGGGGGGGGGGGGTGAATTTCCCAGGGGGGGGGGGTGAATTTCCCAAAAAAATTAAGATTGCCTTAAAATGAAAAACAAAGCAACAAGAGCTTCTGAAAATGACCTTACGGTGACCTATATAGATCAGTATAGGATTACCAACAATATAGCCAAATTCCGGATGGCTTAACGGTGCTTTTCGGAACATTAAACTACCTACATTTTGTTTATTAAATTTGCGTCGTTCAAGGACGTTTGAGGAGACATTGCTTAGCTTGTGGTGGTCAAAACTCACGTATCTTCTAAAATACTGTAATATTTTATTGGAAATCTCATTTAAATAGATCAGTAAGGGATTTTTAACACGTTAGCCCAATTCTGGGTGTGTTTCATGTGATTTTCCAAACATAAAATTTTAACGACCAAATGTCCACATTTTTGATTAAATTTGCGTTCGAGGAACTTTGATGAGGTATTTCTCAGCTTGTGGTGGTCGTAGGAATAAGTTTTATACACCAAAACGTTGGTTTACTCTGCAAGATTTCATTAAAATAAAAAAATTGAAAATCGGTTCACAAATGGATGTACCGTTAGCAATTTAGTAAAAAACTTGCTTTTTTATCTTTGTAAGCCTCTTAATCAATTAAATTGTATGGGCACCTATATATATTATATATTCTAAATGTTGCTGAGACAATCACCTTTCTATTAAGACCTCAATCTTGGAAATCGGAGCAGTATTTCTCTACTTAAAAGCCCATTTTGTGCGGCTGAATCGTCAATTTTCCAATTTTTCGAGTATTTACCCATAAAATTGACAATTTTACAAAAATTGATAAATTTGCATTAGATGCAACGGAATACTTGTATAACGTTACGTTGAGTCAAGATAGCATAAAATGGGCTGGAAGTGGGTCTATAAACCACTAATTGGGGGGGGGGGGGTCAATTTCCCAAAAAAATGAAGATTGACTTGAAATGAAAAACAAAGCAACAAGAGCTTCTGAAAATGACCTTACGGTGACCTATATAGATCAGTATAGGATTACCAATAATATAGCCAAATTCCGGATGGCTTAACGGTGCTTTTCGGAACATTAAACTACCTACATTTTGTTTATTAAATTTGCGTCGTTCAAGGACGTTTGAGGAGACATTGCTTAGCTTGTGGTGGTCAAAACTCACGTATCTTCTAAAATACTGTAATATTTTATTGGAAATCTCATTTAAATAGATCAGTAAGGGATTTTTAACACGTTAGCCCAATTCTGGGTGTGTTTCATGTGATTTTCCAAACATAAAATTTTAACGACCAAATGTCCACATTTTTGATTAAATTTGCGTTCGAGGAACTTTGATGAGGTATTTCTCAGCTTGTGGTGGTCGTAGGAATAAGTTTTATACACCAAAACGTTGGTTGACTCTGCAGGATTTCATTAAAATAAAAATTTTGAAAATCGGTTCACAAATGGATGTACCGTTAGCAATTTAGTAAAAAACTTGATTTTTTATCTTTGTAAGCCTCTTAATCAATTAAATTGTATGGTCACCTATATATATTATATATTCTAAATGTTGATGAGACAATCACCTTTCTATTAAGACCTCAATCTTGGAAATCGGAGCAGTATTTCCCTACTTAAAAGCCCATTTTGTGCGGCTGAATCGTCAATTTTCCGATTTTTCGAGTATTTACCCATAAAATTGACAATTTTACAAAAAATTGATAAATTTGCATTAGATGCAACGGAGAATACTCGTATAACGTTAGGTTGAGTCAAGGTAGCCCCCAGGGTGGCGGGGGGGGGGGGGGGGGGTGAATTTCCCAGGGGGGGGGGGTGAATTTCCCAAAAAAATGAAGATTGACTTAAAATGAAAAACAAAGCAACAAGAGCTTCTGAAAATGACCTTACGGTGACCTATATAGGTCAGAATAGGATTACCAACAATATAGCCAAATTCCGGATGGCTTAACGGTGCTTTTCCGAACATTAAACGACCTGAAACGTTTTATTTTAAAATGCATCTTTTTTAGAAAAAAACAACAACAATTTTCTTTTATTCGCAATGAATTTTTATTTGATACGTATTGTTTGTTTATAAGGATTTTCATATTTTGAAATTGAATAAAATTTTCTTCTTTCGATGAATACATACATATTATATATATTTTAATTTAATTAAAAAATAAACAAAATAAACTTTCTTTTTAGTTTTATTGTAAAAAAAAAATAGGAAAAAGGAAAGTAGAAAGAATGAAAAATAAAAGTTTAACTGGAAATGTAATTTGTTGCCTTGAAAACTAAAATAGCGAATTATTTAAACACTGCAAATTTATTAAGCCATGTTTGAAGCAGTGATAATAAGTTTCATACCTTTCGCCAAATGTAAGTCTTTTTTTTATTTAAACAATATTATTGTAATTAATTAATAAAAAGCAAGAGAAAAAAGTTAATTTAGAGCAATAAACATCTAATTAGCTATTAATTGCAGGATCATAACATTATTTTTACTGTATGCAGGAGTTTAATGTTTCAATTCTTCTTCTTTCTCATCTACTCCCTTTTCCTTACAAGACTCAAGACCCATGAAATTTTATGTTTGTTGTATTTTTTTTTTAATTTTTGTTGTTCCATTTTACCATTTAAACAGTTTTTGCTGAAAATTCATTTTTTAAGCAAACAGGTTAGCGTAAATATCAAACTCAAGTCGGGCAAGACGCGAATACATGATAAAACCACAGTAAAGAACAATTTTGGACACGATTTCGCCTTTTCGCCACATCGAATTGCGCGCTGCTCCTTCGGGGGTTTTTGATTTTGTATTCCTCCAATCTTTTTATCTGCTCGAGGTTTGAAATGTTGCTATGGGTTTGGTTGTTTTATTCTTTTTTTTCTTTAATGTTTCAATCGGATTTTGTTTAAAGTTTTTCTCTGACAAGAACAATTTATATTATCTTTACTAAATCGTTTAGACCGTTTTTTTTTTGTTTAAAGTTGATTGTATGATAAAAAATTATAATGAATTTTTGTTTTACATCCGTTTCGTGTGGGAGGGGGAGCAGCACCACCACTCGCCAACACACGATTCCACTTTGGCTGATTCTCTACCTATTCTTCTCTCTTTCTTAAACTTTTTCTTATAAAACAAAAATTTGTTTGTGGTGTGTACACATAAAAATGTTTGTCTGAATGCTTATTTGTTTGTTGATTTAGTGTTGTTTATACGTACGAGTATATCTATTATACGCTTGCCCTCTGCATGTTGTTTTTGTTGTTTGTGGTAGTGTTTTAAATGTTTTGAAATGAACATGCATGCGCAATTCGGTATTAATTTTTCTTCAAAACTTTTCGCCTTAAAAATTCTGGTGAAATCTTTTCTCTTCGTATGTTCTTCGTCATTGATGGATTGATTTCGTTGTTGTTTTATTTCTTGTTCCTCCGGTGGTGGCATTTTTCATTTCTTGTTCATTTTGAATTTAGCATAGAAATTAGCAATTTGATCATGACGCACCGGTATGGCATCCAAGATGCCAGTGAAACTGAAATTTGTATGACGTTTCTCATGTAGATTATCACCCGAAAGATAAGTCACCACATTCGATTGGAATTCAGTTGAATTTGGATCGGTGTGATTAGCAACGAGATGATTGCAGAACTGAGCAATTTGTACGAAGACTGTTGCCTCGCGGTCTGAAATGAAACAGAAAAACAAAATGTTTTAAATTAATACTGATTTATGTCTGTTTATAAAAAAAAAGTATTTATATACGAAAATATATTTGATAATGCAAAAATAGTGATGTAAATAATCATATCAAAAGATCATAAACATAGGTCGATATAAATTTTGATACAGACATCAAATTTGTTTTTTAACTACTTTCCAATTTGCGATCCAGTCTACTCAAGATTTGTGAAGAACCGAACAAAAGCGTGTACCAGCAGAACATTTAACGATAGATTCAACATTAGTGCGTATCAAAATTTTGCTAAAACTCCACACAGACAAGAGGACTCCAAATGTTTTACGGGTTTTGTTGACTGCTATATGCGTTTTTCTTTTTTTTTTAGCTCAGAGCACAGAGCTAAGTTGTCGAAACAAGATCTAAGAATTTTTATTTACTCAGAACGAGCACATAAACCACGTTATTGCTTCTAATTCAAACCCAACTATCTAAATTTTTAGAGCTAATGTTTATCCCGAAGTTACGGATTTAATTTGCCGACTTCCCCTACCTTAGAGACTCTCACCATGGAGACCAGCTGCGGATATCGGTACAGCCTGTTGAGAAGTTTGAGTAATTCCGCCATAAATTTTCAAGGTCCGAGGAGAAAATATCGACACAACAGTAAATGTCATGTCCTTTTAGTCCATCTACCATATCTCTCTTCGAAAGATTTCCATGGTAGTAACACTATAAAACAGAAAAGAAATCTCTTTCAATATCTCTCGACGGCTTTTTTATGGTGGTGCCTGTTGCCAGTATGAGCAAAAAGCCCATTTTTTAAAACAAACGGATACGGAATTGCAAGCGTATTCCCTTCGTTGAAAATTGTTCAAGATTTTAATTTTTATATTTTCGTTTTTATTCGCTTTTAGAAATGGGATACAATTTTTTATATTGGGGGTTAGTGTGTACAAATTTCCCTGAAAACGTTTCTACAATTTCAATCTATGGAGCGTGAATGATACTCAAAATAATGAAACAGTAAGAGCAGCTCTTGTAGACAACTGGTAATTTGGTCTGGTGGAATGCAATTGAAAAAAAAAAACAAATCTTAAAACTCTGACAAAAGTACAGACTTGGGTGCATTGGAATTACGGGGGTCATGAGATCCACGCCAACCGCAGGGCTAGAGGCGATACTCAACCTGAAACCCCTAGATCTTTTCGTACAAGAATCTGCAGCATAAAGCGCCTTAAGGCTAAGCCAGGCTAATACCTGGAAAAACAGCACAATAGGTCACACACGGAATCTTCAGAAACATCTGGGTGATAGTATTAAACTGGACATTCATAAACCATTCCAAACTGCCATTCCAAGCAGAGAAGAATGGACGAACAACCAACCCTACACCAGTGAATCAGCGATAGCAATCTATACTGATGGCTCCAAAATGGACACTGGTGTTGGTGCAGGCTTTTTTCGGCATCCCTTGAGTTAAACAACTCAATTAGGCTTCCAACACAAGGTGGAGCCTACTTGACACTTGTGACACTAATAGGAAAATATGGCCATGCTTCAACAAGCAGAGGACAGACAAAAATATGCAACTCAACAAGAGATCCCTTCGTTCTCTTATAAGCATAATCACTGGACATAACCTGCTGGGATATCATAAATTCAAAATGAAACTCAGTACAAACGATCTATGCAGGGGATGTGGTAACAAAGAGGTGCATGAGGACACCTCACACTTTTTCTGCCACTACCCTGCACTCTGTCACCAGAGAAAGAATCTGTTAGGCAGCTACTTCTTCAATAATTTGGAAGAGCTCTCTAATATTTCAGGAATTAATATATCGAACTTCGTCAATGCATCCAAATGGCTTGATTCAGAGGACACAGGTTTATATCGCAAAAGAGTGACTACACCCCGGGTACACACTAAGTGTGACGATATCAATTGTCAGCCCAATTACCTAACCTAACCTAACCATCAGTCAGCATTTTACAACAGCAACAAAACAAGATTTCGTAATTAAGACGAATATGGGACAGGGATTACGAAAGGAAACGATAAAAATGGAACAAAGTATAAAACTCGAGTAGTAGTGATTTATGTTAAATATTAATTCGAGCAATGATTCGTGGAAAACAGAGGAGAAATCTGAAATTCTGAGAAGCTACTATTGGTGTAGAAATCCAAATTTGTATATGTATATAATCAAGTTTTGATAAATGTGTAAAAGATTTTAAAATTATTTAATTGTTCAAGAACCAAAACATTTAAATTTAATGAACGCAACACGCAAATTTGCCCAGCTGATAGCTAAAAATTCTATCTGTTCTAGTACATGGAGAAAAATCTAGATATCCAATTTGAAACTGAATCAATTTATTTATTCTCAACTAATTTCTGTCAGAAAAAATTGTAAAATACTTTGAGGGAGAACATTTACTTACCGAGCTTCCTTGGAATTTTAACCAACGAGAATGTCATATTCTCATTATCCCTCTGGGCACGCATATGCCTGTTACCATGGGTAAACTCCTGCTCTAGCCAACGGATAACATTCCTGGCGTTTTCGCTGCGCTTCTTTAAATCGTCCAATTCATTAAAAACTTTACAAAAAAAAATGTATGTCGGTTTAACAAAATATAATAAAAGAAAAATATTTATTACCTGCATTTGGAATTAAAACAATAAACTTCTTGCTTTTGACCAAATTCTTAACAATCCCTGTGTATTCAGTAAGTGCTTTTGCATCGACAACAACAAATGGTGTCATAATCATATTCAATGGATTTTTGCGAAGCTGTAAAATAAAAATAAAAACAGTTTCTTAAAATTTATTCCGAAATATTTTAGAGAAAATATATACCTCTTCTTCCAAAGTTTCGACTTCATTCTTTAGCCATAATTTTCCCATTATCTCGCATTTCTTATTAACTTCATTTTTCTGGGCTTCACTGCGTTCTTCATCTGCGCCACTGCTCGATTGCAGCTTTTCAATTTTTTCTCCGGCATTTCGATTTCTCAAGTAACCCTTTCTGGGCATTCGTTTGCACTCCTCGACGGTGTCTTTCTCCTCATTGCTGGTATAGCTCTTCCTAACAATTCCATTCTTACGGTCACTATAACGACGAGTGCGTCCTTCGACGCGCTTCCGCGAATTCTTAGCTGATCTGCGCTCCCTTCGACGGGAGGAAGAAACTTTCTTCTCTTCCCTCTTTTTCTTGACATTTTCTGTAAATTTTCTTGATTTAACACAGAATCTATAGTTAAACTTCTTCTGTTTGCAAATAAAGAATCCAAAATCAACCATTTTGAAAATTCTCAATATATTCTCTTCGTTGGGAGTGATTTTCTCGCGAATTGTTGTCTCCCAATCGAGTTGCATTTGTGTGCTCTGAAAGAGATCAAAGTTCTTCAGAACAAAATCTTCGGACAACGGAACTGCAGAACGAACATCGAAGAGCTCACTCAGAGGCTCACGGACATTTGAAGTCAACAAGAATTCCCTTTCGAAGTATACCTTCCTAGTGAAGATGTCAATGTTGCAATAATTTAATAGTTTCATGATTTTATGGATGAACTCAGGATTAGAGTGATAGCATCCAAACAATATCTCCTGGTTTATTTTTAACCAATCAAAGAGAATTTTTAGAGCACGCATTGTTGGTTCTGTTTGGACAAAATCCACAATGATATTTGGATCAATTTTGGTGTACTTATTACGATAGACCAATTTTTTGGGGGGATCTCCAATCTTTACCTCTTCTTCGATGTCAGATTTGAAATTGATTGCGCCCAATGAAGCACTATTCAAGTTGAGAATCTCAAAGCCCTTTAGGAGTTCCTCACTGTCAACTTCTTGAGACAAATCAGCACCAGGATAGATAATCTTTTCCTCTTCGATAACAATATCTTCGTTATCAGAAAATGTTGGGTAGTTTCTGTTTTCTAATTCATCGTCCTCTGAATCGTCGGGTTTTTGTTTAATTTCTTTGCCATTTGTTAAAACCCCACCATCCTCGATGTCACTAAAATCACTCTCAAAATTCGAACTCAAGTCAGAGTATTCATCTTCTTCTGAAGAGAAATCAGTATCCATGTCTGATTCTGTGTCATAGCAACTACTATCGTCACTTTGAGCGATTTTCCTGCGACGACGTCGTAGCTTCATGCCCTTCTTCTTGCTCTTACTCGACAATGGCGTTTTCAGGTCGGACTCCTTGGCCTCGTCACTACTGCGTGTCGAATTCTGTGGGTTTTTCTCGTCATTGTCCTTCTTCGAAACAACAACTGATGCTTTGATTTCTCGCTTTCCATTGATTTCCTCTTGCTCATCAGTATCGGATGGGGGCTTAATTTTTTTCTCCGGCTCACCCATTGTAGCCATCCAGTTCTTGAACTCATTGCGACTCTTTCGCACAGACATATCAAATTCCTCAAACTTCTTCGCATACATCTGGTGGAATTCTTCGTTTTCTTTAGATTTGGACAAAACAACTTGCTCTAGATTGACAATACATGCATCCATGAGATCAGAGCATACAGCTACTAAAAAGGCATTCAAAGAATACACCTTCTGTGAATTGATCATCTTCAATTTAGACAAACAGAAGAAGAGGATGTTGACAACCTTAAATACACTTGCTTCGGTTATATTAATACTCTTCGAGCAAAGAATCTTTCTCAAATCAACCAGAACACAGTGACAAAGGCTGTTAAAATCTGGAACTTCCTTGTCAAAGAAGAATATATCCACAATCAGATAGAACCGCGCATAGAAATCTTTCAGATTGAACTCAACCTTGTTGGGATCTAGCTTTTCAAGATAGTCAGCATGAGCTTGGAATAGTTTGCAGACATTATTCTCGCTTAATTCAAACGGAACAATGCACACTAGCGAGTATAGATAATGATAGATCGAATCCAAGTCAAAATTCTGCCCATAGAATAATGTCCCCAACTGATTCTGGGACATTCCAATGGCAGGATTTAGCTTAAATGCCTCGTGGTAGAACTTGGCCGCCATTTTCTTCGTTATCTTTGGCTTCGCATCAATTTTAAAATCGAGAAAATATCGATGTAAGTCACCCAATGAAAGCAAAGCTGAGTGAATAGTGTCCAGAGCAAAACTGACCGCCTCGAGACTTTTGTCCACGACGAAATCACCAATAATTTCCTCTTCATCACTGTTGGCGATCTTTCGGTAGTCACATCCATCGATTCCCTCAGTGAAAACATTAAAGTTGAGTAAAAACTTCAAATCCAAATCGTAAATTTCTTCCATTTTTGAAGCAATTCGCTTATAGTTAGCTATGCCACTAAATAAGAACTTCTCTAGTTTCTGGAAGTTTTCCTCAGCGCTTTCTTCGTTTTGTTCTTTATTCCAGTTCTTTTTTACGAAAGCAATAAATTCGTAATAACCTTTACGCCAAAGTATTTCGCGGGCTTTTTTGCCAACAGCTTGAAAGTCTTTAAATAAAATGTCCTTGCACAGTTGCACCAACTGCGAACGCTTATCTTCGATTTCATGGTCAAAAAGTTGTGACATTGAGACAATCAATTTTTTTTCATCGTCTAATTGTTTTGTGACCACATACAAGGAGCTACAAATAAAATAAAAAGAAACCATATTACTAAATGTTTTTAAAAATATTTTTACACATGTACAACTGTACAAACGATTTGAGGAAAACTACTTTTCTTTTGAAACACAAGAAAATTTATTTTACAAATAAATACCATGTAGAGAAGAATAAATGTGGATTTTAAGATTTAAATTCCTCCTCCTTTTCAATCACGTTGATGGAGTAAAGTTATTAATATTGGTTAATCTTTTGTTTTTTTTTTATGAAAAGTAAAATCAAATTAATATGACTAATATGTTTTTCTTAAATTATATGAACTTGTTTTCAGACTCATTTATTTTTATATACTTTTTTTTTCATTTGGAGAGATCCATAAATAATTTTTCCTGAGGTAACAATATTAAATACCCAAAGGACTATGAAGACGATCGTTAGGGCCATACATTCCGTTCAGCATACTCGACCGCAAAAATCAAAGCTAAAATTCTGTTTAACGTCATTATTATGTAGTTTCTTTCATTTTGATTTAATAAAAGTTTGTAGTAGTTTAGTTTATCATTAGAAACATCATAAGAAGCTTCAAGCTTCAAGACTAAGAAAAATCATCTCGAAGAATCCCCAGATACCTAGGTCCATAAAAAAAGATAGCGGTGCATGGGCCAACTCTTATGAAGAGTCGCTTTCCTTGCTATTAGATAAGATACTCACTTCCCAAGGAGCTCACAAAACATTTGTAGCACTCAACAATCACATACAGGCTACAAAAATAATAACAAACTCGGTCTGATTACCAGGGAAAAAATACTTTGGGCAATTAAAAGCTTTGATCCTTATAAATTTGCTGGACCGGTCGGCATAATACCTACCGAACTCCAATCAGCCAAGGATATTATTACACATTTTCTGGAAGTTATTATAAATGGTTGCATTGACCTCAGGTGTATCCCCTTGCTATATCCAAAGCAGGCAAATGCAACCATATAAATCCGGAGGACCTCAGACCAATGAGCTTTTCTTCATTCTTTCTAAAAACTTGTAGAAATTATATTATACTCAGGTTTAAATAAATAATATTTCACTTAGTTTAAAAACAATTTTCAATTATTCATTCATAATATAATTTATTAAATTTGTTTATCGAATGTAAGCAAGCTCCTAGTATAAATGGTGCTTAAAAAATAAAATAAAACCAGATCTGATCGGGAATTCAATTGAAAAAGATTTTGTTCTTTTGTTCAGGATTCCTACACTGCACTGGTGACCCCGATTTACAAACATTCATACATTTGCTTTGGCATCCCCCGACAGACGGTAATATGCCCCTTAATACACGACACTTTATACACATTCAACTGTATAAAAAAGGGACCAGCAAACATATAGCTAACGAATGCGAAACCATATCTAGGGAACAATCAAAGTTCCACCATTATGGAAGCGAAGCCCCGACCTGTGTTTCCTCGAGCTTGAGGCCCAGTTCCACACCAGTGGAATCACTTCGGATACCTCCAAATACTACACCCTGGTGGGAAACTACGAAACATATATCCTGACAGAAGTTCGAGATGTGGTTACCAGCCCTCCTGCTTCTGAAAAATACAATGGGCTGAATACTCGACTTCTGCCAATTTGACATCCAAAAATCTGAACAGAAGAGGCTACATACCCTTCTCAGCGGCATTAATCTTGATGGAAGACGACCCACCCTATCCTGCTACTGAAAAAGATTAGAGAGCTTGCGGCACCCAGAATTTTGGACAACATCATTAAAACCTTATGTATAAATCAAGAACGTTGGATTATTTTAGAAATTCTCAAAAAATGGCTTAAATTATTTAGGAGACAACATTTGCTAACATTTGCTGAAAAATCCGAAACACGTGGGTGGAAGCGAGCAATGTTCCCTCTCATGGTAAAACGACTAATTCATCAGAGCAAAAAGGAGCCGTTCTTGCCAGCTACGCAGCTGAAAGCAGTGCTAAACGTGCACAGGCGATTGAGGGATAACGGTTTATAAGCCCGTAGCCCGTAGAAAGTTATCACTCCTAACAAAAAACCATGTGGCCAAACGTATATAGTTTGCACAAGCCCAAGTAGATTGGCCGATGACAAAATAGAGAAATGTACTATGGACTTATTAGACCAAGATTGTGTTGTTTGGTGGCAAAGGATCGCGGTCATACGTTAGAAGACCTCAACATGCTGAACTCAACCCCAAATATACAAACCAAGATTATTAAACATGGAGGATCGAATATTATGATATGGAGCTGTTTCCCGTATTACGGTGTTGGTCCTATAAACTGGATAAAAAGTATTATGGATAAACACCTTTATGTAAAAATATAGCAGGAAGAGATGTTGCCGTATGCGTCTGAGGAGATGCCGTCGAATTAGGTCTTTCAACAGGACAACGACCCGAAACACACCAGTAAATTGGCCAAAAATTGGTTTCGGGATTACTACGTGCAACTAATGGAATGGCCTGCACAGTCGCCAGACTTAAACCCAATTGAAAATCTATGGACTGATGTAAAGACAAAAGTGTCTCGGTGCAGGCCAGATAACAATAATGAACTCTGGTATATTGTCAGCACTTTCTGGAAATCGATTCCTGCTGAAAGATGCCAACGCCTCGTGAACTCGATGCAAAGACGTTGTACAGCCGTTTCAAAAGTATAGGGCTGGAATTCGACATCTGTCAAACTAAGTTGTTAAACCATTTTTTTTTTCAGTTGAAAGTCTGACATTTACGAAAATGGATCGCTTAACTATCGCACAACGCATACAAATTGTTAAAACCTATTACAAAAATGGTGATTCTGCCACAGCCACATATCGTGCTTTAAGAGGAGATTATGGTTTACATAATCGTCCAACTACGCAAGCAATTGGCAAACTTGTGAAGAAATGTGAAGATACTGGATTGGTTACAGATATTGTAAGGCCTGTGAATCATCGTTTCGCTCGTACCACTGAAAATATCGCAACTGCAAGTGAAAGTGTTGCCGAGGACCCGAATGTGTCGAGTCCTCGTCGTTCTCAGGAATTAGGACTCTCTTACGGCACATTATGGCGTATTTTGCATTTGGATCTACACCTACATCCATATAAAGTCCAGCTCACAAAACAACTGAAGCCAGCTGACCATTCACAACGTCCTGTCTCGAAAGACAAAGTGCACGCTATACAAAACGCCAATTTTACCAGTTCTACTCTACGGCGCCGAGTGCTGGACGATAAAAAAGTGGAATTGATACTGGGCACTTTCGAGAGAAAAATTCTACGGAGGATATTTGGTCCTTTATGCGAAGAGGGCGAATAGAGAATTGTACGAGCTGTACCAAAATGTGGATGTAGTCCAAAGAGCCAAATAGCGTCGACTACACTGGCTCGGCCACATCGATCGAATGGACAACAACGCTCCAGCCAAGAAAATCTGCGAATCCCAGCCCCCAGGTTCGAGACGACCAGGAAGACCGAACCTCCACTACAGGGACCAGGTTGTTACAGACTCAAGAGCGCTTGGTCTCGACGACTATTGGAGGGAGCGTGCGAGGGACCCGCAACCGATGGGACCCCGCAATATGTCAGGCAGTGACCCTCCATGGATCGGGAGCCGGATAAGTAAGTATTTACTAGCTATGATTTAATCAAATCAAATTTCCGGCAAAGTCTATTAAAAATACCTTTCATATAACGGGTTTTTTTTGGTTTTCTCGCTAACGGCTCTTTGAATTTCTGTCAAATTTTATATTTGAGAAGATCTAGGTAACCAAATGAATTGTGCTTATCAAAATTTTGAATAAATATTTTTTCCCATAATTAAAATTAATTTTTGATTTTTTTCAAAAGGAACCAAAAAAAAAATAATTTAAATTTTATTATAACATGTATATTAATAAACTCTAAAAACTGCGTACAAAAATTTTCAAGAAAAAAAAAATACAGTCGAACTTCGGCTTATTAAGATTTCGAGTTATCAAGTACAACAGAAAATTAATATAAAGTACGTAATATTTATTTGCGAATAAAAAAAGTACAGTTGTTGTGATTATTTAAAATATTCTGCTATACCTGACTGACGAATGGATTTGCCGGAATGCTATATATAATAGCCACATCCTTTTTTCTTGGCCCACTCTCCACCTCTTTTATTAATTCTTGTTTTTTTCGAAAAATCTATTAAAGAATGGTTTTTTTCGATAAATATTTTTTTGATATATTCATATTTGTCCAAGAACTCAAATGGAATTTGTTTCTCCTCAAACTATAAAGCTAGTATTAGACGGTCTTGTAATGTGTCATTTCCGTGTCACTCTGACAACACTATGACGTAGTTGTCTGTTCTTAAAGTGTCACGTCGTGTGATCGTCATTGTTTTGCATGTCATTGCCGTGACAAAAACAATGACAGGCACCGTGGCACGTCACTTTTAAGTCATTGCAATGACAAATTGCCGTGACCGTGTGATAGCCCTTTCATTGTTCATGGGACAACGTGACACGTAGCCTGTCGCTGCAAGGACTGTGTCCCAATAGTGACACGGCAGTAATTTCTGCGATGTCACATAGGTACCTACCTACAAATGTGTATTTAAATAGATTTTAATTGTGTAAATTAGATGGAACCTAGGTATGTTAATATGGACATTATATGTATTATTAAATGATAGCTAGTACCAATTCTCAAAATTTTGTATCAAAACCGTTGGAGCCGTTTTATAGAAAAATAAGCTTTTTCTAACAACCAAGACACAATGACTCGATTGATCGACGCCGTGTGATCGTCATTGCTAAAAATGATATATGTCATTTCAGATTAGGCTCACTTCCAATGATCAGTTGCATGAGAGTTGACACGTCGTGTGATAGTCATTGTTTTGCATGTCATTGCCGCGACACCGAGATAGAAATATCATTGTGACACACTTTGACGTTCATTGTATTTTGGGACAACAATGACAGACATGTGTCATTCGTGTGATAGTCATTGTAGCTAGCCATGCCACGATTACCTTTGTCACGGCAATGACGGTGGTAGGACCTATTTTGTTGTGACGTCAGAGTGTCACGGCAATGACACATTACAAGGACCGTCTAATACTAGCTTAACTATACATTTTTTGCATACGTCACTGAATACATACTTACATGTACTATGTAGGCCCTCATACATTTATATGAATATTATGTATATTGAAGCTACCATATATATAACGGGTGATTTTTTTGCTACTTGGTTTTTGACGTTTATATTTTTGACAGATCACACATGACAAATTCCACGAACATTTGACATTTCGATTCAGTATTGTTTGCCATTTCATCATGAATAGACTTAAGCCTGAACAACGTTTGCAAATTATTGAAATTTATTATCAAAATTCGTGCTCTGTGAAAAATGTGTTTGCCACACTGCACGCGAAACCATGCATCAATTGAGAGGCGAATTTGGTGAGCAGTTGATCTCACATTTTGGCGCAGTCAATTGGCCACCAAGATCATGTGATTTGACCCCGTTAGACTATTTTTTGTGGGGCTATGTTAAGTCTATTGTCTATGGGGACAAGCCAAACACGATTGCTGCCTTGGAAGCCAACATTGAACGCGTCATTGGTGAGATTCCGGCCGAAATGTGTGAAAAAGTTTGCCAAAATTGGACCTTCAGAATGGACCACCTGAAGCGTAGCCGCGGGCAACATTAAGTGAAATTATTTTTAAAAAGTAAATGGCAGAAATTGATTTATCGATCCAAATAAAAATTTCATTCACTTTTTACAAGTTTCTGTGTTTTTTTGAATTTTCAAAAACCAAGCTCTTAAAAAATCACCGTTTACATATATACCGCGCCGCGCGCTAAATAGTAGGCATTGAATTAACGATTAACGGACTCAATGTGTCCGTTAACATTTTTGAAAATTAACTTAAAAATTAATCCGGTAATCAAAATGTTAACTTCGTTAATTAACGATTAACGGATTAACGAGTTAATGCCCAGCTATGCATAGGATGGTGGAGCCAGTGGTCGGCCACCTAACTTTTTTACGTTTGACTGTCCCTTAAAATTCAGTTGTTCGAGTTTCTTATATAAAATTTAGTTTATCTGATTTTTTGGAATGTCTAAATTTCGAAATTCTTGTTTTTTTCAGTCAATTTGCCATACAAAACGAAATATTTCAAAAAAATGAAATGGAAGTGTGATTCTTATGAAGTCGGCCCCCTAAACTCAAGAGGTCGGCCACATGAGTTTCCAGTAGTCGGCCTCAATCTAAAAATTTATATTTTCATACTAAATATGTGTCCATTTCCAATTATCATTTTAATATTTTATTATTTTAATATTTAATATAAACAGTTCAGTTAAATAAAAAAAATGTGAATGTAAGGTTTTATTTGAGCGCCATTTCATATTAGGTACAAAGACAGTATTTTTTTTAAAGTAAATTAATAGGTAAGAAATACATTTAATTTATATGAAAATGAAAACTAATAATAATAATATTAACTACATGTCTTTAAGACCTAAGGTTTTTTAAATGCAAAGTGAATTGCACGGCACTAATTAGAAGGAATAGGAATATATAGCTTCTAAGTTTGTTTTACATGTAATAAATATTTACATATTTCAGGCAAATGTATTTATACTTATGAAAAAGTTGGTTTTCTTGTTTCAGAAATGTTTTGCTATTTCTATGGTATAGCATATATAGTAATGTGGGCGGTCAGTAGTTGGACGGTGCGTATACAAAATAATGAAATTATTACTGCTAAAATTTGTTTGTTGAAGAAACCTGACCAGAAACATTATTGGCCGTTTGATATTAATTTAATAATAAAAGTCGTTTTCGATCGCATCTGTCCACTTTCTGACTTACCTAAAACCTACTTGTCGGGCATAGTTTTAACATAGTAACGAGGCCGCCAGAGGAAGGAACACTAGTTGTACCAAATGCTTTTATTTCCACTGAATACAGAGTAGTTAGCCTCCTTATGGTTTCCTAATGAATCATTATGCAATTTGTTTTATCATTTGGGAACTAAGCAAATACCTGATTTCGAAAACATTATTAAAATACATGAAGCGTCTCCCAAAACGTCTTCGAGACATCTATTTTTCCTAAATACTATTTTAGCTCCAGGAACTACTTCGTCGATGTCGTTTGTATTGACAACTTCGAAGATGTTTGAAGAACTCATAGTAGCAAGTCTTCCATCTTAGATTGGGTTATTGAAATTCTCTTTTAAAATGTTTTTAATAAGCCTGATGATGTTTGTGAAACCACTTTATAAAATTTGTATTCCTTGGTCGCACTAAGGTCTGTATTAGAATAAAGTTTTATTATAATTTATTATTATTTCGATCTTGTAGATTACTTCTAGGAAACCCGAACTCCCGAACTACCTATTTCAATTTAAATGTTTATCTAATTTTGTTCAGTACTGAAAAATGTAATGGGATTACATTATGTAAAACTTACATAATGTAATCCCAGTCTCTATACTAAGCCCAATAGACCGACGTAAGAACACGTGTCCTCTATAGTCGGCCCCCCCAATATCTCTTAACATTAACAGGCGGCCTACTACTGAAACCATGGAATATTTTTTGATTATTTTGAGGGGGGGCGAGCTCGGGAGAATTGAAAAAATTGCCTCTTAAAACCGGCCCCCTTGTAAATTGTTAACAAGCAATATTTTTTAAGTTTTATAGCCAAAAACAACAAATATATGCTAGAAATAAATAAAAACCAATCACAAAATTCATCTACATTCGATAGTTTGGCGATTTAAGCTCTTTTTAAAAATCACCTCCACTATTTTTTTTCTAACGAAAAGGCACATTTCAAACGAAAGCGAAAACTTGAGCCAAACATGCATTTTTTTACAAGAAAACCAGTAATGAATGAAATTTTGCACCGTGGAAGAAAAATTATTAGCCTTTTTGGAAAATATTTTTTGCCGGGAGGTTAAACGAAAACTTTTGCTAATAACTTGCACTTTACAACAAAGTGGCCGACTACTTGAGGTGGCTGACCTCACATGCCATCACCCTATAACGTTATGCATATAGTTACCTATTCACCTACATCATTGACTTTTATTACATATGCACATATTTACATACCTATATTCCATCTATGTAGGTAGGTACATAATTAGTGTGTTCAATGAGGCTGTTCGGAACAGATTAGAATACTTTAGAACAGAAAAGTACAGGATTTTGCTGTTCAATGAGAAATTTTCTGTTCTAAACTGTTCTGGTTTGGTGTTCAATGAGTATGTTTGAAACAGTTTGGAACACTTCAGATCAGGATTTTCTGCACTTGCTTTTTAGGTAGAACAGGTTAGAACAGATTTGTGAGAACTGTCAAAACCAATTGTTGTTGTTTTAAAAAAAAACAGTTCGGTTTTAGAATTAGTTGATAAATCATTTTCCGTGTCGGAATCATCTCAATTTCATGAAAAATATTTTTTTAAATAAATTCAATTCCATTCAGATTATTTTCAAGAACGTTTCTGCAAAAATAAACGAATTTAAATTGTAGATAAACAACATTTTTGTCAGATGACAGACTGTTCTATTTTGTTCTGAAGTTTCTCACGAATCTGTCCTGTTCTGTTCAAACTTTTTCGTCACTGAACACTCTTAATATTACCCTCCTAATTGACATAATGGACCTTTCGGAAATCTCCCAGCAAATTTCTTTTCTCTCGAAATATTATATTCCCTAGAAATGTTTCTGCGATCGTGAATCTCCCATGGAATAAATTAAAATTGTGAGCTACAGGAGCAAGTTCGTCCGATCCAGTCGTGCATTTATTTTTGTTCTGTTTTTAAAGATTGTAAGGTCTATGGTTTTTTAAATGCACCCTGAATCGTACGGCACAAGTTTTTGGAACAGGAGAATAAGAATTAGATGCTTATTATCTAATTATAACCCGCGAGTTAAAAGCAGTTAAAACTCGTATATAGCAAAGAATGCTGCCTAGAGTAGAACTCTAGCCCACACGTCTCAGTTAACAGTTAACCACCAGGTGAATTATATCCACTGCACCATTGCAACTACATTTTGGTGATATAAATGTAGTTGAACGTGAAGCCATAATCTGCTCAGACAGCCCTCAACTACCCCAAGTAAATTAATTAAAAAAAAAACCGGAGCAAACCAGTCTCGAGAGTTTTGTTTCCAATAGGTGTCTCAGTTTGTTCTTTTTTGTTATTTAATGTAGCACATGAATTTCAAGCATTAGCGCTGTCTGCTGCAATAAACAAAAACAAATAGTATTGTTTATTGCTGCTGTAGAATAATAATTATTGACGTCACCTTGACGAAGTTGAATAACAAAAAATTAGACGAAACATTACGATATTTTATGAGAATACAACTTCACATGAGTCACATTATTATTAAACCTAAACACGTCAGCTTTTTCTTTTGTGACGAAATAGAAACTATAATGGTAAACCTACCTCAATATGGTTACAATCTTATATCCAACTATTCATCTGTTTATTTAGAATTTTTGATCTAAGCAAGCTTATTAAATAAAAAAATATTATTTTGACAAAAAGAAGACTAGCAATTTTTCCTGCATAAACGAAACAAAATAAATGAAAATGAAAATGAAAACAATGACTGTTTGTGGCGGATGGGGTGCCTGGGACGGGGGTGATTACCAGACGATGGGTGATACACAAACGTATGTACATACATATGTACATTATATATACAAACATTTAAAACGAGTTTATTTTTAATATGCACAACAAATCACATTTCTTTTGCAAAGAAATAAACTAAAAATAATAGAATATTAAAAAAGAATTCTCACCGATAAGTCTCCTTGGGGTCACGGCCACCAGAAATTTCCATTGCAGATAAACCACAAAACAGCCCCGTTTCTTTGTCGTTCATGCTGAAACATTTTATTTTTGATTAAAAAACAAAGTACAAGTAGGTATTCAAATAATTAGAAAAAAAATCTTACCAATTATTATTAAGACGAAATTTTCGATTCGCAAATTAATTTTCCCTTCTATTTTTTCAGGTAACAATGCATATATATGCAAGATGTGTGATTTATTTGTAGGTTCTGCTATTGGGATGAATCTATTGAAGAAAAATTAATATTTGTTTTACCACACACGTTTTCGTTGTTTAACAAATTCTTTTCGTTTATTCTTTATACTTTTTTTCTGATTTTCAATGAAAATGAACGAATTATGAGTCAAGTGACGTGAACTCGACTTCCATTGTAAAAAAAATTCAGCTACGTTGTTTGGAGAACTTTTGATTTTATTTATTTTTCCAATTGAAAATTAAGATTTTGTTATTCTATAGACATTTTTAAAAATTATTGATTATATGTACGTACTTTTTATGCACAAATTCGGGATTTTCTTTTATTTAATCTCGAGAAGAATATATTTCGCACTTCATCACTTCCATGTCCATACAACAATTTAAAAGTGGAAGATTGGATGGATTCAATGTGGATCTTGGAAGGAAAGTGAAACAGAATATAATTTGTTTGGAATTTTTCCCATTTGTGTAAGCAGGACAGATATTTTCCTTTAAGTTGGCAAGATTGGAAGTGGAATGAATGAGTGTGTTCAGGCGAGAATTAAAGTGAATCTTATTCGCCATTTTTGCTTAGGAAAAAAGCAGCTTCTTATTAGTTTTTTTTTTAATCTTCAGACAAATAAACGAATTTATTCCGATGGATAAAATGTTTCTTGATGTAAATATATTTATAAATTCAGTTTACAAAACTGATATATCACATATTTCGTTCCTTTTGAAAAAATTGAGGTTATTCCAAAATTTGTTTTCCTCAACATTTGAGATAAATTTCGCTGGGGAAAACTGAAAGAGATTTCTGAAATCTCAGAAACATCATTTTTCGAGGAAAAAATTATCGTTCAACATTTTAATTAAAAATAAAAACAAATAAAATAAAACAGTATTTTCTCATATAAAGTGTTGTAGAGATAATTCCTATTTAAGAGAAGTGAAATGATACGTTCTTATTTTCAATTAAAATTTGAAGGAAAAAGCAAATTTGAGCATTACATTTTTGTCATTATCTGACAACCGCTTTTTGAAAGCATGTGCGAGATAATAAGGGTATTCATGCACCGACGGAAAACCCAGATAAGCCTCAGAAAGCAGATTATTTTATCTCCGCAGAAATGAAATGTCAAAGTGTGTGTGGGAAAAATATTCTACAAATCAGATAAAATTATTACACGAATTTGACGTAGAAAGAGAATAAACAAACCTCACAAATTTATTTCAATGAATATCTGATTATTTCCCACATTTAAGCAAGTATTTTAAAGGGGGTGTTCATACAAACGCATGTCATTCTGCAAAGCGGAAAATTATCCCATTGCATGAATACAGTTAATAGCTTTGTCAGGTATTACACAGCGCGTGACTGTAACGCGTAAGTCTCGGTTATTTTCTTTTGAACTTCTTTCGGTAACGCGCGTGTTATTACACAAAGCTTCTTTCTCATTTTCAGTACTGCGCGTTCAGCTATCTTTCATTTTATCTTCTTTGTCCAGAGCAAATATTGAACAAAAAACTATTTTTAAAAGAAAAATGGAAGTCAAAGTTATTTCTATAGGATGACAAAGGCAAGGATTGTAGAGAATGGTGTTCATTTGGTAATTTAAAATAAGCTTAGAAGTTTTTTCTTTGTTCCATTTAAATTTGTCAGCCATTTGGATTGGTGTTCATTCATCTACAGCGAAAATTAAATGAAGCAAATCCGAAAAAGAAAGAAACAGTAGAAAGAGAAACGTCAAAAACAAGCAAGGAAAATATTACCCGCGCGTGTTTAGATAGATTTATTTCTGTTTCATCTTTTCCTTCTTTCTTTTTCTTTCGCGCTGTGTAAATACGCGCTGTGTAATACCGGACCACAAATAAGCCATAATAAAGATTGGAAACCTTCGTACGTTTCACCCCCCAAAACCCATTTGTTTACATTGTTGCATTTGTAGCTTTGAAACTCTATCCATGAATAGATAGGAAATCGAAAAGCAAAACAAAAACAAATTACTAGGGCTGTGTTGTCTATGTGTCTATAGGAAGAGGAACAGAAAAGATTCTTGTGTGCGTTTTTATCAATGTATCTATTGGAAGAGGAACAGAAATGTTACTTGTGTGCGTTTTTCAGCTTGTAGGCAAATGTCAAATGAAAGCAGAGGTTTCTGGTCTTTAAGTTATTAGTTTATGTACCGGACTTTGTGAAATCGCTGAGACTAGAGAAATGTCATAATTTATAACCTGATTACACAATAAAATGCCAAAAATTTTCACCGAGCTTCTGGTTGCGGCGGGGCGGCTGGGAAACCGACTAAAACTTTTGAGCATCATTCACGTTCCTAAGGTTTCGAATTCGAGAACAATTTCAAGGGAAATTTTTATTCACGATAACCACGAATATATATCGATAAACGCATGTACATTCCATCACTTTTCAATGCTGAAAAAGTGCAGTTTTGGTTTTTGAATTTGATAGAAGATTGACAGTTAAACTTATCTCTTTCGAATAGAAATTCCATTCAAAATAATTCGACTTACAGAAATCCATTTTTTCCAAGGGCTCAATTCCGTAGGCGTGAGTTTTTTCTGTGTACGCATACATATTTCAGATTCCGATAACGTGTACATAGATATGCAAATATATTCACTCATATTTTGACAGTGAAGAAATTTTTTGCACGGAAAATCATTCACCCTTGCGGAATTTAGCCCCAGATGCGATAAGTGAGTAATAAATAAATCGTTTCATTCTTTAACGATGCAATAAGTTATCGCTTGAGTTACAGAACATGGGTCATGAAGGTCTGTGAGCTTATTATGGCGTCCCTTGACTTGTTGCAAATTCTAAGTTTTTAAGGGTTTGCTATATTAATATGCATATGCATGTTTTTTTTTTTTTTATTTAACTATATGCCTGTAAGACCTAAGGTCTTTTAAATGCAACCTGAACTGCACGGCACTAGTTTGGCACAGTGGATTTGAGAACCAGGTATTGACTGTCTCATTTAAACCCATGGGCGGCATCCAATTAAAATTGGAGGTATAGAAAAGAATGCGCCTAGCGTGGGGATCGAACCCACACGTCTAAGTTAGCAATCAAGGACTTTATCCACTGCGCCATTGCCACCCATACGTAGGTTATAATGTTTTGTAAATAACTTTTTTCAGATTTTTAAAACCAACAACAAATTGAATTCATTCAGTTTTGTTTAGTTTTCTTGCTATTTATTACCTAATTTAGAAAAAAACTTTTTTCTCAAAAAGCCATTTTCAAAAATGACTAAAATGTATTTCCAACAAATGAACCAATTTAACGGTATATATCGTAAATTGAATTGAGTTCAAATATTAAACAGAACATTTCAAATGCACTATACACATATTTATACGAAGAAAAAGAAACACTATTAAATAAAAAACATATACGTATTATATGTATAATATATTTTCCCGAACGGGACCTACAAGGAATAACATTTTAAGGAATTAACAGAATAATACAATACACCTAGATAGAAGATCAATATATCTTTATGACTGAATAGTAAGTATAGTTTTAAGAACACATAAAACACAATAACATAATAAATTCTCTTCGCAAATAGGTATTTTAGAGTAAGAAAAAAAAATGTTAATAAATAACAAGTAACAAGATAGTTCATATTTAAAAATTAAAAGAAAAACACTTAATATGGAATCTGGTTTTGATAGTATTGTATCATATCGTAGGTTCGTGTTCTAAAGTTCTGATAGGAATTTCTTATGACAGCCAACATATGAGCAGCAGCTTCTCGATTATTTTTCGTTGCAACAAATCGCTGTTTAAGTAAATTAATAGTCTGTCCGCGGAAGCAAGGTAATCCTGTGTCTAGCATGAGAGATACCAATGACACAATGGCATCCTGATATGGACGAACTGCTAAAAATGCCTGTACACAAAGTTCACAGAACCATTTGAAGGCAGGAGCTTCCATTTTTCCACCCATAATCATGACCATCTCGTCAGTGAGCTTCATATCTGGCTCAAATCCAATGTTGCCACCAGGTGATGATTCAAACATAAAACCAAAATCGATGTGGATAATGTGTCCGTCTTTGTCAATCATAATGTTGCCGTTGTGGCGATCTTTGATTTGCAAGAGGTATCCAATCAAAGAATATGCGGCCATTGATTTAACAAAGTTCGCTCTAGCCGCTTGGAATTCCTTTGAACTCTCATCGCCATATTGATGAAGGAAGTACTCGTATAGTCCAGAATCTGTCTGTCGACCAAGTTGATCTCGCGATTTGGCATTTGGCACGCATTCAATTACACCACACTAAAAGGAGACTTATATTTGTGAATCATTATTTTGTTTACATTTTTAACTAACCCCAGGAGCTGTGGCCACAACTCTGTAAGGAAACAGAAACAAATCCAGTCCAACTTGCTGGAATATATTTTTGAAAATCGTTATGACTTGTAGGGCTAGCATATCCTGGCGCACATCATCTCCAACTTTGAAAATAGCAGCTTGCCACGATTCAACTCCATGTGTGGCTTGAGCATCCTCTTGGGAATTCTACAACAAAAAAAACTAAATCTTAAATTTCAAAACTAAGAAAAAGTTTAAACTAAACGTACTGGATTATTTGAAACCTCCATTGCTCTTGTTTCCAATTCATTGATTCCACATCGATAAACCCTAAATCTTGCTAAATATGGAGCCTTTGCTGCACTCTGCATGGGTGTCCCACTGTTATAATCAATATCTAGCACCATAGCCTCCGGATTCGATGGTAAATAGCATCCTGGTTGCACCTTAATTCGACTCAAAGCAGCCAGACAGGCATTCTTACGTTCAATACCCTTTGGAAACGATCGAATCTCTCCCGAAACTGCAGTAATTTTCCCAAAGAAATCAAATTCTCTCTCATAGAATCTCTTTGCTGAACCAGAGAATGACTCAATAATATTCTGGCTAAGCAATTCCAAGGCTTCATACAAATTTGGATCCTTATGAAGTTGATCTTCATCCATGAACATGTTTGTTTGCATATTCCAAATCAACTGGTGTGCCACAATCTGAGACCTCTTGGAGATGTTTTTGATGAATTCAGTCACATAGCCCATGGTGTCATGTCGAAGAGCTTGAACAAGTTGCGGAATGTATGGAAGCACTGATTCAGCTGGATATGATGAGAGAGTTTTCACTGCATATTGAGCTGTTAATGGATGAGATGGATACTGTCTGGAAAAATAGGAGAGTGCCTGAATAGGATTTACTGCCGACCAAGCTAAAACATACACCAAATCTGGGCTTTCTTGCAGAAGATTTTTTGTTGTTACGAGATATTTAAGAGCCTCGGGTATGTTAGCAACAGCAATTGGATCAGCACAGACTAACCTGGTCACTTCGTCCTCTATAGAATCTGAGTTTTTGATCCTACAAGGAAGAAACACAGCGAGAGCTGGATTGTATGACCACGCCAAGCGAGTATAATCCCTCCAAACATTTAGCTTGTATGGCCTTGCTCGCCATTCGTTTATTTGTTCCTCTCCGGGTATTGCCAGATCTGGTAAGCAGTTCGGATTATACCAAATTATCATGAATTCTAATTCAACAGCCAAAAGTTCTAGAATCAAATTCCTCTTTTTCATGTAATCCTTATCGTATGCGTCCTTTTGATACGCAAGTCGTTTCGATCGTGTTGATCTCTTTGACAGAGTCGAAGTCGAATGAGGAATTGTATTGTACCACCCACCAGTTCCTGACATGGACCTTGCAACATCACTTCCACTTATCAGAGAAGCCGTCTCGGGATTCTGCTTAACAGATAACATTTGACTAGAAGATGCTGTACCTAACACGCTGGCTACGTCATTATCCCCAATTTCTGTTGTCATCAGATGCTTCTTTTCACTCCTCATTGTCTGCCAGAATTTCAAAAGTATTTGAATGTCATCCAACAGTTGTTCCTTCGACTGATTTGGACAAGTTGGCGGTCCGCAGAAATAGTCCAAAGCATTATTGTATATTCTCTCACGGAGAATATTCCTAGCTATCGATTTGGCTATGGTGTTTCCTTGAAGCAAGGACAATCCACATTGAAGTAGTTTAAATCTACACCCCACTGTTGATACCTGTCGGTTTTGTTTGTTGTTTTTCGAAATTGGCAAACATCGATTTAGGAGCATACAAAACATTTCTACTTTGTCTCGATTGCAGTATTTTGCTGTGTCAACCATTTCCGAAAGCAATTGCAGCCATATAAGATGAGGATTTATCTGAATTGGCTTCGACACTAATTTACAACCGTCATATGCAGCCAGAGGATTGGTTATTTGGACTTCATCAGAAAACAGTCCGAGTTTTTTATCGAAAGTTATCTGCCATGCACTTACCATATCCTGAATAAAGCAGAGTTCTAAATCTTGTCTGGCAGTAAGCACCCATTGCCAGCACTCGACAGCTGTCTCCATGGCAGATTCGGTAAAAAGTTCCACTTGAGATGTTGCTGTGAGGAGATTATCCATTCATTATTCATATTCTTGGATTCATGACCAAAAGAAACTTACAAACAGCGTGGAGTAACTTTCGGTTGATTCCCGAACATAAAACCAAATAAGCTGTGGCCCTCCAGAGGGCTCCCCGATGTTTAGCATCACTTTTCTCCTTGCAAGCATCCCATACATCCTTTACCAGGCGATCAGCAATTCCAGCCTTATCCTTTTCATTCATAGCCGAGAGCATTCCAGAAATCTCTCCGGCATATTTAGCTCTAAGGCATAGAACCGATACAAATCTTGGAGTATCACTGTTCACGCAGTGTGGTCTCTTATTGATGGACGGAAGGGCATTCGGATATAATTTACTACTCGATACAACAGAATCAAATGCCAAAGCCAGTCCACTATGATGAGCAAGGACAGGAGTGGGAATCTGATTGGGATACTCTTGGAGATGTGATCGTGTCGATCGAGGAGCCCATTTCATGGCCTCGTTTACGATGCCTTGACAACGGTCGGCGAAATCTTTAAGTCGTCCTTCTCGTGCTGGTAGGGAATCCATCAGATGGAGAGTATAAGGAGTTGAGACAACTCGCAGAGTTGGAGTTTCTTCGTTGGGGTCTAAGGTCAGTGAAAAAGCTAAAAGTTGAAGTATGTCCAGCATACACCAGAGAACCCGACGGTTCCACAATAAATGTGGAAACTTGTCCACCAATTGCGACAGATACTGATCGGCTACAAGCTGTATTTGTTTGTGAATGTGATTGAAATAGACAAGTAGAAGTGTAGCCTGAGATTCCAGAACCTTTTCGCGGACATCGTCGTGAATGAAAAGAACATTGCGGAACTTTTCAAACACCTGATCAGCAATACTAAAAGAAAAAACAAAGTATGTAAAACTGCAGAGGAAATTTTAAGGTTGATAATTTCCAAAATGTACTCAAAGTGGCAAATGAGAACAAAATTTCCTTAAACAAAATTGAAGATGTGCTATAATGATGAATGTGGAAAGATGATTCAGATAATTAATGGTTAAGTAAAAAAACTGAAAACATGCAGGACGAGAGTTAAAACGTTGAGATTAAAATAAATATTGCCGACCTTTTGATTAAAATTAGTAAAATGCCAAAAGAAAATATGGGTCAACTTTGATAAGATGTGTAAAATGAAGAATCAACCCTAAAAATAGAAACTGAACTAAAAATTAGGCGAAAGTTATTGTACTGTTTTTACATAACACAAAAATAGTAGTGTTAATACAAAAGTAAATAAAGATGATCTTATTGAAATTATAAACAAAAAAAAGCCTAAACGGATTCAACCCATAAGACGAAAGCGTATATGAACAAAACGAGCTGTCATCAGCTTTGAGGATGAACAGAAATTGTCAATTGTTTTTATTAACAATTTAAAAAAAATTAATATGGATATTAACGCGTACCATGACGTAAGATGCATACAAATTGTATATTATATTTGAGAAGCCTGATTTCATTTTAAAAACTGTAACTACCAAGACTATAGAATATCTAAAAAAAAATTTTTGTACGAACTAGGGAATAATGCCAGTCGTCCACTAGGCGATCAACGCAAGAACTTTAAGTTCAACACATTCAACTCTAATGTACGATGTGCTCACAATTCTGTTCAACCATCGAGTTTGATCTGGTTGGAAATTGTTGCTCAACGAATTGTTCAGTAGAGTGTACGGTTAGTATACGAGCTTGAGTTATGCCGATCGTCCACTACGTGCGCAACAAGCTCAACCAACTTCATTCAACTCCCTCGTTGGATAAAAAATATTACAACCTCTTACATTAGTGCACAAACTTGCGTTCATCGCGTCGAGCAACTAAGCCAGAGGTAAAATTGAACAAACGTGTTGGGAGCCTCGTACACATTAGTTGACAAACTTAGTGAAATGTTACTCGTTGAAAATGTGAGTTCAACGTGTTTTTTTTTATATGTTTTTCAACACAGCGCTGGCGTCATGTGAAAGAAGAGAAAGAGGGATAGGAAAGATGTGTGGCGCGAGGTGGTTGTTGTATCAGATTTATCTCCAGGTATGGCGGCTGAACTAATGCGGAGAAAATTACCGTGTCCGATTTGTTTATGTCTCTTATAATTCGCATTATTTTATTCATTTCTTTGCCATAGTTATGGGTATACTAGTTTACTCCATCACATGTTGTTAGTGTTATGCCTGAACAGCATGCAATGAGTGTTTAGTTTAGAGCGCCCGTAAAGGGCCAGTAAATTAGTTGTAAGTTATTGATAAGTAGGCTAGTTTTAAACATTTTTGTCTAGCTTTAAGATATTTATAAGTTAATATGAAATAAAAATGAATTTAAAAAAAAAAACATGCAATGAGTAAACAGTAACTCATTTTATGACAATTTTTAGAATTGGTTTTTAATGGAAAATAAGACGAAATAGACAACGGCAGGAATCGAACCTGCGACCACGAGGTTGACAGGCGAGAACACAACTATCGCGCCAAGGCCATGTGTTGAGTAACATTTTGAAAATAACGTATTGCATATTAATGATATATGATCAACTTTTTACTTGCGAAAATAGGTACTATAGGGAAATCGAACTCGAGATTTTAATCAAACTTAACATTACGATGATGAAGAACAACAACAAAAAATGGGTGCCTCAATTCCGTCTTTCTGTAGGTCGATAAGCGAATTTCTTCAAACTTGGTATTTAAGCGTTTTAGGTGATTGTTTCAACTAGATTTTTGAATGGTTTTTGTTTAGCCCCAAGACTAACGGTGCTTGCCATACAATCTGCCATCTTAATTATCTCAAAAACTGTTCTAACGATTTTGATTTTAAAAAAAATGTGCACTACTAGATATTGGTAGTCTACATTTTGGTTTAAAATTGTTTTACATATTTTGTTATTAACGGTTGTATATTTTTTCCGACTTTCTCATAAACTGTTCGACGGCATTCGATCAAATTTTTTGTATAGAAAACTGAAAATTCAATATTTCGAAAACGGGTGGGCGATTTTTTTGTTTGAATATGTTTTTAAATTAATATTTTTAAATACTTAAAATTACCGATATTTTTATTTGAAAAAAAATTAAAGAATTTTTGTTTATAAAAAATTAAGTAAGGAACGACTTTGTAATTTTAGCCGTTTCTACGAAGTATTTTGAATTTTACTTTATTTTGTCTGGTATTGGTTCCGGTCGACGGGAAAATATTTGTTGTGCGTTGTGTTGGATGCCACAAAATTTGTGTGCGTGAGTGAACTATTGTTAACTAATTACCTGCCATTGTACTCAATTGAGTACAGTATTTTTAAAAATTTCAGTTATATTTTTTTTAAATAGGCTTTAATTTTAATTTCTTTCGATTTGAAAGCAAGCATGGACTTGTGTTTTTGTAATTCGGAAGAATTTCGTTCAGGTTGAAAGCCCTTTTCAAATAACTCGGTCAACTTTGGTGTCGTGCATTTTTTGTTTTAAGCAGTTTTGTGTCCTTGCGATAGTAAAATGTTAGTTAAAATGTACACTAGCGGCGCTAATTTGTTAATAGCCAATTCTGTTCAATAGATTTTTTGCCAAAAAACTAGATTGTTAACAATTCTCATGGTTCATGGTAAGTGGTCTACAAAAGTTGTGTACTCAATTGAGTACACTGGTCAAAACCGGGCAAATTTTTTTTCTCACTTGTTTTGCAGAGAAATGGGTTTTTCCTAAAATAACTTTTATGGTACGCGCTACGCAAATCTATACATGGCTCTTAATAAGTTCGTTCGTTGAACTTTACCTAGGGTCGACCCAGGTTTTTTTGACAACCCCAAGAGTTGTCAAAAATACCTGGGTTTTTCGGTTCTCAAAAAACACCCGAGGATCATTAAATTTATGTTGAAGAGAAGCAAGTTATGTCATTTTATAATTAAAACTTAAAATATGTTAAATTTAAGTTCTTAGTACATTTTTTGTGACCCTATGCACAATCAATAACTTCAAAGCTTTCCATTTTTCATGTCTTTGTCTGAAAATTAATTTGAGTATTGTTTTATTTAGATTTAAAAAAAAGCAATTTGCATACAAAACGAGAATTCACAACAAAACAAATGCTTCAGATTAATGGATGATGGATAAGTCCATCTATGTTATTCAAAGATCGACATTAAAACAAAAAACGATGATTCAATATCGATGTTGAAGGAAGAATAGAGAAACACCCTTTAACACATCGATGTTTTCGATTCGATAACTATTAACATCGATGATGAGTACTCGATATTCTCCTCAATATCGCCCATTCCTACCTCAGATCTCATGTGACTTTGACGTTTATTCATTTACCTCAAGTTGCCCCTGCTAAGAACCTAGTTCTACTTCAGGGCGAGTTGAGGGCGACCCTAGGTTTAAAAAAAACACAGAATTTGTTAACCAGGGTGACTTTAGGTTTTTTCAAAAAACGCTTTAGGTCGATCTTAGGGCGACTTCAGAGCTCAAATAACATACCTAATGATATTTCGGATGATGGAAACGAAAGAAATGAAGGATATGGTGCCTATCCCACCACCGGTCAAATACTTTGTCTATCATTCTGCAAAGCAGATATCCGTGGAAAGTCTGCTCGGTTTGTCTATAAGGAGTGGATGCTTTGCAGTTGTGGACATTGCTATAAATTTCACTTATATTGCGGTGCCAAAAATGTATGTCCAAGCAATAACTAAATAAGGACAGCATATTTTTTAACAATTATATCACAAGCCCAGATCTTACGGCTACTTTACGCAAAAAACGTATTTCTTGCAACTGGTACAAACACTTATATACGTTCCGGTCCGTCAACAAAAGCACAAAATAATACTTCCACATTGAAGGCGGATATTTCCAAAAAAAAATAAAAATCAACTAAGATACTGAATATGTCACAGTAGAGTTCGAGGGATATATGACATATGCCGCAAACTACTCCTTGCATCGAAAAGTGTGTTGCAAAATTTTGCTTGGTATTAAATGGGTTAAACTTGCAATTGCTGCTGGGTTGTTTAGGTTTTTTTCTTTGGGAGGAAATAATGCTTAATCCATTCAAGGTTTTATTTCAATATTTTTCAAGAAGGATGTTTGTGATACTGACACTAAAAATTTGTACCGAACTAAAAACAAAATTATGACATCAATATCTGATTAGCTATATGTATAGTGCGTTCGTTCAACCATTTCCCCAACGAGTGAGTATTGGTTAGGTGTACGAAGACATCAACCCTCCCAACAACTTGTTGAGAAACCATATCAAAAACGGAGTTGATCAACTTGCTATTTTTTGTCAAAATCAGAGAAGGTTATCAACTAGTGTTCAACATTTTTGTAAGTTTGTCAATCATGTATAATGGGCTCCCTTTGGTTGAACGAAGTTGGTTGCGCTCAACTATATCCTCGACAAAAGAAATTACTTTCATGATGATCTAAGCTACAAGGATGCTTCTTTTATTTTCAAGGTAAGATGTGAACTTATTAGCTTAAACGGTACACTCTAGTAGCTTCAATGAATCACTTTATAAAGTGTATGTCGATTATTGAAACAACAAAACCTAATTTTTTTTGGTAAAAATACATTAATAAGAAACACTTCAAGCTACTTTTTAAAAGCCATATTTAAGTATAGAGTCGTCAATCCGTTTTCGAAATTTTAGAATAATTTTGATTAAAAATTGTGATCGAAATCGGTGGAACCGTTTGGGAGAAATTCGAAAATTATGTAATAAAATTATTTAGCCAAATTGTAGACTATGTAGTCTATCTAAGTTAGTGCACTCACTTTTTTTTATCGAAATCGTTAAGGCCGTTTTTGAGATAATTAAGATGGTAGAATAAATCGTATGGCAAGTACTGTTATTTTTAGGGTTAAAAAAAATATTCAAAAATCTATTTTAGACAATCACCTAAAACACTTACAGCTATATTAATAAAAAACGCTTAGTCCACTTTTAGTCCACGGACTTATAAGCCCATGGAATAACAGTTAGGCCATGGACTAAAATTTCCTATTAATAAAAAATCGAACGAAGTCTACTACAATAAGCATAAACTCTACCTCTTTTTATTCTATTGGCGTTTTTCTTTTTTATCTCCGAGAAGATCTCTGAGCAGAGACTGGGTAAACCGATTTAGTATAGCATGGTCAGATATCTCAGATTTATTTTGAAATAAACTTAAGCGCGGAACTGTCATATATTATTATAATTTTTTTTATTAAAACTTATTTACCAGCTAATCCAAAGCTTTCGTTTTCCGAATTCATTTTTGTTTTTAATTGGTTTTACTTTAGTGATTATTGTTAAAATTATGAGTAAAGTTAGCCGCACCCAGCACTTTGCTCCGTTTGATCGGTCATTTTATTCTGAGCTAATGGTTCATACCCCGATTTAGCTCTGATTTAAAAAAGAAACACGAGTTGAGAGATTAAATGTGTCTGAGCTAAAAAAGAAACACAGATCTTATCTTGACAGCTGAGTTCTTTACTCAGAGCTAAAAAAGAAAAACGTTCCTGTAAATTGTGTACTTAAATGTCAATTCTCTTCGATGGTCTAGCGAACGACCAAGTTGGTAAACGTCAAATACCAGAAATTGTGTTTTATTAATAGTATTTCGCACTTAGTCCTCGGAATAAGAGTTTCTCAGTCCATGTTTATTAATTTGGGTATTAAGTACCAAGTTATGAAAAAAATCCCTCCAACCGTACAGATAGACAGAATTGCAGGACCCACTTCTTCGGTGTTCTTTATCACCGTTATGTTTATCGCAAGTAAAAATTGTTATCCGAGCGATTATTTTTATATTTAAAAATTAAAAACAAAAAATCATCTAAGCAGAATATTAACAACTGGAGCCAGTTAACAGTAGTTAATAACTTAAGAAATGGTAATAAACTGAATGTGCAATTAATTAAAAATAGTAAAACACAAAGCATATTATTTTATAAGGAAATACAAAAATTCAATTAAATTCCAAAAAATGTAAAAACGGAAAAATACAATATTAAAAGTACATAGATGCATTTTTCTTTGGAGAAAATACTTATTAAATTTAAGACATTTTAAAATAAGATGTTCAGTTGAATTTGTGAAAATAGCAAACTTAACTTAAAACAAAACAAAAAAAAAACTGAAAAATAAAGTGCTACATTATTTTTACTAGTTGCACTTACCATTTCACACATTGCCAAATTCCAGACTTGTCTTTTTGCAACGCAGTATCGCACATATAACTTAGAATTGGTTCCAAGCTTGGTTCCTCTGCATTCTCCACACGAAGGGTCTCCAGCCAGTATACACTCAGCAAAAAAGTACACTGGGCAAATGTCAGCTTATTGATACAGGCTGTTACCTCAGCTGGAGGATGATCCAAGAGGAGAAGAATTTGACTTCGCAGTTCGTTCAAACTAACCGAATCACTCTTTATCGCTGTGGTGTAGTTCAATTCTCTCATATCAGACTTATGCGTTGTATGTGAAATCAGAAGAGGCGACTTAGCAGCAATCTGCTGCACACCCTGATACCAATCCGCAGGCCATAGTCGTGAATTGGTGAATCCCATGACCACACAATACACCCAAAAGTCTTTGAACAGCTTATGCAATCGCATTTTTGGATTTTTTATAGGAGGCAGACGTCGCACTAGAACTGCAATCACTGGTATAAGCATTCCCAGATTACCAGCGCTTGAACTGGCTTTCTGTGCACCCGGAGTATTGTCATAGGAACGTTCACCTTCCAAACCAATCTGAACAAAGAGTTCCAAAAGTTTTCCCAAAAGCTCAAGCATTTCGGCATCACCTTGAATATTCGCTGCGATGTTCCCTAATGCATTAACCACTGCATCTGATACATTACCAAATTGCTTCCGATGATCTGGATTAGATGTGTATGCCAATGAGGCAGCTTGAACTGTCACTCTGGAGAACATCTTCATGATTTCATCGAAAACATGTGGTTCACATTGAGAGATTATCATGCATCCAAGTTGATCGACGATTAGGACATTCTGCTCTGAAGGAACTTTGCAGAACCGCTGAATGAAGAACTGTAGGATATTTTGTGTTGTCTTGGAGGTGTCTTTAAGAGCGACTGCGACATGACCCAGCATCACAATGATATTCAAACTAACCAGACTTGATTCTCTGCAACAAAAATATGAAAGCTCCATGTTTTCTTGTTTTTTTTTTTTGTAATTTTATTTGTAAATAAATAAAAACAATACTTACGATTCATGCTTCTCGGCTGTAAAAAGCCGATTCGATACATTTGCCACCAAAGCCGGAACACAATATTGATCCAAACTATGAGCTGATCTCAAAGCAATACTCAAGTTCTCAATTGCCGCATCTCTAAGGGCTTCAAATGCAGCCTGTCCAGACTTTGTAAGACCGCCTTTGCCTACACTGCCGAATACATCAATCGCGTTCAACTCATTGCTACTCTGGACAGTTATTTTGAACGGAGTCACTTCTTTGTTATCTTTTTTTGAAATCTGTTGTGAGTTCTGCACGGTGGAATAGACATGGAGTTTGGCCAAAATTGGACTTGGATCTACCAGGAAATCTCTCAGGTACGATATTGATGTCCCAGCGATATTGGGAAACTTTTGAGCTAGTTTGCCGAGTCCTTCAAGACATACCATCAGAAGTGGCATGTGATCCATGACAATTTTATGACTCAAAATCGAGTTCAACTTCTGGGAAAGCCGACCGCAAAGCTTATCGGCTTCTGTGAGAAGATCAAGCAAAACACACAAATCAGATAAGGTTATCATAAGTGGTTATAATATTCAAACAAAAGCATTCTCAAAACAAGGAATTAGGACGGATGGAACAACAAATAAGCCAAAACAAAACCCCGAACAAAACTCAAGGAAAATAAAAATTAACAAAAAAAAATATAGGGGACACCCGTTTTAACCTTTGCTGAGTAAATAATTTAAACCATTCTGCAAAGAAGGAACATTGTACTCTTCATCGACTGTGAAAGATCTAGAAAATTTAGCTTCCAGAAGATATACTGCTTAAAGTCAATACAAACCAACCTGTTTCATCACGAATCGCCCAAACTAGCAAGTCCACACAAGCTGCATTCGCCATTACGTTGATTTTGTATTTGTTCACAACCGGGATTCCTCCATTGTCCTCCTTTTTCTCCTTCTCGTGATCTTGTTGTTTGTTTTGCAGCTCTGTTTGTCCATTGAGAAACAATCGCTTGACGAATTCCTGCACATCCTTTGTGAACGGAGTGGGTAGATCATTCTGATTCTGCAGGAGTTCCCTAAGCAAAGTCACCAGCACCAGGTTCAGAGTCTCCGAGAAGCTCTTGTAGCAATAGCCCTTGATCTGATGCAAGGAAAAAATGTCACTAGCCTGCTCGTCCAGATGTTCCAGATTCTCTTTGGTAAGTAGTTTTTTTGCAATCGAGAAAATCGTCTGTAGATGTTGAATTGGAAAGACCATGGGGTTGTGAGTGCCATTCGACTGTTTTGTCGGAGAGTCACAAACTCTCATATTAGGGAACTGATTGAAGCTGGAACCGCATTTAGTGAAAAAGTGCGTCTTCGGGTCGTACGGCACCGAGAAGTATGTCTGGAAGTTTGGTTTCTTTACTGCACTGGCATGACAAAGAGCCGTCACATTACGGGTAAAGCGGGAATCAGTTGAATCCTGACTTAGGCTGCCAGACATCGACCGTGGAATGATTGAACGAAAGTGGCTGAAGCTGCCAAGTCGTTCATTTGAACTAAAGATGGCCGTTTCCTTATTTTTGACCACTGGCATTTCTTCCACAGGGAAAATTCGACATAATAAAGCAGGTTCGGACGCGGCATAACGTCCCATTGACCTGGCCAAACCAAACAATAGAGGGACTGTGGCTTTGCAAAGAATTATCGGAGGAGGAGCATTGCTGCCTTCCTTGCTGGATTTGATGATATTTGTCAAAGCAGAAAGGGTCTCCACCTGATTAATAATTATTTCATCTCGCAGATCTGGGCACCTGGCGGCGATGTCCGACAGAAGTGTATTCAAACAAAAACTGAACTTCTCCGCCGAGGGAATACCTGCAAATATACACACGTTACGTTAATTCTACTTAAAAACAACCTATTCATGTTGACGTCATGGTCATGAACTTACGATCGATTTTTGTCGACTTTGAGTCATCAATCCAAACGGCCTTGGGCAGACATTTGGCAAGTCTGAGTAAATAGGGAACGATGCGATCTTCATGTTGGCATTTGCTCTCGAGAAAATAGAGTCCTAGTGAAAGGACAGCATCCTGTGCTTTGGTATCTAAGCAGAAGACACCAGCAGCGTTTTCTTGGGGACAATATCGATATAGGTATTGTACCTTGAAAAAAAAAACAGGAAAAAAAGATTTAGATACAACAAATTAATCAGTACTTTTTTTGTTACCTTTTCCCAGGGTGTCGGATCAATTTTTGCCAATACTCGCGCGAGACTTTGGCTCATTGATCGAAAGGAGAAATAATCTGCTCTCACAGACATTTTCCAGAGGTATTTGTTTTTTTTCTGTAGATTATTTAATTGGATTTATTAAATTTTGCAAAATTGTACAGTGAAAATAAAAAGTGACATATTTTTTTCT
Source organism: Philhelius pedissequus (assembly GCA_910595825.1). Taxonomy (NCBI): domain Eukaryota; kingdom Metazoa; phylum Arthropoda; class Insecta; order Diptera; family Syrphidae; genus Philhelius; species Philhelius pedissequus. Next base: position 83,320,973 of record OU343163.1, read on the forward strand.
TTTTGACGTATGACGTTTAATTTTGAATTGTCAGTAGGAGAGTGAGAAAGTAGTCTATGGAATTTGAAAGGAAAGATGTTTAAGAGGTAAGGTAGTTTTTAGATGAACAATGAATTTGGTAGTTACACGTCGACTCTTGTGTAGTCAAACTTTAAGGTTTTGTAGTCAAATTCGATCTACGAATTTTGGGTTTTCCTCCTCAATTGCCGAAAGAGGGAAATTTGTGAGATTTTTTTCGTGTGCTTATCGCTAAATAGACAACTTCTTAATTGTTAAGCTCCGTGTCCGCTGTAGCAGCAATTTTGATTGAATTGGCAATAAAACCCGAAACGTTTTGGTGGAATTCCAAAAATTCAGCCCAAGACATTTTATTTATAGACGACATTTCTGCCATACTTGTGCGCTTTTTAAAATCAATAACTTGACTGTGCAAGTGTTGCACATGCACCACACATACTTGCAGGCACAAACAAGAAAATATCAAATAAAATTGAAATCATTCATGCCGCATGCCAACCACACTTTCAACACCATTTGGAGTTTGCATGCGCAATCACTATATTGCGCATGCAGGCATGTGTGGCGTATGGCCCCTATTAACTACATTCAACACACAAAAGTACAAAAGTAAATAAATATTTTCTTTTTCCAATATTTATACTGATGTGTATATTTTTTTATTTTACAAAAGTAAATAGACTTTTACTTTTGTGCAAAAGTGGAATACTGTGGAAAATTTTAGGTAGGATTCTTTTGGAAAGAGACAAACAATTTTTTTTACTTTTGTGTTGAATGTAGTTAAGGCTTTAATTCAAAAACACTTCACCCTGCGCCACCACAAGCAATCATTTCTTTTAGAAGTTCGCACATGCAATGAAAATTTCCAATGCATCAGACCACAAATTTTATGAAATAAATTATTTCACGAAATTGATTTTAGCATTTGTTTCTTACCATCTCTGGGGCCCAATTCCGCAAGCGTGAGTTTTCTCTGTGTACATAGAAAGTCGTGTACACATATTTTTCCGATTCCGCAAGGGTGCGATGCATTTTTATTTGACAGATAACGTGTACACAGATCGGCAAATTTATTCACGCATATTTTGAGGGTGAATATAATTTATTTGCACAGAAAAGCATTCACGATTGCGGAATTGGCCCATTGATGTGGAAATAAATGACGAAATAATTTGACGTTTAATGTTAGTTCGACTGACATTTCTGTGCTTTTTACGTTTACATTGTATTTATTATGGTGGGTTGAGTTGAAATTCCAGTCCAAGAATGTAAATGCAATTAGTGTTTAGGTTTGCTTGGCACTCTGATTGTCAATCATGAATATCCTGAAATAATTTGCCGCTGAACGAAGAAATACAAATTTGTGCTATATCAGCTGAAATAGAAACAAAAATAAAGATTGCTTCTCGAGGCGCAAGGTAACACAAGTAGTTCAACGAAGGAAAAAACTAATATCATAACCCTAGCCGTATTAGTTGTTCGCATAACCTTGGATATTTTATATCGAGTTCAAAACTTAAAAAAATATGAATAACATAGAAAAACAAATATTTTCACATTGAAACTGTTTTGTATTATATATTAAGTGCTAAGATAAATCGACCTAATAAAAATATTCGTAAGTTAAAATCCGTATTATTTTAAATAAAAAATGAGCAAAAGAACAAAAAACTCCAGAACTGAATAAATTAAATATTTTTTTACCAAATTGTAGAAAACAAAAAAAAAATAATTTATAAAAAAAAGTAAATTGAAAAACATTTTTTCTTTTAATTGTGAGCATACCATTACAAATTACACCTAGATTAGAAAAGGCCACCATTTTTCTATATTCAGCACGAATTGTCAAAATTCTAAAAATCTACTACAATAACCATGTTTGACACGAGCTGAAAATTCATGTGTTTTTCTTTTTACTTCCTTTCCTTCTCTGTTTTTACTCCAAGATGGGTGAGTGCTTGTTTTTTCATCCAAATTAAATCTATTTGCATCGCATGAAAATTAAATAAAATTCAAGTCAAAAATGCAGTAAACTGAAAGAAAATTAAACAAACTATTGATTTAAGTAACTAGTTTTTACAATTTTCCTTGGGTTTTCAACAAAAACTTGAAACCAAAATTGTCCTTAACTTGGTTACAAGAATTTGTGAAAGTTTTCTTTTTGTTTCAAATGATGCATGTGGATTTATTGCACATCAAAAAGTGTATATATTGTGACTAAAGTGTTGTTTTTTCGTTTAAATCCATTCAGGTATCAGTCGTGATAGCGCTCATAAGCGAAGAGCCACTGGTGGCAAACGCAAGTCCCTCCGCAAGAAGAGGAAGTTCGAGTTAGGACGTCCTGCTGCAAATACTAAAGTGAGTTCCTTTCTTTTTTACATATATGTATTTTAATTTTTTCAATGATGATAACTGCGTGTCAACTGTACGCCCTTGATGATTAAATTTCATTATGTTCGGACTTCTGAATGAATCTTTCATTCTTGAAATGCCTGCATACATTTTTTTTCCATTTAATTAATGCCATTTTTTTTTGTAGCTTGGCGGTTCCCGTATCCACCAGGTCCGCACCCGAGGCGGTAATGTAAAATACCGTGCCCTCCGTTTGGACACCGGCAATTTCGCCTGGGCGTCTGAGGGAGTTGCCCGCAAGACACGTATCATTGATGTCGTGTATAATGCATCAAACAACGAGCTCGTGCGTACCAGTACGCTGGTAAAGAACGCCATTATCGTGATTGACGCAACTCCATTCAGACAGTGGTACGAGTCTCACTACATTCTGCCTTTGGGACGCAAACGTGACCCAAAACACGCAGTCAAAGACGATGAGAACGACGTTCTCAACAAAAAGCGCAGCGACCGTGTGATGAAGAAATACTTGGACCGCCAAAAGTACGCTAAGGTCGATCAGGCTTTGGAGGACCAGTTCATTTCTGGACGTATCCTTGGTAAGCATTTTTCCATACCCATTACCCGTACCTCGCTTCCTCATATGATGTTAATTTCAATTCTTTAAGCGACCATCAAATTATAGATCCGATCTCGTTCTGAGAGAAGTTCTAGCCTGATGGATATGACTTGCTTGTCATAGTTACTCTGATGTTAAATAGTCCCTATCCTTTTTATCCCTTAGAGATGGTGATAATTTTGTGATAATAAATCTTTGTTTCTTCCCATACAGCCTGTGTCTCATCCCGCCCTGGACAATGTGGTCGTGCTGATGGTTACATTCTTGAAGGCAAAGAACTTGAATTTTACCTTAAGAAGATTAAGAAATAAAAGGGAGCGCTATGCTAACATAGTTTTATATGAAATCAATTGTTTTTTATTACTAAACACAAAAAATAAGGATGAGTAACAAATTAAGAAATACATAATTTGTTAGGCTTAAAATTTAAATTTTTGTTTGTTGCTTTATTTTGTGAATGAAACTTGAAAATAATTTTTCTCAGCTTGCTTGGCGTTGTTTTGCGCCATTTTTTCGTTATACCTAATTTTGTACATTTCAGTTTCTAAAGAGGCATTGTTCGGACTTGTGTATGAATTCCCGTTGATCAAACACTAGAAGTTCATTTTGCAACTCTTCAGTTTTGTTTAGCTTGGAGGTTTCCGAATCCTGCAAGGCTTTTATTTCGTGAAACTAGAATGACTTCGTTTCAACGATAGCTGACATTACCTAAATTCACATATACGATAGAGATTAGCTATCGTCAAAAAAAATGGTATCGTTAAATAGTTGAGATTTGCGTGATACGGGCGCAGTTCGTCACCTGGGCATCAATGTGGACTATCGAGCCTTGGTTTGTACACCGGCACTTGTCTATCGATTATTTGCGATTCCTTCAAGAATGAGCTCTTTGATACCACTAGTGACGAAATGCATCATATTAAGCGATCATGTGACGAAGAAATACGTAGACCGCAAAAAATATGTCAATGCAGAGCAATCTTTGGATGACTGATTAATTTGAAAAAGTGTCCTTGGTAAGTAACACCACACATTATACGCATACTATATTCTAGCTTTCTCAAATGATGTTAATTTAAATTCTTAAAGCGACCATCAAATTATAGAACCGATCTCGTTCTGAGAGAAGTTCTAGCCTGATGGATATGACTTGCTTGTCATAGTTACTCTGATGTTAAACATTCCCTATCCTTTTTATAAATTAGATGTTGATATTGTCTGATAAAATATTTGTTTCTTCCGAAACAGCCTGAGTATCATCCCGCCCTGGACAATGTTGACATCTGATGGAATGCAGGTTAAATTAAATTTTACCTATATAATTTTGTATACGAAATTAAGCTGTTTTTATTACTAAAAGCAATAAACAAATAAGAGTTTTACTCTTAAAAACAGAAACTGTTTTTTGGTTTGCTTAATATTTGGAATGACATTTTCAGCTGGTTTGGTGAGATTTATTGTCGTTTTTTCTTTGTACCTACAAAATTTTGTATTTCGATTTTAGTATAGCTGATTAAGTGGATTTATTCAAATTTGCAATTTGATATAGATTTTCTGTTACGAATGAACAATTTGTTTTATAAATTGTAAATTGCTTTTACCAAGTTTTGACACAATTCAGTAGTTATTTTAGGGATTTTTATGTTGGCGCTTAGGGACAGTTGCTTTTCATATTTAAAACAAATTAAAAAAAAAGAGCAGCAAGTTCTATACAAAAACCTCTATTGACCAAGTCAGCCGCTATATATAAGCAGTGATATCTAAAAGTACGTCAAGTTCTTACTTCAAGAATTCTTAATACAAAATATTTAAAGTAGAATAATATTGAAACAACTACAAATTAAGATATACAAAAATTTATTACGTAACGAATACTGACTTAATTTTGGTTGGTTTACTTGGCAAGTTTTCTTTTTATTATCAGCCCTATTCTGTTAAACGTTCACGTTAATATTTCTATTCGCTATCCGACGGAAAAAGCGAATTGATCCAAAAAGTATACAAATTTCGATCAAAAATTAATTTTAGCAATTAGATTCTCTTAAGAATTAAACAAAAAAAAAAATTAGTAAAGCTTTGGACTAAAAAGATTGAAGACATTTGAAAATAAATACTAAAAAAATTGAGTGAAATATTCAAGTGAATCGAAAGATTCGATTGGATCGGATAGCAGATTAGGGCTGTATGTTTAATTCGACAGGCCTTAAAAACCTTGACCAGTGAACGCACCAAAATTTAGTCAGTATTCATTAAATAATAAACTGCAATTAAAAAAAAATTTTCAGGCAAAATTGAAGATACCGAAATTGTTATTTTGTACATCATTGGACTATATTTAATTTGTTCTTAATATGAAAAATATCAATTTAAGGTTAACATACACAAATATCAGTGCAGCTTGTTATTTTTGCGTTCGCCTACAGAAATTAGTGAAATTTTTTTATATGTATATAATGGCGTTAAATTCCGACTGGAGTGAATGCTCACAATAAGGGGAATTTTTCAAATATGGATGATTTTTTGGTGGAAACTCATAAGGGAAAACGGAAATGTCATATTTTCGGGTGGAATTTTGTTTGGGTGAAACTAACAACAAGGCCTTATGTGATATTCACAGATTTTTATATTAAATTAATTTAATTCAAGAATTCTAATTGACAAGAAATTTATTCACATCTAATATGATAACCGATTTCTGTTATGTTTGCTTTTTTAGAACAGATTTAAGCTTTCGTTTAAAAAAAGAAGTTTGTTGAATTTAGTTATTTGTTTACATTAGCCGTGTTCTCATGACTATCAAGTACAGCAAAGTAAAAAAATTACAAGGGATACAACAATAAGAACATACTGGGAATAACTTTTCCTTTTCATCTGAAGTATAATTGAGTTCCGATAATTAGTAAGTCTATTCGATCATAGAGATTTGAAGAGATTTTTTTTAGTAATGTATGTTTGCATTTCTTTTTTTCCTTGTATTTTGTATTCTTTTGACAGAAAAAAAAACACGGATGCGAAAATCCCTCCATTTTTAAATAAATAAAACAGGAAACACGACTATTGTCATTGTCATTGTCATTTTACTATATACTCGTATATTTATGTCCTTTTCGATTGGTAATCCGGAAGAACTCTCCGATCCGGGATTCCAATCGAACAAGTAAACACTAGAATCTAGATTTTGAAAATTTATGTGAGTGTATGTGTAAGACGGGAAATGTCAAACGCACATTTGTGATTATTTTATTTTGTAAACATGGCTAACGCAAATGTAGAAGATTTCGAAGTTATTACTGATGAAAATGCGAAATTACATTTATTGATGGAAAAATTTGTCTGCGGAACAGATATCTATAATTTTAATTCCCTAAAGATTGTATTTGAAACTACAAAATTTCGGACAAATCAAAATAAAACAATGACATAAATAAATAAATTTGAATTTTACATTTAGTTGGTGTGAGTGTGTGCGTGCTTTTTGATTCTGACTTCAAATCCAGAAGGAAATTTCTCTTCTATCCAGGAGAAGAACTGTCATTTGATACCAATCGAACAGTTTCAGAAGCATTCGGAAGCCTTCCGGACGACCAATCGAAAAGGCCATTAGTATAGGTCTGATCCACACTCTGCCAATTGGCACCAATTTCTGCCAAAACCTGTTCCAGACTTAAAAATTTGGTAGTTTTTGGCAGAAGAGAGCGCTCTTGAGAGAGTAAAATAAAATATTTCCCCTTCCTGACAATTTCTTGCCAATTCCTGCCCAATAAATTTTTGTGGGCAGAAAATTTACAATTGTCAGACTGACGTTTGTCATAAACGAAAAAAAAACGGTTCGTAGTTGGTGTGGAAAAATATTTGTTGAACAAATAAATTAATTTAGAAACACTAAAATACAAAATATTTAGTTTGAAGAGAAAAAAATGTGAATTTACATCAAAAAAGGAAATAAAAATAAAACAAATGTGTTGACGTTTAAAAATTGGCAGAAAATTGTGCACAAGCTGTTCCAGACTTTTTCGGACTTTATTTCTCAATGAGAGAATTTTATCCCCACTCTTCAAGTTTTGACAATCTACCAATTTCTGCCCAAAAAAAGTCTGGATCATACCTTATATTTACTATGGAACACAAAAATTGGTTTCTTGTAAAATGCTTCAGCTGTCGCTAGTATCGCTGTTTTCGCCTTTGCAGAGATTATTTTGTTGGCAAAGGCAGACGAAGAAAGGGGGAACAAGAAATTATATACAATGCATATGCATAATATGTATATATTATTATTTTTCTTACAATTTGTTTTCAATATGAAATAAATATCCATTTGGTATATATATTTACTTCATGTGTCAAGTTTTTGAGATTTTTAATGATAAATCCCAATATTGTCTTTAATGATTTATAAATGTAGAATACCAAAAATAAAATTCATGAAGGAATTGGAACTTTTTTAGCAGATTTTGGCATGCCAATAATTTTTGTCCGTATCAACATGTCCGTTCGGAGAAAAGTTCCGATCGGATGACGTATTTGCTTAATGGTAACCGAATCGTGCCTAAGCGAAATATTGATGCAAACCGACGTTTTTCCCAAAAATCAAAAATTTCAAAGTGATTGTGCAGTGCATCGGGTTCTCCTATTAGACCCTTTTCTATTTTCCTAATGCTTATATTTTGTGCTCTGCATATTAAAGGCAGCCTAATCTATTTAGTGTGCGCTGAAGAAATAATATAATATACAAAATAATCACGGATAGTGAAGCGGTATTTTTTGAAGCAGAAATATATTAACAAAGATTTAAAAAAAAAATGTCAAATATGTAGCTATGATTTTCAAAATTTTAGATGTAGAATAGGTTTTTTACTTGCGAAATATTGTACATACAGTGGTGACAAAAAAATAGCACAGTTTAGTTAAGAAATTTGAAAAAGCCTGAAATCATAAGTTCATTAAAAATGCCAATACTTTTAAGAAACGGGATATTAATTATTTTCAATTTATTTAATAAATAAAGTCAAATGTAAGTCAGAAGTTAAGCAAGGTGCATTCAAGTGAAGACAATTTAAATAGCACATATTGTTTTCGTTGTGAACATAATGGCGCAAAATTTTAAACGATTTAGTGTGATTCTAGGCTAAAAAGAGGATTTTGATAATTTTTTAAACCAGTTTAGTATCGCACTATTTTTTTAACATTTTACTAAAGTTGAAATCACAAAATGGCTACTTTATTTGGTTAGTATCGTACTAAATCCATTAGCCACTTTGATATTTAGAAACGTCAAAAAGTTATGTTCGCTTACTTTTTTGCAATATTTTAGGGGTGTTTGGTTGTAGTTTATTAAGTAAATAGATTTAGTATGGCTCCAATCGTTTATTTATATTATACGCGCACTCAAAGGGTTATGAGTTATGACTAACCTTAAAATGTTTAACACATTAGCTTTGAATGTTTGAATATCATAATGGGTGCGATTCGTGTGGTGTGGGTAAAGAAGGATTCCCTATGAAATGTAGGCTTTATATTACAGCCAGATCAGAAGGGAGGACATATAATTTCTTAAATCGCCCAAGAACACCCAAACACCTTACAGCGTTTTTGTGCAACATGGAATATGTGGTCATTCCACAGAAGGTGGTCGGTGATGAACATAACGAGAACTGAAAGTTGTTCGGTTCCCTAGATTTAACACCGCTTATGGACAATGGAATTGTGAGAGGGTCCCGCTTTAACGACAGGAGAATCGTTTAGTTTTTGAAGTATTAAATTCCACGCGGTTTTTTATTTCCCATTTGACAATGCTGTCGAGATCAGAATTTAATGAGCTTAACATGCCGTTCAAGTTCCACATCCAAAGAACATGGATGTGAATCTAAAAACGAATACGAAACAAGCAGGGTCACTGTAGTCAGCACATTGGATTAGAAGTGCAAATAAGAGATCATTGATGAATATGAGAAAAAGAGTTGATAAAACGGAGCCCTGAAGCAAACCAATATTTGTTTTATCGACATCAGACTTAACAACCGGCCCAATACCACTTAATTCAATTAATTTAATTAATTTAATTTAATCCAACGAAGAAGAGATTCATCGATAGCACGTGCACGCATTTTCCATAAAGAGCTGGATGTCAAACTCAATAAAATGACTTAGAAATATCAAGGCCATTCTCGTAAGATATACATACCATCAGATCATGTATTACTACGTCATTATAATATTCTTCAAGATATTGGTACAACATTTTAAACAACCTATTATTAAAGCCTTAACACGATAAGTTAACTATGTACTATATACATAGTAGTCTACTAACTTTTGTTAACTAGTAAAATGCTAATTAAGCAGATAGCAAAGCATTTGTAGTGTTTGAATTTTGATGAACACAATTATTGTGTTTATGCGTTGTAAATTAATTATATGTTGATGGAAACCCAATATGTTCTCTAAATTAGTATTCGAAAAAAAAGTTGTGCACCAGCAGGAGTCGAACTGGGCCCTTATCGGCTCCATCGGTGATATACTATCAGATGCCATATGGGCTTAGTCTGTACTAAAAAATGAAGTAATATTTGGTGATTTTAACTTTAGTAAAATGTTTAGAAGATAGTACGATACTAAATACGTTTAAAATTATCAAAATAATCTTTTTAACATAGTACCGTAAAAAAAATTGATTTAACATATTACTAAATCGTTTAAAATTTTGCACCATAGCTTTTAAGATGATATGGGATATGATCCGGTGCATATGCGTATATGAGTTATTAGCGATAATAAAATGTGGCAAGACAATTTAGTAACGGATTATCTTTAACTAGTGGATTAACACCCATTTACTAATACTTAACTTAATGATTTAAGTTCAACATACTTCTGTGATAGCTTACGTAGAGGATTTATAAATTTATTTCTTCACTACTTCTTCGTTGAAATAAAATATCTGGCATTTGATACAAATTAACAGAATCGTTGAACAATTTTTTTTGTTAATTACATACTTAATGTATTTAAATTTCTATTGAACATTTAAAATCGCGGACTAACTTCTTTCTATGGCTTTGAAAAAATTTCATAAATATGCTACATATAACAAACCACGGTTTTATCAAGAACTCATTGGGTAAAAAGTAAAAATGTTTCAAATGCTAAAGAAACAAAAAAAAAATATGTATTGAAATAAGCGACCTGTTATAAATCACTGATGCATGCCGCGTATAAACATTCATTAATAGAGTATATTTTTCTGCATCAAAAGGATCTAACTAACCATTTTTTCCAACTTAAATTCATAATTATTCTAACCATAACCCCACTAAACATATTTAACTCTTCATACACGAACAACAAGAAAAACAAAACAAAATATAAAAAAACGCAAAAAAGGTTGCGTATACGCCCTAGTGATGCCTGCCGGAGCAAGCACATTGTTAATTCCACCTCAAACAAGGCTTTGAAATTAATATCGCTTGAACGAATATTTACTGTAATACTGATGTATAAAATGTTTGTAAAAAAAAGACCTATAAAATATCTTTACGTCTTATTCCGGCTGAAACTTATCCCCAAAGCCACACACAGAACTTTCTATATTGCTTTAACCAAACCATCCATCAGGTAGTACTATACCTTTGCCAACCTATCTATACCTTACTATTATATTTAACTGATGATGGGTAGCCATAAAACCTACTAGCGGATAATACGAAGCTGCTTTATCCTCCTTCTCGCTATTCTCGCGCTACTGCTTACGTAATACTTAGTTTAACTTTTTGCAAACGAATTTTGTTTAATTTAATCACTATCGTTACTGAGCATAATTAATGTTTGTTTGGTTACATAAGTCTGATGATGCTCTATAATCTACCAACACACAATCATTATTCGATGAGGATGATGATTTGAATCCTACCTACGTGGAAGTTTATGGTGTGGGAATGTCATTGCCCATAGGCTGATTGGTGTGTGGAGTTAGAGGTTCATATTGGAACCTAAACCTTAGAAACAACAATATTGGGTATGTTTATTTATTCCGCTTAAACGGCCATTAATCGGAGATAGAAAGATGGTTTGTTAGCTAAATACACGCCGCATCTAACCTATACGAGCATATCCTAACCATTCTAAACAGAATAATGAGAGAGAGAGAGAGAGAGAGAGATCTGCTTTACTCGTATATTTAGCGGTATAAGGTAAATATAGCATTAGGACATACCTCAATAGGAAAATTATCAAGCGGATGTGCAGATTCCAATGTGAAATCATCAAATTACGGGAGATATATACAAACTATAGGTTACGCGATTGGGATTGCTAATATGCTATACCAGCTATCAAAGCTTCAACTTGAATAGATTTATTATTTATAATTTTAAGGGGATATATCCTTCTATCTAGGATATAGAGTATAGAGGTACGTATTTAACGAAACATCAAGTGGAATTTGTATGTTATTTGTATTCATAGTGTTTATATAAAACTCAGCAAATATTTGCTCTTTAATTTCGGAAATTGTATTGATTGATGATTATTGTTTATATTTGTACTATGTACGTACATATGTATGTACATATATGTTAATTCTAATATGACAATTAAAGCTCATTGAATGAAATTTGGATAAGCTGCCGCACCTACAGAGCGATAACACAGGAAAGGGTAATTATTATAAGCACGTGAATCCATGTGAAATGGACTATGTTTCCTTTGATATTATATTGCTTATTTTTGGTGGAATGATGACAGAATATATTTTGTATTCTATCTGAGCATACATATACAATTTTACAGGGAAAACAAATTAAATTAGATAGTAATAGTTGCAGGTCTGTAATGGGGGTTTTATTTATATATCAGACTTGTTCAAAAAAAAGGTCCTTATAACGGGTGATTCATAGTGAGGTTTGATTTTCAATAGAATTTTTTTTTGACAGATCACAGATCAAACTGCTTTGTTATATTTGTCCAGTTCAGTTTGAAAATCATCATGGAAAGACTCACACCACAACATCAGCGTGTCCAAATTGTTCAGCTGTATTACAAAAATCAGTGAAGGGGATCTGGAAAAACTCAATGAAAATCCGATTTTTTATCGTGAAATTTTGTTCAGCGATGAAGCCCCAGCCCATTTCTGGCTCAATGGATACGTTATTAAACAAAATTTACATATTTGGGCTGATGGGAAACCCGAAGAGTACTAAAAAGCTACCATTACATCCATTAAAAGCAATGGTATGGTGTGGTTTATGGGTTGGTGGAAAGTGGAATTATTGGTCCATATTTCTTCAAAAGTGAAGCAAATAAGAATGGTACTGTCAATGGTAACCATTATCGCGTCATGTTGACGGACTATGTGCTTCCTGAAATTCAAGCTCATGGTCTCGGTGAGCCGTGGTTTCAACAAGACGGCCGGCGCATGAAACAATGGACATGTTGAGAAATCGTTCTTGTGAGCACTTATTTTTACGTTTTGCTACAGTAAAATGGCCGCCTAGATCGTACTATATCACAGCTTTGGGCTATTTTGTCTGGGTATATGTAAAATCTCAGGTCTTCAAGAATAAGACAGGTACGATTGACGCTTTTGAAGCCAACATTACACGTGTAATTCGCGAGTTATCAGTCGCTATGCGAGTCGCCCATAATTGGACCTTCCGAATGATTCACCTCAGACGTATAGTCGTGGCCAATATTTACATGATATCATCTTCAAAAAGTAAATACCATAAATTGTTTTTTTAACCAATAATACAAATTTTAAATTCACTTTCAAATTTATGTGGTTTATTTCACCTCAACGATGAATCAGAAATCACCCATTCACCCATCAGTATAGTGATGGATGGGATGCGACTTTAAATAAGTAGTTTGAGGGATGTGTTTGTTTTTAAAAATAAATTGATACGAGATTAATATATTTGAATTCTGATAATTACATAACACTTTTAGTAAACCATGTCCGTGGGAGTACACACAACAGTCGTATTATGACGTAATAATATATTATGTAGTTCTAGAGGGAACAAATTAATCAAAGATTAAGACGTCGACGGTGAGTTATCGAATGAATATTGAATTAAAAAAAGTGTAGTTTGTATTTGTAAATTAGGGATAATGTAGTAATTTTGTAGTCAAGTCTAGGCGATAAGAGTAGATGTGGCCTTCAAGGTTTCAGTCAGGGTAACCTACTCGTATTTATAGCAAAGTTATTATAAGGGCTACTATGAAAAGTACAAAGGGATACATGATTAGGGGATTTTGCGGTGATATTAGGTCTGTTTTTTTATTTACTATTCGGGATCCCGCGGGATGCCAAATTTACCCAAAACGCCTTTCTTTACTTTTTTTCTGGCACTCAAATGCTAGAGCTTTTGACTTATTTTCATTTTTTTTTTCATATCCCCTCATGCAAGAATCTACCCGAACAATTTAGCTACTGCACTTTCTTGCTTATCAAACAAGAAATCAGCTGATCGAATAATTTGAATTTGAACTTGTGAAGTAGTGTAATTAAAACTCTTTTTTTTACAATTTTAAGAAGAAGAAAACCAAACGATTGAAGATAATATAATAATAAATTTATCTCCTGGTTTTGTTGGTAGAGCTCAAAATGCTAAGTACCTGCAAATTAAACTGTATTTCGTGAAAACATTTTCATACATGCTATGTCCACCACATTTAATATCTGTTGTTAAATGTAGCAAGTACCCAGAAACAACACAAATGTGTTTCTTTACTTTTCGTTTTTGGTTAAAAATTGCAATAACAACATCGAAAAGCTTGAGCTCAAACTTTTTCTCAAGCTTTTTCCCAAACTTTACCCAAAAAGTAAAGAAGCAGACCTATTGTAAGAAATTACAGAGCACATACACTAATACGTCTTCAAAGGATGTTGAAAGCTCTTAAAGAACGGCTAATCAAATATACTGAATGTGGAGGTAAAGTAAATTATAATCTTTATTCCTAAATAATTTTAACTATTCTGCATTATTGTCTGTTTAGTTGAAATAAATTATTAAAAATAAAATGCACGACTGGATGGCATGTTCTTGCTCTTATGTTCGATCAAATCGTATGCACAAGATCTTAGTAGAATTTTTTTTACAAAAGAAATATTAAAATAGAAATTTTAAGTATTTAACAATATAAATTTAAAAAGAATTTAAAATAAATCGTCCATCCGTTTTCGAAATATTGAATTTAAAAAAAATTGTTTTCTTAAAATGCAAAAAAAAAATTATTTTGCTAAGAATTTTATTAGGCTGTATTATTTAGCATTCGAAGGACCTCCCATATATTTTTTATCGAAGACAAGGCAATGGATTTTGTATGATCACCAAAATTCAATAGCTATATGTTTTGACGAGTGCATATAAAGTAGAACTTGAGAATGATAATGGGATACCGGGTTTTTAATAAGAAAAATAAGAATCACCAACAATCCAGCGATGCTCATGCAGGAATGATGTTCAAAACTTTCAAAGATAGCTTAACTTTATTCTCAAAAATAAGAGAATATAACGAAAAATCAATTCTGAGACTCTTTATCGACAAAAAATATGGCTTAGGTACGGCTTTACGTCCTTTTTAAATTTTCGTTTTACTTGGAATAGTTACTCGTACTATAGAGCAAGTTTTGCACTTGGGAAGAAAATCGAATTCGAGATTTTAATCAAACTTAACATAACGATGATAGTGAACACTTAAAAGTGGGTCCCGCAATTCAATCTGTCAATCTGTCTGTAAGTCGATCTACAGCCTAAATCGCTGAAGCAATTTTCTGCTAACTTAATACTTAGGCGTGAATGGCTTATTTTTTTTTTTGAATTCTCTCTTTTACCTCCAAAAATTACGATACCTCCCATACCGCCATATTAGAGCAGAAATGGCAAATCTTGGTTATTTCGAAAATTGCTTTAACAATTTTGATAAAAAAAATTCAGTGCACTATTTTGGGTAAAGATTACATTTTGTTCTAAAAAAAAGTTTACATAAAATGTTATTAACGGTACTTGCAATAGAACCGTTTTTTTCGATTCATAACTTATTCTTATTGACGGCTTTGCAGATTTCAAAATCTTTATACGGGATGTCCATCAAATCAATTTTATTCTGTTCGAAAATTCTATATTTCGAAAACGGTGGACGATTGTTCTTGAAATTATGTTAATTTGCGGTAAAAAGCAAATTGATAAATGTTTGTGTTTTAATTATTTATATATACGTAAGTATTTTAAACTTCAACTTGAAAAACGTCAAATGTATACAAAATATTATAATATGTAATATATAATGTACCAAATACCACTCCCGAGAAAATCTTAAAAAATCATAGCTTCAATCCAACAAAAAATTTAAGCATTATTTCGAAGCCTGTTCCAACAATTTTTTATGATGGTACATGTGTAGATCACAGCCACTTTGATGAAAACAACGATGTATCACATGAATAAATTTGTATTTGATCAAAAATTAAATTCACTTGAAAACGTATTATTTTCAAGGGACTAATACATTTTACTTCAGCGGTCAGATGTTTCTGTGCCCTATTCTCCACATCAGAGCTCTTACATACATGTATCAAAATTTAGCCATGATTTTAGTTGATCTTAGCTTCGAACTAGCCCTGACGCATTATAATAGTTACACATTGGATTGTGTCGAAATAATCTAACGTATCTAGATAGAAAAATCGAAACAATCTAGTTCAAGGGGAATAGAACCGCCAGTAATAATTTTATTTAAAAATGATCACCTTACATTTGCACCGTGGTCCGTGCGTGTGTCCTCGTCATCAACAATCTATTTGCCTGTCTACCCAATGCCAATTTTTAAAAGGCGAGTTTAATTTAAACGATTAACTATATAGAACTACCTGACCCGAATTGCTTAAACAACACTTTTGTTACTTTTGTGTACAATATGATGATAATGGAACATGGTAGCTCAGCTTCAGGTCTGTTTATTTATATGCTAGCAAAATATAAATATATACTAGATACTATATAGTATAAAACGGAAAAGGGAAACCAGAGCATACTCGAGGCGCCCGCATCAGATTATACATGCGTGTTGCTACTGCAACCGAATACTAAAATTGTCTCTTGTACACATCCTCTTGCTTTCACAAGAAAAACTTTGATTCACCAGTGTTTTCCTGTCAGAACAGTACCCCAGAGTAGTTCCGAGTTTCTATAGAACAAAAATAAAACCTTTAAAAAAAAATAGACGAGATAGGTATATGTATGTACAACAAAAATACCCCAACATTGCTCCACCATGCATGGATGGACCCGTGGCTTTCCGCCATTTTGCGTATAGGTCTTTTTAACGTCAACCGTAGTAGTTGTAACTTGTAAGCCAGAGTTCTGTGTGGGGCTGGGAATATCTCTTGCTCTTCATAGATCCTATTTCACAGTTGTTGCTTGTGAACTAAACATCAGTTTGTTGCTACCGCTGTTGTTGCAGTTGTAGGACACGCTGAGAGGCAATGTTTTCGAATTTACTTTGTGAAAACGTGCGTGAAGTTTTAATTAAAAACTTTTTGATGCTAAAAGCCATTAGTTTTCTCATTGAAAGGCGAATAAAAATGTTTCATAGATATCGTTGTCGTCGTCGCTCGTCGAAACAGTGTTTTTGAAAGGACAATTGAGGGACAACTGGTATTGTTTTATATGATAGCCATGTGCGATGTGTATATATGCGCGATGCAGGTGACCATACATATAATGAAGAAAAGAGACTCCACGTTGCAACTAATTTAAAATAAAAAAAATCTAACCAAACAGCTGACCATATCGCAAAAGAACAAAATGTATCTATTTACAAAGCTTGGTATGGGCACTTTCTGGAGGAAATTTTACAACTATTTGGATTGTATTTCGTTTCAAATCAAACCTACCTACCTACTTTATTTAATAATTAAAAAAAATTAGAAAAAACTAATTTTCTCGCGAACAGCTTGAGAAATTTTGAGAAAAACTTTGTACGTAGATTGTTTAAATAGTTTTGTGGTATCGCCAATATTATTTTCAGCCCCCAAAATAACGGTATGTCATACAATATTTTGCGGTAAATCTTAATTATCTCAAAAGTGGTTTCAACAATTTTGAGAATGAAAGGCACCACTGGATCGTAGCAACTTGCTTTTGGGTAGGTTATCGGATAGTTATCTTTAGGTAGGCTTAAAGCAGATGTTGGTAAGATTACCTTGGTTCCGTATAATGAATATTCGAATGGAGGTTTTCGAGTTCTTAAGACAATGTCAAAAAACAACTAAATACAAATTTTCGAAGAAATGCACCTAGTTTTCGTAATATTGAGTTTGTTCTTAATTTATTTTTTTTTATTTGCTAAAATCGAAAACCAATAAAAAAAAACTTACCAAAAAGTGCATTAATGAACTGATTCTTTTTTATATTTTCGGAGACGTTTTTGAAAAAAATAAGATTCAAATTTTTAGATTAATAAATGTAAGACAGGTACCGTTATTTTTGGTCTTAAAATTAAAAATTACTGGAAAAACTACACGGACCAAGTTTGAATAAAATCTCTCCAACCGTTTAGGCTGTAGACTCACGGACAAGAGAGACAGAATTGTGAGACCCATTTTTTAGGTCTTCGCTATCATCGTAGTTTCAAATTTGAACAAAATCTCGAATTCGAGTTTTGTACGAATCCATTACTTGCCATAGTACCAATATATAGATTGGTCTACATTTTGCTTCAAGAAAAATTTTAGACTTCGACTTTCTCATATTAGCTACTCAACGGATTTCGATCAAAATTTTGTGCAGAATGTCCCTCGAATTCTACATAATACTGAATACAAAAATGTCTGAAAAATAATGTTTTAGATTTTTAAATTAAATAAGAGATATTGATCAAATGGGGCGACTTTCCATTAAAGAAGCTCGCGTAGAACTTTGATTTTTTTACAGTGAGATTGGGGTCTCTATTTAATACAAAATATTACGGTAAGAAAACTCTGTTAAATATGATTAAAAAATGTTTTTACTCGTAATTTTTCAATTTGGCGTTTTTAGTGAAACACTTTTGTTCAATTTGTCTTTAAATTAAAATTCAACACATCGATACTTTTATTCGGTAGACTTATTATTAAAAATAATAATTAAAACGATTCTAATATGAAAATATTAGTTTTTATATTTTTAATATATTTTTAAAGTTTCCAATTAATTAATAGATTAGATTTAGATTAGATTAGATTTAGATTTATTAGAATTCAATATTTACAAAGTTTACCTTTTTTGGTTTTTACAAATCTTATATTACATGGCAAAAGCCGTCTGCCAGATTGACTAATTGATTTACTAAGATAACAAGATAATGATAATATTTTACAGGGCCTATAAATATTATTTTAGTTCTACATATTAATTTGTGAAGTGTGCATTAAGTTTAAAAGTCTTCTCTTAAAATTTGATTTCTATATCGGAGTGCAGCTTTGACGAATTTATGAAGAGCTGTCCAGGATTCTCCATTCAAAAGGCTAAGAACTTCTTCGGTTGAGAAAATAGCTTTACCCAGGTACAGTTTTCTAAGCTCGATAAGTATTGGGCAAACACCTACAAAATGCAAAGTATCTTCTCTGGTGTTCATATTGCAAAGGCTGCATTCTATAGGTAGATCTGGGCGATGAGGTATGTAGTTGAGATGTAGTAATTCCCCACGTATTTTGAAGATGGTAGATATCTTATCCACTTCAGCATTATTTTCAAAGTAGTTTTTCGTTCCCAGATCATATTCTAGTTGGGAGTAATAAGTTCTATACGCAGAGGATCGTGCATCATTTTCGAAATATTGAGTCTTAAAAATAAAATCAAAAAATATTTTGTAGAAAATTTTAATGCGCAGTATTATTTAGAATTTCAGGCACCTATTGTGTAAAACTTTCTTCGGCAGAGGTCAGTAGTCAATTTTTGTTGGCCAAAATATAGACCATTCCTAGAACCTAGAAGGCACATTTTTTTTTTTATCAAAATCATAGAGAGCCGTTTTCGAGATATTCTCTATCACTGTAATGTTAAGTTTGATCAATAAATCTATTTTTCAAAACGAAAAAAACTTCCCCTTTATATACATTTATATCGCAAGTTAAACACACTGCGCTTCAAGATATATATATAAGTATGCGTGGGTATGATTTGTATTGGTGTTTATTTATAACATTAGCAATTTAAAACATTAATTGCTTTTAAGAAATACTGAGTACATTAGTGTTATTAAGCAATTTGAAAAAATTACTTACAATTAAATTTAAAAATTAGCGAACAATTTAAATATAAAGTGAAAAAAAACTAAGTTTATGAATTTATTTACATATTTAAGAATTCATTTACAGATTAATCTTTTTATATGATCATATAAGGCACCATACGGTGTCGAAGGCCTTCTCCAAATCAACCAGACATGCACCCGTACACTGCTTTTTAGATTTGTTCCATCGGACATCAGAAACGAGTTTAGACGCGGCATGAGTTGTGTCATGTACCGTCTTAAAACCGAACTGAGTATCCGGAATGATTTTGCTGTCCTCCGCCCACTTGAACAGAGCCCTATTAATAACCTTTTCAAATACTTTGCTGATACTCGGAAGAAGACTTATCGATCTGAGAATCGCCGGATTGGAATTGTCATTTCCCTTTTTAGGGAGAGGATGCACTGCTGTCTTCCACCGCACTGGATAATATGCATTATTCAGCGCGTTGATAAGCAGTGTGGTATAAATGTCAAACAGTAGTACCTACAACATTGGATATACCATCGACTCCTACTGATTTCTTTTTCAGGGAACTGGTCCCATTTCGCTCGGCGATTATGGCGTTTGCCAAATGTTCACTAACAACATGTGATTGAGCAGAACTAGTATACCGATAAATACGACAATGAATAAAAAAAAAACGAATTATAAGGGACATAGATAAATA
The DNA here is from genome assembly GCA_910595825.1 of Philhelius pedissequus. Taxonomy (NCBI): domain Eukaryota; kingdom Metazoa; phylum Arthropoda; class Insecta; order Diptera; family Syrphidae; genus Philhelius; species Philhelius pedissequus. The sequence goes on from OU343163.1 coordinate 83,340,905, forward strand.
AGATACGGAAATTTCTCCGCATTAGTTCAGCCGCCATCCCTGGAGATAAAATCTGAGACAACAACCACCCCCAGAGTCAGAACATCGTGAACATATATATCCTTCCTATCCTTCTTTCTCTTCCTAACCTAACGCAGGCGTTGTGTTGAAATATTTAAAGGGGTAGTATAATCCCTTGAGTGCGTGTAGATTATAAAAAAAAATAGTAGTTGCTGATCCTCCTCAATACGCCAAATTACAAAATAGAAAAACTGAAATTGCATTTTTTGGGCAACATTTTTTCTATATCCTCCAAATATCTTGGAAGAATCAAGAATTGGTTTTAATTTTGATTTAATTTAATGACGTATGTAATCTTTTTAAATAAAAATTAAATGTCAACGACTTATTAAATATGAGCTACCTACGTCCTGCCTAGTTTTTTTTTGCTAATACCTACTATCCTGCAAAAACCATCTATTCATATTCAAGAAAAGATCTTTTTACAGTAGTAAACATGTATCTACATACGTCATAATTAAAAAAAGATATACTGATGTCTAATCTTTGCTCCTTTCACGCCCACCAGTTCGAAGTTTTCTTAGTTTCCTTGTAAATATATATGTAATGTACCTAAATCAAATAACCAAATGAAAATCGAACACATAAATCTTATCGCTGAAAGAATATTGCTTTGATATCAATAAATTTGATTGCTATATTTTGTCAGTAGGTATAAAGCTATAGGTACAAGAACTTGCATATAAAATATGTAAGTAGGTATAGGAAATACGTCAGTAAATAAGACTTTTATGTTTTGTAGATTTTGGTTTGTTCGCAATGTTCATGTAGGATAAACTTTTAATTACTCAAATGGAGTTTTCCCAAAAGTGCTTCCGCATTCACACCACTTTTATGTTTCATAACAGCAGAAGCATGATATACACATTAATGCCAAATGAAGTGTCATTCGCTATGAGATTCCGAAAAACTCTCCGAGGATCAGCTCACTTAATGAAACCACATCACTAATAACACCAAACGGAAGCAGCCAACAGAAATTCACAAATAAATCATCAATTCTACATACATACAAACATACATGCATACATATTTGTACTGTGTGTAGGTGGGTTAGTAAGGTAGACCTGGATATCAAAGCGATATAAAAAAAATATATATATATCAAAGCAAAACATGAGTGAGATGAGCGAGACTATGAGCTACGAGTAGGTAGAGCATAAGCAACAGCCTGGTGCTACGAGTAGGTGACTGGCAACACACAACATGACACATAGTTCGAACCCAACCTCATATCACTCAGCCTCCTCGTCTATTCTATGCTCTTGTTTGCTTTATATCCGTTGATTACTTTCCAGAAAAATATGCAATTAGTAGGAGAGTTTGTAACACACATACACACTCACCCACATAAAACGCCTACACAAGAATCACCGTCTGGGGAATGAATATAAACATCTGAATCAAGGACTTTCAAGAACGCCTGTAGGCAGAGTTATCCTTTGAGTAGGTAAGGTATGATAGGCTACCAAGCACACACATCCAGGAAGAATGGTTCGGCGTTTGTTGATCCTATGACCTTGTTGTTTCACAATCTACCAAACTCTTTAATACACATTTCACTTTCGCAGCAGTTAAGATTTTGTTTTCAAAGCAATATTTGGTTTGTATACCCTCAAATTGTAGATACGTACTCATAGCAGAAGGGTTTTCCGCTTTTCTTACCTTTTTTTTTTTTGTTTTGCGTTGAGGTACAAAAACATTGCCCGCGAGTAATTTGTATGAGTTTCTCTGTTTCCGACAGAGCCCATTTATTTGCGAGAAACGCGAGGATAGAATTCAAGGCAAAAATGAAAAAGAGCCCTAAACGATATGTCTATTTAGGCAGTTTTGGATAATTAGATTAATTGGTCCTATGATAGAATTAATCATGTAGCTGATTAGGAAAAATTTGCCAGGGGGATAAAAACTGCGGCCGATTTAGGCGATAAATATAAAGAAATGAGTATTTAGCAAACAATTACATATACAGTGATCTCATATATACTTATTTACTTTTGGCAAAATGTTCATTTTAAGAAATTGAAACTTTTGTGTGCTGAAATAGGTATCTCTACTAATTAGAAATTCAAGGTGTAGGTAATAATGCGAGCTTGTAAATGATCGGGAAAAGGCGAATGGATAGAGTGCAAATGGCTTGGGATTATCTTGGATATTTTGTTTTAATGATTTTCTTTCCTTTGAACACGAAATAAAATGGTTGCCTAAATATAAATATTGTATAGTAGAACACGAAAATCCGATAGGGTGCATCAAAAGATTCACCATTAAGCATGGGAGGAAGGATAAGGATGCCCGATTTAATAGTCTGTTGGTTAATTTCAAAATACATACTAAAATATCTTTTATTAAAAATTCTATCAAATTTTATCAGACTCTTAAATATTTTAGTTTCAACAACATATAAAAGGGAATTTTTTATTAAAACTGAATGTTGGCAACTATACTTTGTCCAACAAAAATAGTCAGTACAGACGTTATGGGAGAGCTTTATGAAATACACTGGTGCCTGTCGCTGAAATTCCCACTGAAAATAACCACTGAGTTACATACAAATTATTTTTGGAATTTTACTAAAACCAGCGTATATTCCACCATGACCTATATCTACTACTACTACTGCACATCCAAGTACCTACTACAAATCCTTGAGTGCCTTCACCATACACTCAACCCTCGTGGTGTGCTGTTTAAATAAATACATTGAATCAGAGTTACCACTACTATGTTTGTGGTCATTAAGTATGCTTACTAACTGCAACCCTGTAAGAGTTGTAAAACAGTTCGAACTTATTGGTACCTATTACAGTCAGAGTGAGGGTCAAGTGTCCTATTTTCTAAGTACTATCTTTCTTTGTTGGACGGAGTATATATTCTAGTGTAAAGCAGACCGAAATGTAATGTTGATGTTACAATTAGTAAGCATCAATGCTTCAAATATATGAAGGAAGTTTCAATAAGGCCTGCCAGCCTAAGACTCTAAGGGCAAATTTTAAAAATCTTTTTTGAATTTGTTCAATTCTTATTTTATGGCAACTGTAATTTGGGATCCATACCTAATGGCAAGCATACTATATAATGGGTCTGACAAATGAAGTAAATAGTTGTTTGACAACGAAAGGGTCAGAAAACTGACGTGATTCTCTTTTAATTCAACCTAATATTGACTTGGCCTTAATTGCAAGTCACATTTATATGCTGTGTGAATTCGAGTTTTCTTATGAAATGATAGCCAAGGATAGATACTTCACTAAGATTTAACAAATTTAAGCCATTTAAACTTAAGGCAAAAGATATAACACACAATTTCTTTGTAAAACTTAATAACCTTGCACTTGTCAATATTTAACCACAAATAATTACTTAAGCACCAATTGTAGAAAGCGTTTAGATCAGATTGACGATTTTCACATTCAAGATTAGTAGAAATGGTTTTAAAAATATTATTATAGTCAGCATAGATAAGCCAATTTGAGTGCTTTAAGACTGACGGAAAATAATTTATAAATATTATAAAAAAAACTGGAACCAAATGGCTGCCCTGGGGAACTCCTGAATTTACAAGCAATTAGCCATTAAAATAAACTGTATACGATCTGTCAAGTAAATAAGACTTAAGCCATTCAATCAATTTCACGCTAAGCCCCTGCCTACTAATTTTATGAAGAAGAATTCTGTGAGACAGTTTGTCAAAGGCCTTACTATAATCTGAACACAGAACGCAGTCTGTTTGTATTTTTTATTTTTAAACGAATCGACAGAAAACTCCGCTACCTCCACGAGGAGAATGACAGTCGAATGGCCCTTCGAAAAACCATGTTGGCTAAAAAAATATAAACGAACGATTTTTTGTAAAAGCTTAATGTTTTGCATAAATTGCTTTAAAAAGTTTTGGGAATAGCTAACAATTCAGCTGTTGGACGATAGTTATCAATTTGGGCCTTTTTTCCTTTTGTATGTAGAGGAATTATGAAAGATTGTTTCCATACATTAGGAAACTTACAAGTAGTCAGTGAACGGTTAAAAAGAACAGCACGGGGCATCGACATATGACTATTACATTTTTTTAAGAATTGAAGCGTCAGTCAATAAACAAGAGAATATGATTTCAAATGACCAAATAATTGATCATTTTCGTCAAAATTATCACAGATTAAGTTATCACAGTTCGAATATTTATCACAGTTGGAAGAATCACAGATGTCTATATTTTGAAAAAAGTCTGAAAATAGTTGCGTTATGATACGAGGCTCATAGTCTGAGAAATATGGTTATGTTTATGAAGGGACGGATATGAACTAGATTTTGTTTACTATTAAAGAAATTACAAAAGGATTTAGGATTCATTTTCAAATTAATTTGAACCTTTTGTATGTAACTAAGGTATTTAATACTTGATTCTCTGATGTTGAAAATGTTTCTGGCCTCACAATAAATATTAAAATCAGTAACTAAATCAGTTTGCTTGTATTCTTAAACCATATTTTATTGCTGGGGGTTTTCAAGCTATGCACTTCACTATCATACCAATTAGGAGCAAATGATTTTGATTGAATAGATATTAAAGCATCAGATTCTAAAAAAAACAATAAAAAAATCTTGTCATAAAATTTGAAAACCATAGAACTAATGTCTGAAAAACAAAATTGAGAAGAAAAAAAAATTAATAAAAAACTTTAGTTATACTTTTCCTTAGAATGCAATTTTCTTTGAAGAAGTGAATGAACATTTGACTAGCTGTGGCAACTTTACAAAATTTTAACATTGCGGATTTTCGGATTCCTGCGAACTCGGAATAAGTATTGGGAAGGGCGTCGAATTCTCTGATCGATCGATGGGAAGTGATGCTTTCATCAGAGCTAAGGCTCGCGGCTGCTTCAATTTTTAATAACTCTAATCCGGTGGAATTTTAGGGAAGCTAAGTAGACTAATTTGCATATAGCTGCTACTTGAGAAAACCCCACATATAAAAGTCTAAAAGCATACGATCTCAGTGGTCGTCTCTGCGCGGAATAAGAATATTCCCTCAAATAGATAGTGTACAATTGTTCGGTGTCATCGAACCAAAGAAGCCGCCGTGAACAAATATTTACCTTATGGATGAATTTTTTGCTCATGAAACTGAGCATATACAAACATTTTATTTGTTACATATTTTTGCTGTCGCTAAAGTTAATTTGAGTGATAATTTTAACGTGCTGCCCAATCGATCTAACTTGTAATTTGGAATTGGCATCAGTATCTGAATAATTAACAATATAGAATTCACTAACACTACAGAAATAAAATGACTGCCATTTGCAGTTAATATCAACCGTCACTCCATTGCAGAACCCTTTATATTAAACAAATAGCCATAATTTTCAATTTTTCACACATACTTAAAATAAGTTGGCAATTAAAAATTATAAGATAAAATCGTCATCAATTGACCCAATTTGATACAAAGCCAGATGTTTTTATTATCAACTAATATTTACATCCAATTTTGCCAAGTAGGCAACATTAATTTACTTGCCTCCTTAAATACCTTTACATGTGCCGTAGCCCAAACCCCAGTGTCACTTATGTCACAAAAGCTTGAAGTTAAATTACTACATAATCCTACCACAACACTCTAAGCTACTTGAACATGTTCCCAATACTCCAAACAAGACTAGGTGTGTGTATTATATAGTCCTTGTAAAATGTCTATAAAAGCAGCCATTCACATCACATCTATATATCTATCCACCATCTAGGCTAAGAATAAATAAGTTAGCTGTGTTTGCCACTTTGTGCTCATTCATATGTACCCAGGGGCGTTGCAAACGGACTCTTAAAATTCATCATCATCATCATTATCGTCAACTTCAACCAGCAAGTATACATCAGGAGCATCCATGGCATCAGATGGAGTACCCATAACCCACCCTATCCAATCCAGTTGCATATGTACACAGGTGCTTCCAGGATAACGATAAAAGTGAACATTTATTTTCACTAGTGACATTTAATTAGGAGAAAAAGAGGAAATTGTACACACATTCACAGTGACGGACCCATATATAAAGTATCCAACATCTATACCTACACACGTCATATGTATATAGATTCATCTAACATAATTAAGCAAAATGTTGCATCCAGTATTATTTCTATTTCTATACATAGGGGTACAAAATACAAGAGAGTATAATACTTTTGATGAGTTTGATGTCTAATTACAAGGAGGGCATCAGCTGCAAGTGATAGTGAGTTTTGTAATGGATGTCAAGGATAGAAACACCAAAAGTGACATAGAAAGTGATTTGACTAGATAAGATGCGGGAATGCAGGTGAAGTTTCAGAAACTGGCAAGTTATCTTCTGTTTTGTTTTTTTTTTTAAGTGAATAAGCTTAAGAAGGTGTACTCAACTTGACTTGACATTTGTTTGAAACAAAAAAGGAAAAATTATTGATTCCTAAAACGTATGATTTAATTTGGATCTTATTTCCTATGATTACTTCTTAATCTCAAAAATGGTCTACGAACAAGGATTCAGTTTGAGATAATTCATCCTGATTCCTGATCCTTCGGTAATGAGGAACAGGAAGCGATTCTGGATTTAGCGGCGGGATGATAGAACAAACCAATCTAGAGATAACCAAGAAGTAATGCACATCGCGTCGGTAACACAGTTTTGCTGAAATAAAAGTTAAGGTAGTGATGCCAGGCTTTGTCTTTTGGCTTAACCACAACTTGGGCAAAAAAACATCCTTTTTGCCCACGATGTTGTCAAAAAAAAGCTACGATGTCGCTCACAAGAAAATAACGCAAAATATAACGAAAATGTATATTAATTCTTATATTAATATAAATAAATAATACACGTATAGTTACTCGTATTCTGAAAAACAAATAAAAGTAAGGAACTCAGTTTCAAAATTCACCAAAAAAACTTTGCGACAATAATGTAGCAATTAATCATTAAACTCTTTAATATTAATTCAATAGGGCAAATTTTTCAATAGTCCGTTAAACAGTCAGTTAGTACATATTCTCCAGATAGATCAAAATTCAGTTTTTCAATAGTCAGATACAACTTTATCTAGGAATAAAGTTATCTGCTTATTTTAGAACGGAATAAGGATTTAACTGAGGAATAAAATAAATAGCTATTTTCGATGTCAAAAACACTTTGAAAAATTATTGCTTTGAAATAAATGTTAAACAAAAATTAATGTGTATGAAAAGTTCGATACTCGAAATAAAAGTGACGTACAAATTAAATTCATCTATAGATTGTTTTTTCCTGATTGAAAAATTCAATGTTGTTATCATATTGTTACAACCTTTCCTAAATTAGGAAACAATATTTCGCCATTGAAATTTTGAAGATGGCAAATTTCATGTCACATCTGCTATAAGTAGGTTTTTTGATAATCGATCAAGCATGAATTTCAATGGCTGTATTCAAATATTTTGATGCATATACACACCAGCCGACTTAAGTCGCTTTGCTTGTTTACTGATGTCTGATGTCAATATGTGTGAAAAATCTGGGATAAAACTAAAAACTAAAAATTAAAAGCTTAAATGCTCTCTTTTTTAACTCAGAAGCATTAAGATGCCCTTTCGCTTTTTTAGCTTATTTTAAAAAATTAAAAACGATGAGTGTAAATATAAAACTACAAGTTAAATGCAAATAAATGGAAATTAAAATCTGTTGTTAAATTTGCAAGAACTTCAAAAACATGTAAACATAAGAAACGAAAATGTAAAATGTAATCAAATTTGGTTAAAAGTTCAATGAGCTAATAAATATCATTATTATTACCTAAGTTAGAAGAGTAATATGTACCTATTATACATAGATGTATATAATAATGAAAGTAAAGTATATAGGTATGGGTAGGTATATATATGCATATTACTTTCTAATTTGGGTGTAATATATATAATATTCATGTGATTTTTATAGATACGTATATACATAAAAATGTATGTATATGTAGCTATTCAATGACGTAGGCAAAAATCCTTAAAATGAAATATAATTAGGTAGAAATAAATCAATGAAACACATACTAAAACCCTTTAATATTTTTTATAGTTTGAGGGAAAAAAAAAATCTACCACAAAAACTACCAAATATGAAGTTTCAAAAAAATGCATTGAGTCGTTTTCTAAATTTTGAGTTTTCAATGCACCTACTTCAACTCTACCCACACGCCAATGTGGGGTGGTGCGCAAAAGGGTTTCATATGAATAAAAAACATATCCAAATCTTCATTAAATTCAAAATGGCTACTAAAGCTATAGCAGTATTTTCCCGAAAGTCGATATTATTTAGGCTACTTATGATCCCCCAACAAAATATAAGAGAAAATTGAAGGAATTATTATTTCATAGTTCCAGAAATGGTCCAAAAGCCACAAAACAGTTTTTCATTGATATCTCGCGAATGGTAACTTTTGTGAAAAAAATATTAAGACTAAAGTTTTAGAAAATTAAATTTCCCACAAGCCAATATAAAATTTTCATTAAATTCAAAACGAACCTGAAGCTTCAGCTCGATTTTCTCAAAAACCGAAATTTAGACTACTAATGAACCCCCCCGCCCCGCTAACTGTAAAAGAAAATTGAACGAATTGATTTTTTCCATTCAGCCTTTTTTTGACAACTCGACTGAACTATTAATAGTTTTATTTGAAAAAATAAATCTCAGACGGGAATATAAACGTTTTTGTTTTTTTTTTGTGACAATAAATTAAAAGGGCGGACAAAATCACATCACCTGCAGAAAGGAGATTCATCATTTAGTTGGTGTGCAATTATGAGACATGTTACCACTAATAAAAAAAACTTCAGCTAAGTACAAGTACTGCAAGCTTTTTAACTGTTAGATCATTAATTTCAAGTCTAAGAAATTCCAAGCCCAATCTCCATTAAACCTGCCGAAGACTCTACTGAAAATTTCCTCTTGTCACTTGTTGTTTTTTTTTCGGGCGATACCATGGTTTAAATAACTATTATTAGTATCTGCTAAAGGATGAATTGTTTATGTAGCGCCCCAAAGTCGAGAGGGAGGAGTAATGGTTTGGGGTGCTATTTCGTATTTTGGAACTATTGAAACAGTCGAACCTATTATATCGACCTTGGCAAGTCGTGAAATAGCTATAATTCTAGCAAAACATAATAACATAAAAACTCGGTGGTAGCACACTTAAGTTGTTGTTCATTTAAAAATAAACACACAAAAAAATGATAACATTTATGTACCGTTACAACAAAGATCATGCTTTAAAATTGAATCCACAAAAAAGCTCTTTTGTCGCTTAGACGGTGAATCTTTTTTGTTGGCCTGTTGGCCTATATGCTTTCCTAGTAATAACTGCTAATAGAACTACCTTACTGAATACATACTTAGTTTGAAAATTATATTTTTGTATTTGTTAGAACTTTTCACGTTTTTGAGTTCTTGTTGTAAATATGTACAATGTACCTATATAAAATGTTGTGTTATGGACATATTATGTAAAAGTTTTTTTTTTTAAACGTTTTTAATTGGTCATTAATTCTAATCATTGTTTAAAATTATTGGTACAGTACATTCTCTGAGAAGTAGATGATTTCCGTTTGACCTATTCTAAAACAAACAAAAAATAACAGTAGTTCTTTGTTTAAATGAATTTCATTCTTCTAAAATTGACATACAATATCGTCTCCTTGGTCTTTAATACTATCTAATAGAATCATTGTTCACATAAACAATACACTCAGCCACATACTTCAGCGTCCATCGACTAATGAGGATGATATTACACAAAAATTCTCTTAGGATTTCAAAAAAGAAGGATATTTTCCATCCTTTTAAAAGTCCAACAGAACCCAATGAGCTTAAAATGCGTAAGAAAACAAAATAACCCGAGGAGTTCAGAGAACACAAAATGGACTGCGAGTCCTAGAAGCTTCTATCGAAACTATCTCTTGGGGCATACTCAAACGACAAACCCATATACCCGGTTACAAACAAGAAATCAAGTAAATTTCCCATACACGTATAAATGCAACTTTCCTGTGTGCAACATGTTCTCTGCCTTTCAAGTATTTCCCAATGGGTTCAGAATAAAGGCAAAGAAAAGGACACAAAAGATCCAGGAAAAATGATAGCTTAACTTAAGAAAAATGTTCAGAGGATGAGGATATTTTCTATAGACAAAATAAAATACCGCACCGCTGCGGTTTTACACACAAGACCAATGGTTAAACGAAAACTATTTACTAAACAGCTAAGAAAAAAGAGTGGGCGAGGAGATCTGTTGTTGTAGTCTTGTTCTACAATAGATACTATCTATATAACACTATCATAAGATAAGTAAATAGCGATATAAAAAATGAAATAAATGGACAACTGAGTTGCTTGAACTTGCTTGTATTGATGTTATTAAGAATTTCAAGCAATTACGTCATCAATGATTATCAGTGCTACAAAGTCCTCTCAAACATTTTGAGTTGAAGAGTTAATATTTCCAATCTCCTCTTTGATTTCGATTAAATACAAATCATAGCGTTTCAAGGTTTGAATTAGTAAGCCTAAATTGCTCTTCAAAATATCAGCTACAACAAAAATAACGGTAACCACCATACAAATTTTTCTACCATCTTAATTATCTCGAAAACGGCTCTAAGATTTTGATAAAAATTGGTGTGTGTACTACTTTAAGTATGGTCTACATTTTTGCTGAAGTTTTTTTTTGTTTAATATGTTGTTATTAACGGTACCTGCCAAAAAACCATTTTATTGATTTTCGACTTTCTCACAAGCGGCTTAAAGGATTTCGATCAAATTTTCTATACAGGAGCTCCTCAAATTCTAAATAATATTTTTTTTGATTTTTGAAAAAAAAAAACATATTTTTTTGAAAATTCAATATTTCGAAAACGAGTGGACGATTTTTTCTGAAATTTTGTTTTTAAATTTATATTATTAAATATTTAAAATATTCATAACAATTTTTAAGAATTTTAATATTGGTACCTATAAAAAATTAAGTGAAAAACGACATTAAAAATACATTTAGCCGTTTCTATTAAAAATCTTTTGCATATAATATGATCGAACATAGGAGCAAGTACGTGCGATCCATTCGTGCATTTTTTTTTTAAATAAAAACTACAAATGCTGAATATTTATAGTTTTAATTATATCTTTGACAAACGCAAATTTATCGTAATGAAACAAACAATACAACGGTAAAGTCTAGACCATAAAGTTGTTGTCTCGCTTTTGAACGACTTAAACTTTCGAGATAGTTACTGAAAGATTTTCAACTCTATTGTGTTGAGAGTGATTTAGATTGTTGCGGATTACAAAAAAATCTACAGATAATTTCCAATTTTATGCAGTTAATTAATGAATTGAGGTTTTAAAACCAAATTTCAGTTTTTATAATAAAATAAAATAAAATTGATAATTGACAATCGCAATAGGCGCGAAATATGTTTCTTTCATTAAAAATTAAATTAATTGTTTTCATAGTCATTTAAATATTTACTCACGAGCTTTTCGGTCTCGACCAATCATTTTGTTCAATATGGCATCTATTTCCATTCATACAAGAAATCAAAAACGTGATTTTAGAACTTAAAAAAATTAATTATGTTAAAAACGACTTTAACGATTTTGAAATAACCGTTTTTTCTAAATTATTTTTCACATTAAGATCTTTCCTAATTGAATACATTATGTAAGTAGATACAAATTACTCGTCATAATTTAGTTTATCAATCAGGTGCATAATGTGCATAAAGATACAAACAGGTTTTAATATATGAGTTGGCTTTTTTTACGAATCCATATCTTCACTTTAGTACCTACTATGTTTTGTATATATAAGTAAGGAAAAACCAAACCAGATGGTACATAACCAAAGAGAAGATTTCTCAAAGGACTATTATGCTCTGACGATGATGGGTATAACGTTAGAAAAATGTCCTTTGGACTTCTGTTTGGAATGCGAGATGTAAGACCAGAAAAATATATTTGTCGGTTAGAGTTATTTCTTGCTGTTTTTTTTAAGAATTTAACGTTGTGGGCTTATAATGCATTTATGTGCATACCAACTGTAAGAAAAATATGAACAAAATTATGTTAAAACTGAGAGAAATTATGACATAGAGCTTATAGCTTATAATATTAAAATCGATATCATGAAAATCGATAGGTATTTTATAGACCTTTCTTTTCATGTATATATCGATGGGTTTTTGAAAAAATTTTGAAAATGTAATTTTTTTCCGCAAGGGGTTAGCCTTCAATTTTTTTCAAAAATCTTAAAAAAAAAGAAATCGGAAAATTGTACATCAATAGAAAGGTCTGATCAAACCCCTTCAAGTGCTGAAAACCGCAGCTTCTTGCGATGCTGGGTTGCCGAGATATCAGCTTCCAAAGCAAATCAAATGCGATTGGGTTGACAAATTTGGAAATGATTTTGGACTGAAATATCTTGAGGACCAGAAGATGCAGACGCGTTTGGTTTTCAGCAGTGGATAGGTATTTTATAGACCTTTCTTTTCATGTATATATCGATGGGCTTGGGAAAAATTTTTGAAAATGTAATTTTTTTCCGCAAGGGGCCTTCAATATTTTTCAAAAATCTTTAAAAGAAATGAAATCGAAAAATTGTACAGCAAGAGAAAGGTCTGTTCAAACCCTTTCAAGTGCTGAAAACCGAAGCTTCTTGCGATGCTGGGTTGCCGAGATATCAGCTTCCAAGGCAAATCAAATGCGATTGAGTTGACAAATTTGAAAATAATTTTGGACTGAAATATCTTAAGAACCAGAAGCTGCAGACACATTTGGTTTTCAGCAGTGGATAGGTATTTTATAGACCTTTCTTTTCATGTATATATCGATGGGTTTTTGAAAAATTTTTGAAAATGTAATTTTTTTCCGCAAGGGGTTAGCCTTCAATATTTTTCAAAAATCTTTAAAAAAAATGAAATCGAAAAATTGTACATCAATAGAAAGGTCTGTTCAAACCCTTTCAAGTGCTGAAAACCGAAGCTTCTTGCGATGCTGGGTTGCCGAGATATCAGCTTCCAAGGCAAATCAAATGCGATTGAGTTGACAAATTTGGAAATAATTTTGGACTGAAATATCTTGAGAACCAGAAGTTGCAGACGCGTTTGGTTTTCAGCAGTGGATAGGTATTTTATAGACCTTTCTTTTCATGTATATATCGATGGGTTTGGGAAAAATTTTTGAAAATGTAATTTTTTTCCACAAGGGGTTGTTAACCTTAAATTTTTTTCGAAAATCTTTAAGAAAATGAAATCGGAAAATTGTACATCAATAGAAAGGTCTGTTCAAACCCTTTCAAGTGCCGAAAACCGCAGCTTCGTGCGATGCTGGGTTGCCGAGATATCAGCTTCCAAAGCAAATCAAATGCGATTGAGTTGACAAATTTGGAAATAATTTTGGACTGAAATATCTTGAGAACCAGAAGTTGCAGACGCGTTTGGTTTTCAGCAGTGGTTAGGTATCTTATAGACCTTTCTTTTAATGTATATATCGATGGGCTTGGGAAAAAATTTTGAAAATGTAATTTTTTTCCGCAAGGGGTTAACCTTCAATTTTTTTCAAAAATCTTTAAAAAAATGAAATCGGAAAATTGTACATCAATAGAAAGGTCTGTTCAAACCCTTTCAAGTGCTGAAAACCGCAGCTTCTTGCGATGCTGGGTTGCCGAGATATCATCTTCCAAGGCAAATCAAATGCGATTGAGTTGACAAATTTGAAAATAATTTTGGACTGAAATATCTTGAGAACCAGAAGTTGCAGACGCGTTTGGTTTTCAGCAGTGGTTAGGTATTTTATAGACCTTTCTTTTCATGTGTATATCGATGGGTTTGGGAAAAATTTTTGAAAATGTAATTTTTTTCCGCAAGGGGTTAGCCTTCAATTTTTTTCAAAAATCTTTAAAAAAATGAAATCGGAAAATTGTACATCAATAGAAAGGTCTGTTCAAACCCTTTCAAGTGCTGAAAACCGAAGCTTCTTGCGATGCTGGGTTGCCGAGATATCAGCTTCCAAGGCAAATCAAATGCGATTGAGTTGACAAATTTGAAAATAATTTTGGACTGAAATATCTTGAGAACCAGAAGTTGCAGACGCGTTTGGTTTTCAGCAGTGGATAGGTATTTCATAGACCTTTCTTTTCATGTATATATCGATGAGATTGGGAAACATTTTTGAAAATGTAATTTTTTTCCGCAGGGGTTAACCTTCAATTTTTTTCAAAAATCTTTAAAAAAATGAAATCGGAAAATTGAACATCAATAGCAAGGTCTCTTCAAACCCTTTCAAGTGCTGAAAACCGCAGCTTCGTGCGATGCTGGGTTGCCGAGATATCAGCTTCCAAAGCAAATCAAATGCGATTGAGTTGACAAATTTGGAAATAATTTTGGACTGAAATATCTTGAGAACCAGAAGTTGCAGACGCGTTTGGTTTTCAGCAGTGGATAGGTATTTTATAGACCTTTCTTTTCATGTATATATCGATGGGTTTGGGAAAAATTTTTGAATATGTAATTTTTTTCCGCAAGGGGTTAACCTTCAATTTTTTTCAAAAATTTTTAAAAAAATGAAATCGGAAAATTGTACATCAATAGAAAGGTCTGTTCAAACCCTTTCAAGTGCTGAAAACCGCAGGTTCTTGCGATGATGGGTTGCCGAGATATCAGCTTCCAAAGCAAATCAAATGCGATTGAGTTGACAAATTTGGAAATAATTTTGGACTGAAATATCTTGAGAACCAGAAGCTGCAGACGCGTTTGGTTTTCAGCGGTGGATAGGTATTTTATAGACCTTTCTTTTCATTTATATACCGATGCTCGTTTACTTTTTTGAGAGCAATTTCTTATAGGGACGAATTTTGACAATTCATCGCCGGTGGCATCGCAGTAAAAAAAACGCGTTTTTCCGTTTGATATGTCAGGAAAATGCTTTATTTCTTTTTTAACTCGGAGCGTTCAGAGCTCCGAATTCAAATTTCAATGATTTACCGCTCGCTTGCACTGTAGAACTCAGTGATCAGGGCACATTCGAATGAAATGAGAACTTGAGCGAAAAATTCATTATTCGTGTACTAGAATGAAATATTTTTATTGCAAACTAAACACAAACAGGAATACAGAAAAAAACCAGAGGAAAAGTGGAAATTTTTAATATTTGTTCACATGAATTCTCGAGTATTTCCTCATTTTATTCTATAGAATATTTTTGTTTTGTGCACTATTATTTGTATTGAGTAGTGTGTTTCTATTTTTCTTTTAATTTTGTCAGTTCATTTTTGGTATGTCTATAGATTGATAATTTAATTATACCCCTCACTAATTTCTGACATTTTAAACACAAATAGGATCAATTTGCGTTTGTTTACTTTGTTGCAAGTTTAAAAAAATTCCACCTACTCTTTAAGTTTGACATTTGTTACACTCCCTTCTTACTACAAAAAAGATACCAAACAGATCTAAAATCTATTAAAACGTTAGGCAAATTTGAAAACTTTGTGACAAAACGCCTATTTCTATAGGGTGTCTTGAAATATTTCCATTTAGTTTTATACGATTTGACAAAAGATTAGCAAAATCAGCCAAAATTTGGTATTTTTATGTAAATAATGTAAGATCAGGGAACATTTTAAAAATGTAAAGGCCTTTCTTCGAAATTTTGTATCTTTTTTATTTGATTTTTAAATAGAGTTATCCGCTAAGGAAAGCACAGCAATATATTGTTAGTCTTTAACAAATGAAATGCACGGCTGGATCGCACGTACTAGCTTTACTGTTCGGTTATATCACAAGCGAAAGATTCTGATATAAAATTATTTGTTTTCCCCCGTGGGTAGGTGCAAAACCTTCAAAAGGCTCTTACTTCACTAAAACTACCTCCTCCTCAAGATTTTAACTAAGTTGAAACTTATCTAGAAATTTATTTTCATATGAAAACAAAACTTCAAAAGTCTATTGAGCAGTTTTTAAATTGACTTCAGTTTTTTTATATACAAAAAAAAATTGTTTTAAAATTTTGACAAAAAAATTAGTTATGTCAATTTTAAGTATTTAGTAAATAACTTCTGATTCATTATTTTCTTCACACAAGCTCACAAAATGTTGGGGATAAAATTATCTCAAAAATATACACATAGCGCAAAAGTTAGGGAACCCTTTAAGACTTTCAGAAATTTAATTGACCAAAACTTCAAGTGAAAAACGATAGCGGCTTTGGTTTCTTGCTGTTTTGTATTTTCTGTCCCAACAAATTTCTTGGACAGAAAATCGCAGGTAGAGGAACTTTCTTACTCTCGTGAGCATTCCCTTTTAAGCAGATGTCAAAAACTGTGAAATTTTTGAGCAGGGGAACACAAATTAGACAGGAAATTAAAGGAGCGGATCAGAACTATAATTTTATAAGCATAATTTGCAGAAAAACTCGTCAACCCGTGTTCGAAATAAATATTAAATTTTCATAAAAAAATATTCACTTTTTTCTCAAAAATTCAAAAAATATTCTGTCGAAATTATTTATTTGCAATATTATTTACAATTTTAAGGCTCCTCCGGATTTAAATTTTGTATTGGAATAGTTAGAGCCGTTTATGATAAGGTCGAGTACAAGCACAAAAAAGTGCTATAACACCGTGTATGTTTGTTTGACCCAAATGCAGACAATGTCAATAGTTTGCAGAGAATTTTTTTGTAACCAAAATCGTTAGACACCATTATGAAATTTATTTAAAGAAAAATGTATTCAGAGAGTAAATAGATCGAGGTGATGAAATACAAAAAGACGGTGGCGCCATCCATTTGTTCGTGCTCTCTACCATCATAATACCAAAGTTTGATCAAAATCTCGAGTTCGGTGTTTTTTTCCAATGTACCCTTAAGTACCTACATATGTATATCGCAAGTGTAAAATACATACCTTCAATTTACTTAAACAAACTGCTTTACCAAATGGAAAAAAATGTGCTTAAATTAGCTTTGAAAAATCGGAATGCTTTCCCCATTATCATTTTGTTCAAATTTGCATAGCAACAATATTTTCTAACAAAATTATAATTTTCGCAGTTATCTATTTTGTATACACCATTCATTTCTTCCATTATTGTTCGTTTTTATTTTTACCACAAAAGACTCATAAAGCATATTTCCCTAACATATTCATCCAAGTGCTCGTAAATTATTCACCGAGTTTGCACCGTAACCGCAAACTCCCTTAAAACAACGATTTCAACTTTACAGTTGCGAAGAAGAAAATAAGTTTTTTATTCTTTTTAAATGACCTAATCCTCGCCCTTTACACCTTTTCACGTTTTGTGTATATTTTGTGTCAAAAAATGAGAGACGTTATTCTTCATTTTTAACTTCTATGTTAAACTTTTAACTTGAATCCCTCTGGTTTTCAATTTTATTTTTTTAAATTTATTTAGGTACCTACCTATGGTATTCTGTAACAGTAGAGTGTAATAGGAAGGAACAAAATAAAACGGAAAAGAAAATGTTTACATTTTGATAAATGGAAAAGCATTTTAGCATCACTTTAGTGAAAATATCATATGACATTGACAATCCATGTTCCACTAAATTAAATATGAAGAAAGCAAAAAAAAAAAAGATGAAGCGATGAAATGCAAATATCATTTAGCCAGGAACGGGATTTGAAATCCATCATGGTATCCATGGTAATTCCGAAGGATAACTAAGAAGGTTTCTTGATGTTTGTTAAAATGATTAAGGTTGTGTGACAATCTTGTTGACAAGTTAAATAGTAACCTTGGTGAATACATCAGTTTGACTTACACAAAAAAATTAATTAAATAAATAAAATAATCTCGTATGTACATACGAGTATATAGGAACAAACTAAGTTTATTTTTTAAAAGTCAGGGACAACAGAATATAATTTAATTAATTTAAATTTGTAGTAATTTTACTTGTATTTATAATTTGTTAACCCTAGTATGCATTTCCTCGACGAACAAAAAACATTTCGTATGGGAGTGATTTTTGCACAAAAGGGAATGTTTCACGCTTAATTTTTTACTTGCGATATATGTACTATAGGACAAGTTTTGCTTTTGAACAAAAAAATCGAACTTGACATTACGATGATGGACAACACCAAAAAAGTCAGTCTCTCTGTAAATCTCTCTAAAACCTAAACGGCTGAAGCGATTTTCTTCAAACTTGGTATTTAAGCATTTTAGGTGATTGTCCAAAACAGATTTTTGAATTGTTGTTTTATCCCCAAAAATAACGGTACTTGAAATACAAATTTTTCCACCATCTTAATTATCTCGAGAACGGCTCTAACGATTTTGATTAAAATTGATGGATGTACTACTTTAGGTATGGTTTATATTTTGGCCCAATTTTTTTTTTTTAATATTTTGTTATTAACGGTACCTGCCATACAACTATTTTATTGATTTTCGACTTTCTCATAAACCGCTCAACGGATTTCGATCAAAATTTTTATACAGAAGCTACTTCGAATTCTAAATAATACTGCATTTCGAAATTTTGGAAAAATTGTGTTTTTGTATTTTTGAAAAAAAAATATTTTTTTTTTGAGAATTCAATATTTCGAAAACGGGTTAACGATTTTTTCTGTTTGTTTTTGAATTTATATTATAAAATATTTAAAATGTTCATACCAATTTTTTTTTTGAAGAATTTTTATATATAAAAAATTAAATGAAAAACGACTTTTAAAATACTTTTAATCGTTTTCATTAAAAATATTTTGCGTATAATGTGATCGAACATATGAGCAAGTACGTGCGACAGTAGTGCATTTAATTTTTATCGAACTGCGAAAAAGGCCGAAGAAAAAAAATTAGACCCACCAGGAATATTTTTCCGTGCAAAGCAAGGTCAGATATGTATTATGTCAATTACATTGTATTCTCTCGGGAAAAAAATTTTCTCACCACCAATTTTATTTTAGGCTAGACCTAAAAAGGTAACAAGCTTGTGTGGAGTGGACTCAGTAATTTGCGGGGTTGCATTTCTTCAATTGGACACTGATATATTTAGCACCAATCGAGAGTACAATGAACCAGAACTAATCGTCGAAAGTGTGGGCTTAGCTTAAAACAAAAAGGGATTCATCGCTGAATAAATGAGACCATTTGTAAGGTAAGAACACTTGGAAAGAAATCACTCAGGAAATGCCCCATACTCTTATCGAATCAAGTCCAAGACTAACTAAAAAAGTTATACATATATATGACAAAATAGATATGTACATTTGTTTACTAACTTGTCACAAATTTAATTTTGTTCAACTTATGCCTATACGAATTTTATTTTAATCAGTTATGCATGTTAGAGTGTCGCATATTTTGGAAAAAAAATATGCAACAAAATTACCTGATAGCTTCAAGTTTCTTTTTAAACAATATCAGCCTTATTAATAAAAAATGGTAAATTTAATATTCACAGGTACCTAAATCTTTTTGACTATTTTTACTTGCGATATAGGTACTATAGGTACAAGTTTTGCATTTGGAAAAAATCGAACTTGGGATTTTGATCAAACTTGACATTACGTTCCGATGATAGAGATGAGGAAAAAAGTTGGTCCAGCAATTCCGCCTGTCTGTAGGATGATCTACATCGATTTTCTTCAATCTTCAATCCCAAAAATAATGGTAGCTGCCAAACATTGTTTGTAGCAAGAGCAAGAATGTTAAATTTTAATTAAATTAAAACGGATCTAAGGATTTTGATAAAAAATTTTCGTGCAATATTAATAAATATACATATATGCTATTTTTATTTAAATAAATAAATTAATTATGTTGTACATAATATTATAATAATAGGTATGGTCTGCATTTTAGTTGAAAAAATTCTGCATAAAATGGTTTTAACTTTCGACTTTCTTATTAACGACTTAATGGATATCGATCAAAATGTTTATACAGGAGGTCCTTCGAGGGGCGTTCAATATATTCTCGGTATCGATATGAAGGAAAATGCGAATTCAATTTAAATTGTTTTTATTTTCCAATATAATCTCCCCTAACATCAATGCATTTGTTACATCTTGAGATAAGCTTTTTTAAACCCTCAAAAAATACATTTCCTCTTTCTCTGCAAAATACCCATTTATTGCCGACTTGAGTTCTTTATCATCCGAAAATCTTTTTCCACGAAGACATTTTTCAAATCCGGAAACAGGAAATAATCACTAGGGACAAGGTCTGGACTATAGGGTGGGTGTTGGATTTCTTCAAAACCACAATCTCGCGCAGCAGCCTTGGAAACTCGCGCCGTGTGAACAGGAGTGTTGTCATGAAGAAGCAACATACCCGCTGCGAGTTTACCCCGTCGTTTCTTTTTAATTTCCTCCCGCAAATTATGCAAAGTGGAAGCGTAGGATGTGGCGTTGATGGTTTCACATTTTTTTTGGAATCAATGAGCAAGATTCCCTTTGAGTCCCAAAAAACTGTGGCCATTAGCTTCCCGGCAGACGGAGTGACTTTGAACTTCTTCGGGGGGTCTGTTCCTTTTTTGTCCCACTGCATGGACTCTTGCTTGCTTTCAGGGTCATAGTGGTGAACCCATGTTTCGTCCCCATTAACAATTCGATCCATAACACCGACCGCGTTCTCACTACACATCTCCAAAGCTCTCTACAGCATGTGATTCTCACTTTTTTCTGAGCCGCTGTGAGCATCCTTGCACTGACCTTTGAAAGGTTAAGATGGTCATGAAGAATGGTGTGAATGGTACCAGTTGAAAGCTTGGTGATCTCTGCCATTATTTTCACCTTTATTCGGGCATCCTCAAGAAAAAGTTTTTCGACTTCTTTGATGCTTTTTCCCGTACAAGCAGTAGCCGGGGCACCGGAGCGGGGTCGTCTTCAATGCTCTCTCTGCCTCTCTTGAAATCACTTGACCACTTTTGCACAGTTGATAATGAAGGCGCGGAACCCTGGTAAACAGCCACCATCTCTTCATGAATAGTTTTCTGACTTTTTCCTTGCTTAGTGAGAAATTTAATTACAGCGACCATCATTGTCTCAGTTGCCATTATGATTCTGTTTAACTAGAGATAATACGTGAATTAATAATCACATTTATATGAAATTTTACATGAATGCACTAAAATAAAAGTATTACTTGATTAATAAGTCAATTTATATATATAACCACAGCTTCACCCTGATACCGCGAATATATTGAACGCCCCTCGTATATCTGAAGATGGTATTTTACGATGCCGAAATGCATTGTCTAAATTGGTGTATTTTTATTAGTTTTTTTTTAAAGTTTACATATAAATTTAGTGATGTCAATAATTCATTGACTATTTTTTGAAATTATTTTTTTTTGTATTTTAGAATTTTTTTCTTTAGAAAACAAATTTTAAAAAATTCGTACATAGGTACCTACCTACTTTAAAGATAAAAGATATGTTTTGTCGTTTCTACAAGGAATCTTGTGATTACGATGTGTACGAATAGAAGACAAGAACTGCGACCGAGTCGTGGATTCTATGGGACACCCTAATGTATGTATTTAAAACCTAATAAATAATAATTATTTTAAATCATTCTTGCCATATAAAATATGTGCTTGTTAAATTTTTAGCAAAAACCAAATTGAGACTCCTATAATATTTACCTATACCCAAGCAAACAAAAAAATTGGGTCGGAGTATTTTTTTTATTATGAAATTAGATGTAATTTTTCTATGACAAAATTGTCATAAAATGACATTTTATTATTATGCATTATGAACTTGACTAGAAAAATGTCATAGTGCATCCAAAGGCACAGATGCTATTCAATCAAAGAGTAGCACAAAAGAAAAAAAAAATCTGTGAACCATAGCGAATGAAATACAACGACGCAATGACATTCAAAGGACATAATAAATCGCGGGGCGCTCTGTTGTCATTTGTGTCCTTGAAACAAAAATTACGTAATAGAATCACGTCTAAATTGAATTGCAAAAGAAAAGCATCCGGAAGGACAGAGTGACTTAGTTTTGTACGAGGCAGGATCTACCGAAATGAAATAAAAAAAGTTAACTTGACATTATTTCACTATGAGGCCGCTGCGCCGCGTTGTCGTCCTCGTATAGTTTCATAGCATTGCTGGCTGTAGTGGAGGGGTAATACATTTTGAAGTACATAATGTCCTTTTTGTGAGGCTTTTTAGGGTAAGCAAACCTTATTGTTTTTTTTGTTCACTAAAGAGAAGTTATTTTTATATCTTTCTGATAAATCCTTTTCTACATGCTATTGATAATTGGTTTGTGGTATTTTATTAAGAATGATAAATTTAAGGAATAATGAAAAATACTATGTGTTTGTCATAAATAAGGGTTACGTATGTATACATATGTTTCTAAATAGATTAATAGACAACAAGGCTTAAATGAAGGTGAAAAGTTGATTTATTTATAGATTGGTGAAATGAATTATTTTGAAATACTTAGTTTTATGACTTCAACAAATTTTATTTTAACCCGAAAACATTCCAATTGGGTCTGCAAGTTATTTAAAATTTATTACAGCTCTCCTCGTAAAATGAAAGTCTAACGTCTGCTTAAGAGCACTTAGATAATTACTTTTCAAATGAGCGAGATCTTTTGGAGCCTTCTGAGATGTAAGAATAGAAACAATGTTTTTGAAAACCTTTTCAATCAATCAAACGTACAAGTAAATTAAAATTATTTTTAACAACTCTCATAATATCCTTTCTCGTCATTGAAGGTTTTAGGTTTTCTATATTTGAATTTGAAAGCACGTAAAGTAAGGTAAATATGTAAAGATGTGACTTTTAAGCTTTCGCGGTTATTTATAAGGTAAACGTGTCCTTCAAAATATTTGCTGAACTTCTTAAATGAAATCTTTAACTAAAAAAAAAATATTTTAAATATTTCATCTTAAAAATAAATCGTGGTGAATGTACAGCACATGCTGAACTCTATAATTAAATATTTACCTATTCCATTAAAATGCTATATTCAGAAATTCAAAATCTATATGCATCGGTATATCGAATAGATTTCTAATCGGTCGCACTGTGGTTAAATATTTAAATGGAATCTTAGTCGAAAATTGTATATAATTGTATATATATATAATTGTATTCTTCTTAAATAAACTTGAATTAAAAGACTATGAATTTGTTTAATAAAAACCAAGTATAAAAACAAAAGAAAAAATGCAAGCACGTTGTTCAAACTTGAAAATGACAATGTGTTTTAACTTTTCCAGCCAGCTTAACTTACGTAAATAAGATACAATTTATTTTCATTGCTTTTTCCCAAATTCAACAATGACGTCGAAAACTTTGTTTTTACGATGAGCCTTAGAGCATAATTTAGGCTAATTGATATTCACATATAGCTATTATCTAACTAAATTTGCTCGACTCGTTATAAGGTCCAATCGTGTTAATATCTGAACATCTTGTCTCTTTTACTATAACTTATTTATTTTGTTTAATACATTTTTTTCCTTAAGTTATCTTGGTTTTACAAAAAAATCAATCAAGTTGAAAGTTGTAAAATCACGATATAGTAATATTCTAAGCAAATCATTTCTCAGCTCCAAGATTTAAGAATTTAAAGTTTTGTTGAATTTTGTTTAATTATTAAAAACCTCAACATAAAAAAACTACATATAATGCACAACTTAATCGCACGTACTTGCTTTTATATTCGATCACATCGTGTGCACAAGATTCTTAGCAGAAGCAACTAAATATACATATTTTTGAAGTATGTACTTTTTAACTTAATTTTTTATAAAAAAAAAAATTTTAATTTGTTTCTAAATAAATATATTGGAATGGCAATCAAAATAAAAATTCTCCCAGCCGTTCTCGAAATATTGAATTTCCAAAATTTTTTTTTTCTAAAATCCATAAACATAGGTTTCGAAAATTTATTATGTAGAATTATTTAGATTTCGAAAGACCTCCTATACAAAAATTTTAATCGAAATCCGTTAAGCCGTTATGAGTCATAAGTTTAAGAAAAATGGTTGTAAGTCAGGAACTGTTAATAACAAAATATGTACAAGCAAAATGTTAGACCAAACTGTATAATATACCTAGTAGTGCACAGGTTTTTATTAATAAAATCAATAGAGCCGAGATAATTAAGATGGTAGAATAAACTGTACACTTAGTTTTGGGGCTAAAAAACGATTCAAAAATTTATTTGAGACAATCACCTAAAAACAATTAAGTACCATAAGTTTGAACTTGGTTGTACACGCACTTCAATCAATTTTTTTATAAAGGAGGTCCTTCAAATTATAAATACTACTACATACCAAAATTTGCGAAATATATTTTTTTTTTAATTTAAAAAAAAAAATTAATTCAATATTTAATCGCGAAATTATATATGTATAAATTTGACATACCAAGTTTTTTTTAGAAAAATGAATTAAGAAAATTTTGTAAATACAAAATTTAGTAAAAAAAACTACTTTAAAAATATTGTTAGCCGTTTCTAAGAATCTTGTACATACGATGTGACCGAAGATAAGAGCAATTACGTGCGATCAAGTTGTGCATTTTATTTGTAGTTAATTTGTCCGTGTTTTTCATCTTTCACTGTGTTATTTATACTATGCAACATAATGTGCACTATCGAGAAGTATTTCAAAGAGTTGTCAAAAAAAAAAAAATCGAATTGTGTCGTGCCTCGTGCTTAACCAAACAAACCTTAAACTCATAAAACCCAACATTTGCCAATATATTTTCATGAAAATGTCATCGAAAATGACCTCGAAATTGAATTAAAAACTTGTATTTTTAATTTAACAATTTAAACTTAAAATTAACATTTTTTGTAGCTTCTTGAAGTTGGGAAATCAAAATCACAAAATCAATATTATACTTACATATGTGAACAATGAGCAGTAGTTCCTCAAACGGCACACATCCTCTCACATTTTGTTCATTTTGGGAATTCGTTGGGCTTTTATGAAAACCAGAAACCACAAAATGCTTCCTCCCGCGATATGCCATAAAATAACCTTTTTTAAATTCCAATCGAATCTCTCACAACTCACTTCCCATTGCTGGTGCTGATTCTGTGTCTCAAATAATAATTATTAACGAATTTCTGGGACACGACACACTCATAGATTTTCCATCCAACATATCCTGCCTGGCTTCTGTTGTTGTTTGGACACAATTCCCCAAACACAACAACTATTAATCATTTCTCGAGGTTCTCCCAGGGATTTTCTATATATACATTCATATAATAAAAACGAAGAATGTCATTGCTTTACAGCAAACCAATATCCCAACGCGCTCTCCAAAGTTGGCTTGATATACGCCTTGAACCACCAAATGGCAAATATTTTGCAATAAATAACAAAATCCACATCCACTCCACAGTTAAATGTCCCGCTTTTGTTTCGCATTACTGATGGGCTAGTGGCATTCGGCTTTGGCATCAGTGGGCAAATGGAGGGATTGTTAGGGACACACATGTTGACGATATTGGAATGGGAATAACCCACCACCACCTATATCATTCCTGCTGATGCTACCGAATCGCACCGGGCGTTTATTGGATTCGGAATGTTGTATAAATTGTTTTACGCAATTTTCCAATAATCTGGTGAATCATTAGTAACGCCTGATCTGAACGTAAACATGTTTTGCGAAATTTCTGGTCTCACAAAAATGGCACTGGATGTGGATATGTTGCGATAGGGATATGGGTAGGGTATTCCCGGCGCTGTCGGTCGGAACTCAGAAGTCAGAAACGATGAGAGCAAAGAATTTATTATTGAATTTCAATAATGACTGACATTCATGTGTGTAGGACAATTTGATTAGCAGATAATGCAGTCGTTGAAAAGAATGCTTAAATAAATCATAAGAGATTATCATCAGCATTTATGAGGAGGTATTATTAGGTCAGTAGACTTTGAAAACAAAAAGCGAATGATTTGATAAATATCAAACATTAAATATTCTCGTGTCGTGTATCTTGTCTATTCGAAATACAACCACTTCGATATTCTACAGAATTCAGATAACAGAATTTGAACGAGGCAGAAGGAATAATTCGCAACTTTAAGGACATTACTTTTAATGCAAGAGGGAAAGAAATTTGGAAATTTGCAATTAGAAATGGTCTTCAGATCAAGCTTAGGCGATAAGTTGATGATGAATTCACGCTCCTTAGTGGATAAGGAACAACCTCCTTATAGTTAATTGCTGATGTCTAATGTCGATTCCATCTATTTTTCACATCACTTATATTGCAAGTATTGTTATAAAATGAAAATATGTATTTCCAACTTGAAATTATACGCTTGTTAAGAAGAATTTTAACGATCGAAATTTGATATAGAACTTTCTATCCAAAGTGGAATAGATATTGAACGAACAATAATGAGGGCGTAACTGAAGGCAGTTGCGATAATCGAAACATCCTAAGAAAAATTTCGCCTGGTTTGATGAGGAACCCAGTTAGCGAAAGAAAACTTCTTCCGATGTCTGAAAAGTTTTTGCCATGATAATAACCCCAAAAGCTGTGTATAAACAATAAAGATAATAATTTAAACGAAAAAGTCTGAAATTATGGGTAAATGTAAAAATGAAGTTGGTAAAATAACTTCACGAGACAGGACAAACTCAACCATAAGTTGAGTTCAGAGGACTTATGTTTAAATTTTATTAATTAATTAATCTGGATACAAGCCCATAGTATGTATTTTTTTTTTAGTTCAGAACAGAGTCAGAGTTGTTGAAAAATTTGTTTGTGTTTCACTCAGAGCTCCGAATGTGTATTTCTTTTTTTTTCGTTTTGAACATGTTCAGAGCGCGCTCGATGTTCTCGGACATAATCGTCTGAGTATTCTGAGTAAATTGCTGACCGCACAAAATGCCATATGTGTCAAGAAGCAAAATGTGGAGAAACAATTATTAGATACAATTTAAATGGCGGAAGAAGTTGATCGGAAAAGTTGGCCTAAAAAAGAAGGGTTGTTTCGTGATTTTTTGCTTTTTATGGTTAAAATGAAAATTTATTCTGCTTTGTGTGGTTCAAGTGTGTTTAAAAAAACAAATCAGAATGTTCAGAGCTGGCTCTCTTCGTAACAAGTTCAGAACATCAACATAGTCTATGTGCTCGAACTCTGTTCAGAGTTCTGGTCTTCAATATTACATATCACGGCAACCAAAAAATTAAAAACGCACTCAATTCATTTACAGAGAAGTTGCTTTTTTGAATGCATCCTATAAAATATTAAAAAAATCACTCCACAGAATGGAGAAGAGGCTTCTGGAAATTATCTACGCCAGAATGTTTAATTGTCGTGTTCCAGTCTGTACCTGGATCTACAGCCTAAATTGCTAAGGTTTTCTTTAAAAATGGTATCTATCGGTAGGTTAAGTACTTCTTCGTTCAATCCCTATTAGAGAAATTTATTATTGTAGCCCCAAGCTGACGTTAATCGAAACATTTATTCATGACGTACTTCAAATAATACTGCAAATAAAAATTTTCGAAAAAGTATTTTTGTTCTTTTGAAAAGAAATCACTTTTTTGAAAATTTAATATTTCAAAAACAGGTAGAGGATTTTTATTAAAATTATGTTTCTGAATTTATATTATTAAATGCTCAAAATTGACCTACCAAATTTTGTTGGGAAATTTTAAAGAAATGTTGGACGAAAAATTAAATAAAATAAAACACAATGCTTTATCGCACGTATTTGCTCGTATGTTCGATAACAACGTTAGCACAACAAATTCCTAGTTTCCAACATTTTATGGATTTTTAAAGTCGTTTTTTACTTAACTTTTTGTATACTAAATGTCCTTAAAAAAATTCGTATGACAATTTTAAGTATTTAATAGTATTCATTTAAAAACATAATTTTCGATATATTGAATTTTTCAAAAAAATGTTTTTCGAGATATTTCGAGATATTATTTCCAACATGAAGGGCCTCCTGTGCTAATATTTTAATCGAAATCCGTTGAGCTGTTAAGAAAGAAAGAAAAAGGCGTTTTATGTTTTATAATAACATTTTATGTAATTAACAAACAATTAAATCAAAATGTAGACTATACCTACAATGCAAAGATATTCTTTTATCAAAATCGTTAGATCCGTTTTCGAAAAACATAATTCAGATTTTACATGTTTGCTAAAAAAAAAAAATTTATGGCATAAGTACCTTTATTTTTGGAACTAAAAAAGATTTAAAAAAGAAAATCACCTATGCCTGCAGATCGAAGTACAGAACAATGGATTTGTTTAACGTGTACACTGGCCAGTTAAGGCATAATTACACGGTGGGCCTACCCATATTCGGACTTAACGAGAAGGCATGAGTGTTCCTTGCAACAAACTTTTATCTATGAGCAAACACTCATAGTATACGCGAATTGTATAGCAACCACAACCACTGCGAGCTCTCCAAAGAGGCCATCCCAAGACTTTTATTTTCGGGCATTAGCGGGAAAATAGTAGGATACAAGTCCCCGCAGTACCGAATTACGGTATTACTGGAGTCTTTTCATCCACCTAAGTGAAGAATGCACTACCAGGTTTTCTTTGGCGAATGGCTACCCAGGAACGATAATCCTGCCTTTTTAAGTTTTGCTGCTCAACAAGGGAACCCTATGTAGAAATTATTCCTCACCATCGGGATAATGAATCATCGTATTTCTACTAAAAGCAAGGCCATATAGACCTTGCCACATGGCTAGAACTAGCCATATTAAACTTTCGTTCTTTACTACTGTGGAAATGTTTCCCCGAGGAAGCTTGGTTCGCACCTCCACTCCCAAAAAAACAACCACCCATCAGGATAAATCCCGAAAGATGGCAAACGTGATCAATAAGCCGAAGCTTACTCAAGGATTGTATGTATTATAAAGGAATAATATATACCCTTGCGTTAGCAAGGAGATGATGGCACAAGTGCCATACATCTATCAATCCTCTAGACCTGTTGTTCCTGAATATGTAGTTTTAGCTACACACTTACTTCTGTGATTACTGAACCACGTACAATACTGCCGCAGCAGCTGTCATAATTGCTATGTCTAGTTCGTTACTTACGATTTGCTAGGCTTCACAGTGCCGACCGAAATCAGCAGGCTTCACCTAGCAAATACTCTTTGTTACCTCTGAGATCGCCTACCCGGGCAGACTCCTTACCCTCCATATACCGTCTACCCAGGCAAGCGACTTCCTCCTCTAGCGGCCTGATGTTCCTGACTCACTGTCTAGCAGTATCACCATTCGCACCTACCTATATCCCGGCCAGCCCACACCCCCTTCCGAGCGTTTACCACACTCTTCCGGTTCTTGGCTTGACCACCGTCCTCATCTTGGTAAGTAGGGGCTTCGTTTCCAGTTCCGTAGAACCTTCCGCTTACCGCTACCACCTCAGAGCCACGCCTTAACCAGATAGATTAGCCGCCCAGTACAGAATTGCCTCCTGAACGTTGCACGTCTTTCACCACTAGGAGGAACTATCTTGGCTCATCACGACACGAAGTACAGACCAATATCGTCTTAGTCCAGTTTTATCAATATCCCAAGTTGTTTTTTTTAAATGCACATCTAGTATATTGCAACTAAAAATCGCTCCACTGCAGGGATAACCAGAGCGCCAAAATTCTTACTTGCTGATAAATAAGGCAAGTTTTGACGTTTACACGTTTAACTGAAAATCAAACGAGCTTAAAAAAATGGATTGCACAGAAACAAGCCCATGGAGTTTTACAAAACTGTAATTGCTCGTGAGTAAAAATATTAGTTGCCAGCTGTTCAATTTGCACATAATGAACACCTTCTGACTGACATACAAGACCACGGCAAAACCTTACTCGAAAAAAAAAAATCAACGTAAATCAACAAGCGTTCTGAACTCCTACAAATTTTGGCCGATGCGTCGACTTACAATATTACATTGCACAGAAAGAGTTCCTTCGGATGATGGTACGTAAACTATCTTTGAAAAAAGCCATACGAACTTTCGGTTTTATGAGAATTTAAAATTCTGGGTTGATTAATTTTAATCGGATTACTTTCTACAAAAAAAGATCAATTCATCCCTATCCCATTTCAAATTTTGATTCCCTTTCGAAAATCTATCAAAACTCTACAACAAAAACCGCACAAATTTCCACATTACATTAAACAATTTTCCAACTTCTCGTGTGTTTTGGAGGAACAAAACAAACAAAACTTTGTAATATTATATTCAAATGAAGCCGCCCAAACTATACTTCCATCCTTGTATAGCCCGCAACAGTACCCAGCTATTGAAATCTATGTATCTACACATACACAACATACATATATATGGGAAGGGTACGCATATTCTATAAATTCAACAAACTAACAATAGTTTTCAATCCACAAGAGGCAGCAACAGCAACTCATAGATAAATAAATTGTTTTCCAGAGCTCAGACCTCAGAAGCAAAGGGTAGGTTAGGTACGACTACGAGTAATATTTAGGATACAAGTTCAATATGCCAAAGCCGACAATCTTTCAAAACTGAATTTCGTCTGCTGGTCACGTTCGGATTTTCCCTTAAAATATATTATATTCGCAGCAGCAAAAGTTGTTTCATTTTCCTATTGAGAATATCCGTATCGGTATATACATATGTATATTTATATCGCATATCGTCAGCTTGAATACCATAGAATACCACATTTTCGCAGGATATGGATATATTGAGCACAAATGATTTTGTGTATCCTGATCCTGATTCTGGGCGATTGGTTATAGTTTTTTGTTTGTTGTTGTTGTGTTTCGTCTTCTAGCTCTGTTATTTTTACATATCAAGTGATGGGCAGGGATGGCAGGAGCAACACAGCTTTTCATGTAATATTCAAGTGAATAACTCAAATTGCAATTCATAGATATGTACGAAGGACACAAAAACTTGTAGCCTGTAAACGACGACAGCGACTTAGAGTGTTGAAGATACTTTATATCTTCGTATAATTTGAAACCTATATTATTAACATCGATATAAGGGACTCGAAAAAAGAGATCTTCTTATGGTTTCATATTGTAGATATGAACTATGAGAGGCATCAAACTTCCAAAAATTGATATGATAAGCAAGTGATTGTTTGCATAAAAAATATGAGCAAAAGGATAATCTTACGCATAAACTCCTATAAAACGATCATCTTCGCTTTTGCTTCTCTAGAAAGTGGAAACTTTAAGTTATTCACACTGGAGACACGAAACATTTGTCGTTGCAGCAGCACGCTTTGGGTTCTCATGATGCTTCGTCTGTTGCTGCAGCTGTCTTCGGGTTATATCCGTATAAAATGTTATTTATTCGATTAAGTTTGGATTTTCCAAATTTATATAGACACAAGTATTTTGGGTTTTTGTGTGTAAATAGAAAGGATATACAATATAGGGGCGATAAGAGCCATTCTCCAACTATACAATATGCTAAACTATTTTATGGAAAATTATATTTTGAAGTTGAGTTTTTTTTTTGTTTGGGTTTTAATAGAGATTTCTTCTACATACTGATACAGTGCTGTGCATAAATGTTTATTTGGAACTGTGTATATTTTGTAACAGGGCCACGGACCTTTGCATAAACATGAACATCAGATTCAGATGGCTTGCCGAGCCGACTCTGGTTCATTCCACATATGTATATGTAATTTCTGTCGTTATCTACACTCAAACCAAACCTCACACTCGTAGCGAGTGTACTTGTCCTTTAGGTATTGATAGTTATATCGAACGCACGGCGTATTAAAAATAAGTTGTGAAGGAACCTGAACGCCATATCTGCGTTGAAATATAACCGACATTCCATCCGACGGTCGATCAAGAATTATGGTTCAGGAGTGTTCGGAAAGCCTTCGCATATTAACACCAATAATCATGTTACTTCAAGTACCTGACCGACCAAACCGGAGTTTACCTAAATAATATAAACAGTACCAAATCTGCAGATGTGGAGTGTACAATGCAACAAGAAATGCCAGCGGCCATCAATCACTTATTTGATGTGATAAGAATAAGTTTGTTTTATAAATTTGTCTTTAATTTCTTATAATTCACATTCTCTTTGAACCGAAGTACATATAAGAAAGTGTGTTGTATTTTTCATTAAAAAAGTAAATCGAAATAAGTTTCCCACCTGGTGTATTTAAGTAATTCTGATGATCGGTGAAATGTTTGGCAATAAAATGTAGTTTCCCCTGTCCCATTTATGCTCTAGTAAGATGTGGGTTCAATATTCACTGCTTACATAGAATAGTCTTTTAAAAAAAGCGAGCCTTGGGCGATTCCATGCTTTGGTTCCTCTACTCCAACTCGTCAATTTAATATTTACTATCTCATTTTGATCTACGGGCGGCAATTCAAAGGAATACTTCGGAATACATTCTGCATTTACGCTCTCTTATTCCGACGTTCATTCGATCCTCACGAGTGCTGTTTTAGAATTTGTGGTGAGAAAATATTTAGGATGTGATGTAAACCACAGTAGCTACACATTTTATAAGGTGTGATATTCCGAGTTTCAATTTAATTTTTTTTTTAAATAGATCAAAATTCAGAGACCTTGGTATGTGGGTTTTTTTTTAAACCGAATTTTGACAATATGCGCAAGATCATACCAATTTCCTGGAGATGGATGTTGAGACTTTCCAAGTTTCATTAGCGCATATAATAGCTCGGATTTGACATTGGATTTTGTATGAAATTTTAATGAGTTTCCGAATTGGAGAGATTTTATATCTAGATCCATTTTCATCTGGTTCCCCATGGCAAATAATGTTCGTACGCCAATGTGTGGAATGATCTATGGGCAGTATTTTTGTTATTTGGCTTTTATTCTTAGTCCTAACGACCTTCCTTTGACACTTACACATATCGTTCAAACAACTGATGTTATTTGTCTAAATGACTAACCCTTCCAAACGGACTTCATCCGTCTGTTGCAAGCTGATATATTATTGGCGATAGAATATCGCTTATCTCACACCTCGTCGAATTTCGAAATACTGCCCATTGCTAAGTTTGATTTTTATTCCTACAGTGGGCCCGCTAATCTCATTCAGCAGGTCACAAAATTGATCTTTCCATTTGCATATAGCTGATACTCATTTGGTACTAAAAGTATTGTGCCACTAAAATCCATTACAGGATGATTGGTGTTGCTTTTTTTCAACTGGCACATTTCTATTATATCTCCCCTTCTTTCAGCGCAGCATTTGCTGCATTTTCAAAGAAGCTGCCAAACCTCGAACTTGTGTCACATATCACATAACGATAGGCCATTCAATTTGCTCTCCGATTCTCGTTTTGCATTTCGTTGAGCATCTGCCACAGCATTTACTTGCATTTTCAACAAGTTAAGAATTTCTTAAGTTTTGTATCCATGTTGTGTTTGCTATATCCAAAAGTCCTTAATCTCATCCGCCTGGGCCCGCAGTTTCGTACCTCCATGAAAACCATTTTTATTGTATTTCATATTAAATTGTGAAATTTATGCTGCATCCTATAATTAGGACACAAAAATGCAGTGCACTATAGGTAGACATTTTGATCAAAACAAAAATTTTGTAATAAAATGTTGTCAACGGTACCTGCCATATAACCCTTTTTCGATAATCTTCTTAACAGCTCAAACGATTTTGATAAACATTTTCATAAACGAGGTCAATCAAATTCCAAATGATGTGCATAATTTTTTTTTTTGAAAATTCAATATTTCGAAAAAAGATGGACGATGATTTTGAAATTATGTTTTTAAGTTTATATTATTAAATAAATAAAGGAAATTGGTCTTGAAGTTTTAAATATCAAAATTATAGGAAAAAATAGTCAATTGGCGTTATAGAAAATCAAATCTTGACAATATTTTTTTTTGCACATTACTGTTCGTGGATTGTAATTTGGATTTTCATTTAATATAAATTTATAGTAGTTTACATATACATAGGAACATATTTTAAGAACAAAGTCCCCATTCACAGGGTTTTCTTCAAAAATATGTCAAGGTTTTGTTTGTTATTTGTCACAATATAGATTTGAATCTATTTTTTCTTAACATAATTTTATAAATCCTTCATAAGAGCTGCATACTAAATAGAGAATACTTTCGTTCTGGAAGAATTTACATTACATATGTATATATACTATACACACATATTTGGTTCTATGTGTTGGGAGAAGCCGAATGGAGAGAATATACAACTGTGAAAATCTGTCAAAAAGCCAGCGCGACTTCTTTGGTTAAATTTCACCTAATCTGTTGAATAGATAACTCTGTTCCAGGTTAGAGTGAGTGCCAAGCTCTAGGGTGGAAACGACAAGGATTCTCGGTTGGTCAGCATGCCCGGGATCGAGGATAAAAATTCTATCTGGTGCTTGTACAGGGTTTGTTTTCTGGCTCATCACGACAAAACTGTATCAGTTTTCCCGTAATCCCGGGGTCGACCATCGCCATATCGAGCTCTTGATGACGAGTGCTATCATATGCAGCTTTGAAGTCGATGAAGAAATGTTGTGGCTTATTTTCAAAAACCACACTGTTAATTGCTGATTAAAATACTGAAGCAGGGCTTAAAACAATTACACATCACACTAGATACGATCTCGTTTGAGACGTTTAGATGATATATGTCTTGTAGGACATATGATCGCCTAATCTTCCACCCATATTTTGGGTGATGATTTGATGCCCTAACGAAACATCTCATCGGTAATTGAAGAGCTCCACTAGTTTTCCCTTAGTATCGGCTGTCTTGTTGTTGTTGTGAAACTTTTGATAGCAAAATCAGAATGGATGCAAATGTGTCTTGAATAATTGGAGTCGGGTCGCCTTCGCTTTCATATGCAATTATTGAAATTTTTTTCTTGCGATATAGATACGCGATTTTTATCAAACTTGACATTACGATGATAGAGAAAACCAAAAAAGTTAGTCCCGCCATTCCGTCTGTCTGTCTGTACAAGGATATATAGCCTAAACTGCTGAACCGATTTTCTTCAAACTTGGTATTTATGAGTTTAAGGTGATTGTCTAAAATAGATTTTTGAATCGTTTGTTTGGCCCAAAACTAACGGTACCTGCCATACAATTTTTTTACCATCTTAATTATCTCGAAATCGGCTCTAACGATTTTGATAAAAAAAATGTGAATACACTACTATAGGTATAGTCTACATTTTGGCCACACATTTTTGTTTTTTTTAGAAATTTTGTTATTAACTGTACCTGCCACATAACCATTTTTCTGATTTTGGACTTTCCCATAAACGACTCAACGGATTTTGATAAAAAAAATTATGTAAGGGCTTCTTTGAATTATAAATAATGCTGCATACCAAATTTGTCCATAAATATTGTTTTGGATTTAAAAACAAAACATTTTTTTTTTTGAAATTTCAATATGTCGAAAATCTATGGTTGATTCTTTTTTAAATTCAGTTTTTAAATTTATATAATTAAATACATAAAATTGTCATACATAACTATTAAAAAAAAATTAAATTTTGTATATAAAAAATTAAGTAATTTGCATTTAATTTACTGTAAATACTTATGATCGATCGCAAATGAATAAGGGTCTATACATTTAATTGAAATTATTGTGAAATACTAAACATCTTTGTAATTTCTACTTAATATTGTTCAATTGTTGTAGAGAATCTTAGTAATGAAAATCAAAGACTTGATCAAGTGACTGGCGCTGTGCAGTATAATAAAAACTCAGAACAGTCCACCATGCTAGTGAAGATTGTTAAAGAACCAAACAGGATACATTATTTGTGAATTTTTGCCTTAAAAACTGAAAATTTTAAATTTTATCAAAATCGTGCTTAGTAAGTTATGGCCTCATACGTATTTGCCTACACCAGAATTATAGTAATGCATGTCATTGTCATTCATTTGTAAGCATTAAATAGTAATTACCTTACACCATAACCTTCAATTAGCCATTGACAGTAACTACCACACCAGTAATCAGCGGGCTTGTGCCATTCGAACTTCCCCCAACTTGAGCAACGAGCTCATAGATACTTAGGTTTGAATATTAAGATATATGTATTTATATCTAAATATATACTCATAGGGTACATATAAACATATCAATGCATTATAACAATAATAATCAAAGCTGTAATTAAATTGTAATTTATTGCATAGTGTGGATTAATTGTGTTTATTCACTTCAACCCCTTTAATTACCTCTTCGATGCTGCTGGCAAGCCAACATACTCGTACAACCATAATTTACCTATGGAATAATGTAAAATAGCTGACGCATCTCATTGTTTCCCTGATGATGCAAATACTACCCGCCCCTCCCTGCCCCTATTTTGCTAAGAAATGCATTTTAATTGCAACAATGGTCCACATTATGTGTAGTAAAATATGTATAAGTAGGTATATCCTATATACTGTATATATGACATTGTCAGCATTCTTGAGGGCATTGAATTTATGAACAAAATACCCACAATCTCATACACACAACACACACCAAAATAAGTCCAGTCTACATTAACAAGACAAATCTGTGCCAATCGTAAAATATAGTATTTTGATCATCAACATCCTGCGAAATGGATAATTTCGAAAGCGTATAGGTATTTAAATAATTTTATTTGTTGCATGCACATTGCACTTTATGTAAAATATAGATTACTATAGCATAGTACGTTCTTATGTGTGTTTGTGTCAAAATTGTTTAGAATTAAATAATTACAACCCCAAGCTTGTGAAAGTGTCAAGGGGTAACTTCATTAAGAGGGATGGTAATTCATGTTTATACATTTGCATGTCAATGGGGCATTGAGGATTTGTATAGCATTTGAGAGCTTTTATATGTAGGTACATGCGGAATGTAAGCTTGTAGTATTAATTTTCCAATCTTGAGGCAGGGATATACATATATACATATGTCACTGCGTTGCACCACAATGAAATTATATTATTTTTACTCTCATGTTGTTTCAAGAAGGTAATTTTCAATTTTTTAAGCCATCGAAAGGTACACGGTTGATTGCCCTGTCCATAAAATTTAATTTTTGGTCAAATGAGTAATATATTTGACATTTCTTAAAAAATGAAAAAAAATTACACCAATATATGCCAATGTTATATAAAAAAAAATCGTCCAACAGCTTCCGAAATATAGAATTTTCAAACAAAAAATGATTTCCGTTTCAAAAATCTAAAACTTATATATTTTCGAAAACTTTAGTATCAAAGGGCACGGTATTGCCCAGCCAAGTCCTGGCACTACACCCCCCTTTTGACAGGAACAAACTTAGGCGATTTTCGACCCCCCTCTAACTTTAGTACCAATAAAGTCAGGAACTTCAAACTCTCAGCTCTTTCTAAGCTCACCAGGCTTAGGCAACTCACCAAATTTCAATTCTTTAGCTTTAGTGGTTCCCGAGATATAAGACTGCAAAAATAGCAAAAACCGTGACTGACCGACTGAATGACTGACTCAATCACTCATTCACAGACAGATGAAAATTGATAGAGTTGTAGGGCTTGTAGTGTATACAAAAGGCATACATTACTTACGTTTCCTTATGAAACTCTCATTGAGCGTTTATTGCAACAACTTTTCCTGATATATAGAATCTTTGCAAAAAGTAGTGAAATCACACCAAAAATATAAATGTTAAAAAAGTACGCCAAGTTCTAAGTTTATTAATGTTAAATATAAAATATTTTAAGTAAAGTAATATAGAAGAACCTCAAATTTATCAAAAAAATCTGTAATTTTATGATTACTGACTTGAATTGTGTTTGGTTACTTGGTAAGTTTTCTTTTATTACCTAATTATTCAATTTTGAAATGAAAACTTGCCAAGTAACCAAACACAATTCAAGTCAGTAATCATAAAATTACATTTGTTTGATAAATTTGAGGTTCTTCTATATTACTTTACTTAAAATATTTTATATTTAATATTAATAAACTTAGAACTTGGCGTACTTTTACATCTCACTACTTTTCACGGCTGACTTGTTATGCGAAGTTTTTTGTATATAGAAGAACTTGGCTACTTTTTTAACATTTATGTTTTCGGTGTGATATAGTATTACATATTAATAATTCGAAGGATTTCCTGTATACAAAAAATTAATCTAATTTTGTTTAGAAAAGGTTCTTTTGCAGGTTCCATTTATAACATATTCGATATAAGCATTTTTTGGGACTATACCTATAATAATAAATAGTTTTTTTTTGTGTTATTAAAATCGTTAGATCCGTTTTTGAGATAACTGAGATCCATTACCATTCTTTTCAGCGGCTTAGGCTTCAGATCGACCTACAGGCAGGCAGACAGAATTGCCGGAACCACTTTTTTTTCTCTATTATCGCAATTCTTGACATTCGATCAAAATCTGGAGTTCGATTTTTTTAATGCAATTAATTCAACACTTGCTACAAATATTTGATCAGTGGTTCAAGCATGGTGTTTGGCTTTTTACTCATACTTGAACCTTGAACTATCATTGAACCCCAGTTAATCCGCCGAAATCGGGAAATAAAAAGCAGAAGAACCGCGGATCAAAAATGTTAACCACGTTTTGTACAACTGGCTTTTAATGTTAAGTTAATGTTAAAGTACGACAAACGGTTCTTTTATTTACTTTTTCACGTATTTTTTTGGTAAAGAAGATATCACTATACGATGTCTTTTTTAAATTAAAATTGAGATGCTATGATTCTACAAACCATTAGCTTGTCTCCATTTATCACATATACTCGTAGTATTCGAGTTTCTGAAAGGGTTCATAGTTCAAAAGAACATTCAAACATTTTTTTTTTTGAAAATAACTTTCGAAATATCTAATTCCATATTTTAATTAGCTATCTATCATATGTTTTGCACTCCAAGTTATTTAAGTCCTCTACTGTGCCGTCCGCCCGTGATCCAGTGGTTTTGAAAAAGTCAGAGTCACTCAACAACCACATATTGTCTAAGGGGGTGGCCGTGGCGCGATAGTTGTGTGCTCGCCTGTCAACCTCGTGGTGCAGGTTCGATTCCTGAAGTTGTCTATGTCTTCTTATATTCCATTAAAAACCAATACTAAATATTGTCATAAAATAAGTTGCTGCTTTGCTCATTACATGCTGTTAAGGCATAACACTAACAACATCTGATTGTGTAAACTAGCATACCCATAAAATATGACAACGAAATAAATAAAATAATGCGAATTATAAGGAACATAAATAAATACGACACGGTAATTGTCTCCGCATTAGTTCAACCGCCATCCGTGGAGATAAATCTGGGACAACAACCAGCTTTTAGTCTCAGAACATGGCGCCACACATCTTTCCTATCCTTCTTTCTTTCCTCCCACTGGATGCCCGCGCTGTGTTAAGAAAAACGTATAAAGGGTATTCATAATCCCTTGAGCGCGTGCCAAGTTATAAAAACAAATAAAAAAAAGCAGAAAGGAGCAAAAAACAACCAGAACAACTTCCTCACAAGACAGCTCGAGTGTGTTCATCCACATTTGTCAGGTTCAAGGAAGAAATGGAGTCAAACATTTTGGAAAACATTGGTGAACTTCAAAATCAAATTTACAGAACTCTTGTTTCTGAGGGAAGCCGGGAAGATTATGAATCATGATTTTGTTGACACCCTTCTTCTGGTTTAAAAGTCCCGATTATGTTTTAATTTTAATAATCATTATTATTTTCATTGCCGGCATAATTCTCTATCTACCTCAACTTTAAGATTGCAAAGTAAATCTTCAATAACTAAGATATAACAATAATTTGCAAACACATTCAATTTTCCCATTAAGCCCACCTTCGACCCTCTTCATCCATCAGCCTATTAAAGGTATATAAAATATTTAATTGATAATAATTTCTATCCCATCACAGAGCATTCTCGATTTGCCCAATAAAACCCTTTTTTTTTGGTTGGTAGAATTTAATTTAACCACCTTTTTCTTTTATAAGATACGACCTTCATTCATCAATTTCCTCTGTTTGCACCTTTATTAGGTAAGCTATAGTCGACTCTTCCTTGAACCGTTGAACCGCTGACCCAAAACCTCTTCATAAAAACCATCATCACTTAAAATTCTTCCATCCATTTACCCACCCGCCTCTTTTAAACGACCGCATCGTAGGTCAAATTATTATACAGAGCTACCTCTCCAGACTTAATGGCTTGAGATGGTTCTCCACCATCACACCGCTAGAACTGGCACTTTTGGATTTTATACTTTCAACTTCATTAATAAAGGCCAAGAGAATGCAAACTTTGGAAAGATATGCGGTCAGCAAAACCGTCGTCGTCTTCGTGGATCCAGAAAAAAAAGGTAAAAACAACGAAAAAAAAAGTTAAAATCAACAATAACGCCCCTAAACTTTGTGTAATAAATTTAAGAGAATTTTTTTGTTACTTTTTTTTTTTAGCTGTGGTGACCATTGAGGGGTGGCGTCATATTTTATTGAGGTTTGAGGCAAGTGTATAGCTTTTGGCTTCCTTAAGGGTTAGACAGAAAAATATGGTTATGTTAAGGTAGGTACACTGAAATTCATGCATCAGACGACAACAGAAACACCTTCTTATACCAAGCTACTTATTTACCTAGAACAACAAAAGGGAAAAAATGGCTTCTGGAGTTTAAATTTTGTGTTTTTCGTATATTTCCAAGGGCTGGTGTCTGATCTGGTTGGGAAAATAATGTGGTAACTCGTTGAAAAATCGCATAGAAACAAACGTGGCGAAGAACAATTTAAACGCCTTGCAGAGGAAAAGTTTTTTAATTGAAAACTTTTACAAGGTTCTGGCTGTGGTCATAGTAACGCTCGCCGGCCGCACCATCAATGTTTCACATCAGCGAAACGACGAAGGTCGTTGATGTCTTCAGTTTTGTAACATGAAACAGCCGATCCGTATTTAGTCATTAATGAAAATGTACATACAGAAGCTCATTATCAGAAGGGTGTTGTTTTTTAAAGTGGACTGGAATTTGAAACACAATTTACAATTTTGTTTTTAAATGGAATTATTTGCTAGAGAAAATCTAAAAGTAAATTAAATGCACCTGCTTATTGTGTTGCACACGGGGATAATACGATAATTCACGCGAAAAGGTTTAATGACAGATTTTTATATAGAATAGGTATTTACAAGCATTTTTATAAGTATAGGAGGGAGGGGAATGCAAATTAATATGCATTATGTACAGGGTGTCCACCGGCAAGGTATACTACTTTGTTTGTTTATAATTTTTGATTAAATGAAAGAGAATGAATCTTATATTGATAAATGTTTTATTTAATGTCGGCAATTATGTATAGAATACAATATTAGGTAAATGTCCGCCTCTGTTAGTCTCACAAATGCGAGCCCTTTTGAGCACATTTTTCATTACATTCTCACACATTTCACAATGTATTTCATTAATTTCATCACGAATATTTTGTTTGAGTTGCTCAAGCGTTTCTGGTTTGTTTGCATAAGCCTTGCTTTTCAGATATCCCCACAAAAAGAAGTCCGGATCAGTCAAGCCAGGCGACCGTGAAGGTCAATTAACATCACCATTTCTTGAAATAACTTGTTGTGGAAAGATGTCTCGCAGTAATTCCAATGTAATCCTGGCTGTATGAGATGTGGCACCGTCTTGTTGATATCACATGTTAATCAAGCCCAAAGCATGCAGTTGTGGCGTTAAAAAGTTTTCAATCATATCACGATATCGCTCCCCATTCACAGTTACCGCTACGCGCGCCGTTTTCATTTTCAAAGAAGTAAGGTCCAATGATTCCTCCTGACCAAATTGGATACCAGACTGTAACTGTTAATAGATGCAAAACTAAGAACAGACTATCCAATCAAATGAAAATGAAAATGTGCCTCGTCACTCATTATGATTTTTTCATGAAAATCGGGGTTGTCATGGGCTAGCTGTACTGTAACATCCTATTGGCATATGTACGGCGCGCGGCATAAATGGTCTTGTGGAAGAAGCTTTTAAATGGAAACAATGCAAATCCTTGTGCAAAATTGTGGCCAAAGTTGATCTTTGAAAATGAAGCTCCTGAGCACGGCGTCGAATTGAGGTTAATGGATTGTTTTGAATACTTCCTTGAGCAGCAGTAATGTTTTCAGCCGATCTTGCAGTACGTTGTGGTCCATGCTTGTGCCTATCACCTACAGACCCCAAGCGATTTCTGTCGCAGTTACCAAGTCGAAACTTGTAACTAGCTGTCGCGAAGAGCTGAACATTCTTGGCACGCAGCATACCATTAAACTTGCAGCCGCACCTTTATGCGGGGCTTCATTTCGGAGATATCACCATCTAAAGCAAGTCAAATGCAGTTGGGTGGAAAATCATGCGAATAACTTTGGACTGCAATATCTCAAGAACCGAATGCCGCAGATAATTTTTGTCCTCAGCTGTGGATAGGCATTGAACAGACCTTTCTCTTGATCTATATATCGATGGGTTTGGAAAACATTGTTAAAAATGTAATTTTTTTTCAAGGTGTTAGCCTTGATTTTTTTCTAAAATGTCGAAAAAAGTGAAGTCAAGAATTGCACAACATATTGTACACCAATGGAAAGGTTTGTGCAATCCCTTTCGAGCAGTGGCAGCCGCACTTTTATGTCCCGGGTCACAGTAATATACCGGGCAACGAGAGAGCTGATGAACTCGCAAGGAAGGGTTCAACACTTGATCCTACCCAAATAGACCCGTCGATTAGAATCTCACCTGTGTCACGCAACAGAAAATTGGAAAAAAGATTCTTTCAAAAACCAGCGAAAGATGGAATGGGCTCGACACATGTGCCACAACCAGGAAACTATGGCCCAAATTCGAAAGAACCATCCACATAAACAAAAATTCCCTTTGAACTCTTGTAAGCGTACTCACCGGACACAATCTTCTCGGCTACCATAAAAAACAAAATGGGGCTAAGCAACGATGACCTATGCAGAGGCTGCAATAACGAAGACGAACATGAGGACACCTCTCACTTTTTGTGTCATTGTCCAGCACTTTACCATATAAGGAACAAATTCCTGGGCAGCTAGTTCTTCAATGATTTAGAAGAGGTCTCGAATCTTTCAGCATCTAAATGGCTCGATAATGATAATCCATAGAACTCATAGGTTATACATTTAGAAGTTATAACACTTCAGGGCGCCACAATTAATCTACTTTGATCTAAGTGTGTCGGTAGCAAGGTCAACTGACAGCCCATTTACCTAACCTACAGACCCTATTTCTTCGAAATCATTCACTACATGATAAATAGTGCGTTTTGTTGGCACGTTGTTTCTCCCAAAAATTTGACGTAACTTTCTCATCATCACAATAATCGATGATTGATTTTGATCAAATGTTTTAACGATTAAAACACGTTGGTTTATCGAATATTTTTCCATAACAAATTTTCCACGTGTCTACTTCACGACCGCCAAATATGAACTGTCAAGACTAATGTTAACCAAAATGGCGGCAAAACAAAGTAGTATACCTCCCCGGCGGGCACCCTGTATTATCTATTTTTTTTTTTTTTGAAATTATGTTGAATATTGGAAAACAAAAAAAAATGGAACCTACAATACAAATGTTAAAATTTTTTTTCTCGAAAACGGAGATAAATCTGAGACAACAACCCGCTCTAGACTCAAAACATCGTGCCACACATCTTACCTATCCTTCTTTCTCTTCTTTCACCGGATGCCCGCGCTGTGTTAAAAACAAATAAAGGGTATTCGTTTTACTCGCTGATCATTGCATGAATCGATTTAAATTATTTTTTATGCAGATGTAGATTATGCTACTTAAAAGTACCTGCAAATTTTCAAAAAAACTTAAATTGGCGATCCATAT
Organism: Philhelius pedissequus; assembly: GCA_910595825.1. Lineage (NCBI taxonomy): Eukaryota > Metazoa > Arthropoda > Insecta > Diptera > Syrphidae > Philhelius > Philhelius pedissequus. Next base: position 83,384,867 of record OU343163.1, read on the forward strand.
TTTTTTTTCCTAAAAATGTTTTGAAAATTTTTTTAATAAAAAATATTTAAAAAAAAAACTGATGCAATAATTTAATTTTTTTTGTCATATCATCCATCCTCCACATCCTCTCTAGCACTTCTCCCCCTTTTTTTTAAAATATGTTAATTTATGTTATTCGCACAGAGTTTGAAACGTAATTTTGAAGATATTATTAATATACATATAAAATTCTAATGTAAACAAATTCTGTGACTGGTTTTTGAAAAATCGATTTTTCAAAAAAAAAAAAATTATTTATTTTTTAAAAATCAAAAAACATTTTTTTTTTTTGAAAATTTGGGTATGCAGTTTTCTTAATAATTTTATGGAGCATTTGTTTAAAAAAAAATATTTTAATCGGTTTATCCAATATTGAGAAAGTCGAAAATATGAAAATTGGTTCTATGGGAAGTACCGTTAATAAGTACGCATAAAGAAATATTTTTATACTTAAAAGTGAACTGTACTAATTTAAGAACACACAAATTTTTTTATAAAAATTCTTGGAGCCGTTTTCGAGAAATAAATTTTTTTCTTAACTGTTTTTTAACATTTGTATGGGAGGTACCGTTGTTTTTTATTTTAGAAAAATTGTTTTTTTTTTTTTAACCAATTAAGATAATGTCAAAAAACCACTAAATACGGAGTTTCAAAAAAATCTATTGAGACGTTTTCGAAATTTTGAATTTTCAAAAAAAAAAATTTGGTATACAATAATGTTTAAACTTTCTAGAAGCTTCTGCGTAAAAATTTTCAAAAAAAACCCAGATTAACTGTTTCCGAGAAAATTGAAAACCAAAAAAATGGCTCTACTAGAGGTACGAAAAATAGCAATTTTTTTCCAAAAGAAAAAACACATTAATGAACTGATCCCTTCATTAATGAACTGATTTTTTTTTATTGAGAATCGTTGGATTCGTTTTTGAGAAAAATAAGATTTTTGTTTTTGGCCAAAAAAAATGTTATTGTCGTCTTAAAAAAAAAGGAAAAAACGTTTGGGCATATACCGAGAACAATATGTACTAAGTTTGAAGCAAATCTATCAAAGCGTTTAGGCTGAGGACAGACAGACAGACTGACAGAATGACAGACAGACAAACAGACGGAATTGGGGGGCATAATTTTTTGGTGTTCTCTATGATCGTAATGTCAGGTTTGATTGTTAGAAAAATTTTTGTTTTTTTTACGATCACATAACTTGCCTTATAGTACCGATTAAGTAAAAAAGAACAAGTACGAAAAATTGTAAATTCTGGGTTGGTCTTAACAGTTGTTGTAATCTGTCGATTAGTGGTTATAGTTGTTTTTCTGAATGGCTGGTCCATTTTAAGGCATTTGTGAACATGTTTTGAGAACAACCAACCTGTCTCGCGATTGTTTTATAGGTGATTCCTTCACTTCGAAGCTTTTAGATAATTTCTCTTAACTGATGAGAACAATGTGATTTACGACCCAGTTTTACTCCTACCAGTTTTAAAATAGTTAAATTAATTAATACATATATTATTAGTCATAAACAAAATAATAACTTACTTCTCTTAATTTAAAACCACGAATGAGAGTATTAGAATTATACAAGAATTTTCTTGCACAACCAAATTTAACAAAGGTAATCATTAAAGGGACAATAAATCAAAATCGACGGCTGGATGCACGTAAACCAGCAACAAGGGGATACAAGAGTGGTGCGACATATTTTGTAAGTCATTTTAGTAACACTTGTTTCCCTCTTTCTTAAGAAAACTAAAGCTTCCAAACATTCTTTTTCGTACCTATTATTTTGCACACCACTGTACATATGTAGCTAGGTGACTACTGTTGGCTACACCGGCTATGTCAAAAAATTAAAGCAATAGTTTTAAATCAAACATACCCACATACTTATATAATTAAAACAGCCTGTAAAATCACATATGAATTGAATGAGCACTCTGCAATTCCCAAAATCAAATATAACTCCATAAAATCCAAGGTCAAATTCACAAAATCCACAAAAATATTTGCCCGTAACTAATAAATCTTTTTCTCTCCTCAAAAAACACATAAAAGTACTTAAACAAACCCCATCGGCACACCATTAATCTTAAGCTTCAAACAAAACAAAACAAAAAAAACAAAAACCAAAAAAAAACACCCAAAGACACATTTCGCCTCTCGAAAATAATTTCAGTGCTGGATAAATATTTGCTAATATTTTGCCATTTTAAATGAATTCAATCTCGAATAGGTACCCTCAGTTAAACTGCAAAAAGAAAAAAAAAACTAGAAAAAAATAATTTAAAAGTCCGGAATCATATAATAAAAGATTCTTCTCAGTTTTAAGGGTCAAATAACAGCAATTTTATAGAGGAAAATCCTCTCGAAAAAGTTCTTCAATGCAGGATGAAGTGTTTCATTAAAAAATTGAGTAAATAACACCACAGCAGCACAGCACAGTACGAGACTGTTGATGGTTAGGAGGAAGTTTAAAATTATCACAAACAAAAAAAAAATTAAATGCAGACTTAAGTATTCAAGCTAAACTAACTCGTAAAATACAATTTCATCCTGGACCGCAGTTGGGAATATTGTGGGAGAACTGTTTGATATCAGCAAAGCAAAAAAAAAAAAACAACAGACATTGCAAACGATTTTATTAAAAGTGAATTTTCATATGATGATCCTTTGGCCAGGATAACAAATTTTTAATTTTGATGCTGTCAGGGTGTGTGAAGCAAATATTGTGTAACTATGGCCAGAAACTTATTTGATTTTTGATGTTTCACAAGTCGAGTGCTAACGTTGTATTATTTTTTTTTTTTGATACTAACCCTCTGGAAATGTTAATAAATATACATTATAATGGCGATGGAAATATGTAGTATATGTAGAAAAGATTTGAAGTATCAGTTTCAACATAAAAGTTAGTATAACTAAACATGGTTTTCGAAGTTGTTAGTGTATGTAGGTACTCGTATGTATTTATTTGTAAAATATTTGACTTTAGGGCGATTTTGTTGGACTTTTCAGACAAAAAAGGGCAAGAAACTTCTTTCGTACTTGATATTGCACATTTTGCAGGATTTGATTTTTGTTTCTTAAGCAAATACACATAATGAATTTATGGAAAGTTTATAGCTTGATATTTGATGATATTTACAAAACAAAAGAGCTAGAGAGTTTTGATAGTTAAGGTTAACTAACTCATATAGTGGCTTATCGAATTTAAATCTGATATTATTTGTAACGGGTGATTTTTTTGCTACTTGGTTTTTGACGTTTATATTTTTGACAGATCACACATGACAAATTCCACGAACATTTGACATTTCGATTCAGTATTGTTTGCCATTTCATCATGAATAAACTTACGCCTGAACATCGTTTGCAAATTATTGAAATTTATTATCAAAATTCGTGCTCTGTGAAAAATGTGTTTCGCAAGATACGTCCGTTTTATGGTCTTCAGCGACGAGGCTAAATGGATACGTGAATAAGCAGAATTGCCGTATTTGGAGTGAAGAGCAGCCAGAGGCAATTCAGCAGCTACCAATGCATCCCGAAAAATGCACTGTTTGGTGCGGTTTATGGGCAGGCGGCATCATTGGGCCGTACTTCTTCAAGGACGATGAAGGCCGCAGGGTTACGGTCAATGGAGAAAGGTACCGTTCGATGATAACAGATTTGTTTTTGCCGAAAATGCAAGAACTGAACTCGGTCGACATGTGGTTCCAACAGGACGGTGCCACATGCCACACTGCTCGCGAAACCATTAATCAATTGAGAGGCGAATTTGGTGAGCAGTTGATCTCACGTTTTGGCGCAGTCAATTGGCCACAAAGATCATGTGATTTGACCCCGTTAGACTATTTTTTGTGGGGCTATGTTAAGTCTATTGTCTATGGGGACAAGCCAAACACGATTGCTGCCTTGGAAGCCAACATTGAACGCGTCACTGGTGAGATTCCGGCCGAAATGTGTGAAAAAGTTTGCCAAAATTGGACCTTCAGAATGGACCACCTGAAGCGTAGCCGCGGGCAACATTTAAGTGAAATTATTCTTAAAAAGAAATGGCAGAAATTTATTTATCGATCCAAATAAAAATTTCATTCACTTTTTAGAAGTTTTTGTGTTTTTTTGAATGTTCAAAAACCAAGCTCTTAAAAAATCACCGTTTATATAACATGTGTTTCATCAAAACTGTTCGAGTTGTTTTCCTTTTGCATCCTTCTTATTAAAAACACATGCGTAATGCATGTCCTGTTAATGCTACTGATAGATTTGTTTATTTAAAAAAAATTCTTTTCAAAATTCATTATCCCTTTTCCTGCCCAGGCATTTTTACTTGCGATATAGGTACAATAGGGTAAGTTTTGCATTTGGAAAACAAATCGAACAAGAGACACTACGATGACGGAGAATACCAACAAAAGTGAGTCCCGCAATTCAAAAATAATGGAACATGCCATACAAATTTGTCTACCATCTTAATTATTTCGAAAACGACTCTAACGATTTTGATAACAAAAATAGTGTGTGCACTAATTTAAGTATAGTCTACAATTTGGTCAAACATTTTTTCTTATAATATTTTGTTATTAACGGTACCTGCCATATTTTTTTTATTTTCGCCTCTCTCATAAATGGCTCGACGGATTTCGATACAAAATGTTTACGTGGGAGATCCTTGGAATTTTAAATAATTATATAATTAAAACTATGAAATAATGGAAGCAAAATAAAATATATGCTGTCAACAAGAAAGGGCACCCAGCATCGGCGCAGCGTCTCGGACAGAACGTCACTATAGACAGCTATAATTTTGAAGTGGTCAGAGACTTTGTATACCTAGGATCCGCTATAAACTCAGCGAATGATTCCAGTGCTGAGATCAAACGCAGAACTACTGCTGTTTCTGTGGGCTAAGAAGGCAATTGAGAAGCAAAGCCCTCTCTCGAGCAACTAAACTGTCCATATATAAAACGCTCATCATCCCAGTCCTTATGTATGGTGCAGAGACATGGACAATGTTAACGGTGGATGAGAACGCGTTAGGTTGTTTTGAGAGGAAAATTCTCCGGGTGATTTTTGGTCCCGTCTGCATAGATGGGGAATGGAGAAGACGATACAACAACGAACTATACGTGCTGAACAGCGATAACGACCTAGTCACAAAATTGAAAAGCCAACGACTGAGATGGCTGTGTCACTAAGAGCGAATGGACACCAATGCTCCCGCCCGGAAAGTCTTTGAATCCTGCCCCGTGGGACAGGTGGTAGTGGTGGACAGCGTAAAAGGTGGCGCACGCAAGTGGAAGAGGATCTCAACCAACTTGGAGTACGAAACTGGAGACAGATAGCTAGAAACCGAACCGACTGGAAGAAGCTTGTTGGTTGAGGCCCTGGTCCACACCGGACTGTAGCGCCACCTTAAGTAAGTAAGTAAGTAAAACTATGAAATTTCAAAGTTTTTTTTTGTTTTTTTTTTGCTAAACGAACTAAATATAAATAGCTATAGGGGCCCTATTAACGTTAAAATGTTAAATTCACATTTTTAAAGATATTTTGTAGAACAACTAACTACAGAATGAAGAAAATCAAAACAAGTTCATTAAGTTCAAGAGTTCAGTTACTCATCTATTATGGACATTTTCAAATTATATATTAACAAATTTATCAGAAAATGTGCTTATATATAGATCTTTAAAATGTTATCGCATTATCTTTAATAGAAAACAACATACATTTTCGGACAGTCAAGTCCGAACCAAAACCGACTACTGAACAAACACATGTCAGGATGGCCGAGCGGTCTAAGGCGCCAGACTCAAGAGCAATCTTGCCTACAGATTCGTAGGTGTTAAACTGAGCGTTCTGGTCCTCTCTGAGGGCGTGGGTTCGAATCCCACTTCTGACAAATTATTTTTGAGTTTTCAAATAATTTATTTTTTTTATATACACATAAGATTTAACAACAAACAATGTTTGATCTGAATTTTATAAATAACTTGTGGATTAAATACACATCGGCATACATAATAAATGTTGCATTATGCGCATCTCTCAAAACCGAATAAAATAACGCACGACTGGATCGTACGAACTAGCTCTTGTAGCTAACAACTTTCATGTAGCTAAACATTGAGGTTTAGTTAGTTATATATGTGTAGTTATCCTAAGCAGGTTTAAAGGCTATGTAAGTCAGATTACCTTGATTCTTAGTATAATGAATTGTCGAATGGATGACTCAAGGAATAGTCACATAGGTACATACCTACAAATGTATATATTTAAAACTAAGTTATGGATTTTAATACTGTAAGTTAGGAGAGTAAAATGTATCTACATACATTATACATATGTATATAGGTAGGTAGGTAGCTATCTACATTGAATATAACTTTATAATTTAGGTGCAATATGCATACATAAGATTCGTGTGATTTTTAAAGACACATATGTCTGTAGAATTCGATTTTCTGGCCTCAAAATATTTAAAAAAAGGAATGGTTGAGCCCCTAATTGAAATTTAGAAAAAAAGATAAGATGTCAGCGATATTGACACACGTCTTCGTCGTTCGTCGTATACTTTTCGTCTCCTTCTTTCTTAAGGAAAATTAATTTCTTTTTGGAACCGGTGAGCAGTCCGAAAGTGAGAGCAGGTTCAGCGTTGCCGTCTAACTTTATTTCCATCCTACATGTATATATATGTAAATGTATGAGGGCCTACATTGTATGTATTCAGTGACCTACGCAAAAATTCCTCAAAAGGGAATAATAATAAGATAGAAATAAATGGATAATACACATAATTAAATGGTTTTATATTGCTTGGTTGTTATAGTTTGAGGGAAAACCTAAGGTGCCATTTGAATTGCTTGATAAATAAGAATATATAAAAAGAAATTAAAAATCGTTGGAGCGGTTTTTTAAAAAAAAATATTTTTTATGTATAAAATCTTAAAAACATTTTTAGAGAAAAAAATTGAAGATATTATTTTCTCAACATTGATGTTATTAATATTTATTTAAAATTCACAATTAAAAAACTTCAGTGACTGGCTTTTGAAAAATCGATTTTTCAAAAAAAAAAAAAACAAATTATTTATTTTTTAAAAATCGAAAATTTTTTTTTTGAAAATTTGAGTATGTAGTTTTATTAACAATTTTAGTGGGCATTTGTATGAAAACAATTATTTTAATCGGTTCATCCAATGTTGAGAAAGTCGAAAATATGTAAGGTGGTTCTACGGGCAGTACTGTTAATAAGTACGAAAAAAAAAAATTTATACTTGAAAGTGAACTGTACTAGTCTAAGAACACACACATTTTTTATAAAAAATCTTGGAGCCGTTTTCGAGAAATAATTTTTTTTCTTAAATGTTTTTTAACATTTGTATGGGAGGTACCGTTGTTTTTATTTTAGAAAATTAGTTTTATTACCTATTCAAGATAATGTCAAAAAAAACACCAAATACGAAGATCCGAAAAAATCTAGTGAGTCGTTTTCTAAATTTTGAGTTTAAAAAAAAAATTATTTCCAAATAAATTTTTTTTTACTATAGTGTTTGAACTTTCTAGGAGCTTCTGCGTAAAAAATTAAAAAAAAATCAAATAAACCGTTTCCCAGAAAAACGAAAACCAAAAAAAAAAATTAGTTCTACAACCATGGTACCAAAAATAACAATATTTTTAAAAATAAAATGCACGACTGGATCGTACGAACTTGCTCTTGTAACTAACAACTTTAGTGTAGCTAACTACTGATGCTGTTAGTAGGTATAGGTTGTCTAGTTATATTTTGCAGGATTAAAGCCGATTTAGGTAAGATAAACCTGATTGTTAATATAATGAATTGTGGAATACATATGACTTAAGGAATGGTTACATAGGTACCTACCTTAAAGGGATTTTAATGAAAATTAGGAGGGTATTATGTACCTACCTATATATAGAGAACCTATGTATGTAGATATGTACATACATATGTATAAATGAAAGTGAATGCTGTATAGGTAAGAATCGTTTTTTAAACTTATAAGAACTGCCAAAACCATCACTTTAATCGGTTTCTCGAAAAACCCAAGAAAACCATTAGATGCCAAACATCTTTCATATCATTATCTCTTTAACCTCAGCCTCACGCCCGCACTGTGTTGAAACATTTAAAGGGTATTCATAATCCCTTGAGCGCGTGTAGATTATAAAAAAAAAAACCATTAGATGCCACCGATCAATGAAAATTTTATAAAAAAATATCTCGAAAATTGTAGGACGGATTTTGATGAAATCCGGGTTTTTTTATTTTTAGTTTTTTGAAAACAAATGTTTTTGAAATTTTGGTATGCAAGTTCTTAGAGTTTATTAATATACACGTGACCATAAAATTTAAAACTATTTTTTTATTAGTTTTAAAAATATTGATTTTTCAAAATAAAAAATTCAAAAACTAATTTTAATTATAAAAAAATAGTTATTTAAAATTTTAATATGCAGAATTAATTTGGCTACCTAGGTCTTCCCAGGTATAAAATTTGACAGATATCCAATGTATAGTTACCGAGAAAGCCAAAAAATAAAAAAAAACCGTTATATTAAAAGTACCGTTAATAGACTTTTACCGTAAACTTGATTTATATCAAATGATAGCTATTACCAACAAAAAAAATTCTCAAAAATTTGTATCAAAATCGTTGGAACCGTTTTGGAGAAAAATAAGATTTTCCTTCAAGGTCGTAAGGCAGGTATCGTAATTTTGAGGCCTAAAAATAAAATTTCAATTTCCCCTCTGAGGAATGCCAAAATAATCACACATACCAAATTTGAAGGTAATCGCTAACACCGTTTAGTCTGCAGCTCGTTCTACGTACAGACGGACATACTGACAGACAGACACTATTTGTCGATCACTTTTTTAGGCTTCTTCATGATCGTAATGAATTTTTTTTTTACGTATGCATATCTTGCCTTATAGTACCTATAATCGCAAGTAAAAATAATTTTAAATGAACCTGTCACTTCATTCTTAATTTAGAAACAGTTGTTCGTTTAAGTGAATTAAAAAAATAAAATAGCGAACATTGTTTTCTTATCGCCAAAATCTTAGTTTGTGTTTAATAATATGCGTCTGGTTCTATACAATTATACAATTGGAACCAAAAAGAAAACATTATTATGATAATGTCACCGAGAATCTATCTTGATAAATGATTTTTATAAACATGTCCGAGATAACTTCAATACCAAAATACATCGGAATCTCCTTTTAAATACTTCACATTTTCCTAATGCTCGCAAAGTGCTTGATTATATTAAAGGTAGTCAAAGTTCCTTTAGTGTTCTCTCAATTATAAAAAGAATTTCTTAATCAGTTCAACAAATAGTCTTAAAGCTACTCCCAATCATTCTATAATTCTCTCCAAACTTCACGAAGCACACTTGCGTATCTAAGATGAAATATTTTTCCCGGCAGCAGACAAAGATTCTAGTAAAATTTCTCAGCAAACGCTATTTCGGAGAGGTTAAATTGAAACGTAGATATTATTAATATGGACTCGTTTAAATTAAACACTACAGTCTTTTCTAAACAAAATTCAATTATTTAAGAAAAAAATTGATTTTATCCTGTCAAAGGAAATCTTGGATTTTCAACAAGATTTTCATCGACTTATACCCACACTAGTAAAATTTTACATTTCAATAAGACAAATTGAATTTTTAATTTTATCGTGAATATTGTTCTCTATGAATTTATATTATTGGGATTTGTTTTTTCAATAATTCGTAATAAGAAAAAGTGTATTCTATAGAAATTACCTCGTTCTTTGCTTATTTGTATTTTGTAAATGGCGTTTTCTTCGAATGAATAGATTAGTTGTACATAGCGAAACAATAGGATAGTTCTGTTGCGGGAAAGAATTTCTCATTGAAAAGTCAAAACTTGTTAAAACATGCATTGTGCTATAGAACCATTACATCGCACTTTTGTCAAGTCTCCACCTTGGGTCTATAACCCAAACGGACAAGCCTTAATTTACTTATCGAACGATACTTGTACAACAAGGACAAGTGTATTCTGTAACACACCGGAATAAATTGCTATTTTAACAAAAAGCAGCGAAGAGTATAAAGCGATATTTTTACTTCAGCAAAAAGCCTGAATATTATTCCACAATCCAAAGCAAGATATTTTTTTCGGCAAGGTACCTACTGTGCATACTGTGTAATACTTTGACATTCGAAATTTGTTGAGAAACAAAAATGATCGTCAACTTCAAAATTTATTCTTGGTTTAAGCACTTTTAATATGTATATTCATGGTTCTTTTTCTCATTGTCAATACACAAAATCAGAATTAAAAAAATTAAATTTAAATTTTTAAATTATTTAGGAATGTGTATTTCTCCATAATCTTAATTCCTTATTTTCAAACTGTTTTTACTGAGAAAATACAAACTTGTAAGCTAATGACAACTTTTAAATTTCCTGTCACACACTAGCATTAGTTAAGCTAATGTTGTGTAATACTTGTCACTTTCTGCTACAAAAGGAGGGAAATTGAACAATTTCCCTCTTTTCACATTTTCAAATGATAAATGTCAGAGAGCTTGTAGACTTTCCTGTTTGTGTTACAATTTTTTTTTGGAACTATAATTTTACTTTCCCTTCAAGTAATTGCTGCGGTGTGTTATATGCCTCTGGTGGTCGGAGTCTGAAACAACTAATCACAACATATTCAGAGCCATTGTTTATTAAATGAAAATTGATGAATAATGGTTTTCATTGTATTCAGTTCATTGATATTTTCCCCAATCCAAATCCAATTTTTTGAAGTCCCGGCGAGCAAATAATCGAAGGATCATGATTTTTTCCGTCGCCTCCCTAAATGGAAACTTATCTATTGATGGTATTCATCACCTTATTGAATTCTGTTAAACTGATTTTAATAACATGGTTTTCGAGCATTGTGTCTCCAACTAGCACCAAATAAATGCATGTAATGTTTGGGTATTTTACAATGTACCTACACCTTCTAACCAAGTGTTTATTTTTATCATTCCACAGTTGAACAAGATATCAGGTATGTAAGTAAGTTGAGTAAAATTTGTATGTAATTTTCTTATTGTAATTAAATTTGTCTAAATTTGTCCTGTTTAGGGTGGCCAACTAAACAGGTTCCACTGTGTCTAAATGATTTAATATTCTTTCAGTTTTGCATAAATATTTTATTATGCTTCGGTAAGTCCTTTTAACATCAATAAGACCTTAACGAAATATTAGCTGCGTTTTATTATCTGGGTCTGGGTTATGTTTTAACACGTATTACAAAAACAACATGAGATCCAGGTTTCTATCGGGGTTTCTATCTGGGCTCGCAAATACTAGTATTAAATTCGGCAACAGAGTGTACATGTTAGTACATAGCCCAGATCGTGAACCATATGGGTTATTGGCGATAATAAAACACAGTTTTACTTGAATCAGTACTTTCATTGAAGTTCCCGGGGGTTTCAGTAGCGTAGTATGAAATATATATGGAAATCAAGCAATAAATATTCTCGTATGCAAAAGATTTCTATTAAAAATCTTAATATATTTTTAAAGTCGTTGTTTACTTAATTTTTTAAGTAAACAAAATTTCTTTTATTTTTTAAAAATCTAGTTTAGTAATATAAACCTAAAAACAAAAGATTAAATCGGCTTAATCAAAGAAAAAATAATTCAAAATTCTGAAATAAATACTTAAACTAATTTGAGCTAAAAAAAGTACGCCATTTTATTTCTTGGTTAAATTTGAATTTATGAAAATAAAACATTTTTAATCTGTGGAGCGGTTTTTGAGAAAAAAGTTTTTTTTTTAAGACTTTTTGAAAACATTTTTCAAAAAAAAAATCAAAAACGAAAATTCATATGTATTTAGAAAATATATAAATATAACTATCATTTTTGAAAAAAAAATTTAATGAGCAGTTTTGAAAATATAAATAAAAATTTTAAATGCTTTTAAAAATACAAAAAAATATTAATTAAAAAATATTGGTACGCCGTATATATTGGGCTACCTACACCTATATTATGTGTGAAATTTCGAAAGAATCGGTTAAGCCATTTATGAGAGAAAATAAAAAAAAACGGTCCTATGGAAAGTACCGTTTTAAGACATTTAATTTTTTTTTCAACAATATGATTGATCGTACCTAAAAAGCTGCACTGATTTTTTAAAAATCAAAATCGTTATATCCGTTTTCGGGGAAAATAGGCTTGAAGGTAATGGTTATATGGCAGGTACCGTTATTTTTTGAGCACAAAAAAATTTCCTTCTGTAAAATACCTAAAAAAACTCTATACCAAGTTTGAAGCAATTAGGCCCACCACCCAGTTGGTATGTAGGTGTCTAAACATTCATACAGCCAGATAGACATACAGACGGACATAATTTTTTGACCATCTGTTTTCGTCTTCGCTATCATCGTAATGTCATGTTTGATTGATATCTCAAAACTTTTTTTTCGACGAATGCATAACTTGCCTTATATTGTATACCTACCTATTATCGCAAGTAAAAATGAGATTGACTTTTTCAGTGGCCTCATTTCGATTCCGCTTGGATTCTGTTAAAAATAATTATAAAACTAAGTTTGGTTCAGTAAACAAATAATTTTGACAGATAATCCTAAGAACGCAGAACTTATTGAACTTGCCAAAAATTCTGCAGAATAATTTGCAGCTCAAGCTCGGCTCGCTGATGATGATCATGTTATGCAGCTACTAAGTCAAAACAAAATATCACTCAAATAAAATTGAATGCACAACTAGATCGCACGTACTTGTTCGTACGTTCGATCACATCGCAAGCATCGGACTCTTAGTAGAAACGACTGAATATATTTTAATGTCGTTTTTTACTTAATTTTTTAAATACAAAATTTTGCTAACTGTTTTATAAAAAAAATTGTATGTTAATTTAAATTATTATTTAATACTATTAATGTACAGACATAATATCATTAAATTTTGTTTCAAAAATCCAAGAAACTATTTTTCATAAATTTGAGATTTTACACAAAAATTTCACCGAAATCCGTCAATCCGTTTATGAGAAAGTCTGAAAGTCAGGTACCTTTAATAATAACATATGTATGTAAAAAAAATGTTAGACCAAAATGTAGACTATACCCGAAGTAGTTCACACACTTTTTTCATCAAAATCGTTAAAACCGTTTTCGAGATAATTAAGATGGTAGAAAAGATTGTATGGTAGGTAACGTTATTTTTGGGGATACAAAACTATTTAAACATCTATTTGAGAGAATTACCTTAAATGCTTAAGTACCAAGTTTGAAGAAAACAGCTTCAGCCGTTTAGGCTGTAGATCGTTCTACAGACAGACAGACGGAACTGCGGGACCTACGTTCTTGGTGTTCTCTGTCATCGTAACGTTTGATTAAAATCTCGAGTCGGATTTATTTCCAAAATGCAAAACTTGCCCTAAAGTAACTACATATATTGCAAGTAAAATTTGTGTCAACTCACATAAGTTCAAGGAGAATGTTAGTTTTATGAATACCCTCTCTGCAAACTGACTGATTGACAAAAAAAAAACACTAAACCACTCGAGGTCCGTAAGAACTTTTTTCCTGATCGCTATAACTGGCTCCTTAGATTAGGTATATGTATTCACGCCAGTACCTAACACTACATAAATGATATACTGTTACGCTTGTCACACCTAGTGAACATAGATCATCTGGGTACTGGCAGGGGTGGACTAGGTTAGGTATTTAAGGGCCCTCGAAACCTTGATAGTTTTATATTTAATGTGGGGGCCCACGAGACGTACTTTTGAAACCAACACATCCCAATATTTACTGTGAGACCCATTATAAGAGTTAGAGAGATAGATGCAAGGCCTCACAACTTATTACAACAATAAACATGACATATGAGTACAATTTATCTGCTCAGAAGGGTAACATTTATGACGGAAATCCACCGCTCAATTTGCCATCTGTCCGTTTGGCCCTGTCCGCACCTTGATCAAGACAAGCTTTTTTAAAAGTAAAGAGCGTGTTTTTATTAATTATGCTCTTCATAGCTGATAAAAAGGTTTATTCTTATAATTTCATGTAAAAAAAATACAATACAACACCCATATAAGAATTTCTGAATTTAATGAAAATTCTAGAAATTTCTTTTTTACTTAGGTATAGCTATAATAGTTTTATACTTGTACTAGATACGTATCGTATAGGAAAACAACACATTAAAAAAAAAAACGGTTCTTACTATATGTGATTTTCATATTCGTACGTCCCTATATTTGAAGGAGACATTTAAGGAAAAGACATCATGGGTGTTTTGTTTTGGATTACGTTCCGTACACACGAATACCTACAAATTTATTATCCGTAAAATAATACACAAATAACATAAATATGTATGTATGTATGTACAATTGGATATACACATACATATGTATGCATGTGAGGCATATTAAAAAAAAATTTTTCGTAAGTCTTTTTATGAATCCTCAGAGTAAAGTTAAAATATTTTTGACATCAACAAAAAAGACAAAATGAAGAAGGAAAAAATACACACACACACAAAAGGAAACAGGGGGTTTCCGAAAGTGCATTCCCATATACAAATGTTTTGCCGGGAAAATTGGTACCAACCAACCTATAAAGATTCGAGCTTAAAAAAGTATGAATGTAGTGTACCTATACTCGTATTATATAACAAAACAACTCCCTAGGCTTTCATTTTCTTTTTGAAGAAAAGTCTGAAGGAAGTTTTTCATTTTGTTCATTTTATTATTTTTATTTTATTTTTTTTGTTGGGAGACAATGATGTGTGTACGAGAAAGATTTTATATTTAACTTTACGTCTGAATTCCCAAGACTTCCATCAAAGGGTTCCTCTTTTTTTATTTTAATTTGTTTTGTTATATTACTTATATAATAAGTTATGTAGATATGTGTGTGTATATTTAGGTTTATTATTATGAAAGCGTATTAAAATTTTCAAGAATATCTAGATATACCTACCTACATTCAGTTAAATAGAAAGTTTTGACAAACTCCTGTTTGCTTAATCTTAGACAAAAGATGTTCAGGACACTTTGGGTCCGGAATTGGAAGCAATCTGACAGTTTGTTTTTAGAAACTTTTGACTGGCACAAAATATGTATATATTTATGTATTTTTTTCTGAGAAAAATGTTTTGAGGTTAGGGTAAAAGGAAGTTGTCAGTTTTTACTTGAAATGCCTCTTGGCGCCAAAAAATATAATCACTTTATGTTTCATATTTGTCACCACTGTTTAAGTAGGTACGCAAACTCACCACTTTGTTCAGACTGACATACACAGTTGTGTTGAACTGTAAAAACTGAGCTACTTTCCCCTCAATAAATTTACTCGTTTATCCAAAACTTGAACCCCTTTCGACTAATTAAAATTTGGGAAAGGTTAATGATTTCTATGACGTCGATGTGTAAATGCCATGTTCGGTAGCTTGCATATGTATTTGTGTCGGTCATAATTGAGTAAATAAACCCTTAAAATTAATTAATGGTCATAGATGTCTTGTGTCAGTTTTCATAGATACCTAGTAATTTATTAATAGTGACAAATCACGCTCTTGTTCACTTTTAAACAAATGTTTATTTATACGCCTGGCTAATCAATTGAGTCATATACGAAACATTTTGGAAGAAATATACAAAGGTAGACATAGGCAAGGCACATATTCATAGCCAGTTTCATGCAAATTTTAAAGATCTGTTCTCAAAATTCAGATTTGGTCTTATCAATTAATTTTAGCAATGAAAAATCCACTAAATTTAAAAAAAATTAAATTATTAACTTCTTCGTCCATTATTTGTTAATTTTCGTTTTATTTTTAAGCACGGACTGACACAAGTTCACAGCAAATTAATAACAAAATATTTTCCATTTGACATTTGACAGAAAATATATCAAATCAAATATATGAAATAAAATAGATCAAATCTGTCGTGTTGAGATTTGATCTAGATTTGCTCTTTTTGTTGCAATGAAACTCTCAAAATTCATATAGATCAAGTCTTTTGACAGAAAGAGCAAATCTTTTCTTGAATGAAACTAGCTATAAGTGTGTTACCAGATTTGAAAATTATTAAGAAGCATTTATACCAATAAGTATTTTTGTTTAAGATCAAGTAGAAGAGTGCAAAAATTGATCAGCAATTTTTGAAACATGAACTACTTTATTTAAGTGTGGATTTTGTTTGCTGAATAAATTTTAACATTTGGACTTTTTAATTTTAGTGCAAATGAGGTGAACTGATGAACTAAGTATTGATTTGTGATTTAATTAGACAATTTATTCGCTTTAGCATTAATTTTCTATAAATTAATTGGTAAATTTGTAAAACAGATTGAACCAGCACAAGGAACATTACCACCAGCAAAGCCACCGCCAATATTTTAGAACCAATGTATTGTTATTAATTATTCAACACACACAAGCCATATCAACACCGTCATTAGGTCAAAGTCTGCTGTTGTTGTTTTTACAGGCGCGTCCATATTAAGCCGAACGATGCCGATTGGCCAAGCTGAATAAGTATGGTCGTCCCTATCGGCCTTTGGTTCTTGCCGAAACCAAACCGAATTCATACTTAACCAAATGGATCTGATGACAGAAACCCGAACCGAATTTTAAATTATTGACGTGCCGAACTGAAACTTTAACTTTATTTGACAGCTCCTGTATTTTGCTCTCTTCTGTCATTAAAGTTTACCTTGTTGTTCTGCAAGACTCTCGCCTCTTTCTCGTGAAAATTTTAATATGCAGTCTCATCTCGGTATTTGTCTCATTCTTTGTGTTGTGTTTTAGATGCGTGTGATAACGTTAAACGTAAATATGCTGCAAAGTAACGTTATCAGACACTTTTGAAGAGCCGTATTTTCAAGAAAAAAATGAATTTTGTAGAGGTTTTTTAATCCATTTAAATCGGAGCCATCCTTCAATGGATTTTGACAGTTCATTGCCTGACAGTAAATTTTGATATTTAGATAATATTTTTTTCCAAAAGTCACCCAAAGGTTCTTAAATCAATTTTCCTCGAAGCTAAAAATAAAATCGGAAAAATTTCGAATTTTCTGAGGTAAAATTTTAATTATGTAGAGGTATTCGCAGTGCGCCTAATTGCCTATAACTATGTAAATATATACGCTCATATAATATTTCGCAAAAAAAAAACTTGTGAATATTATTAAAATTGAACATGAGTGATAAAAATAATTACTTAAATACAAAAATATTTCTTCTACCGAAAACCGATACTAAAACACTCGGTCTCCGAGACCGATTCTAATTCGGTCTCGTTGTCAGCCCTACGGAAGAAAACATACATATACAGCCGTACTCAATAGAATTCGCTGAAACACCTCTAAAGGGTTGAATAGGTACGCAGTGAATAAGTACCTATGTATTAGGGTTCTAATCAACTTTGCGTAAATTCATATTCATACAAAAATTTCCGATTCATTTTAATGTCCATGTGCCAAAACGAAAAATCTATTAAGTTTAAATATAAGGAATAAGCCCTATTAGTAAAAAGAATGAAAACATTGTGGTTGTTGATGGAATTCTTTGAGTTGGCCACTAACAGGTTATCGGGGCATCGGGCCAACTTTAGATGCAATTGTTTAGATTTTAATACAAACGCATTTACATACGTAGGTATTGTTTTTGTTGCTTATTTTGTGGACTGCCAGACCACGGGTATTATTTTCTATGTGTCGGAATTCCCCTAGAAGAAAATAATTCATAGTGCTTAAAAGCTGTAAATTTTATTTGTGTCGGTAGTCATCGACTAATATATTGCGTCTTAGCAAGGTACTACAGCATCTAACTGATGAACCCAACTTTAGTAGCTGGGCGAAACGCATATTAATATGGACTAAAGGTCACAAAAAAACTTAATTATGAGCAATAGTTTAGAGCTAAATTGAGGGTAACCATGAATGCCCAGCTTAAAAAAGAGCCCTTATTATATTAGGGGTTTAGCTACCACCCAAATGATCAGTAACACTTTACAAAAAGCTTTAGATGCAAAGGAAACGGCATTAGCTGCCTTCCTAGGTATAGAAGGTGCTTTTGACAACACCTCCTATGATGCAGTCAACAAAGTTCTTGTTAGGAAGTATTTACCCATCACCATAACCAGATGGATTAGAGAAATGTTAGTCAGCAGAACAGCAGAGGCAATAGCAGGAACTACGGTTCAGAGCATAAGCACCACAAGAGGATGCCCTCAGGGAGGGATATTATCACCCTTGTTGTGGAGTCTTGAAGTGGACGAACTGCTAGAAAATCTGAACTCCCAAAGTATACACTGTATTGGCTTTGCCTATGATATAGTTATTACAGCCAACTGTATGTGATATAATCCAACGAGGATTAACAATTACAAGGAAATGGTGTCTTTCTGTAGGAACAAATATCAATCCTGAAAGACTTCTACCACACACGAAACCTATCCGGGTAGCTGGTGAAGTAATAGAAACTAAGAGGGAAGTAAAATACCTAGGTATCCCACTAGATAGTAAACTCCTCTGAACAAAAATGTAGAATCAACCGTAGGGAAAGCCACAAAGGCCCTAATAATATGCAAGAGACTTGGAGGAAACCTTGCGGTTGCTAGCCGAAAATCCTTATATGGATGTACACCTTGATGGTAAGATCCATCATTACATAATGGTGCGGTCGCATATGGCACAAACGAACCGAACTATTAACAACTAGGAAATCACTAGAGAAAGTACAAAGGCTCGCATGCTTAGTCATAACTGGAGCAATGAGAACATGCCCTACATCAGCCATGGAGGTTATACTTCATCTGTCTTCTCTACACGATGTTATTGGAAGTGCTGCAAAGGGAGCAATTATGAGATTCGCCAAAGGGAAAGATACAACATTCAGAAGTCTTCAGTAACAGACCTTATTGACATTCCAAGAGATGGTATGATTAAAAGATATAACTTCAAGAAAAACTTTTAAGCGAAGTTAAGTAGCAAGAAAGAGTGGGTAGGGGAAACTGTTAACTACACCCTGAAAGCAAACAGCATCAAGTGGTACACTGATGGACCGAGAACGTCGGAAGGGACTGGTGCAGGAATCTTTGGGCCAAAAACCAAACTTTTTATATCGATGGGACAGTCTACTACTATTTTCGAAACTGAAGTACAAGCTATAGGAAAATGTGCAGATCGTAACCTCGAAAGAAATTACAATAAATAAAATGTTGTCATCATGTCAGATAGCCAAGCCGCACTCAAAGCTTTGCGCAGGAGAGTAGGAACTCTATCAGTTCTAAACTGGTATGGGAATGTGTATGCATAGGCAGGTTAAATGAACTCGGCAAAAATAATAATGTCACACTTTATTGTGTACCTGGCCACGTACGTCTCCAGGGCAATGAGGAAGCAGACTCCTTAGTCGACTCCCTTAGTGGGGCCTGAACCATACTGCAGAATAGGAGAAAATGTGATTAGAAATAAAATCAAAAAGAGGCCATAAGATACAACAATTGGATAAAACTCCCCAAACTGAGACAGTCCAAACTACGACTTGGGAATTATAACCGACAACGCTTCACAGACTGTATAACCTTAAGCAGAAACAATTTTAGAATAATAACGGGTCTCCTTACAGGACACTGTACAGTAAAAAGGCACCTCAACATCCTTGGCTTAGTAAGTAGTGCCACATGCAATTTCTGTGATACAAAAGAGGAAACGCCGGACCATGCACTTGTTCATCAAAGGAAGAAGCATCTTGGAAACCATCTCTAAAAAATACTTCAAATACTCAAATTCATGAGGGAAATAAATTTGGAGGAAGAGCTGTAAAATGAGCTATCCTCGCCCAGCTCTAGGCGGGGGCACAATAGATCTCAAGGTCGCAGTGCAACAACCCCATAGTAATATTCATTCATTCATACCACCCAAATCAATCGATCCAGATAATGCTATCTAACATTTTAGTTTTATTTTAACAAATTTCAGCAAAGGAAAAAAAATGCAATTTTAACATTTTCTCGACAATTGCATTATTTCATGTGGGTTGGGTTTGATATCCCGCTTTCTACAATCCAGTTATCTTAAATTCCGGTTATTTAATCCGGCTTTTTATAATTCCCTATTTTATAATACCGGGATTTAAAAACTTTTTTATCGACATTTTTGACAAATGGGTTTTTAAAAAGCGTGAATTAGATACGCTCCCATTTTTTATAATTAATGTCAAAAAACATTTGATACTAAAATAATCATGATGCTGCTATCCACTGTTTAAAATCAAAAACAATTGGTTATGGTTCAGAACAGGGGTTCCCAAAGTCTTTTGTATCATGCGTCCCTACAACCTAAGCCCCTCGACGCAAGCCCTAAAATGATATGCTTTTGAAATCATAAAAGAATGCATTTAAACACATTTATTTGGAAGAAATTGAAATATATTAAATAATCAATAAATGACATTCCATGGACATGGATTACATGACGTCTCAGGTATGTTGACTTTTCTATGGAGCGTTTTCGCCTGGGCACATACTTTTTTTTCAAAGAATCAAAATTCCCTAGGTGTGCTAACAGCGGCCGCGCCCCCCTTTGCATGTCTTCGCGGCTCCCTAGTTGGCAGCGCCCACCACTTTGAAAATCAATGGCTTAGAATAATGTGGTATAAGCGTTTTTCATCAAACGGTATGTTAGTATCTAACTCTATGATGAGCTTTAAAAAGTCCACACTTCATCTTCATGTTCATTAATTCTATTTATTTTTGTTTCTACGAAAAATGACAGATGACATTCTACAAAAAATGGCTCGTGGAGACACGATGAAAGTATCTGCCTCCATTTGGTAAGCGTATCTGGTTTACACTTTATTGAATTTTTCGTGTAGATTCGCAAACACTCTGGTATTTTCCCAACTTTGAATGATTCTTCCAAATAACGATCACATTACAAATTCTCTTCCAATTCCAACCCACTTTGAAATGGAATGCGCACAGCAAGTGCCGATTCCTTAGTGCACCTACAGCCACAGATATTCTTTACCCTTTTTACATTCTCCCACGCCCTTTTGTCACAAGGTAACCAAACACTATTTGCTCGTCAATAAAAGTAACTAAAGCCACCACACCGCCATCACCTATACATGTTAAATCTAAACGTTATTGTCTTCCTCTCCTCAACATTTACGAAACTCAACGGGCACATTCAAAAAGCAACGATTTGATTTCCGTAGTTATACCAACCAAACAACAACAAGCACTGTAAAGTGCATGGGTCACGTGCACAATTAATTGAAAGTATAGACGTTGTCGTCGCTTTCACTGTTGTAGTCGACGACAATTCGCAATTGACATCCGAAATGGCACCATAAAGTCGTACACCCGTTATGTGCACCAGATTGGGAAAACCCAAGGAATACTAGTTTTATAGATTTCTAGAGAAATAGGGGGTCTCTCTGATGAAATGTTTCATTGTACACTACAGCAATGACGAAACGTGAATCAAGTACTCCAAATGAAATGCCAAACTTGCATCCTTCCCTTCAAAGCACTCCGACACCATCCTTATCAGCATCTTGATTCGCTGTTTGCATTAAATTGTTGTTGTTTTGCCAATGATTCATTGTGGGAGTTTGCCGTTTGCAGTGACATTTTGTGTGCAGACGCCTTTAGGGTGGAATCATATGAAAAATTGGCGTCTTCAGTTGCTCAGTGATGCTTGCATCCTGTTGATTATTATTTACTATGAATGAAGTAAAAGCAGAAGGAGAAAAGAAGATATGTATAATGAAATGAAGGGAACACTCTAAACACAAAGTGTAAAATGAAATTTATTTAATTGGCCTGTGCTGTAAATCGGTGAGGACGACTTGAAGTGATGTAAACTTGTTTTTTTTTTTGTTTTTTTTTTCGTTGATGCTCTTGTTGTAGCTTTGCTCCGATTGTATTGTTCAAGCTTCAAGATTATTATAAAGGATATATACACAGTTTGAGGACATAGATACAACACCGTCAGCCATTTGAATGAGTCAAATAAAAGTTTTTTCATCAAAAATTGTAATGTAAATCGTTTAATCTTAAACATAGAACCCTAGACAGATACAAAAATGACAAATAATGGACCACATAGTGTTTATAGTAGGACCTGGTTAATTGCTCTTCGTCAATTACATTTTGATATGGGCTTCAAGATTCAAAACTATTATTTGCTAAATCTAACTTACCTAACTTAATTAAGGCCCTTTTGCTTAGACCAACCTTATAGTTGTCAAATATCAATTGATTTGATGATAAATCGATAATCCTTTGTTAATTTGATGAATGCAATTATTCTTATTATTGCGAATATGTATTCAATAAATTGTCATGATTGTGAATTGATATATTATTTGTACATGAACAATTTATAATACAATTTTGAATTTAAATAAAATAAAATAAAATCAAAACAAAATTGAAAAAGAAGGTTAACACATACCTTTAGTTTTTTTTTAACCCGTTAGAAGTTGTGACAAAAAAAAAGGAATTAACGACAGCGAAAAAATAAATTGTCCGTCTGACAGACCAACCCTCGGGTATAGAAGGTTAAACAAAAGTAACGGGTTATCCATTTTGCGGTTTCAAAAGTAAACGTACATACAAGACATAAAATATTTTTTTTCATGATATTTCTTTTGTATTATTAAGTTTGAACGTTGGCATTATGTGTGAAACACTACATCATTTAAATGACCACCACGCGAATTGTTGCAAGCATAAATTCTTTTGAGGTAATTTTCGACCACTTTATGACACATATTGGGCGGTATCTCAGCCATAACTTGACGAATGTTGGTTTTCAAGTGTTCAAGAGTTGAAGGCTTATCTGCATAAACACAGTCTTTCGCGTAGCCCCACAAAAAAAGTCCAGCGGTGTCAAATCGGATAATCTTGGTGGCCAGTTGATATTGCCACGACGAGAAAATACGCGGCCAGGAAATGTCTCTTGCAATAAAGTCATATTCGCTCGAGTTGTGTGGCATGTGGCACAGTCTTGTTGAAACCACATATTCTCCAAGTCGTATTCTTCAATAGCAGGCAAAAAAAAGTCGGTTATCATATGACCATAACGCTCCGAGTTGACGGTGACAGTCGTCCCATCGTCGTTTTCGAAGAAGTAAGGTCAAATCACATCTCCCGACCAAAGAGCGCCCCAAACAGTGACTTTTTGTGGGTGTAATGGCCTCTCTTCAATTACTTGGGGATTCTCAGAACCCCAAATACGACCGTTTTGTTTATTAACATACCCACCGAGTGAGAAATGTGCTTCTTCGCTGAAGAAAATTTTGTTCGAAAAATCGACGTCCACAGCCTGTTGTTCAAGCACCCATTTGACGTATCTACGACGTTGTGAATGGTCAGCTGGCTTCAGTTGTTGTGTGAGCTGGACTTTATAAGGATGTAGGTGTAAATCCAAATGCAAAATACGCCATAATGTGCCGTTAGACAGTCCTAATTCCTGAGAACGACGAAGAATCAACACATTCGGGTCTTCGGCAACAATTTCACTTACAGCAGCGATATTTTCAATCTTACGAGCAAAACGATGATGCACAGGCCTTACAATATCTGTAACCAATCCAGTCTCTACAAATTTCTTCACAATTTTGCCAATTGCTTGCGTAGTTGGACGATCATGTAAACCATAAACTCCTCGTAAAGCACGATATGTGGCTGTGGCAGAATCACCATTTTTGCAGTAGATCTTAGCAATTTGTATGCGTTGTGCGATAGTTAATCGATCCATTTTTTGTAATTGTCAGACTTTCAACTGACAAAAAAAAAATTGGTTTAACAACTTAGTTTGACAGATGTCGAATTCCAGCCCTATACTTTGGAAACCGCAAAATGGATAACCCTTTATTACGATTGAGCTTACAGCCAGTATATACAGAATTTTTGAAACAAATTGGCTAATTCACAGTGTGATAAAAAAACATTTAAACGTCAAACTTTTCGCTGCGTAAGAATTCATAAGAATATTGTTTCTTTTGCAAGGATCTGTTAGTATACATGCTTTAAAGTTTGAAAAGCATCAAGTATCAAAGTATATCTAATACCTTGATGTTTAGAGTTTCCCATTCTATAAGCGTGTTCGATGTGACGGGAATCATTTCTGTGGATGTTTAAAC
Organism: Philhelius pedissequus; assembly: GCA_910595825.1. Lineage (NCBI taxonomy): Eukaryota > Metazoa > Arthropoda > Insecta > Diptera > Syrphidae > Philhelius > Philhelius pedissequus. The sequence continues at coordinate 83,409,098 of OU343163.1, forward strand.
GGCGTTTACTATAACACTGAGGACACAATTTTTGTGATACTTCATTGTTTTGTGGGTCGAACGAATTTATTTAGATTATCGTGATCCTAAGTTTTTTTTATTAGCCTCGTGAAGTTTCAATGTGTGAGAGGACAAAAAAGGGAATACATTGTACTCCATTTTAAAGGACTCGGTCATCATAATTTGTCTAAAATGATACTATAAAATAACGACACAAAAAAATTCATGTCAGACAAGTGACTGGCAAAAGAAAATCGTTTGTGTTGTCTCGGTTTTTATATTTCTGAAAAAAAAAAACAATATTGCTTGTACTCTTTTATAATTAGGGGTTTATTTTACGAAAAATGTACTACTTCATCATTGAAATAAAACTCAGAAATATTACCTTTTTACCTTATATTTTTCAAGCACCTACATAAGTTGGTATAAGTACTTCCAATATAATTTGGTCAAGATTGAGTGTTCTGTCAGATACACTCTAATTATATTGTCTTGTGTATTTTTGCTATTCTAAAAATAAAACTTTATAAATTAAATACGAATATACCTATACCCATGTAGATATTAGTTTTTATTGGCCAAAGTAACACACGTAAATATTATATTAGATAACATAAAGGTCAAAGTCTACTAGAGACAGGATAGCAGAAAGTTGATTTCAATATTTTTGAAGAATACATAATACCTAGCTACCTATATTTATTTTACCTATACTCACAACAAATTCTCATCATATAACATCCAGAATGACCATATGGGGTATTTATTTTTAAATTTTAAGTTCCCCACCAATCGGAGGTCTATAGATAGATACAGTAACATACCTACCTAGCTATAATACAATTTTAAGCCCCAGGTTTCTTGTTAAAAATGATATAGGTATGTATCTAGTTTTATTTCGTTTTCGATTGACTAAACTCACACATAATGTTTAACATTTTTATTTTACCTTAATTTTACTAAATGATTTTTTTTTACTTTGATTAAAATTGATTTCGGTTAGCTCATTCGCATTTAAGCTTTATTATGTACGTACCTTAATTTCTTATTCTCATACTGCATAATATGTATATATGTTTGTATCTTAAGCATACACAAGTAGAGTATCTATACAACTTTTATAGATTTTTGTCTCAACGAACACTCTTCAGACAGAGGAAACCGTCCACCCACTTTTGAAGTCAATAAATTCATTAGAAAACAATCTATGCACATATCTTACCTACTCAGCATCTATTTTCATATCTGAAATTGATACAAATTGCAAAAAAAAAACACTCACAATGTAAATTTGTTGTATCCCAGTCTGGGCAAGGCACTAGATACCGTTATTTATATGTCAGGATGGCCGAGCGGTCTAAGGCGCCAGACTCAAGAGAAATCTTGCCCAAAGCAAACAGTAACGGGCTACTGAGCGTTCTGGTCCTCTCTGAGGGCGTGGGTTCGAATCCCACTTCTGACAAAATCTTTTTTAAATTGTAAATTTTAAAACTTGAAAAAAAAAATAGAATGTACAAATAAATCAATTGTTCTTAAAAGGTTGAAAATTTAACTTTTACTGTATTCGTTTAAATATAAATAAATGGAAAGATAAGCATTTTATTCTCACGAACGAAAAAAAGAATATTATTGAAAAATATTTTTGTCTGCCTAAATTAATAAATACATATTGGTTTGTGTGTATGTTTATGAACTGAAAAAACTTTCTTATTTTTATTATTCAAAATATTCTATTAATTAATATACAAATACACAAAGTTCGACATTTTTACCGAGCTCGAAATTCTGTTTAAGACAACACCGAGTTATAATATTTTAAAATGTGCTAGAACTGTTTAACTAGTCCGAACATCTATTGCTTTTTTTATGTTATATGTCAGGATGGCCGAGCGGTCTAAGGCGCCAGACTCAAGAGCAATCTTGCCTAATTTAACAATAGGCTACGGAGCGTTCTGGTCCTCTCTGAGGGCGTGGGTTCAAATCCCACTTCTGACAAATTCTTTTTGGTTTTTAAATGTAATAACTAACCATCTTGAATGGTCAAGTTGTAAGCCTAGTTGCACAGTGAGAGTTTAAACTTGAGATCAGCTGAACCTTAAACTGAGTTTAAATTTTTGGTTTAATTCGTCCGGCTTCACAGTGAAATCTCTTCTTCAGATCAGTTGAACTTCGTTTAACTAGATTTTATGAACTGTGAGTCCAAACAATGTGCAATAATTTTGCGTTACAAGAAATCACATTAGCGCAAACCTTACATATAGTAGATAATTTACTATTCCAGTTGAATTTAGCAACTAAAACATTCTCATTATAAAAAACAAATTTTGGATTGGAATTAGAATTTTTATAGAATAACTCGTTGAAATCTTATCTCACAAAAAAAAACAATACTAAATAATTTAATATTTTAACAAATTAGCTATTAACGAGCTCCGCCGGATGATTCACCTTTAAGTTACAGCTGTTCAAAGTTCAATTATGCGATATATTTTGCTTACTTTGTGATTTTTTAGCATTATGTCTTGTATTACGGAAAAAAATGTAGTGCTTTTAATTACTAACAAAATGAGTTTTCCACCGGTCATGATTATCCACCGCATACTGTGCGGTGTGCATTAAATTAAATCCTAAAGTTTACATTGCATGCGTTAAGTTATTTTGTTGTGATATGAGACTCAAACGAGTTGATTACATTTCCAGGTGGTTTAACTTTATCCACCAAACCACCATAAAAATTCTGACTTCATTACGAGGAGAAGTACCCAAACAGATACCATGGAAAATTGTAACCATAAATATATGCAATTTAATTACATATTTTAAATTCGTTATGTATGTCCATTTTTTTGTTCGTTTTTCTATTGCCCGTCGAATATAGCATACACTACAATTTAGGCGGGTTTCATTATCGCTCATGATCCATATAAATCATATCTCATAAAAATAAAACTAAAACCGTACGCAACAGAATCAGATGACAACCCCTCTAAAAACAATATTTGTTTCTTATGTTTTTTTATTCTTCGTGTTTTTTCTTACTATTATTGCAATTTGTGCATTTGGAAAAAAATCGAACTCGAGATTTTAATCAAACTTAACATTAAGTTAATAGAGAACGCCAAAAAATTGGGCCCCGCCCATTATGCCTGTATGCCTGTCCATCTGTCTATCTGTACAACTATATACATCCTAAATAGCTGAAACGATATTCTTTAAACTTGGTACTTAATATTTTTAGGTGATTGTCTCAAATAGATTTAAAAATATGTTTTTAGCACCAACATTAATGGTACCTGACTTCTTCCATATTAATTATGTTGGAAACGGCTCTAACGTTCTGATAAAATATCAGTGTACTATACTATACTATTGATATGGTCTACATTTTGTTATAAATTTTGTTTTCAATATTTTGATTTTAACGGTACCTACCATACAAAGATTATATTGACTTTCGACTTTCTCATAAGCAGTGGTAACACTGATTAATTGTGTTTATTTTAAAAGCACAAAACGACAGGGTTGAGTAAATGGTGAACAGTGACTATTTTTGTTGGACAGAGTACAGTGCTAATTGTAGATTTTTTCTATTTTAAAATGTGCTAAGATTTTTAATCTATTCCGAACATCAATTCACTTCTTAGATTGTACATGTCAGGATGGCCGAGCGGTCTAAGGCGCCAGACTCAAGAGCAATCTTGCCTAGTTAATAGGTTACTGAGCGTTCTGGTCCTCTCTGAGGGCGTGGGTTCGAATCCCACTTCTGACAAATGTTTTTTTTTTTTTAGTAATCACAGAGAGTTAATCAAGCAATATTCAGTATGAATGTAATTTTTGAAATTCATTTTTATTTTCCATTACCTTTAACCTAACTTAAAGTTAGACACAAATTCATAACACTAGACTACGAGTACTTATCACAGAAGGTAACCTACAAGACTACAACTACTACCTATCTTTACTTTATATATGCATACCATAATTATGTATATTAACGTCTACAAACATAATTTATATATACTTATGCTATTTAGAAATATGTAAATTTTATTGCATTGATAATTAATTGAGATCTATAATTTTAATAGCTCATTGGAAACATTTTAAGATTTTACTATCACTCGTGTCTTATATAACCTTTCATATATTAAATTTATTTGAGTCTCTAGTATTCACCCATTGGACTGGCTCCACCTCAGAAAACACAGCAAACGTTGAAAAAATTACACATTCATTTAGCTATTAAACAAGTTCGTATCGATCTGAATTATGGCGTTTCATTTATTAAGAAGAATTGTTTGAAATCACATTGTCCGCTTCATTATTCCATTCATTTTATAGGTATCGTATGTACCTATGTTAGGCATTAACCTGAATAGTATTTTGTCTGCATTTATGGACGTGCGAACCTAATAAAAATGAAAACTGAAACCTAAAAAATTCTGATAACCTGAATGTAATTTCTTGGTCAATGGACTATTTATTTTTCCCTTTATTTCGAGCTTTTGTTAATTTTTTATCAATGTTGTGCAGTACCGAAGTCGTATAGAGATGATGCAATTGGGAGCTTACAATTATTTATAGAAAGATACAAAAATTAAATAATTATTATTACAATCCACCAGGAAGTAAGAAATTGTTACTAAGCTTTGCGGGTAAAGAATTGAATACGTGTTTTATTCCAATTCAAAAATCAAGGAAACCAAAAGAGTACCTATACAAAAATACGTATGTATATTCCGAAAATATATAATAATATTTGAATATCATTTTTTTTTGTAAATATGGCGCAAAATGTTAAACAGCCTGATATTAAGATTTTAGCACGATACTATTGCGGTACTTTACAGTTTGCTAATATTGAAACACTTTAACAAAACACTGTTTAATTCTTTTCTTTTTACTTGCGATTAGAGGTAAATACTATAAGGCAAGTTATGCATTCGTCGAAAAAAAAAGTTTTGATTAACAATCAAACATAACATTACGAAGATAGCAAAGACGATAAAAGATGGTCTAAAAATTCTGTCCGTTTGTATATGCCTGCCTGTCTGTATTATTTATACAAAATAGCTTTTAACGGCCTTTAGTCCAAAAAATTTGCGTTTCGTCCCGGTAATCTCACTCGGACTCATCAGTTGGTTAGTGAGCGAATTACCAATACGCAATTTTTGTTAAGTTCAGTTCAACTTAAATGTATTTTTTGACAAAAAAGCAATATGAACTATATCCAACAAGATTAAAATTTTAATCATTAAAATTGGAAGATTTTGTCCTTGGCCAGAAATAGTTAATAAGAAGTTGTTTTTTTATAATACAATTCTATATACTACTGAAATTACTCAGTTAAGTAGAAGACACCTACAGCCCAAACGGGTGGGCCGAATTGCTTCAAACTTGGTATATAGAGTTTCTTAGGTATTGTACAGAGGGAAAATTTAATTTTTTTAAGCTCAAAAAATAACGGCACCTGCCAAATAACTGTTACGTTAAAGCCTATTTTTCTCGCAAATGGCTCTAACGATTTTGATTCTAAAAAATCGGTGCAGCTTAAAACGATACTTCCCATAGGACAGTTTTTTTGCTTTCGACTATCTCATAAATGACTTAACCGATTCTTTCGAAATTTCACACATATATAGGTTTAGGTAGCCCGATTTATACTGCATACCAGTATTTTTAGTTAATTTTTTTTTTGTATATTTAAAAGCATTTTAAAAAAAAAATTATATTTTGAAAGCTGCATTTAAAAAAAATTACAAAATTTATATTTTGAAAACTGCATATTAAAATTTTTTCAAAAATTATAGTTATATGTATTTGTTGAATACCAATGAATTGACGTTTTTGAATTTT